>CM035171.1:61536074-62929565 GCA_020205615.1 Panax quinquefolius | reverse complement strand
GTTTAAATGAGTTCCATCTTTTATTCGTTGAACATTGTGCGAATTTCACATTAAGATTATTATTCTATTAATAATTCAGATTACTATTTCTTTTGTTATTCCATTCTTTATTATACCTAGAAGAAACGATTTCTATACTCCATGAAAAGAATATCCATATTATGCTTATCAGATTTTCATAAATATTCTTCGATCATTTTAATACTCATAAAATAGTATCATGACAATCTTAATAATCCATTAAATAATTTCAACTTGTTTTATAATTATTATGTCATTTTATCATCCTCATGATATATTATTTATCCTTACCATAGATGAAATAAATTATGACCGTGGATCATTCTAATAATCATGGCTTATTATCAATGATGATAAATCCTCGGTCAAATCATGGATAGTTTTTTGGTACATTATTAATATCAAGTCATGACATAATATAAAATCTTATTCTATATTATATGATTTAGATCTCGATAAAAAAAATGATGAAAACTTTAATACAAAAGTTATTCCAATGTATTAATAAGCAATGGAATAACATAAGGATTTCACCAAGTATAGTGGTACGCCAGATACAAAAGTTATGTATAGGGTACGCCACTTTACAAAGTTATTCCAATGTAATAATAATGAATGGAATAATGTAAGTTCTCTTCAAGAAGAAGAATAACATTTCCCGCACTGTTACAAAGAATAATATCCCTTACCGTAAAAAGAACCTAATATAAGTAGTGAAGTAATACTCTTCTTCTTCTATAATTTTCTCTATAGCTTTCTTCTATAATTCTCTCTAGAGAGTTTCAATGAATTCGTAAGAAAATAATGAAGGAACGAGCTTCTATTTATAGGAAAATGGAATGCATAGTAATTAATCCATGAACTGGTCCGTATTGATTTACTTTAATCGTGACTACCCATATTTAAAGAAAAAATCTTTTAAATAAAATATAATATATTCTATTTATATAAAAAACATTTTACTATGCAAACACTATGCAATACTATGCAAAACACTATGCAAAACACTACGCAACACTATGCATAATAAAATATAATATATTCTATTTATGTAATAACTTTAATAAAGTATTCTATTTTATATAAAAGATGTTTCAAGCATTTTATTACGTTAATAATATTAATAAAACAAAACGTCATTATCGCTTATAATAATTCATATTATTAATCGTAACAATAATGGAATCAAACCGGTGACTTCTCACATAAGCATCAATAATCAACACCTCGTGCTACTACGCAACCACACCGACACATCATTTCTTTACTACCGAGTAGTTCAACAAGAATCAACCAGAAAAACTTCCACAAGTTATTTTAATAAAATATTTTTTGTCGCTTTCTCAATCCGAAATAATAATTTTGTGGGTCCACCAACGATTGAGTGCCATTACATTTAATATTCCCCGCTAAACCTAATATTCCCCACCAATCTAATATAATATAACCACTGCAGATACTTTACAAAATTTATAAATACTACCACAACTATAATATTATCTCAAATTCACACCATAATATTAAAAAATTATTTCTGCCAAAATTTAAATCTTTATCGAGCAAAATCGGGGTCTCACAATCTCCCTCCATGGAATTTCGCCCTCAAATTAGGGTACGTACACTGTATGATAAAGAGGTGAGGATACCTTGAATACCTTTATCGTTAAAAATATTAAATTCATCTTCTAATCCTGGCCAAAGATATTCATTAACAATTCATCTTTGCACTACATGTGCCAAAGATATACAATCAGAAACCAATAATGTTGAGACTCACAATAAGATCACAACCATGAATTATCCATGCACTCACCGCTAAGGATATTCGTGTTTTCAATTACGGCCATGATTACACCTAATAACTCCGGGTCATAATCATACCAAGTCTATCAATGCACTACGCCTAAAGACGACTTTTACCACATCAATGAATTAATATTTCATTGGGAGACTCACCAATAATTAATCCATATCATCGAATCATCCCCGCACTACGTGCCAAGGATATTCATTAGTATCACGTGACCACAAATTATCCATGCACTACTACCAAAGATAATCGTGGTATTCATTAGTATCATTTACCACAAATTATCCATGCACTACGTTTAAAGATAATTGTGTTTTCAATTTACTTATGATTATACCGAATGATCCTCGGTCATAATCATACCAAGTCCATCTACGCATACGTAAGTTTCACGTATTGACTTTGAACACATCCATGAATTAATATTTCATCAATGAGACTCATTTCAATAATTAATCCACATCATCCGAATCATCCTCGCACTACAAAGCAAGGATATTCATTAGTATCACGACCACAAATTATCCATGCACTACTACCAAAGATAATTGTGTTTTTCAATTACTGATTATGATTATACCAATGATCCTCGGTCATAATCATACCAAGTCCATCTATGCACGTAAGCCATGTGATGACTTTGAACACATCCATGAATTAATATTTCATCACGAGACTCACTTCAATAATTAATCCACATCGTCGAATCATCCCCGCACTCATGTTAAGGATATTCATTAGTATCAATGCACCACAAATTATCCATGCACTACTACCAAAGATAATTGTGTTTTCAATTACTATGTTATGATTATACCTAACAACCTCCCGGTTATAATCATACCAAGTCCATCTATGCTCTATGTGCCACGCATGACTTTTAAAAAAAATATAAACATGAGGATAATGATATAAAGAATCAATCAAATAAGATAAAGGATAAATATTAAACATTTATAATATAATTTATCCAGGATTCAAGAATATCCCCATGTTATCAATCACTTAATAATCTAATAATCTAATATCATTAATATTATACCAATATTTTAATCACTTCTTAAATTTATAAACAATTTATCTCAATTGTTTACGCTTTACCATATAATGCATTTAATCATTCAAAATGCCATACTCATAAGATATCATTACCAATTATCAAATCCTCAAAAATATGCATATACTCTATATAGGATTCTTTAGCCATAAAATCCTATTTTCAACTTTGTTACTTCACATAACATATTTAACTCTATATGTTGGTAATTAAACTATTTTCATGAAAATACCAAATCAGTCCCAAAAATATTTCTTTTCTGGGATTTAGCATAATATAGTCCCATGATGAAAATATATTTTCTCTAATTTTAAAATTCATTTACTATTTTTCAAAATCAATTTCTAATTAATTCCTTAAGAAATTAGCTAGCTCAAGTTTAACTCCAAAATTCCCAAATCTTGGCAGGACCTTACACATGTTAACATGAGCTTCTAGTTTAAATTTCATGGTCATCTGAGTTATAGAACTCCTAATAGCATTTTTTCGGAAAAACCTAAATATTGAAATAGTCATAACTTGCTCATTTTAAGTCGTAATGAGCTCATTTTTGGACAGGAGGTACTTTTATACCATACTTTCATGTCCCAAAAAGCCAGAATTTTTCTCATAATTTATGGCCGAAACAGCCTCTCTAAAATCATGGCAGTAAGTTTTTCGAAATTTTGCAGCTTTGCACTCCTTTGCTAAAATCAGTCCACACAAAATCTACAACACCTTTTCCAGTAATTCCACTTGGATTAGTTAGGTAACTCATAGATCTAACTCTAGGACTCTGACCACATTCAAAAATTCAAAATATAACAGGAGATATGGTCAATTGAATTTCATGTTACGCTTTTCACTAAAATCGATTTTCAACTCTTTGTGATTTCTAAGAAACTTTCATGTTTTGACATACTAACTAACATAACTCATCATAAAACTTACTAATACTCATATACCCATGATTTTCATCAGTTTATGCTTTTATTATGACTTTCATCATAATCCTCGTAAATGAGATCTTCTTAGTTGAAGAAATATTCGAGGGTTTAAGAAATGGGTTTTTGTGACTGGGTCAATACAAAATTCGATTTCACCTCTAGGTAGGCTAGAAATCTTCAAGAATACACGTCAAGAAATTTATTAATGATAGAAATATCATTCAAAATCACATTTCTCATCCAAGACTTGATAAGTACGTCATTGATACCAACGTTATCTTGTGACTTCTATCCCTTAACCTAGCTAAGCACCTCACAACGATACCTATAAACTTGCCATCTTCATTCACGATGTCGCCTATGTAAAGTCCCATTGATTTACTAGATATTATTCCACACAAGGAGTCCTCATTACAACTATTATCACACTATTTCACTGTAATAGTGAGGACTACTAATGTTATCCTCTCGACCATTACTTCGCTCCCCGACTCGTCCCAGCCTATGTTCTCATTTCATTTCAAGAGAACAAAGGAAAGAAAGGGTGAGCTCAACTAGCCCAAGAAGAAATATTATGACTCAAGATAATGCAAAATAAATTATCATTAGCCTTCAACAAAGTTGTTAAACCGATAAAATACAATAGACAAACCGCTTTAATCTTAGCTGGAATAAGCAATCCATTAAAAGAGTCAAGTAGAGAATAAAGTCTACTATCTTTTAGGTTTTAAAAGGTTTTCATCAATTTTATCATTGAGACTCAAATTTTAATAAATAAAACCACCACATCTAATCATCCCTCGCACTACCTGGCCAAGGATTTTCATCAAATTATCAATGGTCATGACTATACCGAATCACCCCGGTCATAATCATACCAAAACTATCCATCATCGCACATTACAAAGCCATCGAGGACTTTTTTTGTCACATCATTTATATCAAGTCATGATTATACCGAATGATCCTCGGTCATAATCATACTAAGTTCATCTATGCACGAAGCCAAAAGATAACATATATATAACATGAGGATGATGACAATGACATAATAATTCAATAAACAAGTTCAAGAATTATTTAATCCATGAATTATTAACGCTCAAATTGTCAACACGACATCAAGCCAGAGAGTAAAATTCAAGAATGATCGTAAGAATATTTCCATGAAAAGATACTAGATGAAACGCAAATATCAAGGATATTCTACTAATTTCATGGAGTATAGAAGTCAAAGTTTTAACCAACCGAGTATAATAAAGAATGGAATAACAAAAGAAATCACCATGCATGCAAGATTAAGACAGACAAAAGTTATTCCAATGTAATAATAATAACGGAACGTGTCGTGAAATTCACACCTAATGTGATGTTCCAAATGTAATAATAAAGATGGAACCAGATCGGTGTAAAAACACACGAATAGATATTCCAACAGAATGATAAAAGGCGGAACCGTGTCGGTGTAAAAACACATGCATGGATGTTCCAAAGAATAATAATAAAGACGGAACCAGTCCTGTAAAACACATGAGCAGGATGTTCCAATAGAATAATAGAAGAATGTCACCAAGTATAGGGTAAACTCAGATACAAAAGTTATTCCAATGTAATAATAAGCAATGGAATAACATAAGGATTTCACCAAGTATAGGTATATGCCATGTATACAAAGTTATGTATAGGGTATGCCACTTTTACAAAGTTATTCCAATGTAATAATAGTGAATGGAATAATGTAAGTTCTCTTCAAGAAGAAAGAATAATACCCCTTCACAGTAAAAGAACTCTAATATAGAAGTAAGAAGAAGTAATAATCTTCTTCTTTTCTATAATTTTTCTCTATAGCTTCTCTCTATAATTTCTCTCTCTAGAGTTTCAATGAATTCGTAAGAAAAAATAATGAAGGAATGAGCTTCTATTTATAGGAAAATAGAATGCATAGTAACTAATGCATGAACTATCCGTATTGATTTACTTTAATCTGACGGTCCATATTTAAAGAAAATCTTTTAAATATAATATATTCTATTTATATAAAAACATTTTACTATGCAAACACTATACAATACTACGAAAACACTATGCAAAACACTATGCAACACTATGCATAATAAAATATAATATATTCTATTTATGTAATAACTTTAATAAAGTATTCTATTTTATATAAAAGATGTTTTACATTTTATTACGTTAATAATACGAATAAAACAAAACGTCATTATCGCTATAATAATTCATATTATTAATCGACAATAATGGAATCAAACCGGAGTGACTTCTCACATAAGCATCAATAATCAATACCGTGCTACTATGCAACCCACACGACATCGTACTTTTACTACCTAGTAGTTCAACAAGAACTAATGTGAAAACTTCCGCCGTTATTTCAATAAAATATTTTTGTCGCTTTCTCAATCCGACAATAATAATTTCGCTAGGGTCCACCAATGATTGAGTAGTTGTATTTAATATTCCCCGCTAAACCGAATATTCCCGACCAATCTAATATAATATAACCACTTGCATACTTTGCAAAATTTATAAATACTACCCACAACTATAATATTATCTTAAATTCACACCATAATATTAAAAAATTATTTCAACAAAATTTAAATCTTTATCGATAAAATCTGGGGTCTCACAATCTCCCTCCTTATGGAATTTCGCCCTCGAAATTAGGGTACGCACTGGTATGATAAAGAGGTGAGGGTACCTCAATACCTTTATCGTTAAAAATATTAAATTCATCTTCGCAATCCGCCAAAGATATTCATTAACAATTCATCTTTGCACTACAGGCCAAAGATATACAACTGTAAAACCAATAATGCTGAGACTCAAGCCCTTAATAGTATCACAACCATGAATTATCCATGCACTACTGGCTAAGGATATTCGTGTTTTCAATTATGGTCATGATTATACCGAATAATCCGTGGTCATAATCATACCAAGTCTATCAATGCACTACGGCCAAAGATGACTTTTACCACATCAATGAATTAATATTTCATTCACGAGACTCACTTTCAATAATTAATCCATATCATCGAATCATCCCCGCACTACGTGCCAAGGATATTCATTAGTATCACGACCACAAATTATCCATGCACTACGGCCAAAGATAATCGTGTATTCATTAGTATCACGACCACAAATTATCCATGCACTACGGTAAAGGCAATTGTGTTTTCAATTACGTTATGATTATAAAGAATGATCCTGGTCATAATCATACCAAGTCCATCTATGCACGTAAGCCAATTTGACTTTGAACACATCCATGAATTAATATTTTCATTCTTTGAGACTCGGCTCAATAATTAATCCACATATAAGGATATTCATTAGTATCACGACCACAAATTATCCATGCACTACTACCAAAGATAATTGTGTTTTCAATTACTATTTATGATTATACCCGAATGATCCCCGGTCATAATCATACCAAGTCCATCTATGCACGAAGCCATGGATGACTTTGAACACATCCATGAATTAATATTTCATTCTTTGAGACTCACTCAATAATTAATCCACATCGTCGAATCATCCCCGCACTACTGTGCCAAGGATATTCATTAGTATCACCGACCACAAATTATCCATGCACTACTACCAAAGATAATTGTGTTTTCAATTACAAGCATGATTATGCCAATGATCCTCGGTCATAATCATACCAAGTCCATCTATGCACGTAATCATACCACATCCATGAATTAATATTTCACGTAGACTCACCAATAATTAATCCACATTCGAACACATCCAAGGATATTATTATTTCGATCAAATTATCCAGACTACTTACCAAAGATAATTGTAATTAATCCACATCATGATTATCGTAATCATCCCACTCATAATCATACCAAGTCCCCCATGCTACGTACCAAGCCAACTTTGACATCCATGAATTAGTATCATTGTGAGACTCACAATAATTAATCACATCACCAAAACTAAGGATATTCATTAGTCCATCTATGCACGAGCCACAACTTTGAACACATCCATTAATTAATATTTCATCACGGCCATCCATGCTAAGGATATTCATTACTATCACGACCAAAAATAATTGTGTTTGTCAATTTCACTAGTTATGATTATACCCTAACAATCCTCGGTCATAATCATACCAAGTCCATCTATTTCTACGTAGACCACCGGATGACTTTAAAAAAAATATAAACATGAGGATAATGATATAAAGAATCAATCAAATAAGATAAAGGATAAATATTAAACATTTATAATATAATTTATCCAGATTCAAGAATATCCCATGTTATCAATCACTTAATAATCTCATAATCTAATATCATTAATATTATACCAATATTTTAATCACTTCTTAAATTTATAAACAATTTATCTCAATTGTTTACGCTTTACCATATAATGCATTTAATCATTCAAAAATGCCATACTCATAAGATATCATTACCAATTATCAAATCCTCAAAAAAAAATATGCATATACTCTATATAGATTCTCTAGCCATATAATCCTATTTTCAACTTTGTTACTTCACATAACATATTTAACTCATATGTTCAGTAATTAAACTATTTTCATGAAAAATACCAAATCAGTCCCAAAAATATTTATTTTCTGGGATTTAGCATAATATAGTCCCATGATGAAAATATATTTTTCGGAATTTTTAAAATTCATTTACTATTTTTCAAAAATCAATTTCTAATTAATTCCTTAAGAAATTAGCTACCTCAAGTTTAACTCCAAAAATTCCCAAATCTTGGCAGGACCTTACACATGTTAACATGAGCTTCTAGTTTAAATTTCATGGTCATCGGAGTTATAGAACTCGGTTATAGCATTTTCGTCGGAAAACCTAAATATTGAAATAGTCATAACTTGCTCATTTTAAGTCAGAATGAGCTCATTTTTGGACAGGAGATACTTTATACCATATACCTTCATGTCCCAAAAGGCCAGAATTTTTCTCATAACTTAAGTGGCCGAAACAGCCCCGTAAAGTTTCTGGGCAGTAGCATTTTCGAAATTTACAGCTTTGGCCTCCTTTGCAAAAATCAGTCCACACAAAAATCTACAACACCTTTTCCAGTAATTCCACTTGGATTAGTTAGGTAACTCATAGATCTAACTCTAGGACTTGACCACACTCAAAAATTCAAAACATAATAGGAGATATGGTCTATTGAATTTCATGTTACGTTTTTCACCAAAATCTGATTTTCAACTTTTTGTGATTTTTAAGAAACTTTCATGTTTTTACATACTAACCAACATAACTCATCATAAACCACGTAAACTGTTCATTTAGTTGAAGAAATATTTGAGGGTTTAAGAAATGGGTTTTTGTACTGGGGTCAATACAAAATTCGATTTCACGCTCTAAGTAGGCTAAGAAGTCTTCAAGAATACGCCAGGAAATTTATTAATAATAGAAATATCATTCAAAACTGTGACTCTCATCCAAGACTTGGATAGTACGTCACATTGATACCAACTGTGACTTCTATCCCTTAACCTAGATAGCACCTCACAATGATACCTATAAACTTGCCATCTTCATTCACGATGTCGCCTACAGAAAGTCAAACTTGATTGCATTCCACACAAGGAAGTCAACAACGAAAGGTTCGGGGCTCTTTACTTATGGCTTGATATGACAATGATTAATTTTAGGGTTTGGTTACTTTGAATTCGTGTAACATGGTTGTTATAAATATAAAAGCTAACAACCTTACGAAAAGCATGATGAGTAGTTAACCAGGGATCATTCGGTATAATCATAGCCTGTAGTGCAGGGATGATTCGACGATGTGGATTAATTATTGAGCTGAGTCTCCGCAATGAAATATTAATTCATGGATGTGTTCAAAGTCATCTGTGGCTTACGTGCATAGATGGACTTGGTATGATTATGACCAGGGATCATTCGGTATAATCATAACCGTAATTGAAAACACAATTATCTTTAGCCGTAGTGCATGGATAATTTGTGGTCGTGATACTAATGAATACACGATTATCTTTGGCCGTAGTGCATGGATAATTTGTGGTCGTGATACTAATGAATATCCTTAGCCTGTAGTGCAGGGATGATTCGACGATGTGGATTAATTATTGAGCTGAGTCTCAGCAATGAAATATTAATTCATGGATGTGTTCAAAGTCATCTGTGGCTTACGTGCATAGATGGACTTGGTATGATTATGACCAGGGATCATTCGGTATAATCATAAGTAATTAATTGAAAACACAATTATCTTTAGCCGTAGTGCATGGATAATTTGTGGTGCGTGATCTTGATACTAATGAATACACGATTATCTTTGGTAGTAGCATGGATAATTTGTGGTCGTGATACTAATGAATATCCTTGGCACGTAGTGCGAGGGATGATTCGATGATATGGATTAATTATTGAAGTGAGTCTCAAAGAATGAAATATTAATTCATTGATGTGGTAAAAGTCATCTTCTTTAGTAGTAGTGCATTGATAGACTTGGTATGATTATGACCACGGATTATTAATTGTAATCATAGATCAGTAATTGAAAACACGAATATCCTTAGCCAAAGTGCATGGATAATTCATGGTTGTGATACTATTGTTTGAGTCTCAGACATTATTGGTTTTACAGTTGTATATTTGGCCCGTAGTGCAAAGATGAATTGTTAATGAATATCTTTGGCGGATTGCGAAGATGAATTTAATATTTTTAACGATAAAGGTATTCAAGGTATCCTCACCTCTTTATCATATCAGTATATACGCATTCTAATTTCGAGGGCTAAATTCCATAAGGAGGGAGATTGTGAGACCCCAGATTTTATCAATAAAGATTTAAATTTTGTTGAAATAATTTTTAATATTATGGTGTGAATTTAAGATAATATTATAGTTGTGGGTAGTATTTATAAATTTTGCAAAGTATGCAAGTGGTTATATTATATTCGATTGGTCTGGGAATATTCTTTTAGCAGGAATATTCGCATAACTACTCAATCATTGGTGGACCCCCACAATGTAATTATTTCATCGGATTGAAAACGATAAAAAAATATTTTATTGAAATAACGGCGGAAGTTTTACCGTGGTTATCGTTGAACTACTCGGTAGTAAAAGTACAAAGAATACGTGTGGTTGCATAAGTAGCACACCAGATTGATTATTGATGCTTATGTGAGAAGTCACTCGGTTTGATTCCATTATTGTCGATTAATAATATGAATTATTATAGCGATAATGACGCTTTTGTTTTATTCAGATTATTAACGTAATAAAATGCGAAACATCTTTTATATAAAATAGAATACTTTATTAAAGTTATTCTATAAATAGAATATATTATATTTTATTATGCATAGTGTTGCATAAAAGTGTTTTTGCATAGTGTTTTGCAGATAGTATTGCATAGTGTTTGCATAGTAAAATGTTTTTATATAAATAGAATATATTATATTTTATTTAAAAGATTTTTCTTTAAATATGGACCGTCGATTAAAGTAAATCAATCTGGACCGCTCATGGATTAGTTACTATGCATTCCATTTTCCTATAAATAAGCTCATTCCTTCATTATTTTCTTTTAATTCATTGAAACTCTAGAGAGAGAAATTATAGAGAGAAGTTTATAGAGAGAAAATTATAGAAAGAAGAAGAGTATTCTCGCTACTTCACTACTTCTATATTCATTCTTTTTACTAAGTAAGGGTGTTATTCTTTCTTCTTGAAGAGAACTTCGTTATTCCATTCATTATTATTTGTTGAATAACTCGTAAAAGTGGTATACCCTATACATAACCTCAGATATGCAGATATCCTATACTTGGTGAAATCCTTATGTTATTCCATTGCTTATTATTCTCGTTGGAATAACTCAGATAATGTGGTTTACCCTATACTTGGTGACATTCTTCTATTATTCTCGTTGGAACATCCATGCATGTGTTTTACACCTGACTCGGTTCCGCCTTTCTTTATTATTATTCATTGGAACATCCTCATCATGTGTTTTACAGGACCGGTTCCGTCTTTATCATTCTCGTTGGAATATCCTATCTCGTGTGTTTTACACCGGATCCGGGTTCCATCTTTATTATTCTCGTTGGAACATCCCGCTTGTGTGAATTTCACCGATTCGGTTCCGTTATTATTATTCTCGTTGAATAACTCGTCTATGCTAAGCACCGCATGCATGGTGATTTCTTTTGTTATTCCATTCTTTATTATACCCAATTGGTTAAAACTTTGACTTCTATACTCCATGAAATTAGTAGAATATCCTTGATATTTGCGTTTCATCCAAAGAGATCTTTCATGGAAATATTCTTCCGATCATTCTTGAATTTTACTCTACGTAAACAAAGATCATGTTGACAATTTGGACGTTAATAATTAATGGATTAAATAATTCTTGAACTTGTTTTATTGAATTATTATGTCATTGTCATCATCCTCATGTTATATTATGTTATCTTTGGCTTACGTGCATAGATGAACTTAGTATGATTATGACCGTGGATCATTTCGGTATAATCATGACTTGATATAAATGATGTGACAAAAGTCCTCAAAGGGTCTCTGTAATGCGTTGATGGATAGTTTTTGGTATGATTATGACCGGGGGTGATTCGGTATAGTCATGACCATTGATAATTTGATGAAAATCCTCGACCGTGGTACGTGGATGATTAGATGTGGTGGTTTATTTATTAAATCGAGTCTCAAATGATAAAAATTGATGAAAACCTTTTAAAACCTAAAAGATAGTAGACTTTATTCTCTACTGACTCTTTTTAATGGATTGCTTATTCCACTGCAGATTAAACCGGTTGTCTATTATATTTTATCGCTTTAACATTGTTGAAGGCTAATGATAATTTATTCTCGCATTATCTTAGTCATAATATTTCTTCGGGCTAGTTGAGCTCACCTTTTCTTTCACCGTTCTCTTCGTGAAATGAGAACATATTTGGGACGAGTCGGGGAACGCGAAGTAATGGTCCGAGGATAGCATTAGTAGTCCTCACTATTACGTGAAATAGTGTGATAATAGTTGTAATGAGGACTCCTTTTGAGTTTGTATAATATCTAGTAGACAATATTTGTATTCAAACTCACGCTTTATGTCAGATTGCATACACTTACGCTTAGGTTAGTAAGTTGTATTTGAATTTATGTACCATGTAAGTGGCGACCCAAGATGGGTGACGATACCTAATTTTGGGGCGCCACGGTTGGTATTAGAGCTTAGGATATGATCCTCGGCTAAGATGTGAGAATAGTACTAAGAGGGGAGAGACGGGAATTCTTCGCTAGTATGACCTACCTAAGTTTATTTGGTATTTGATTGGTCTGGCCGTAGTATAGTGATAATATGTTGCATGTTAATTAACCCTTGTTTGTGTGATGTTGTTTGTATTTAGATGTTGTGAAGAATGGCTCGGTTATTGGAGAGCGATAATGAGTCACTCAACCAAAAGGTAACGACCAACAACACGATAATAATCATATCGGTGATAACGACCATCGTAACAATGATAACCATCGTGGGAGAAATTATCATGCTAAGAATGGTAACCACTTGGTGGTAATCATGGCCAAGATAATAGAAGTGGAAATTTCAAGAAGAGAAGGTCATTTAGCTCGATTTTGTCGTGCACCAAAGTCAAGTCCAGTTGGGACGGTGGCACCAAAGGCGGATACACAAAACAAAGTCTGGTGGTTTCATGAAGAAGCGTTTTTTCATGACTTCTTAAAAAGTAAGTGACTTCGAACGAAGTTAGCACGGGTTAGTTAATTATAAATTTTGCGTAAGTCTATACCTTATAAGATACCGGTTCTACCCATTCTTTTATCTCTCTTGCTTATGCTCAACATTTAAATTTGACTCGGAGAAGTTAGACTTTAACTTATGGTTGAAACTTCGTTGGGAGAAACCTTCATTACCTCCACTCATTTATTAATCTTGTTGTTTCAAATAAACACTTTCACGCTACCGTCGATATTATCTCTTTGAAAATATTTGCCTTTGATGGTATTTTAGGAATCAATTGGTTAACTACTCATCATTCTTTTCGTAAGGTTGTTAGCTTTTATATTCATAACCAAACTACTAAAGTCAAACCCTAAAGTTAATTATTGTTATATCAAGCCATAAGTAAAGAGCCCCGAACCTTTCGTTGTTGACTTCCTTGTGTGGAATGCAATCAAGCCGGACTTTCTCAGAGGCGAAATCGTGAATGAAGATGGCAAGTTTATAGGTATCATTGTGAGATGCTATCTAGGTTAAGGGATAGAAGTCACAGTTGGTATTAATGTGACGTACTATCCAAGTCTTGGACGAGAGTAACAGTTTTGAATGATATTTCTATCATTAATAAATTTCTTGGCGTATTCTTGAAGACTTCCTAGCCTACCCTAGAGCGTGAAATCGAATTTTGTATTGACCCCAGTACAAAAACCCATTTCTTAAACCCTCAAATATTTCTTCAACTAAAATGAACAGTTTACGTGGTTTATGATGAAAGTCATAATAAAAGCATTGGAATAATGAAAATCATGGGTATATGAAGTATTAGTAAGTTTTATGATGAGTTATGTTGGTTAGTATGTGAAAACATGAAAGTTTCTTAGAAATCACAAAGAGTTGAAAATCAGATTTTGGTGAAAAACGTAACATGAAATTCAATTGACCATATCTCTTATTATATTTTGAATTTTTGAATGTGGTCAAGTCCTAGAGTTAGATCTATGAGTTACCTAACTAATCCAAGTGGAATTACTGGAAAAGGTGTTGTAGATTTTTGTGTGGACTGATTTTAGCAAAGGAGGCCAAAGCTGTAAATTTCAAAAATGCTACTGCCCAGAAACTTTAAGGGCTGTTTCAGCCACTTAAATTATGAGAAAAATTCTGGCCTTTTGGGACATGAAGGTATATGGTATAAAGTACCTCCTGTCCAAAAATGAGCTCATTTCGACTTAAAATGAGCAAGTTATGACTATTTCAATATTTAGGTTTTTCCGATTTAAAAACGCTATAACCGGAGTTCTATAACTCCGATGACCATGAAATTTAAACTAGAAGCTCATGTTAACATGTGTAAGGTCCTGCCAAGATTTGGGAATTTTGGAGTTAAACTTGAGGTAGCTAATTTCTTAAGGAATTAATTAGAAATTGATTTTTGAAAAATAGTAAATGAATTTTTAAAATTCGAGAAAAATATATTTTCATTATGGGACTATATTATGCTAAATCCCAGAAAAGAAATATTTTGGGACTGATTTGGTATTTTCATGAAAATAGTTTAGTTATGAACATATGAGTTAAATATGTTATGTGAAGTAACAAAGTTGAAAATAGGATTTTATGGCTAGAGAATCCTATATAGAGTATATGCATATTTTTTGATGAGGGATTTGATAATTGGTGATGATATCTTATGAGTATGGCATTTTGAATGATTAAATGCATTATATGGTAAAGCGTAAACAATTGAGATAAATTGTTTATAAATTTAAGAAGTGATTAAAATATTGGTATAATATTAATGATATTAGATTATGAGATTATTAAGTGATTGATAACATGGGGATATTCTTGAATCGGATAAATTATATTATAAATGTTTAATATTTATCCTTTATCTTATTTGATTGATTCTTTATATCATTATCCTCATGTTTATATTTTTTTAAAGTCATCGTGGCTGTAGAATATAGATGGACTTGGTATGATTATGACTCAGGATTGTTTTGGTATAATCATAATCAGTAATTGAAAAACACAATTATCTTTGGGCCGTAGTGCATGGATAATTTGTGGTCGTGATACTAATGAATATCCTTAGCTTCGTGAAAGCGTGGATGATTTGACGATGTGGATTAATTATTGAATTGAGTCTCAACAATGAAATATTAATTCATGGATGTGTTCAAAGTCATCATAATGGCTTACGTGCATAGATGGATAGATGGACTTGGTATGATTATGACCAGGATCATTCGGTAGATAATCATAATCAGAATTGAAAACACAATTATCTTTGGCCGTAGTGCATGGATAATTTGTGGTCGTGATACTAATGAATATCCTTATCATCAATCAGTCAGAGTGCGTGGATGATTTGACGATGTGGATTAATTATTGAAATGAGTCTCAAAGAATGAAATATTAATTCATGGATGTGTTCAAAGTCATCCGTCATGGATGTGTTCAAAGTCATCCGTGGCTTTTAATGCATAGATGGCATAGATGGACTTGGTATGATTATCATGACTGAAAACAGGATCATTCGGTATAATCATAATCAGAATTGAAAACACAATTATCTTTAGTCGTAGTGCATGGATAATTTGTGGTCGTGATACTAATAATGAATACACGATTATCTTTGGTCAGTAGTGCATGGATAATTTGTGGTCGTGATACTAATGAATATCCTTGGCCCAGAAAGTGCGTGGATGATTCGATGATATGGATTAATAATTGAAAGCCGAGTCTCAAAGAATGAAATATTAATTCATTGATGTGGTAAAAGTCATCTTTGGTCAGTAGTGCATTGATAGACTTGGTATGATTATGACCACGGATTATTCGCAGATAATCATGACCGTAATTGAAAACACGAATATCCTTAGCCAAAGAGTGCATGGATAATTCATGGTTGTGATACTATTGTCGTAGTCTCAAAGATTATTGGTTTTTTAGAATTGTATATCTTTGGCCCGTAAAGGCAAAGAAGAATTGTTAATGAATATCTTTGGCGGATTGCAAAGATGAATTTAATATTTTTAACGATAAAGGTATTCAAGGTATCCTCACCCTCTTTATCATACTGTGTATGCATTCTAATTTCGAGGGCGAAATTCCATAAGGAGGGGAGATTGTGAGACCCCAGATTTTATCAATAAAGATTTAAATTTTGTTGAAATAATTTTTTAATATTATGGTGTGAATTTGAGATAATATTATAGTTGTGGGTAGTATTTATAAATTTTGCAAAGTATGCAAGTGGTTATATTATATTCGATTGGGTGGGAATATTCGGGTTTAGCAGGAATATTCGCATAACTACTCAATCATTGGTGGACCCCATTAATGTAATTATTGCATTTGATCGAGAAAACTAATAAAAAAATATTTTATTGAAATAACGGCGGAAGTTTTACCGTGGTTACCGTTGAACTACTCGGTAGTAAAAGTGCATAAAGAATACGTGTGGTTGCATAGTAGCATTACCAGTATTGATTATTGATGCTTATGTGAGAAGTCACTCGGTTTGATTCCATTATTGTCGATTAATAATATGAATTATTATAGCGATAATGACGCTTTTGTTTTATTCGTATTATTAACGTAATAAAATGTAAAACATCTTTTATATAAAATAGAATACTTTATTAAAGTTATTCTATAAATAGAATATATTATATTTTATTATGCATAGTGTCGCATAGTGTTTTGCATAGTGTTTTGCATAGTATTGCATAGTGTTTGCATAGTAAAATGTTTTTATATAAATAGAATATATTATATTTTATTTAAAAGATTTTTCTTTAAATATGGACCGTCGATTAAAGTAAATCAACTGGACCGCTCATGGATTAGTTACTATGCATTCCATTTTCCTATAAATAGAAGCTCATTCCTTCATTATTTTCTTTAATTCATTGAAACTCTAGAGAGAGAAATTATAGAGAGAAGCTATAGAGAGAAAATTATAGAAAGAAGAAGAGTATTATTCGCTACTTCACTACTTCTATATTAGGTTATTTTTTACAGTAGGGGTGTTATTCTTCTTCTTGAAGAGAACTTCGTTATTCCATTCATTATTATTTCGTTGAATAACTTCGAAAAGTGGTATACCCTATACATAACTCAGATACGGCATACCTTATACTTGGTGAAATCCTTATGTTATTCCATTGCTTATTATTCTCATTGGAATAACTCAGATATGCGCGGTTACCCTATACTTGGTGACATTCTTCTATTATTCGTTGATTGGAACGTTCATGTGTTGTTTTTTTACATCTGGTTCGCTTTTTATTATTATTCGCTGGAACATCCTCGTCTCAGGTGTTTTATTAACCGGATTCGGGTTCCGCTCTTTATCATTCTCGCTGAATATCCTATCGTGTGTTTTACACCGGATCTGGTTCCATCTTTATTATTCTGTTGGAACATCCCGCTTGTGTGAATTTCACCGACCCGTTCCGTTATTATTATTCTATTGAATAACTCTGCCTATGCTAAAGTAACCGCATGCATGGTGATTTCTTTTGTTATTCCATTCTTTATTATACCTAGTTGGTTAAAACTTTGACTTCTATACTCCATGAAATTAGTAGAATATCCTTGATATTTGCGTTTCATCCAAAAGATTTTTCATGGAAATATTCTTCCGATCATTCTTGAATTTTACTCTACAAAATAAGATCATGTCGACAATTTGGACGTTAATAATTCATGGATTAAATAATTTTGAACTTGTTTTATTGAATTATTATGTCATTGTCATCATCCTCATGATATATTATGTTATCTTTCGCTTACGCATAGATGAACTTAGTATGATTATGACCGTGGATCATTCTTAAGATAATCACGGCTTGTTATAAATGATGTGATAAAAGTCCTCAATGATTCTGTAATGCGTTGATGGATAGTTTTTGGTATGATTATGACAGGGTGATTCGGTATAGTCATGACCATTGATAATTTGATGAAAATCCTTGACCGTGGGTACAGGATGATTAATATGTGGTGGTTTATTTATTGTCGAGTCTCAAATGATAAAAAAAAAATTGATGAAAACCTTTTAAAACCTAAAAGATAGTAGATTTTATTCTCTACTGACTCTTTTAATGGATTGCTTAATTCACCGCAGCTTAAACCCGGTTGTCTATTGTATTTTATCGCTTAACATTGTTGAAGGCTAATGATAATTTATTCTCGCATTATCTTAGTCATAATATTTCTTATCGGGCTAGTTGAGCTCACCATTTTCTTTCACCGTTTCTTCGTGAAATGAGAACATAGCCGGGATTTAGTCTGGGAACGTAAGTAATGGTCCAGAGGATAGCATTAGTAGTCCTCACTATTCGTGAAATAGTGTGATAATAGTTGTAATGAGGACTCCTTTTGAGTTTGTATAATATCTAGTAGACAATATTTGTATTCAAACTCACGATTTATGTCGTATTGCATACCACACGCTTATATTAGTAAGTTGTATTTGAATTTATGTACCATGTAAGTGGCGACCCAAGATGGGTGACGATACCTAATTTTGGGGCGTCACGGTTGAGTATCGAGCTTAGGATATGATCCTGGCCGAGATGTGAGATAAGAACTAGGAGGGGAGAGGCGGGAATTCCTTCGCTAGTATGACCTACCTAAATTTATTTGGTATTTAATTAATTGGTTAGAGTATAGGGATAATATGTGATATGTTAATTAACCCTTGTTTTGTGATGATGTTTGAGAATGATATCTGAAAATCTTTGAGATAAGCAATGAAGCACATGAGAGTGTTGATTCACTCAAACAAAAGGTAACGACCAACAACACGATAATAATCATATCGGTGGCAATTACTATCGTAACAATGATAACCATCATCGGGGAAATTATCATGTTAAGAATGGTAAACCACGGTGGTAATCATGGCAAAGATAATAGATGTGGAAATTGCAAGAAGAGAAGGTCATTTAGCCCAATTTTATTTGTGCACCAAAGTCAAGTCTAGTCTATTGGGACGGTGGCACCAAAGGTGGATATGGACAAAACAAAGTCGTTGGTTTTAGGAAGTGCATTTTTCATGACTTCTCAAAAGCGAGTAAAACCGAACGAAGTTAGCACGGGTTAGTTAATTATAAATTGCTAATGAAGTCTATACCTTATAAGATGGGTTCTACCCATTCTTTTATCTCTCTTGCTTTATGTTCAACGTTTAAATTTGACTCAGAAGAAGTTAAACTTTGACTTATTAGTTGAAACTTCGTTAGTAGGAGCCTTCGTTACATCGCTTACTATTTTTAAATCTTGTTTGATGCAAATAAACACTTTCACGTTATTCGTCGATCTTATCTTTTGAAAATACTTGCCTTTGATGTGATTTTAGGAATCAATTGGTTAACTACTCATCATGCTTTTTCGTAAGGTTGTTAGCTTTTATATTCATAACCAACCTGTTATCTTAATTCAAAGTAACCAAACCCTAAAGTTAATCAACGTTATATCAAGCTATAAGTAAAGAGCCCGATCCTTTCGTTGTTGACTTCCTTGTGTGGAATGCAGAAGCCGGACTTTTTCAGAGGCGACATCGTGAATGAAGATGGCAAGTTTATAGGTATCATTGTGAGGTGCTAACTAGGTTAAGGGATAGAAGTCGATTGGTATCAATGTGACGTACTATCCAAGTCTTGGATAAGAGTCACGATGATTGAATGATATTTCTATTATTAATAAATTTCTGGTGTATTCTTGAAGACTTCCTAGCCTACCCTAGAGCGTGAAATCAATTTTGTATTGACCCCAGTACAAAACCCATTTCTTAAACCCTCAAATATTTCTTCAACTAAAAGGATATGTTTACGTGGATTATGATGAAAGTCATAATAAAAGTATAGAACTAATAAAAATCATGGGTATATGAAGTATTAGTAAGTTTTATGATGAGTTATGTTGGTTAGTATGTGAAAACATGAAAGTTTCTTAGAAATCACAAAGAGTTGAAAAATCGATTTTTAGTGAAAAACGTAACATGAAATTCAATTGACCATATCTCCTATTATATTTTGAATTTTTGAATGTGGTCAAGTCCTAGAGTTAGATCTATGAGTTACCTAACTAATCCAAGTGGAATTACTGAAAAGGTGTTGTAGATTTTGTGTGGACTGATTTTAGCAAAGGAGTTCAAAGCTGCAAACCGAAAAAAGCTTATGCCATGATTTTAGAGAGGTTGTTTCGGCCACTTATATTATGAGAAAAATTCTGGCCTTTTGGGACATGAAAGTATATGGTATAAAGTACCTCCTGTCCAAAAATGAGCTCATTCTCGACTTAAAATGAGCAAGTTATGACTATTTCAATATTTAGGTCTTTCCGAAAAAAAAACGCTATAACCTGAGTTCTATAACTCGATGACCATGAAATTTAAACTGGAAGCTCACGTTAACATGTGTAAGGTCCTGTCAAGATTTGGGAATTTTTGAGTTAAACTTGAGGTAGCTAATTTCTTAAGGAATTTATTAGAAATTGATTTTTGAAAAATAGTAAATGAATTTTAAAAATTCGAGAAAAATATATTTTCATCATGGGACTATATTATGCTAAATTCCAGAAAAGAAATATTTTTGGGACTGATTTGGTATTTTTCATGAAAATAGTTTAGTTATTTAACATATGAGTTAAATATGTTATGTGAA
Organism: Panax quinquefolius; assembly: GCA_020205615.1. Classification (NCBI taxonomy): domain Eukaryota; kingdom Viridiplantae; phylum Streptophyta; class Magnoliopsida; order Apiales; family Araliaceae; genus Panax; species Panax quinquefolius. Next base: position 62,908,295 of record CM035171.1, on the reverse strand, counting down.
GTAACAAAGTTGAAAATAGGATTTTATGGCTAGAGAATCCTATATAGAGTATATGCATATTTTTTATGAGGATTTGATAATTGGTGATGATATCTTATGAGTGTGGCATTTTTGAATGATTAAATGCATTATATGGTAAAGCGTAAACAATTGAGGTAAATTGTTTATAAATTTAAGAAGTGATTAAAATATTGTTATAATATTAATGTTATTAGATTATGAGATTATTAAATGATTGATAACATGGGGATATTCTTGAATCCTCGGATAAATTATATTATAAATGTTTAATATTTATCCTTTATCTCATTTGATTAATTCTTTATATCATTATCCTCATGTTTATATTTATTTGAAAGTCATCGTGGCTGTAAGTGCATAGATGGACTTGGTATGATTATAATTTAGGGACCATTAAGTATAATCATAACCAGTAATTGAAAACACAATTATCTTTGGGTAGTAGTGCATGGATAATTTGTGGTCGTGTGATACTAATGAATATCCTTGGCTCAGAAAGTGTGGATGATTCGATGATGTGGATTAATTATTGAAATGAGTCTCAAAGAATGAAATATTAATTCATGGATGTGTTCAAAGTCATCCGTGGCTTACGTGCATAGATGGACTTGGTATGATTATGACCGAGGACCATTCGGATAATCATAATCAGTAATTGAAAAACACAATTATCTTTGGTAGAAGTGCATGGATAATTTGTGGTCGTGATACTAATGAATATCCTTAGCTTCGTAGTGCGGGGATGATTGACGATGTGGATTAATTATTGAAATGAGTCTCAAAGAATGAAATATTAATTCATGGATGTGTTCAAAGTCATCGTGGCTTACGTTGCATAGATGGACTTGGTATGATTATGACCAGGATCATTGGTAAGATAATCATATAAGTAATTGAAAACACAATTATCTTTAGATTATACTTTCGCAGATAAGTAAGTGCATGGATAATTTGTGGTCGCGATGATACTAATGAATACACGATTATCTTTGGTAGTAGTGCATGGATAATTTGTGGTCGTGATACTAATGAATATCCTTGGCCCAGAAAGTGCGGGGATGATTCGATGATATGGATTAATTATTGAAATCCGTGAGTCTCAAAGAATTAAATATTAATTCATTGATGTGGTAAAAGTCATCTTTGGTAGTAGTGCATTGATAGACTTGGTATGATTATGACCACGGATTATTCGGTATAATCATGATCAGTAATTGAAAACACGAATATCCTTAGCATAAATTAGTGCATGGATAATTCATGGTTGTGATACTATATTGTCGAGTCTCAAAGATTATTGGTTTTATGATTGTATATCTTTGGCATTGTAGTGCAAAAGATGAATTGTTAATGAATATCTTTGGCGGATTGCGAAGATGAATTTAATATTTTTAAACGATAAAGGTATTCAAGGTACCCTCACCTCTTTATCATACCAGTATCGTACATTCTAATTTCGAGGGCTAAATTCCATAAGGAGGGGAGATTGTGAGACCCCGTGATTTTATCAATAAAGATTTAAATTTTGTTGAAATAATTTTTAATATTATGGTGTGAATTTAAGATAATATTATAGTTGTGGGTAGTATTTATAAATTTTGCAAAGTATGCAAGTGGTTATATTATATTCGATTGGGTCTGGGAATATTCGGTTTAGCAGGAATATTCGCACAACTACTCAATCATTGGTGGATCCCATAATGTAATTATTGTCGGATTGAGAAAACGACAAAAATATTTTATTGAAATAACTTGGCGGAAGTTTTACCGTGGTTCTTGTTGAACTACTCGGTAGTAAAAGTACAAGAATTATGTGGTTGCATAGTAGCATTACCAGATTGATTATTGATGCTTATGTGAGAAGTCACTCGTTTGATTCCATTATTGTCGATTAATAATATGAATTATTATAGCGATAATGACGTTTTGTTTTATTCGTATTATTAACGTAATAAAAGCGAAACATCTTTTATATAAAATAGAATACTTTATTAAAGTTATTCTATAAATAGAATATATTATATTTTTTATTATGCATAGTATTTTTTGATATAGTGTTTTGCATAGTATTGCATAGTGTTTGCATAGTAAAATGTTTTTATATAAATAGAATATATTATATTTTATTTAAAAGATTTTTTTTAAATATGGACCGTCCGATTAAAGTAAATCAATGGACCGTTCATGGATTAGTTACTATGCATTCCATTTTCCTATAAAATAAGCTCATTCCTTCATTATTTTCTTACTTAATTCATTGAAACTCTAGAGAGAGAAATTATGAGAGAGAAGCTATAGAGAGAAAATTATAGAAAGAAGAAAGAGTATTCTCGCTACTTCACTACTTCTATATTAGGTTCTTTTACTAGTAAAGGGGTGTTATTCTTTCTTCTTGAAGAGAACTTCATTATTCCATTCATTATTATTCGTTGGAATAACTCGTAAAAGTGGCATACCCTATACATAACCTTTGTATACTGTGGCATACCCTATACTTGGTGAAATCCTTATGTTATTCCATTGCTTATTATTACATTGGAATAACTGTTGGCTTAATTCTATACTGTGACATTCTTTATTATTATACTTGGTGACATTCTTTTATTATTCATTGGAACATCCCGTGCGTGGTGTTTTACACCGGACCCGGTTGTGAATTCATTGGAATATCCTATCGTGTGTTTTACACCGGATCCGGTTCCATCTTTATTATTTATTATTCTGAATTGGAATATTATTATTATTCTATTGAATAACTCGCCTATGCCAAGCACCGCATGCATGGTGATTTCTTTTGTTATTCCATTCTTTATTATACCCTAGTTGGTTAAAACTTTGACTTCTATACTCCATGAAATTAGTGGAATATCCTTGATATTTGCGTTTCATCCAAAGATTTTTCATGAAAATATTCTTCCGATCATTCTTGAATTTTACTCTACTACAAAATAAGATCATGTCGACAATTTGGACGTTAATAATTCATGGATTAAATAATTCTTGAACTTGTTTTATTGAATTATTATGTCATTGTCATCATCCTCATGATATATTATGTTATCTTTGGCTTACGTGCATAGATGAACTTAGTATGATTATGACCGAGGATCATTCAGATAATCATGGCTTGTTATAAATGATGTGATAAAAGTCCTCGGTGACTTGTAATGCGTTGATGGATAGTTTTGGTATGATTATGACCGTGGGTGATTTAGTATAGTCATGACCATTGATAATTTGATGAAAATCCTTGACCGTGGTACGGGGATGATTATATGTGGTGGTTTATTTATTTGTCGAGTCTCAATGATAAAAAAAATTGATGAAAACCTTTTAAAACCTAAAAGATAGTAGACTTTATTCTCTACTTGACTCTTTTAATGGATTGCTAATTCACCCGCAGATTAAACCTGGTTGTCTATTGTATTTTATCGGCTTTTAACATCATTTGGAGGCTAATGATAATTTATTCGCATTATCTTAGTCATAATATTTCTTCTTGGGCTAGTTGAGCTCACCATTTTTTCTTTATTCTCTTGAAAAATGAGAACATAGTTTGGGACGAGTCTGGGAACGAAGTAATGGTCCGAGAGGATAGCATTAGTAGTCCTCACTATTACGTGAAATAGTGTGATAATAGTTGTAATGAGGACTCCTTTTGAGTTTGTATAATATCTAGTAGACAATATTTGTATTCAAACTCACGCTTTATGTCGTATTGTATACTACATATTATATTAGTAAGTTGTATTTGAATTTATGTACCATGTAAGTGGCGACCCATGATGGGTGACGATACCTAATTTTGGGGGCATCACGGATTTGGTATCGAGCTTAGGATATGATCCCCATTTGAGATGTGAGATAAGAACTAGGAGGGGAGACGGGAATTCTTTCGCTAGTATGACCTACCTAAATTTATTTGGTATTTAATTGGTCGGTCGAGTATAGGGATAATATGTGATATGTTAATTAACCCTTGTTTTGTGACAAAGTGTTTGAGAATGATATCCGAAAATCTTTGAGATAAGCAATGAAGCACATGAGAGTGTTGATTCACTCAAACAAAAGGTAACGACCAACAACACGATAATAATAATCATCTGGTGGTAACGGCTATCGTAACATCGAACAATGATAACCATCGTGGGGAAATTATCATGTTAAGAATGGTAACCACTTCGGTGGTAATCATGGCAAAGATAATAGATGTGGAAATTGCAAGAAGAGAAGGTCATTTAGCCCAATTTTGTTGTGCACCAAAGTCAAGTCTAGCTGGGACGGTGGCACCAAAGGTGGATATGGACAAAACAAAGTCGTTGGTTTTAGGAAGTGCATTTTTCATGACTTCTCAAAAAGCGAGTAAACCGAACGAAGTTAGCACGGGTTAGTTAATTATAAATTGCGAAGTCTATACCTTATAAGATACCGGTTCTACCCATTCTTTTATCTCTCTTGCTTGCGTTCAACGTTTAAATTTGACTCCGAAGAAGTTAAACTTTGACTTATTGGTTGAAACTTCGTTAGTAGGAGCCTTCGTTACCGCTACTATTTTTAAATCTTGTTTGATGCAAATAAACACTTTCACGTTACCTGTCGATCTTATCTTTTTGAAAATACTTGCCTTTGATGTGATTTTAGGAATCAATTGGTTAACTACTCATCATGCTTTTCGTAAGGTTGTTAGCTTTTATATTCATAACCAACCTGTTATACGAATTCAAAGTAACCAAACCCTAAAGTTAATCACTGTTATATCAAGCTATAAGTAAAGAGCCCCGATCCTTTCGTTGTTGACTTCCTTGTGTGGAATGCACCGAAGCCAGACTTTCTGTAGGCGACATCGTGAATGAAGATGGCAAGTTTATAGGTATCATTGTGAGGTGCTAACTAGGTTAAGGGATAGAAGTCACAGTTGGTATCAATGTGACGTACTATCCAAGTCTTGGATAAGAGTCACAGTATTGAATGATATTTCTATTATTAATAAATTTCCTGGTGTATTCTTGAAGACTTCCTAGCCTACCCTAGAGCGTAAAATCGAATTTTGTATTGACCCCAGTACAAAACCCATTTCTTAAACCCTCAAATATTTCTTCAACTAAAAGGATATGTTTACGTGGATTATGATGAAAGTCATAATAAAAGTATAGAACTAATAAAAATCATGGGTATATGAAGTATTAGTAAGTTTTATGATGAGTTATGTTGGTTAGTATGTGAAAACATGAAAGTTTCTTAGAAATCACAAAGAGTTGAAAATCAGATTTTAGTGAAAAACGTAACATGAAATTCAATTGACCATATCTCCTATTATATTTTGAATTTTTGAATGTGGTCAAGTCCTAGAGTTAGATCTATGAGTTACCTAACTAATCCAAGTGGAATTACTGGAAAAGGTGTTGTAGATTTTTGTGTGGACTGATTTTAGCAAAGGAGTTCAAAGCTGCAAAAACCGAAAAAGCTTATGCCATGATTTTAGAGAGGTTGTTTCGGCCACTTATATTATGAGAAAAATTCTGGCCTTTTGGGACATGAAAGTATATGGTATAAAGTACCTCCTGTCCAAAAATGAGCTCATTCTGACTTAAAATGAGCAAGTTATGACTATTTCAATATTTAGGTCTTTCCGATTTAAAAACGCTATAACCGGAGTTCTATAACTCCGATGACCATGAAATTTAAACTGGAAGCTCACGTTAACATGTGTAAGGTCCTGTCAAGATTTGGGAATTTTTGGAGTTAAACTTGAGGTAGCTAATTTCTTAAGGAATTTATTGGAAATTGATTTTTGAAAAATAGTAAATGAATTTTAAAAATTCCGAGAAAAATATATTTTCATCATGGGACTATATTATGCTAAATTCCAGAAAAGAAATATTTTTGGGACTGATTTGGTATTTTTCATGAAAATAGTTTAGTTACTTAATATATATGAGTTAAATATGTTATGTGAAGTAACAAAGTTGAAAATAGGATTTTATGGCTAGAGAATCCTATATAGAGTATATGCATATTTTTTTATGAGGATTTGATAATTGGTGATGATATCTTATGAGTGTGGCATTTTTGAATGATTAAATGCATTTATATGGTAAAGCGTAAACAATTGAAGTAAATTATTTATAAATTTAAGAAGTGATTAAAATATTGTTATAATATTAATGTTATTAGATTATGAGATTATTAAATGATTGATAACATGGGGATATTCTTGAATCTCGGATAAATTATATTATAAATGTTTAATATTTATCCTTTATCTCATTTGATTAATTCTTTATATCATTATCCTCATGTTTATATTATGTTGAAAGTCATCTCGTGTATTCTGTAGTGCATAGATGGACTTGGTATGATTATGACTAGGGACAATTCGGTATAATCATAATCAGTAAATTGAAAACACAATTATCTTTGGCAGTAGGCATGGATAATTTGTGGTCGTGATACTAATGAATATCCTTGGCCCGTAGTGCAGGGGATGATTCGATGATGTGGATTAATTATCGAAATGAGTCTCAAAGAATGAAATATTAATTCATGGATGTGTTCAAAGTCATACGTGGCATACGTGCATAGATGGACTTGGTATGATTATGAATACGGGGACCATTCGGTATAATCATAATCAGAATTGAAAACACAATTATCTTTGGTAGTAGTGGTATGGATAATTTGTGGTCGTGATACTAATGAATATCCTTATCGCCATGGAAAGTGCGTGGATGATTCGACGATGTGGATTAATTATTGAAGTGAGTCTCAAAGAATGAAATATTAATTCATGGATGTGTTCAAAGTCATCCGTGGCTTACGTGCATAGATGGACTTGGTATGATTATGACCAGGATCATTAAGTATAATCATAATCAGTAATTGAAAACACAATTATCTTTAGCCGTAGTGCATGGATAATTTGTGGTCGTGATACTAATGAATACACGATTATCTTTGGTAGTAGTGCATGGATAATTTGTGGTCGTGATACTAATGAATATCCTTGGCTCAGTAGTGCGGTGGATGATTCGATGATATGGATTAATTATTGAGTGAGTCTCAAAGAATTAAATATTAATTCATTGATGTGGTAAAAGTCATCTTTGGTCAGTAGTGCATTGATAGACTTGGTATGATTATGACCACGGATTATTCGGTATAATCACGATCGTAATTGAAAACACGAATATCCTTAGCCAAGAGTGCATGGATAATTCATGGTTGGATACTATTGTCGAGTCTCAAAGATTATTGGTTTTCTGGTTGTATATCTTTGGCCCAGTAGTGCAAAGATGAATTGTTAATGAATATCTTTGGCGGATTCAAGAAGATGAATTTAATATTTTTAAACGATAAAGGTATTCAAGGTACCCTCACCTCTTTATCATACCAGTCGCGCACCCTAATTTCGAGGGCTTAAATTCCATAAGGAGGGAGATTGTGAGACCTTTGATTTTATCAATAAAGATTTAAATTTTGTTGAAATAATTTTTTAATATTATGGTGTGAATTTAAGATAATATTATAGTTGTGGGTAGTATTTATAAATTTTGCAAAGTATGCAAGTGGTTATATTATATTCGATTGGTCTGGGAATATATTCGGTTTAGCAGGAATATTCGCATAAACTCAATCATTAGTGGATCCCATAATGTAATTATCATTTCGGATCGAGAAAACGACAAAAATATTTTATTGAAATAACGGCGGAAGTTTTACCGTGGTTACCGTTGAACTACTCGGTAGTAAAAGTACAAAGAATACGTGTGGTTGCATAGTAGCACACCGGTATTGATTATCGATGCTTATGTGAGAAGTCACTCGGTTTGATTCCATTATCACGATTAATAATATGAATTATTATAAGCGATAATGACGTTTTGTTTTATTCAGTATTATTAACGTAATAAAATGTAAACATCTTTTTATATAAAATAGAATACTTTATTAAAGTTATTCTATAAATAATATATTATATTTTATTATGCATGGTAGTGTTGCATAGTGTTTTGCATAGTATTGCATAGTGTTTGCATAGTAAAATGTTTTTATATAAATAGAATATATTATATTTTATTTAAAAGATTTTTTTTAAATATGGACCGTCGATTAAAGTAAATCAATCGGACCGTTCATGGATTAGTTACTATGCATTCCATTTTCCTATAAATAAGCTCATTCCTTCATTATTTTTTTCATTTAATTCATTGAAACTCTAGAGAGAGAAATTATAGAGAGAAGCTATAGAGAGAAAATTATAGAAAGAAGAAGAGTATTCTCGCTACTTCACTACTTCTATATTCAGTTTTTTTTACGGTAAGGGTGTTATTCTTTCTTCTTGAAGAGAACTTCGTTATTCCATTCATTATTATTCGCTGAATAACTCGTAAAAGTGGCATACCCTATACATAACCTCAGACACGCCAGATACCCTATACTTGGTGAAATCCTTATGTTATTCCATTGCTTATTATTCTCGTTGGAATAACTCAGATAACGCTGATTTACCCTATACTTGGTGACATTCTTATTATTATATTACATCCTCGTTCGCTGTTTTACATCCGGTTCCTGTTTTTATTATTATTGTGAACATTCACGACGGTTCCGGTTCCATTATTATTATTCTATTCGAATGAACACTGCTGAATAACTCGTCTGCGCGGCACCGCACCGCATGCATGGTGATTTCTTTTGTTATTCCATTCTTTATTATACCTAGTTGGTTAAAACTTTGACTTCTATACTCCATGAAATTAGTGGAATATCCTTGATATTTGCGTTTCATCCAAAGATTTTTCATGAAAATATTCTTCCGATCATTCTTGAATTTTACTCAAAAAATAAGATCATGTTGACAATTTGGACGTTAATAATTCATGGATTAAATAATTCTTGAACTTGTTTTATTGAATTATTATGTCATTGTCATCATCCTCATGATATATTATGTTATCTTTGGCTTACGTGCATAGATGAACTTAGTATGATTATGACCAGGATCATTCTAAGATAATCATGGCTTGTTATAAATGATGTGATAAAAGTCCTCAAAGTGACTTGTAATGCAAATGATGGATAGTTTTTGGTATGATTATGACCGGGGGTGATTTAAGATAGTCATGACCATTGATAATTTGATGAAAATCCTCGACCGTGGTACAGTGGATGATTATATGTGGTGGTTTATTTATTATTGTCGAGTCTCAACGATAAAATTGATGAAAACCTTTTAAAACCTAAAAGATAGTAGACTTTATTCTCTACTTGACTCTTTTTAATGGATTGCTTATTCACCGCAGCTTAAACCGGTTGTCTATTGTATTTTATCGGTTTAACATCGTCAAGGCTAATGATAATTTATTCGCATTATCTTAGTCATAATATTTCATCGGGCTAGTTGAGCTCACCCTTTCTTTCACCGCTCTCTTCGTGAAATGAGAACATAGCCGGGACGAAGCCTGGGAACGAAGTAATGGTCCAGAGGATAGCATTAGTAGTCCTCACTATTTCGTGAAATAAGTGTGATAATAGTTGTAATGAGGACTCCTTTTGAGTTTGTATAATATCTAGTAGACAATATTTGTATTCAAACTCACGCTTTATGTCGTATTGTATACCTACGCTTATATTAGTAAGTTGTATTTGAATTTATGTACCATGTAAGTGGCGACCCAAGATGGGTGACGATACCTAATTTTGGGGGCGTCACGGTTGGTATCGAGCTTAGGATATGATCCCCGGCCGAGATGTGAGATAAGAACTAGAGAGGAGAGACGGGAATTCTTTCGCTAGTATGACCTACCTAAATTTATTTGGTATTTAATTGGTCATCGAGTATAGGGATAATATGTGATATGTTAATTAACCCTTGTTTTTTGTGATGGTGTTTGAGAATGATATCTGAAAATGCCGAGATAAGCAATGAAGCACATGAGAGTGTTGATTCAAACCAAACAAAAGGTAACGACCAACAACACGATAATAATCATATCGGTGGCAACGGCCATCGTAACAATGATAACCATCATCGGGGAAATTATCATGTTAAGAATGGTAACCACTTTTGGTAATCATGGCAAAGATAATAGATGTGGAAATTGCAAGAAGAGAAGGTCATTTAGCCCAATTTTGTTGTGCACCAAAGTCAAATAATAGTCCGGGGGACGGTGGCACCAAAGGTGGATATGGACAAAACAAAGTCGTTGGTTTTAGGAAGTGCATTTTTCATGACTTCTCAAAAGCGAGTAAACCGAAACGAAGTTAGCACAAGTTAGTTAATTATAAATTTGCTAAGTCTATACCTTATAAGATACCTGGTTCTACCCATTCTTTTATCTCTCTTGCTTTGCGCTCAACGCTTAAATTTGACTCAAGAAGTTAAACTTTGACTTATTGGTTGAAACTTCGTTAGAGGAGCCTTCATTTTCGCTACTATTTTTAAATCTTGTTTGATGCAAATAAACACTTTCACGTTATTCGTCGATCTTATCTTTTGAAAATACTTGCCTTTGATGTGATTTTAGAAATCAATTGGTTAACTACTCATCATTCTTTTCAGTAAGGTAGTTAGCTTTTATATTCATAACCAACCCGTTATACTTAATTCAAAGTAACCAAACCCTAAAGTTAATCATTTGTTATATCAAGCTATAAGTAAAGAGCCCCGATCCTTTCGTTGTTGACTTCCTTGTGTGGAATGCACCAAAGCGGACTTTTCGTAGGCGACATCGTGAATGAAGATGGCAAGTTTATAGGTATCATTGTGAGGTGCTATCTAGGTTAAGGGATAGAAGTCACAGTTGGTATCAATGTGACGACTATCCAAGTCTTGGATGAGAGTCACAAGATTGAATGATATTTCTATTATTAATAAATTTCTGGTGTATTCTTGAAGACTTCCTAGCCTACCCTAGAGCGTGAAATCGAATTTTGTATTGAATGACCCAAAGATAAAAACCCATTTCTAAACCCTCAAATATTTCTTCAACTAAAAGGATATGTTTACGTGGATTATGATGAAAGTCATAATAAAAGTATAGAACTAATAAAAATCATGGGTATATGAAGTATTAGTAAGTTTTATGATGAGTTATGTTGGTTAGTATGTGAAAACATGAAAGTTTCTTAGAAATCACAAAGAGTTGAAAATCGATTTTAGTGAAAAACGTAATATGAAATTCAATTGACCATATCTCCTATTATATTTTGAATTTTGAATGTGGTCAAGTCCTAGAGTTAGATCTATGAGTTACCTAACTAATCCAAGTGGAATTACTGGAAAAGGTGTTGTAGATTTTTGTGTGGACTGATTTTAGCAAAGGAGTTCAAAGCTGCAAAAATTTCAAAAAATGCTTATGCCATGATTTTAGAGAGGTTGTTTCGGCCACTTAAATTATGAGAAAAATTCTGGCCTTTTGGGACATGAAAGTATATGGTATAAAGTACCTCCTGTCCAAAAATGAGCTCATTCTCGACTTAAAATGAGCAAGTTATGACTATTTCAATATTTAGGTTTTCCGAATTAAAAACGCTATAACCTGGGAGTTCTATAACTCTCATGACCATGAAATTTAAACTAGAAGCTCACGTTAACATGTGTAAGGTCCTGTCAAGATTTGGGAATTTTTGGAGTTAAACTTGAGGTAGCTAATTTCTTAAGGAATTTATTAGAAATTGATTTTGAAAATAGTAAATGAATTTAAAAATTCCGAGAAAATATATTTTCATTATGGGACTATATTATGCTAAATTCCAGAAAAGAAATATTTTTGGGACTGATTTGGTATTTTTCATGAAAATAGTTTAGTTACTTAACATATGAGTTAAATATGTTATGTGAAGTAACAAAGTTGAAAATAGGATTTTATGGCTAGAGAATCCTATATAGAGTATATGCATATTTTTTTTATGAGGATTTGATAATTGGTGATGATATCTTATGAGTGTGGCATTTTGAATGATTAAATGCATTATATGGTAAAGCGTAAACAATTGAGATAAATTGTTTATAAATTTAAGAAGTGATTAAAATATTGTTATAATATTAATGTTATTAGATTATGAGATTATTAAATGATTGATAACATGGGGATATTCTTGAATCCTCGGATAAATTATATTATAAATGTTTAATATTTATCCTTTATCTCATTTGATTAATTCTTTATATCATTATCCTCACGTTTATATTACGTTGAAAGTCATCTCGTATTCAGTAAGTGCATAGATGGACTTGGTATGATTATGACCAGGATCCATTTCAGATAATCATAATCAGAATTGAAAACACAATTATCTTTGGCAGTAGTGCATGGATAATTTGTGGTCGTGATACTAATGAATATCCTTGGCATCAGAAAGTGTGGATGATTCGATGATGTGGATTAATTATTGAAATGAGTCTCAAAGAATGAAATATTAATTCATGGATGTGTTCAAAGTCATCTCGTGGCTTACGTGCATAGATGGACTTGGTATGATTATGACCGTGGACCATTCATAAGATAATCATAACAGTAATTGAAAACACAATTATCTTTGGTAGTAGTGCATGGATAATTTGTGGTCGTGATACTAATGAATATCCTTAGCACATAGTGTGTGGATGATTCACGATGTGGATTAATTATTGAAATGAAGTCTCAAAGAATGAAATATTAATTCATGGATGTGTTCAAAGTCATCTCGTGGCTTACGTGCATAGATGGACTTGGTATGATTATGACCGTGGATCATTCTTGTATAATCATAACCGTAATTGAAAACACAATTATCTTTAGCCGTAGTGCATGGATAATTTGTGGTCGTGATACTAATGAATACACGATTATCTTTCGCCGTAGTGCATGGATAATTTGTGGTCGTGATACTAATGAATATCCTTGGCCCAGTAGTGCGTGGATGATTCGATGATATGGATTAATTATTGAAAGTCGAGTCTCAAAGAATGAAATATTAATTCATTGATGTGGTAAAAGTCATCTTTGGTCAGTAGTGCATCGATAGACTTGGTATGATTATGACACCACGGATTATTCTAAGTATAATCATGAATCAGAATTGAAAACACGAATATCCTTAGCCAAGAGTGCATGGATAATTCATGGTCGTGGATACTATTAAGTCGAAGTCTCAAAGATTATTGGTTTTACAATTTATATATCTTTGGCATCAGTAGTGCAAAGATGAATTGTTAATGAATATCTTTGGCGGATTGCGAAGATGAATTTAATATTTTTTAACGATAAAGGTATTCAAGGTACCCTCACCTCTTTATCATACCAAGTACGTACCCTAATTTCGAGGGCGAAATTCTATAAGGAGGGGAGATTGTGAGACCCCAGATTTTATCAATAAAGATTTAAATTTTGTTGAAATAATTTTTTAATATTATGGTGTGAATTTAAGATAATATTATAGTTGTGGGTAGTATTTATAAATTTTGCAAAGTATGCAAGTGGTTATATTATATTCGATTGGCTCTGGGGAATATTCGGTTTAGCAGGAATATTCGCATAACTACTCAATCATTAGTGGACCCCACAATGTAATTATTGTCGGATCGAGAAAACGACAAAAATATTTTATTGAAATAACGGCGGAAGTTTTACCGTGGTTATTGTTGAACTACTTCAGTAGTAAAAGTACAAAGAATACGTGTGGTTGCATAAGTAGACACGGTATTGATTATCGATGCTTATGTGAGAAGTCACTCGGTTTGATTCCATTATCGTCGATTAATAATATGAATTATTATAGCGATAATGACGTTTTGTTTTATTCGTATTATTAACGTAATAAAATGAAACATCTTTTATATAAAATAGAATACTTTATTAAAGTTATTCTATAAATAATATATATATTTTATTATATTTTATTATGCATAGTTTTGCATAGTGTTTTTGCATAGTATTGCATAGTGTTTGCATAGTAAAATGTTTTTATATAAATAGAATATATTATATTTTATTTAAAAGATTTTCTTTAAATATGGACCGTCGATTAAAGTAAATCAACTGGACCGTTCATGGATTAATTACTTATGCATTCCATTTTCCTATAAATAGAAGCTCATTCCTTCATTATTTTCACTTAATTCATTGAAACTCTAGAGAGAAATTATAGAGAGAAGCTATAGAGAAAATTATAGAAAGAAGAAGAGTATTCGCTACTTCACTACTTCTATATTCAGTTCTTTTTTACGGTAAGGGGTGTTATTCTTTCTTCTTGAAGAGAACTTTCATTATTCCATTCACTATTATTCCGTTGAATAACTCGTAAAAGTGGCATACCCTATACATAACCTGTATACGCGGCATACCCTATACTTGGTGAAATCTTTATGTTATTCCATTGCTTATTATTCTGTTGGAATAACCTGTATACGCGGTTTACCCTATACTTGGTGACATTCTTCTATTATTTCATTGGAACATCCTCGTCTCGTGTGTTTTACAATTTGGGACTCGTTCCGTTTTTTATTATTCTGTTGAACATCTCGTTCATGGTGTTTTACACCGACTGGTTCCGCCTTTATCATTCATTGGAATATCCTATCGTGTGTTTTACACCGGATCCGGTTCCATCTTTATTATTCTATTTGAACATCTCGCCATTGTGAATTTCACCGACGACTGGTTTCCGTTATTATTCTCATTGGAATAACTCTTCATGCCAAGCACCGTGATGCATGGTGATTTCTTTTGTTATTCCATTCTTTATTATACCCCGTTGGTTAAAACTTTGACTTCTATACTCCATGAAATTAGTAGAATATCCTTGATATTTGCGTTTCATCCAAGATCTTTTCATGGAAATATTCTTTCGATCATTCTTGAATTTTACTCTACGTAAACAAAGATTATGTTGACAATTTGGACGTTAATAATTCATGGATTAAATAATTCTTGAACTTGTTTTATTGAATTATTATGTCATTATCATCATCCTCATGTTATATTATGTTATCTTTGGCTTACGTGCGATGATAGATGAACTTAGTATGATTATGATTCTGATGGATCATTGATAATCATGATGGATAGTTTTTGATATAAATGATGTGATAAAGTGATGAAAATCCTCGACCGCGGGTTTTTGGTCGCCACTTACAGTTAAACCGATATTTGATGATCGCCTCAAATATGATTAATGTGGTTTTATTTATTAATATATAAAATTGATGATAAACCTTTTAAAACCGTGAAAAAAGATAATAGTTTTTACCTCAGTTTGACTTGATAAATCTGATTAGCTTGAATACAAATATTTCTACTAGATATTATACAAACTCAAAAGGAGTCCCTCATTACAATAATATTATCACACTATTTATAATCGCCGTGTACAATTCGACAGAAATCGTGAGTAATATAAGTGAGGACTACTAATGCTATCCTCTCGACCATTACTATTTCACGCTCCACCGACTCGTCCATTACTGCTCCTATGTTCTCAAATTATGTTTCATTTCAAGAGAATAAAGGAAAGAAAGGGTGAGCTCAACTAGCCCAAGAAGAAATATTACGACTAAGATAATGCGTAATAAATTATCATTAGCCTTCAACAAAGGTTAAACCGATAAAATACAATAGATAAACCAGCTTTAATCAAGCAATGAATAAGCAATCCATTAAAAGAGTCAAGTAGAGAATAAAGTCTACTATCTTTTAGGTTTTAAAAGGTTTTCATCAATTTTATCACGAGACTCAACTAATAATAAATAAACCACCACATCTAATCATCCCCGCACTCACTTGGCCAAGGATTTTCATCAAATTATCAATGGTCATGACTATACCGAATCACCCCTCGGTCATAATCATACCAAAACTATCCATCATCGCATTACAAAGCCATCGAGGACTTTTTGTCACATCATTTATATCAAGTCATGATTATACCGAATGATCCTCGGTCATAATCATACTAAGTTCATCTATGCACGTAAGCCAAAGATAACATAATATAACATGAGGATGATGACAATGACATAGTAATTCAATAAAACAAGTTCAAGAATTATTTAATCCATGAATTATTAACGCCCAAATTGTCAACACGATATCATCGCTTTCAGAGAGTAAAATTCAATAATGATCGTAAGAATATTTCCATGAAAAGATATCGATGAAACGCAAATATCAAGGATATTCTACTAATTTCATGGAGTATAGAAGTCAAAGTTTTAACCAACGGGTATAATAAAGAATGGAATAACAAAAGAAATCACCATGCATGCAGATTGCATGACAGACAAAGTTATTCCAATGTAATAATAATAACGGAACCAGTCGTGAAATTCATAACCGGCTGTGATGTTCCAATGTAATAATAAAGATGGAACTGCATCCTGTAAAACACATGTATAGGATATTCCAATGTAACGATAAAGATTTTAACCAGTCCTGTAAAAAACACATGCATGTGATGTTCCAAATGTAATAATAAAATCTTAACCTGTGTCCCTGTAAAACACACATGCATGTGATGTTCCAAATGTAATAATAAAGAATGTCACCAAGTATAGGTAAATCAGATACAAAAGTTATTCCAAATGTAATAATAAGCAATGGAATAAATATAAGGATTTCACCAAGTATATAGGTATGCCGCAGACACAAAGTTATGTATAGGTATGCCACTTTTACAAAAGTTATTCCAATGTAATAATAATGAATGGAATAATGTAAGTCTCTTCAAGAAGAAAGAATAACACCCCTCACCGTAAAAGAACCTGAATATAGAAGTAGTGAAGTAGCGTAATACTCTTCTTCTTTCTATAATTTTCTCTATAGCTTCTCTCTATAATTTCTCTGTAGTTTCAATGAATTGTAAGAAAATAATGAAGGAATGAGCTTCTATTTATAGGAAAATGGAATGCATAAGAATTAATCCATGAACTATCTGCATTGATTTATTTTAATCTGACTATCCATATTTAAAGAAAAATCTTTTAAATAAAATATAATATATTCTATTTATATAAAACATTTTACTATGCAAACACTATGCAATACTATGCAAAACACTATGCAAAAACACTATGCAACACTATGCATAATAAAATATAATATATTCTATTTATGTAATAACTTTAATAAAGTATTCTATTTTATATAAAGATGTTTCGCTTTTATTACGCTAATAATACGTAATAAAACAAAACGTCATTATCGCTATAATAATTCATATTATTAATCTAATAATGGAATCAAACCGAGTGACTTTCACATAAGCATCAATAATCAATACCGCAGCTACTATGCAACCACACGACATCGCATTTTTTACTACCGAAAAGTAGTTCAACAAGAACTACCAGAAAACTTCCGCCGTTATTTCAATAAAATATTTTTCGTTTTTTCAATCCGATAATAATTCTGCTTGTGGGGTCCACCAATGATTGAGCCGTTGTACCGTAATATTCCTCGCTAAACCGAATATTCCCCACCAATCAAATATAATATAACCACTGTGATACTTTGCAAAATTTATAAATACTACCCACAACTATAATATTATCTTAAATTCACACCATAATATTAAAAAATTATTTCAACAAAATTTAAATCTTTATCGATAAAACTGGGGTCTCACAATCTCCTCCTTATGGAATTTTCATCAAATTAGGGTACGACTGGTATGATAAAGAGGTGAGGGTACTTCAATACCTTTATCGTTAAAAATATTAAATTCATCTTCTAATCCGCCAAAGATATTCATTAACAATTCATCTTTGCACTACAGCCAAAAGATATACAATCAGAAACCAATAATGCCGAGACTCAAATTTTAATAGTATCACAACCATGAATTATCCATGCACCATCGCTAAGGATATTCGTGTTTTCAATTACTACCATGATTATACCGAATAACCGTGGTCATAATCATACCAAGTCTATCAATGCACTACTACCAAAGACGACTTTTACCACATCAATGAATTAATATTTCATCACGAGACTCAAATTTCAATAATTAATCCATATCATCGAATCATCCCCGCACTACGTGCCAAGGATATTCATTAAGATCAACGCACCACAAATTATCCATGCACTACTACCAAAGATAATCGTATTCATTAGATCACGCACCACAAATTATCCATGCACTACTACTAAAGATAATTGTGTTTTCAATTACTACTATGATTATACCGAATGATCCTCGGTCATAATCATACCAAGTCCATCTATGCACGAAGCCATGTAGATGACTTTGAACACATCCATGAATTAATATTTCATCACGAGACTCAAACCAATAATTAATCCACATCGTCAAATCATCCCCGCATACTACCAAAAAATAAGGATATTCATTAAGTATCACGACCACAAATTATCCATGCACTACTACCAAAGATAATTGTGTTTTCAATTACTGCTATGATTATACCGAATGATCCTCGGTCATAATCATACCAAGTCCATCTATGCAACGTAAGCCACATATGACTTTTGAACACATCCATGAATTAATATTTCATTGGCGAGACTCATTTCAATAATTAATCCACATCGTCAATCATCCCGCACTATGTGCTAAGGATATTCATTAGTATCATCACCACAAATTATCCATGCACTACTACCAAAGATAATTGTGTTTTAATTACTGCTATGATTATACCCAACAATCCTCGGTCATAATCATACCAAGTCCATCTATGCTCTAAAGCTGCATGACTTTAAAAAAAATATAAAACATGAGGATAATGATATAAAGAATCAATCAAATAAGATAAAGGATAAATATTAAACATTTATAATATAATTTATCCAGATTCAAGAATATCCCCATGTTATCAATCACTTAATAATCTAATAATCTAATATCATTAATATTATACCAATATTTTAATCACTTTAAATTTATAAACAATTTATCTCAATTGTTTACGCTTTTACCATATAATGCATTTAATCATTCAAAATGCCATACTCATAAGATATCATTACCAATTATCAAATCCTCAAAAAATATGCATATACTCTATATAGGATTCTTCTAGCCATAAAATCCTATTTTCAACTTTGTTATTTCACATAACATATTTAACTCATATGTTCAGAATTAAACTATTTTCATGAAAATACCAAATCAGTCCCAAAAATATTTCTTTTCTGGGATTTAGTATAATATAGTCCCATAATGAAAATATATTTTTTCGGAATTTTAAAATTCATTTACTATTTTTCAAAAATCAATTTCTAATTAATTCCTTAAGAAATTAGCTACCTCAAGTTTAACTCCAAAATTCCCAAATCTTGGCAGGACCTTACACATGTTAACATGAGCTTCTAGTTTAAATTTCATGGTCATCTGAGTTATAGAACTCCTGTTATAGCATTTTTCATTTTAAAAACCTAAATATTGAAATAGTCATAACTTGCTCATTTTAAGTCGTAATGAGCTCATTTTTGGACAGGAGGTACTTTTATACCATATACTTTCATGTCCCAAAAGGCCAGAATTTTTCTCATAATTTAAGTGGCCGAAACAGCCTCTCTAAAATCATGGCAGAAGCATTTTGAAATTTTTGCAGCTTTGCACCCTTTGCTAAAAATCAGTCCACACAAAAATCTACAACACCTTTTCCAGTAATTCCACTTGGATTAGTTAGGTAACTCATAGATCTAACTCTAGGACTTGACCACATTCAAAAATTCAAAATATAATAAGAGATATGGTCAATTGAATTTCATGTTACGCTTTTCACCAAAATCGATTTTCAACTCTTTTGTGATTTCTAAGAAACTTTCATGTTTTCACATACTAACCAACATAACTCATCATAAAACTTACTAATACTTCATATACCCATGATTTTTATTAGTTCTATACTTTTATTATGACTTTCATCATAATCCACGAAAATGCATCCTTTTAGTTGAAGAAATATTTGAGGGTTTAAGAAATGGGTTTTTGTAATCGGGGTCAATACAAAATTCGATTTCACGCCTAAGTAGGCTAGAAGTCTTCAAGAATACGCCAAGAAATTTATTAATAATAGAAATATCATTCAAAATCGTGATTTCATCCAAGACTTGGATAGACGTCACATTGATACCAACTGTGACTTCTATCCCTTAACCTAGATAAGACCTCACAATGATACCTATAAACTTGCCATCTTCACCACGACGTCGCCATGTAAAAGTCCGCTTTTGCGGCATTCCACACAAGGAAGTCAACAACGAAAAGGATCGGCTCTTTACTTATGGCTTGATATAACAAGGATTAACTTTAGGATTTGGTTACTTTGAATTCAGTGATAACAAAGTTGGTTAGAATATGAAAGCTAACAACCTTACAAAAAGAATAATGAGTAGTTAATCAATCGCTTTCAAAAATTACCTCAAAGGCAAGTATTTTCAAAGAGATAAGATCGACAGTAACGTGAAAGTGTTTATTTGAAACAACAAGATTAATAAACAAAGGAGGTAACGTAAGGTTTCTCCCAACGAAGTTTCAATAGATAAATCAAAGTCTAATTTCTCCTGAGTCAAATTTAAACGCTGAACGCAAAAGCAAGAGAGATAAAAGAATGGGTAGAACCCAGATCTAATAAGGTATAGACTTCGCAAGAATTTATAATTAACTAACCTGCTAACTTCGCTCAAGTTACCCACTTTTTGAGAAGTCACGAAAACGCCTTCCTAAAAAACAACCGATTTTGTTTTGTCCAGATCCGCCTTTTGGTGCCACTATCCCAAATTGGACTTGACTTCACTATAATTAAAAAATCGAGCTAAATGACCTCTCTTCTTGAAATTTCCACTTCTATTATCTTTTGCCATGATTACCACCAAGTGGTTACCATTCTTAGCATGATAATTTCCCCACGATGGTTATCATTGTTCGATAGCCGCTGCCACCAAAGATGATTATTATCGTGTTGTTGGTCGTTACCTTTTGTTTGAATCAATCAACACTCTCATGTGCTTCATTGCTTATCTCAAAGATTTTCAGATGCCATTCTCAAACACCGCCACAAAACAAGGGTTAATTGACATTTAACAAATTATCCCTATATTTCGAATCACCAATCAAATACCAAATAAACTTAGGTAGGTCATACTAGCTAAGGAATTTCCGCCTCCCTCCTAGTTCTTATCTCACATCTTAGCCAGTGGATCATATCCCTAAGCTCGATACCAAATCGTGACGCCACAAACTTTAGTATACGCCACCCATCTTGGGTCGCCACTATACATGGTACATAAATTCAAAGACAACTTACTAATATAACTGCTGTGTAGAGATTATCTCGTGAGTTTGAATACAAATATTGTCTACTAGATATTATACAAACTCAAAAGGAGTCCTCATTACTAACTATTATCGCACTATTTCATGTAATACATAGGACTACTAATGCTATCCTCTCGACCATTAATTGCTCCCCGACTCGTCTAAAACTATGCAGAATAAAGGAAAGAAAAGGTGAGCTCAACTAGCCCAAAGAAGAAATATTATGACTAAGATAATGCGTAATAAATTATCATTAGCCTTCAACAAAGGTTAAACCGATAAAATACAATAGATAAACCAGCTTAATCAAGCAATGAATAAGCAACCCATTAAAAGAGTCAAGTAGAGAATAAAGTCTACTATCTTTTAGGTTTTAAAAGGTTTTCATCAATTTTATCACGAGACTCAAATTTTAATAAATAAACCACCACATCTAATCATCCCCCGTATTCACTGGCCAAGGATTTTCATCAAATTATCAATGGTCATGACTATACCGAATCACCCCTGGTCATAATCATACCAAAAACTATCCATCACTGCATTACAGGCCACTAAGGACTTTTGTCACATCATTTATATCAAGCCATGATTATACCGAACGATCCCTGGTCATAATCATACTAAGTTCATCTATGCACGTAAGCCAAAGATAACATAATATAACATGAGGATGATGACAATGACATAATAATTCAATAAAACAAGTTCAAGAATTATTTAATCCATGAATTATTAACGCCCAAATTGTCAACATGATATCGCTTTCAGAGAGTAAAATTCAAGAATGATCGTAAGAATATTTCCATGAAAAGATATCGGATGAAACGCAAATATCAAGGATATTCTACTAATTTCATGGAGTATAGAAGTCAAAGTTTTAACCAACCGGGTATAATAAAGAATGGAATAACAAAAGAAATCACCATGCATGCAGATTGTGATAGACAAAGTTATTCCAATGTAATAATAATAATCAAACAACCAGTCGTGAAATTCACACCGACAGATGTTCCAATGTATCAATAAAGATGGAACCATCCGTGTAAAACACACGTATAGGATATTCCAAATGTAATGATAAAGATTTTAATCAGTCCTGTAAAACACATGCATGTGATGTTCCAACACAATAATAAAGATTTTAACCTGTGTCCTGTAAAACACACGCATGTGAAGTTCCAAATGTAATAATAGAAGAATGTCACCAAGTATAGGGTAAATCACAGATACAAAAGTTATTCCAATGTAATAATAAGCAATGGAATAACATAAGGATTTCACCAAGTATAGGTATGCCGCCAGATACAAAGTTATGTATAGTGGTATGCCACTTTTTACAAAAGTTATTCCAATGTAATAATAGTGAATGGAATAATGTAAGTTCTCTTCAAGAAGAAAGAATAACACCCTCACCGTAAAAAGAACCTAATATAGAAGTAGTGAAGAAGGTATCACTCTTCTTCTTTCTATAATTTTCTCTATAGCTTCTCTCTATAATTTTCTCTCTGTAGTTTCAATGAATTGTAAAGAAAATAATGAAGGAATGAGCTTCTATTTATAGAAAATGGAATGCATAAGAATTAATCCATGAACGGTCCAGATTGATTTACTTTAACTGATCATCCATATTTAAAGAAAAATCTTTAAATAAAATATAATATATTCTATTTATATAAAACATTTTACTATGCAAACACTATGCAATACTATGCAAAACACTATGCAAAAACACTATGCATAATAAAAATATAATATATTCTATTTATGTAATAACTTTAATAAAGTATTCTATTTTATATAAAGATGTTTCGCTTTTATTACGCTAATAATAATGTAATAAAACAAAACGTCATTATCGCTATAATAATTCATATTATTAATTAACAATAATGGAATCAAACCGAGTGACTTCTCACATAAGCATCAATAATCAATACCGCAGTGCTATTATGCAAACCACACGACATCGCATTTTTTACTACCGAAAGTAGTTCAACAAAGAACTACCAGTGAAAACTTCCGCCGTTATTTCAATAAAATATTTTTGTCGCTTTCAATCCGATAATAATTTGCTAGGGTCCACCAATGATTGAGTGCTGCATTTAATATTCCCCGCTAAACCTAATATTCCCCCACCAATCGAATATAATATAACCACTTGCATACTTTGCAAAATTTATAAATACTACCCACAACTATAATATTATCTCAAATTCACACCATAATATTAAAAAAAAATTATTTCACCAAATTTAAATCTTTATTAATAAAACTGGGTCTCACAATCTCCCTCCTTATGGAATTTGCCTAAAATTAGGGTCTGACTGTAATGATAAAGAGGTGGTACCTTTAATACCTTTATCGTTAAAAATATTAAGTTCATCTTGCAATCCGCCAAAGATATTCATTAACAATTCATCTTTGCACTAATGTAAAGCAAAGATATACAATCAGAAACCAATAATGCTAAGACGCAGCCTTAATAGTATCATCAATTACTAATTATCCACGCAATTAATCGCTCAACCAAAAGGTAACGCACCAACAACACGATAATAATCATACCGGCAGAATTTCACCATCTAACAATGATGACCATCGGGAGAAATTATCATGCCAAGAATGGTAACCACTTTTGGTAATCATACAAGATAATAGAAGTGGAAATTTCAAGAAGAGAAGGTCATTTAGCTCGATTTTGTCGTGCACCAAAGTCAAGTTCAGCCGGGATGGCACCAAAGGCGGATACGGATAAAAACAAAGCTCTGGTGGTTTCATGAAGAGCGCGTTTGACTTCTTAAAAGCAAGTGACTCGAACGGGTTAGCACCAAGTTAGTTAATTATAAATTTGCTAAGTCTATACCTTATAAGATACCGGCTTCTACCCATTATTTTATCTCGCTTGTTTATGCTCAACATTTAAATTTGATTCCAAAGAAGTTAAACTTTGACTTATTGGTTGAAACTTCGAACCTTCGCTACTTCCACCGCTTATTAATCTTGTTGTTTCAAATAAACGCTTTCACGCTACTCCGTCGATCTTATCTCTTTGAAAATACTTGCCTTTGAGATAATTTTTAAACGATTGATTAACTACTCATTATTCTTTTTGTAAGGTTGTTAGCTTTATATTCCTAACCAACCTCGTTATACTAATTCAAAGTAACCAAACCCTCAAAGTTAATCACCGTTATATCAAGCCATAAGTAAAGAGCCCCGATCCTTTCGTTGTTGACTTCCTGTGTGGAATGCACCGCTTTATTTTCTCAGAGGCTTACGCCATGAATGAAGATGGCAAGTTGATAGGTATCATTGTGAGGTGCTATCTCAGTTAAGGGATAGAAGTCACAAGCTTGGTATTAATGTGACGACTATCCAAGTCTGGACGAGAGTAATAGCTTTTGAATGATATTTCTATCATTATTAAATTTCTACGATTCTTGAAGACTTCTAGCCTACCCTAGAACGTGAAATCGAATTTTGTATTGAATTCAAAGATAAAAACCCATTTCTTAAACCTCAAATATTTCTTCAACTAAATGAACAGCATACGGTTTATGATGAAAGTCATAATAAAAGCATTGACTAATGAAAATCATGGGTATTCGTGGTATTAGTAAGTTTTATGATGAGTTATGTTGGTTAGTATGTAAAAACATGAAAGTTTCTTAAAAATCACAAAGAGTTGAAAATCGATTTTGGTGAAAACGAATATGAAATTCAATTGACCATATCTCCTATTATATTTTGAATTTTTGAATGTGGTCAAGTCCTAGAGTTAGATCTATGAGTTACCTAACTAATCCAAGTGGAATTACTGGAAAAGGTGTTGTAGATTTTGTGTGGACTGATTTTAGCAAAGGATTGCAAAGCTGCAAAAACCGAAAAAGCTGCTGCCATGATTTTAGAGGGCTGTTTCGGCCACTTAAATTATGAGAAAAATTCTGGCCTTTGGGACATGAAAGTATATGGTATAAAGTATCTCCTGTCCAAAAATGAGCTCATTCTCGACTTAAAATGAGCAAGTTATGACTATTTCAATATTTAGGTTTTTCCTAATTAAAAACGCTATAACCGGAGTTCTATAACTCGATGACCATGAAATTTAAACTGGAAGCTCACGTTAACATGTGTAAGGTCCTGCCAAGATTTGGGAATTTTTGGAGTTAAACTTGAGGTAGCTAATTTTTAAGGAATTAATTAGAAATTGATTTTGAAAAATAGTAAATGAATTTTAAAAATTCTTAGAAAATATATTTTCATTATGGGACTATATTATGCTAAATCCCGTAAAAGAAATATTTTTGGGACTGATTTGGTATTTTTCATGAAAATAGTTTAGTTACTTAACATATGAGTTAAATATGTTATGTGAAGTAACAAAGTTGAAAATAGGATTTTATGGCTAAAGAATCCTATATAGAGTATATGCATATTTTTTGAGATTTGATAATTGGTGATGATATCTTATGAGTATGGCATTTTTGAATGATTAAATGCATTATATGGTAAAGCGTAAACAATTGAGATAAATTGTTTATAAATTTAAGAAGTGATTAAAATATTATTATAATATTAATGTTATTAGATTATGAGATTATTAAATGATTGATAACATGGGGATATTCTTGAATCCTCGGATAAATTATATTATAAATGTTTAATATTTATCCTTTATCTCATTTGATCGATTCTTTATATCATTATCCTCATGTTTATATTATGTTGAAATTCGTTTTAAAGTCATCCGATGGACTTGGTAGAGCATAGATGGACTTGGTATGATGAATGAATACACAATTGAATCACAATTATCTTCGTCAGAAAGGCATGGATAATCATGGTCGTGAAATGAATGACACAATTATCTTTGGCCAGAAGTGCATGGATAATTTGTGGTCGTGATACTAATGAATATCCTCGCCTCAGAAAAGTGGATGATTCAATGATGTGGATTAATTATTGGTCGAGTCTCAAAGAATGAAATATTAATTCATGGATGTGTTCAAAGTCATCTGTGGCTTACGCAAGCATAGATGGACTTGGTATGATTATGACTGTGGATTGTTCAAGATAATCATAACAGAATTGAAAAACACAATTATCTTCGTCAGTAGTGTATGGATAATTTGTGGTCGTGATACTAATGAATATCCTCGCCCCAGAAAAGTGTGGATGATTTGATGATGTGGATTAATTATCGAGTCGAGTCTCAAAGAATGAAATATTAATTCATGGATGTGTTCAAAGTCATCTATGTGGCTTACGGCATAGATGGTATGGACGGTATGATTATGACTGTGGATCAGTTATGTATATAATCGTATTCGCCGAAAGGCATGGATGAATTGAAAAACAAAAGTTATTCCTTCGCAATGAATAATAATAAATGGATAATTACACAAGTGGTCTTGATACTAATGAATAACACCCAATTATCTTTAGTAGAAGAATATGGATAATTTGAAGTGTATGGTGCGTGATACTAATGAATATCTATAATATCGTGGACCAAGATCCTTTCGGATGAAGAAATATTTGAGGGTTTAAGAAATGGGTTTTTGTCATCCGTCAATACAAAATTCATAGACGGCTCTCGTGGGTGGCGTAGGAAGTCTTCAAGAATCGCCAAGAAATCATGGATTAATGATAGAAATATGTGATTATTCGTAGTGCATGGATAATTTGTGGTCGTGATACTAATGAATACACGATTATCTTCGGGCCGTAGTGTATGGATAATTTGTGGTCGTGATACTAATGAATATCCTCGCCCGTAAAAGTGTGGATGATTCGATGATATGGATTAATTATCGATTTGAGTCTCAAAGAATGAAATATTAATTCATCGATGTTGCATTTTATCAATAAAGATTTAAATTTTCAAAATAATTTTTAATATTATGGTGTGAATTTAAGATAATATTATTATAGAATTCAGGTAGTATTTATAAATTTTGCAAAGTATGCAAGTGGTTATATTATATTCGATTGGTCTGGGAAATATTGGCTTAGCAGGAATATTCGCATAACTACCAATCATTGGTGGACCCCATAATGTAATTATCATTTGATCGAGAAAACGACAAAAAATATTTTATCGAAATAACTACGGAAGTTTTACCGTGGTTATCGCTGAACTACTCTTAGTAAAAGTACAAGAATACGTGTGGTCGCATAAGAAGCACACCAGATCGATTATCGATGCTTATGTGAGAAGTCACCGCTTTGATTCCATTATCACGATTAATAATATGAATTATTATAATGATAACGACGCTTTTGTTTTATTCAGATTATTAACGAATAAAAAATGTAAACATCTTTTATATAAAATAGAATACTTTATTAAAGTTATTCTATAAATGTAATATATTATATTTTATTACGATAAGTGTTGCATAGTGTTTTGATATAAGTTTTTCATATAAGATTGCATAAGGTTTCAGATAGTAAAATGTTTTTATATAAATATAATATATTATATTTTATTTAAAAGATTTTTCTTTAAATATGGACCGCCGATTAAAGTAAATCAACTGGACCGCTCATGGATTAGTTACTATGCATTCCATTTTCCTATAAATAAATAAGCTCATTCCTTCATTATTTTCTTATTTAATTCATTGAAACTCTAGAGAGAGAAATTATATAGAGAAGTTTATAGAGAGAAAATTATAGAAAGAAGAAGAGTATTCTCGCTACTTCACTACTTCTATATTCGCTTTTTTTATTTACTAGAAGTGGGTGTTATTTCTTCTTCGAAGAGAACTTCGTTATTCCATTCATTATTATTCTCGTTGAATAACTCGTAAAAGTGGCATACCCTATACATAAACTCAGATACGCCAGATACCCTATATACTGGTGAAAAACTTATGTTATTCCATCGCTTATTATTCTCATTGAATAACTCAGATATACGCTAATTACCCTATACTTGGTGACATTCTTCTATTATTCTCGCTGAACATCCCGTCAGGTGTTTTACACCGACCGGTTCCGCTTTTTTATTATTCTCGTTGAACATCCTCGTTCTCAGGTTTTTTACACCGACTCGGTTCCGCCTTTTATCATTCTCGCTGAATATCCTATCGTGTGTTTTACACCGGATCCGGGTTCCATCTTTATTATTCTGTTGAACACATCCCGCTTGCAGTGAATTTCACCCCGACCGTTCCGTTATTATTATTCTCGTTGAATAACTCGCCTATGCCAAGCACCGCATGCACGGTGATTTCTTTTGTTATTCCATTCTTTATTATACCCAAATGGTTAAAACTTTGACTTCTATACTCCATGAAATTAGTAGAATATCCTCGATATTCAAGTTTCATCCAAAGATCTTTTCATGGAAATATTCTTCTCGATCATTCTTGAATTTTACTCTCACAAAACAAAGATCATGTCGATAATTTGGACGTTAATAATTCATGGATTAAATAATTTTGAACTTGTTTTATTGAATTATTATGTCATTGTCATCATCCTCATGTTATATTATGTTATCTTCGCTTACTTAAGCATAGATGAACTTAGTATGATTATGACCTGTGGATCATTCTAAGATAATCACGACTTGATATAAATGATGTGACAAAAGTCCTCAAAGGGCCTCGTCAGAATGCAAAGTTGATGGATAGTTTTTGGTATGATTATGACTGTGGGTGATTCTAAGATAGTCATTTACCATTGATAATTTGATGAAAATCCTCGACCGTGGGTGTGGATGATTAGATGTGGTGGTTTATTTATTGTCGAGTCTCAGCCGATAAAAATTGATGAAAACCTTTAAAACCTAAAAGATAGTAGATTTTATTCTCTACTTGATTTTTTTAATGGATCAGATATTCACCGCAGCTTAAACCGGTTGTCTATTGTATTTTATCGCTTAACATCGTCAAGGCTAATGATAATTTATTCTCGCATTATCTTAGTCATAATATTTCTTCGGGCTAGTTGAGCTCACCTTTTTCTTTCACCGCTTTCTTCGTGAAATGAGAACATAGCCGGGATTTAGTCTGGGAACGTAAGTAATGGTCCAGAGGATAAGATTAGTAGTCCTCACTATTCGCGTGAAATAGTGTGATAATAGTTGTAATGAGGACTCCTTTCGAGTTTGTATAATATCTAGTAGACAATATTTGTATTCAAACTCACGCTTTATGTCGATTGTATACCTACGCTTATATTAGTAAGTTGTATTGAATTTATGTACCATGTAAGTATGTACCCAAGATGGGTGACGATACCTAATTTTGGGGGGGCGCCACAGCAGTATCGTAGCTTAGGATACGATCCCCGCTAAGATGTGAGAATAGTACTAGAGGGAGAGACGGGAATTCTTCGCTAAGATGACCTACCTAAAGTTTATTTGGTATTTAATTGGCTCACGTAGTATATAGGATAATATGTGATATGTTAATTAACCCTTATTTTGTGGCAAAGTTTGAAAATGGCATCCGAGAATGTTGAGAATAAAGCAATGGAGCACATGTGAGACCGCTGATTCTCCACATATCAATAATCGTGACAATGTGCAACAGATGGCGATAATCCTCCCGTAAACAACAACACCGATCAATCGATGAACGACCAGACGCTTAAAAGGTTTTTAGAATTCATGCAACATCAAAGAAAGCGACTTTCGCCCAAAACGTAGGTGGAAACACACGAAACTCTCTCAGCCACACCGCTAAACAATTCAAGGAGTCGGGACCCACCGAGTTTAGGGAGAGCCAAAACCACTTTCGCGGAAGCATGGATAAAGCAGATTACCAAGATATTTGATGTCTGGGATGCTCCGAGGAGCAAAAGGTTCCTTTTGCCGCTTTATGTCATGCGCGAGAGGCAGACATCGTGGGAAATCCAGAAACGACTCAACCCGTCAGATCAAGATATCTTCGGGAGAAGTTCCAGAGTCGTTTCAACGACAAATACTTTTTTCCCGAAAGTATTCGCCACATGAAGGAGGTGGAGTTTATCAAGTTCGAACAAAACAATACGATGACCGTGTCGCAATACGAGGCAAATTTTATGAGTTATCACGATTCAAGGCCCCACTGGTGGATAATGAAGAGAGAATGACGCTAATGTTTTTAAGAGGTTTGAAGTCGAGATACGCCAACATCTTATTTCTCATAAACCTGTGTTTTTATTCAGATGTTGTAAATAGGGCTCGCTTAGTGGAGCGATAACGAGTCAACGCAACTAAAAAGAGAGCAAACCAAAAAAATTATAATACCAAATGAGAGTAGTCATCGGTTATGGACAACAAGCGGAGGGAATCAACAAAGCCCGATATGGTAACCACTTTTGGTAATCGTGTACAAAATAATAAGAATGGACATTTCAAGAAAAGGAGATTCAACAATGATGGAAAGACGCCAAGACCAAAGACCCGCTTTAAAGAAAGAAGAAGACCACCCATTATATGCTTCAAATGCGAGGAGAGGGACACATCATCCGAATCGCGCCACGCCGGCCCAAAGCATGTTATAATTGTGGAAGAGAAGGTCACTTAGCTCGATTTTTGTCGCCATCAAGACAAATTCAACTAGGATGGAGGCACCAAAGGTCGTCCCTGCATAAACCAAAGTTAGTAGTTTAAGAGAGAGCGCTTTTTTTTTTCGTGACGAGGAACCCGAATAAAATTATCACTTGTAAGTTAATCATAAGCTCATGTAAGTCTATACCGTGTTAGATACTAGTTCTACCCACTCTTTTATTTCACCACCTAGTTATGCTCAACGCTTAAATTTGACCGAGAAGTTAGACTTTGATTTATTGGTCAAAACTTCATAAGAGGAGCCTTCGCTATCGCTTACTATTTTTAAATCTTGTTTGATTCAAATAAACACTTTCAATGCTATTCGTCGATCTTATCTTTTTGAAAATACTTGCCTTTGATGTGATTTTAGGAATCAATTGGTTAACTACTCATCATGCTTTTCGTAAGGTTGTTAGCTTTTATATTCATAACCAACCTCGTTATACTTAATTCAAAGTAACCAAACCCTAAAGTTAATCATCGTTATATCAAGCCATAAGTAAAGAGCCCCGATCCTTTCGTTGTTGACTTCTCTTGTGTGGAATGCACCAAGCCGCATTTTCAGAGAGGCTTACATCGTGAATGAAGATGGCAAGTTTATAGGTATCATTGTGAGGTGCTATCTCAGTTAAGGGATGTAAGTCACAATTGGTATTAATGTGACGACTATCCAAGTCTGGACGAGAGTAATAGCTTTTGAATGATATTTCTATCATTAATAAATTTTTGACGATTCTTGAAGACTTTCTAGCCTACCCTAGAGCGTGAAATCGAATTTTGTATCGACCCCAAAGACAAAAACCCATTTCTTAAACCTCAAATATTTCTTCAACTAAAAGGATCTGCTTTACGTGGATTATGATGAAAGTCATAATAAAAGCATAGAACTAATGAAAATCATGGGTATATGAAGTATTAGTAAGTTTTATGATGAGTTATGTTGGTTAGTATGTGAAAACATGAAAGTTTCTTAGAAATCACAAAGAGTTGAAAATCGATTTTAGTGAAAAACGAATATGAAATTCAATTGACCATATCTCCTATTATATTTTGAATTTTTGAATGTGGTCAAGTCCTAGAGTTAGATCTATGAGTTACCTAACTAATCCAAGTGGAATTACTGGAAAAGGTGTTGTAGATTTTTGTGTGGACTGATTTTAGCAAAGGAGTGCAAAGCTGCAAAAACCGAAAAAGCTTCTCGCCATGATTTTAGAGAGGGCTGTTTTGGCCACTTAAATTATGAGAAAAATTCTGGCCTTTTGGGACATGAAAGTATATGGTATAAAGTACCTCCTGTCCAAAAATGAGCTCATTCTCGACTTAAATGAGCAAGTTATGACTATTTCAATATTTAGGTTTTTCCGATTTAAAAACGCTATAACCGAGTTCTATAACTCCGATGACCATGAAATTTAAACTAGAAGCTCACGTTAACATGTGTAAGGTCCTGCCAAGATTTGGGAATTTTTGGAGTTAAACTTGAGGTAGCTAATTTCTTAAGGAATTAATTAGAAATTGATTTTTGAAAAATAGTAAATGAATTTAAAAAATTCGAGAAAAATATATTTTCATTATGGGACTATATTATGCTAAATCCCAGAAAAGAAATATTTTTGGGACTGATTTGGTATTTTTCATGAAAATAGTTTAGTTACTTAACATATGAGTTAAATATGTTATGTGAAGTAACAAAGTTGAAAATAGGATTTTATGGCCAGAGAATCCTATATGTAGTATATGCATATTTTTTTTGATGAGGATTTGATAATTGGTGATGATATTTTATGAGTATGGCATTTTGAATGATTAAATGCATTATATGGTAAAGCGTAAAACAATCGAGATAAATTGTTTATAAATTTAAGAAGTGATTAAAATATTGTTATAATATTAATGATATTAGATTATGAGATTATTATGATTGATAACATGGGGATATTCTTGAACTCGGATAAATTATATTATAAATGTTTAATATTTATCCTTTATCTCATTTGATCGATTCTTTATATCATTATCCTCATGTTTATATTACGTTGAAAGTCATCTCGGCTCAGTAGAGTATATAGATGGACTTGGTATGATTATGACTGTGGATTTGTTCTAAGATAATCATAACCGTAATTGAAAAACACAATTATCTTCGGGCCGTAGTGCATGGATAATTTGTGGTCGGATACTAATGAATATCCTTATCTTCAGCAGTAGTGCGGTGGATGATTCGGACGATGTGGATTAATTATCGAATCGAAGTCTCAAAGAATGAAATATTAATTCATGGATGTGTTCAAAGTCATCTCCGTGCTTTACGTATATATGGATAATATGATACACTGTCGGATCATTCGTATGGATAATTTGTGGTCGGATATAATGAATACAATTATCAGAATGGATAATTTGTGGTAATTCGGATACTAATGAATACACATTATCTTCGCCGTAGTGCATGGATAATTTGTGGTCGGATACTAATGAATATCCTGGATAATTTGTGGCCAATTATAGCCAGAGTGGATGGATGATTGTGGACGATGTGGATTAATTATTTAAAGCCGAGTCTATGGATAAGAATGCGGATATTAATGAATACACATTATTGTTCAAAGTCATAATTTGTGGTGGCTTACTAATGAATACACAATATAGATGGATAATTTGTGGTCGTGATATTAATGAATACACATTATCATTCGCAGATAATGGATAATTTGTGGTCAGATACTGTATGAAACACACAATTATCTTTCGTCGTAGTGCATGGATAATTTGTGGTCGTGATACTAATGAATACACGATTATCTTCGTCAGAAAAGTGCATGGATAATTTGTGGTCGTGATACTAATGAATATCCTCGCCCAGAAAAGGTGGATGATTCGATGATATGGATTAATTATCGAATCGAGTCTCAAAGAATGAAATATTAATTCATGGATGTGGTAAAAGTCATCTTCGTCAGAAGTGCATCGATAGATTTGGTATGATTACGACCACGGATTATTCTAAGATAATCACGATCAGAATTGAAAACACTAATATCCTTAGCCAAGAAAGGTATGGATAATTCATGGTCGTGATACTATTAAGTCGAGTCTCAAAGATTATTGGTTTTATATGAATTGTATATCTTTCGCCCCAGAAAGCAAAAAGATGAATTGTTAATGAATATCTTCGCTGATTGCAAAGATGAATTTAATATTTTAACGATAAAGGTATTCAAGGTATCCTCACCTCTTTTTATCATGTGTATCGCATTCTAATTTCGAGGGCTTAAATTCCATAAGGAGGGAGATTGGAGACCCCAGATTTTATCAATAAAGATTTAAATTTTGTCAAAATATTTTTTAATATTATGGTGTGAATTTAAGATAATATTATAGTTGTGGGTAGTATTTATAAATTTTGCAAAGTATGCAAGTGGTTATATTATATTCGATTGGCTCTGGGAATATCTCGGCTTAGCAGGAATATTCGCATAACTACCAATCATTGGTGGACCCCACATAATGTAATTATCATTTGATCGAGAAAACGACAAAAATATTTTATTGAAATAACTACGGAAGTTTTACCGTGGTTATCGCTGAACTACTCAGAGTAAAAGTACAAGAAGAATACGTGTGGTTGCATAAGAATAATACCAGATCGATTATCGATGCTTATGTGAGAAGTCACCGCTTTGATTCCATTATCACGATTAATAATATGAATTATTATAATGATAACGACGCTTTTGTTTTATTCAGATTATTAACGTAATAAAAATGTAAACATCTTTTTATATAAAATAGAATACTTTATTAAAGTTATTTCTATAAATGTAATATATTATATTTTATTACGCACGCATAGTGTTGCATAAGTTGTTTTGCATAGTATTGCATGCATAGTTGTTTGCATAGTAAAATGTTTTTATATAAATAGAATATATTATATTTTATTTAAAAGATTTTCTTTAAATATGGACCGCCGATTAAAGTAAATCAACTGACCGCTCATGGATTAGTTACTATGCATTCCATTTTCCTATAAATAAGCTCATTCCTTCATTATTTTCTTATTTAATTCATTGAAACTCTAGAGAGAGAAATTATAGAGAGTTTATAGAGAGAAAATTATAGAAAGAAGAAGAGTATTCGCTACTTCACTACTCTATACTACTTCTATATTCAAATATTTTTACTAGTAGTGGGTGTTATTCTTTCTTTCAAGAGAACTTCGTTATTCCATTCATTATTATTCGTTGAATAACTCGTAAAAGTGGCATACCCTATACATAACCTCAGATACGCCAGATACCCTATACTGGTGAAATCCTTATGTTATTCCATTGCTTATTATTCTCGTTGAATAACTCAGATACGCGGCTTACCCTATACTTGGTGACATTCTTCTATTATTCTCATTGAACATCCCGTCTGTGTGTTTTACACCGACCGGTTCCGCTTTTTATTATTATTTCGCTGAACATCCCGCTCAGGTGTTTTACACCCGACCGGTTCCGCCTTTATCATTCTCGCTGAATATCCTATTCGTGTGTTTTACACCCGATCCGGGTTCCATCTTTTTATTATTCGTTGAACATCCCGCTTTGTGAATTTCACCCGACCGTTCCGTTATTATTATTCTCGTTGAATAACTCGCCTATGCGCAAGCACCGCATGCACGGTGATTTCTTTTGTTATTCCATTCTTTATTATACCCAATTGGTTAAAACTTTGACTTCTATACTCCATGAAATTAGTAGAATATCCTCGATATTTCGTTTCATCCAAAGATCTTTTCATGGAAATATTCTTCCGATCATTCTTGAATTTTACTCTATTTAAACAAAGATCATGTCGATAATTTGGACGTTAATAATTCATGGATTAAATAATTTTGAACTTGTTTTATTGAATTATTATGTCATTGTCATCATCCTCATGTTATATTATGTTATCTTTCGCTTACGTGCATAGATGAACTTAGTATGATTATGACTGTGGATCATTCTAAGATAATCACGACTTGATATAAATGATGTGACAAAAGTCCTCAAAGGGTCTGTAATGCAAGTTGATGGATAGTTTTTGGTATGATTATGACCTGTGGGTGATTCTAAGATAGTCATGACCATTGATAATTTGATGAAAATCCTCGATCGTGGGTATGTGGATGATTAGATGTGGTGGTTTATTTATTGTCGAGTCTCAAATGATAAAAATTGATGAAAACCTTTAAAACCTAAAAGATAGTAGATTTTATTCTCTACTGACTCTTTTTTAATGGATTGCTTATTCCACCGCAGCTTAAACCGGTTGTCTATTGTATTTTATCGCTTAACATCGTTCAAGGCTAATGATAATTTATTCTCGCATTATCTTAGTCATAATATTTCATCGGGCTAGTTGAGCTCACCTTTTCTTTTTCACCGTTTTCTTCGTGAAATGAGAACATAGCCGGGACTCTGGGAACGTAAGTAATGGTCCGAGGATAAGATTAGTAGTCCTCACTATTCTCGTGAAATAGGTGATAATAGTTGTAATGAGGACTCCTTTTGAGTTTGTATAATATCTAGTAGACAATATTTGTATTCAAACTCACGCTTATGTCGATTGCATACCTATGCTTATATTAGTAAGTTGTATTTGAATTTATGTACCATGTAAGTGGCGTTACCCAAGATGGGTGACGATACCTAATTTTCTCTCTGTAGATTTTCAATGAATTGTAAGAAAATAATGAAGGAATGAGCTTCTATTTATAGGAAAATGGAATGCATAAGAACTAATCCATGAACGGTTCTGTATTGATTTACTTTAATCTGACGGTCCATATTTAAAGAAAAATCTTTAAATAATATAATATATTCTATTTATATAAAAACATTTTACTATGCAAACACTATGCAATATGCATACTATGCAAAACACTATGCAAAACTATGCATAATAAAATATAATATATTCTATTTATGTAATAACTTTAATAAAGTATTCTATTTTATATAAAGATGTTTCGCTTTTATTACGTTAATAATACTTAATAAAACAAAACGTCATTATCGCTATAATAATTCAAATTATTAATCGAATAATAATGGAATCAAACCGAGTGACTTCTCACATAAGCATCAATAATCAATACCGTGTGTGCTACTATGCAACCACACTTATTATCGCACTTTTACTAATGAAAGTAGTTCAACAAGAACTACGGTAAAACTTCCGCCGTTATTTCAATAAAATATTTTGTCGCTTTTTCAATCCGACAATAATTTCATTTGTAGGGTCCACTAATGATTGAGCCATTGTATTAATATTCCCCGCTAAACGGAATATTCCCCACCAATCAAATATAATATAACCACTTGCATACTTTGCAAAATTTATAAATACTACCCACAACTATAATATTATCTTAAATTCACACCATAATATTAAAAAATTATTTCAACAAAATTTAAATCTTTATTGATAAAAACTGGGTCTCACAATCTCCCTCCTTATGGAATTTCACCTCAAATTAGGGTACGCACTGTATGATAAAGAGGTGAGGGTACCTGAATACCTTTATCGTTTAAAAATATTAAATTCATCTTCTAATCCGCCAAAGATATTCATTAACAATTCATCTTTGCACTATAAAGCCAAAGATATACAATCAGAAACCAATAATGCCGAGACTCACAAATTAATAGTATCACAACCATGAATTATCCATGCACTATTGGCTAAGGATATTCGTGTTTTCAATTACTACCATAATTATACCGAATAATCCGTGGTCATAATCATACCAAGTCTATCAATGCACTACTACCAAAGATGACTTTTTACCACATCAATGAATTAATATTTCATCACGAGACTCATTTCAATAATTAATCCATATCATCGAATCATCCCCGCACTACGTGCCAAGGATATTCATTAAGATCACGACCAAAATTATCCATGCACTACTACCAAAAAGATAATCGTAGTATTCATTAGTATCAACGACCACAAATTATCCATGCACTACTACTTAAAGATAATTGTGTTTTCAATTATGGTAATGATTATACCGAATGATCCCTCGGTCATAATCATACCAAGTCCATCTATGCACGTAAGCCACGATGACTTTGAACACATCCATGAATTAATATTTCATCACGAGACTCGGCTCAATAATTAATCCACATCGTCAATCATCCCCGCACTACATGTGCTAAGGATATTCATTAGTATCAATGCACCACAAATTATCCCATGCACTACTACCAAAGATAATTGTGTTTTCAATTAACGGTTATGATTATACCGAATGATCACCCTCGGTCATAATCATACCAAGTCCATCTATGCACGTTAAGCCACGTATTACTTTGAACACATCCATGAATTAATATTTCATTGCCGAGACTCATTTCAATAATTAATCCACATCATCGAATCATCCCCGCACTACGTGCCAAGGATATATCATTAGTATCACGACCACAAATTATCCATGCACTACTACCAAAGATAATTGTGTTTTCAATTACGGTTATGATTATGCCGAACAATCCTCGGTCATAATCATACCAAGTCCATCTATGCACGTAAGCCACGTAGATGACTTTGAACACATCCATGAATTAATATTTCATACCGAGACTAATTTCAATAATTAATCCACATCATCGAATCATCCCGCACTACACTGTGCCAAGGATATTCATTAGTATCATCACCACAAATTATCCATGCACTACTACCAAAGATAATTGTGTATTCATTTACTGGTTATGATTATACCGAATAATCCGTGGTCATAATCATACCAAGTCCATCTACACATACAAAGCCACAGATGACTTTCAACATAATATAAACATGAGGATAATGATATAAAGAATTAATCAAATGAGATAAAAGATAAATATTAAACATTTATAATATAATTTATCCAGATTCAAGAATATCCCCAAGTTATCAATCATTTAATAATCTCATAATCTAATAACATTAATATTATAACAATATTTTAATCACTTCTTAAATTTATAAACAATTTATCTCAATTGTTTACGCTTTTACCATATAATGCATTTAATCATTCAAAATGCCACACTCATAAGATATCATCACCAATTATCAAATCCTCATCAAAAAATATGCATATACTCTATATAGGATTCTCTAGCCATAAAATCCTATTTTCAACTTTGTTACTTCACATAACATATTTAACTCATATGTTCAGAATTAAACTATTTTCATGAAAATACCAAATCAGTCCCAAAAATATTTCTTTTCTGGGATTTAGCATAATATAGTCCCATAATGAAAAATATTTTTCTCGGAATTTTTAAAATTCATTTACTATTTTTCAAAATCAATTTCTAATTAATTCCTTAAGAAATTAGCTACCTCATGTTTAACTCCAAAATTCCCAAATCTTGGCAGGATCTTACACATGTTAACGTGAGCTTCTAGTTTAAATTTCATGGTCATCTGAGTTATAGAACTCCGGTTATAGCGTTTTTCCGCCGGAAAAACCTAAATATTGAAATAGTCATAACTTGCTCATTTTAAGTCGAATGAGCTCATTTTTGGACAGGAGGTACTTTATACCATATACCTTCATGTCCCAAAAGGCCAGAAATTTTCTCATAATTTAAGTGGCCGAAACAGTCCCTTTAAAGTTTCTGGGCAAGAGCATTTTCGAAATTTACAGCTTTGGCCTCCTTTGCTAAAATCAGTCCACACAAAAATCTACAACACCTTTTCCAGTAATTCCACTTGGATTAGTTAGGTAACTCATAGATCTAACTCTAGGACTTGACCACACTCAAAAATTCAAAATATAATAGGAGATATGGTCAATTGAATTTCATGTTACGCTTTTCACCAAAATCGATTTTCAACTCTTTGTGATTTCTAAGAAACTTTCATGTTTTTTACATACTAACCAACATAACTCATCATAAAACTTACTAATACCACGAATACCCATGATTTTTATTATTCCAATGCTTTTATTATGACTTTCATCATAAACCACGTAAACCTGCTCATTTTAGTTCAAGAAATATTTGAGGGTTTAAGAAATGGGTTTTTGATCGGGGTCAATACAAAATTTGATTTCACGTTCTAGGTAGGCTAGGAAGTCTTCAAGAATACGCCAAGAAATTTATTAATGATAGAAATATCATTCAAAATCACATTTCGCCCAAGACTTGGATAAGACGTCGATTAATACCAACTGTGACTTCTATCCCTTAACCCGATAAGCACCTCACAATGATACCTATAAACTTGCCATCTTCACCACGACGCCGCCACAGTAAAGTCCGGGCTTCGGTGCATTCCACACAAGGAAGTCAACAACGAAAGGTTCGGGGCTCTTTACTTATGGCTTGATATAATGTTGATTAACTTTAGGGTTTGGTTACTTTGAATTCAGATAACAAAGTTGGTTAGAATATGAAAGCTAACAACCTTACAAAAAGAATAATGAGTAGTTAATCAATCGCTTTCAAAAATTACCTCAAAGGCAAGTATTTTCAAAGAGATAAGATCGACAGTAACGTGAAAGTGTTTATTTGAAACAACAAGATTAATAAACAAAGTGGAGGTAACGAAGGTTTTTCCCCCAACGAAGTTTCAATAGATAAATCAAAGTCTAATTTCTCCTGAGTCAAATTTAAACGTTGAACGCAAGCAAGAGAGATAAAAGAATGGGTAGAACCCCAGATCTAATAAGGTATAGACTTGCAAGAATTTATAATTAACTAACCCGTGCTAACTTCGTCGGGTTACCCACTTTTTGAGAAGTCATAAAAACGCTTCTTCCCGAAAACCACCGATTTTGTTTTGTCCAGATCCGTCTTTGGTGCCACTATCCCACCTGGACTTGACTTCACTATACGACAAAATCGAGCTAAATGACCTTTCTTCTTGAAATTTCCACTTCTATTATCTTTGCCATGATTACCACCAAGTGGTTACCATTCTTAGCATGATAATTTCCCCACGATGGTTATCATTGTTCGATAGCCGTTGCCACCAAAGATGATTATTATCGTGATGTTGGTCATTACCTTTTGTTTGAATCGAATCAACACTCATGTGTGCTTCATTGCTTATCTCAAAGATTTTCAGATGCCATTCTCAAACATCGTCACAAAACAAGGGTTAATTGACATTTAACAAATTATCCCTATATTCTCCCACCGACCAATCAAATACCAAATAAACTTAGGTAGGTCATACTAGCTGGAAGGAATTCCCGCTCTCTCCTCCTAGTACTATTCTCACATCTTAGCCGTGGATCATATCTCTAAGCTCCCGCCCCCAAAATTGGTATACGCCACCCATCTTGGGTCGCCACTTACATGGTACATAAATTCAAATACAACTTACTAAATATAATCTGCCGTGTGGTATAATATTTATATAAATCGTGAGTTTGAATACAAATATTGTCTACTAGATATTATACAAACTCAAAAGGAGTCCTCATTACAACTATTATCACACTATTTCACGTAATAGTGAGGACTACTAATGCTATCCTCTCGACCATTACTTCGCTCCCCGACTCGTCTCCCAAACTATGTTCTCATTTCCTCAAGAGAACAAAGGAAAAAAGGTGAGAGCTCAACTAGCCCAAGAAGAAATATTATGACTAAGATAATGCGTAATAAATTATCATTAGCCTTCAACAAAGTTGTTAAACCGATAAAATACAATAGACAACCAGCTTTAATCGCAGCAATGAATAAGCAATCCATTAAAAGAGTCAAGTAGAGAATAAAGTCTACTATCTTTTAGGTTTTAAAAGGTTTTCATCAATTTTTATCACGAGACTCAAATTTTAATAAATAAACCACCACATCTAATCATCCCTCGCACTACTGGCCAAGGATTTTCATCAAATTATCAATGGTCATGACTATACCGAATCACCCCCGGTCATAATCATACCAAAACTATCCATCATCGCATTACAAAGCCACCGAGGACTTTTTTTGTCACATCATTTATATCAAGTCATGATTATACCGAATGATCCTCGGT
Organism: Panax quinquefolius; assembly: GCA_020205615.1. Classification (NCBI taxonomy): domain Eukaryota; kingdom Viridiplantae; phylum Streptophyta; class Magnoliopsida; order Apiales; family Araliaceae; genus Panax; species Panax quinquefolius. The sequence continues at coordinate 62,866,414 of CM035171.1, read as the reverse complement.
CATAATCATACTAAGTTCATCTATGCACGTAAAGCCAAAGATAACATAATATAACATGAGGATGATGACAATGACATAATAATTCAATAAAACAAGTTCAAGAATTATTTAATCCATGAATTATTAACGCCCAAATTGTCAACATGATAATCGCTTTCAGAGAGTAAAATTCAAGAATGATCGTAAGAATATTTCCATGAAAAGATATCGATGAAACGCAAATATCAAGGATATTCTACTAATTTCATGGAGTATAGAAGTCAAAGTTTTAACCAACCGGGTATAATAAAGAATGGAATAACAAAAGAAATCACCATGCACGCAGATTTCAGACAGATAAAAGTTATTCCAATGTAATAATAATAACGGAACCAAAGTCGTGAAATTCACAATCCATGTGATGTTCCAATGTAATAATAAAGATGGAACTGCATCCTGTAAAACACATGATAGATATTCCAATGTAATGATAAAGATTTTAACCAGTCCTGTAAAAACACATGCATGTGATGTTCCAATGTAATAATAAAAATAATAAAAAACCAGTCCTGTAAAACACATGCATGTGATGTTCCAATGTAATAATAATAAGAATGTCACCAAGTATAGGTAAATCACAGATACAAAAGTTATTCCAATGTAATAATAAGCAATGGAATAACATAAGGATTTCACCAAGTATATAGGTATGCCACGATATAAAAGTTATGTATAGGTATGCCACTTTTACAAAAGTTATTCCAATGTAATAATAATGAATGGAATAATGTAAGTTCTCTTCAAGAAGAAAGAATAACACCTCACCGTAAAAAGAACCTAATATAGAAGTAGTGAAGAAGTAATACTCTTCTTCTTCTTTCTATAATTTTCTCTATAGCTTCTCTATAATCTCTCTAGAGTTTCAATGAATTCGTAAGAAAATAATGAAGGAATGAGCTTCTATTTATAGGAAAATGGAATGCATAAGAATTAATCCATGAACTATCCAGTATTGATTTATTTTAATCGACTATCCATATTTAAAGAAAAATCTTTTAAATAAAATATAATATATTCTATTTATATAAAAACATTTTACTATGCAAACACTATGCAATACTATGCAAAACACTATGCAAAACACTATGCAACACTATGCATAATAAAATATAATATATTCTATTTATGTAATAACTTTAATAAAGTATTCTATTTTATATAAAGATGTTTCGCTTTTATTACGCTAATAATATTTAATAAAACAAAACGCCATTATCGCTATAATAATTCATATTATTAATCGACAATAATGGAATCAAACCGAGTGACTTCTCACATAAGCATCAATAATCAATACCGTGCTACTATGCAACCACACGACATCGCATTTTTTACTACCGAGTAGTTCAACAAGAACTACCAGAAAACTTCCGCCGTTATTTCAATAAAATATTTTTGTCGCTTTTTCAATCCGACAATAATTCTTTTGTGGGTCCACCAATGATTGAGTCATTGTATTTAATATTCCCCGCTAAACCTAATATTCCCCACCAATCGAATATAATATAACCACTGCATACTTTGCAAAATTTATAAATACTACCCACAACTATAATATTATCTTAAATTCACACCATAATATTAAAAAATTATTTCAACAAAATTTAAATCTTTATCGATAAAAACTGGGGTCTCACAATCTCCCTCCTTATGGAATTTTCACTCTAAATTAGGGTACGACTGTATGATAAAGAGGTGAGGGTACCTGAATACTTTTATCGTTTAAAATATTAAATTCATCATCAGCAATCCGCCAAAGATATTCATTAACAATTCATCTTTGCACCTACAGCCAAAGATATACAATCAGAAACCAATAATGCCGAGACTCAAATTAATAGTATCACAACCATGAATTATCAATTATCCATGCACCATCGGCTAAGGATATTCGTGTTTTCAATTTGGCCATGATTATACCGAATAATCCGTGGTCATAATCATACCAAGTCTATCAATGCACTACTACCAAAGATGACTTTTACCACATCCAATGAATTAATATTTCATCACGAGACTCATTTCAATAATTAATCCATATCATCGAATCATCCCCGCACTACGTGCCAAGGATATTCATTAAGATCACGACCACAAATTATCCATGCACTACATACTACTACCAAAGATAATCGTGGTATTCATTAGTATCACGCACCACAAATTATCCATGCACTACTACTAAAGATAATTGTGTTTTCAATTATGGTAATGATTATACCGAATGATCCTCGGTCATAATCATACCAAGTCCATCTATGCACGTAAGCCACGTATGACTTTGAACACATCCATGAATTAATATTTCATTCACGAGACTCACCAATAATTAATCCACATCGTCAATCATCCCAAAGATATGTGCCAAGGATATTCATTAGTATCATGCACCACAAATTATCCATGCACTACTACCAAAGATAATTGTGTATTTCAATTATTAAGTTATGATTATACCGAATGATCCTCGGTCATAATCATACCAAGTCCATCTATGCAACGTAAGCCAAGCCAGATGACTTTGAACACATCCATGAATTAATATTTAATCGAGACTCATTCAATAATTAATCCACATCATCGAATCATCCCCGCACTACGTGCCAAGGATATTCATTAAGATCACGCACCACAAATTATCCATGCACTACTACCAAAGATAATCACAAATTTTTACTATTAAAGATAATGATTATGCCGAACAATCCTCGGTCATAATCATACCAAGTCCATCTATGCACGTAAGCCACATATGACTTTGAACACATCCATGAATTAAATATCATTCATCAGATGAGACTCAATTTCAATAATTAATCCACATCATCAATCATCCCCGCACTAAAGATAAGGATATTCATTAGTATCACGCACCACAAATTATCCATGCACTACGGCCAAAGATAATTGTGTATTCATTTACTATTATGATTATACCTAATAATCCCCGGTCATAATCATACCAAGTCCATCTATGCACTACAGCCATGTATGACTTTCAACATAATATAAACATGAGGATAATGATATAAAGAATCAATCAAATGAGATAAAGGATAAATATTAAACATTTATAATATAATTTATCCAGATTCAAGAATATCCCCATGTTATCAATCACTTAATAATCTCATAATCTAATATCATTAATATTATAACAATATTTTAATCACTTCTTAAATTTATAAACAATTTATCTCAATTGTTTACGCTTTTACCATATAATGCATTTAATCATTCAAAATGCCATACTCATAAGATATCATCACCAATTATCAAATCTCTCAAAAAAAATATGCATATACTCTATATAGGATTCTCTAGCCATAAAATCCTATTTTCAACTTTGTTATTTCACATAACATATTTAACTCATATGTTCAGAATTAAACTATTTTCATGAAAAATACCAAATCAGTCCCAAAAATATTTCTTTTCTGGGATTTAGCATAATATAGTCCCATAATGAAAATATATTTTTCGGAATTTTAAAATTCATTTACTATTTTTCAAAAATCAATTTCTAATTAATTCCTTAAGAAATTAGCTACCTCAAGTTTAACTCCAAAATTCCCAAATCTTGGCAGGATCTTACACATGTTAACGTGAGCTTCTAGTTTAAATTTCATGGTCATCTGAGTTATAGAACTCCTCCGTTATAGCGCTTTTTCATTTGGAAAAACCTAAATATTGAAATAGTCATAACTTGCTCATTTTAAGTCGTAATGAGCTCATTTTTGGACAGGAGGTACTTTATACATATATACCTTTCATGTCCCAAAAGGCCAGAATTTTTCTCATAATTTAAGTGGCCGAAACAGTCCCTTAAAGTTTCTGGGCAGTAGCATTTTGAAATTTACAGCTTTGGCCTCCTTTGCTAAAATCAGTCCACACAAAAATCTACAACACCTTTTCCAGTAATTCCACTTGGATTAGTTAGGTAACTCATAGATCTAACTCTAGGACTTGACCACATTCAAAAATTCAAAATATAATAGGAGATATGGTCAATTGAATTTCATGTTACGCTTTTTCACCAAAATCTGATTTTCAACTCTTTGTGATTTCTAAGAAACTTTCATGTTTTTACATACTAACCAACATAACTCATCATAAAACTTACTAATAATACTTCATATACCCATGATTTTCATTATTCCAATGCTTTTATTATGACTTTCATCATAAACCACGTAAACTGCTCATTTTAGTTGAAGAAATATTTCGAGGGTTTAAGAAATGGGTTTTCAGATCGGGGTCAATACAAAATTTGATTTCACGCTCTAGGGTAGGCTAGGAAGTCTTCAAGAATACGCCAAGAAATTTATTAATGATAGAAATATCATTCAAAATCGTTACTTTCATCCAAGACTTGGATAAGACGTCACATTGATACCAATCGTGACTTCTATCCCTTAAACCTAGATAAGACCTCACAATGATACCTATAAACTTGCCATCTTCATTCACGACGTCGCTTACGTAAAAGTCCGCTTTTTGCATTCCACACAAGGAAGTCAACAACGAAAGGTTCGGGCTCTTTTACTTATGGCTTGATATAACAAATGATTAACTTTAGGTTTGGTTACTTTGAATTCAGATAAAAAGTTGGTTAGAATATGAAAGCTAACAACCTTACAAAAAGAATAATGAGTAGTTAATCAATCGATTTCAAAAATTACCTCAAAGGCAAGTATTTTCAAAGAGATAAGATCGACAGTAACGTGAAAGTGTTTATTTGAAACAACAAGATTAATAAAAAAAAGGAGGTAAACGAAGGTTTCTCCCAACGAAGTTTCAATAGATAAATCAAAGTCTAATTTCTCCTGAGTCAAATTTAAACGCTGAACGCAAGCAAGAGAGATAAAAGAATGGGTAGAACCCAGATCTAATAAGGTATAGACTTCGCAAGAATTTATAATTAACTAACCCTGCTAACTTCGTCAAGTTACCCACTTTTTGAGAAGTCACAAAAACGCCTTCCGAAAAACCCACCGATTTTGTTTTGTCCAGATCCGCCTTTTGGTGCCACTATCCCAAAGCCTGGACTCGACTTCACTATACAACAAAATCGAGCTAAATGACCTTCTTCTTGAAATTTCCACTTCTATTATCTTTGCCATGATTACCATCAAGTGGTTACCATTCTTAGCATGATAATTTCCCCACGATGGTTATCATTGTTCGATAGCCCATGCCACCAAAGATGATTATTATCGTGTTGTTGGTCGTTACCTTTTGTTTGAAATGAATCAACACTCTCATGTGCTTCATTGCTTATCTCAAAGATTTTCAGATGCCATTCTCAAACAAACACCGCCACAAAACAAGGGTTAATTGACATTTAACAAATTATCCCTATATTCTCGACCGACCAATCAAATACCAAATAAACTTAGGTAGGTCATACTAATAAGGAATTCCCCCGCCTCCCTCCTAGTACTATTCTCACATCTTAGCTGTGGATCATATCCCTAAGCTCGATACCAACCGCGACGCCCCAAAATTAGGTATACGCCACCCATCTTGGGTCGCCACTTACATGGTACATAAATTCAAATACAACTTACTAATATAACTCGTCGTGGTATAATACGACATAAACCGTGAGTTTGAATACAAATATTGTCTACTAGATATTATACAAACTCAAAAGGAGTCCTCATTACAACTATTATCACACTATTTCACGTAATAGTGAGGACTACTAATGCTATCCTCTCGACCATTACTTCGCTCCCGACTCGTCCCCAAATTTATGTTCTTTTCCTCAAGAGAACAAAGGAAAGAAAGGGTGAGCTCAACTAGCCCAAGAAGAAATATTATGACTAAGATAATGCGTAATAAATTATCATTAGCCTTCAACAGTTGTTAAACCGATAAAATACAATAGACAACCAGCTTTAATCTGCAATGAATAAGCAATCCATTAAAAGAGTCAAGTAGAGAATAAAGTCTACTATCTTTTAGGTTTTAAAAGGTTTTCATCAATTTTTATCACGAGACTCAAATTTTAATAAATAAACCACCACATCTAATCATCCCCGCATCACTGGCCAAGGATTTTCATCAAATTATCAATGGTCATGACTATACCGAATCACCCCGGTCATAATCATACCAAAACTATCCATCATCGCATTACATGTGCCATCGAGGACTTTTGTCACATCATTTATATCAAGTCATGATTATACCGAATGATCCTCGGTCATAATCATACTAAGTTCATCTATGCACGTAAGCCAAAGATAACATAATATAACATGAGGATGATGACAATGACATAATAATTCAATAAAACAAGTTCAAGAATTATTTAATCCATGAATTATTAACGCCCAAATTGTCAACACGATACATCGCTTTCAGAGAGTAAAATTCAAGAATGATCAAGAATATTTCCATGAAAAGATATCGATGAAACGCAAATATCAAGGATATTCTACTAATTTCATGGAGTATAGAAGTCAAAGTTTTAACCAACCGGGTATAATAAAGAATGGAATAACAAAAGAAATCACCATGCATGCGCAGATTTCAGACAGACAAAGTTATTCCAATGTAATAATAATAACTAACAAAGTCGTGTGAAATTCACACCGATGTGATGTTCCAATGTAATAATAAAGATGGAACTGCATCCTGTAAAAACACATGATAGGATATTCCAAATGTAATGATAAAGATTTTAACCAGTCCTGTAAAAACACACATGCATGTGATGTTCCAAATGTAATAATAAAAATAAAAAACGGAACTGTGTCCTGTAAAACACATGCATGTGATGTTCAATGTAATAATAGAAGAATGTCACCAAGTATAGGGTAAATCACAGATACAAAAGTTATTCCAATGTAATAATAAGCAATGGAATAACATAAGGATTTCACCAAGTATAGGGTATGCCACAGATACAAAGTTATGTATAGGTATGCCACTTTTTACAAAAGTTATTCCAATGTAATAATAATGAATGGAATAATGTAAGTTCTTCAAGAAGAAGAAAGAATAACACCCCTTACCGTAAAAAGAACCTAATATAGAAGTAAGTAAAGAAGAAGAAGTAATACTCTTCTTCTTCTATATTTTTTCTCTATAGCTTCTCTCTATATTTCTCTCTGTAGTTTCAATGAATTCGTAAGAAAATAATGAAGGAACGAGCTTCTATTTATAGGAAAATGGAATGCATAAGAATTAATCCATGAACTATCCAGTATTGATTTACTTTAATCTGACTATCCATATTTAAAGAAAAATCTTTTAAATAAAATATAATATATTCTATTTATATAAAAAACATTTTACTATGCAAACACTATGCAATACTATGCAAAACACTATGCAAAAAACACTATGCAACACTATGCATAATAAAATATAATATATTCTATTTATGTAATAACTTTAATAAAGTATTCTATTTTATATAAAAGATGTTTCGCTTTTATTACGCTAATAATATTAATAAAACAAAACGTCATTATCGCTATAATAATTCATATTATTAATCGACAATAATGGAATCAAACCGAGTGACTTCTCACATAAGCATCAATAATCAATACCGCAGCTACTATGCAACCACACGACATCGCATTTTTTTACTACCGAAAGTAGTTCAACAAGAATCACCAGAAAACTTCCGCCGTTATTTCAATAAAATATTTTTGTCGTTTTTTCAATCCGACAATAATTTCGCTAGGGTCCACCAATGATTGAGCCATTGTATTTAATATTCCCTCGCTAAACCTAATATTCCCCACCAATCGAATATAATATAACCACTGTGATACTTTGCAAAATTTATAAATACTACCCACAACTATAATATTATCTTAAATTCACACCATAATATTAAAAAATTATTTCAACAAAATTTAAATCTTTATCGATAAAACTGGGTCTCACAATCTCCTCCTTATGGAATTTCACTCGAAATTAGGGGGTACGACTGGTATGATAAAGAGGTGAGGATACCTTGAATACCTTTATCGTTTAAAATATTAAATTCATCTTCGCAATCCGCCAAAGATATTCATTAACAATTCATCTTTTTGCACTAAAAAGCCAAAGATATACAATCAGAAACCAATAATGCCGAGACTCACTTAATAGTATCACAACCATGAATTATCCATGCACTCATCGGTAAGGATATTCGTGTTTTCAATTACTACCATGATTATACCGAATAATCCGTGGTCATAATCATACCAAGTCTATCAATGCACTACTACCAAAGACGACTTTTTACCACATCAATGAATTAATATTTCATCACGAGACTCAATAATTTCAATAATTAATCCATATCATCGAATCATCCCCGCACTACGTGCCAAGGATATTCATTAGTATCACGACCACAAATTATCCATGCACTACTACCAAAGATAATCGTGGTATTCATTAGTATCACGACCACAAATTATCCATGCACTACGGCTTAAAGATAATTGTGCTATGATTATTCAATTACCAAGTCCATATGATTATACCGAATGATCCTCGAATCATAATCATACCAAGTCAATAATAATCTAAATCATAATCGATATTCATTAATCACGACCACAAATTATCCATGCACTACTACCAAAGATAACAGGTTATTCCATGAATTAATAAATTCATCGGTCATAATCATACCGAGACATTTTTGAAGACATCCATCAATAATAATCCACGAGATCGAATCATAATTAATCCACATCATCGAATCATTACTACAAAGATAAGGATATTCATTAGTATCACGACCACAAATTATCCATGCACTACTACCAAAGATAATTGTGTTTTCAATTACATTATGATTATACCGAATGATCCTCGGTCATAATCATACCAAGTCCATCTATGCACGTAAGTTTTACAGATGACTTTGAACACATCCATGAATTAATATTTCATTCATCGAGACTCAAATTTCAATAATTAATCCACATCATCGAATCATCCTCGCACTACTACTAAAAAGCTAAGGATATTCATTAGTATCACGACCACAAATTATCCATGCACTACGGCCAAAGATAATTGTGTTTTCAATTACTACTATGATTATACCCAACAATCCCTCGGTCATAATCATACCAAGTCCATCTATGCTCTAAAGCCACGTATGACTTTCAAAAAAATATAAACATGAGGATAATGATATAAAGAATCAATCAAATAAGATAAAGGATAAATATTAAACATTTATAATATAATTTATCCAGATTCAAGAATATCCCCATGTTATCAATCACTTAATAATCTATAATCTAATATCATTAATATTATACCAATATTTTAATCACTTCTTAAATTTATAAACAATTTATCTCAATTGTTTACGCTTTTACCATATAATGCATTTAATCATTCAAAATGCCATACTCATAAGATATCATCACCAATTATCAAATCCTCTCAAAAAATATGCATATACTCTATATAAGATTCTCTAGCCATAAAATCCTATTTTCAACTTTGTTACTTCACATAACATATTTAACTCATATGTTCAGAATTAAACTATTTTCATGAAAAATACCAAATCAGTCCCAAAAATATTTCTTTTCTGGGATTTAGCATAATATAGTCCCATAATGAAAATATATTTTTCTCGGAATTTTTAAAATTCATTTACTATTTTTCAAAAATCAATTTCTAATTAATTCCTTAAGAAATTAGCTACCTCAAGTTTAACTCCAAAATTCCCAAATCTTGGCAAGATCTTACACATGTTAACGTGAGCTTCTAGTTTAAATTTCATGGTCATCTGAGTTATAGAACTCCGGTTATAGCGTTTTCATTTCGGAAAAACCTAAATATTGAAATAGTCATAACTTGCTCATTTTAAGTCGTAATGAGCTCATTTTTGGACAGGAGGTACTTTATACCATATACCTTCATGTCCCAAAAGGCCAGAATTTTTCTCATAATTTAAGTGGCCGAAACAGTCCCTTAAAGTTTTGGGGCAGTAGCATTTTTTGAAATTTACAGCTTTGGCCTCCTTTGCTAAAATCAGTCCACACAAAAATCTACAACACCTTTTCCAGTAATTCCACTTGGATTAGTTAGGTAACTCATAGATCTAACTCTAGGACTTGACCACATTCAAAAATTCAAAATATAATAGGAGATATGGTCAATTGAATTTCATGTTACGTTTTTCACCAAAATCTGATTTTCAACTCTTTGTGATTTCTAAGAAACTTTCATGTTTTTACATACTAACCAACATAACTCATCATAAAACTTACTAATACTTCATATACCCATGATTTTCATTAGTCCAATGCTTTTATTATGACTTTCATCATAAACCACGTAAACTGTTCATTTTAGTTGAAGAAATATTTGAGGGTTTAAGAAATGGGTTTTGTAACGGGTCAATACAAAATTTGATTTCACGTTCTAGGGTAGGCTAGGAAGTCTTCAAGAATACGCCAAGAAATTTATTAATGATAGAAATATCATTCAAAATCATCATACTCTTGTCCAAGACTTGGATAAGACGTCACATTAATACCAACTGTGACTTCTATCCCTTAACCTAGATAAGACCTCACAATGATACCTATAAACTTGCCATCTTCATTCATGATGTCGCCTACGTAAAAAAGTCCGCTTCGGTGCATTCCACACAAGGAAGTCAACAACGAAAGGTTCTAGGGCTCTTTACTTATGGCTTGATATAACAATGATTAACTTTAGGGTTTGGTTACTTTGAATTCGTGATAATAAAAGTTGGTTTAGAATATGAAAACTAACAACCTTACAAAAAGAATAATGAGTAGTTAATCAATCGATTTTCAAAAATTACCTCAAAGGCAAGTATTTTCAAAGAGATAAGATCGACAGTAACGTGAAAGTGTTTATTTGAAACAACAAGATTAATAAAAAAAGTGGAGGTAACGAGGTTTCTTTCCCAACGAAGTTTCAATAGATAAATCAAAGTCTAATTTCTCCTGAGTCAAATTTAAACGTTGAACGCAAGCAAGAGAGATAAAAGAATGGGTAGAACCCAGTATCTAATAAGGTATAGACTTTGCAAGAATTTATAATTAACTAACCCTGCTAACTTCGTCGGGTTACCCACTTTTGAGAAGTCATGAAAAACGCCTTCCGAAAACCAACGATTTTGTTTTTGTCCAGATCCGCCTTTGGTGCCACTATCCCACCTGGACTTGACTTCACTATACAAACAAAATCGAGCTAAATGACCTTCTTCTTGAAATTTCCACTTCTATTATCTTTGCCATGATTACACCAAAGTGGTTACCATTCTTAGCATGATAATTTCCCCACGATGGTTATCATTGTTCGATAGCCGCCACCACCAAAGATGATTATTATCGTGATGTTGGTCGTTACCTTTTGTTTGAACCGAATCAACACTCTCATGTGCTTCATTGCTTATCTCAAAGATTTTCGGATGCCATTCTCAAACACCGTCACAAAACAAGGGTTAATTGACATTTAACAAATTATCCCTATATTCTCGATCGACCAATCAAATACCAAATAAACTTAGGTAGGTCATACTAGCGAAGGAATTCCCGCCCTCCCTCCTAGTTCTTATCTCACATCTTAGCCGTGGATCATATCCCTAAGCTCGATCGATAACCGTGACGCCCCAAAATTTGGTATACGCCACCCATCTTGGGTCGCCACTTACATGGTACATAAATTCAAATACAACTTACTAATATAATCGTCGTGGTACAATACGACATAAATCGTGAGTTTGAATACAAATATTATCTACTAGATATTATACAAACTCAAAAGGAGTCCTCATTACAACTATTATCACACTATTTCACGTAATAGTGAGGACTACTAATGCTATCCTCTCGACCATTACTCCGCTCCCCGACTCGTCCAAGCCTATGTTCTCATTTTCTCAAGAGAATAAAGGAAAGAAAGGGTGAGCTCAACTAGCCCAAGAAGAAATATTATGACTAAGATAATGCGTAATAAATTATCATTAGCCTTCAACAATGGTGTTAAACCGATAAAATACAATAGACAACCAGCTTAATCGCAATGAATAAGCAATCCATTAAAAGAGTCAAGTAGAGAATAAAGTCTACTATCTTTTAGGTTTTAAAAGGTTTTCATCAATTTTTTTATCACGAGACTCAAATTTTAATAAATAAACCACCACATCTAATCATCCCCGTACTACTTGGCCAAGGATTTTCATCAAATTATCAATGGTCATGACTATACCGAATCACCCCCGGTCATAATCATACCAAAACTATCCATCACGCATTATGTGCCAATCGAGGACTTTTGTCACATCATTTATATCAAGTCATGATTATACCGAATGATCCTCGGTCATAATCATACTAAGTTCATCTATGCACGTAAGCCAAAGATAACATAATATAACATGAGGATGATGACAATGACATAATAATTCAATAAAACAAGTTCAAGAATTATTTAATCCATGAATTATTAACGCCCAAATTGTCAACATATGACATCGCTTTCAGAGAGTAAAATTCAAGAATGATCGTAAGAATATTTCCATGAAAAGATATCGATGAAACGCAAATATCAAGGATATTCTACTAATTTCATGGAGTATAGAAGTCAAAGTTTTAACCAACTGGGTATAATAAAGAATGGAATAACAAAAGAAATCACCATGCATGCGCAGATTCATGATAGACAAAAGTTATTCCAACATAATAATAATAACGGAACCAAAGTCGTGAAATTAACATCACTGTGGATGTTCCAATGTAATAATAAAGATGGAACCGCATCCTGTAAAACACATGATAGGATATTCCAATGTAACGATAAAGATTTTAACCAGTCCTGTAAAACACATGCATGTGATGTTCCAATGTAATAATAAAACGGAAACCAGTCCTGTAAAACACACATGCATGTGATGTTCCAATGTAATAATAGAAGAATGTCACCAAGTATAGGGTAAATCACAGTATAAAAGTTATTCCAATGTAATAATAAGCAATGGAATAACATAAGGATTTCACCAAGTATAGGTATGCCGCGTATACAAAGTTATGTATAGGTATGCCACTTTTACAAAAGTTATTCCAATGTAATAATAGTGAATGGAATAATGTAAGTTCTCTTCAAGAAAAAAGAATAACACTTCTTACAACAAAAAGAACCCTAATATAGAAGTAGTGAAGAAAAAGCGTAATACTCTTCTTCTTTCTATAATTTTCTCTATAGCTTTCTCTCTATAATTTCTCTCAGTAGTTTCAATGAATTCGTAAGAAAATAATGAAGGAATGAGCTTCTATTTATAGGAAAATGGAATGCATAGTAATTAATCCATGAACGGTCCAGTATTGATTTACTTTAATCTGACGGTCCATATTTAAAGAAAAATCTTTTAAATAAAATATAATATATTCTATTTATATAAAACATTTTACTATGCAAACACTATGCAATACTATGCAAAAAAAACACTATGCAAAAACACTATGCAACACTATGCATAATAAAATATAATATATTCTATTTATGTAATAACTTTAATAAAGTATTCTATTTTATATATAAAGATGTTTCGCTTTTATTACGTTAATAATACTTAATAAAACAAAACGCCATTATCGCTATAATAATTCATATTATTAATCGACAATAATGGAATCAAACCGAGTGACTTCTCACATAAGCATCAATAATCAATACCGCAGCTACTATGCAACCACACTTACATCGATTACTTTTACTACCGAGTAGTAGTTCAACAAGAATCACACAGTAAAACTTCCGCCGTTATTTCAATAAAATATTTTTGTCGCTTTTCAATCCGACAATAATTTTGCTGGGGTCCACCAATGATTGAGTCAGTTGTATTTAATATTCCCTCGCTAAACCGAATATTCCCCACCAATCTAAATATAATATAACCACTTGCATACTTTGCAAAATTTATAAATACTACCCACAACTATAATATTATCTTAAATTCAACACCATAATATTAAAAAATTATTTCAACAAAATTTAAATCTTTATTGATAAAATCTGGGGTCTCACAATCTCCCCTCCTTATGGAATTTCGCCCTCGAAATTAGGGTACGTACCTGGTATGATAAAGAGGTGAGGGTACCTTGAATACCTTTATCGTTTAAAAATATTAAATTCATCTTCGCAATCCGCCAAAGATATTCATTAACAATTCATCTTTGCACTACAGGCCAAAGATATACAACTGTAAAACCAATAATGCTGAGACTCAGCTTAATAGTATCACAACCATGAATTATCCATGCACTCATCGGGCTAAGGATATTCGTGTTTTCAATTACTACCATGATTATACCGAATAACCGTGGTCATAATCATACCAAGTCTATCAATGCACTACTACCAAAGATGACTTTTTACCACATCAATGAATTAATATTTCATTCTTTGAGACTCAAATTTCAATAATTAATCCATATCATCGAATCATCCCCGCACTACTGTGCCAAGGATATTCATTAGTATCACAACCACAAATTATCCATGCACTACTACCAAAGATAATCGTGTATTCATTAGTATCACGACCACAAATTATCCATGCACTACGGCTAAAGATAATTGTGTTTTCAATTACTATTATGATTATACCGAATGATCCCCGGTCATAATCATCCAAGTCCATCTATGCATGCACGTAAGCCTACGCCAAAGATGACTTTGAACACATCCATGAATTAATATTTCATCACGAGACTCAAATTTCAATAATTAATTCACATCGTCGAATCATCCCCGCACTACAAAGCTAAAGGATATTCATTAGTATCACGACCACAAATTATCCATGCACTACTACCAAAAAGATAATTGTGTTTTCAATTACGGTTATGATTATACCGAATGATCCCGGTCATAATCATACCAAGTCCATCTATGCACGTAAGCCACGTAGATGACTTTGAACACATCCATGAATTAATATTTCATTCTTTGAGACTCAAATTTCAATAATTAATCCACATCCAATCGAATCATCCCCGCACTTCAAAGCTAAGGATATTCATTAGTATCACGACCACAAATTATCCATGCACTACGGCCAAAGATAATTGTGTTTTTAATTACTGATTATGATTATACCAAACAATCCTCGCTCATAATCATACCAAGTCCATCTATGCTCTACAGCCACGTATGACTTTAAAAAAATATAAACATGAGGATAATGATATAAAGAATCAATCAAATAAGATAAAGGATAAATATTAAACATTTATAATATAATTTATCCAGATTCAAGAATATCCCCATGTTATCAATCACTTAATAATCTCATAATCTAATATCATTAATATTATACCAATATTTTAATCACTTCTTAAATTTATAAACAATTTATCTCAATTGTTTACGCTTTACCATATAATGCATTTAATCATTCAAAATGCCATACTCATAAGATATCATTACCAATTATCAAATCCTCAAAAAATATGCATATACTCTATATAGGATTCTCTAGCCATAAAATCCTATTTTCAACTTTGTTACTTCACATAACATATTTAACTCATATGTTAAGTAATTAAACTATTTTCATGAAAAATACCAAATCAGTCCCAAAAATATTTCTTTTCTGGGATTTAGCATAATATAGTCCCATAATGAAAATATATTTTTCTCGGAATTTTTAAAATTCATTTACTATTTTTCAAAAATCAATTTCTAATTAATTCCTTAAGAAATTAGCTACCTCAAGTTTAACTCCAAAAATTCCCAAATCTTGGCAGGACCTTACACATGTTAACATGAGCTTCAAGTTTAAATTTCATGGTCATCGGAGTTATAGAACTCCGGTTATAGCGTTTTTCGTCGGAAAAACCTAAATATTGAAATAGTCATAACTTGCTCATTTTAAGTCAGAATGAGCTCATTTTTGGACAGGAGGTACTTTATATCATATACTTTCATGTCCCAAAAGACCAGAAGTTTTCTCATAATTTAAGTGGCCGAAACAATCCCTTAAAGTTTCTGGGCAGTAGCATTTTTGAAATTTACAGCTTTGGCCTCATTTGCTAAAATCAGTCCACACAAAAATCTACAACACCTTTTCCAGTAATTCCACTTGGATTAGTTAGGTAACTCATAGATCTAACTCTAGAACTTGACCATACTCAAAAATTCAAAATATAATAGGAGATATGGTCAATTGAATTTCATGTTACGTTTTTCACCAAAATCTGATTTTCAACTCTTTGTGATTTCTAAGAAACTTTCATGTTTTCACATACTAACCAACATAACTCATCATAAAACTTACTAATACTTCATATACCCATGATTTTTATTAGTTCTATACTTTTATTATGACTTTCATCATAATCCACGTAAACAGATCCTTTTAGTTGAAGAAATATTTGAGGGTTTAAGAAATGGGTTTTTGTCTTCGGGGTCAATACAAAATTCGATTTCACGTTCTAGGGTAGGCTAGGAAGTCTTCAAGAATACGCCAAGAAATTTATTAATGATAGAAATATCATTCAAAATCATTATTCTCGTCAAGACTTGGATAGTACGTCACATTAATACCAACTGTGACTTCTATCCCTTAACCTAGATAGCATCTCACAATGATACCTATAAACTTGCCATCTTCATTCACGATGTCGCCATGTAAAGTCCGCGGTGCATTCCACACAAGGAAGTTAACAATGAAAGGATCGGGGCTCTTTACTTATGGCTTGATATAACAAAGTTGATTAACTTTAGGGTTTGGTTACTTTGAATTCAGATAACAAAGTTGGTTATGAATATAAAAGCTAACAACCTTACGAAAAGCATAATGAGTAGTTAATCAATCCTTTTCAAAAATTACCTCAAAGGCAAGTATTTTCAAAGAGATAAGATCGACAGGTAACGTGAAAGTGTTTATTTGAAACAACAAGATTAAAAAAAATAGTAGCGGTAACGAAGGCTCCTACTAACGAAGTTTCAACCAATAAGTCAAAGTCTAACTTCTCCGGAGTCAAATTTAAACGTTGAACGCAAGCAAGAGAGATAAAAGAATGGGTAGAACCGGTATCTAACATGGTATAGACTTCGCAAGAGCTTATGATTAACTTACCCGTGATAATTTTATTCAGGTTCCTCGTCACGAGAAAAAAAAACGCTCTCTCTTAAACTACCGGCTTTGGTTTGTCTGGGACAGTCTTTGGTGCCTCTATCCTAGTTGAATTTGTCTTCGGTAAACGATAAAATCGAGCTAAGTGACCTTCTCTTCCACAATTATAACATGCTTTGGACGGCATGGCACAGTTCGGACTGATGTGTCCCTCTCCTCCGCATTTGAAGCATATGAATGGGTGGTCGTTCTTCTTCCTTTGAAACGGTCTTTGGCCGACGTCTTTCCATCATTGTTGAATCTTCTTTTCTTGAAATGTCCATTCTTATTATTTTGCCCCGATTACCACCAAGTGGTTACCATATATCCGCCCGTTGATTTCTCCACGCTTGTTGTCACCGCTCGATGACTACTCTCGTTGGTATTATAATTTTTTTGCTTACCGCTCTCTTTTAGTTGCGTTGACTCGTTATCGCGCTCCACTAACTGAGCCCTATTTACAACATCTGAATAAAACACAGTTTATGAGAAATAAGATGTTGACGTATCTCCGGCTTCAAACCTCTTAAAAACATTCGCGCGCCATTCTCTCTTCATTATCCACCAAGTGGGATCTGAATCGTGATAACTCCGCAAATTTTGCCTCGAATTGCGACACTGGTCATATTGTTTTGTTCCAACTTGATAAACTCCACCTCCTTCATGTGGCGAATACTTTCGGGAAAGTATTTGTCGTTGAACGACTCTGGAACTTCTCCCAAGATATCTTGATGCAAGAAGGTTGAGTACGTTTTTACCGATTCCCACCCAATGAATCGCCTCTCGCGCAACATAAAGGCGTGAAGGGAACCTTTTGCTCCTCGGAGCATCCCAAGACATCAAATATCTTGGTAATCTGCTTTATCCATGCTTCCGCTAGAAGTGGTTTTGGCTCTCCCTTAAACTCCGGTGGTCCCAGCTCCTTGAATTGTTTAGCGGTGACCGCCCGAGAGTTTTCTGTGTTTCCACCTACGTTTTGGACAGGAGTCGCTTTCTCCTGATGTTGCATGAATTCTAAAAACCTTTTAAATGTACCGTCATTCATCAATTGATCAGTGTTGTTGTTTCATGGAGGATTATCGCCATCTGTTGCACATTGTCCTCGATTATTGATATGTGGAGAATCAACGATCTCACGTGCTCCATTGCTATTCTCAACATTCTCGGATGCCATTTTCAAACACCGCCACAAAATAAGGGTTAATTAACATATCACATATTATCCCTATATACTCGACCACCAATTAAATACCAAATAGCTTTAGGTAGGTCATACTAGCGAAGGAATTCCCCGTCTCTCCCCTCCTAGTACTATTCTCACATCTTAGCCAGGGATCATATCCCTAAGCTCTGATACCAACTGTGACGCCCCCAAAATTAGGTATACGTCACCCATCTTGGGTCGCCACTTACATGGTACATAAATTCAAATACAACTTACTAATATAAGCGTAAGTGTACAATACGACATAAACTGTGAGTTTGAATACAAATATTATCTACTAGATATTATACAAACTCAAAAGGAGTCCTCATTACAACTATTATCACACTATTTCACAGAATAGTGAGGACTACTAATGCTATCCTCTGGACCATTACTCCGTTCCCCGACTCGTCCCAGCTATGTTCTCATTTCTCAAGAGAACGGTGAAAGAAAAGGGTGAGCTCAACTAGCCAGAAGAAGAAATATTATGACTAAGATAATGCGAATAAATTATCATTAGCCTTCAACGATGTTAAAGCGATAAAATACAATAGACAACCGGTTTAGCTGCAGTGGAATAAGCAATCCATTAAAAAAGTCAAGTAGAGAATAAAAGTCTACTATCTTTTAGGTTTTAAAAGGTTTTCATCAATTTTTATCATTTGAGACTCGACTTAATAAATAAACCACCACATTTAATCATCCCTGTACCACGGTCAAGGATTTTCATCAAATTATCAATGGTCATGACTATACCGAATCACCACGGTCATAATCATACCAAAAACTATCCATCATCGCATTGCATTACGTGCCATTGAAGACTTTTGTCACATCATTTATATCAAGTCATGATTATACCGAATGATCCTCGGTCATAATCATACTAAGTTCATCTATGCACGTAAGCCAAAGATAATATAATATAACACGAGGATGATGACAATGACATAATAATTCAATAAAACAAGTTCAAGAATTATTTAATCCATGAATTATTAACGTCCAAATTGTCAACATGATCTTTGTTTTCAGTGAGTAAAATTCAAGAATGATCGGAAGAATATTTCCATGAAAAGATCTTTGGATGAAACGCAAATATCAAGGATATTCTACTAATTTCATGGAGTATAGAAGTCAAAGTTTTAACCAATTTGGGTATAATAAAGAATGGAATAACAAAAGAAATCACCGTGCATGCGGTACTGCGCATGCCAGGCGAGTTATTCAACAGAATAATAATAACGGAACCCGGTCGGTGAAATTCACTGCAAGACAGGATGTTCCAACAGAATAATAAAGATGGAACCAGATCGGTGTAAAACACAGATAGGATATTCAACGAGAATGATAAAAAGGCGGAAACCCGGTGTAAAACACCACCTGACAGGATGTTCCAGCGAGAATAATAAAAAGCGGAACCCGGTCCGGTGTAAAACACTGACGAGGATGTTCCAACGAGAATAATAAAAAGCGGAACCCGGTCGGGTGTAAAACACTACAGACGAGGATGTTCAATGAGAATAATAGAAGAATGTCACCAAGTATAGGGTAATGGCGTATCTGAGGTTATTCAACGAGAATAAATAAGAATGGAATAACATAAAGATTTCACCAAGTATAGGATATAGCATATCTGATTATGTATAGGGTATGTCACTTTTTGAGTTATTCAATGAATAATAATGAATGGAATAACGAAGTTCTCTTCGAAGAAGAAAGAATAACACCCCTACTAGTAAAAAGGCTGAATATAGAAGTAGTGAAGTAGCGAGAATACTCTTCTTCTTTCTATAACTTTCTCTATATAGCTTCTCTCTATAATTTCTCTCTCTAGAGTTTCAATGAATTAGTAAGAAAATAATGAAGGAATGAGCTTATTTATAGGAAAATGGAATGCATAGTAACTAATCCATGAGCAGTCAGATTGATTTACTTTAATCGGCGGTTCATATTTAAAAGGCAGCAACCACACGTATTACTGTACCTATGGAGGCACCAAAGACTATCCTAGACAAACCAAAGCCGGTAGTTTAAGAGAGAGCGTTTTTTTTTTCTCGTGACGAGGAACCTGAATAAAATTATCACGGGTAAGTTAATCATAAGCTCTTACGAAGTCTATATAAGTGTTAGATCTAGGATTCTACCCATTCTTTAAATATGAACCGTCGATTAAAGTAAATCAATCTAGTTTCATGGATTAGTTACTATGCATTCCATTTTCCTATAAATAGAAGCTCATTCCTTCATTATTTTCTTACTTAATTCATTGAAACTCTAGAGAGAGAAATTATAGAGAGAAGCTATAAAGAGAAAGTTATAGAAAGAAGAAGAGTATTTCGCTACTTCACTACTTCTATATTCAGGTTCTTTTACTGTAAGGGGTGTTATTCTTTCTTTTGAAGAGAACTTCGTTATTCCATTCACTATTATTACATTGGAATAACTTTGTAAAAGTGACATACCTATACATAACTTTGATATGCGTGGCATACCTTATACTTGGTGAAATCCTTATGTTATTCCATTGCTTATTATTCTCATTGGAATAACTCAGTATAATGGTTTACCCTATACTTGGTGACATTCTTCTATTATTATGTTGGAACATCCTCGTCTCATGTGTTTTACAGGACCGGTTCCGCTTTTTATTATTCTCGTTGGAACATCCCGCTCGTGTGTTTTACGGACCTGGTTCGGGTTCCGCTTTTTATCATTCTGTTGGAATATCCTATCATGTGTTTTACACCGGATCAGTTCCATCTTTATTATTCTGTTGGAACATCACAGCGCGGTGTGAATTTCACCTCGACACGGTTCCGTTATTATTATTATATGTGGAATAACTCGCATCATGCGCAAGTACCGCACGCATGGTGATTTCTTTTGTTATTCCATTCTTTATTATACCCGGTTGGTTAAAACTCGACTTCTATACTCCATGAAATTAGTAGAATATCCTTCATATTTGCGTTTCATCCAAAGATCTTTTCATGGAAATATTCTTCCGATCATTCTTGAATTTTACTCTACTCTTAAACAAAGATCATGTTGACAACTGGACGTTAATAATTCATGGATTAAATAATTCTTGAACTTGTTTTATTGAATTATTATGTCATTGTCATCATCCTCATGTTATATTATGTTATCTTTGGCTTACGTGCATAGATGAACTTAGTATGATTATGACCAAGGATCATTCGGTATAATCATGACTTGATATAAATGATGTGACAAAAGTCTTGATGGCTCGTAATAATTGATGGATAGTTTTTGGTATGATTATGACCGGGGTGATTCGGTATAGTCATGACCATTGATAATTTGATGAAAATCCTTGACCGTGGTATTGTGGATGATTAGATGTGGTGGTTTATTTATTGTCGAGTCTCGATAAAAATTGATGAAAACCTTTTTAAAACCTAAAAGATAGTAGACTTTATTCTCTACTTGATTTTTTTTAATGGATTGCATATTCCGCTGCAGATTTTTTAATGGATTGCTCATTGCAAACGTGGTAGCTGATGCGTTGAGTAGAAGATCATATGCAGGAACGAGTGCGATGATGTTAAGTATACGCATAGAACCAACTTTAATCGATAAAGTTAAAGTTGCTCAAGCCACAGACCCGGAGCTGGTACGTATGAAGAAGAAAGTGCAAGAAGGTGCTATTCCAGAAGCAAGAATAGATGAAGAAGGAATACTTCGAGTCCACTCCAGACTTTGTGTTCCTAATGATCCTGATTTGAAGTATAAGATCATGATGGAGGCACACAATACACCATTTTCAATCCATCCTGGAAGTACCAAAATGTATCATGATCTTCGACATACATTTTGGTAGAACAATATGAAGAGAGAGATTGCATAGTTTATCTCGAGGTGTTTAACTTGTCAACGTGTAAAGGCGGAGCATCAAGTGCCAAAGGGTCCATTACAACCACTTGAGATTCTGAAATGGAAGTGGGAACAAATTACCATGGATTTCGTTACGGGTTTTCCCACGGTTTCTTAAGGCATAAATGCTATTTGGGTTATTGTTGATAGATTAACCAAATCTTCTTATTTCTTGCTGATACGGGAGACTTATTCCCTTGAACGTCTTGCTCGTATGTACGTAGATGAGATTGTAAGATTGCATGGCATGCCAATATCCATTGTTTCGAATCGTGACCCAAGAATCACTTCAAGATTTTGGATTAGCTTGCAAAAAGCTATGGACACGGATTTACGATTCAGTTCGGCATACCATCCTCAAACGGACGGATAATCAGAGAGGACTATTCAAACCCTTGAAGATCTATTAAGACTTTGTGTCCTAGATTTCAAAGGGAGTTGGGATAAGTACCTACCATTGGTGGAATTCTCCTACAACAACAGTTATCAGGCAAGTATAGGTGTGGCTTCATTTGAAGCATTATATGGATGAAAGAGTCGCTCTCCAATATGTTGGGATGAGGTGGGTGAAGCAACGTTATTGGGACCAGAGTTGGTACGAATGACTATAGAAAAGATCCAAACGATTCGATAACGTATACAAACGGCACAGGATCGACAAAAAAGTTATGCGGATCTTCATCGAAAGGACGTGGAATTTAACATTGGGGATCATGTATTGTTACGTGTTGCTCCATGGAAGGGAGTTACAAGATTTGGGAAGAGAAGAAAGCTCAATCCATGATTTATTGGTCTATTTCAAATTCTTGACCGAGTAGGAAAGGTGGCCTATAGACTCGCGTTACCTCCAAGCATGTCTCGTGTGCATAACGTTTTTCACATATTTGTACTTCGTAAATATGTGAAGGACCCGAACCACATTATTGAGTTAGAACCGGATGAGATAGCAGAAGATTTAACGTACGAGGAGATACCTGTCAAGACCTTGGATAGGAAAGAGCATGTCTTATGCACTAAGGTTATACCACAAGTTACGGTTTTGTGGAGGAACCATGCTATTGAAGAAATGACCTGGGAGTTAGAAACGGAATTGAAAGCGAGGTATCCTCACCTTTTCAAAACACCAGGTACGTATGTCAATTTCGAAGACGAAATTTCATAAGGAGGGGAGGTTGTAAGACCCCAACATATTATAAATGAAATTTAATTTCCTCTATTTATTATTTTGAAATAGTAAGGGTTGAATTGATTAATGTGGTTAGTTATGGGTAAAATACGCGAATATTTTAAAAATAAGCGGTGGTTATAAAATATCATCATTGTTGTCGGGAATATTCGTTTGGTCGTGGAATATTCTTTAACGCTTGGGAATATTAAATGACGACAGCCTTGAGTCTTTTGTGGGCCCATAACTGAAAGCGATTGGATGAAGAAAACGACAAGTATATGTTATTTATAAATAACTTGGTAGCGATTGTTACAGATTAATATTGTTGGAATACACGGTGGTAAAAACACGATGTCTGGCGTTTTGCACAAGAAGTAGCACTGTATATTGCACCAATTATTGATTCTTACGTAAAGAAGGCACTACTCAATAATTGTTACAAAGATTTATTATTCGATATTTTATTTTATTGATTCAATAATTGCTGCGTTGATATTTTATATTATCGTTGTTTCAATAATTGTAACTACACAGTATTTTCCATTATCGAAGCAATAGTTCATATTATTTGAATAATATTATTAGAAAATATTATTGGCAATGTCTAGAAAGTTACATCTAAGGAGAGGTTTGGTCACCTAATTGCTTGCGCGCCAAGAAGGAGAAATTCTTATCGAAAGCCCCTCTCTTCCAGGAGCAGTCCGGTTGCCAAGATTGTGATTCTGTAATATTATTTGTGAATAATTAATTATTGATTTATATGATAAAGAAAATATTGATTTTATGTGGATATAGATGGAGAAAATTTTTATAGTGACAATTGTTAAAAAAATCGATATTTTATCTTTTCTGATAAAGTAATATTTTATTATATTATTATAATATATTAATGATGATATTTTTTACAATGAATGTGGGATATATGAGTAAATGAGGAGGAGTATTTTTGTTGCAATAAATACTAAAAACATGTTAAACATGTTGGTGGACCCATTTCTTGACTGAAATTTGATTATAGCCTGTAAAATTGTCCGTTTTTGGATTTCGGTCAATTTCTGTTTGGAATTTGAAAAAACTTTCTTCTGCAAAGTTGTAGAGAATTGAATTTCCTATAAAAATTCTCGAGATTCGAATTTTCTGATGAAAGAGATATTTATTATGAATTATTGAAGTTCCGTAGTTCCAAAATAATTGATTTTTGGAAGTTCTAAATATTTATAATTACAAAAATGTTTTTGGTCATATAATTGGGTCTTGCATATGATGTAAATGGCTGATTTCAGATCTAAGAGTGGGCATAAGAAATTTGGTTATATATATTATTATTATATTCAATTTTCTGCTTTGGTGTTCTAAGCATTTTCCTATAAATAGGGTGCTTAGGTTAGAATTGAAAATTACACCAGAAACTATATATTTCTCTCTCTTTCTCTCTCTATAATATCGAACGTATTTTGTGAGTATTTTTATACTTTGAGTGTTGCTATATGGTGCAAGTTCCTTCAGCACTATATCTAATATTCCAACCAGAAGTACTATTCTAGCTAAGGTAAGGGATGTTATTTTATTCAAAAATGATATTATTTCTTCAATATCATTATGCCAAAATATTAGTGGGAACTTTTTATCAAATTTGGAACTTTTCATGTCGGGGTTACTATTCATGAGTTACTATTCACGAGTTACTATTCACGAGTTACTATTCATGAGTTATTATTCACGAGTACTATTCACGAAGCATGATGATCTTTTTTGTGAAATTTCTATCTTTTAGTGTCGGAGTTACTATTCACGTATACGGCACTATTCACGTATACGACACTATTCACGAATACAACACTATTCACCGAAAAATGAAATTTTCTTCTTTTTGTCCAAAATATTTATTCTGGATACTAGCTTTGATTGTATCCATGTTTTGATCATTCTTGAATTTTACTCCACTATGATTATTTATGAGGTATTTTTGGATATGGAATAGCTGAAATATGAATCCTTAATATTTATTCTTTTGTTTCACTGGATTCGTTTTCTTTAAAATATTTGTCATCATCCTCAGTCCTAAATGATGATATAACTGAATATCTTTGGCCTGTAGTGCAAAGATGAATGATTTCTGATGAATATCTTTGGTCAGTAGTGCAAAGATGAACAGGTGTTTATATGAACATGATCAACTGGTGAATATCTTTGGCCTGTAGTGCAAAGATGAATATTTAATTCCAGATATATATTGATTGATATTACAGGGATAAAATATCGACGCTGAACTTTTAAATTCATATATAGAAGATAGTAGTTTGCATTCTCTACTTAAATCTTCTAATGAATTATTATTTTCGCTGCGAAGATTGATTTAAAACTTGTTGTCTATTGTATTCTATTAGATTTTTCCCTGTTGAAGAGTAACGATAATTTGTTCTATGTTATCTTAGTCATAATATTCTTTACTGGGCTAGTTTAGTTCACCCTTTTCCTTGTTGTTCCATTTTTCTTCTCAGGAGGCGAGAATGTGGCGATTACTAGTCGGGGTGTGGAATGATGGTTCTAGAAGTGGTTCTAGTAGTCCTCACTATTCTATAAAATAGTGTATCAATAATTGTAATGAGGACTTATTTGAGTGTGGATATTGTCTAGATGACAATATTTGTATTTAAACTCACAGTTTTTATGTTGTATTAATAAAGTTGTAGTTGTTTCTGTACCATGTATTTTGACGACTCAGAATGTGTGTTGTATACCTATTTTGGGGGCGTCACATTTAATGTGTTTTGTGTTTTGCAAGTTGGTAGTTGTAGTCTGATATGTACTCTTGGATCTGGGCTTGAAATCAGACTTAGATCTAGTCTAGTTTGCAAGTTATTCATAGTCAAAGTCGGTTGACCGACCATGACCGGGCCATTTCTGGGCAGCCCAGATCGAAATCGTGAACTAGCGTCTGACAAGTTTTTGTTGGCCTTGGATATGTAAGTGTGTTAATTTGTTGGTTTGATTGTTGTGTCTAAGTTGTAGTCTGGTATATAAACTCCATGTTTATGCCTTAAAAACTCTTTAATATTAAACGAGTCGATAGTAGTGATTGGTCAAAGTGGTACAAAAGCTCACGATATCATTTTCTGGAAGTTCCAGAAAACTTCAAGAACGTGTTTCTGACAGCAGTTTGACCTAATCTTTTATGCTTGATATGTTGTTGTTGTTATGATTTTATGAGATAGATCTCTTGTCCTACGTGTTGGCTACACACTGAAACTTTTAGATCACATAAACATTACATGGATTACAAGTTGTGGAAGCCTAAAAGTGCATGCTCGAACTGTTCTTCATTTCTAGGCAACACAGAAATGAAGAACAACCTCTGACAGCTACTTTGATGGCTCAAATCTCTTTGGCTTTGTGATGTATGAACATGTTTGTTGTTGGATATTGTAGTTTTGCATTAGTTTTACATGATCTGCTCAACAACATGCCTAGAAACACAACACACACTGATTTACACTTGGTCAAAAGGAGGCAAGTCGAAACTGCCTTATGAATGCTCAAGAACAGCTCAAGAACACCTATAGCGACAGTTTCTTCGCTATAGGGCCCTTTAAAGACAAATATTTTCGAAAATTAATTATTTTAATTAAATAAATAGAAAAAAATAGTTTTAAATTATTAAAAATACATAATAAATTATTAAAAATTATTTTAAAGTCCGAAAATTAGTTTTTAATTATTTTGAATATATTTCATAAATATTTAATATTTTTGGAATATTAAAGGTATTTAATTTATTTAATTATAATATTAAATAAATTATTAAAAATGATTTTAATACATGAAAAATCATTTAAAATTATATTATGATATAAGAAAATATTTTAAGTTATTTTAATGACTTTTAATATTTTGTGATGAAATTTATTAATAAATTAATATTAATGATAATTAAGTTATTTACTAAATGAATTAAATAAATAAATTAAAAATGATTTTATTATTTTAAAAATCATTTTAAATATTAATAAGGTATTTAAAAGTATTTTAAGTTATAAAATATAACTTTCAATATTTCAAGGTAAATTTTATTAATTAATTATTTTTAATGATATTAAGGTTATTTAATACTTATATTAAATAAATTAGTTTTAAATTGATTTTTTATTATAAAAATAATTTAAAATGAAAATAAAGTGTTTAAAGATATTTTAAGTTATAAAATATATCTTTTAATAGTTAAAGGATAATTACATTAATAATTTAATATTAATGATTATTAATTTAGTATAAATGATATTAGAGTTATTTAATAATAATATTAAATAAATAATTTAAAATGGTTTTATTGATTTAAAAATTATTTAAAAGGAAATAAATGGATTAAAAATATTTTAAGTTATAATTAAGGACTTTTTATATTTTGATGAATAAGACATTAATAATTAAATATTAATGGTAATTATTTAAAGACAATTTTAATTCTTTTTAAAAATCATTTAAGGATAATATTAATACTTTAAAAGTATTTTGAGTTATTATAAATAATTTTAACATTTAGGCAATGGTTTTATTAATAGTTTAATATTAATTAAATATTAATAATAATTGAATTATTTAATATTTAAATCATTTAATAATGATTTCGGTGTTTGAAAATTCATGATAAATTATAATAAATGTTTTAAAATTATTATAAGTCATATGAAAATAATATGACTAATACTTACAGATGTGGAATTACATGATAGAGTCTTAGACTTGATAATTACCCGATAAAGTCGTCGGTACACCGACATGTTTCAGAAATTGATCCGGACTTAGATATTTTGACTGTATTAATTTTGTTTGTGATTCAATGACTGATGAATATGTATGACAATGTGATTAGGTTATGTGCTGACTGCAAGAAGCAGTACGATATGTTATTCTAATCTGTAAAATGATCTTATTACTGATAAGTTGCTATATAAAAGATAAATCTAAGTTGCTTATTGTAAGTAGCAAACCAGGTAAGTATCATACCTTTGTATTTCCTTTATGCAATGGACATGAGTAAGAAGATTCAGAATTATATTATTATTGTACTAGAATTATATTATTATTGATCACTAGATTATTAACCTATATTTATTTTGTTTGTTAATATATTATATACAAGTATCATTAATCATTATAGTTACATGATAATATATTATATATATATATATATATATATATTTTGATTTGTTAATTTTAAAATATGATCGAATCAAATTATTTTGGCATACAAGTATCCTCGAGGAAAACTTTTGGGTAATCATTATAGTTAAATACATGTTTGATATATATATATATATATATATATATATATATATATTTATAGTCAATACGTAGTTTCTAAGCTATTTGATCAATTATTATCGGTTGATTTAGAAATATCGTTGAATATGATAAAAAAACTTTTGTATCGAATCAAATTATTTTGGTTCAAATGTATTCTAAATGTTTTTACTAAGTAGAAATTTTTGTAATTATCTATCATGTAAGGAATTATTTTATTACTTGATTGAAAATAATTTATATTTTTGATAATTTATATTATTGGATTAAATAATAATTGATTTGATTAATTTGGTAGATTAATTTAATTATATGTGTTACATTTATTAAATTAATGTGGAGAATAATTATTATTAAAGTATGTGGAGAATAATTAATTCAAGCTTATTGAATTAAATGAAATATTTAATTAAGCATGATGTTATTTTAATTAAATTAATTATTAATTAGAAAGTTAATAATTTGACATTATTAATTAATGAGAAAATTAAATATATGACTATGTGAATTTATGAGAAGTTATTATATTTTATTTAAATTAAATAAGATATTTGAATTGGGTGTGACATGATTTAAACTATATTATAAAGCTTTTATTAAATTAAATGACTTTGAATCAATTAAGGGTTGCCAAACAAGGCCCTAGTAGTGGTTGGATGCGATTACCCATATTGGGATAAGCCCGACCACCACTACATCGATTCTTCTCTTTTAATTCAGACGTCTTCTTTTTATTATTATTATTCTAAGTCTAGAAAACATAAAAGAGAGACTTCAGAGAGAAAAGTTAAGAATTTTGAGTGTGTGATTGAAGAAGAGTTTGAGAAGAGTTTCAATTCATTGTTTAACATTACACTCTACGCTCTGGGTAATTTCTCCAAACCCAATTTCTAATTCACGTCATTAGTTTTTATAAAAATGGCTTTCATATATTTTGTAAAATCTCTGCAATTGAAAAAGGGTGGGTTAAGATATATCAAATCATATTTGATTATATATATATTATGTGAATTATCATGTCATCAGTTTCATAATACTATGAATTGCTATTTTAAAAATTTACAGAGTATGGGTTTTGGCCTTATGGCCTTATACATGATATTTTATGTATTGATCGTATATTATCCCTAAATTTTACACTCGTATATTATTATGCATGTTGATAGGAAGAGACCAAGCCTTAAACGAACGGATTAAGTGTTATAACGAATCCGTAATGTTAAATTTATGTTTTTGTTCAAAATCTTCAAGAACATCAAGAACAGTACAATTTGCATAATTTAATTATGTGATTATGTGTTTTAAATGGTTAAAGTCGTTATATAAATGTTGGGTTATGTTTATGCGTGAATTACACCATATGGGTATGTCTAATTTCGAGTAGAAAATAAGAAATTGGAAGAAATTGACATGTTCTGCGATTTTTTCATGAATCGCCATTTTTACGTATGCATGTACACCTTGTGTGCATCTACAGCTACTGCCTACCGCCTAATCCGTGGCACGTATCATCAGTATTATATATATCGAAGTCAGCGCTCATGCAAGTCGTGACACGAAAGTCCAAGAGTCATAGATGGCCATCGTGCAAATACAAGCAAAGAAGAAATGTGTATGTAATGAAATGCATGGCGCCACTCTCCAAAAAGTTCAGAAATGAGATTTTTAAATTGATTAAGTCTAACAATGTGTTAGTAAATTAATGTAATGAACATGTAAACATGTTAGAAGTATAATGAGATGTAAATTAGATGTTTAACATGTAAATAACATAATTAAATGTGGATTGAGTTATTAAATACATAATTAGTTTGTTATCCATGAAGTACAAATTATATGACAATGTGATAATTTGACTAAGTATAGTCATAACCAAAGTTTAGACAAAGAGAATGAGTTTATGATGATTAGTTAAGTTATAATTAAGCGGTATTGTGAATATGAATGGTATGTAGGATTAAATTCAAAAGAACGTGCTTAGTTAAAGTGTAATCTACATACGAGGCAAGTTTCTAACCCTACTTGTCATTATTGTTCAAGTTTATTATTTACCTCGAGTAAATTATCATTATTATTATTCATGTTCAAATGTTATATTAAAGATTGATTATCTTTTCAAAGCATGATTTAGTTATAAAATAATTGTCTATTGTATACTTCTTGAGATTATTATTGAATTGAATATCATTATTATTGAACCTTATTAGACTAGTGAACTTTATTGATTCAACTAGTCCATAGTTGATGAACGTTCTAAATTTTAGAACCCTTATTGAATTATCAAACCAAACTTCCTTTGTGTGCGGACTCGAATGTCAAATGAGATGAACAACCCCGCAAAAGGATTTACTTATCGTTAAGCGTTAAGATATTGTTGTGCGATGTATGGTACTAAGGGTTGATCCCCCTAAATCACAGTAGAAAGGTCCATAGTCTTATGATTTGTTAAAGGTTTCAAGTATAACCCTTGATAACCTAGGACATAGTTCAAGGTCTTATGACCCTCGAATTCTTTTGATTCTTGTTATTCATTCTTGATTCAAAAGTTTAGCTTTTATTGAGGATGTCTTTGATTTACTCGCATGTTTTATCTTTGTTATTTCATTATTATACTTGTGGGCAATAGTGCTCACTCTTGCTTAATAATAACATTGCGAGTTAAGAACGAAAAGAAAGCGATGAACCTTCCACTAGTAAAGGCAAGGGCAAAGTTAGCAAGTGATGAAGACTTGTTGTTTATTTGATGATGTATTTTGTTTAAGACTTGATTTAATGATGTTGTTAAGACTTATTTGTTTATGATTCCGCATAGATGTTTAAGGTTAGTTTAACCTGGGATTGTATTATTATTATTCGGATGTTGTAACCCTTAAGGGAAGATTTTATTCTATCTATTGCATGGTTTGCATTTATTATGGGTAGATAGATAGATGATATTTATACGATGAACACCAAATCCGTGGAATTGAAGTACCGAATTTTGGGGTGTCACAAGTTGGTATCAAAGGCATGAGGTTATGAACCTTAGGTGGGGGAACAACCTTAGGTAATAGCCTTATAGAAAGAAGATAGTGATGGAAAACTCTTATCGAGTTCTAAGAAATGAATTTTTGTAATTCATTGAAGATAATAAAAGACCTTATGTGTTTATGTGTTAAAGTATCGTTAGATGATACGACTTAGTAACTAAAACTTAAAATTTTGTTGTCGGGATGTCGAATGTTGGAGAAGCTAGTAGTCAAGTGGGGAGGAAGAACCCGGGTACCTATAGTACCTCTTGAGGAGGAACCCAGTGTACCTATAGTAGTACAAGCGAGAGGAGGACCCCGAGACATTCATGTCGTTAGGGAGCGGTGGTGCGAGAGGAATCATCTCCATTGATCACTTATTGTTGGTCGGGAGCATGAGCCCGAGGACCGATCTGAGGAGGAATTTATTGAGGAAGAAGAGGAAGAAGAGGAGTTACCACGGTACACCGTTGATCTTTGAGATGTATGACACGTTATCTGGCCACCGTAGTAACGTGGAGTTACGAGACGAGGTCTAGGATTTGAGTGAGCGAGCGGTTATTCAACATATTACTCTAGATTAGAAGGAGAGGGAGATTTTGACTATTCACTCTTGACTGGCAAATGTAGAATGGGATTTGGTCCATGAGAAGGGTCAAACTGAAGATAAGACCGAGGAGATAGAAAGCGAAGAAGGGCTGAAGGAAACCTCGAAAGGCTGAACATAGTAGAGAAAGGCTGGGTAAGAGAATCGCGTCGAGCTGATCATGCA
The DNA here is from genome assembly GCA_020205615.1 of Panax quinquefolius. NCBI lineage: Eukaryota > Viridiplantae > Streptophyta > Magnoliopsida > Apiales > Araliaceae > Panax > Panax quinquefolius. The sequence goes on along the minus strand of CM035171.1, from coordinate 62,833,879 downwards.
GAGGATGATAGTCGTGAAAAGAAAGCGAAGATTGGGGAAACGTACTCTACACTTAACAAGGCAATGAATGAGACCCAGATCAAGTTTTGAGGTACCCAATCCAGTTCAAGGGACTACCATTGTACATGATGGATCGCAGGACGATGCATGACATCTTAGAAGAGGAGCGTAGCAAGGCTAATCAGTACCTTGACCGACAGTGATATGATTTGTTTAGTTATGTGAAGAACTTAAATTAGTTTTAGATGTAAATTCTAATGTGTTTATGAATGAAGGAATATTTTAATGTTTTAAATCCTGTGGATTCTTTATTCCAGGATAGTTGATGTAAATAGCAGTGATGCTATAGTTTGATGTTAAGACTTTGATTCGAATGAATATATATCAAGTTGTTTAAGATAATGTGTTAATTGATATCTTAAATTGTTGAGTAATGCCTTAACTATTTAGAGAAATAAATAAAGTTCTAATAAGCGTTTATTTAACAGAAAAATGCCGCCAAGGAGAAGCAACAACGTCAACCGTCTCAGGAAGAGTTAACCAATAATAACAATAATGCCAACACTAATCCCGTGCAGCAGTTGGTTAACTTACTGACTGAAGCCATGAATAATCAACCGCAAGCTCCACCAAACACAACGTTTAAAGACTTCAAGGCAGTGGGACCGCTAGAGTTCAAAGGTTCCATGAACCCAATCGAGGCTCAAACCTGGGTTATGGAAATGGAGAAGGTTTTCGACGTTGCTAGGGTTATAGAAGATCAGAAGACCGCTTTTGCAACATTTATGCTGAAGTCTGAGGCTAGCTACTGGTGGCAAGCAAACAAAGTGCGAGGAGGTGAAGGTGTAATTACGTGGGAGAGATTTAAAGAGATGTTCTTCGAAATGTATTTCCCAACTAGTTCACAGAACCAGATGGAGGTTCAATTTCTAGAGTTGAAGCAGGGAAACATGAGTGTACCTGACTACGCGGCTAAATTCAACGAGTTAGCGAGGTTTGCCCCGTATCAAGTACACACAGACGAAAGAAAAGCCAGAACATTCGAACAAGGACTAAAGCCTTGGGTGTACATCAAGGTATCAATGTTTCAGATAAACACATTTGTCGAAGTTCTGGAAAAGACCATCTTCGCTGAAGGTGGGAGCGATGCGGTGACCAAATACAATCAAGATCAAAAGAAGAAGAAGAGCGAAGGAGAAGGAAATAACAAGGCCAGTGGAAGTGGCACAGGAGGTGGAAATTTCAATCAGAAGAAAAGATAGAATGACAGATCATCATCGGGGAATCAGCAAGGTAATCAGAAGAAAAGAATCGAAGCATGCCCGACTTGCGGGAAAGCCCATCTGAAAGTTTGTATGAAAGGAAAAAGAGTGTCCTACAATTGTGGTCAGGAAGGCCACATATCACCAAACAGTCCAAACCCAAAGAAGGGTGCTTGTTTTACTTGTGGTTCGAAGGACCATCTGGCAAGAGATTGTCCCAAGAAGGGATTGGGAGGGTCAGGATCAGGAGGAAATCGGGGAAATAATAGTGGAAATACCTTAACCATCACCGGAACAACCGCAACAAACCGGCCAAACCACCCGGACTTTCAACATAATGGTACAAGATGCGATTCAATCCGTGATGTGGTGTCGGTATCATTAGATCAATAAAATTAATGCTTATGTTTTATTTGATTAAGGGTGCTACTTGTTCCTTTATATCCGATGATTTTGCCAAGAATTTAGATTTGCCTAAGAATGAATTGGATTACCCCATGAACATAGAAATTGCGAATAGAGAAATAATCCCTGTTAAGTACGTACATAAGAACTGTAGAGTGGATATTAAGGGTAATATCATGAACATAGATCTTATCCCTATTCGACTTGGGGAATTTGATGTTATTTTGGGAATGTACTGGTTATTCAATTACGGTGTTGTAATTGATTGCCAAAAGAAACGTATTACCCTTATGACTCCGTCAAAGATTGTGTTTTATGGTAGCAAGTCGCCTAGACAAGCGAGTTGTCTGATGATGATGCAGGCCAGGAAGTTGTTAAGACAAGGCTGTGTAGGATACTTAGCTTACATAGTCGATAGTCGAAAAGAGAATCCTAAGGTAGAAGAGATACCGATTGTGAGGGATTTCGTCGACGTATTTCTAGATGATTTGCCAGGACTTCCACCAGATAGAGAGGTAGATTTCGTGATCGATTTGGCGCCCGGAACCGCTCCAATATCGAAGGCACCATACCGAATCACACTAGTAGAGATGAAAGAAATAATGGTACAACTACAAGAATTTCTGGACAAGAAGTACATTTAACCGAGTGTATCGCCGTGGGGAGTGCCGGTGTTGTTTGTGAAAAAGAAGGACTGATCGATGCGGCTCTGCATTGACTATAGAGAACTAAATAAGGTCACGATTAAGAACAGATATCCATTACCGAGGATCGATGACCTGTTTGATCAATTAAAGGGAGCAAGATACTTTTCCAAGATAGACTTGAGGAGTGGTTATCACCAACTGAAGGTGAGGCCAGAGGATGTACCGAAGACAGCGTTCAAAACGCGTTATGGTCACTACAAATTTTTTGTAATGTTGTTTGGTCTAACGAATGCTCCTGCAACATTTATAGGACTAATGAATGGTATGTTCAAGTCATTTTTGGACAAATTCGTGGTGGTATTTATAGATGACATTTTGGTATTTTCCAAAACCAAAGAAGAACACGAAGAACATTTGAGGTTGATGTTGGAAGTATTGAGAAGGGAGAAGTTGTATGCTAAATTTTCAAAATGCAAATTCTGGATTGAGCGAGTAAAATTTCTTGGTCACGTGATCGATAAAAACAGAATTTTGGTAGATCCATCAAAAGTCGAAGCCGTGATTAACTGGGATCAGCCGAGAACACCGTCGGAAGTAAGAAGTTTTCTCGGATTAGCAGGATATTATAGAAGATTCATACAAGACTTTTCCAAGATCTCAACTCCGTTAACGAATTTAACTCGTAAAGCTGTGAAATTTGTTTGGACGGAGAAGTGTGAGGAGAGCTTTCAAGAATTGAAGAAGAAGAGATTGAGTCGACGACACTGTGTTATCCCTTAGGATGATCTGAGAAATTTTGTTGTTTATAGTGATGCGTGGCATAAAGGACTTGGCTGTGTGCTGATGCAAAATGGCAAAGTCATTGTGTATACATCACGACAATTGTAGGATTACGAGAAGGGATATCCGACCCATAACTTAGAGTTAGCTGTAGTTATCTTTGCTTTGAAAATTTGGAGGCACTATCTTTACGGGGAGAAGTGTAAAATATATATGGATCACAGGAGTCTGAAATATATTTTCACGCAGAAAGATTTGAATATGCGTCAAAGAAGGTGGTTGGAATTAATTAAGGATTACGATTGTGAGATTTTATACCATCCGGGAAAAGCAAATATGGTTACTGACGTCTTAAGTAGAAAGGGTCGTGAGAAATTGATGATGTTAACTGCTCAGGAGGAGCTAATTTTAGAAATGGAGAAACTAGAGTTAGATGTGAAGTATCCTATGGAAATTGATGAGAAGCTATTTTGGATGCAATCTGGTACCACCTCTACTTAGATAAAGTTAAGGAGGCTCGACTTGGGATGAAGAATGTAAAAAGGTGACAAAGAAGATATCTGAAGGAACCGAACCAAGATTTAAGATGGATAAGGAAGGAATATTGAGATTTGAGAGTAGAATTTGGGTACTGCCAGTACAAGAGATTAAGGAAGAAATTTTGAGCGAGGCTCATAGTTCACGATATTTGATTCACCCTGGTAGTACCAAGATGTATCAAGATCTTCGACAACATTTCTGGTGGCCGAATTTGAAATGTGATGTTGTAGAATGTGTTGCCAAGTGTCTGACCTGTCAGAAAGTGAAAGTGGAACATTAGAGACCAAGTGGATTGCTACAACCGTTAGAGATCCCAGAATGGAAATGGGAACATATTACAATGGACTTCGTGGTTGGCCTCCCGACGACTCAGAAAGGCTCTGACCTTGATATGGGTTATCGTTAATCGGTGCGAAATCTGCATACTTCCTTCTGATCAAAATAAGATTCAACTTAGATCAGTTGGCGAGGCTATACGTAAAAGAGATTGTTTCAAGGCACGGGGTTCTGGTATCAATTATTTCAGATAGAGATCCGCGCTTCACATCAAATTTTTGGAAACGTCTTCAGGAATGCATGGGTACGCAATTGCGAATGAGTACATCTTATCACCCTCAAACAGACGAACAGAGCGAATATACAATTCAAACGTTAGAAGATATGCTAAGAACTTGTGTGATGGACATCAAAGGAAATTGGGATGATCACTACCATTAGTAGAGTTTGGCTACAACAACAGTTACCACGCTAGTATTGGCATGCCGCCTTACGAAGCGTTATCACTAGAGAAAGTCTGAGAACTCGCTTTCTTTGGGATGAAGTTGGTGAAAGACAATTGCTAGGGCCAGAATTGGTACAGCAGATGGTAGAAATAGTCAAATTAATCCGAGCATGACTGGTAACGGCTCAAGACCGACAGAAGAAATACACTGATCCACATCGTAAAAATATCGAGTTTGAATCGGTGGTTATATATTTTTCTTGAAGGTCTCTCTCCTGGAAGGGAAGATCAGTTCGGAAAGAAAGGAAAATTGAGCCCAAGATTCATTGGACCCTTTGAAGTATTGAGAAGAATCGGAGAATTGCGTGATGAGGTAGCCTTACCTCCAAAGACTCGAGAATATCCACAACGTCTTCCATGTTTCTGTGTTACGACCCTACAAAGCCGATTACAAGCATGTAATTGAATACGAACCCCTACATTTTGAGAAAGACTTATCTTACGAAGAAATTCCTGTCCAAATTGTCGACCGAAAAGAAAAAGTTCTCAGAAATAAAGTTATACCTTCTGTTAAGGTAATTTGGAGGAACCACAACGCTGAAGAAGCTACGTGGGAACTCGAAGAGAATATGATGAAGAATTACCCTCATTTATTTACTTAATTATTTGAATGGCGATTACGGGGACAGAATCTTTGTAAGGGGGGGAGAATGTAACGAGTCGAATTTATTGAGTCGTGATTCTGGGGACAGAATCCTTTTAAGGGGGGAAAGATGTGACGAACGAGATTTTTGTAATTTAATTTTAATATTTATTGAATTAAATAAATATTTTTCGATGATTTAATTATTGGATTAAATAATTATTTGATGCAATTGTGGTAGATTAATTTAATTATATGTGTTACATTTATTAAATTAATGTGGAGAATAATTATTATTCAAGTATGTAATTAATTGAGCTTATTGAATTAAATGAAATATTTAATTAAGCATGATGTTATTTTAATTAAATTAATTATTAATTAGAAAGTTAATAATTTGACATTATTAATTAATGAGAAAATTAAATATATGACTATTTGAATTCATGAGAAGTTATTATATTTTATTTAATTTAAATAAGATATTTGAATTGGATGTGACATGATTTAAACTATATTATAAAGCTTTTATTAAATTAAATGACTTTGAATCAATTAAGGGTTTCCAAACAAGGCCCTAGTAGTGGTTGGATGCAGTTACCCATGACTGGGATAACTGACCACTTCTGCGTCAGTTCTTCTCTTTTAATTCAGACGTCTTCTTTTTATTATTATTATTCTAAGTCTAGAAAACATAAAAGAGAGAATTCAGAGAGAAAAGTTAAGAATTTTGAGTGTGTGATTGAAGAAGAGTTTGAGAAGAGTTTCAATTCATTGTTTAACATTACACTCTACGCTTTGGGTAATTTCTCCAAACCCAATTTCTAATTCACGTCATTAGTTTTTATAAAAATGGCTTTCATATATTTTGTAAAATCTCTGTAATTGAAAAGGGTTTGATTATGAGTTTATATATGGGTTAAGATATATCAAATCGTATTTGATTATATATATATTATGTGAATTATCATGTCATCAGTTTCATAATACTACGAATTGCTATTTCAAAAATTTACAAAGTATGGGTTTTGGCCTTATGACCTTATACGTGATATTTTATGTATTGATCGTATATTATCCCTAAATTTTACACTCGTATATTATTATGCATGTTGATATGAAGAGACCAAGCCTTAAACGAACGGATTCGGTGTTATAATGAATCTGTAGTGTTAAATTTTATGTTTTTGTTCAAAATCTTCAAGAACATCAAGAATAGTACAATTTGCATAATTTAATTTTGTGATTATGTCTTTTAAATGGTTAAAGTCGTTATATAAATGTTGGGTTATGTTTATGCATGAATTACACCATATGGGTATGTCTAATTTTGAGTAGAAAATAAGAAATTGGAAGAAATTAGCATGTTCTGCGATTTTTTTGAATTGCCATTTACGTATGTCGGTGTATGCCATGTATGCAATGCATTACCTACTATTTCTTTCTGTATTTTATTGCACAATATCAATGCCACATGACGCCATATCTGTATTTATATGCCATGTGCAGCCAGTCTCAGTAAGTGGCATGATGCCAAATGCAATGCGAGGACTACTAGTGTAACGATGGTATATATATTTCCTCTAGAAAAAGTTCGAAATGAGATTTTTAAATTGATTAAGTCTAACAATGTGTTAGTAAATTAATGTAATGAACATGTAAACATGTTAGAAGTATAATGAGATGTAAATTAGATGTTTAACATGTAAATAACATAATTACATGTGGATTGAGTTATTAAATACATAATTAGTTTGTTATCCATGAAGTACAAATTATGTGACAATGTGATAATTTGACTAAGTATAGTCATAACTAAAGTTTAGACAAAGAGAATGAGTTTATGATGATTAGTTAAGTTATAATTAACTGGTATTGTGAATATGAATGGTATGTAGGATTAAATTCAAAGAACGTGCTTAGTTAAAGTGTAATCTACATGCGAGGCAAGTTTCTAACCCTACTTGTCATTATTGTTCAAGTTTATTATTTACCTCGAGTAAATTATCATTACTATTATTCATGTTCAAATGTTATATTATAGATTGATTATCTTTTCAAAGCATGATTTAGTTATACAATAATTATTCTATTGTATACTTCTTGAGATTATTATTCAAATTGAATATCATTATTATTGAACCTTATTAGACTAGTGAACTTTATTGATTCAATTAGTCCTTAGTTGATGAAGCGTTCTAAATTTTAGAACCCTTATTGAATTATCAAACCAAACTTCCTTTAGTGCGGACTCGAATGTCAACCGAGATGAACACTGACCTGCAAAGGGATTTACTTATCGTTAAGCGTTAAGATATTGTGCGCGATATGGTACTAAGGGTGATCCCCTAAGTATGCAGTAGAAAGGTCCATAGTCTTATGGTATTAAAGGTTTCAAGTATAACCCTTGATAACCTAGGACATAGTTCAAGGTCTTATGACCCTCGAATTCTTTTGATTCTTATTATTCATTCTTGATTCAAAAGTTGAGCTTTTATTCGGATGTCTTTGATTTACTCGCATGTTATTATACTATTATTTCATTATTATACTTGTGGGCAATAGTGTTCACTCTTGCTTAATAATAACATTGCGATTAAGAACGAAAAAAATGATGAACCTTCCACTAGTAAAAAGCGAGGGCAAAGTTAGCAAGTGATGAAGACTTGTTGTTTATTTGATGATGTATTTTGTTTAAGACTTGATTTAATGATGTTGTTAAGACTTATTTGTTTATGATTCGCATACGGATGTTTAAGGTTAGTTTAACACAGGATTGTATTATTATTATTATTGGATGTTGTAACCCTTAAGGGAAGATTTTATTCTATCTATTGCATGGTTTGCATTTATTATGGGTAGATAGATAGATGATATTTATCTGATGAACACAAAATCCGTGGAATTGAAGTACTCGGATTTGGGGGTGTAGATACTAGCACTTATTTCTAAGTTGTCTACCGTCCACTCCCTTCACCAGTCATCTTCTTGTTAGGACACTTGTTGAATCCGTGACCCGTTCTACCACATGAGAAACACTTCCTCATATTTGGCTTAGGAAAATGTAGAGAAATATGTCCTTCCTGCTTACAGTTGAAACACACATTCTTCCACATCATGTATTCTCCCGCGTGAGTCTTCCCACACTTGCTACAGGTTTGCTTCTTCTTTGGGTTTGACTTTTCAGAATTAAGGCTGTTGTTGTCCTTCTTTCTCTTTTTCTTATCCTTCTTGCTGGTTCCTTCAGATGATCCACCACCTTTAGCCTTCATTCTGTCCACCTGCGTCTTGAGCTCGTTCCATTCTTTAGTCATTTCGCGTAATGCTCGCTCTGTCTTCCATAACTCCTCCAAGAGAAACACTTTGCTCCGGAGTTCTTATACTTCTGCCGATTCTTGATCTTTCTCTCCAATTTTAGACTTATTCTTTAACTCTACCTTAACTTCTTCAGACTCCGCCTCCTCATCACCACTTAGATACATCTCGGGATAATCATCGTGATCACTCCCCAGATTAATCATAGGTTCATCTTCTCCCACCTTCTCAACTGATTCTCTTTGCGCTGGCACCTCGGCTTCTGGCATTGGTGCAACAGCCGCTAGCATCTCTGTACTCATTTGATCTTCTCCAGACATCCTACAATCAGTTTAAACAACTTGATTAGTACTTCACCAGTACAACATTCTCACATTATGTGTACACTTATCTCATTATTGATGCACTTTGGCAATCCCTCACTTAGAACTCTAAATGAGTTTTCTCTATCTCGCGTATGGTTATAATCCTAGGGTTTCCCCCCACCCCACTTAAGATTTACAACCTATAGCTTTGATACCAACCTGTGACATCCCCAAATCCAGGTTACCTGACCCCATAGTTTGGTGCTCACGATCCACAAAATATAAACATCTAACTACCCATTTAAATATAAATAGGAATACATAACTCATTAACATATGTTGTTAATACATAAGTCCCAGGTCCACTAACCTTAGCATTACAGAAATACCCCTTAGTTATACAAAAAGGGTTTACAATACAATACAACATAATAATAATATTGTTCATCATAACTAATTTATCACTATGCCTTTTCCTTTATTCTTCTTCGCAGCACCTTCTGCAACTTCGTCCCTAGCTGAAAAGTTTAATTTAGCAAGGGTGAGCAACAAGTTTGCCCCTCAAGTTAAGACATACGATAAAGGTATAGAAATCAATATCAAGCCTTCTCACATTCCACACACCAATAATTAAATAATGAAAGAGTATAACACTTTCAAGGTTTTCTACGATATTCAAATGAATAATCAAGAATTATATTCTATGAAATAGCAAAGTGGAATGTTTTTCAGATTTATGCTGAGCGATCCATTGGATCTTGAACTTCTCTTCCCGAGTAACTATCAAAGTTATACTTTGATATATCTGCAAGTATATAAAGTGATCAGCTTTATTATACCCTATATTATGCATAATACTTAATCGAGCGCAAAAGTCGAATATACGACCAATAAAATATTCCCTTTATATAAAAGGTTGTTCTTCTCAGTCTCAGAATCAAGATTTGATTTTACAACAAAATACTGTGATTTCAATTTCTATTTACTTCTCGACCTAGCCGAAATAATTGGCATCGATCTGTCAATAACAATTGAATTCTCTTCTCGAACCTATCAAGTTCTAACAAATGTTCGTCTAGCCAGAATGATTAGCTAAGACATTTCTCAACATAACTCGACAATAAATAGGAATTATCTGTACTTTCAATTCTATCTTCTACAGATATGAATATCCAACAACAGTTATTCTACAACTGTATATTTTCTGAATCAGTAATTCAATTTGAATTATTAAACATGCACTAACTGCGAATAATCAATAATAAATCCCTGGACGTGGTATAATTAGCAATAATTAACCACTATAATAATTGAATGAATATAACTCAAGGTTGAGTTAGGAAAGTTGCCTCTTCTGCTGATTACAGCTACACAATAAACTTATATGCTTTTGAAAGACCTATAACCAATTATATCAGTCTCATAATTAGCACAATAATTTATAACACATAACACTGTAATTCACAGTCAATCTTCTTCTAGACACATTACCACATAGCCACATCAGTGTTTATAACCTATATAAACACTTATCTAGTCTAACTATTTTGGTCTAGTTGGACTTCGGTCCATTCTCGTTGTTCTAGTCACCCTATCCGACAATTAACACAGTTATTGTCAATTAAATTCAGTTTCTAAGCTTCAATATTAATTTAGATAATTCAATTATCAATTATAATATTTTTCGGAAGCTTTTAATAATTTATAAGCAATTATTATAATTTATAATAATTTTTCAAACATCGGAATCATTTTTAAATGATTTAATTATCAAATAATCTTATTATCATTAATATTTAATAATATTAAAAATATTAATTTTATACTTGTCAAAATATTAAAGTTATTGTTAATAACTTAAAATATTTTTAAATCGTCAATATTCTACTTAAATGATTTTTAAATTAATTAAAATCATTTTAAACCATCACCATTAATATTTAAATATTAATGAAATTATTATCAAAATATTAAAAGTCATTTATTATAACTTAAAATATTTTAAATCATTTTTCTTATTTTTAAAAGATTTTTAAATTAATAAAATAATTTTTAATTCATTTATTTAATATAATAATTAAATAAATCTACCATCATTAATATTAATTTATTAATGAGAATTCTCCAAAAATATTGAAATTTATATTTTATAATTCCAAATATTTTCTAACACTTTATTCTTATTTAAAATGATTTTTAAATCAATAAAATCATTTTTATCTTATTTATTTAATTTATTAATTAAATAAATCTAATATCATTAAAATTAATTTATTAATGAAAATTCTTCAAAATATTAAAAGTAGTTTTTTGTAACTCAAAATATTTTTAAATACATTATTCTTATTTACAATGATTTTTCATATTATTAAATCATTTTTCTCTAATTTATTTAATACACTAATTAAATAAATTAAATACCTTTTAATATTTAAATAATTATAAATATTAAAGAAAAATATCCAATTGGTCAAAAAAGATTTTTCATAATTTAAAATAATTTTTAAAACCATTTTAAATAATTTTTATACTTTATTTTGATTTTTAATTAATTTCTGGAAATTTAGAAAATAATTATATTAAAAACCTTCGCTATAGGGCTTTAGCGACACACAGTGTCGCTGTTGGTGTTCTTGAGCTCAAGAACACTGACAGCTTTGTGTTCAAGGTGCTTGGTTTGACCAACCTTATTTATCAATCCATGTATATTCTTGACTTTCTAAAACACTGCTTTGGTAGTGTGTTTGTAACACTATAATTATCAACTAACATCTTGGTCATACTACAATCAAACAAATAGATCCAGCGTCTCAAAATCTTTGTCAGATCACATCTGGGTTTTCTGGGTAACCCAGACAGTGTCGACTAGACACTTTCAAGTCCACTTTTCACAAGGTTCTGTTCTTGATTCAAGTCATCTTAAGGTTCAAATATATAGTCCTTATGTCAAGGAACATCATTACAACAACAGATCAGTTCAACAACAACACAATCATAAGTTATAAGACGGTCAAAGGCTGTCAAAAATTTTGTTCAAATTGTTTCTGGAAATTGCAGAATCTCTAAGTCATGGCCTTATGGCCAAGTTTGACCACTTACCCTGATCAATCTGCTGATTATATAAACGATCTAAAGCCATACATGTAAAGTACATATGTCAGGCTACAAGCTCGTTACAAAACCACCATAAAAAAGAATCAAATTTGTCGATCTCGAGCTGCTCAAAAGGTCACAACGCCGATCTTACACTTTCTCAGGTTACCAGAGAAAGTTCATGGTCATGCGATTAATCAAGTTTTGACCATGAATAACTACAAATATAGACATCAAATGAGACTGATTCCACTTGCAGATTAAAGACCACATACCAGGCTACAAATTAAAACTTTAAAACATCAAAAACAACAAACGAACAAGAATCTGTGGCTCCTGACATTAGCTTGTCAGACCACAAAATTTGTTCTTGGCAGTTTTGAAAATCTTCACTTTTAAAGCATTTTGATGCTATTGATTTATGTTACATCAACATAGATCACCATAAAACATCATATAACACTAATCTAAACACAAAATCACAAACTCTAACTTAGCATACATGATCAAAATATAAGTCTAGGGTTTATACCTCTCTTATCAAATCTTTGATCTTGATCTTCTTATATGACCTTGATGTTTCTAGTGTTTATTTTGTGACTGAAATACTAAGGTTTTTCGAAAGTTTGGTGAGAGAGAGAGTTGTTAAGAGCTTTGGTGGAAAAAAAATCAACTTTTTGTGACTTTCTCTCTCTAATTCTCTTATATAATTGATTCAATGAATGCTCAAAGGCTAGGTGGCGGTTTTGATCAGTTGTTTGGCTGAGATAAAAGTCACAATGTCAACATAGTTGGTTATCGACCCAAATATTTGCTAGATTTGCAAGTTACATAATAAAATAATTATAAAAATGGTACTTTTGTCATTTATAAAATAAATTTAATGGCATTTATGGAATTTGTCACACCCTTAGGGTTTAACCCTAAGGTTCTAACCCTTAGATTTTACATTATTAGTTTCTAAAAATTTCTAATTAGGGTTTTTAAATAGAAAAATTAAAAATTAAAAATTCTAAATTACAATTAGGGTTTGTAAAATAGAAATTTAGATACTAAGATATAATTAGGGTTTTCTAATCATATTTTATGTTTAATAAACACATTAGGCTTGCCAATTAGGATTAGTGTGACGCCCCCAAAATAGGTATACACAACACCCATTCTGAGTCGCCAAATACATGGTACAAGAAGCAAACTACAACTTCAATAATACAAATGTCGTGTGAAATACGACAATATATACTGTGAGTTTAAATATAATATTGTCTTCTAGACAATATCCAAACGCAAATAAATCCCCATCATAATTATTGATTCATTATTTTACAAAAATGGTGAGGACTACTAAACAACTCTCTCTAGAACCTTCATTCCATACCCCGACTAGTACTGCATTTACATTCTCGCCTCCACGAGAAGAAAAATGGAACAACAAGGAAAAGGGTGAGCTCAACTAGCCCGGTAAAGAATATTATGACTAAGATAATATACAACAAATTATCGTTAGTTTTCAAACAGGAAAAATCTAATAGAATACAATAGACAACAAATTTTAAATCAATATTCGCAATTGAAATAATAATTCATTAGAAAAGTTAAGTAGAGAATGCAGACTACTATCTTCTATGTATGAATTTAAAAGTTCATCATCAATATTTTATCCCTGTAACATCAATCAATATGCATCTGGAATCAAATATTCATCTTTGCACTATAGGCCAAAGATATTCATCATTGGTCATGTTCATTTAAACACTGCTCATCTTTGCACTACTGTGCCAAAGATATTAATCAATCGGGCCATGTTCATCTCAACACTGTTCATCTTTGCACTCTGAGCCAAAGATATTCTTCAGAAATCATTCATCTTTGCACTACTGGGCCAAAGATATTCAATAATATCATCATTTAAGACCGAGGATGATGAAAATATTTTAAAGAACGAATCCAAAGGAGACAAAATGACAAGGATTAAGGATTAAGGATTAGTACTTTGTTTTATCCATGTCCAACAATACCTCAAAAATAATCATAGTGGTGTAAAATTCAAGAATGATCAAAACATGGATACAATCAAAGCTAGTATCCGCATAATAGATATTTTGACTAAAAGAAGAAATTTTATTTTTCGGTGAATAGTAACGTATACGTGAATAGTGCCGTATACGTGAATAGTAACTCCGACACCAAAAGATAGAAATTCCACAAAAACATCTTCACGCTTCATGAATAGTACTCGTGAATAGTAACTCGTGAATAGTAACTCATGAATAATAACTCGTGAATAGTAACCCCGACATGAAAAAGTTCCAAATTTGATAAAAACTTCAGATCAACATTTCAGCATAATGATATTGAAGAAATAATATCATTACAAAAAAATAATATCCCTTACCTCGAAAGATTAGTACTTCAATGGAATATAAAGGGTATAGTCTTTGAAGGAACTTACACCGTCTAACAATACTCAAAGTATACTCACAAGAATACGCTCAATATATCGAGAGAAATAGAGAGAAACTTGGTTTACGGTGTGTTTTTCAATTCTAACCTAAGCACCCTATTTATAGGAAAATGCTTAGAACACCAAAAAGCGTAAAATTGAATATAATATTAATATATTTTTCACATTTTCTTTAGCCCTATAGACAACTGATCTTAGCCCATTTGAATCACATGTGAGGCCAACTTAGTTGCAAAAAACGTTTTTCTCAAAATAATTAACTAAAACTCCCAAAAATTAATTATTTGAACTTGAACTTCAATAATTCATAATAAATAGCCCTTTCATCAGAAAATTTGAATCTCATGAGTTTTTATAGGAAATTCAATTCTCTACAACTTTGCAGAAGAAAGTTTTTCCAAATTGAAATAGAAATTGACCGAAATCCACAAACAGGTGATTTTACAAGTTTATAATCAAATTTGGTCAATAATTGTGTCCACCAACACACAAAACATGTGTTAAACATTTAATGCCACAAAATACTCTTCCTCCTCATATACTCATATATCCCACATTCATTGTAAAAATATCATAGTTAATATATTATTAAATTAATATATTTAAATGAATTATTTTATCGAAAAAATAAAATATTAATTTTCAACAATTGTCATTTTAAAAATTTTCTCCATCTATATCCACATAAAATCAATATTTTTCTCATCATATAAATCAATAATTAATTATTCACAAATAATATTATAGAATCACAATATTGACAACCAGCGGTTCCAGGAAGAGGGGCTTTCAATAAGATTTTTCTTCATCTTGGCCGCAATTAGATGACCAAACCTCTCCTTAAAGGCGTAACTTTCTAGACATTGCCAATAATGTTATCTAATAATATTATTAGGATAATATGAATTATTGCTTCGATAAAGAAAAATCTTGTGTAATGACAATTATTGAAACAACAAAGAATATAAAATATCAACGCAAAGAATTATTAACTCAATAAAATATCGAATAAGAATTATCGTAACCATTATTGAGTAGTGCCTTCAATAATTGGTGCAATACCGTGTACATCTTGTGCAACAACGCCAGACATCGTGTTTTAACCACCGGGTATTCCAATAGTGTTAATTGTAACAATAACTTTGTTATTTATAAACAACTTATATTTGTCGTTTTCTTCATCCAATCGCTTTTCCGTTATGGGGCCCACAAAAAGCTCGCGCCATCGCATTACGAATATTCCCGACAAGCATTGAATATTCCACGACCAAACGAATATTCCCAAACAATAATGAATATTTTATAACCACTTGCTTATTCAAATATTTGCATATTTAACCCTTAACTATCCACATTAATCAAATCAACCCTTACTATTTCAAAATAATAAATAAAGGAAATTCCTTTTATTTAAAAAAATTTTCGGTCTTACAACCTCCCTCCTTATGAAATTTCGTCCTCGAAATTGACGACGTACACTGGTGTTTGAAAAGGTGAGGATACCTCGCTTTCATTTTCGTTTCCAATTCCCGTGTCATTTCCTCTATAGCATGATTCCTCCACAAAACTTTAACTTGTGGTATAACCTTTACGGCGTAGGACATGCTCCTTCCTATCCAAAATTTTGACAGTACCTCCTCATACGTTAAGTCTTCTGGCTATCTCGTCCTGGGTTCTAACTCTATAACGTGGTTCGGGTCTTTCACATATTTACGAAATATGATATGTGAAACACATTATGAACACGAGAGACATACTTGGAGGTAACGCAAGTCTATAAAGCTACATTTCCTACTCGATCAAGAATTTGAAATGGACCAATAAATCATGGATTGAGCTTTCCTCTCTTCCCAAATCTTGTAACTCCCTTCCATGGAGCAACTCGCAACAATACATGATCCCCTACATTAAATTCCACGTCCTTTCGATGAAGATCCGCATAACTCTTTTGTCGATCTTGTGCCGTTTGTATACGTTGTCGAATCATTAGTCATACGTACTAACTCGGGTCCCAACAATGTTGCTTCACCCACCTCATCCCAACATATTGGAGAACGACATTTTCGTCCATATAATGCTTCGAATGGAACCATGCCTATATTTGTTTAATAACTATTGTTGTATGAGAATTCCACCAATGGCAAGTACTTATCCCAACTTCCTTTGAAATCTAGGACACAGAGTTTTAATATATCTTCAAGAGTTTGAGTAGTCCTTTCTGATTGCCCATCCGTTTGAGGATGGTATGCCAAACTGAATCGTAAATTCGTGCCCATAGATTTCTACAAACTAACCCAAAACTATGGATATCTTTGTCATGCCATGCAATCTCACAATCTCATTTACGCATATACGAGAGAAAGACGTTCAAGGAATAAGTCTCTCGTATCGGAAGAAATGAGTAGACTTGGTTAATCTATCAACAATAACCCAAATCGCATCTATGCCTTGAGAAACCTTGGGAAGATTAGTAATGAAATTCGAGGTAATGTGTTCCCACTTCCATTTTAAAATCTCAAGTGGTTGCAATGGACCCTTTGGCACTTGATGCTCGCCTTTACATGTTGATAAGTTAAACATCTCGAGATAAACTCACGCGATCTCTCTCCTCATATTGCTCCACCAAAATGTATGTTGAAGATCATAATACATTTTGGTACTCCCGAGATGGATTGCAAACAATGTGTTGTGTGCCTCCATCATGATTCTATGCTTCAAATCAAAATCATTAGGAATGCAAAGTGAGTTGACTCAAGTATTCCTTCTTCATCAATTCTCGCCCGAAATAGCTCCTTCTTGTACTTTCTTCTTCATACGATCATTTCTCCAAGATTCGGTGGCTTGAGCAACCTTAACTTTTCTATTAAAGTTGGCTCTATGCGTATACTTGACATCATCGCACTTTTCGTTCGCAGATATGATCTTCTACTCAACGCGTCACTACCACGTTCGCTTTTCCAGGATGGCATGATCGTAACATGTCTTTGAAATGAGTCTCCTCTTGAGTTCTTCAAGCTCTTCCCACATTCCTTGCTCCATTCGAATTTTGTATCTCTACGAAGTCGGTGTTGCGTTAATGGAATAGCGATTCGAGAATATCCTTCAACGAATCTCCGATAATAACCAACTAAGCCTGAAAGCTACGTATTTGATTATCGACTTAGGTTGCTCTCAAGCTGTGACTCATATCCCAATCATGGATAGCGACGTCACAATGACACCTATCAATTTACTATCGCATCGAATATGACGTCCCCCTACAAAGAGTCGCTTAGGTGAATTCCACAAAGGAAGTCACAAGATAAAGGCTCGTGTACCAAATTTATAGTTGAATTTTTACTCCTCGAAGTTCAATAGAGCCATTCGATATGAGATTTTAGAAATGAGTTTTGCATAGGGTTCAAAGTCGATACAAAATTTAATATCGCTTTGGGAGTAAGCCAAGAAATTCTTGAAATACGCCAGAAAAATCAATAACAACAGGAATATTATTCAAATCTGACGTGTCTTTATTCAAATCCATAACATGGACTAAGAAAATTTGACATCCGTAATAAACGAATGACTTCATGGCTTGATATGAAAATGTTTGACTACAATGGTTTGATTGCTTGAATTGAATAACAAAGTTGCTTAGGAATATGAAAACTAACAACCTTATTTAAAATAATCAATTTCGGCATGATGAGTAGTTAACCTTAAAATCACATCAAAAACAAATATCTCTATAGAAATAAGGTTAACAGGTAATGTGATAGTGCCAACCTGAATCAAGCAAGATTTATAAACAGTGGATGTGATGAAAGTTTCTCCTAACGGAGTTTCCACAGATAGGTCAAAGTCTAATTTCTCCGGAGTCAAGTTTAAACGTTGAGCGCAAGTAAGAGAGATAAAAGAATGGGTAGAACCGATATCTAGTAAGGTATATACTTATAAGAATTTATAATTGACTAACCCGTGCTAACTTCGTTCGGGTTCCTTGCATTTTGACCGGTCACGACAAACGCTCTTCCAAGAACCGTTGACTTTGACTTTTCTGGGACATCCTTTTGAGTCACCATTCCCGCTGGACTGGGTTTCGATATCGTACAATCTCGAGCGATATGTCCTTCTTTT
The DNA here is from genome assembly GCA_020205615.1 of Panax quinquefolius. Taxonomy (NCBI): domain Eukaryota; kingdom Viridiplantae; phylum Streptophyta; class Magnoliopsida; order Apiales; family Araliaceae; genus Panax; species Panax quinquefolius. The sequence continues at coordinate 62,815,588 of CM035171.1, read as the reverse complement.
CCACAATTATAGCATACCTTAAACTGTTGTGGGCAGTTTGGGCTGATATGTCCCTCTTTCCCGCATTTGTAACATACGACCGGTGGTCGTTCTCCTCCCTTAAAACTAGTTGCTACTGGCGCTGACGTCTTCACATGGTCGTTGTTGAATCTCCTCTTTTTAAAATCTCCTCCCGACTCGCTTCTTCTATTTTCATGGCCACGATTACCACCAGAGTGGTTACCGCCTTTGTCTGTATTCTTCTTTCTCCGCTGGTTATCGTTATTCTGATGACTGCTATCTTCGGTATGATCCTGGTTATGGTCCCTCGGTTGAACGTACTCGTTATCTCGCCTAACAACCGAGCCTCGTTGACAACATCGAATAGAGAAAATTTATGAGAAATGAGATACTGACGTATGTCGGGTTTCAAACCTCTCAGAAACATCCGCGTCATACGTTCCTCATTCTCCACCAAATGAGGTGCAAACCTGGATAACTCCGCGAACTTCGCCTCGTACTGGGACACCGTCATGTTATTCTGCTCTAGTCTAATAAACTCCACTTCCTTCATATGACGAATACTTTCAGGGAAGTACTTGTCATTGAAGCTGCTTCTCAAACGTCTCCCATGACACGTCTTTGAGTGCGGATGGATGGGTACGCTTCCTGATTCCCACCAATGTCTCGCCGCCACGGAACATAAAGGTGGCGAATGGAACTTTCGTTCTCCGTGCATCCCAAGACATCGAATATCTTGGTAATTTGTTTGACCCGTCTCTCGCCTTTAATCGGATCCGCTTTCCCGAATTCTAGTGGTCCCAACTCTTTGAATCGCTTGGTTTGTGACCACTCGTGAATTACTATCATTTCCTCCCGTATTTTGAACACGAGTCTCCTAAATCGATTTTGCATGAACCGCAAAAGCTTCTAAACATCCCCTCGCTCATCACCCTTTCGGTGGTGTTGTTCACGGGAGGAACATTGCCCACTGTTGCACATTCTCCTCGTTGGTGAGTGAGCATCTCCACGGTCTCATTTATTCCATTGTTAATATTCTCAATCGACATTCTCAAATCTTGTCATAAAATAAGGGTTAATTAGGAAATCAATATATCACATAATATCCCTATATCTTGACCAACTAAAAAATAAGCTTAGGTAGGACACACTAGCGAAGGATTTACTCGTCTCTCCCTCCTAGTTCTATTCCCCGATCTCCGCCAGAGATCATATCCTAAGCTCGATATTAATCTGTGGACGCCCCCAAAATAGGTATACACAACACCCATTCGAGTCGCCAAATACATGGTACAAGAAGCAAACTACAACTTCAATAATACAAATGTCGTGTGAAATACGACAATATATATTGTGAGTTTAAATATAATATTGTCTTCTAGACAATATCCACACGCAAATAAATCCCCATCATAATTATTGATTCATTATTTTACAAAATGGTGAGGACTACTAAACAACTCTCTCTAGAACCTTCATTCCATACCCCAGACTAGTACTCGCTACATTCTCGCCTCCCGAGAAGAAAAATGGAACAACAAGGAAAAGGGTGAGCTCAACTAGCCCGAAAGAAGAATATTATGACTAAGATAATATACAACATATTATCGTTAGTCTTCTCTGAGGAAAAATCTAATAGAATACAATAGACAACAAATTTTAAATCAATATTCGCAATGAAATAATAATTCATTAGAAGAGTTAAGTAGAGAATGCAAACTACTATCTTCTATGTATGAATTTAAAAGTTCATCATCAATATTTTATCCCGTAACATCAATCAATATGCATCTCGAATCAAATATTCATCTTTGCACTACATGTGCCAAAGATATTCATCGATTAAGTCATGTTCATTTGAACACTGCTCATCTTTGCACTACAAAGCTAAAGATATTAATCAATGGCCATGTTCATCTCAACACTGTTCATCTTTGCACTACAGCCAAAGATATTCTTCAGAAATCATTCATCTTTTTACACTACGGCCAAAGATATTCAATAATATCATCATTTAAGACCGAGGATGATGAAAATATTTTTAAAGAACGAATCCGGTGAGACAAAATGACAAGGATTAAGGATTAAGGATTCAGTACTTTGTTTTATCCATGTCCAACAATACCTCAAAAATAATCATAGTGGTGTAAAATTCAAGAATGATCAAAACATGGATACAATCAAAGCTAGTATCCGAATAGATATTTTGACTTAAAAGAAGAAATTTTATTTTTCTATGAATAGTACAGAGATATCGTGAATAGTGCCGTATCACGTGAATAGTAACTCTCGAACACCAAAAGATAGAAATTCCACAAAAACATCTTCACGCTTCATGAATAGTACTTTCGTGAATAGTAACTCGTGAATAATAACTCATGAATAGTAACTCGTGAATAGTAACCCTGACATGAAAAAGTTCCAAATTTGATAAAAACTTCAGATCAACATTTCAGCATAATGATATTGAAGAAATAATATCATTACAAAAAAAAATAATATCCCTTACCTCGAAAGATTAGTACTTCTAGCTGGAATACCGGGTATAGTGCTGAAGGGAACTTGCACCGTCTAACAATACTCAAAGTATACTCACAAGAATACGCTCAATATATCGAGAGAGAAATAGAGAGAAACTTCAGTTTCTGGTGTATTTTTCAATTCTAACCTAAGCACCCTATTTATAGGAAAATGCTTAGAACACCAAAGCAGAAAATTGAATATAATATTAATATATTTTTCACATTTTCTTTAGCCCACCTTAGACAACTGATCTCAGCCCATTTGAATCACATGTGAGGCCAACTTAGTTGCAAAAAACGTTTTTCTCAAAATAATTAACTAAAACTCCCAAAAATTAATTATTTCGGAACTTCGGAACTTCAATAATTCATAATAAATAGCCCTTTCATCAGAAAATTCGAATCTCGCGAGTTTTTATAGGAAATTCAATTCTCTACAACTTTGCAGAAGAAAGTTTTTCCAAATTCCAAATAGAAATTGACCAAAATCCACAAACAGGTGATTTTACAAGATATAATCAAATTTCGGTCAATAATTGTGTCCACCAACACACAAAACATGTGTTAAACATTTAATGCCACAAAAATACTCTTCCTCCTCATATACTCATATATCCCACATTCATTGTAAAAATATCATCGTTAATATATTATTAAAATAATATATTTAAATGAATTATTTTATCGAAAAAGATAAAATATTAATTTTCAACAATTGTCATTTTAAAATTTTCTCCATCTATATCCACATAAAATCAATATTTTCCTCATCATATAAATCAATAATTAATTATTCACAAATAATATTACAGAATCACAATATTGACAAACTGTGCGGTTCCAGAGAAAGAGGGGCTTTCAATAAGAATTTCTTCTTCTTGGTGCCGCAATTAGATGACCAAACCTCTCCTTAAAGCGAACTTTCTAGACATTGCCAATAATGTTAACTAATAATATTATTCAGATAATATGAATTATTGCTTCGATAAAAAGAAAAATCTTGTGTAATGACAATTATTGAAACAACAAAGAATATAAAATATCAACGCAAACAATTATTAACTCAATAAAATAATTGAGCAAGAATTATCGTAACCATTATTGAGTAGTGCCTTCAATAATTAGTGCAATACCGTGTGCTACTGTGCAACAACGCATATTACTGTGTTTTAACCACCGGGTATTCCAATAGTGTTAACGGTAACAACTACGCCGTTATTTATAAACAACTTATATTTGTCATTTTCTTCATCCAATCGCTTTCCGTTATGGGGCCCACAAAAGACTGCGCCATCGTATGAATATTCCCCGACAGTACGAATATTCCACGACCAAACGAATATTCCCCGACAATAATGAATATTTTATAACCACTTGCTTATTCGAAATATTTGCATATTTAACCCTTAACTATCCACATTAATCAAATCAACCCTTACTATTTCAAAATAATAAATAAAGGAAATTCCTTTTTATTTAAAAAAATTTCGGGGTCTTACAATTAGGGTTTCCTAATTTAGGGTTTAGGATTCTCGAATTTTAAATTAGGGTTTCCCGGCATACGACTAGGGTTTCCAACTGAGATTAGGGTTTCTAATCCTGAGATTAGGGTTTCTAATCCCTTATTAGGGTTTACTAATATTGTACCTTACCCGATCAATCATTGATAAAAATTTCTCTTCGGTACAAATACATATTTATCAAAATAATTATTTTAATTATATTTTCTATCGAATCCCTATCCATAAATTAGGGTTAGGGTTTCTAAAGCTTGTAAAGCACAACTCTACTCTAAATTTATTAGTCAATACACAAATTGACCTTCTCGAGACTCATATCACAGATACTTGTCACAAAATTGATAATCAATATTAATATTAAATAAATAAAAAAAATTTATTCGTAAAATTTTGATTATTCGAAATCTCGGGTTATCACAAGTGTTGTATAGGGAGCCGGCGCCGCAGCGCCAACACCATGTAAGGCACATAGAAGAAGGCTTATGAACATGAAGAATAAGGAATTGAATGAAGTGTGAATTATATACTCAAATTGAGCTAAAGTAACATCATTAAAGAATGTTTATAACCATCAGCTAACGACTAAAGGTTGAAGAAAAATTAACTGAACGTAAGTTATTAATAATAAAACATTGAACGATACTAAGCCGTAAGGGCGGATAAATACTTGAAACGAGTTTGTTAATGAAATAAATTCGGTTAAGTTATATAAAGAAAAAGATAACTGATTGATGATGAATTAATTACTTAATTAACTTAAAATAGCATCTTCGATGATGACTATAACGTTGAGAATTACAACTAAAAATTGTTAACGATTACGTGAACGCAAAACCATATGATAAACCGTAAGCAATATTAACAAATCTAATGAACAATTAGATTGAGAAGAAGGGTAAGATACGTTAGGAACCATACATGTTTCTTCATGACCTAATGTGGTATGTTATGTGGTTATGTATTGTAGAGACTGTAAAGACCAAGAATTGTTGAATATTTATTTGAAGACGCTTGAAGGCAAGTTTTCTTAACGCTTGTGTAACCTTCGTGTTAGCTAAGTTTTCTGTGATTCATGTTACGAGATGCATGAATTGTTTTACGAAAGGGTCGATGCCAGTTTTACCTCGGCTAGACTAAATCTTGAGGAGTTGATTGATTTATTTACAAGTCTTTCATTATAAGAATTGTTAACGCTATCTTACGCCAATTGTTTGGTACGGATTCAAGGTAAGCCTAAGTATGAATAAATAAATGTATTTTACATCGATTATTTAATGGGCACACGAGGTGCCAAAACTTAAACATGAATACGTTTAACGGATGAATGTTGATCAACATAGAGTACTATAGTCTGATCACCTAGATGTGCTCGTAAGATATGCCGGACTTACGGACTTGGTGCCGGGTTGTCCTTTTTATAAATGGAAATCGAAGAAAATGTTCATGGTCTTTTGACCTACTCAAAATTTCTAAGTCACTATATGTAATTCGAAATTGCTTTGTGAGACGAGAAGTGCTATTCAATATTTCATAGTACTTCACAACTACTTGTTCAGTTATTGAAGAATAATCATATGATTCTCGACGTGGTATTTATATTATACATTGTTAGACTTGTTGAACTAGTTATGCTCACTCCTTGCTTGAATTATATGATTGCAGCTAAGGCCAAGCGAACCGAGGGTTCTAGTAAATATAAAGGCAAGGCTAAGATGGATAATTAGTTTATCTTGTAATAGACTAGTATTTTGTATGAATTATACTATGACGAACGAAGAATGTATTTGGTTACCCGAACCTGGGAAAGGATTCATTATTATTGTAATAAGAATGCAGTTAATACACTCATTTTGATATTGTTTCAATGGAATGAATGTATAGTTATGAGTATCGTGTAGCACCATATCTGTGGCTTGAAAGTACCCGGATTTGGGGGCGTCACAGGTTGGTGGTATCAAAGCATTAGGTTATAAAACTTAAGGGGGGAATAACCTTAGGCTAATAACCTCGTTAGTAAAGGAGAAGTTAGAAGCAAATGAACTCTAGTAGAATGAGTTAATTAGATATTGATGAAACTCAGTACCGAAAGATTTAAAAGATGGAAATTAACCCTAAATAAACTAAATATGATTTGTGCTTATACTATTGTGTATTATGTACTAATCAACATGTTATGTGTTATTGTAGATGTCCATCGATAGCTACATGTATAGGGATATTCACGTGGTAAGTGAAGAGTCAGTGAACATGATAATGCCAGTACTAGTGGCGGTGGTACCAGTGGTGAATCTAGAAGAATCCGAGCTGGAGGAGGAATATTCAGAGGAGGACTATTCAGAGGGGGATATGGGAAATATGGGATCAGTGTCATATCTTGATATGGTGGTCAATGTGGATGAGGATATTGAGGTAGCATCGTTTAATATGGTGGTACCTGCACTAGAGCCAACACCTCCAGATGCAATGAGCGCATTATATCTAGCAGTGCTTGACCGAAATATGCAACTGCGCACTATTGTGCAGAACTAGAGGGAGGAGATTAGTGATCTCCATGAAGCTAAAGAGTCTGCAGAAGCAGATTTTAAAATAGAGCATGACGAGAAGGTGCTCATGATCGATAAGGCAACAAATTTTAAGAATGAGGCCGTTGAGCTTCGCAAAGAATTGGGGGAGAAGAACCAAAAGATAGCACTGTCGTACATTCATGAGAGTGCTCATAAGGATTACAAGCTAAAAATTGGTTGTTATTCCATTGAGTTGGGGTAAACTCGTCACACTATTAGTCGGGATATTATGTCGATTCTTGCGAATGAGAAGCATGCGAATGCTGTTATACCGTATTAGAAGTCTAGAGCGGTAAATATTTTATGTAGTGACGTAAAATCCTCTTTTGTAAAATTAAAGGGTAGTATTTTTATAAATCCCAATTTTTTGTGAAATTCAATTGCGGTATAGAAATGTAATAGCTTTGGCTATGGAATCAAATTGTAAATAGTTTTAATGATGAAGAAGCATATTAATATAATGAAGTTTTTATTAAATGTGCTTTGTTGTGGTATGAGTTGTTGTTTATCAAGCAATAACTAAGTAAGCAAATAGATAATAATGAAACTTTATTTATTTAATCAGAAAAATGACGCCAAGAAGGAGAGAACGTAATCAGGAGGCTGAATCCCATAATGTTAACCAAGGGGGTCAGAACAACCCTCTGCAAGAGTTCGTTAATTTATTAACGGTTGCATTTAACTAAATCGGGGGTAGATCACCTGCAGTCCCTAGGGTATCCAGAATGACTACCTTTAAGGAGTTTAAAAGTATAGGTCCGCCGGAGTTCAAAGGAACCACAGACCCAATAGAGGCCCAGACATGGGTAAGGGAAATAGAGAAGGCGTTTGCTATTACAAACGTAGGGGAGGCACAAAAGACTTCTTTTACGACCTACATGATGAAAGGAGAAGCCAACTTTTGGTGGGAGGCTCACCAGGGTGGGGCTAGAACAAATGCTGTCACGTGGGAACAATTTAAGAAGGTTTTCTTCGAGAACTATTTTCCTACAAGCATGTAGGGGAGAATGGAGATAAGTTCTTAGAACTTAAGCAAGGGAAATGAAGGTTCCCCAGTATGCGGCCAAATTCAATGATTTGGCAAGATTTGCTCCACATTAAGTGGACACTGAGGAGAGGAAGGCGCGTAGGTTTGAGCAAGGATTGAAACCCTGGCTCTATAATAGGAATTTTGTGTTCCGGAGTGCTTCGTATGGAACCATTCTGGAGAAAGAAATTATCGCTGAGGGTGGTAGTGAGGCTTTGAGCTAATACCACAAAGAGAGAAAGAATATGAGCAAAGGAGAGGGAGGATCCAAGGCGGAGGGAGCTAGTGGCAGTGGAAGTATGCCGAAGAGGAAGAGTTTTAACTCCAGTAATACTGGAGTAAAACAAAGGGATCCTAAGCGTAGGATAGAAGCATGCAAGACATACGGAAAGGCTCATTTAGGAGTATGCCTTAGGGGGAAGTTAGTTTGTTACAACTGTGGGCAAGAGGGTAATATATCACCCAATTATCCTAACCCTAAGAAGAACCAAGGCTATTTTGTTTGTGGGTCGATGGACCACATGGCAAGAAATTTCCCAAAGAAAGGGTCGGAGGGTAGCAAGGGTGTTAATAGTGGTAAGTTAGCCATTACTGGACTAACCCCATCATTGGGTAGACCCACGACCCATACTTTTAATATGACTATCAAAGATGTGGTTGCATTAGCAGATGTAGTAGCATGTATCATCTCAGTCAATGAAATAAATGCTTATGTGCTGTTTGATTTGGGTGTTAATTGTTCTTTTATAGCATATGAATTTGCTAAGCGATTAGGTTTATTCCTAGAAAGATTAGAAATACCTTTAGACGTAAAGGTAGCAAACGAAGAGATAATTCCTTTTGAACACATTCATAGGAATTATTGCGTAGATATTAGAGGTAACAAGTTATCGGTAGATCTTATACCGATTAGGTTGAGAGAATTTGATGTAATTCTCGGTATAGATTGGTTGATTAACCATAGAGCTATAATAGATTGTCATAGGAAAAGTGTGAACCTTCGAATTTCTAAGAAACCCAAGGTAGTGTTTTACGGTAGTAATTCACCGAGACGCTCTTGTTGTCTAACCATGACATAAGCTAGGAAGATGTTGAGGAAGGGGTGTATAGGATACTTGTGCTATGTTGTGGATACCTAGAGATTGGGATCATCATTAGAACAGATACCTATAGTACAAGAGTTTGCGGATGTATTTTCGGAGGAGTTACCAGGTATTCCGCTGGATAGGGATGTTGAATTTGTGATTGATTTGTTACCGGGTATGGAACCAGTTTCTAGGGCACCATATAGGATGGCACCAATAGAGATGAAGGATTTAATGGTTTGATTACAAGAACTATTAGATATGAAGTACATTCAACCAAGTGTGTCTCCATGGGGAGCACCAGTGTTGTTTATAAAGAAGAAGGATGGGTCGTTACGACTTTGTATCGACTATCGAGAGTTGAACAAGTTAACGATTAATAATAAATACACATTACCCAGGATCGATGATCTATTTGATCAGTTGAAAGGAGCAAAGTATTTTTCTAAGATAAATTTGCATACGGGGTACCATCAGTTGAAAGTAAGGAAGGAGGATGTACCTAAGACGACATTCAGAACTCGTTATGGTCATTACGAGGTTTTGGTTATGTCGTTTGGGTTGACTAATGCGCCAGCCGCATTTATGGATATGATGAACAGAGTGTTCAAACAATATTTGGACAAGTTTGTCGTAGTGTTCATTGATGATATTCTAGTCTATTCTAAGACGCCAGAAGATCATGCTGAATATTTGAGTAAAGTGTTGGAAACACTATGGAGGGAGAAGTTGTATGCGAAATTCACTAAGTGTGAATTTTGGCTTGAAAGAGTGCAGTTCCTAGGACATGTTATTGATAAAGATGGCATTTCTATGGATCCAGCGAAGGTGGAATCAGTTAATAATTGGGAACAACCAAAAATGCCAACTCAGTATCAGAGTTTTCTGGGGTTAGTGGGATACTATAGAAGGTTCATCTAGGACTTTTCTAAAAAAGCTACTCCGTTGATGAATTTGACTAGGTAGTCAGTAAAGTATGTATGGACTGATAAGTGTGAGAATAGTTTGCAGGAACTAAAAAGAAGGTTAAGTGAGGCAACTGTATTATCTCTACTAGATGATACGGGGAATTTTGTAGTTTATAGCGATGCTTCACATAGAGGACTGGGTTGCATACTCATACAACATGGCAAAGTCATTGCGTATGTGCCACGTTAGTTAAAAGATTATGAGAAGGTCTATCCTACACTTGACCTAGAATTGGCAGTAGTAGTTTTTGCCTTAAAATTATGAAGACCTTATTTATACGGGGAGAAGTGTGAGATATACACGGACCATATAAGTCTGAAATATATCTTCACACAAAAGGAGTTGAATATGAGATAGAGAAGGTGGTTAGAATTGATAAAAGATTACGACTGTGATATCTTATATCATCAGGGGAAGTAAATGTAGTAGCCGACTCGTTAAGTAGGAAGGGTAGGGAAATGCTATCAATGTTAACGGCTTAGAAGGAGTTAATAACGGAGATGGCAAGAATGGAGCTAGAAGTTAAATTACCGAGTGAATCAGTAGAGATATTATTCACAATGGAGACTCGACCAACGATAGTGGAACGAGTTAAGGAAGTACAACAAAGTATTGAGGAATGCAAACAAATTAAGAAGAGGATGGAGGATGAAAAGAAGACTAAGTATAACCTTGATAACGAAGGATTACTTTGTTTTGAAGGAAGAATTTGGGTTCTAAATAATTCCGAGTTAAAAGAAGAGATTATGAGTGAGGCCCATTGTTTAAGGTACTTGATACATCCAGGTAGTACTAAGATGTATCAAGACCTTTGACATAACTTTTGGTGGCCAAACATGAAGAGAGAGATAGCAGAATATGTTAGTAAGTGCTTAACTTGTCAGAAAGTTAAGGCTGAACACCAACGACCAAGTGGATTATTACAATCACTAGAGATTCAAGAGTGGAGGTGGGAGCATATCATGATGGATTTTGTGGTGGGACTTCCAACGACGAGGAAGGGATACGACGCTATTTGGGTAATAGTAGATCGGTTGACAAAATTGGCTCACTTTTTACCAATAGGAGTTAGGTATAATCTAGAGAAATTGGCTAAACTTTATGTCAAAGAAATTATTTCAAGACATGGAGTACCTGTTTCGATTGTGTCAGATCATGATCCACGATTCACATCGAATTTTTGGAAAAGTTTGTAAGAGCAACTGGGAACACAGTTGAGGTTAAGTACGACGTATCATCCTCGGACGGATGGACAAAGTGAAAGGACAATTCAAATGCTAGAAGATATGTTAATATCTTGCATTATGGATTTCAAGGGGAGTTGGGACGAACATCTGCCTTTGGTGGAATTCGCTTACAACAATAGTTTTCACTCTAGTATAAGCATGCCACCTTACGAAGCGTTGTATGGGAGGAAGTGAAGAACTCCACTGTGCTGGGATGAAGTAGGTGAACTTCGGATGTTGGGACCTGAGATGGTACAACAAACGACGAACATAGTAAAGTTAATACGTATTCGATTGGTAGCGGCTTAAGATAGACAAAAGAAGTATGTAGATCCTCATCGTGAGAATAGGGAGTTTGAAGTAGGTTCGTATGTCTTTCTGAAGGTATCACCTTGGAAAGGGAAGATACGTTTTGGAAAGAAAGGGAAGTTAAGTCCAAGGTTTTTAGGACCTTTTGAAGTTTTAAGAAGGGTAGGAGAGGTAGCTTATGAAGTAGCTTTACCTCTGGAGATGGAACGAATACACAATGTGTTTCACGTGTCAGTATTGCGTCCTTATAAACCGGACTACAAACACGTAATAGAGTATGCATATATTCAGATAGAAAAAGACTTAACTTATGAAGAACTTCCAATTCAGATTATAGATAGGAAGGAACAAGTCTTGATAAATAAGATAATACCTTCGGTGAAGGTAATTTGGAGGAACCACAATGCCGAAGATGCAACGTGGGAACTCGAGAGTATAATGAAGGAAAATTTTCCTCATTTGTTTATGTAATTGTAGCGAGATTCTGGGGACAAAATCCTTATAAAGGGGGGAAAATGTAATGCCTGAGAAAATTAGATTTTATGTGAATTAAATTTTTATTTGATTATTTGAATTAAATGAATTTAATTGATTATTTATGTGAGTAAACTATTTGAAGGTCGTTCTATGAACTAGAATGTGCAGATGTGGTTAGGATTTTGGCTATGTGCTAGGATTAATTATTTTGAATTTCCAAGATGAAAATAATAGTTTTCTAAGAAGTTTCCGTAAAAACACTATTCTTCCGTTTCTGCTCGGAGATTAAGTATGAATTTCTGGGAAACGCGTAATGATAAGATTCTAAGACGAGATGGAATATATAATAACATTTCAGTTATGGCAAATGAAGTTTTCACCTGCAGACTTAAAACCTACGGGTTAGGAAAAATGAGTTTCGAGAGTTAAATGATTATGTATGATGATTAGGGTTATTATACGTACGAAATACGAGTATGATACTAGTTATTATACAAGTATCGTATGAAGATTATTACGACGTATAATATGAATATTGTACGAACTATATACGAAGAGAATATGAGAATTGTACGAGTAAAATACGATTAGTTCTTAAGGGACTTTGGTAATTGGACTTTGAATTTTCCAATTGGACTTGGATTATGTCAAGCCCAAAGTTTTGTTAAATCAAGCCCAAGATAGGCCCAATATGAATTATTCTAAGGCCCAAACCAAGAAACCAAATCGCGGATCAAACCAATGGGTCACCAGATGGGTAAAACTCATGGGGGACCCAAATGGCCATGTGGGCCGGCCACTTGGTGGCCAAATAAAGTGATTTACTTGGTGGCTAAGCAATGAATAGTAAGGAGGTGAGTAGCTTGAAAAAATTGTCCTCAATTAGATTTTCTGTATAAAGGAAGCTTGTGTTGGTCTTTTGTTGTTTCACTAACATTGAGCTAATATATTAAGAGAGAGAAAAGTTCATTAACAAGTAATCAAGAGTAATCAAAAGCAAAACACTCAAGATTTATTTAAGAACGCGAAGAACGTTAAGGTAATAATACGTAAACCTTAGTCTTCGATCCTTTTCTATTTATTTTCTTAGAGAAGTATGAATTGGTGGAACATGTCTCTTCCGTAGTATTAAGGATGGCTATTAGTGGATTAAAACTTTATAAGCCATGTATGATTAGGAATCATAAGCGTTTAAGTAATTTTAAGCGAAGAAAACAAATAAGTGTTTATTTGGTTGTTGATGGACAAATTGAATACCATCATGTATAGGTTATGTGCCTCTTTCTTGGTTAGGTATAGATAACAAATCAATGGATTGGTTCCATTGGATTTGGCATATAAAATTCGAGTAACGAAGTTATGACAAAATTTACGAAATTAGGCGATAAACGTTGAAATCGTAGAATTCCCGGATTAGTAGTCAAAAGTCACCGTTTAACTCAGAAACCTTGGTTTTTGATGGCGTATCGTAGGACAACGTGTTTGAGAGTCGTGGACTCAAGAATTGTCAAATTCTGACTTAAAACGAAGAAATGGGTTATGAACGTTCACGAACATTAATCGAACGCGTAATAGAACGTTAAATAGTGAATTCATTATTAACAGATTTGAAAACTACTTTTGTCCGAATGAAATTGAAGTATATGAGATACGTAAGATAATGACTTTTGAACGAGCCATTTTCGACTTATAACGACCAAGTTAGCAGTCCGGAAAGAATTGAACTAGAAAAACATAGAAATTTTCCCAGGGCTCAGGGTTGGCACCGCAGCGCCGCCTAAGCTTGTGATACTCGCACCGGGTCGAGAGGAGTGGCCATTGCAGAGTCACACCGCAGCACCACTCGAATAGAGGAGTCTCATGCCACAGCGTCGAGACAAGGGTTTAGGTACTGTTAGTTGGCGCCGCAACGCCAATGTTATACTTAAAGATGGTGCCACAGCGCCGAGAGGGAAAAAAAAGGTCTGATTTAGTTATTTTTGAACCCAATTGTTGCATAACAATTATGGGGCAAGTGTATATACTTAATATACATGTTAAGACCATTCCTATGTCACATATATAGTGATAACTTTAGGAATTTAACGTTGTTTAACTAGTAATTAAACGAAGAACGTAAAGTGTATGAAGGTAAACCGTATTCAATTACTATAATACTTAACCAATGGTTAGTAAGTATTGGTTTAGTGACGTAAGAACGTTAATAAACCTTAAGGAAGGGATAAGTAACTCGAAACTAGTATTATTAATGAAATAAATTTGGTTAAGTTATAGAAGAGAAAGAAGTTGATAAAAATTACGTGATTAGATTGTTTGGTAGCTATTTGCAGTGTGTTATGTGAATATATCATGTAGAAACTGTAAAGACCAAGAACTGTTAAATTTTATTTGAAGACGCTTGAAGGCAAGTTTTCTTAATGCTTGTCTAACCTTCGTGTTAGCCAAGTTTCTGTGATTCATGTTATGAGATACATGAATTGCTTTACGAAAGAATCAATGCCAGATTTAACTCGGCTAGACTAATCTTAAGAGTTTGATTGATTTGTTTACAAGTCTTTCGATATAGTATTGATAACGCTATCCTATGCCAATTATTTGGTACGGATTCAAAGGTAAGCCTGAGTATGAATAAATAAATGTATTTTACATCGATTATTCGATGGGCACGTGAGGTTGCCAAAACTTAAACGTAAATACGTTTAACGGATGAGCGTTGATCAATATAAAGTACTATTGGCTGATCACCTAGAAGTGCTCGTAAGATATATCAGACTTACGGACTTAGTGTCGGGTTGTCCTTTTTCATGAATGAAAACTGAAGAGAATGTTCATGGTCTTTTGACCTACTCAGAATTCCTAAGTTACTGTATGTACTTTGGAATTGTTTTATGATAATGAAAAGTGATATCCAATGTTTCCTAGTACTTCATAGCTATTTGTTCAGTTGTTGAAGAATAATCATATGATTCTCGACGTGGTATTTATATTATCTATTGCTAGACTTACTGAGCTAGTTATACTCACTTCTTGCTTGAATTATATGATTACAGCTAAGGCTGAGCGAACCGAGGGTTCTAGTTAAGATAAAGGCAAGGCTAAGATGGATAATTAGTTTATCTTGTAATAGACTAGTATTTTGTATGAATTATACTATGATGAATGAAGAATGTATTTGGTTAACAGAACCTGGGAAAGGATTCATTATTATTGTAATAAGAATGTAGTTAATACACTCAGTTGGATGTTGTTTCAATGGAATTAATATATAGTTATGAGTACCGTGTAGCACCATATCTGTGAGTTAAAAGTACCCGGATTTGGGGACGTCACACTTGTTCTGTAGTTTATTTTAATATTGTGACAACCCGAGAATTTTGAATATTTTTAAAATTTTTAATTATTAATTTAAGGTTCAAAATTAGAACCTAGATAGAAAATTAGTGTATGAGTTTGATATTTTTAGTATGGAATTTTGAGGATTTCAAAATTCTGTGAATGGTTTAGGTGAATTATTCAGGATTAAGGAAATACGTGAATATGTTCTGTGTATATGTGTGCATGATGTGGTTAAGGGTCAAGGGTTGACCAGATAAACGATATCTGTAACAAACCCTAATTATAAATTAAGAACGTCAATGTTCGGTTAGAAAACCCTAACGATTAACAAGAAACCCTAGGAACCGGTTCTGAAAACCCTAATTTCAGTTTCGGGAATGTAAAACCCTAATTCGGTGCATAAACCCTAAATCGGGAACTTAATGGCATAAGTGTAAATAATTATAAGATTGATTAGGGTTAATCTTAACAAATTGGTTACAAAACCCTAATTTCAAATTTGAAACCTTAATTACGGATTTGAAACCCTAATTTGTAAATAGGGAAAAACCTAAGTGATAATTTAATACTTTTAATGTTAATTAGAATATATTAATTCTAATTTTCAAGTTAAGTAATTTGAAAACCCTAATCTAATTACGAAAATTTAATTTCTAAATTAGAAGATTTATTTTTCTATTAGAAACCCTAATTAGTGGTTTATAAACCTAATGACCATTTTGACCCTAATTGCTAAATTAGCAATTTTAATTAGGAAATGTTAATCCTAATTAACAAGATTTAAATTTATGATTAAGAAATTTTAATATAATTAGAAAATTTTAATTATAATTTAGAAATATTAATTTTTTATTTTTGAAAACCTAAATTAGAAATTTTAGAAAATAAATTACAAACCCTAAACTTTCCAAACCCTAAACCCTAAGGGTTTGGTCAAATGTCAAATATGCCATTAAAATAAAAATGGAAAAGACTATTATGCCCTTTATTGAATAATTGAAGGTTGCTTGTAATTGTTTCCCTATGTGAGTTGGTGACCAAAACATAGCCTAACATGTGCCTTAAATCCACTGAAATCAGCCAGCACCTCAGCCATTACATTACATACAATAATTTAAATTGATTGGAGAAAGAGACATGCTCACTTTATTTGGCATTTTCTTCCAAGACCCCCTCTCTCTAAAATTCGAAATCTAGAGTGAGAGAGAAAGAAAAGATGAAGCATGACCAGTTCATAGCAACTTAAGAACAGAATTAGAAGTCAGAATTCATGAATTAACGCCTAAGAGGTATGAACCCTAAAAAATTTGAAATCAATGATTTGATGTTGTGTGATGTTAGTTGTTGTTTAAAGTTGTGTAATAAGGTGTCTTTTAAGGATCTGGGTTGTTGGATCATAGATCCATAACATCAAAGTGTTTGGATCTAACGTTTTAAGAAATCTAGAAAAAATTGAAAAATAGACAGCCTAATGTCAGAGCCTCTAGATCTTTATGTGTTTGATGTTTTATGTACTTGTTGTGTTGAATCTATTCTATGACATAAGGACTCTGATCTGAAAGTGGAAGTAAGGGCATAGCATGTCTAGATCGTAAGATTTATGCGGTCAAAATGCGTTGACCGTTCACGGATATCAAAATCTGGGTAACCCAGAATATTTTCAGTGGTCTGACAACATTTTTAATGTCTCAGATCTTGCTGCATGTTAATGTTTTGGCCCAGTTGTCGTTTGTTTGTTGTAGCCTGGCATGTAGTCTACATATTAAAGTCATTATATCACCATGATATATCTTAGAATCAAAATTAGGAGTGGTCAAACCACCGTTGACCGACTGCTCGGATGAAGATTCTGGAAAACCCAGAATCTTCAAGAACAAAGTTTTTGTCAGTAGTTTGACCAGGCTTTTTATGTCTTGTGTGATGTTGTTGTTATTATTTAGTGTTATAAACTTGTGCACTGATATCAATACTACAGTAATGAATCAATCAAACACACTAAACCAGCCGGGGACGTATAGATTCAAGGGACCAAAGTAGCATGCTTGAGTTGTTCATCTTTTCTGGAAAACCCAGAAATGAAGAACAGCTCTGACATGATATTAGGAGGCTTATAGTTTACTGTTATGTTGTTTTTTGGGAACGAAATTGAATCTAAGTTATAGTGTTACATGAATACTTCAATTCTATCAAACTTACAAACTCAGAACGTGTATAACCACGAATCTAGAAACGGTCAAACATGGTACCCTGGTAACTGGCGATGAAGTTCTGGGCAGCCAAGAACATCAAGAACAGGTCTGACAATGTTTTCTGTAGATTAGATCTCACAGATTAGTTATGTTTTGGCCATGAAGCTTGATTGGGCTTGTAGTGTGTCGATAATACTACAAAATTAGTGGAAAACCGATCCTAGAAATCATCAACTACGCTATTTTAATTGAGGTCAAACTAGGCAACCTGTTAGCAGCTTATGAATATCTGGGTTGGTTGAAGAACACCTATAGTGACAATTTTGTCATTATAGGCACCTTTAGCGACAGATAAATTATAAAATAATTAATTTAATTAAATAAATTGAAATAAATAGATTTTAATTATTAAAAATACTTAGAAAATTCTGAAAATTTATTTTAAATTCTGAAAAATTGTTTTTAATTATTTTGAGTATATTTCATAAATATTTAATATTTTTGGAATATAAATGGTATTTAATTTATTTAATTATCATATTAAATAAATGATTTAAAAATGATTTTAACTCATGAAAATCATGAAAAATTATATTATGATATTAGAAAATATTTTAAATTATTTTTGATGACTTTTAATATTTTGTGATAAAATTCATTAATTAATCAATATTAACGATAATTAGTTTATTTAATAAATATATTAAATAAATTATGGAAAAATAGAATAAATAATTTAAAAATCAAATAAAAAGATTTAAGTGTTAGAAAAATATTTTGAGTTATAAAATATAACTTTTGATATTTTTTCATGAAAATATTAATATTTTAATATTAAAAGCAATTATCGATAATAAATTTAATTGTTTAAAATCATATAATAATGATTTTAAGTTATTAAAAAACTTTGATGTATTATAAATATATTATAATATTATGACATATATTTCATTAATATTTGATAATAAATAAATATTAATGGTAAAAGAATTATGTGGTATTTAATTTATTTAAATACGTTTTTAATGATTGAAAATTCATGATAAATATTAGTGTATGCGTTTGATATTTTTAGTATGGAATTTTGAGGATTTCAAAATTCTGTGAATGGTTTATGTGAATTATTCAAGATTAAGGAAATACGTGAATATGTTCTGTGTATATGTGTGTATGATGTGGGTAAGGGTCCAGGGTTGACCAGATAAACGATATCTGTAACAAACCCTAATTATATATTAAGAACTTCAATGTTCGGTTAGAAAACCCTAACGATTAATAAGAAACCCTAGGAACCGGTTTTGGAAACCCTAATTTCAGTTCCGGGAATTTAAAACCCTAATTCAGTGTATAAACCCTAAATCGGGAACTTAATGGCATAAGTGTAAATAATTATAGGATTAATTAGGGTTAATCTTAACAAATTGGTTACAAAACCCTAATTTCAAATTTGAAACCCTAATTACGGATTTGAAACCCTAATTTATAAATAGGGAAAAACCTAAGTGATAATTTAATACTTTTAATGTTAATTAGAATATATTAATTCTAATTTTAAGTTAAGTAATTTGAAAACCCTAATCTAATTACGAAAATTTAATTTCTAAATTAGAAGATTTATTTTTCTATTAGAAACCCTAATTAGTGGTTTATAAACCTAATGACCATTTTGACCCTAATTGCTAAATTTGCAATTTTAATTAGGAAATGTTAATCCTAATTAACAAGATTTAAATTTATGATTAAGAAATTTTAATATAATTAGAAAATTTTAATTATAATTTAGAAATATTAATTTTCTATTTTTGAAAACCTAAATTAGAAATTTTAGAAAATAAATTACAAACCCTAAACTTTCTAAACCCTAAACCCTAATATTTTCTAAATCCTAAACCCTAACCAAATCCCAAACCCTAAGGGTTTGGTCAAATGTCAAATATGCCATTAAAATAAAAATGGAAAAGACTATTATGCCCTTTGTTGAATAATTGAAGGTTGCTTGTAATTGTTGCCCAATGTGAGTTGGTGACCAAAACATAGCCTAACATGTGCCTTAAATCCACTGAAATCAGCCAACAGCTCAGCCATTACATTACATACAATAATTTAAATTGATTGGAGAAAGAGACATGCTCACTTTATTTGGCATTTTCTTCCAAGACCCTCTCTCTCTAAAATTCAAAATCTAGAGTGAGAGAGAAAGAAAAGATGAAGCATGACCAGTTCATAGCAACTTAAGAATAGAATTAGAAGTCAGAATTCATGAATCAAAGCCTAAGAGGTATGAACCCTAAAAAATTTGAAATCAATGATTTGATGTTGTGTGATGTTAGTTGTTGTTTAAAGTTGTGTAATAAGGTGTCTTTTAAGGATCTGGGTTGTTGGATCATAGATCCATAACATCAAAGTGCTTGGATCTAACTTTTTAAGAAATCTAGAAAAAATTGAAAAATAAGGCCTGACCGCCTAATGTCAGAGCCTCTAGATCTTTATGTGTTTGATGTTTTATGTATTTGTTGTGTTGAATCTGTTCTATGACATAAGGACTCTGATCTGAAAGTGGAAGTAAGGTCATAGCATGTCTAGATCGTAAGATATATGCGGTTAAAAGGCGTTGACCGTTCATGGATATAAAAATCTGGGTAACCCAGAATATTTTTAGTGGTCTGACAACATTTTTAACGTTTCAGATCTTGCTGCATGTTAATGTTTTGGCCCAGTTGTCGTTTGTTTGTTGTAGCCTGGCATGTAGTCTACATACTAAAGTCATTATATCACCATGATATATCTCAGAATCAAAATTAGGAGTGGTCAAACCACCGTTGACCGACTGCTCGGATGAAGATTCTAGAAAACCCAGAATCTTCAAGAACAAAGTTTTTGTTAGTAGTTTGACAAGGCTTTTTATGTCTTGTGTGATGTTGTTGTTATTATTTAGTGTTATAAACTTGTGCACTGACATCAATACTACAGTAATGAATCAATCAAACACACTAAACCAGCCGGGGACGTATAGATTCAAGGGACCAAAGTAGCATGCTTGAGTTGTTCATCATTTCTGGAAAACCCAGAAATGAAGAACAGCTCTGACATGATATTAGGAGGCTTATAGTTTACTGTTATGTTGTGTTTTGGGCATGAAATTGAATCTAAGTTATAGTGTTACATGAATACATCAATTATATCAAACTTACAAACTCAGAACGTGTATAACCACGAATCTAGAAACGGTCAAACATGGTACCCTGGTAACTGGCGATGAAGTTCGGGCGACCCAAGAACATCAAAGCGAATGTGTCCGACAATGTTTTTCAGAGCTTAGATCTCTGTGATTAGTTATGTTTTGGCCATGAAGCTTGATTAGGCTTTGTGTGTGTCGATAATACTACAACATTAGTGGAAAACGGAGATCCCGTAAATCATCAACT
Organism: Panax quinquefolius; assembly: GCA_020205615.1. NCBI lineage: Eukaryota > Viridiplantae > Streptophyta > Magnoliopsida > Apiales > Araliaceae > Panax > Panax quinquefolius. The sequence continues at coordinate 62,794,939 of CM035171.1, read as the reverse complement.
ACCTTATTTTAATTGAGGTCAAACTAAAGTAAACTCGTTAGCGACTTATGAATATCTGGGTTGGTTGAAGAACACCTATAGTGACAGGTTTTGTCATTATAGGCACCTTTAGCGACAGATAAATTATAAAAAAATTATTTTAATTAAATAAATTGAAATAAATAGATTTTAATTATTAAAAATACTTAAAAATTCTAAAATTTATTTTAAATTTAGAAAAAAAAGTTTTTAATTATTTTGAGTATATTTCATAAATATTTAATATTTTGGAATATAAATGGTATTTAATTTATTTAATTATAATATTAAATAAATGATTTAAAATGATTTTATTTCATGAAAAATCATGAAAAATTATATTACGATATTAGAAAATATTTTAAATTATTTTTGGCGACTTTTAATATTTTGTGATAAAATTCATTAATTAATCAATATTAATGATAATTAGTTTATTTAGTAAATATATTAAATAAATTATGGAAAAATAAAATAAATAATTAAAAATCAAATAAAAATTATTTAATTGTTAGAAAAATATTTTGAGTTATAAAATATAACTTTTGATATTTTTTCATGAAAATTTTAATATTTTAATATTAAAAGCAATTATCGATAATAAATTTAATTGTTTAAAAATCATATAATTATGATTTTAAGTTATTAAAAATACTTTGATGTATTATAAATATATTATAATATTATGTATATATATTTCATTAATATTTGATAATAAATAAATATTAATGGTAAAAGAATTATGTGGTATTTAATTTATTTAAATACGCTTTTTAATGATTGAAAATTCATGATAAATGGTAATAATTATGTGAAAATTATTACGAGCTTATGAAAAATATTTCGACTGTTAATAAAATTATTTAAGTTAATTGTTAAGTGTTAAGTCAGAGTTTAATTGAACTTAGACTCAAGAAAAGTCCGACTAGACCAAGTCTGGATGTTAGAATTATATCGGGTTCAAACTCGAATCGCAATAGTTTGACTTGATCACAGGAGTCTTATGTGTGTAATAGACTGATAGGGTTATGTGTTATGTGTTTAGGTTATTCTATGTATGTCTATATATATAATAGTATAATATTGTGATGATATTATTCTAATATTGGAGATCTATATTACTAATATTAGGTCTTCGGATAAAGCGTTAAATTGCGTTGCGGTAATCAACGGTTCAGACAAGTTTGTTTTTACTTAACTCTATTAAGAGTGTTTTTATTCGGATAAGCTTATGGTTAATCATTGCTGAATGCCATGTATAATTGTACTCTGTACATATTGCATGTATAAGTCAGGTATGAAAGGTTGATCACCTTCATTACCAGTTGGTTCAGATATATTTGTTAATGTATAATACTTGTTCAGTCATAAATTTGTTCCTGCTAGTTCACAATTATATTGTTGAATTATAGCCTGCTTATTATTTAGACTCTTTCAATCATGATATATCGTTATATTGTTGAACTTAAACTTGCTGGGCAATCTTTATGCTCACCCTTGCTATATCATGATAAAACATTGCAGATTAAGATGAACACGTCGGATACAAGGAAAGGTTAAAGACAGTTCCAACTTAAAGTTAATGTGCGCGATTAGTTTTGTAAAAGTATAGTTTGATAATAAAGTTATGTGTTAGATTGTTATGAATTGTGTATTAAGTTAAGGTTACTCGACCTTGGGGAATAATGTGTAATGTATTGTATAAATAATTTATGTTTATATCTTTCGCAAGTAGTAATAGTTGTTTAGTATGATCGAATTGGATTCGCGGTGATTCGGGACCTCGGATCCGGGGCCCTCACAATTGGTATCAAAGCTGTAGGTTATGAACCTTAGGTAGGAATACCTGAGACTAATAACCGTAGTGATTAGGATAAGTACTAACTCAAATAGAGTTAGTTGGTCGGTAACATTCAAAGATGAATCTCGGCGAGTTATAAGATACAGAGTTCCCTAACTCTGATAATAAAGTTGAACAATAGTGAGAAATAGATAGAGTCTAAAAGACTAAAAGTAAAGTGATAGGAGATCGTAAAACAAAACGATCAAGATATAGAAATGAATCGTAATATATACGATGAGATCACTCTGTGATCGGATAAGGTTATAGTATGGAGAATGATCAAAGGAATGATTGAAAAGTTTACAACAATATTGTTGGGTGTCAGTTGTACTATAAATTGGTACAGATTCAGGAAAGGATTATGAATACGAGTTGAATGAAATTCATATTGAGAAGGGTGTTAGTGTTAGGTGGGGATTCAGTTGAGGATTCATGTTTGCAGCTGAGTTGCATGATTCCTTGTGTGGGCAGGGAATTGTACTTTGTGTAAAAACTACTTAGTTCTAGCAATGATAATCATTGAAATTTTTGTGTCGCGCTATTTGCTATATGCATGTTAAGAGGGTGATTCCTTTCTCATTTGTATTAAAGATAGATAGGTCATAGGTAGAGGATATAAGGTTAAGTACGAGTTCTTAAAACTCATACTTATGTGTCATACTTGATTCATAGTTATATGAAATGTTTATGAACCCCTCAGCGAACGGACGCCAAAGGTCAGACTAGGATAGTTATATGATTGTGGCAATTTATGGACTTATAAGTGTGGTTTGACGAACTGGGTATAGTTGTGTGTAAATGGAGTATTAAAGATTATAGGAACACATAGATTGTTAAGCAAATGATTGTTAGTGAAGAAATAAGTTTTCCAAAACTCCTAGCTATGCTAGACTTCGAAAGTTTGACATTAAGCTAAATACGCACTATGTGCCTTTAAAAAAAAACTTAGACTCGTAATCATTTTTGAAACGGTTTAAAGTATAGTCTATGCTACTTATTTCAGCTAGATGCAAATGATTTGAAATATCAAAATATATTTTATTTATCACTCATGTACCATGTAACCTGGTGCAAAGATGATAAAAAGGTGATGAAGTTGTAAATACAGGAATACTTAGTGTGAATTTGATCTATAATCGTTATTCCTCTATTGTATGATGTGTTATGACAAAGTTATATAATGACGGCATCCTCAAACGGACTGTTAATACAGTACGACATCATGACGTCATTCTCAAAAATATTTTTAATAAAATTTAATTTGCCAATGGGGTTTGGCTACACCTAAATAATTCGATTGAATTGAATTATTGATATGAGTCTATGCTATTCGATTCAGCCAGAAAAAAATTTATGAAAACTCTAAGTGTTCATTGAAAGAAATTTTCTGAAACAAATTGTTTTGGTGTGGAATCCAGTAAGACTGAGGTAGAATTTTGTGCCTATGGCAGTGAAGAGAAACAGACAAAATTAGTACATGGCCAGTACAGGACATATCGGGCTAATCATCCTTTGTGTGACGGTTTGCGGATGAATTTCCATAAAACCTTTGCGAAAATGACAGATAAATAGTCTATATGACTCCTCAACAAAATTTGAAATTTTTTACTCTTGTGAGAGGTATATTGTGAGACCCCATATTTTATGAATAAAGATTTAATTTTCTCGAAATAAATTTTTTTTATGGTGTTGATTTGATGTAATGTTATAGTTGTGGGTAATATTAACAAATTTTGCAAAGTAAGCAAGTGGTTGTATAATATTCGATTGGTCAGGAATATTCTTTTTGTGGGAGAATATCCGTACGATGGTAAAATCATTGGTGGACCCCACAATGTAAATTATTGTCGGACAGAGAAACGACAAAAAATACTTTATGAAAATAACTACGAAAGTTTTACCGTTAACTTGTTGAAAACACCCGTGTTAAAAGTACGATGAATGGCGTGGTTGCATAAAGTAGCACACGGTATTGATTATTGATGTTTACATGAGAAGTCACCCAGTTATACTCAATTATTGCTACAGTAATTGTTGTATCATATCTCTTATATTATTGATTCAATTATTTTTACAGTGTCATCTGCATAATATGATATATTATTCAATCGGGTATTCGGGACACTTTTCTTGTCAGAGTACTATTCATGAGTTATTATTCACGAGTTACTACTCACGAGTTACTACTCACGAGTTACTATTCACGAGTTACTATTCACGAGTTACTATTTATGAGTTACTATTCATGAGTTACTATTCACGAGTTACTATTCACCCAGTTACTATTCACTCTAGTATTGTGCATTTGGGTATTTGGGTACAATATTATTCCATGATGAGATATGCTAATTTTTCAGACCACTGGTTGAAGATATAATAGTAAGTCAATATGGACCGTTGGTGGAGTTATAATAGTAAATCAATATGGATCGCTGGTTTAAAGTTATAATAGTAAATCAGTATGGACCGTTGTTTTAAGTTTTAATAGTAAACCAATATGGACCGTCCGTTTAATAGTAAATCAATCTGGACCGTTCATGAATTAGTTACTATTCATTCCATTTTCCTATAAATAAAAGCTCATTCCTTCATTATTTCTTACGAATTCACTGAAACTCTAGAGAGAGAATTATAAGAGAACCTATATAAAAGTATTCTGCTACTTCCCTACTCTTATATTCAGTTTCTTTTACGGTAAGGGATGTTATTTATTGTACACATGAAGAGAACTTCTGTTATTTCATTATTTATTATTCTGTTGGAATAACCTGTATCGCGGGCTACCCTATACATGGTGACATTCTTCAAATATTCTGTTCTTTTATTATTCGTCGTAATATCACATGCAAGGCGTTACGTGGGACTGGTTCCATTATTTATTATTCTATTGAAATATCTCGTCGTGCAAGCGCTTATTTGGACCTGTTCTATCCTTTATTATTCCGTTGAATAACCTCGCTTTTGCATCTGGCCTATCGCATGCATGGTGATTTCTTTTGTTATTCCATTCTTTATTATACTCAGTTGGTTAAAACTTTGACTTCAATACCAATAAAATTAGTGGAATATCTTTGATATTTACGCTTCATCCAGTATCTTTTCATGGAAATATTCTTTTGAGCATTCTTGAATTTTACTCTACAAAGCAGTATCATGTTGACAATTTGGACGTTATCAGTTCCTAGATAAATTACTTCTTGAACTTGTTTTATTGAATTCTTATATCATTGTCATCATCCTCATGCTTATATTATGTTGAAAGTCATCGTGGCTCAGAAAGTGCATAGATGGACTTGGTATGATTATGACCAGGGATTATTCAGTATAATAATAACCGTAATGTTACAAATGATGTGATAAAAGTCCTCATTGGCCCGAAGTGCATTGATGGACAGTTGTTGGCATGATCATGACCATTAATGAATACACAAATATTCTTGGCCTGTAGTGCATGGATAATTGTGGTCGTGATACTAAAGAATATCCTTGGCCGTAGTGCATGGGTGATTCGATGATGTAGATTATTTATTAAGCTGAGTCCCAGCGATAAAAGTGATGAAAAAACCTTTTAAATCAGAGAGGATAGTAGATTTTATTCTCTACTTGACTCTTCTAATGGATTGCTTGTTCAGCTGCAGTTAAACTTAATAGTTATTATATTTTATCAATTTAACACTGTTGAAGGCTAACGATAAATTATTCTGCATTATCTTAGTCATAATATTTATTACTGGGCTAGTTGAGCTCACCCTTTCTTTCACTGTTCTCTTCAGGAAATGAGAATGTAGCTGGGACTAGTCGGGGAACAGAGTGATGGTCCTAGATGGTGCATTAGTAGTCCTCACTATTCTGTGAAATAGTGTAATAATAATTGTAATGAGGACTCCTTTTGAGTTTGTATAATCTCTGGTAGACAATATTTGTATTCAAACTCACAGTTTATGTTTTGTCGTATTGTACACGACAGTTGTATTATTAAGTTGTATTTGAACTCTGTACCATGTATCTTGCGACTCAAGATGGGTGATGTATACCTAATTTTGGGGGCGTCACAGTTGGTATCAAAGCTTAGGAATATGATCCCTGGCTAGGATGTGAGAATAGAACTAGGAGGGGAGAGACGGGGAATTCCTTCGCTAGTATGACCTACCTAAGTTTATTTGGTATTTAATTGGTTGGTCAGAATATAAGGATAATATGTTACATGTCAATTAACCTTTGTTTTGTGGCAGTATCTGAAAATGACATCCGAGAATGTTAAGAATAGTAATGGAGCACAGGAGACCGTTGATTCTCCACAGATCAATAATCAGGACAATGTGCAACAGGATGGCGATAATCCTCCTGTAAACAACAACACTGATCAGTTGACGAATGAATCAGACGCGTTTAGGAGCTTTTAGAATTCATGCAACATCGGTAAGTCGGCTCCCTGCTCATAATGCAGGAGGAAACAATGGCAACCCACGGTTGGTCACCGCTAAGCAATTCAAGGAGCTGGGACCACCGGAGTTTTTGGGAAAGCCAGAACCCCTTAAGGCGGAGACGTGGTTAAAGCAGATCACCAAGATATTTGATGTCATGGGATGCTCCGAGGAGCAAAAGGTTCCCTTTGCCACCTTTATGTTGCGTGAAGAGGCAGATCACTGGTGGGAATCTATAAAACGTACCCAACCTGACGCACTCAAGATGTCTTGGGAGAAGTTCCAAGAGCTGTTCAATGATATGTACTTTACCGAAAGCATTTGTCACATGAAGGAGGTGGAATTTATCAAGTTAGAGCAAAACAACATGACCATGTCGCAGTACAAAGCCAAGTTTGCCGAGTTGTCCCGATTTGCGTCCCACTTGGTTGATAATGAAGAGAGAATGACGCGAATTTTTTTAAGAGGTTTGAAGCCGAAGATACGTTAATATCTTATTTCTCATAAATTGTGTTTGTATTCAGATGTTGTAGATAGGGCTCAGTTAGTGGAGCACGATAACGAGTCAAAGCAACTGAAAGAGAGCAGCCGAAAAAATGATAATACCGGTGATAACAGTCATCAAAGCTGTGACAATAAGCATGGACGGAATCAAAATGCCTGAAATGGTAACCACTTCGGTGGTAATCATGGTCAAAACAATAAGAATGGACATTTCAAGAAGAGGAGATTCAACAATGATGGAAAGACGTCAGCACCAGTACCCGTTGTTAAGGAAGGAGAACGACCACCTATCATATGCTTCAAATGCGGAGGGGAGGGACACATCAGTCCAAACTGCGCGATGCCGTTCAAAGCATGCTATAATTGTGGAAGAGAAGGTCATTTAGCCTGATTTTGTCGTTCACCGAAGACAAGTTCAGCTAGGATGAAGGCACCAAAGGATGTCCCAAATAAGCCAAAGCCAGTAGTTTAAGAGAGAGCATTTTTTTTCGTGACGAGGAACCTAAATAAAATTATCACGGGTATGTTAGTCATAAACTCTTGCGAAGTCTATACCATGTTAGATACCGGTTCTACTCACTCTTTTATTGCACCTAGTTGTGTTCAATGTTTGAAGTTAACTCCGGAGAAGTTAGACTTTGATATATCTGTTTAAACTTAGTTGGGAGAAACCTTCGTTACCTCCACTATTTATAAATCTTGTTCAAATCAACACTTTCACGTTACCTGTCGATCTTATCTCTTTGAAAATACTTGCCTTTGATGTGATTTTTGGAAACGATTGGTTAACTACTCATCATGCGTTTTGTAAGGTTATTAGGTTTCATACTCCTAACCAACCTGTTATGCGAATTCAAAGTAACCAAACCACTAAAGTCAATCATTGTTATATCAAGCCATAAATAAAGAGCCCCGATCCTTTCGTTGTTGACTTTCTTGTGTGTAATGCACCGAAGCCAGACTTTCTGTAGGCAACGTCGTGAATGACAGTTACAAGTTGATAGGTATCAATGTGACGTGCTATCCAAGTCTTGGATGAGAGTCACAGTTTTTAATGATATTTCTATTGTTAATAAATTTTCTAACGTATTCTTGAAGACTGCTTAGCCTACCCCTAGAGCGTGAAATCGAATTTTGTATTAACCCTAGTACAAAACCCATTTCTAAAACTCTCAAATATTTTATTCACCTAAAACGAATGTTTAAGGTGCCAAAGACGTTGGCTCGAGCTGTTAAAGATTACGATCGTACCATTCAATATCATCGTGGGAAAAATGAACGTGGTAGCTGATGTGTTGAGTAGAAGATCGTATGCGTTTACGAGTGTGATATTGTTAACACAAAGACTCATTTCATATAACTTATAAATGATGGAGATAGAGTTAAAGACTCTAGGGACCCACGTGAAGATAACGAATATACGATTAGAATAGACTTGAATCGATAAAGTTAAAGCTACTCAAGCTACATACTCAGAGCTGATGAATGTGAAGAAGAAGGTTCAAGAGGGCGTTATTCTTGAAGCAAGAATCGATGAAGAGAGGAAATCTCAACCCTCGATTTTATTGACCCATTTGAAATCCTTGATCGAATAGGAACTATGGCTTATAGACTCATTTTACCGCCAAGTATGTCGCGTGTTCATAACGTTTTTAACGTATCGATGTTACGTAAATATGTGGATGACCAGAACCACATTATTAATTTAGAACCGGACGAGATAGCAGAAGATTTAACGTATAAGGAGATACATGTTAAAATCTTGGATAAGAAGGATTGTATTCAACACTCAAATGTTATACCTCAAGAATTAGAATCTGAAATGAAGTCAAGGTATCCTCACCTCTTCGGCATACCAGGTACGTACGTAAATTTCGAGGGCGAAATTTCATAAGGAAGGGAGAATATGAGACCCCAGATTTTATGAATAAAGATTTAATTTTCTCGAAATAATTTTTTTTTATGGTGTTGATTTGATGTAATGTTATAGTTGTGGGTAATATTTACAAATTTTGCAAAGTAAGCAAGTGGTTGTATAATATTTGATTGGTGGGGAATATTCTTTTTGTGGGAGAATATCCCAGATGACGACAGTACAATCATTAGTGGACCCCCCACAATGTAATTATTGTCGGATAGAAAATGACAAAAATACTTTATAAAAAAGCGGCGGAAGTTTTACCGTTAAGCTGTTTGAAACACCGGTGTTAAAAGTACTGACAAGAATACGCTGTGGTTGCACAGTAGCACACGGTATTAATTATTGATGCTTACGTGAGAAGTCACTTAGTTATACTTAATTATTGCTACAGTAATTGATGCACCATATCTCTCATATTATTGATTCAATTATTATTACAGTGTCATCTGCATAATATGATATATTGTTCAATCGGGTATTTGGGACACTTTTTTTGTCGGAGTACTATTCATGAGTACTATTCATGAGTTACTATTCACTAGTTACTATTCATGAGTTACCATTCACGAGTTACTATCCACCCGGTTACTATTCACTCTAGTATTGTGCATTCGGGTATTTGGGTACAATATTATTCCATGAGGAGATATGCTAATTTTTCAGACCGTTGGTTGAAGATATAATAGTAAGTCAATATGGACCGCTGGTGGAGTTATAATAGTAAATCAACATGGATCACTGGTTTAAAGTTTTAATAGTAAATCAGTATGGACCGTTGTTTTAAGTTTTAATAGTAAACCAATATGGACCATCCGTTTAATAGTAAATCAATCTGGACCGTTCATGAATTAGTTACTGTTCATTCCATTTTCCTATAAATAGAAGCTCATTCCTTCATTATTTCTTACTTAATTCTTTGAAACTCTAGAGAGAATTACAAGAGAACCTATAGAAAAGTATTCTTCTACTTCCTATTCTTATATTCAGGTTTCTTTTACTACAGAAGAGATGTTATTTATTGTACTTATGAAGAGAACTTACATTATTCCATTATTTATTATTCATTGAATAACTCAGATATCGCTGAGCTACCCTATACACGGTGACATTATTCTAATATTCATTCTTTATTATTCAGCCGGAAATATCCATGCATATGCCACGGCTTGGGACTGGGTTCCATTATTTATTATCTCGCCGAAATATCACATCGTGCGTTTTACGCGGACACGGTTCCAATATTTATTATTCTGTCATAATATCCTGTCTGTGCGTTTACGCCGGACCTGGTTCCATCCTTTATTATTCTGTTGGAATAACCTGCCTGTGCGGTCTATCACATGCATGATGATTTCTTTTGTTATTCTATTCTTTATTATACTCAATTGGTTAAAACTTTGACTTCTATACCCATGAAATTAGTGGAATATCTTTGATATTTGCGCTTCATCCAGTATGTTTTCATGGAAATATTCTTCTGAGAATTCTTGAATTTTACTCTACAAAACAGTATCATGTTGACAATTTGGACGTTATCAATTCCTAGATAAATTAATTCTTGAACTTGTTTTATTGAATTCTTATATCATTGTCATCATCCTCATGCTTATATTATGTTGAAAGTCATCTGTGGCCTGTAGTGCATAGATGGACTTGGTATGATTATGACCAGGGATTATTCGGTATAATCATAACCGTAATGTTACAAATGATGTGATAAAAGTCCTCATTGGCCCGTAGTGCATTGATGGACAGTTGTTGGCATTATCATGACCATTAATGAATACACAAATATTCTTAGCCCGTAGTGCATGAATAATTGTGGTCGTGATACTAAAGAATATCCTTGGCCGTAGTGCAGGGGTGATTCGATGATGTGGATTATTTATTAAGCTGTGTCCCAACGATAAAAGTGATGAAAAAACCTTTTAAATCATAGAAGATAATAGATTTTATTCTCTACTTGACTCTTCTAATGGATTGCTTGTTCCACTGCAGTTAAACTTGATAGTTATTATATTTTATCAATTTAACACTGTTGAAGGCTAAAGATAAATTATTCTGCGTTATCTTAGTCATAATATTTCTTATTGGGCTAGTTGAGCACACCCTTTCTTTCATTATTCTCTTCAGGAAATGAGAACGTAGCTGGGACTAGTCGGGGAACAGAGTGATGGTCCTAGATGGTGCATTAGTAGTCCTCACTATTTTGTGAAATAGTGTGATAATAATTGTAATGAGGACTCCTTTTGAGTTTGTATAATCTCTGGTAGACAATATTTGTATTCGAACTCACAGTTTATATTTTGTCGTATTGTACACGACAATTGTATTTGAATTCTGTACCATATATCTGGCGACTCAAGATGGGTGATGTATTCCTAATTCTGGGGGCGTCACATATATTGGGTAACATGTGATGGTGATAATGTATGTGAATGGTGTAAGCAGTATGGTGTAAGGTAAATTTCGGGGACGAAATTTTTAGAAGAAGGGGTGAATGTGACAACCCGAGAATTTGGTATATTTTAAAATTTTTTAATTATTAATTTAAGGTTCAAAATTAGAACCTAGATAGAAAATTAGTGTATGCGTTTGATATTTTTAAAATGGAATTTTGAGCATTTCAAAATTTTGTGAATGATTTAGGTCAATTATTCATGATTAAGGAAATACGTGAATATGTTCTATGTATATGTACATGTGCATGATGTGGTTAAGGGTCAATGGTTGACAAGATAAACGATATCTATAACAAACCCTAATTATATATTAAGAACGTCAACGTTCGGTTAGAAAACCCTAACGATTAACAAGAAACCCTACGAACCGGTTCTGGAAATCCTAATTTCAGTTCCGGGAATTCGAAACCCTAATTCGATGCATAAACCCTAAATCAGGAACTTAATGGCATAAGTGTAAATAATTATAGGATTAATTAGGGTTAATCTTAACAAATTGGTTACAAAACCCTAATTCCAAATTTGAAACCCTAATTACGAATTTGAAACCCTAATTTGTAAATAGGAAAAAACCTAAGTGATAATTTAATACTTTTAATGTTAATTAGAATATATTAATTCTAAATTTCAAGTTAAGTAATTTGAAAACCCTAATATAATTACGAAAATTTAATTTCTAAATTAGAAGATTTATTTTTCTATTAGAAACCCTAATTAGTGGTTTATAAACCTAATGACCATTTTGACCCTATTTGCTAAATTAGAAATTTTAATTAGAAAATGTTAATCCTAATTAGCAAGATTTAAATTTGTGATTAAGAAATTTTAATATAATTAGAAAATTCTACTTATAATTTAGAAATATTAATTTTCTATTTTTGAAAACCTAAATTGGAAATTTTAGAAAAATAAATTGCAAACCCTAAAATTTTCAAACCCTAAACCCTAATATTTTCCAAACCCTAAACCCTAACCAAACCCTAAACCCTAAGGGTTTGGTCAAATGTCAAAAATGCTATTAAAATAAAAATGGAAAAAACTATTATGCCCTTTGTTGAATAATTGAAGGTTGCTTGTAATTGTTGCCCTATGTGAGTTGGTGACCAAAACATAGCCTAGCATGTGCCTTAAATACACTGAAATCAGCCAACACCTCAGCCATTACATTACATACAATAATTTAAATTGATTGGAGAAAGAGACATGCTCACTTTTTTGGCATTTTCTTCCAAGACCCTCTCTCTCTAAAATTCGAAATCAAGAGTGAGAGAGAAAGAAAAGATGAAGCATGATCAGTTCATAGCGACTTAAGAATAGAATCAGAAGTCAGAATTCATGAATAAAAGCCTAAGAGGTATGAACCCTAAAAATTTTGAAATCAATGATTTGATGTTGTGTGATGTTAGTTGTTGTTTAAAGTTGTGTAATAGGCTGTCTTTTAAGGATCTAGGTTGTTGGATCATAGATTCATAACATCAAAGTGCTCGGATCTAACTTTTTAAGAAATCTGGAAAAATGGAAAAATAAGGCCTAATAGTCTAATGTCAGAGCCTCTAGATCTTTATGTGTTTGATGTTGTGTATTTGTTGTGTTGAATCTATTCTATGACATAAGGACTCTAATCTGAAAGTGGAAGTAAGGTCATAGCATGTCTAGATCGTAAGATATATGCGGTCAAAAGGCGTTGACCGTTCACGGATATCAAAATCTGGGTAACCCAGAATATTTTCAGTGGTGTGACAACATTTTTAATGTCTCAGATCTTGCTGCATGTTAATGTTATGGCCCAGTTGTCGTTTGTTTGTTGTAGCCTGGCAGTAGTCTACATACTAAAGTCATTATATCACCATGATATATCTCAGAATCAAAATTAGGAGTGGTCAAACCACCGTTGACCGACTGCTCGGATGAAGATTCTGGAAAACCCAGAATCTTCAAGAACAAAGTTCGTGTCAGTAGTTTGACCTGGCTTTTTATGTCTTGTGTGATGTTGTTGTTATTATTTAGTGTTATAAACTTGTGCACTGACATCAATACTACAGTAATGAATCAATCAGACACACTAAACCAGCCGGGGACGTATAGATTCAAGGGACCAAAGTAGCATGCTTGAGATGTTCATCATTTCTGGGAAACCCATAAATGAAGAACAGCTCTGACATGATATTAGGAGGCTTATAGTTTACTGTTATGTTGTGGTTTGGGCATGAAATTGAATCTAGGTTATAGTGTTACATGAATACTTCAATTCTATCAAACTTACAAACTCAGAACCTGTATAACCAATAATCTAAAAACGGTCAAACGTGGTACCCTGGTAACTGGCGATGAAGTTCTGGGTAGCCAAGAACATCAAGAACAGGTCAGACAATGTTTTCTGTAGCTTAGATCTCATAGATTAGTTATGTTTTGGCCATGAAGCTTGATTAGGCTTGTAGTGTGTCCATAATACTACAACATTAGTGGAAAACCGATCCCAGAAATCATCAACTACACTGTTTTAATTGAGGTCAAACTAGGCAACCTGTTAGCAGCTTATGAATATCTGGGTTGGTTGAAGAACACCTATAGTGACAGTTTTGTCACTATAGGCACCTTTAGCGATAGATAAATTAGAAAATAATTTTTTTTAATTAAATAAATTGAAATAAATAGATTTTAATTATTAAAAATACTTAGAAAATTCTGAAAATTTATTTTAAATTGTAAAAAATAGTTTTTAATTATTTTGATTATATTTCATAAATATTTAATATTTTGGAATATAAATGGAATTTAATTTATTTAATTATAATATTAAATAAATGATTTAAAAATGATTTTAATTCATGAAAAATCATGAAAAATTATATTATGATATTAGAAAATATTTTAAATTATTTTTGATGAATTTTAATATTTTGTGATGAAATTAATTAATTAATCAATATTAATGATAATTAGTTTATTTAATAAATATATTATGGAAAAATAGAATAAATAATTTAAAAATCATATAAAAATGATTTAAGTGTTAGAAAAATATTTTGAGTTATAAAATATAACTTTTGATATTTTGTCATGAAAATATTAATATTTTAATATTATAAGCAATTATCGATAATGAATTTAATTGTTTAAAAATCATATAATTATGATTTTAAGTTATTAAAAATACTTTGATATATTATAAATATATAATAATGTTATGACATATATTTCATTAATATTTGATAATAAATAAATATTAATGGTAAAAGAATTATGTGGTATTTAATTTATTTAAATACGTTTTTAATGATTGAAAATTCATGATAAATGGTAATAATTATGTGAAAATTATTACGAGCTTATGAAAAATATTTCGACTGTTAATAAAATTATTTAAGTTAATTGTTAAGTGTTAAGTCAGAGTTTAATTGAACTTAGACTCGAGAAAAGTCCGACTAGACCGTCGGGATGTTAGAATTATGTCGGGTTCAACTCAGACTGCAATAGTTTGACTTGATATCGAGTCTTATGTGTGTAATAGACTGATAGGGTTATGTGTTATGTGTTTAGGTTATTCTATGTATGTCTATATATATAATAGTATTATATTGTGATGATATTATTCTAATATTGGAGATCTATATTACTAATATTAGGTCTTCGGATAAAGCGTTAAATTGCATTGTGGTAATCAACGGTTCAGACAAGTTTGTTTTTACTTAACTCTACTAAGAGTGTTTTTATTTGGATAAGCTTATAGTTAATCATTGCTGATTGCCATGTATAATTGTACTCTGTACATATTGCATATATAAGTCAGGTATGAAAGGTTGATCACCTTCATTACCAGTTGGTTCAGATATATTTGTTAATGTATAATACTTGTTCAGTCATAAATTTGTTCCTGCTAGTTCACAATTATATTGTTGAATTATAGCCTGCTTATTATTCAGACTCTTTCAATCATGATATATCGTTATATTGTTGAACTTAAACTTGCTGGGCAATCCTTATGCTCACCCTTACTATATCATGATAAAACATTGCAGATTAAGACGAACACGTCGGATACAAGGAAAGGTTAAAGACAGTTCCAGCTTAAAGTTAATGTGCGCGATTAGTTTTGTAATAGTATAGTTTGATAATAAAGTTATGTGTTAGATTGTTATGAATTGTGTATTAAGTTAAGGTTACTCGACCTTGGGGAATAATGTGTAATGTATTGTATAAACAATTTATGTTTATATCGTCCGCAAATAGTAATAGTTGTATAGAATGATTGAACTGGATCCGCGATGATTCGGGACCTCGGATTCGGGGTCCTCACAAATATGCTTCTCTATTAATTATTGTGATTATTCGTGGATTGTCTATTATGGATTGTGCTTAATGCATTGGAATGCATGGCATTGGAATTCATAATAATATTATTTTCATTTAATATTCGTAAGGAATATTATATTCGTTCAATATTTGAAAGGAATATTATTTTCGTTTAATATTCGTATGGGGTGTTATTTTCTTCGCAAATGATATTTTCTTTCACTATCATTATGCTGAAATATTGATCTAAAATTTTTATCAAATTTGGAACTTTTCATGTCGGGGGTACTATTTATGAGTTACTATTCATGAGTTACTATTCACGAGTTACTATTCATGAGTACTATTCACGAAGCATGATGATTTTTTTTGTTGAATTTCTATCTTTTGGTGTCGGAGTTACTATTCACGTATACGGCACTATTCACCAAAAAATAAGATTTTCTTCTTTTTGTCCAAGTTGTCTATTATGGTTACTATCTTTGATTGTATCCATGTTTTGATAATTATTTTTGAATTCTGCTTCAAAATTGGTTATTTCGGAGTGTTATTGAACTTGGACAAACTGTAATACAAATCCTTAATATTTGATCTTTTATCTTACTGGATTCGTTCTCTAAAATGTTTTTCATCATCCTCAGTCCTAGATGAATGATTAACTGATGAATATCTTTGGCCTGTAGTGCAAAGATGAATGATTACCTGATGAATATCTTTGGCCCGTAGTGCAAAGATGAACAGGTGTTGAGATGAACATGACCAACTGTTGAAAGTCATTTGTGGCCTATTGTGCATAGATGGACTTGGTATGATTATGACCAGGGATTATTCGGTATAATCATGACCGTAATGTTATAAATGATGTGGTAAAAGTCCTCATTGGCCTGTAGTGCATTGATAGACAGTTTTTAGTATGATTATGGCTATGGATTCTCTGTAGCCGTAGTGCAAAGATGAATTGTTTTATGGCATGATCAGGACCGTTGATGAATACACGAATATCCTTGGCCCGTAGTGCATGGATAATTCGTGGTCGTGATACTAAAGAATGTCCTTGGCCTGTAGTTCAGGGATGATTTAATGATGTGGATTATTTTTTTAGCTTAGTCTCAGCGATAAAGATTATGAAAAACTTTTTAAAATATAAAAGATAGTAGATTTTATAATTTACTTGACTCTTCTAATGGATTGTTTATTCCGCTGCAGTTGTTGATTTAAAACTTGTTGTCTATTATATTCTATCGGTTGTTATACTGTTGAAGACTAATGATAATTTGTTGTATATTATCTTAGTCATAATATTTCTTACTTGGCTAGTTGAGCTCACCCTTTCTTTCACTATTCTCTTCAGGAAATGAGAATATAGCTGGGACTAGTTGGGGAATGGATTGACGGTCCAGATGGTTGCATTAATAGTCATCACTATTCTATGAAATAGCGTATCAATAATTGTAATGAGGACCCCTTTTGAGTTTTTATACTGTCTATTAGACAATAGTTGTATTTAAACTCACAATATATGTGTTGTCGTATTACTGAAGTTGTATTTGTTTTTGTACCATGTATTTGGCGACTCAGAATGGGTTGGGTGGAATGGACCTATTTTGGGGGCGTCACAGTTGGTATCAAAGCTTAGGGATATGATCCTTGGTTGAGATGTGAGACAAGAACTAGGAGGGGAGAGACGGGGAATTCTTTCGTTAGTATGACCTACCTAAGTTTATTTGGTATTTAATTGGTCGGTCAGAGTATAAGGATAATATGTTGCATGTCAATTAACCCTTGTTTTGTGGCAGTGTTTAAAATGGCAGCTAAAAATGTTAACAATGGTGTGAATGAGACCGTGGAGACACCTCTAATCACCAACCAGGTTAATGTGATTAAAGATATCCATGTGGTGATTGAGGAATTAAAAGTTGCACTCAAGCTAGTCGTAAAGGTAGCAACTGAGAGTGAGGAAGAATAGGAACCTGAGGATGATTTATTAGAAGAACTTATTGATCAAAATGTAGAATTTCAAAATAGTATTCATGAGTTAGAAGAGCATTCTGAAGAACGGCAGGCGGTCGTAGAACAAAGGGATGCAACAATTCAAAATTATATTACCCGATGTGCGATGGTTGAACAGAAGCACTCTTTGGCAGAGTATACGACATTAAAGCTGGAATCTAAGAATTTAAACGTCAAGGACCAGTTGAAAGAAGAAGTAACTGAACGAGTGAGATTGAAAGATGCACGGATAAAAGCCGCATGACGCATTGATATGGTGGAAAGAGAAATCCGATCCAAGAAAGCTAAAATAGATGATATGTATTTCTCTTTTTCGACAGCAATTGGGAGAATCCAGCATCAAATTTTGAATTACCCTGACGAGGAATCGAACGAAGTTATCACGGGTTAGTTAATTATAAATTTTTGCGAAGTCTATACCTTATTAGATACCGGTTCTACCCATTCTTTTATCTCTCTTGTTTGCGCTCAACATTTAAATTTAACTCCGGAGAAATTAGACTTTAACTTATCGGTTGAAACTCCGTTAGGAGAAACCTTCATTATGTGTGCTATCCAAGTCTTGGATGAGAGTCACAGTTGTGAATGATATTTCTATTGTTAATAAATCTCCTGACGTATTCTCAAGGGACTTCTTAGCCTACCCCTAGAGCGTGAAATCGAATTTTGTATTAACCCCAGTACAAAACTCATTTCTAAAACTCTCAAATATTTCTTCACCTAAAACGAACGTATTATGCGCTGAAGACGTTGGCTCGAGCTGTTGAAGATTACGATTATACCATTTAATACCATCGTGGGAAAAGCGAACGTGGTAGCTGACGCATTGAGCAGGAGATCATATGCGTTTACAAGTGTGAATATACGAACCTACGTGAGGATAGTAAATATACGATTAGAACCAACGATAAAGTTAAAGTTGCTCAAGCTATAAACCTGGAGCTGATGAATGTGAAGAAGAAGGTTCAAGAAGGTGTTATTCTAGAAGCAAGAGTCGACGAAGAGAGGAAATTCTCAATCCTCGATTTTATTGGCCCATTTAAAATCCTCGATCGAGTAGGAACTGTGGCATATAGACTCGCCTTAACGCTAAGTGTGTCGCGTGTTCATAACGTTTTTCACGTATCGATGTTACGTAAATATGTGGACGACCCGAACCACATTATTGAATTGGAATTAGACGATATAGCAAAAGATTTAACGTATAAGGAGATACATGTTAAAATCCTGGATAAGAAGGATCACATTCGACACTCAAAGGTTATACCTCAAGAGTTAGAATTTGAAGTAAAGTCAAGGTATCCTCAGCTGTTCGGCATACCAGGTACGTACGTAAATTTCGAGGGCGAAATTCCATAAGGAGGGGAGATTGTGAGACCCCAGATTTTATGAATAAATATTTAATTTTCTCGAAATATTTTTTTTGAATATTATAGTGTGGATTTGAGATAATGTTCTAGTTGTGGGTAGTATTTATAAATTTTTCAAAGTATGCAAGTTGTTATATAATATTCATTGTTGTCGGGGAATATTCGTTTGGTCGTGGAATATTCTTTACGTGGGGAATATTAAATACTGACAGCCATGACCATTTTGTGGGCCCTATAATGGATGTCGGATGAAGAAAATGACAAAGTTTGGGTTGTTATAAATAACGGCGTAGTTGCTACCGTTAAGACTGTTGGAATACCCGGTGGTTAAAATACAATAATACGCGTGGTTGCACAGTAGCACACGGTATTGAACAGTATTATTGAATTATTGATCCTTACGTAAGAAGGCACTACTCAATATTTGTCACAGTAGTTACTGTTCAATATTTTATTTTATTGATTCAATAATTGCTGCGTTGATATTTTATATTATTGTTGTTCAATAATTGTCACTGCACAGTATCTGCATTATCAAATCAATAATTCATATTATTTTAATAATATTATTAGATAACATTATTGACAATGTCTAGAATGTTCTGTCAAGGAGAGGTTTGGTCACCTAATTGCGCGCTAGTAAGGAGAAATCCTTATCGAAAAGCCCCCTCTTTCCTGAGAATGGCCTGGTTGTCATAATTGTGATTCTGTAATATTATTTGTGAATAATTAATTATTGATTCATATGATAAGAAAATATTTATTTTATGTGGATATAAATGATGGATTTATTTATGTGGTTATAATTGAAGGAATAAATGTCGAGGTGTTTTATCAGTATTTTGTCGGATTGGAGGTATTAAAAGATCAAATCGGTGTTCTTAAAGCTCTATTGCGTGAGTTATAATTTTTAATTCGACCGTTGGATCGTTGTGATTTTTGGATATGTTATACATATATAAGTTGAGTATATGTCCACAAATTTTGAACCGTTAAAAATGAACGTATGATTTGTTATGAATTTTAAGAGGTGACTGGTTCAGAAATTGTTAAAGTATCCGAATTTATCATTTTGGTGGAAAATTCTAGAATTGGTGAGCCCCACTTTTGGTTGGTGAGAAATGTGCTCAAATTGAATTTCAAATGTGGTGGGTGGCAATAGTAGCAGGTAAACCCATCGTGTAAAGAAAGTTAAGTGCGCTTCAAGCGTCTTTACCATTTTCCTATAAATAGAGAGCTAAGTTAGATTTGAAAATCACACCGTAAATATAAGCTTCTCTCTTCTCTCTCTATATTATCGAAGCGTATTCTTGTGAGTATTTTGATACTTTGAGTATTGCTATACTGATTGCAAGTTCCTTCAAAGACTATATATCCGATATTCAAATGTAAGCATTGTCTTTTTGAGGTAAAGGGTATTATTTATTTCATATTCGAAGAGATATTATTTTTCAGATTATTCGTATGAATATTATTTCGTTCAATATTCGCAAGAAATATTATTTCATTTAATATTCGTAAGAAATATTATATTCGTTCAATATTCGAAAGGAATATTATTTTCGTTTAATATTCGTAAGGGGTGTTATTTTCTTCGCAAATGATATTTTCTTTCAATATCATTATGCTGAAATATTGATCTGAAACTTTTATCAAATTTGGAACTTTTCATGTCGGGGTTACTATTCATGAGTTACTATTCATGAGTACTATTCATGAAACATGATGATTTTTCTTGTGGAATTTCTATCTTTTGGTGTCGGAGTTACTATTCACGTATACAACACTATTCACGAAGACGACACTATTCACCGAAAAATGAATTTTTTTTTTGTCCAAGTTGTCTATTATGGTTACTATCTTTGATTGTATCCATGTTTTGATCATTATTTTTGAATTCTGCTACAAAATTGGTTATTTTGGAGTATTATTGAACTTGGATAAACTACAATACGAATCCTTAATATTTGATCTTTTATCTTACTGGATTCGTTCTCTAAAATGTTTTTCATCATCCTCAGTCCTAGATGAATGATTAACTGATGAATATCTTTGGCCTGTAGTGCAAAGATGAATGATTACCTGATGAATATCTTTGGCCCGTAGTGCAAAGATGAATAGGTGTTGAGATGAACATGACCAACTGTTGAAAGTCATCGTGGCTGTAGTGTATAGATGGACTTGGTATGATTATGACCGAGGGATTATTCAAGATAATCATGACCGTAATGTTACAAATGATGTGGTAAAAGTCCTCATTGGCCCGTAGTGCATTGATGGACAGTTTTTCGTATGATTATGGCTATGGATTCTCTTTAGCCGTAGTGCAAAGATGAATTGTTTTATGCATGATCAGGACCGTTGATGAATACACGAATATCCTTGGCCCTAGTGCATGGATAATTCGTGGTCGTGATACTAAAGAATATCCTTAGCTTGTAGTGCATGAATGATTTAATGATGTGGATTATTTTTTTAGCTGAGTCTCAGCGATAAAGATTATGAAAAACTTTTTAAATCATAGAAGATAGTAGATTTTATAATTTACTTGACTCTTCTAATGGATTGTTTATTCCGCTGCAGTTGTTAATTTAAAACTTGTTGTCTATTATATTCTGTCGGTTGTTATACTGTTGAAGACTAATGATAATTTGTTGTATATTATCTTTGTCATAATATTTTTTACTGGGCTAGTTGAGCTCACCCTTTCTTTCAGTATTCTCTTCAGGAAATGAGAATATAGCTGGGACTAGTCGGGGAATGGATTGACGGTCCAGATAGTTGCATTAGTAGTCCTCACTATTCTGTGAAATAGCGTATCAATAATTGTAATGAGGACCCCTTTTGAGTTTTTATACTATCTATTAGACAATAGTTATATTTAAACTCACAGTATATGTGTTGTCGTATTACTGAAGTTGTTTTTGTTTTTGTACCATGTATTTGGCGACTCAGAATGCGTTGGGTGGAATGGACCTATTTTGGGGGTGTCACATAATTTATATCTAGGATATAGATATACCTATACATCGCATGTAATCTAATAAAGAACTTGTACTTTAAATCCTCTTTAATTGCAATTCACATAGAGATATAGTGAATTAGTTAATTAGGGTGTTCTTTTTAATTCTATCATCTGTGGATTTAAGTTGATTTGAGTATGATGCATTGAGAGATGGCCATATTTATTTATGTGTTCTTGATTAACAGTTAAGAATAGTGAGTATAATTGATAAGAAGTGTATTAATTTAAGTGAAGTTGTGATCTTAAATCTCCATAATCTGATTTTTAACTAGTGGTAATTATAATTAGTTTAATTAAATAATTTAATTCACAATCTTAAATTGATTGGTTAAATAAAATTAGTTTGATTAAGAGTTAGTATTTGGTAATTTATATTAATAATTTCTCGTGGGAACGATACTCCACTTATATTTTATTACTTGTTGACCACGTATACTTGCGTGCTATGCGTAACTAGATTCTTACTGACAAGTTTTTGGCGTCGTTGTCAGAGAATTAGTTTAATAATTTTTGCAAATATTAACTTCAATCAAATTAGTATGAATGTAATTTTTTTTAATTTAATTCTCTTCCTTTTCTCTCTTTTCAGGTACCATGGTTGGATTCAATTGTCAATGGTCAAATTTGAATATGACTTAACCAAGGGATACAAGGATTGATGGACTCAATGGAATTTTTTCATTATCAGCACAACTTGAGACACTTCCAAGGAGGTTGGACGTTGTTGCAGCCCAACGTATTCGAAGGATAGTGGTAGTTTGTAATTATTGTGCTGACAATCATCCGAGTAATCAATGCACCGTCAATTTTGGGTTGAGACAACATGGTGGTGATTCCCTCAACAACTATGCTTATCTTAACTATCACCAAGATTAGGGGTATCACCCGGATTCTTCATGGAGCTACAATTATGAAGACCAATACTCTGCTCCAAATCCAACATACACACCAGAATTCTCATGACCACCTCCATTGCCACAAGAAGAGAAAGTCAAATTTGGAAGAATTCATGTCTAAAATCATAGAAGACCAAGAGGAGATGAGGATTAGTCAGGAGTTATCAAGCAAAAATCTTAATAATCAGATGGAACAACTCATCAATGCCTCCACCAAATAGTTCTCAATACATATAGATTACGAAACTGAAACAAATAATTCAAGATTGGAGGAATTTTGGTCCAAGTTCATAGCATCAAATAAGGAGAGAAGGATTAATCAAGAGATGACAATTCAAAATCTTCAGAACTAGATAGATCAAATGTTCAAAGCCTTGAACAACTGTCCTCAAAATATTTGGTGTTATGACATGGATTCTGAGATTGATGGATAGCTTGAACCAAATCTACAACTGGATGAGCCGGAAGATGTTGAAGTAGAGAAGATAAGTGGGGATGAGAATAATAAGTTCAGTGACGAACTAACTATGAGTACCATTGAGTATGAGCCGATGTTGTTAGTGCCACAAGCGCCTTCTCCACCAAACTTCAAGGATCCGGTTAGATTTGCAAAATCATGCCCAATTTGGAGTCATATCATCGGCAAAGCTTTTTATGACATAAGAGCTAGTTCAACTTTGAAGCCATGGTGCGATGAGATGGAGAAGATGGAAGAAGTGCATGTTGTGTTTGACAAGCTTCCATGCCTCAATGTGATCACAGACACAATAGAGAAAACACCTAGATGTTGGACGTTCTTGAATGGGATCCTATCTAAAATAAGCAAGCTAGGTGACTCCAATGCACTGACCATTACTATTGGGAACCTCCCAAAAGCTACATTGCTACTAATGGATGGAGGGTTCCTCAACTTCTGAAGAGGAATTACATAGCATTGACCAGACAAAGTCAGGCTGAAAGACTATAAATCAAGTGTTAACTAGAAGGTAACCCATGAATTTTTATATTTATTTGCTTTTCTAGTTTATTTAGTAGATATGAATCAAGTTGTTATATTTGACGGGTTTGAATAATGGCCACTACGACTACCCAGTCGGGGGTCTCGCTCCCCATGAGTGGTGGTACTTCAACTCACCACTAGTGAAGTGGCGAGGGGAATAAGGGGAAGCACCCACGGAAGTGTGACAACCCAATTTTTATAAGTTATTAAAATAAGAATTTAATAATTAAAATTCTTATTATGAGATGTTTTGAGTTTGAGTATGTATATATCGTGCTATATATATTTTGAAATATGTGATGATCGGTGTGAAGATAAATAAATATATATTTATATATTGGGAAAGTGAGGTTTAATAGTTAATTTAACTATTGAAGAGAGTAAATGAAATTGTTACAAAAATGAAATTGACTAAATGTTATTAGTTAATTTAATTAAGTTGAAAATCGTATTATGAAATAATATAATTTGATTATTATGCCTTATTGGCAATGGAATTATTATGAATTAAATTTCATAAATAATGAAAGTAATTCACTTAATTAAAATAGTGAATTAATGTAAATATATTTATTTTAATAAAATGAGAGGGTAATGTGTTACATACAAATATAATATGTTAATATAATTTGATTGTGAATTTCGTAAACAGTTAAGAAAATCATAGCCAGAATCCTCCTTGTTTATAATCATCCTAGGTTCTAGAACGATTAATAAACACATATCACAAAATAATATTAATAAAATTCATTTTATTAATAACTAATTCTTTAAACTTAAATTCTGGATAATTCGATTTTCCGGGTTGTCACATCCTTCCACCCTTATAAAAATTCCGTCCTCGGAATTTCTAAAACCACACCCATTCCCGGGTCATCACATTCACCCATTCTTCATAGAATTTCGCCCTCGAAATTCTAGCTTACCCTTCTTCTCAACTTCTCTTCAAACAATTTCTTATCTTTCAAACCTTCCCTAACCTTCATAATTTATCAAGAATTATGAAGTAGAATGAACAACAAGGAATATAAGAATTCCTTTAAAACATTTCATACTTTTGCTGAGGGGTCAAATTGACCATGAACTCATACTAAGTTTAATAGCATGACGCCGTAACCCTTCTTCCTCGGTCAATTTACAATCACCAAGAAGGTAAACTACCTCTTTCATACGTAGGCGATCAACCCATTGTATAACCCCATTTCGGGGTGTGTTCACCTCAGACTTAATCATTAGATTCCGCACCAAAAAAATTTGGTTTGGCACAACTTCTCAAAGAAAGCTCGATTTTCTTTTAAACATGACATATCATTTGTCTTAGCCGAATCAAATAGCTTAGACCATACCAATAAATTGGATATCAACTTGAAACATTCGTCTTAGTCAAATCAATTGACGTCAACTACTTCTTTAAATTCTTTTTCGCAATACATCAAAATGTTTTATGACGTCATGATACCGTACTTTCACAGTATGTTGAGGACTTCGTCAGTTTATGACCTCGTCATTATACATCATACCATATCGGGTTGTTGATCCTAAGATCACATCCAACACTAGGTTCAATTATATAAATAACTCCATCCTTTTACCATCCTTGCATCGAATGCACAGATGATATAAAATTCATTTTTGATATTTCAAATCAATTTCTTTCTAGCCAAAACAATTATCATAGACATACCAAGAATAGTTCTTTTAAAAATCTATTGGTTCCAAAAGTTGAACCAATTTTATCCTTTTTCAAACGCACACATAAGCACGATTACAATAAACTTTGAAATCTAGCATAGCTAGATGACTTGGAATATCCTATTCTCCATCTTCTTTCATTGTCTTGTTTGTGACAATACTTAAATCGTCTCTAACACCTTCAATGCTAAGCCTATTGAAAATAACTTCACTTTCAGTCTAAACATTCCTATACCTTAGTATAGTCCATCAACTTACCACACTTTATGTGTTTAGGAACTTTCCACAACCATGTGTTTAAGAACTTATCTTCGCAATATGTAATCTAAGAACAAATCAAGGACTATCCATATGCTTAGGGCTCAGAAACATAGCATATAACTATGAGTCACAAACTTTTCATAAGTATGAGTTTCAAGAACTCGCACCTATCTTATCATTCTCTACCTATCAAGTATATACATGAGAAACGATTCACCTTCTCGGCATATACATATTGATAGCGCGACATACTATTCCAATGATTATCACTGTAATAACTAAGTAATCAAAAACCCCCTCCCATTTGAAGGTTCGTACTACTCATCTATCACATGAGTCCTCAATCGAAATCTTAGAACTTCTAACTTTCTCTTTACTTAATACAAATTTTCTTTAATTCAAATGTTATCCTTCTCAACTCAATCTGAGTTCTTCTTCCTGTACTACTTTGTAGTACCATTCAGTCATAGCATTAGCTATAAATCATTCCACGTTTAACAGCTCATCTGTTACTACAATTCACTATGATCACGTGGTGATCTTCTTATCCTTCTATCTATGATTATAGTCTTAGGTACTCATACCTAAGGTTTATAACCTATCAGCTTTAATAACAACTTGCAACACCCCGAAATCTGGTCTATCCTCACACCCAGATTCCGTACATCACGAGTACATCATTTATCCAACATACATCATTATATACTAAAATATAACAACATACATTCTCAAATCCCAGGTTCTAAAACCCTTTTAACCTCTTTCATTATAAATAATGATAAATACATTATTCATTCCATCTTACAAGAGTGACTTTTATCTGCCACCAAGGATACATAACAATTCATTAAGCTAATCAATAGTTTAATTAAACTATTCTACATTACAAGTCTTCGCTTGATCTTTATGCTCATTCACATACTGAATGACACTTCGTCTGGATACCGGTCAGCTTGATCTTTACGGGTCCTTAAGTTCTTTCTAACATCATTCACTGAAAATGTTTTTCATTTAAAGCAACTGTGAGCATTCAATTGCTGAGCAAGTCATAACAATTGAACAAACAACTTCAAGAATTCAAACATTTCTTTAGAACTTCGATAACCGAACAAAGGTTATGAAGCAGCTTGAATAGTTGGAATAATCTCAATTTTTATCATTTTAACACCATATTCACTTTCACTTTAAAATACTTTCATTCTTCTACCTTTTTCATACACATTCTATCTGGCTAGAATCAATAGCACATACTTCAAAATAATGGATCATATATAAACAGAGCATTCTCTTATTGAACAGTTTAATCACAGAACATTTCATCTCATAGAAACACCAAAGTGTTCACATTGTGGCAGAAGGCCTCATACGTTCTACCACCTTGTACAAATATCGCACATTCGCACATAAATAGAACTTCTCAAGTTCAACATCTGAGAAGTTTAAGAAACTGTCATTGATTTAAAATATGAATGAAGTTAGGAAACTTGCCTTATGCACAGCTACAGCTTACGCCGAACTACTCATTCCAATTCATATGTAGCATATCAGGAAAACAACACATACACCAATTAGTCTGGTATATTTGACTTATGCATTTGTTTATTTAACTTAACTACTTAAGGTTCGTGTTCTTGCAATATAAATTTACACGACTAACTTTCATTACCGGTTTACGGCTTCATGACATACGGAGATGTCTTACTCAATACGTTCATCATCTTTGATGATTTACAATCTTATCTTCTTCTTATAACTCTTCTAGGACTCAGCACACATCACTTCTCTGCTAGTAGTCCATATGGTACTCTGAGTGGTTTCCCACAAACAACAAACAAACAAGTTCTTGTCTCATCTACACTGCCATCATAGTGAGTTAGATAGGTTGTCAGTTTCATGTATACCTTCGCTCTCTGAACAAATTGTTTAGCCTAGCTCCCATATGTCAACCATCAAAGGTTACAATTGTACCACACCTAAACTTATCTTAACTTATACGAACTATTAAACTATAATATTCGTTAAGTCAACTTCTTATTCCTTATAGCTTTTTGGAAAGTAATTGCCATACCTCAGGGTTCATTCTTTATCGTCTAAGTCATACAGTCTTTTGTATACTCAGAGCGATCATTCAAGTTAATCATTAACTCAGCTTCGTTATGTTAACGTCATTATCTTTAATTCAGTTTTTTACCATTCCTGGTTTAATTATTGATCTTCATTATCTTACGGTCAAACCATACACGGGGTGTAGGTTCTATCCGTTTAGTATGCGTACACTCAACCTTCACGTCGGTTAAAGTGTTTAACGCTTTCATTTCATTCTATCATTCTCTATCTAAAGCACAATCGACTTCCATTAATCTTATTCCCGTTCGTTATGGCTTTCTTGATAACAATCGTTATTCTTCCTTAATGTCGAAGCCATATGGTTCGTTGTATGGTAAGACCGGCCATTCAACGCAACTGCGTTGCGTTCACAACGTCTATACACTTTAAACTTATCTCTCATTACCCCAACGTAACATCGAAATGTTATTCAATACCCTCGTCACTCAACGTCTAAGGAATCACAATTATAGCAATCCCCCACGTTCGTTTATCGCGACTACGGTCCCTAGATATTAGTTCCGTAACCCGCGTCTACATTCTTTGTCTTTTAATCTCTTTTAATCTTTCTGTTCAATCTTTACTAAAGGTTAAAATCACTTGATTAAGTGTTACATTAGTTGAACATTATGTTCTTTATCTTCCCTTATGTTTCCCCCGAGAGCTGAGCAGTTAAACGCTCTTCTCAGGCTTTTTCTTCACATCGATGCTGCGGTGCCTGTGACATCCCAGATTTTTAGAATTTATAAATGAGAATTTTATAAATAAAAGTATTATTTATGAGATATGTTGGGTGTGAGTATGTGTATGTCTTATATTGTAGAATATGTGAATTGATGTGAAGAGAATGTTATATATTAATTTTAATATATATAAATATTTAATTGAAATATTTATTGAGTTAAATAAATAAATTTGGTTTTGATTAAAGAGTAATGTAATTAAAGTGTAGTAGATTAATTAAATAAATATTTAGTATTTAATTTAATTAATATAATAATTTTATGTTATAGTTCTAATTTAATTAAGATAATTAAATTAGATGAGTTATGTGATGATTGTTACACGAAATTATAATTAACAAGTAAATATAATTATGTGACAATTTGATGAGATTGATTGATGTTAAACCATTGATTAATTAAAATAATGAGTATTTGCCAAACATGGTCTTAGGCTTTTCAAGTTAAAGTTGGTGTAACCTATGTATTAACTAGTAATTAGTATATATAATAATTACTAGGAGTTACATATATTATATATTACTGGTATTTTATATTATATGTATATACTACAAGTTAGTGCGTTAGTTTTAGAAAACAAACCAAAGAAAGGAGAGAATTGTAAGAAAAGAAGAAGAGGAAGAAAAAGAAGAAGAAGGGAAAGCTTTGAGAAGACAAAACAAGCTCCATCATCATTATCTCCATCTCTCTCTTAAATTCATACTAATAAGGTTATAATCTAAATTCCTTGTTTTAATTATAATTTTATGTTCTTCATAATGTAGGAGAAATTGAGAGAGATAGAGAGAAATAGAGGAATTGAGATGATCTAAAAGAAGAAGAAGAAGAAAAAGCTAGAAGAATGTAACTTCTAAACTTTTATTTAATCTTTG
Organism: Panax quinquefolius; assembly: GCA_020205615.1. Lineage (NCBI taxonomy): Eukaryota > Viridiplantae > Streptophyta > Magnoliopsida > Apiales > Araliaceae > Panax > Panax quinquefolius. The sequence continues at coordinate 62,765,499 of CM035171.1, read as the reverse complement.
ATTTTTGGGTAGATTTATGTTCTAGGGTATTAGATCATGCTTAATCTTGTTTGTATAGGTTTAATCTTGGATTATCAAGAATCAAACAAGAGGGTTCAAGAAAGAAAATGAAATGGAAAGAGAATTTGAAGAACAAAATTCGTAGGTTTTGAGTAATTGTGGACAAATATTGTAAAATTCATACCTCTTTGGGTATAATGAGTTAGAAAGTGAGCCTTATATCAAATCGAAGATATGGAAGTAAGCTATATTCTAAAAGTGGAATCACATAAAAACGCTTTGCAGATTTCTTGCAATGTCTGTTTTAATAAGGCTGGTACGAAGGGAAAATAATCTACCCAGAAAATCAAAACTATTACGGTTTCTGACTTTGAACAATTCATATAAATTCGTGTGTTTTGAATATGAAGAAACTTTAAACTATAAAGTTGTAGATATGGAAGTTTAATAGCCAGACTCGCGAGATTGAGCCATTTTATGGACCGGATCATGTCCGAAATAAATCGTTTAGTAAGGATGTCCAGAAAATGAAATTTTCTAGACTAGTTGATGAATTACAGAATCTGGTTTAGATGGATAAGGGTCTGACTTTAAGGCCTAGATGAGGTTGTAGTAAACTGAGTAAGGGTTAAATCTATATAAGAAGGAACAAAAATGGACATGTAACGAAGGAGTTATGTTAAAAACAAAAACAACGTATTGTTAAAGAAATTGTGAAGATGAGTTTTATAATTCTGTTTGAATTAAGATTTTGGGTGATGTTATATTTTGATGATTAAAAATATGTTTTGATATATGTAATGAGTATAGATATGTGTTATCATATTCTATGCATAATTAACCATTTAAGATCAAAAGTTGAGATAAGTTAATGTGTGCACATAACGTGCTCGATAAAATGCCTAAGAGTAATAGTGTTTCTAAACTTTGGTATACAAAGTGTCTATCTAATAACTAATATTGGATGTTATGTGCATCTGAGTATGAAAAGATGATAATACAAAAATAATAATGGAAAGAAATTGAAAAGGGCGATTTTTGATTTTTGAAGGAAAATTAAACTTGTAAACAATGTGTTGAATATGCATATTTGAAACCAAAGTGGTATAATAAAATGGTGTGATATACGCACATTAAACTACAAGTGCGATAGTCTAGCATGTGTGGTGATGAAAATGAAAATAAAATCGAGTTGCATATAAAATAGTTAGATGTCTACAAAGACATTATAAAGGATAATAAGATAAAGTAAGGTCTTAGAATAAATTTGACCATGAGATTGAGTATTGATTTTATTTATTATCAATCTCACATACAGTGTAGGTTGTGCAAGGACGCGAAGTATTAGTGTGTTGGTAAAACACCGGTAAAGGCAAGTCTTTCAGTTCCTTTTTGCTATGTGAACTTGATGATGATCTACTTTAAAATTTTAGTGTATGATGTATTATATATGTCAAAAGTATGAAATGTGAAAGTCAATCTATGACTATGATGATTGAACTATGAATGTTGATTGAGTAAGAAACTCAATCTTTATAGTTGTTATGTGAACTATAACATGTATGCTATGTTTGTTTGTGATTATTCTTGTATGTTGAGCATGTTTTTATGTGCTACGTGATGCATGAAAACTGTTAGATTTTGCTGAGCTGTCGAGCTCATTCTTGCAAATAACCATTTTTGCAGATACAAGAATTGAAGGTAATGCTATGTGCTACTTGATTGTTATGGATCAAAAGTGATATATGAAGATTTAATATCCTAGCTAAGTTTTTATTCTTGTAATCCATGTCTAATGTTTTGAATAATGTATTAATGTTGAATTGTAATATTATTTTGCGAATGTAAACTATTGTAGTATTAAAATGATTCTGAGACATTTAGTTGTAAAGGTTGATGGTTTTGGGAACGAGGATAGTTCGTAATAGAAAATTTTATTTATTCCGCAAATTTCAATGGTTGTATTATCGTTTAATGATGTAAAATTAGAGGTTGAATGTATTATAAACGACCGAAGTTGAGAATTAAATTGTATGAATTTTTGGGTTGTTATAATTGGTATCAAAGCCGTAGGTTATAAACCTTAGGTAGGAGTACCGTAGGCTATAACCTTAGAGAAGGAATGAGCATATAATGAAAGCATAAGCTCAAATAGAGTTTGAACAATAAGAAGTAATTTAAGAAACGTATAGAGAAGGGATTAAAAACATGCGTGAGAGGATTCAAAGAAGAATCTCGTAGAGTTATGGGGAATAATATGGATATAAGGTGATAATAAATAGACAGTGTCTATAAGAAGAGAATGATAAAGAAGTTAAGAATAAAAAAAGGTTATTTTTAAGTGTGGTACAATCGTACTCTTTAATAGTTGATGTATGGTATCAAGGCTAAACGACTCCTTCATAGAGCGGAGGTATATACGAACTAGCAACTCGGAACCTAGTTTGTTGGTTGTTTGTGGGAAACCACTCAGCGTAACATATTGAAACTATTAGAGACTCGATGTGTACCAAGTGTAGAAAATGGATACGTATGGTGAAAATGTGGAACTCGATTGGAATGTTGAACAATATAAATGAAGTTGGAAATTCTTAAAGCAGGAATTGTTATATAAACAAGACGATTCAAAGAAGAATCTTGAAGAGATATGTAGATAAGAAATGGGAGTTACCTAACTCCAATAGCAAAGATAACGAATAATGTCGTAAATGAAAAGAAAGAAAAGGGATCGTAAAACAAAACGATCACGAGTTAACAAAAGAATTTTAAGAGAGATGATTATAGAATAAGATCACGACGTGATCAGTTTAAGTTATAAAAGAAAGATGGTCTGTAATTTTTGAATAATTATAGCTTAATGCTATGAAGATGGAGTACTATGAAATAGTATGAGATAACTCACGAGGAGTTATAGATGATGTGATACGAGGAATTTGTATCGAGCAAAGAGCAAGTTAAGAGTAAGATAGAGTTAGGTGGGATTTCAATTGAGGACTCATGTGATGGTTGAGTTGTACAAATCTTTGTATGGGCGAGGGTTTTGTGCTTGCACTCAGTTTATCATATTGATAATTATTAGAATGTTGGTGTCACGCTATCAATGTATATGTGACGAAAAGGTGATTCTTTTCTCATGTGTATGTTTGATAGTTAGAAACTATTAAGATTAGACAGATATTATTAGGATTAGGCACAATTCTTAAAACTAATGAATATGGTAAGTTCGTGACTCATAATAATATGGTATGTTTTGAACCCCTCAACGAAAGGACGCCTATGGTCTGACTAAGATAAGTTCTTAAACTCATATTATTGTGGCAAGTCCTGAACTTCCAATGTGCGGTAAGTTTGATGAACTGGGGTATAATTAAGTTATGAATGAAGAATTGAGGATTATGGGAATAGATAGAATTATTAAGCAATGGATCAGTATAGAAAGTGGAGACATAAAATTTTCCAAATCTTCTAGCTATGTTAAACTTCAAATTTTTGACATCAAGCTAAATTCGCACTATGTGCCTTTTTAAAATGAATTTTTACTCTCAACGCATGGTGACAAATGTGTATGTGTGGACTTCGGGACACTGACACATCGTTACCTATTGAGATATGATATCACTAAAATTGATTTTTAAAGATTTTTGAACTATTTATAGAATAGTCTATGCTAATTGTTTCGGCTAGACGAAAATGATTTAAAAATATCAAAATGTATTTTATATCATTAATGCATCATGGAACACTGGTACAAAGATGATAAAAAGCAGCGGAGTTATCAATGCGAAATTTCTTAGTGTTGGATGTGATCTAAGGATCATCGACCCACTATGGTATGATATAGTAGTATGACAAAGTCACAAAATGACGGAATCCTCAAAGCGGATTTGTAAATACAGTGCGGTATCATGACGTCATAAAAAGATTTTTGAGGTTTCATTAAGATATGAGAATATATATATATATATATATATGTATATGTATATTTCAATTGATGTCTGAATTGTTGTAGAAGACTATGCTATTTGATTCAGCTAGACGATTATTGAAAGATGTTCATGAAATTCAAACGTTCATTGAAAAGTTATGCCAAACCAAATTGTTTTGAGTGCGGTTTAGATGTTGAAAAAGCGAGGTGAACAACCTATAAGGGGACATGTTTTTCGGGGACAATGGTTCCGAGCGTAACGCATATAATCGTTACAAAACACTACGTTGCGGCCCAACGTAGTGGTACAATAGGCTGGCCACCTTGTGTACGTGTGGAGGGTGTTTTCAGTCTTTGTGATTCATAAACACTATGGTTTGCAGTGTGAAGGATTGAGTTGAAGCACTAGTAAACCAAGAATAAAGTTCACGGTCTTGTGACCCCTCAGCATGATTTGGAATCTTTTGAATTCCTGTTATTCATATCGCTTTCCAATTATTGAGCAATTGTGGAAGATTCTTATTATTCTGAAAGGTGAAAGTGGAAAGGATAAGAAAAATTAAGCAAAACATAATAATTTCCAGAAAGAAGAGAAATGTGAAACTCTTAGAAGAGGATGAGGTGAGGAATATGATGGTCTTAGAAAGATCTTTAGAAAAAGAATTGGGTTGCAGAACATAATGAATAAATAGGTAGTAACATAAAATCTATTTTTGATAGAGGGAATGAATGAAAATTAGTAAGTCAAAAAAATTTCGAGGATGAAATTCTTAGAAGAAGGGGTGAATGTAATGTCCTGAGAGTTTGATCATATAGTATATGATAATGATCCTTAGAGAAAGATAATGAACGGGTCAAAGAATATGTAATACTCAAATATAATTGAGTCTAAGTAAATGTTATGAAATAAAACTTAGAAGAATTTATTATCAAGAATGGTGAGAGTAGAAAATATAAAACCTATATTAAGGTAATGTGTTGAAGTTATTCAATGAATTGATTTGAGGAAAACCTGAGTAAGGTAGGGTTTAAATTGATTAGAGGACTAATTTCTTATAAGGAGGAAGGATGTGACATCCTGCATTTTTAGAATTTATAAATGAGAATTTTTTAAATAAAAGTATTATTTATGAGATATGTTGGAGTGTGAGTATGTTTATGTCTTATATTATAGAATATGTGAATTGATGTGAAGAGAATGTTATATATTAATTTTAATATATATAAATATTTAATTAAATTATTTATTGAGATAAATAAATAAATTTGGTTTTGATTATAGAGTAATGTAATTAAGTGTAGTAGATTAATTAAATAAATATTTAGTATTTAATTTAATTAATGAGTTAGAAAGTGAGCCTTATATCAAATCGAAGATAGGGAAATAAGCTATATTCTGAAAGTGGAATCACATGAAAATTCTTTGTAGATTTCTTGCAATGTCTGTTTTAATAAGGCTGGTCCGAAGGGAAAATAATCTGCCAAGAAAATCAAAACTGTTACGGTTTCTGACATTGAACAATTAATATATAAATTCGTGTGTTTTGAATTTGAAAAAACTTTAAACTGCAAAGTTGTAGATATGGAAGTTTACTAGCCATACAAGCAAGATTGAGCCATTTTATGGAACAGATTATGTCCGAAATAAATTGTTTAGTAAGGATGTCCAGAAAATGAAATTTTCTAGACTAGTTGATGAATTACAGAATCTGGTTTAGATGGATAAGGGTCTGACTTTAAGGCCTAGATGAGGTTGTAGTACACTAAGTAAGGGTTAATTCTATATAAGAAGGAACAAAAATGGACATGTAACGAAGGAGTTATGTTAAAAACAAAAACAACGTTTTGTTAAAGAAATTGTGAAGATGCGTTTTATAATTCTGTTTGAATTAAGATTTTGGGTGATGTTATATTTTGATGATTAAAAATATGTTTTGACATATGTAATGAGTATAGATATGTGTTATCATATTCTATGCATAATTAACCATTTAAGATCAAGAGTTGAGATAAGTTAATGTGTGCACATAACGTGCTCGATAAAATGCCTAAGAGTAATAATGTTTCTAAACTTTGGTATACAAAGTGTCTATATAATGACTAATATTGGATGTTATATGCATCTGAGTATGAAAATATGATAGTACAAGAATAATAATGGAAAGAAATTGAAAAAGAGCGATTTTTGATTTTTGAATGAAAATTAAACTTGTAAACAATATGTTAAATATGCATTTTTGAAACCAAAGTGGTATAATAAAATGGTGTGATATACGCACATTAAACTACAAGTGCGATAGTCTAGCATGTGTGGTGATGAAAATAAAAATAAAACCAAGTTGCATATAAAATAGTTAGATGTCTATAAAGACATTATAAAGGATAATAAGATAAAGTAAGGTCTTAGAATAAATTTGACCATGAGATTGAGTATTGATTTTATTTATTATCAATCTCATATACAGTGTAGGTTGTGCAAGGATGCGAAGTATTAGCCTGTTGGTAAAACACCGGTAAAGGCAAGTCATTCAGTTCTTTTTTGCTATGTGAACTTGATGATGATCTGCTTTAAAATTTTAGTGCATGATGTATTGTATATGTCAAAAGTATGAAATGTGAAAGTCAATCTATGACTATGATGATTTAACTATGAATGTTGATTGAGTAAAGAACTCAATCTTTATAGTTTTTATGTGAATATAACATGTATGCTATGTTTGTTTATGATTATTCTTGTATGTTGAGCATGTTATTATGTGCTACGTGATTCATGAAAACTGTTAGATTTTGTTGAAATGTCGAGCTCATTCTTGCAAATAACCATTTTCTTGATTTAAGAATTGAAAGGTAACGCTTATGTGCTACTTGATTGTTATGGATCAAAAGTGATATATGAAGATTTAATATCCTAGCTAAGTTGTTATTCTTGTAAACCATGTCTAATGTTTCGAATAATGTATTAATGTTGAATTGTAATATTTTTTTGCGAATGTAAACTATTGTAGTATTAAAATGATTCTGAGACATTTAGATGTAAAGGTTGATGGTTTTAGGAACGAGGATAGTTTGTAATAGAAAATTTTAATTATTTCGCAAATTTCAATGGTTGTATTATCGTTTAATGATGTAAAATTAGAGGTTGACTGTATTATTAACGACCGAAGTTGAGAATTAAATTGTATGAATTTTTGGGTGAATTCTGATTGCTACTACCTTCTTTATCTCAAGCATCATGATGCAAAACTCGATTGTACGGTCCTCCGAATCCGGTCTTTGTATAAAGGCATATGCATAGTGGCATGCAAGACTGAGCCCTAACCCTAGAAAATTTTTCTTAGTGTTAAATCCAATTTGAGACGCTTACTTCCCAATCTCATAACTCCTTCATTATAACTCAGAACGAGGTTGTTCCAAAGCCATTCTCTTCATTATCTTAAGTACTTCAATACCCCTCGAACAGAACTTTGTTCTAAATCCGTTAACGTGCGATTTGATTGGCTTAATCTTTACCCTTCATTCATTTTTACGTTTTTAACGTTCTTCGTTCGTTCGTTCGTAATTCGGTCATCCGAACTTGGAACTCGTTCGTTATTGAGTCCACGACTCACGTTTTCTACATTCTCTTACTTCCTTATGAAACCCTACTAGTTCGAGTTCATTTACACACTTTCTAAATCTCGTTCGTCTTTTACGAAATTTTTTCCATAACTTCGTTATAACTAAGTTTTAATCTATTCTTCATGATCGTTTTTACCGTTCCTAACCAAGAAATAAGAAACTAACTTATACGCGATGGTTTTAAACTTATCCATCAACAACAATTATCCTACGATGGTTTTAAATTTGTCCATCAACAATGTTCTTCGTGTTCTTCGTTCGTTCTTCATTTTAATCGAAATTTTGATACTATTTCACTTTTTCTTAGAATTTGATGTTATAGAACACCATTCCTTACTTATTTCACCTACTCATTCATATAATCCACTCGAATCGTTCTAATTCATTACGAATCTTACACTTCTTTAAGAAATTCATTTACTAAACTTCAAATACTTATTTCTTATTTTCTCAATGATTTCAACCATATGAAATCATTCCTAACATTATTTACTTCTTATTCTCAATAAGTTATGTTTTTAAACATAGAAACTTAAAGAAAACTATATAAAAGTTAGGTTTCAGATTACCTTCCTTCTTTAATTTCCTTCCGTCGAACAAAGTTTGTTCACGAGACAACTTCTCCTCTTCCTCCCATCCGAACCCTCTCTCTCTCTCTCCCTCTCTCTCTCTCTCAAGTTGTAGGATTTCAAAATCCTAAATAAATGAATTAAGCTTCCTATTTATAGAAAACCAAGGCTAGGGGCAAAATAGTCATTTTGCCCCAAAATCACTATTCATACCACCTTACTATTCTACCTCCTTACTATTCACGTAGCTTCCCTTGGAAGCTTCATGCTTCTACATCTTGCGAGAATTAGGTCGAGATTCGAAAACTGCGATTCTCGGAATCCAAATATTTTTGGATATTTCGTCTTTCCTTTACCGATTAACTTTTACGTATTCTTCGGATATCCAAAAAATTGAAAAACACTTTTTGGTGTCAAGCGTTTTCCTTCACATTTTCCCCTAACGTAGTTAAATGAATGAAAAGTACATAACAATACTTTTCGTCATTTTTATTTCGTCCGATTTCTGCACGTTTTTCGAGAAAAACTTTTATCAGCTTACTTAACTTTTCACGATATATTATCGTCAAATCTTTTGACGGAATGTCATTTCGACATACCGAACTCTCAAAAAGGATTAGGCTATTCAAAGTAGAACCCTTAGGGTTCTGTCGAGTGAATAGTGCCTATTTCGTCTATTTCCCTAAAAATATTTTTGTTCCCAGAAATTTTTTATTTTCATCTTGAAAATTCTTACTCGTTCAATCTAGCTCGTAGCCAGAATCCTCTAGGTTTATAATCACCCTAGGTTCTAGAACGATTAATAAACACATAACACAAAATAGTATTAATAAAAATTTATTTTATTAATAACTAATTCTTTAAACTTAAATTCTGGACAATCCGATTTTCCGAGTTGTCACAGTGTAACTGAGGGCTAAGTAAATATACATAACTTATTTTTCTAAGGTTAAGAACATAGAAGAGAGTAATAGAGAAATTGAGAGAATTCTTTGTAAATGGAGAAGAAAATTCTGAGAATCAAAGAAGAGGAAGAAGATTAATCAAGCTTCTCTAATTATCTAGCTAATTAAAGGTAGGCAATCTAGTTTAAAGTTTTGAGTTCTTAGTTTTGTTTTCTAAGTTCTCTATAATTGAAGTTCTATGGTTAATTTGTTGAGAAATTAGTTTTATGTGTATTGGGATTACATAATCTGTTATATGTTGTCTATAGATGATTTTTGAAGGATCGAATTCTTGAAAGCTTGTTTGAAAGTGAAGAATATTAGTTTTGGTTTTTATACATATTAAATAGTCTATTTTGGAGTCAAAATTGGTTTTGAATTCATACTTTAAACTGTAAATTGATGATGGATGTTGTTAATACTTTGAAATACAAAAACAACGGAAGTTAAACTGATCGATTTGGTTGAATAACGAATTCGTGGTGAATGAATTCGTTAAATATGTTTAAAACATGAAAAATTAGCATGAACACTGAATTGGAACCCTTAAAATGAATTGTTAATGTTCTTGAAGTGTTATAATTATTCTGTAGATGTGTAGTTTAGTGTTTCACGAGTTCATAGAGTCGAAAACCAACTAATTCCGACTTAAAATGAAAAAGCTATGAAGGTTTGAAGTAAAACATTGCAAAATCAGAATCTGGTGAAGTCGGCCTTGAAAGCGCTTGCGTAAGTAGCGCAGTGCAATTTTGGCGTTGCTAGGTGGCGATGGCATGTATTTGGGGTGTCATGTTTATTTGTTTTTGACTGTTTTGGTAAAACGACCATAACTCTTTCATACAAACTCCGATTGAGGAGATTCAAGATGTTCCGGAATAAGGACGAATAGACCTACAACGTTTATGCTATAAGTGTTTCAATTTGGGATCGTTAGCAGGGGAAAAATGGTCATCTTTAGGACTGTTGTGTTTTTGGGGACAATCGGAGGGCATCGGGTATGCACGTATGCAAGTCTAGTGCTTCTGACGATAAAAGATGTTGTTCTAAGTTATAGAACATGAATATTATGAAGTATAATTATGCTTAACATTAATAAATTATATATTAGATAAGTTATATAGGTATTCTAAGCACACATAAGAGAGACAAATCGGGCGTGTGACGAATGAACGTCGAAACGCCGTGATAAGTGTTAATGAACGTAAAAAGTGTTTTAAATCAAATGAAATGAATATTATAAGATATTAAATGAGATTAATATAAAACCAATAAGTAGTTCTTTCAAGACTTAAACACTTGAATGAACTTCGAGTATGATCTAAGAAGTAATACAGTGAGAAGAAAGTCAAAAGTTAACACAATCAAATTGAACATTGTGTATTGATAATAAAAAGGTTATCAGATATAGAGTAAAGTTTAAATTATAACTACTATGCATTGCTATGTGAATAATAGTTAATGTGAATGATTATATAATTGTGTAGGGCACGTGAAGTGCAGATAGCTGTAAGCTGTTAAACTGTTATTGGTAAACAATGATCAAGGCAAGTCTTTCAGTTCCTATTTGCTATGTGAACTTGATGATGAACTATTTTAAATCTTTATTGCAAATATCATTATGTGTTATATATATTATGAAAGTATGAAATGTTAAAGTCAATTTATGACTACGTTAATTGAGTAATGAATGTTGATTGAGGAAGGAACTCAATCTTTATACTTGTTATATTAATTACAACATGTATGTTATGTTATTCCAATGTTTATGAGATGTATGATAATCATGTTATTATATGTTACGTGATGCATGAAAACTGTTAGATTTGTTGGGCTGTCGAGCTCAACCTTGCAAATAACTATTTTTCGCAGGTTAAGGATTGAAGGTAACACTATTTGCTACTTAAATGACGTGGATCAGAAATAATACATGAATATTAATATTTTAACTAAATATTGTTATTTCTTTAAACCATGATTAAGGTTCATGAGATGTATTCAATGTTTTATGATATATATTTTATGTTGAGTTTTAAAGTTAAAGTTTTTGTTGTTCGATGTATATAGGATATCGATTTGATATGTAAGTATATATATTAACTCTGATATATAAGATTATATAAGATTCAAAGACATGTAGATGATAAAGGTTTTGATTTAGGGAATTAAAGTAAAAAGATAGAAACGTTTAAATTATTCTGCATTTTATTAAGTTTAACATCGAATAATGATGTAAAATCATAAGTTAGACGTGTTATTAATGACCAGAGTCGATAATTAAATTTTATGAATTTTGGGGTCATTACAGGAAGCCAAGCACCTATGAGCTTTATTGTAGAATGTCCATTTGTCAAATCCTAAAAATTTTCAATTAATTAGTGCTTTTATTTTGTCCATTTTTCGGAGTTATTTGTTTTATAAGTTCTCTCATGTTCCAAAGTGCTATTCTAATCCATGTTATCTTTCTTCATTGCAGGCATTGGAGGTTCAATGGGTAGGAAAAGATTATGGAAAGGGAAGCAAAGCACTGGGACTGCACAGAAATCAAGGGAATTTTTTTCCAGACCAGAGCTATGCCTGCCCCAACAGATATTTTATGCCTAGAAAGTCCGCCCCGGTGGCTAACACTCTGTTAAAGCCCACCTCGGCGGAGGTTTATAGGCCTGATAATGCCGCCCCGATGGGCATCTTCTCTGTCCAATGCCGCCCCAGTGGGCCTTCACGACCAAAAAATAGCCGTCCCGACGGGCATTGCGCAATGCAGTTTTTTATAAAACTTCTTTTGGTAGTCGACCGAACAATTCCTTTTATTCTAACTCGACTGCTATTTGCCCTAATTGCTGAGAACGAGCCTAAAAACTTCTTTTATACTCAAACCCTTCAATTTTGTTTTCCCAATCTATCTCTTAATCAGATTTAAGAACTTTTATAGTGCAATTTATAGGCTTGTTCATTTTGATATTGGGATATTACACAGATTCATGGTCTTGGTCTAATTAAATAAGGTATTGACTTAGTTAAGCATTCTAAGAGACTAAGACCAAGTGGAGGTCACAAACAAACATCGCTATGGAGGAGGTCGAGCACGACGTTTGACCATTCAGGAAAGTCCTTAACTCTTAAATTCTTTCTATTTAAACAATGAGGACGTTATTCACTTTGAGTTTGGGGGTGGATCATATTGCATTACATAATTGTTTAGTTCACATACATTTCATTGGTTAGTTATTTATATTTTTGTATATTGTAGGCATGTTTCATGTTGGGTAAATTCTATATACGCTTTACACACAAGTGTACGTGGTCAACAAGTAATATAATGATAAGAAAAGTATAGTTCCCACAAAGACTAGTATGAAATTAAACCTAACAATTAACAGTTTTATATTATTTCAATTTTATTAAACTAAAATTAATGATTATAATTACTAAAAACTACGAAACTAAAAATCCAAACCAATCAACACAAATTATTAACCGTAATTTCAAACAAATAATGGAGAATTAGGCTTACAATTTCACTTTAAGTTTCACTCTGATTATCACACATTTTTCCAATTTAAATTTACTATCTCAGTTTATTAATGAAGAACACTTAAGTAGAATTAGCCATCTATCGATGCACTAACATCGTATTAACTCAAATCCATAATTTAATAGAATTAAGCCAAACTCCCTAATTAACTAATCCACTATATCTCTATGTGAATTAAAATTAAATAAGGTTTAAATTTCATGTTCTTTATTGATTACATGCGATGCTAAGTATATCTCTATCCTAAACATTCATCCAGATTCCATCAAAACACAGAAATCAAGAACACATGTTATTGTAACTAGATCTAGATTCATACATCATCTCTCGAATCCATATAAATCCGTACAGAATTAGTGATCAAGCAATTCATAAATTAAAGTATAAATCACAATAGATAAACTGAAATTGATAGTATTATTAAACTGAAATTAAGGCATGACAATCATCGTTCAACACTAAAGATCCACTACAAGCCTAAAAAGTAATTAGTTCATAATCAATGAATTAAAAATTGAATAAAGTAAATAATTCATCATCCAAATTACAAAAACTGAATTAAAGAGATAGAATATTAATACACCACCCTTCTTTTCCTTCAAATTTGTAATCTTCGTGAAATCACCTTTTTTTCTTTGCTCCTCCAATGTTCTTCTCTCAATTAGGGATCCCAAAAGTGTAATTAATTGTCAGATTGATTCTGTGTCTTCTAATTGGCATAAGTTATTTCAATAGCTGAACCAAATCCAATCCCAATCCATACCAAAGTCATCCAATCCAATCTTCTTGAGAATTTTAATCAAAATCAAACTCCTTTTTGTATCCAATTGGTTATCAGTCCCAAGAATCCCCATAACTAAAAAAAATAACTTCCTTGTTACACTCCTAACTTGAACCTATTACATAAAGAAATCTTCAGTCCAATTATAACTAAAATTCATACATAAAGAACCAAATCTGCAGCTGACCCGTCCGACCAGCGCTCCCTGCACCAAGCAAACATAATCTCACCCTCATGTAGCGTGCCCTGTGCCATTTCCTATACAACCATGGCGCACCCATTGCCAGTAATGCAGAATGCCAAAAAATCCTCATAATTTCTTGCAAATATTGGCTCTTAGACATCTTCACCATATTAACCTGTAAAATGAGAAAAACCCATCAAAAGTAACATGATATACCTAAAAACTAACATTATACCAAGCTAAACGAGATCAAATCGTAGATTAAAAACCTACTCATCAAATTCTCCCAAACTTGAAACATTGCTTGCCCTCGAGAAAAATGATATGCAATGCAAATGCAACTACTAAATACCTACGAATCTAGTAGTAAGACATAACATAGTCTAATCACACGGCCTAAGAGAAATCAAGCAAACACGATATTATATCATATCAAGACCAATCAATAACTTTCCAATCAATCATCAAATCTTAAACTGTTATTACTTATATAGCGTGTGTGTGCTCAACAACCATGCTAAATTATATAAAGCTAAATAAAACATATAATATGCTTCTTCCAAGGCATCATACAATGTAAACTCAAGAAATCCAAAAACAGGCTAAATCCGACTAACGTCAAACATTTACCAAGTTAAAAAGTCCAAACGGGATACTTATGCTTTATATTTTTTTATTCACGGAGGCATTTCGCTCTTATTTCCCATTTTTTATCATTCTCAAGGTTGTGCAATGTCTAGTACTCTTAGGCTTTTCAGTGCTACCCCTTAATGAGCTTCCAACCAATGACTTCCAAACCATTAAGGCTTTAGGGCGCTAGGTGTATAGAAAATCCCCTCGGGCGTACTTACTCAAGTAACAAAGGCCACAAAACTAGACTAACCGCGATGTTTATTCTTACTTTTTTTCATTTACTTTTTTTTCCAAAGCTTATATATCCCAAATTTTCCCTCAAACTTAGGTTCTTGTCTAATTTTAGCCATCTCTGCCTATTCATGTCTTTCTTTTATTCAAACTAGCATTATCCTTAAGAATTCAATTATGTGTCCATTTAAACTTAATCAGTCAACAAGATTGTTTCTAAAGTGCTAACCTGATTATATCAGTTTCAAACAGAATAAGATTTAAATAATAACAAGAATTCACATCAAAGCCTTAATAATCAATACTATACTTGTCTACACAATTCCAATCTCATCATTGGCCAAAATAGACTCTTACTATCTAACAGCTGGAAACATACAAATGTATAAACTAAATGCAACAAACACATTAAACTACACTATTATTTTTTTAAAAAAAATTAAATTTCTCATTTTTTTAATATGCATGAATGAATGATACCAAATGATATCACCAACAAAACAATTATATTAATAATTTATCAAAAACTAAAAACTAACATGAATATGTAATCACCAACTGAATTAATTAATCAACGACAACTTGGTTTTTAAAATTTGAAATTAACGAATGGCGCCCCCCGCGCTGTATCTTCATGAAAGGTGGCGCGCCTCGCGCTACTTAGGCAGAGAGTAATTCCAGGATGGCACTCCCCGCGCCTGATTACAATGTAACCTGGCGCGCCCCGCGCTATGCAGTCAGAATTTATACTCAGTATGGCGTGCCCCGTGCTATGTTTTCACTTAATGTGGTGCGACCATATTGGTATGGCGATGGTATTGATGATGAAGCGATGCGCCTCGTCTTCATCTTTGCATTGGCTCCTGGCGCGACCCGCACTATGACGCCCCCAAAATCGGGTATCTTCCAACCCAACATATGGTGCTACACGGTGCTACAGTTCACACATACATTCAATTGAAATTCCTCAAAAAGAACGAATGTGTCTTATATATATACCGAAACAATATTACCATTCCACATGTTCTTAATAAACATTACATTTTTTCTTGTCATAATATCGAATATTGATATCATTCACCTATATTATTACAGAAGTAATCTAAAGGTTCACCTTAGCCTTCCCTTTATCCTTGCCGGATCCTTCGGTTCGTTCGGTCTTAGCTGCATTCATATGGTTAAAGCAAGAGTGAACATAACTAGCTCAGCAAGTATGACAATTCCATTAAACAATATGCTTGAACATAGGAATCGTATATCTTCAATAACTGAACAATAGTTATGAAGTACTATCGATAATTCAAAATAGCACTTCACTTTTCTTTAAAATGTTTCAAAATGAATATTATTCAGTAAAACATCAATTTCGGTCCAAGATCATCAACATTTCACACTTTCTTTGAAAAGGATAACCCGTCACTAAGTCCGTAAGTCTGACATATCTTATGAGCACGTCTAGGTGATCAGCCTATAGTACTCTATGTTGATCACCACTACATTCTTTAAATGTATGTACGTTTAAGTTGTGGCAACCTCACGTGCCTATCGTTTGACGACAAAACATTTTAGCATACTCAGTCTTCATTTGAAAACTATACCAACATAGTTTAGTAAAACATTGACAATACTTTGATAGATTATAAGAAATCCAACATATCATAAGTCTAGCCGAAAGAATTGGCTTTGACTTCATCATACATCAATTCATGCGTAAGAATACAAGAATCACAAAAGCTCGTCCAGATTGAATTGAGACAAGGGTTAGAACACTTGCCTTCAGCGTCTGCTACTGTTATTACACGTTCACTGTAAGTCTTTAAGGTCTCTACAATATATGATCACCTAACGTAACTATGACGCCCCCAAATTCGGACTTCCATTTGGTCACTCGAATTCGGTTCATCACGTTCTCATGGTAAAACCATAGTAACTAAAATAACACATACACAATGGAAAATCTACTTTAGAATAATATACAATGATTTATTATAATTATTCCCCCAAGTCTCGCAACCTACAGTGCTTAATAGATTACATAATAATATCTAATAAAGACTTATTACATGATCTTACTTAAGCTTAAACATAGTATGAAATAGTCTTAATACATCATAATAGACTTTAAACATAAAAAGGACAAGCTAGTTGGTAGCCTTGCCCTTGCCCTTGTCTGTTCCAGAGACACCTCCCTGTTCCTCGTTAACTGGAAGGTTTTAAATAAGCAAGGATGAACACAAATTTCCCAATAAGTAATATACAACAAGGGTGTAGACATATTATCACAAGGTTTGAAATATCGACGGGTTATTTCTAGGATAGTTCAAAGTGTCAGAATAACATCATGAATAAGGGATATGATAATTCAATATAAATCAACAGATATATATATATATATATATATATATATATATATATGAATTCAACGGCTAATAATGTATCCACTTGATAAGCAATTTATACTGAGCAGTCACTAAGGACTATTGAACTTTTACTAGAGCTACCAATATTAAACTTATAACCAAAAATATCTAGTATTATAGATGATCAATCTACAATACTCTATGTTATGCATAACACCACAATAATATTTATTCATGTGTTGGGGTTTCCAACAACATTCACTCCCCTTACCAAAAGGGTTGTCCAACTCAGTTTTCAAGATTTCCACACCAATCAATTAGTTTGGACAGTTTTTATAAACACGCATATAGTCTAGCCAAATCTAATGGCATCGACTCTTTCACAATATTCTAGGACAATACCATTTATAGCACATTATAAGTATACAATGTTCGTTATGTAACTTGTATTCAAAGGGGTAAGCTTACGGTATTTGTGGCATCGACTCTTTCACAATATTCTAGGATTAGGTATACTAGGACAATACCATTTATGGCATCGACTCTTTATTAGGTTTAACATACTAGCTCATTTGAACGAGAAAGTAATGTAACTTGTATTCAAAGGGGTAAGCTTACGGTATTTGTCGAATAAAAAAAATGCAATGGTATTGCACAACAATAATAGTATGGTTCAGATACTTGCCTTAAACGTGGATAACGTAGTTTATCCACGTTTAATAAGTCAATACTTTCGAATCCTATTTATAGCACATTATAAGTATACAATGTTCGTTAGCTAACACCGTCTTTAATCAAGCTCGACACGATTCAAGTATGCACATATAGTACAAAATCAGTTCATAAGTCATCATGAATTAAATACTTAGTTATAAGCGAATCAACAATGCTCAAGGTTAAGACTTTCTCTACTCATGGACTTTCCATTTCAATACAACACCAACTTAACAACTAAGCATCACACATATATATGTACATCAGTAGGTTTTAGATCACATTTAGCATCATAAGCACCATGCAAGTTACTGTCCAAAAGTCAGAACTCACCATCTAAGGTTCGAGACTGGCGCAACTGCGCCATGGCTAAGCCTAGGACCGACGCAACTGCGCCATCTCCTGACCCAACTAAAACTTAGCTGCTGCCTTGTGGTCTCTGTTTGGCTTGAACACATAATCATATTTTGTCATGTTAAAGGCTTTTACATGCTTTTTAGATCAATCTAGGCCCCTTGTTGCATAACATGGTTCTAAGTTCGATCATTTCAATAATTTAAGGTCATTAAAGGTCGTGAAACCACAAAGTCTAGCATGTTTGCTTTCTAAACATACATGATAGTTATAAAACTCATATTAGGCATACTTGTGTGTATTCATAATGCATATGTGAAACTAACACCGCTTTAGTTGAAAAATAGGCTTTGTTCATGCTTTTCTTGAAATATACTACACAAGCATGGTATATATATGTTTATGCTACATGAGTGAGTCTAAGAGCGTCATTAAATATGATCACAAATGTCAGATTCTAGTCTTCAAGATATCATGACAATATTCATATTCAAAACTTACTAGTAAGTCCAACTTGTTCATGTTTCTTTGTTAATCACATAAACATAAGCTAAATGTTTATCCATGCATTTACAAGTCATATTCACATGCTTTCAAAGTCATAATATTCATCATGTAGAAATTATACAAGTTAGCATACTAGGCTAAGTCTTTCTTTGAAAACATTTCTATCACTAGGCTTAATAAGTTTGTTCATGCTCAAAAGAACTATGTACACTACAACATGTTCATCTATGTGTAAAACCAGTCATGTTTAGCTTACTAGGTTCACAATTTGTAGAACATGATCTTTAACATTGTTGGTTTTCAAAACTTAAGGTTCAAATCTCCATTATATCATGCAAATCTATGAAAACATGCTCACATTAGGTTAACATATCCATATATACATCATACACATGCTTACATGTTAGCTTTAGTCAAAACAACTAGCTAATCATGATCAGATTTGAAAACAGATTGCTCAACTGAAGTTCAAGAAACAATAGTAACTACTATCTGCGCCTCAATACAAAAATGTGGCATTTACTTGGCGTAGTGCACAGTTCGAGCGCATAATAGTCTGCTTCGACAACTATCTAATAAAATCTCAAAATTTATTCACCAAATGGATTCTAGACACTCATAAACTAATTGCAACATATTTATATGATCATATAACATCTATATAACCAATACCCAACCTTATTAACATCCAATTCCACCAAATCAATAATTTCTTATTTCAAGAATTTAAAACATAGTTTTACAGAGAATGAAATTGAAAATATATAATGAAATTATACCTTTGCAATATGAATGAAAGTTGTTACTACTTGAACTCCTAAGCTGTAACACCCCAGTGCCACATCGAAAGATAGGGGAAAAATTTGTCTGCATATAAGGAAATAAGTTACTACCAATAGTACCTTCAAGTCATGACCTTTTGGGAACCTATGGTGGGCCAAGATGACCCAAGAAGATACTATTGGGCCAGTAGTTTGAGGCCTTATTTTGATGTATTTGATTCGATTCTGACTTGGGATTTGACCCGAGATTTATTCCGGACTCGGGATTTTACCCGGGTTGTTTCATATGGTATCAAAGCCGACTCTCGAAAGCTCGGGTCGGGTCATCCGATTGAGTTGCTGGAGTTGGAGACACGAAGGCTGGTGGTATTATCCCACAATGGAGAGATGGAGGTCCGGAGGTGGGGACACGAAGCCAGTCGATATTATCCCACAATGGCTAGAGAGGCAAAGATCTTTGGGTTGTGTGTGTGATCGGATTCTGACGGGGACGTCAAAAATTTAAGTGGGGGAGTTTGTAACACCCTAGTCCCACATCGAAAGATAGGGGAAAAATTTGTCTGATTATAAGGAAATAAGTTACTACCAATAGTACCTTCAAGTCATGACCTTTTAGGAGCCTATGGTGGGCTAAGATGAACCAAGAAGATACTATTGGGCCAGTAGTTTGAGGCCTTATTTTGATGGATTTGATTCGATTCGGACTTGGGATTTGACCCGAGATTTGTTCCGGACTCGGGATTTGACCCGGGTTGTTTCATAAATCTGAAATAACTATTACAACTCTAAATAAATCAATGTATCATAGCTTAACAAAATATATCAAAACTATTGGATAGAAGGGAGCTCTCATCACACTTGCCCTTGATTCCACTGATTACATGTCGGAAGAAAAAAAACACAGCATGAGCCAAATGCCCAGTACGGATATAGAATACAAGTAATGGACCGAAATAACTAACTCAATTAAATGAATTGAAACAAAATGAACTGAAACGAAACGAACAAAACTAACACAAAAAAATAATAGGCTGAATCAAATGGTTGGGTGTTATTTCATACCGAGATCAAAATAAATAGTAATATACCTTGCCACACAGGCAAGTCAAATAATGCCACACAGGCAATTCAAATAATGCCACACAGGCAAATCACACACGTTGGACCGCGAATCCAATGCATGTAAAATTGGAAGGCGTGTTTGACTCAAACATCACCAATCTGCAGAACAGAACAGAACATAAAACTAGGGTCAACCCATACGCCTCCCACAACAAAACACCAAATGGCCCATTTCCTCTAAAGCCCAAACAGAGACGCCGTGGACAAATCACACCGCCACGGAGAGTGTCATGCCTCTCATGCCAAGACGACATGCCTGTGGTACCCCCACAAGTGGTTATAGCTCAGGTATACCCTTCGATATATTCTCAAAAATATCTTGTCACAACTCATGCGACATAATACCAATATAAGGGTTCTATATGTACATGTTGAACCAAATCAAATTATAGTCACAAGGTCTCAAAAAGAAGGTAGCAACATGTACCGCTCTACAATTATCAAAAATAAATACTAAACATGATATCCTAATTCAAAGAGTACAAATACGAGTCCAATGTGTCAACTCCAAAATGAAACAAATATATGAATTTCACAAGAAACAATTATGTGAAATAATAAAAGAATTTGAAACGAGGAACAAAACGAACAAATCAAATTTAACAAAAGTATCACTGAAAGAGTACGGAATCCATACCTGAATTGAGCAACGTAATACCCAAAATTATAATCCAAATATAACTCGTTAAGTTCCTTCCGTCCGAACTAATTACACAAATTAATAATACTAAATGTAAGTACATTTATAAAAATATGAACACTTCTATTCGGTATGACTATAAAATATAATTACTTATAATATTAAGATTTAATTCATTCCATATAATCTTACATATTTATTTGTATAACATCTCTTGCAAATTATGCAAGTTTTCGTAAACTTTAATTACTACTGCCATATATTTTTTTTATTTAAAGAAATCATCAATTTATTATTTTTGGATCTCCAAAATCAATCACAGACTACTCCCTCCGTTCAATCTGATTGGAATAAAGTGATAATAATAATAATAAGTACATCCGTATAAGTATTACATTAATAAATAAACTCTCCCATCTTTAAAGATAGCTCTTAGTTCTTGAATTACAAAAGTACTTGCTCATGATGAAAAAAACAACATACTAAATTTAATAATTTAATATGGAACCACATGATTTATCCCCACTTTATATAATGTATAATATACTTATTTGTTACTGATGAAATTTCCTCACTAGTGATTAAAATCTCTAGTCTTTCTTCACCCAAGCCCCCTTTGTAGCTGTTCCCTTTATCTCCAAAGTAGCCACCTCTTCTTATTCAGATTGTATAATGAAGTAATATTAGGTTTAACTATTTATTAATTAAGTTTCCCTAATAAACTTCTATTTGGGTTAAATTAATATTAAGGCCCAAATTTTAACCACATAATATTATCTATCACTTATTAATATTTATTAGCCCACACAATTTAAATGACTACTTTGACCCAATTTAAAGACAACAAAAATTCAAACAATATATTTAAAACACAAACATAAATACTTCTTCATCTTTTTTTCGGGTATTACATAAGCTCTAAGAATGCTTGTACGCTCTCACCCTCACACTTAACAATTCTCAGACAATTCAAGCAACATAGATAATGAAGGGAAATGTCCAATTTATAGAGAATTCCTTGATCATGCCAAGCCATTGTCCAAGAAATCAAACCAAAGGATGGAATAATTGCATGAAGGTTATCAAGGAGTTGGTAATTGGTAGTTGGTTTGAATCATTATTCCCACTCCCCCCATAATCATCACTTAGATTGCTAGGTTGAGCTTGGAAGAAAGAAGAGATAATAGGCCTTAGCCTTTTTGAAACTCACGTGAATGAAGTTTGAGGCAAATGGGACACTCATTTTGGGACAACTTAAATGCTCAACATTCTAGCAACACTTAGACTATACTTATGCACAACCTTTATTCTTATGTTATATTTTTAATATACATCTCAACCATATATTATAATTAAATGTCACACTTAATAATTAAGGTTTCAATGTAGTAGATGAAATATGGAAATGTAATATACATATAATCCATGTACATTTTATCACACTGGTATACT
The DNA here is from genome assembly GCA_020205615.1 of Panax quinquefolius. Classification (NCBI taxonomy): domain Eukaryota; kingdom Viridiplantae; phylum Streptophyta; class Magnoliopsida; order Apiales; family Araliaceae; genus Panax; species Panax quinquefolius. Next base: position 62,743,151 of record CM035171.1, on the reverse strand, counting down.
TTAATAGTTCATGGTATATTATTTTAATACCTGCCCATATACATACTGTCACATAGATAATATATTCATAACATATAGTTCCAATATATTTAGTCACAATGCCCATACAATATAGTTTTATACAACTTAAGATATATAGTCACATTGCACTGTATAATATATGTGACGCCCCCAAAATTAGGTATACATCACCCATCTTAGGTCGCCAGATACATGGTACAGAATTCAAATACAACTTACTAATACAACTGTCGTGTACAATACAACAAAACATAAACTGTGAGTTTGAATACAAATATTATCTACTAGAGATTATACAAACTCAAAAGGAGTTCTTATTACAATTATTATCATACTATTTCACATAATAGTGAGGACTACTAATGCTATCCTCTGGACCATCACTCCGTTCCCCGACTCGTCCAAATATATATTCTCATTTCTCAAGAGAAAAACGGTGAAAGAATGGGTGAGTTCAACTAGACCAGTAAGAAATATTATGACTAAGAGAATGCATAATAAATTATCATTAGTCTCCAACAATGTAAAACTGATAAAATATAATAGACATCAAGTTTAACTGCAGCGGAATAAGCAATCCATTAAAAGAGTCAAGTAGAAAATAAAATCTAATATCTTTTATGATTAAAAAGGTTTTCATCATCGTTATCATTTGAGACTCAAATTTTAATAAATATTTCACATCATCGAATCACCCCGCACTACTACCAAGGATATTCTTTAATATCACGACCACAATTATCCATGCACTCTTCGGTCAAGAATATTTGTGTATTCATTAATGGTCATGATCATGCCAACAACTCGTCCATCAATGCACTACGGCCAATGAGGACTTTTACCACATCATTTGTAACATTACGGTCATGATTACACCAGAATAATCCTCGGTCATAATCATACCAAGTCCATCTATGCACTACTTCTGCCACATATGACTTTCAAAAAAAATATAAACATGAGGATGATGACAATGATATAAGAATTCAATAAAACAAGTTCAAGAATTAATTTGTCCAAGAATTACTAATGTCCAAATTGTCAACATGATACTGCTTTATAGAGTAAAATTCAAGAATGATCAGAAGAATATTTCCATGAAAAGATACTAGATGCAGCGCAAATATCAAGGATATTCTACTAATTTCATGGAGTATAGAAGTTCAAACTTTAACCAACTGAGTATAATAAAGAATGGAATAACAAAAGAAATCACCATGCATGCGGTACTTCGCATAGACAGGTTATTCCAACAGAATACTAAATAACGGAACCAAGTCAGGCGAAATTCGCACCAACAGGATGTTCCAACAGAATAATAAAGAATGGAATAACAACAAAAATCACCATGCATGCGGTACTTCGCATAGACAGGTTATTCCAACAGAATACTAATAATAAGGAATCGAATCAGTCCCGTAAAAAACGCATGCATGTGATATTCCAAGCAGAATAATAATAAAAGACGGAACGGTCCGGCGTAAAACGCATGATGCAGGATATTCCAATGTAATAATAATAAAGCGAGAATCAGTCCCACGTAAAAACGCATGCAGATGGGATATTCCAATGTAGAATAGTAAAGACGGAATAATAGAAGAATGTTACCAAGTATAGGGTAAACCGCGTATACAGGTTATTCCAACAGAATAATAAGCAATGGAATAACAACAGTTCTCTATAAGAATAAGGAAGAATAACACCCCTTACGAGTACAACAAATAATATTCCCTACCTTAAGAAGAAGAGTACTGGATATATAAGTAGTGAAGTAGCAGAATACTTTCTTTTTTCTCTCTATAGTTTATCTCTCTAGAGTTCAGTGAATTCGTAAGAAAATAATGAAGGAATGAGCTTCTATTTATAGAAAAAATGGACTGCATAGTAACTAACTCATGAACGGTCCAGATTGAGTTACTTTAATCTGACGGTTCATATTTAAAGTAAAATCTTTTAAATAAAATATAATATATTCTATTTATAATCTAATAAAATGAATAACTTTATAAAAGATTTTACTATGCAAACACTATGCATAATAAAATATAATATATTCTAATTATTGTCTAATAAAGCAGATAACTTTATAAAAGTATTCATTTTATATAAAAAGATTTTACTATGCAAAACACTTTTGCAACACTATGCACAATAGAATATAATATATTCTATTTATAGAATAACTTTATAAAAGTATTTTGTTTTATATAAAAGATTTTACGTATTATTGCATTAATAATACCAACAACACCGAAAGTGACTTATCACGTAAGCATCAATAATCAATACCGTAGCTACTCTTATGCAACCACGCCAGACATCGTACTTTTTTAACAGGTGTTTCAAATGATTAACGGTAAAACTTCCGCTGTTATTTTAATAAAGTATTTTTGTTGTTTTCTCAATCCGACAATAATTCCGTTTTGGGGTCCACCAATGATTGTGTCGTTGTACTAATATTCCCTGTTAAAATGAATATTCCCCGACCAATCGAATATTATATAACAACTTGCGTACTTTGCAAAATTTAGAAATATTACCCACAACTATTATATCAATTTCACTCCATAATATTCAAAAATAATATTTATTGAAAATTCATCTTTATTCAAAAAGTTGGGGTTTTACAATCTCCCCTTCTTATGAAATTTCGCCCTCGAAATTAGGGTACGTACCTGGTATGTCGAAGAGGTAAGGATACCTTGACTTCATTTCAGATTCTAACTCCCAGGTCATTTCCTCAACAACGTTGTTTCTCCATAAAACTTTGACTTGAGGTATAACCTTGGAGCGTAGAATATGTTTCTTCTTATCTAAGATTTGAATAGGAACCTCTTCATACGTTAAATCTTCCACTATTTCGTCCGGTTCCAACTCAATAATGTGGTTCGCGTCTTCCACATATTTACGTAACATGGATATGTGAAAAACATTATGAACACGAGACATACTTGGCGGTAAAGCAAGTCTATAGGCTACAATCCCTACTCGATCGAGGATTAAAAATGGGCCAATGAATCGAGGATTGAGCTTTCCTCTCTTTCCAAACCTCGTAACTCCTTTCCATGGAGCAACACATAACAACACATGATCTCTTATATCGAATTCCACGTCCTTTTGATGAAGATCAAGATAACTCTTTTGTCGATCTTGTGAGGTTTTTATACGTTGTCAGATCGTTTGAATCTTTTACGTAGTCATACGTACCAACTCCGGTCCCAACAACGTTGCTTCACCCACCTCATCCCAACATATTGGAGAACGACACTTTCTTCCATACAACACCTCGAATGGAGCCATGCCAATACTTACTTGATAATTGTTGTTGCAGGAAAACTCCACCAATGGTAAGAACTTGTCCCAACTTCCCTTGAAATCAAGGACACAGAATCTTAATAGATCTTCAAGAGTTTGAATAGTCCTCTCCGACTGTCCGTCCGTCTGAGGATGATATACCGAGCTAAATTGTAAATCTGTGCCCATAGCTTTTTGCAAACTAACCCAAAATCGCGAAGTGAATCTTGGGTCTCGATCAGAAACTATGGATACTGGCATACCATGCAATCTTACAACCTCGTTTATGTACATACGAGCAAGACGTTCAAGTGTATAAGTTTCTCGTATCGGTAAGAAATGAGCAGACTTGGTCAATCTATCAACAATGACCCAAATCGCATCTATACCTTGAGAAACTTTGGGAAGACCAGTAACGAAATCCATGGTAATGTGCTCCCACTTCCATTCTGGAATTTCAAGTGGTTGCAATGGACCTTTTAGTACTTGATGCTCCGCCTTGACTCGTTGACACGTTAGACACCTTGAGATAAACAGCGCTATCTCTCTCTTCATATTACCCCACCAAAATATATGTCGAAGATCATGATACATTTTGGTACTCCCAGGATGGATTGAAAACGGTGTGTTGTGCGCCTCCATCATGATTTTATACTTTAAATCAGGGTCGTTAGGAACACAAAGTCTGGAGTTGACTCGAAGTATTCCTTCTTCATTGATTCTTGCTTCCGGCATCACACCTTCTTGCACTTTCTTCTTCATACGCATCAGCTCCGGATCTGTAATTTGAGCTACTTTAATTTTATCAATTAAAGTAGGTTCTACTCGTATATTTGCCATCATCACGTGGGTCCCTGGAGTCTTTATCTCTATCTCCATCCTTTGCAAGTCATACAAAATGGGCCTTTCGTTGTTGACAATTGCACACTTCGTACGCATATGATCTTCTACTCAATGCGTCAGCTACCACGTTCGCTTTTCCAGGATGGTATTGGATAGTATGATCATAATCTTTCAACAGTTTAAGCCAACGTCGTTGTCGCATGTTGAGTTCCTTTTGAGTGAAGAAATAATTGAGGCTTTTATAATCCGTAAAGATCTCCACTTTTTCCCCATACAAGTAATGCCTCCAAATCTTTAGTGCGAAGACAACAGCTGCCAACTCTAGATCATGAGTAGGATAATTCCCCTCATATTCTTTGAGTTATCGTGAGGCATAGGCTATGACTTTCCCATGTTGCATGAGAACACATCCTAACCCTTTGCCCGAAGTATCACTGTAGATGACAAATCCCTCCGAACCAGATGGTATTGTCAGAACAAGTGCTGAAATGAGTCTCCTCTTGAGCTCTTGAAAACTTTTCTCACATTCCTCACTCTAAACCGAACTTTGTATCTTTTCGAGTCAGCTGAGTTAGTGGAGTAGCGATTCGAGAAAACCCTTCTACGAATCTCCGATAATAACCAGCTAAGCCGAGAAAGCTACGTACTTTGGTCACTGATTTAGGTTGCTCCCAGCTTTGAATAGCTTCAATCTTTGCTGGGTCAACAGATATTCCATGACTTGATACCACGTGCCCAAGGAATGCTATTTCCTCAAGCCAGAACTCGCATTTCTTCAACTTAGCATAAAGCTTATATTCATGAACTTTTTGGAGTATCAGCCTCAAGTGTTGCTCATGCTCTTCACGGTTTTTGGAATAAATAAGGATGTCATCAATAAAGACGACCACAAAGTGATCTAAATATTCCTTGAATACTCGGTTCATCATATCCATGAAGGCAGCAGGAGCATTAGTCAATCCAAAGGACATGACTAGGAATTCATAATGCCCGTACCGAGTTCTGAAAGCCGTCTTTGGAATGTCATCGGTTCTAATCTTCAATTGGTGATATCCGGAATGAAGATCAATCTTTGAAAAGAATTTGGCTCCTTGCAACTGGTCAAACAGGTCATCAATACGTGGCAATGGGTACCTATTTTTTATGGTGACATAATTCAACTCCCGATTATCAATACAAAGTCGCATACTCCCATCTTTCTTCTTCACGAATAGAACAGGAGCACCCCAAGGAGAAGTACTAGGACGAATAAAGCCAATGTCTAACAATTCCTGCAGTTGAGTTTTAAACTCCTGAAGTTCAATAGGAGCCATTCGATATGGGGCTTTGGAAATGGGTTTTGTACCGGGTTCAAGGTCGATACAAAATTCAATTTTACGCTCTAGGGGTAGGCCAAGAAGTTCTTCAGGGAATACGTCAGGAAATTCATTAACAATTGAAATATTATTCAAAACTGACGTATTTTTGTTTAGATCTGTGACATGAGCTAAGAAAGCTTGACATCCGTTTTTCAATAAACGAATAGCTTTATGGCTTGAGATGACAATGATTGATTTTAATGGTTTGTTTGCTTGAATTCGCATAACAGGTCGATTAGGAATATGAAAGCTAACAACCTTACGAAAATAATCAATTTTTGCATGATGAGTAGTTAACCAATCAATCCTTAGAATTACATTAAATGCAAGTATTTTTAATGCAATAAGATCGACAGGTAATGTATGGGTACCAACTTGAACCAAACAAGACTTATAAACCGTGGATGTAATGAAGGTTTCTCCCAACGGAGTTTCCACAGATAAGTCAAAGTCTAATTTCTCCGGAGTCAAATTTAATCGTTGAGCGTAAGTAGGAGAAATAAAAGAATGGGTAGAACCGGTATCAAATAAAGTATAGACTTCGCTAGAGTTTATGATAAGCTTACCCGTGATGACCTCATTCGGGTTCCTTACTTTCTGGGAGGTCACAACAAACGCTCTCCCTTGCACTACCGGGCTTGACTTTTCTGGGACAGCCTTTGATGCCTCCATCCTAGCTGAATTTGTCTTCGGTGAACGATAAAATCGGGCTAAGTGACATTCTCTTCCACAATTATAACATGCTTTGGACGATATCGCGCAATTTGGACTGATGTGTCCCCCCCCCCCTCCGCATTTTAAGCATATGATAGGTGGTCTTTCTCCATCCTTAACAACGGGTGCTGGTGCTGACGTATTTCCATCATTGTTGAATCTCCTTTTCTTGAAATGTCCATTCTTATTGTTTTGGCCTTGATTACCACCGAAGTGGTTACCATTTCTGGCCTGTTGATTCCCTCCACGCTTGTTGTCACCGCTTCAATGACTGCTCTCACTAGTATTATCATTTTGCCAGCTGCTCTCTTTTGGTTGCGTTGATTTCGATTATCGCTACTCCACCAACTGAGCCCTATTTACAACATCTGAATACAAACACAGTTTATGAGAAATAAGATGTTGACGTATCTCCGACGTCAAACCTCTTAAAAACATTCGCGCCATTCTCTCTTCATTATCCACCAAATGGGACGCAAATTGGGATAACTCCGCAAATTTTGCCTCGTATTGCGACACGGTCATATTGTTTTTTTCCAACTTGATAAACTCCACTTCTTTCATGTGATGAATACTCTCGGGAAAGTATTTGTCGTTGAATAGCTCTTGGAACTTTTCCCAAGACATCTTCAGTATGGCAGGTTGAGTACATTTTACCGATTCCCACCAGTAATTTGCTTCTCCGCGCAACATAAAGGCGGCAAAGGGATCCTTTTACTCGTCGGAGCATCCCAAGACATCAAATATCTTGGTGATCTATTTTATCCATGCTTCGGCCATAATTGGTTTTGGCTCTCCCTTAAACTCCGGTGGTCCCAGCTCCTTGAAGCATTTAATGGTGACCACCGAGAGTTTCGATGTTTCCACCTACATTTTGGATGAGAGCCGCTCGCCTCTCATTGTTGCATGAATTCCATAAATCTCTCCGAACAATCCATCATTCATCATTTGGTCAGTGTTGTTTTTTGCATGAGGATTGTCGCATTCCCGATGCACATTCTCCTGATTATTGATATATGGAGACTCAACGGTCTCTTGTGCTCCATTGCTATTCTCAACATTTTTGGATGTCATTTTGAGAGACATCGCCACAAAACAAAGGTTAATTGACATGTAACATAATATCTCTAAACTCTGACCAACCAATTTAAATACAAAATTAATTTAAGTAGGTCATACTACCGAAGGAATTCCCCGTCTCTCCCCTCCTAGTTCTAGTCTCACATCTTAGCCAGGGATCATATCCCTAAGCTTTGATACCAACTATGACGCCCCCAAAATTAGGTATACATCACCCATCTTGGGTCGCCAGATACATAGTACAGAATTCAAATATAACTTACTAATACAACTGTCGTGTACAATACGACAAAACATAAACTGTGAGTTTGAATACAAATATTATCTACTAGAGATTATACAAACTCAAAAAAAGTTCTCATTACAATTATTATCACACTATTTCACAGAATAGTGGGGACTACTAATGCTATCCTCTAGACCATCACTCCGTTGCCCGACTCGTCCCAGCTATATTCTCATTTCTTGAAGAGAACAGTGAAAGAAAGGGTGAGCTCAACTAGCCCAGTAAGAAATATTTTGACTAAGATAATGCATAATAAATTATCATTAGTCTCCAACAATGTTAAACTGATAAAATATAATAGACATCAAGTTTAATTGTAGCGGAACAAGCAATCCATTAAAAGAGTCAAGTAGAAAATAAAATCAACTATCTTTTATGATTAAAAAGGTTTTTCATCACTGTTATCGCTGAGACTTAGCTTAATAAATATTCCACATCATCGAATCACCCCTGCACTACGGCCAAGGATATTCTTTAATATCACGACCACAATTATCCATGCACTACTGGCCAAAAATATTTGTGTATTCATTAATGGTCATGATTATGCCAACAACTGTCCATCAATGCACTACGGGCCAATGAGGACATTTACCACATCATTTGTAACATAACGGTCATGATTACATCGAATAATCCATGGTCATAATCATACCAAGTCCATCTATGCACTACAAGCCACAGATGACTTTCAAAAAAAATATAAACATGAGGATGATGACAATGATATAAGAATTCAATAAAATAAGTTCAAGAATTAATTTGTCCAAGAATTACTAATGTCCAAATTGTCAACATGATACTGCTTTATAGAGTAAAATTCAAGAATGATAAGAAGAATATTTCCATGAAAAGATACTGGATGCAACGCAAATATCAAGGATATTCTACTAATTTCATGGAGTATAGAAGTCAAAACTTTAACCAACTAAGTATAATAAAGAATGGAATAACGAAAGAAATCACCATGCATGGGGTACTTCGCATAGACATGTTATTCCAACAGAATACTAAATAACGGAACCAGGTCAGGCGAAATTCGCACCGACAAGATGTTCCAACAGAATAATAAAGAATGGAATAACAACAGAAATCACCATACATGTGGTACTTCGCATAGACAGGTTATTCCAACAGAATACTAATAAGGACGGAATCAGGTCCGGTGTAAAACGCACAGACATGATATTCTAATAGAATAATAATAAAGACGGAACTAGGTCTGGCGTAAAACGCACAGACATGATATTCCAACAGAATAATAAAGACGGAATCAAGTCCGACGTAAAACGCACAGACAGGATATTCCAACAGAATAGTAAAGAAGGAATAATAGAAGAATGTCACCAAGTATAGGGTAGACCGCGTATACAGGTTATTCCAACAGAATAATAAGCAATGGAATAACAACAGTTCTCTTCATGAATAAGAAAGAATAACACCCCTTACGAGTACAACAAATAATATTCCCTACCTTAAGAAGAAAGTCTTTGGATATATAAGTAGTGAAGTAGCATAATACTTTCTTCTTTCTCTCTATAGTTTTATCTCTAAAGTTCGGTGAATTAAGTAAGAAAATAATGAAGGAATGAGCTTCCCATTTATAGAAAAATTGATTTGCATAGTAACTAACTCATGAACGGTCCAGATTGATTTACATTAATCGACTATTCATATTTAAAGTAAAATCTTTTAAATAAAATATAATATATTCTATTTATAATCTAATAAAACGAATAACTTTATAAAAGATTTTACTATGCAAACACTATGCATGTACTATGCAAACACTATGCATAATAAAATATAATATATTCTAATTATTGTCTAATAAAATGATAACTTTATAAAAGTATTACATTTTTTATATAAAAAGATTTTACTATACGAAAACACTATGCATAATAGAATATAATATATTCTATTTATAGAATAACTTTATAAAAGTATTCTATTTTATATAAAGATTTTTACGTATTATTACAAGTAATAATACCAACAACAATAGAGTGACTTATCACGTAAGCATCAATAATCAATATCGTGTGCTACTATGTAACCACGTGTATTACTGTACTTTTAACACCGGGTGTTTCAACAGTTAACGCTAAAACTTCCGCCGTTATTTTCATAAAGTATTTTTGTCGTTTTTCCATTCCGACAATAATTTCGTTGCGGGGTCCACCAATGATTGTGCCATTGTACTAATATTCCCTGTTAAAACGAATATTCCCCGACCAATCGAATATTATATAACAACTTGCGTACGAAAAATTTGTCTGTATATGAGGAATTAAGTAACTACCAATAATACCTTCAAGTCATGACCTTTTGGGAGCCTATGGTAGGCTAAGATGACCCAAGAAGATGCTATTTGGCCAGTAGTTTGAGGCATTATTTTGATGGATTTGATTCGATTCGAACTTGGGATTTGACCCAAGATTTGTTCCGGACTCGGGATTTGACCTGGGTTGTTTCATATGGTATCAAAGCCAACTCTTGAAAGCTCGGGTCAGGTCATCCGATCGGGTTGCCAGAGGTGGGGACACAAAGGCTGGTGGTATTATCCCACAATGGAGGTTCAGAGGTGGGGACACAAAGCCAGCCGGTATTATCCCACAATGGCTAGAGAGGCAAAGATCTTTGGGCCCGTGTGTGTGATAGGTTCTGACGGGGAGGTCAAAAATTTAAGTGGGGGAGTTTGTAACACCCTAGTCCCACATCGAAAGATAGGGGGGAAATTTGTCTGTATATGAGGAATTAAGTAACTACCAATAGTACCTTCAAGTCATGACCTTTTGGGAGCCTGTGGTGAGCTAAGATGACCCAAGAAGATACTATTGGGCCAGTAGTTTGAGGCCTTATTTTGATGAATTTGATTCGATTCAGACTTGAGATTTGACCCAAGATTTGTTCCTGACTCGGGATTTGACCCAGGTTATTTCAGTTCCCACGTTGCTTCTTCGGCACTGTGGTTCCTTCAAATCACCTTCACCAAAGGTATTATCTTATTTCTCAAGACTTGTTCCTTCCTATCAATAATCTGAATTGGAAGTTAAGCACTTATTAACACATTACGCTATCTCTCTCTTCATATTTGGCCAACTAAAGTTCCGTCGAAGGTCTTAATACATCTCAGTACTACCTGGATGTATCAAGCTCCTCAAACTATGGGCGTCTTTTATTAGTTCTTCTTGTAACTTGGAATTATATGGAACTCAAATTCCTCCTTCAAAACAAGATGATACTTAATCTTCTCTTCATTCTCCATACTCTTCTTCATTTGCTCGCATTCCTTGTTACCTAGTTGTACTCCCTTAACTCGTTCCATTTTTGTGGATTGAGTTTACATTGTGAATAATATTTCTACCACTTCATTCCGTAATTTAAATTTTAACTCCGTTCTTAACATCTCTGTTATTAACTCATTCTGAGTCGTTAACATTGATAGCTTTTCCCTACCCTTTCTACTTAATGTGTCGACTACTACGTTTAACTTCCTTGAATGATATAAGATATCACTGTCATAATCTTTTATTAATTCTAACCACATTCTCCACCTCATATTCAACTCCTTCTGTGTGAAGATATATTACAGACTCTTATAGTCCGTGTATATCTCACACTTCTCCCTGTATAAATAATATCTCCATATTTGTAATTCAAAACTACAGCTGCCAATTATAGATCATGAGTAGGATAGACCTTCTCATAATCCTTTAACTGACGTAACGCATACGCAATAACCTTGTCATGCTATATGAGCACGCAACCCCGTCATCTATTTGAAGCATCGCTATAAATTACAAAATTCCTCGTATCATCTGGTAAAGATAATACAGGTGCCTCATTTAACCTTCCTTTTTAGTTCCTGAAAACTATTTTTCTCACTTCTCATTCCCAACATACCTATAAATAACATATCCTAAAATATGTACATCTTTTAAGCCAAAATTCACACTTAGTGAATTTTGTATCCAACTTCTCCCTCCGTAGTGTTTCCCACACTATCTACAAATGTTCAGCGTGATCTTCTGGCGTCTTAGAATAGACTAGAATATCACCAATGATCATTACGACAAACTTGCCCAAATATTATTTGAACACTCTGTGATGCTAATGGTACTTTCAACCATAACACCTCACCAGAGTACCTATCAATTTGCCACTAACTTGCACGGCGCCCCTTACGGAAATTCTAGCTTTAGTGCATTAGTCAACCCAAACGACATAACCAAAAACTCGTAATGACCATAACGAGTTCTAAACATCGTCTTAGGTACCTCCTCCTTCATTACTTTCAACTGATAATACCCCGTACACAAATCTATCTTAGAAAAATACTTTGCCCCTTTCAACTGGTCAAATAGATCATCGATCATGGGCAATGGTTATTTATTCTTACTTATTAACTTGTTCAATCACAATAGTCGATACACAATCATAAGGATCCATCCTTCTTCTTTACAAATAATATTGGTGCTCCCACTCTCTGGATATTCAAAACATGGCACAAATATCCCATATAACCCCTCCTCAACATCTTCAAACTTATGTCATGGTTAGACAACACAAGCGTCCCAGTGATTTACAACCGTAAAACATTACCTTGGGTTTCTTAGAAATCCAAAAATTCTTACTTTTCTTATGACAATCTATTATAGCTTTATGGTTAATTAACCAATCCATATTGAGAATTACTTCAAATTCTCTCAACCGTACCGGTATAAAATCTACCAAAAATCTGTTACCTCTAATATCTACGGAACAATTCCTATGAATGTGTTCAATGGAAATTATCTCTTCGTTCGCTACCATAACGTCTAAAGGTAGTTCTAATCTTTCAGGGAATAAACCCCAATAGCTTAGCAAATTCACATGCTATAAAAGAACAAGTAGCACCCCAATCAAACATCACATAATCATTCATTTTATTGACTAGAAAGATACATGTTACTACATTCGTTGATTCAACCGCATCTTGGACAGTCACTTTAAAATTACGGGCCATAGGTCTACCTAGTGGTGTTGGTCCAATAATGGCTAAATTACCACTACTAGCACCCTTGCTACCCTCCTGTCCCTTATTTGGGCAATTTCTTGCCATGTGGTCCATCGACCCATAAATAAAATAGCCTTGGTTCTTCTTAGGATCAGGACAATTGGGTGATATATGCCCCTCCTGCCCACAGTTATAACAAACTGACTTCCCCTTCAGACAGACTCCTAGATGAGTCTTTCCGCATGTTTTGCATGCCTCAATCCTACGCTTAGGATCCCATTGTTCCCCTCCAGTACTCCCAGAGTTAAAACTTTTCCTATTAGGCATACTTCAACTGCCACTAACTTCCTTCACCTTGGGTACTCCTTTTCCTTTACTCTTATTCTTTCTCTCTTTGTGGTATTGGCTCAAAGCCTCACTACCACCCTCCACAATAATTTCTTTCTCCAGAATGGTCCCGTAGTAAGCACTCTGGAACACTAAAATCCTACTATAGAGCCAAGTTTTCAGTCCCTGCTCAAACCTATGAGCCTTCCTCTCCTCAGTGTCCACTTGGTGTGGAGCAAACCTTGCCAATTCATTGAACTTGGCCACATACTGGGGAACCGTCATGTCCCCTTGCTTAAGTTCTAAGAACTTAATCTCCATTATTCCTTGCATGCTTATAGGGAAATATTTCTCAAAGAAAACACTCTTGAACTGTTCCCACGTTACCGCATCTGTCCTAGCCCCACCCTAGTGAGCCTCCCACTAGAAGTTGGCTTCCCCCTTCATCATATAAGTCGCAAAAGAGGTCTTTTGCACCTCCCCTACATTTGTAATTATAAACGTATTCTCTATTTCCTTTTCCCATGTCTGGGCTGCTATCGGGTCCGTGGTTCCTTTGAACTCTGACGGACCTACGCTTTTAAATTCTTAAAAGGTAGTCGTTCTAGTTACCCTAGGTACTGCGGGTGCTCTACCCCCAGTTTGGTTAAGTTCAGCCGTTAATAAATTAACGAACTCTTGCATAGGGTTGTTCTGACCCCCTTGGTTATCATTATGGGACTCAACCTACTGATTACGTTGTCTCCTTCTTGGCGGCATTTTTTTTTAAAAATAAATAAAGTTTCATTATTACTTATTTGCTTACTTAGTTATTATTCGCCAAACAATAACTTATACACAACCAAGCACATTTAATAAAACTTCATTATATTCATATGCTTCTTCATAGTTTGAAACTATTTACAATTCATTTCCATAGCCAAAAGTTATTACATTTCTACCCCACAATTGAATTTCACAAAAGTTGGGATTTACAAAAAGACTACCCTTTAGTTTTACAAAAGAGGGTTTTACGTCACTACACACATATTTACCACTCTAAACTTATAATAATACATAACAGCAACCTCCTCCTTCTAATTCTCAAGAATCGACACAATATCCCGACTAATTGTATGTCGAGTTTGTCCCGACTCAATGGAATAACTAGCAATTTTCAGCTTGAAATCCTAATGAGCACTCTCATGGATGTAAGACATCCGTGTTATCTTCTGGTCCTTCTCCCCTAGTTTTTTACGAAGCTTAACGGCCTTATTCATATACTCCGTCGCCTTATCCTTCATGAGCACTTTCTCATCATGCTCTTTCTTAAAATCTGCTTTTACAGATTCCTTAGCTTTATAGAGATCACTAATCTCCTCCCTCTGGTTTTGCACAATAGTGCGCAGTTGCACATTTCGGTCAAGCACTGCCAGATACAATGTCGTCATTGCCTTTAGAGGTGTTGGCTGTATTGCACGTACCACCGTATTAAACGATGCTACCTCAATCGCCTCATCCACATCGACCAATATATCCAAAAACATGAAGCTATCGATGGATATCTACAATAACACATAATATGTTGATTATTACATAATACACAATAGTAAAATCACAAATCACATTTAATTTATTTAGGGTGAATTTCCACCTTTTAAATCTTTCGGTACTGAGTTTCCTCAATACCTAATTAACTCATTTAACTAGAGTTCATTCGCTCCTACTTCTCATCTACTAATGAGGTTATTAGCCTAAGGTTCTCCTACTTAAGTTTTATAACCTAATGCTTTGATACCAACCTATGACGCCCCCAAATCCGGGTATCTTCCAACCTGACATATGGTGCTACATGGTACTACAATTTATACAGTCATTCCATTGAAACAACAGCAAAATGATTGTATTTACTATATTCTTATTATAATAGTAATAAATCCTTGCCGAGGTTCTGTTAACCCATACATTCTTTGCTTACCATAATATAATTCATACAAACATACTAGTCTATTACAAGATAAACTAATTATTCATCTTCGATTTGCCTTTATCTTTACTAGTACCCTCAGTTTGTTTGGCCTTAGCTGCAATCATATAATTCAAGCAAGGAGTGAGCATAACTAGCTCAACAAGTCTAACAATGTATAATATAAATACAACATCGAGAATCATATGATTATTCTTCAATAACTGAACAAGTAGTTATGAAGTACTATGAAACATTGAATAGCACTTCTCGTCTCACAAAGAAATTTTGAAGTACATATAGTGACTTAGAAATTTTGAGTATGTCAAAAGACCATGAACATTCTCTTTGATTTCCATTTATAAAAAGGACAACCCGACACCAAGTCCATAAGTCCGGCATATCTTACGAGCACATCTAGGTTATCAGCCTATAGTACTCTATGTTGATCAACATTCATCCGTTAAACGTATTCACGTTTAAGTTTTGACAACCTCGCGTGCCCATCGAATAATCGATGTAAAATACATTTGTTTATTCATACTCAGGCTTACCTTGAATCCGTACCAAACAATTGGCATAGGATAGCGTTAACAATTCTATAATGAAAGACTTATAAATAAATCAATCAACTCTTCAAGATTTAGTCTAGCCAAGGTAAAACTGGCATCGACCATTTTGTAAAACAATTCATGCATCCTCGTAACATGAATCACAGAAAACTTGGCTAACACAAAGGTTAGACATACATTAAGAAAACTTGCCTTCAAGCGTCTTCAAATAAATATTCAACAATTCTTTGTCTTTACAGTCTCAACAATACATAACCACATAACATACCACATTACTTCATGAACAAACATGTATGGTTCCTAACGTATCTTACCCTTCTTCTCAATCTAATTGCTCATTAGATTTGTTAATATTGGTTACGGTTTATCGTATGGTTTTAGGTTCACGTAATCGTTAACAACTTTTAGTTGTAATTCTCAACGTTATAGTCATCATCGAAGATGTTATTTTAAGTTAATTAAGTAATTAATTCATCATCAATCAGTTATCTTTTTCTTTATATAACTTAACTGAATTTATTTCATTAACAAACTCGTTTCAAGTATTTATCCACCCTTACGGCTTAGTATCGTTCATCGTTTCATTATTAATAACTTACGTTCAATTAATTTTTCTTCAACCTTTAGTCGTAAACTGAAGGTTATAAACATTCTTTAATGATGTTACTTTAGGTCAATTTGAATATATAATTCACCTTTCATTCATTTCCTTATTCTTCATGTTCATGAGCCTTCTTCTCTATGCCTTTACATGGGGTTGGCACTGCATGTATTTGGCTCCCTATTCAACACTCATTTGAAAGTACGACTCTGCGATATCTCACCCTCGGCCTTTGGCAACTCATGTCATGCCGGCCTTTACTCTGGTCGCTAGTGAGGCGCATGACCTTAACCCTTAGAAAATTTTGGACTTTACTTGTTTGATGAATTTCCCGGGCTCATAACATAATTGTTTTACATCTGAATTGGCTCGTTCAAAAGACATTAGCTCACAAATCACATGCTCTATAATTTTATTAGAAAATATTTCACTTTTGAATCTTTTACCTCAAAATTCACTGATTAGTTCATTATTACAAAAACGATAAACGTTCGTGAACGTTCATAGCTCGTTTCTTCGTTCTAAGTTGGATTTTGACGATTCTTGAGTCCAAGACTCTCAAATACGTTTTTCTACGATATGCCATCAAAAACCAAGGTTTACAAGTTAAGTGGTGACTTTTTACTACTAATCTGGAAATTCTACGATTTTGACGTTTAACGCCTAATCTCGTAAATTCTGCCATAACTTCGTTACTCGAGTTTTCTAAGCCAAATCAAATGGAAAAACTCCATTGATTCATCATCTACAACCTAACCAAACAATATACACATACCCTATGATGGTTTTCAATTTGTCCATCAACAACAAAATAAACGCTCATCGGCTTTCTTCGCTTAAACTTTCGTAAACGCTTATGATTCTTAATTTTTCATGGCTTATCAATGTTTTAATTCACTAATAGCCATCCTTATTACTCCAGAAGAGACATGCTGCACCAATCTATGATTCTCTACGAAAAAATAACTTTCAATGAATCGAAGACTAAAGTTTACGTAATATTACCTTAACGTTCTTCACGTTCTTGCTAAAAACTCTTTATATTTGCTTCAAGGTAGCTTGATTACTTGTTTCTAGATCTTTCTCTCTCTCAATATATGTTGGCTAATATTTGTAAAATAACAAATGAACTAGCTAAGCTTCTCTTTTATAGAAAAATCCAATAGAGGGTATTTTGGTCATTAGGCCACCTCCTTACTATTCCCCGCCTCCTTAACAACTTAGCCACCAAGTAATGGCTTTACATGGGCTCCAAGTGGCCGGCCCACATGCCTTATAGGTCCCCTTGTAAATGCCCCCAAATTTAGGTACTTGAAACCCGAACTCGGTGCTTTACGATACCATTTCTATGAGCGGAATAATACTAATAATAATAACAATAATATGAATATCAAACTTAATTTATATATGCATCAGAGTCTACTCCCAGGTACGCGACCTTTAAACATTAATTTACATGATACTTAATAGTTATCATTATCTTAATAAAGTCATACTATTACATAGAATACCAAAAATCTTATTTTGTTTGCTTTCCTTTTCTTTTGTTTCTGCATGACCCTTCAGGTTGATCACAATTGGCTGAAAACATTTAAATTAAGCAAGGATGAGCATTTGAGTGCCCATCAAGTAATAGCAATTATTAATATATTTAGCTGAAAGAATTAAATATTTTCTTTACACATAACTTCTACAATAATTCAATAGTTGTGAAGTAAACTAAACCGATAATAATAACATAACAACTCTGTATCACATTTTTGAAACTACGTATTGACTATAAATAGGTATTAGTCGACAGACTATGAACATTGTTTTTAGTTTTCGCTAAGGTATAGCAGAACTTCATCTGTAAACCGTCATAACTTACGGGAGTTAGGTTGTACTTCCCATGGGCCCTGTATTCATCAATACTACATATAAGAATGATACTATCGTTCACTCTGTCCGCCTTGGGTGCATAAAAGTTTTCCCTTGATCGGGATGTTCATACTTAGTATAGAATCCGAACCAAAGCAATTTGATTGGATACAATGAGGATATATCATATTCAACTATATTTCTAAATCTGTGTCTAGCTGGTCAAATAGCTTAGACGGCTTATATATATATATATATATATATATATATATCAACATGTGTTTAACTACGATGATTATCCAAGTGAGGACACTTGTATAACCATATTTCGAAATTAACGAACAGAATATATATATGAGTTATATAATATAATATCATGTTGATAAATAATTATCGGATATAATATATACGACAATATGGTTTATAATCTAGTACAATAATAATATAAATCTGAATCTTCTTACTCATGTCCATTGCATAAAGAAAATGCAAAGGTAGGATACTTGCCTAGTCTGTTGCTTACAATACGTAACTTAGATTTATATTTTTTATAGCAACCTATCAGTAATAAGATCATTTTACTGATTAGAATAGCATATCGTAACACATAATACTGCTTATTCCATTCAGTACATAACCTGATCACATTGTCACACATATTCAACAGTCATTGAATCACAAACAAACATTAATACAGTCAAAATATCTAAGTCTAGATCAATTTCTGAAACATGTCGGTGTATCGACGACTTTACCTGGTAATTATCGAGTCTAAGACTCAATCCTGTAGTTCAACATCTGTAAGTATAAGTCATATTATTTTTAAATGACTTATAATAATTTTTAAATAATTATTATAATTTTATCATGATTTTTCAAACACCAGAATCATTATTAAATGATTTAAATATTAAATAATTCTATTATTATTAATATTTACCATCGTACAACTCTCGACAACGGCGGTCCAAAATAGGTCCTGTATACCTCAAACGGATGCCCAGATTGCACTTCTTAAAGTTCGAGGGGATATTACGATTGCTGAAAGTGCACGTACTTTGAGAGACGACCGACCTAAAAATCCCGGCCCACCCTGAGTTGCCTCTGGTACACTGCGGCTGACCACGGTACACTGCTGGCTAAATCATCTATAAATAGAGGGCTTGGGCTGCCCATTTTGCAAGAGAAAACGGCGAAGAAGCCCTACCCAATTTGCTCTGCACTCACTCCATGCAGTGTACTTTCTCATTTTAAACACCTGTGAGCTCATATATAGCCTCTTTTGTACCTACAAAAGCCAGTGTTTACCCACTCTAACGATATAAAAGTCTTCTTTGGCATTTAACTGTAAGCCTTCTCACACACTTTAGAGTCTTTCTCTTCATCTCTACACACACCCTTCTTCTCTTGAAACAGTATATATATATATATATATATATATATATATATATATATATATATATATATTTATATATAGTCTAAGCTCAATCGAGGCATAACCTTAGATAATGTTAGTCAATGTATATATGTATATATATATATATATATATATATATATATATTAAGCTGTGTGTCGAACTTTGTTCGATGAGCCTGAACTTGATGCAGAGCGTTTATTTGCTTTAATATATATATATATATATATATATATATATATATATATATATATTAACTGTGTGTCGAACTTTGTTCGATGAGCCTAGACTTCAGTTTGGAGCGTTTACTCGTTTATATATATATATGAACTGTGGTCGGACTCTATTCGATGAGCCTGGATTTTACATCTGGTGCGTTTACTCTTCTTTTATATATATATATTTATATATATGAACTGTTGTCGAACTCTGTTCGATGAGCCTGGATTTTACATCTAGTGCATTTATTGCTTATATATATATATATTCGTCCTTCCTGGAGTTTCCTTCGTGGCAGTTGATCGCTTTTACAGCTTTATTTACATTTCGTCCCGCCTGGAGTTTCCTTCGTGGTGGTTGACCATATTTACAGCTTTATTTACGTTTTGTCCCACCTGGAGTTTCCTCCGTGGCGGTTGATAGCTTTTAACAGTTTTGTTTACATTTCTGATCCCCCATGGAGGTGCTTCGTGGGTGGTGATCATGTCTGTATATATATATATTTACAGCTTTTATATATATACCTGCTTACTGCTTTCATTCAAATTGCAGTATCATGTGATCTTATTCCCTCGTCACTTTCAAAAAATGAAATGCTGGAAGACAAAGTGACAAAGAGAGCAAATTCCAAGGCCCGTCGGGATTTTGCCAACAAAAGGGAATTCACCTATTTGGGCCAACCTATGGAGGAAATCCTTCATATGTTAATCAATGAAGGAAGGATCAGTTCCCTTCTACCTCAAATTAACCCCCGTTCAGGACGGTACAACTCCAATGGAGTATGTCAATATTACTCCCAATCTCGCGATCACAGCATAGAAGAATGCTGGGCACTCCGCCACCTTATTCAAAATCTAATTGACAGTGGTGTCCTGCAATTAGCAGACGACGATACTGTGTTACGTACAAGTGAGAATACAGGTCCTACTAAGTGGAAGAGTGTGGTAGCAGTCATATCCACTGAAGTTGATAGGATTAATCAATCGCTCACAATGCCAACAATTCAACTAAGGGGAAGCAATAATCCTTTGAAAGTGGCCGCTCCCAAGCCAATCAACTTGACGTACAGAGCACAATATCGTATTGTTAGCTTGCGTAAAGTTCCGTGGAATTATGGAGAAGCTGAAGGATCCACCTCACATACAACTGCTACAGTGTTAAAGGAAAATCCATTGTTTCTTCCCCAACGGGTGATGAAGCCTACCATCAAATCAAAGGGGAAAATACCTATGGAGAAAATTGAAAAATTCCTCCGCACTATGGGCCATAATGAAGGCACGGTGGTTTTAAGCATAAAGGAAGCTCCACAACAAATATCAATTTTGGACTTGGTCCTAACTTCCGAGAATCATCGGAGGGTCTTGTTGAAGGTTTTAGAAGAAGCCTAACTGCCGACATCAGTTGATACGGAAAAATTTCAACATCTGGTTGATCACATTTTCAACAACAATGTGATATCCTTCACTGATGATGACATACCGCCCGAGGGGACCGGTCATTGCAAACCGTTGCACATTGCGGTCTTGTCCTCTGGATACATGCTAGCTGGAGTATTGATAGATGGAGGTTCCTCTCCAAATATCTGTCCATATGCTACCTTGGTGAAGATGAATATTAATCTCAACAGAATTCGGAGTAGCCATACTATCATCAAAGCATTTGATGGAGCCCACTGTAATTCAGTCGGAGTAATTGAGCTGCCAATCGAAATTGGTCCTCACACATTCTATGTATCCTTCCATGTGCTCAAAATAGATTCAGGATACAACCTGCACTTGGGAAGACCATGGATTCACATGGCAGGGGTAGTCCCCTCCAGTCTTCACCAACAGTTGAAATACTTTATCAACAATAACTTGGTCACGGTCAACGGTGAAGCAGAGATTCCTCAGCACAGAGACATACCATTCATCAATGCCAATACAGATGTGGAACCAGTCAGTTTTCATGCTTTGGAAATAAGCAATACCCAATACCATGCTATTGGAATGCCATTGCCTGAACCCAAGATTTCTGCCGAGGTAATGTCGGCTACCCAAGAAATGATGTCATTGGGTCATAAACCGGGACAAGGGCTGGGTAAAGATTACTAGGGTATCAAATACCAAATTCAATTAACGAAGCAAACTGGAATAGCTGGACTAGGCTATTCTACCAATTCTAGTCATAGGAATCCTCATAAGCATCAACAGATTCCTTCAGCTTCAACCATGCGGCGTTTATCTTCGCCTTCAAACTATGAGTTCGCACAACCTCCTGTAAAGGTGCTAGCTAATGTAATGGCTATGTTATTTCCCAAGCCGGTGCCGGTATGGAGAAAGAAGTCTTTGTTCCAAATCCCGCAGTGGAAGAAGAGGAACAAAGAATCAAGCAAGACGTCATCTGAATGATGTCAGGCATACGCATCATCGTTCATGATGAACATACAAACAGATACACCCCAGACGATGATTGCCCAGATGTAATGGCCATCATTCGGGACAGGGTGGATGATGACAATCCCTCCATCACTGCGGTCCACCTGGACTTTACCCTTACCAATTGGAGCAGTATTCCTTGCATTGGTCAACAAGGGTAAAATGGGCAGAACTCTTTCTGCCCTATAGATATAATAACTACTTACTTTTCTGTATAGTACAAGCAATTTATTTTGCCAATATATGCTAACAATGTGTATGATCAACACATTTCATATATACTAAGTGAAAGCATATTTTGTTTCAGGACTCTAAATTTAGATGTGCTCAGATTTTGCGTCTGATTGCCTCTTCTCCACAAGGATTATACCTTTGATGTAGAGATGAATTCAGCCTTGATGGATATATAGGATGACATTGAGGTGCCTTTAGAAATTCAAGAATGGGTCAAAGATAAACCTAAACCCAACCTTGACCAAACCACTTCTTTCAATCTCGGAACCTTAGAAAGCCCTAAGTTAATCCGGATTGGTTCAGACCTTACCCCAGACCAACGAAATGACATGGTTACGCTACTAACCCAATTCCAGGATGAGTTTGCATGGTCTCATGAAGATATGGTGGGTTTGTCCACTGACATTGTCCTTCATCGCCTTCCCATTTAAGAGGGATTTAAGCCAGTCAAGCAAAAGCTCAGGCGATTGAAACCTGAGTGGAGTTTAAAGGTGAAAGAAGAATTTGTGAAACAATTTCAAGTTGGCATCATCATGGTGTCTACATATCCAACATTATGCCCGTGCCTAAACCTGGAGGGAAGGTGCGAGTTTGTGTGGATTACCGGGACTTGAACAAAGCTTGCTTAAAAGATAGCTTTCCCGTGCCATTTATCCACATTCTCATTGACAATACTACGCAATATGACATGTACTCCTTTGCTGATTGCTTTGCGAGGTATCATCTGATCATGGTTGCTGAGGAAGATCGTGAGAAGACTACTTTCATCACGCCATGGGGAACCTTTTACTATAGAAGGTTGTCATTCAACCTTATCAATGCCGGAGCCACCTATCAGCGAGCTATGATGGCTCTTTTCCAAGACTTAATGCACAAAGAGATTGAGATCTATGTGGACGACATTATTGTCAAGTTCCGGAAGGAGGATGGCCATATAGACCTTCTCAAGAAGTTGTTCAACAGGTTGTGTAAGTACAACTTGAAGTTGAATCCAGCTAAATGTTCCTTTGGTGTTAAATCAGGTAAGTTGCTAGGATTTCTATTCAGCCACAAGGGGATTGAGCTGGATCCTGCCAAAATCCAAGCCATCACAGAAATTCCCATTCCTCAAATAGAGAAGGAAATACGGGGATTTTTGGGAAAAATCAACTTCATTAGCAGGTTTATCTCCCAACTCACAGCAACCCGTGAGCCAATCTTCAAGCTATTAAGGAAGAACTCCTCCATGAAATGGAATGATGAGTTTCAAAATGCCTTCCTCACAATCAAGAAACAGCTAGTCAAAGCTCCCATTTTGGTACAACCCAGGGATGTTGTTCCCCTGTTTATGTACATGTCCATAAGTGACAATGCCATGGGCTGCAAGCTGGGACAGAAGGGCGATAGAGGCCAAGAACGAGCTATCTATTACCTCAACAAAAGGTTCAGCAGTAGTGAACATAAGTACACTCTGATCGAAAAGACTTGTTGTGCTTTAGCATGGGCTTCCATAAGGTTACAAAATTACCTCCATGGTCACACAACCCATCTCATATCCCTCATAGATCCCCTCAAGTACGTGTTCAACAAACCCATGTTAAATTGCTGGCTGTCCATATGGCAGTTGATCCTACAACAATTTGACATCATATATGTGACTCAAAAGTCCATCAAAGGACAAGGAATTGCGGATCAACTGGCCGTCGCACCTTCAGGGGATTTCAAACCCTTGGGAACATATTTCCCAGATGAAGGAGTAATTACAGTGTAACAACACCATCAGTACGATACGCGCCAATCATGGAAGATGTATTTTGATGGAGCGGTTAATATGGAAGGTTCTGGAGCTGGAGTAGTTCTAGTATCTGGTACGAGGGAGCAGTATCCCATCGCCGTCAAATTGCAGTTTGTCAGCACCAACAATACGACTGAGTATGAAGGCTGTCTCATAGGGCTAAAACTTGCCCGTTCCATAGGCATCAGGCGGTTAACTGTCTTTGGAGATTCAGAGTTGGTAATCAGATAATCCACCGAAATCTATCAAACCAAAGAACTACATTTGTTGCCTTACCATCGTCAGGTTTTGAAGATGGTTTTTGAGTTTGAAGAAATCTCCTTTCTACACATTCCTCACAATAGGAATGACTTTGCGGACGCGTTAGCAACTTTGGCCTCCTTTATTCACATATCAGATAAGGAACACTTGCCAAGCGTCATAATTTCCCTGTACAAGGTCCCAACCTATGGGAATTACGATGGAGAAGTATCGGATGAGCTACCTCTCATCCAACATCCTTGGTATCAGCATACCAAAGAATATCTGCGAGATGGATCTACACTTGCGGAAGCGAGCCCGACTGAGAAAAGGCGGATCCATCGACTTGCTATGAAATTCTACCTGAGTGGAGATGCGCTCTACAAAAGAGATGCAGGAATAGGTCTCCTTAGATGTTTAGACAAAGATCAAGCCCAAAGGCTTATGGATGAAATCCATGGTGGAGTCTGTGGTCCCCACATGAGTGGCCCCCTCCTTGTCTAGAAAGTCCTCAGGACGGGACATTATTGGCTATCTCTCAAAGCTGATTACGATGACCACGTCAGGAGATGCTTACAGTGCCAGATTCATGGGAATGTTATACACGCCTGAAATTTAAATAGATACACTTAGAAGGGGGGGGGGGTTGAATAAGTATAGGCACAAACTATGTTCAATTTTTATTTTTAATGCAGCAAGCTTGATTACCAAATTAGGATATTATTGAGTTAGCTGATTTTACTAAGGCAGGAAGCTGGAATTTTTACGTGGTTCAACTACTACCCTCTAGAATAATAGTCTAGTCCACGTCCAATACCAACTAGTATTGGAGACTCACTTTTATTAAACTCTTCCAATTACAATGCAAGTTCCAATAACCTGAACACTTGTGTTCCCTGTGCACCTATGCACACTTAAGCACCTATACTTTCTTTATACTTGATTGTAAGAAATCAGCAATTCAAGACTGATTTATATGTAATATTTCTTGAGATAGGAAATGAAAAATACACACTAGAGGTCTAATGATCAAGCAATATATTACTCACCAACTCAAGGCTCTAGTATGAAATGATATGCAAGATGAATGTTACCGGAATATTTTAGCAGCAACAACTCTATTAATCAATGTCTATCTCAATGAAAAACAATCTCGTACTGGATTTTGTGCGGGAATGTAGTACTGGATTTTTTGTAATATCTATGGTGCTGGTATTGTCACAGTATATGGGCACACTTTCACAAGTAATATCAAAGACACAATGTTTGACGCATCCATAAGATTTGGGAATAACAACTTCCTGCTGCTAAGTATTCCCCCTCTGTAGTGGATAGAGCAACTGACGTCTGTTTCTTGCTATGCCATGAGACAAGACTTTGGCCCAAAAATGTACATGCACCGCTTATGTTTTTTCTATCTATTTGACAGCCTGCATAGTCAGCATCTGAATAGCCCATTAGATCAAAATTATCGCATGTTGGGTAGAACAATCCTAAATTTGTCGTACCACTCAAATATTTAAAAATTCGTTTAACAGCCTGTAAGTGAGATTCTTTGGGTTTGGCCTGAAACCGAGCACATAAACAGACACTGTACATTATATCAGGTCTAGAAGCAGTTAAATAAAGTAGGGATCCAATCATACCTCTGTATGTTGTTACCTTTACGTCCGTACCTTTCTCATCTGCTGTGAGTTTTATTGATGTACTCATTGGTGTGGACTTTGTGTTTCTCATCTACTCTAGAATAGTAGTCTAGTCCACGTCCAATACCAACTAGTATTGGAGACTCACTTTTATTAAACTCTTCCAATTACAATACAAGTTCCAATAACCTGAACACTTGTGTTCCCTGTGCACCTATGCACACTTAAGCATCTATGCTTTCTTTATACTTAATTGTAAGAAATCAGCAATTCAAGACAGATTTATATGTAATATTTACTGAGATAGGAAATGAAAAATACACACTAGAGGTCTAATGATCAAGCAATATATTACTCACCAACTCAAGGCTCTAGTATGAAATAATATGCAAGATGAATGTTACCGGAATATTTTAGCAGCAACAACTCTGTTAATCAATGTATATCTCAATGAAAAACAATCTCGTATCTTGTAAGCTTATCAGTTTCTGTGTATGTTTTTCGTGTCTGTATTTGTTAAAGAGCTTAGTTTATATAGACGTCTCCCAAATAATTCCGTTGCTAACATTTTGCATGAATCTTAATGTCCTTCGTGAATCATGATATACTTAATTTGTTTTCCATCACAGAGATTCTGAGATATCATGCTATCAGTGACTTTCGGCTAAATGATTTCTATTTGCAAATTTCTACGGTCCAATTTCTAAAATGCCGAAAGTCAACTTCTAGGATTACCATAAATATTTGCTGGCATGTTCCCATATTACTGAGCATTCATTGGGCCGTTAGATTTGGCCAATTGGATTTCTCAAATCATGACCCATGATTTCTGCAGAGTCTGTTGATACACGCACCTAAATTAATTTCCTAGAATTAAGATGCTTAATTTATGAGCATGATCTGTGCAGCGTGAATTAATAGAGAATCTATAATGTCATTGATTTATGCTTACCTTTTATACCTGTTGGCTGGTGTCCACATCTAACCATATATTTTTGCCCAAGTGAATCACTAGAGTTTATTTGGTGAGATTTATAGAGCATGATTACTGCTATATAATTTGTAGAAAATTATTCAATCAACTCGTTTCTTTAGTCAGTTCGCATGATTTAGGATATGTCAAGATGATTGTATGATATTTACTAAAATCAATGGGATACAGGCCCATGTATATTAATGCAAGTGACTTAGCACGTGGTACTAAGTGTGAGAATGCAATTTATGTAATGCACATGTCCTAGAGTCTTATTTTGGAAAGCAATAAATGCTAAGATCTTACATATATTCGTAGGACTCAAATTTGCTTTTCTTTCTTCAAGGATGTCTTGGCTTTGTAATTTCTTCCTTGACATTTTCTGAAGTTCCATATCTTTCCCTGAAATAATATAACCTTGATTAGAAATAATCGAGTCATCATCAAAACATGGAGTGTGACATAAGTCAACATTCTCCCCCTTTTTGATGATGACAACACAATCAATATAGCTCCCCCTAAGACTATGCACTTTAGGAGAGTTATGCCTCCCCCTTAGTTCATGCATACCATGTATTGCATATGTGAAGTATTTTGATCAACCCTCCAAATACTGGTTAGGCCTCAACACATTAAGTAAAAAACGCAGTAATGAAAAACATCCATCATCCATCAAATAAAAAGTTTAAAACTAATAGTCTTAATAACAAAATTTTTAAACCAAAGTCTTAATCAAAACAATTGTCTTTGGGGCAGGGGGAAGGTTTAAACTTTAAACTGGAAGTCTTTTCCCCCTTTGGCATCCATCAAAAAGGAGGGTCGGGAATGCCAAAAAGGGAAAGTGAAACTAAGCGTCGTCCTCCTCAAGGTTGACATGATTGGCCTCGCGAGCTGTGAAGTAGGGGCGGTGAAGTCGGCGGTGCATGATCTCTTCCAAAGACATGGTATTGGCAAAACGGGGTGGGCGAGCAATAAAGGTGGGAGGAGGTAAGGGCAGATCCAAAAAGTAGCCATGATATTCAGCCATCCAATTGCATTGGACTTGGTCTGCTTGCAGTTCCTCACTCAGGTCATTCATGCGTCGCTCGGTGAACCGGCCCAAAGTCCCAACTTGGTTGCTGATGAACTTGAGTTCTGTGCTCAGCTGATAGGCATTGCGATTCAGCTTGCGTTGGAGGGCTTCAACCATTTCCCTGGTGTGCAGCTCGAAACCAGCTTGCAGGTCAATAAATTCATCTTTAACATTGCGAAACATGGCCTAGAGATCATTACACCGAATTGGCAGTTTTCCTTTTTTCAAGAACCGAGAGACGGAGTTGGATGTCTTTGACATCCGAAGTGATTTGGGCTTGATTATTTGCTATGGTGTGAAGGAGAGTCAAATCTTCAAGGGAAGGAGGCAGGGAGATAGGAGGTATGGGTTTAGGTGTATCAGGAACCAGACGGATGAATTTTCCCTTAAGCAAGGTGAGATGAGCCCCTTTGAGATAATTTGAGTTTATGGAATCAGTTAAGGTGATAAAACCTTCATCATCGAGTGGGATTTGGAAATGAGTGAAGAGTTTGGTAAGGAAACAACTGTAAGGCAGACATTTTTTGGAGTGTTTAACGCAATGGATCATGTGTTTTAGCATCATGAGGGAGAAGTTAAAAGGCTGGCCAGTCATTATTTATGCCACGCGGACTAAATCTTGATACGTGAAGTCTGCTCCACCACCGAGATGGGGGAGGAGATTATAGCGTAAGAGTTTGTGAAGGACAATGGCAAGGGGGGACACTTTGATGTTTTTAGGAAGAGTGACAGAGGAAACTGTTGGGTCATCCAACACCATGCGAAGCTGGACTAAGGGAGACAAGTAAGTAGAGATTGGTCCTTTGAGAGTAAAGGGGCATTCACCGGTGTAAGGAATGGACAGAATACTACCTAAGTCCATGGCTGTAAAAAATAGAGATTTCCCTTTCACAAAGGAGGTGTAGCAATCACCATTGTTCTCAAGATTTGTATAAAACTGCTAGACTAATTTTGGATAAGCGTCCGAAGGAGGAGTGCTTAAAGAGGATAGACCACATGACTCAAAAAGGCGGTGCAGGGGTGAGTTTTGATAGTAAAACATGTCTATTGATTTTTCATAGACAAAGGTTTTGTGACATATGGATGACTTAAACCTAAGTTCAAAGTTGTGACCTCTAAAAATATCATCAGGGATATCATGCAGTGAGACAGGGAGAGGGTTTACCGTCAGAGGAGGAGAGCTACGGGACGGATCCTTGATTATTCTTCGTTTAGTGACCGTGGAGGTCCCAATCGGTGGAGGAGAAGGTAGACTAGCCTTATATTCAGCCGGAGAGGATTCGCCTGAGATGGTTTGGACTGATGGCTGCTTCCTTTTTAGGCGTCGAGAAGTAGTGGGATGAAGGGGTTGCGACGGTAGAGATATCTCGTCCTCTGAGTCGTCATGTATTTGTCTAGTTCGTCATGTTTTCATCTTTGCGGTTGGGGTTAGGGAGACGGGAATGAATGTGATGAGGCAGACGGCAAAGAGAGGGATAGCTTGAATTAGTAAAGTAGAGTTTTACCTTTTAAAGGACGTGTATTACCGAGATTTGGGAAGTCGTGATGCCGTGTCTTGGGAATGAAGATCTTGGGCAGATTCAATGAACGTCATTATGGCCTATAGATATGCCGTGACTGTCTACTTTCCTTAACTCATGCAGATTGTGTTTATATCAGACACATCCCTAGTTCTCTTCTTAATGTACAGAACCGGTCTTCTCCTAAAGGTTTTGTAAAGATATCTGCTAATTGATGTTCAGTAGGAATGAATATTAATCTTATTAAACATTTGGACACATTGTCTCTAAGAAAATGATGACGTACTTCTATGTGTTTTGTGCGGGAATGTAGTACTTGATTTTTTGAAATATCTATGGTGCTGGTATTATCACAGTATATGGGCACACTTTCACAAGTAATATCAAAGTCATACAATATTTGACGCATCCATAAGATTTGGGAACAGCAACTTCCTGCTGCTAAGTATTCCCCCTCTGTAGTGGATAGAGCAACTGACGTCTGTTTCTTGCTATGCCATGAGACAAGACTTTGGCCCAAAAATGTACATGCACCGCTTGTGCTTTTTCTATCTATTTGACAGCCTACATAGTCAGCATCTGAATAGCCCATTAGATCAAAATTATCGCATGTTGGGTAGAACAATCCTAAATTTGTCGTACCACTCAAATATTTAAAAATTCGTTTAACAATCTGTAAGTGAGATTCTTTGGGTTTTGCCTGAAACCGAGTACATAAACAGACACTGTACGTTATATCAGGTCTAGAAGTAGTTAAATAAAATAGGGATCCAATCATACCTCTGTATTTTGTTACCTCTACGTCCGTACCTTTCTCATCTGCTGTGAGTTTTATTGATGTACTCATTGGTGTGGACTTTGTGTTTGAATTGTCAAATCCGAATCTCTTTAGTAACTCTTTTGTATACTTGGTTTGATGAATGAATATCGCTTCATGATTTTTCTTAATTTGAAGGCCCAGAAAGTAGTTGAGTTCTCCCATCAAACTCATGTCAAATTCCTTATGCATGCATTTGGAAAACCACTCAGAAAGGGAATTATTAGTAGCACCAAATATTATATCATCTACATATATTTGTACAATAATAATATCTTTACTTTGACGTTTAATAAATAGAATGGAGTCGATTTTACCTCATATGAACCCATTTGATAAGAGAAACTTACTTAATCTTTCGTACCAAGCCCTTGGGACTTGTTTGAGTCCATAGAGTGCCTTCTTAAGTTTGTATACGTAATGTGGGAACTTGTCATGCTCAAATCCAGGTGGCTGTTTTATATATACTTCCTCATTTATGTATCCGTTCAGAAAAGCACTTTTGACGTCCATTTGGTGTAGCTTGAACTTTCTGAAACAGGTGAATGCTAGTAGGATACGAATAGACTCCAAACGAGCTACTGGAGCAAATGTTTCTTCATCGTCTATTCCTTCTTGTTGATTGTATCCTTGAGCAACTAATCTCGTTTTGTTTCTCGTAATTGTTCCATATTCATCAAGCTTATTTTTGAATACCCATTTAGTTCCGATAATTGACACATCTTTTGGAGCAGGCATCAATTCCTATACTTGACATCTTTCAAATTGTTGAAGCTCTTCAGATAGCTAAAAGCCGACTCTCATCGAGTTTGGCTTCTTTTGGCTTCTCGTGGCTCAATTTGGGATAGGAATCGTGAAAGCACACATGTTTTGTGCTTTTTTCTTGTTATAACTCGCTGCGTTTATGTTTCCAATAATGTTCTCGGTGGATGGTTTTTGATATATCTTCACGACTTTGGAAGTTGAATATCATGTATGACTTCTTCAAGAGATTCCAAATTGTGGTCTTGTTGTTCATCCATTTCAAATTGGTTGGATATGCTCTCGATTCTCATATTCAAACTTTGCTAGATAGAGTCTGAGTCCCGCCGCTTTTCTATTTCCTCTTCTGGATTGATTCCATGATCTTTGCTTTTTTTACTTTATCCGGTAGTTGGATTGGCGTAAAGTAGCTTCTAATTCTCCTGCATCTTCTTCTTTTTCATGTTTTTAGCTGTGAATGACGTTCTTACTTATTTTCCAAGTTAACAAGGTTCGCAGATACCTTACTTTTCAAAATTCATTTTGGGTAATCCTCTTACTAGGTTCTTTGTTGACAACTTCTTGATTAGATCCATATAAACATGTCGCATCCTTCTATGCCATAGATTTGCTTCATCTTGAATGGTTACAAGACATAACTCTTCTTCTTGTTTCTCAAAATCAAGCGTATATATATTCCCTTCCCTTTGGGCAACTAGAGCAGCTTTGTTAGTACCATGTGAAATTGTACATTTATCTTTTTCAAACTTTACTTGATGACCATTATCCATTAATTGACTAACACTGATAAGATTGAATTATAGACCATTAACAAGATCAACATTATTAATGTTGACCTTACCATTACCGATTTTACCTTTTCCAATTATTTCGCATGATCGATTATCACCGAATGTAACAGTTCCATGTTTCTTGTTGACATTTAGTTTCACGAACTTAGATTTATCTCCCATCATATGGCGTGAACATCCGCTATCAAGGATCCACTTTTGAGAAGATACTTTGGCTTTAAGGCAAATCTGTATGAGAGAGATACAATTTATATTTTTGGTACCCATATCTTTTTGGGTCCACTTGTGTTAGTTGACATCAAATCACTTTTCTTAATCCATACGGTTTTACTTAAATTTTTCTTTCTTGAGCAGTTTATCTCTAGGTGTCCTTTAATGCCACATTTTTTGCAAGACGTAAAAGGTGTGCAGTAATTCAATTTGAATGATGATTTAGATTTTATCATTTCAACTTCTTTCCTATGAGTTGGACTGTAGCCTATGCCTTGTTTATTGTAATTGGGTCTTTGTTTTCCTAGCATAACATTTAAGTTTTCTTCCCCATAAACGAATTTAGCTAGAGAGGTTTTTAAAGACTCTATTTTCTTTTGTAGGTTATTAGTCGGTGGAGTTTTATTACTAGATTCATCGCTAAAAGCATCAATGCACACATCTCTCATCTCTATCTCCTTCTTTAATTTTTGAACTTCATTATTTAGATGTTTAACCTTGTTGAACAATATTTTATTGAAATTTTCTAAATAATCATTTTTTGCTGATAAAATTTTTTCCTCATTCGTGTGTGTAGATTTTTCAAAATCATTCTTTTCATCTATGAGTGCCTCCACTTCGCTCATTAGTGTGTTTACTAGATCTTTTAAGTACATGTTTTTTTCTTTTAATTTTTCATTTTCTTGTTTCAAAGTAATACTATCATAAAGAGGTACCTTACTAGATTCACCTTCAATTCCCATAAAGCATATTTGCGTTAGTTCATCTTTTGCATCTATTTCCACTTCGGATTCTTCATCATCACTCCATGTTAGAAATTCTTTGTGCTTTTTGTACTCCTTATTGCCTTGTTTTCCTTTGTTTTTGAGTTGGAAGCAATCCTTTTGAAATGACCTGGTCGTCCACACTCGAAACATGTTTCCTCGGTTGGCTTTAGTTTGTATTTGTTTGTGTTGAATGTATTTTTCTGTTGATTCTTCCTTTGAAGTAGCCCCTTCAGTCTCCTTGACATCATGGCTATTTCATCATCCGAGTTATTTTTGAGTTCTTCTTCAATTCCTGCATTTAGAGCTAACACTTTCTTTCGAGGAACTTCTTCCTCGTCATCATATATTTTCAATTGATGTTCATATTCTTCTAGTTCACCAAAGAGAGTTAATGTATCCGTAGAAGAAATATTGAGGGAATCTTGAAGAGTGGTAATTTTAGATGCAACCCTTTTGGGCATGGCCCGAAGTAGCTTACGATTGATTTCACTTTGTGGGATTGTCTTGTCAAGTAGCTTTAATGAATTTAACAGTACTAGAAATCGTGCTTGGGCAATTTTGATCGTTTCCTCTTTTTCCAGTTTGAACAATTCGTAGTCATGCATGAGCATACTTAGCTTGACTTCTCGTACTTTAGACGTTCCTTCATGACTTACAACTAAGGTGTCCCAAATCTCTTTTGATGTGTTACATGATGACACTTTATCTATTTCGGATTACACCATGCCGCTGAGGAGAGTGTTCATTGCCTTTGAATCATATGACACCATGTAAGTTTCGGTTGAGTCCATCTCGAGTAGAGTTTTTGGAGTACCATCATCTTTCCTTGGGATTACCGGTCCATTCTCTACCACCCACCATTCCCATGGGTCTCGTTTTAGATAGATCCTCATCCGAAATTCCCAGAAGTTATAGTTTTCAGGTCCAAAGAGTAGTGGAGGTCGGTTTGTTGATTGTCCCTCGTGATGAGCGCTTCCAAGTTGTGCCATGTCAGAATCTTTCCCTACAAGTCACCTTTAAGACCAAGATAAGTAGAGACAAGCTCTGAAACCAAATGAAATTTAAATAGATACACTTAGAAGGGGGGGGGGGGGTTGAATAAGTGTAGGCACATACTATGTTCAATTTTTATTTTTAATGCAGCAAACTGGATTACCAAATTAGGATATTATTGAGTTAGCTGATTTTACTAAGGCAGGCAGCTGGATTGAAAAGCAAAATAGACTCACGGAAAGCAATCACACCAACACCGGAATTTTTACGTGGTTCAACTACTACCCTCTAGAATAGTAGTCTAGTTCATGTCCAATACCAACTAGTATTGGAGACTCACTTTTATTAAACTCTTCCAATTACAATACAAGTTCCAATAACCTGAACACTTGTGTTCCCTGTGCACCTATGCACACTTAAGCACCTATGCTTTCTTTATACTTGATTGTAAGAAATCAGCAATTCAAGACAGATTTATATGTAATATTTACTGAGATAGGAAATGAAAAATACACACTAGAGGTCTAATGATCAAGCAATATATTACTCACCAACTCAAGGCTCTAGTATGAAATGATATGCAAGATGATATTCTAGGAATATTTTAGCAAAGAATAACTCGTTAATCAATGTCTATCTCAATGAAAAACAATTTCATATCTTGTAAGCTTATTAGTTTCTGTGTATGTTTTTCGTGTCTGTATTTGTTAAAGAGCTCAGTTTATATAGACGTTTCCCAAATAGTTCCGTTGCTAACATTTTACATGAATCTTAATGTCCTTCGTGAATCATGATATACTTAATTTGTTTTCCATCACAGAGATTCTGAGATATCATGCTATCAGTGACTTTCGGCTAAATGATTTCTATTTGCAAATTTCTACGGTCCAATTTCTAAAATGCCGGAAGTCAACTTCTAGGATTACCATAAATATTTGCTGGCATGTTCCCATATTACTGAGCATTCATTGGGCCGTTAGATTTGGCCAATTGGATTTCTCAAATCATGACCCATGATTTCTGCAGAGTCTGTTGATACACGCACCTAAATTAATTTCCTAGAATTAAGATGCTTAATTTATGAGCATGATCATGCAAAATGTGAATTAATAGAGAATCTATAATGTCATTGATTTATGCTAACCTTTTATACCTATTTAATTTGGTGTCCACATCTAACCATATATTTTCGCCCAAGTGAATCACTAGAATTTATGGGGCGAGATTTATGGAGCATGATTACTACTATATAATTTGTGGAAAATTATTCAATCAACTCGTTTCTTTAGTCAGTTCGCATGATTTAAGATATGTCAAGATGATTGTATGATATTTACTAAAATCAATGGGATACCGGCCCATGTATATTAGTGCAAGTGACTTAGCACGTGGTACAAAGTGTGAGAATGCAATTTATGTAATGCACATGTCCTAGAGCCTTATTTTGGAAAGCAATAAATGCTAAGATCTTACATATATTCCTAGGACTCAAATTTGCTTTTCTTTCTTCAAGGATGTCTTGGCTTTGTAATTTCTTCCTTGACGTTTTCTGAAGTTCCATATCTTTCCCTGAAATAATATAGCCTTGATTAGAAATATTCGAGTCATCATCAAAACATGGAGTGTGACATAAGTCAACATTCTCCCCTTTTTGATGATGACAACACAATAAATATAGCTCCCCCTAAGACTATGCACTTCAGGAGAGTTATGGCTCCCCCTTAGTTCATGCATACCATGTACTATATATGTGCAGTATTTTGATCAACCCTGCAAGTACTGGTTAGGCCTCAACACGTTAAGTAAAAAATGCAGTAATGAAAAACATCCATCATCCATCAAATAACAAGTTTAAAACTAATAGTCTTAATAGAAATATTTTTTAAACCATAGTCTTAATCAAAACAATTGTCTTTGGTGCAGGGGGAAGGTTTAAACTTTAAACTAGAAGTCTTCTCCCCCTTTGGCATCCATCAAAAAGGAGGGTCGGGAATGCTAAAAAGGGAAAGTGAAACTAAGCATCGTCCTCCTCAAGGTTGACATGATTGGCCTCGCGAGCTGTGAAGTAGGGGCGGTGAAGTCGCCGGTGCATGATCTCTTCCAAGGACATGGTATTGGCAAAACGGGATGGGCGAGCAATGAAGGTGGGAGGAGGGAAGGGCATATCCAGAAAGTCGCCTTGATATTCAGCCATCCAATTGCATTGGGTCCATTCAGGTATGCGCGCTTGGACTTGGTCTGCTTGCAGTTCCTCAATCAGGTCATTCTTGCGTCGCTCGGTGAACCGGCCCAGAGTCCCAACTTGGTTGCTGATGAACTTGAGTTCTGTGCTAAGCTGACAGGCATTGCGATTCAGCTTGCGTTGGAGGGCTTCAACCATTGCCCTGGTGTGCATCTCGAAACCAGCTTGGAGGTCAATAAATTCATCTTCAACATTGCGAAACATGGCCTGGAGATCATTAGACCGAATTGGCAGTTTGCCTTTTTCAAGAACCGAGAGACGAAGTTGGATATCTTTGACATCCGAAGTGATTTGGGCTTGATTATTTGCTATGGTGTGAAGGAGAGTCAAAATTTCAGGGGAAGGAGGTAGGGAGATAGGAGGTATGGGTTTAGGTGTATCAGGAACCAGACGGATGAATTTTCCCTGAAGCAAGGTGAGATGAGCCCCTTTGAGATAATTTGAGTCTATGGAATCAGTTAAGGAGATACAACCTTCATCATCTAATGGGATTTGGAAATGAGTGAAGAGTTTGGTAAGGAAACAACTGTAAGGCAGACATTTTTTGGAGTGTTTAACGCAATGGATCATGTGTTTTAGCATCATGAGGGAGAAGTTAAAAGGCTGGCCAGTCATTATTAATGCCACACGGACTAAATCTTGATACGTGAAGTCTGCTCCACCACCGAGACGGGGGAGGAGATTATAGCGTAAGAGTTTGTGAAGGACAATGGCAAGGGGGGACACTTCTATGTTTTTTGGAAGACTGCCAGAGGAGACTGTTGGGTCATCCAACACAATGCGAAGCTGGACTAAGGGAGACAAGGGAGTAGAGATTGGTCCTTTGAGAGTAAATGGGCAGTCACCGGTGTAAGGAATGGACAGAATACTACCTAAGTCCATGGCTGTAAAAAACAGAGATTTCCCTTTTACAAAGGAGGTGTAGCAATCACCATTGTTCTCAAGATTTGTATAAAACTGTTGGACTAATTTTGGATAAGCGACCGAAGGAGGAGTGCTTAAAGAGGATAGACCACATGACTCAAAAAGGCAGTGCAGGGGTGAGTTTTGATAGTAAAACATGTCTATTGATTTTTCATAGACAAAGGTTTTGTGACATATGGATGACTTAAACCTAAGTTCAAAGTTTTGACCTCTAAAAAAATCATCAGGGATATCATGCAGTGAGACAGGGAGAGGGTTTACCGTCAGAGGAGGAGAGCTACGGGACGGATCCTTGATTATTCTTCGTTTAGTGACCGTGGAAGTCCCAATCGGTGGAGGAGAAGGTAGACTAGCCTCAGATTTAGCCGGAGAGGAGTCGCCGGAGATGGTTTGGACCGATGGCTGCTTCCTTTTCAGGCGTCGAGAAGTAGAGGGATG
The DNA here is from genome assembly GCA_020205615.1 of Panax quinquefolius. Lineage (NCBI taxonomy): Eukaryota > Viridiplantae > Streptophyta > Magnoliopsida > Apiales > Araliaceae > Panax > Panax quinquefolius. The sequence continues at coordinate 62,705,794 of CM035171.1, read as the reverse complement.
AAGGGGTTACGACGGTGGAGATATCTCATCCTCTGAGCCGTCATGTATTTGTCTGGTTCGTCGTGTTTTCATCTTTGCAGTAGGGGTTAGGGAGACGGGAAAGAATGTGATGAGGCAGACGGCAAAGAGAGGGATAACTTGAATTAGTAAAGTATAGTTTTACCTTTTAAAGGACGTGTGTTACCGAGATTTGGGAAGTCGTGATGTCGTGTCTTGGGAATGAAGATCTTGGGCAGATTCAATGAACGCCATTATGGCCTAGATATGCCGTGACTGTCTACTTTCCTTAACTCATGCAGATTGTGTTTATATCAGACATATCCCTAGTTCTCTTCTTAATGTACAGAATCGGTATTCTCCTAAAGGTTTGGTAAAGATATATGCTAATTGATGTTCAGTAGGAATGAATATTAATCTTATTAAACCTTTGGACACATTGTCTCTAAGAAAATGGTGACGTACTTCTATGTGTTTTGTGCGGTAATGTAGTACTGGATTTTTTGAAATATCTATGGTGCTGGTATTGTCACAGTATATGGGCACACTTTCACAAGTAATACCAAAGTCACACAATGTTTGACGCATCCATAAGATTTGGGAACAACAACTTCCTGCTGCTAAGTATTCCCCCTCTGTAGTGGATAGAGCAACTGACGTCTGTTTCTTGTTATGCCATAAGACAAGACTTTGGCCCAAAAATGTACATGCACCGCTTGTGCTTTTTCTATCTATTTGACAGCCTGCATAGTCAGCATCTGAATAGCCTATTAGATCAAAATTATCGCATGTTGGGTAGAACAATCCTAAATTTGTCGTACAACTCAAATATTTAAAAATTCATTTAACAGCCTGTAAGTGAGATTCTTTGGGTTTTGCTAGAAACCGAGCTCATAAACAGACACTGTACATTATATCAGGTCTAGAAGTAGTTAAATAAAGTAGGGATCCAATCATACCTCTGTATTTTGTTACCTCTATGTCCGTACCTTTCTCATCTGCTGTGAGTTTTATTGATGTACTCATTGGTGCGGACTTTGTATTTCTCATCTACTCTAGAATAGTAGTCTAGTCCACGTCCAATACCAACAAGTATTGGAGACTCACTTTTATTAAACTCTTCCAATTACAATACAAGTTCCAATAACCTGAACACTTGTGTTCCCTGTGCACCTATGCACACTTAAGCACCTATGCTTTCTTTATACTTGATTGTAAGAAATCAGTAATTCAAGACAGATTTATATGTAATATTTACTAAGATAGGAATGAAAAATACACACTAGAGGTCTAATGATCAAGCAATATATTTCACCAACTCAAGGCTCTAGTATGAAATGATATGCAAGTGTGAGAATGCAATTTATGTAATGCACATGTCCTAGAGCCTTATTTTGGAAAACAATAAATGCTAAGATCTTACATATATTCCTAGGACTCAAATTTGCTTTTCTTTCTTCAAGGATGTCTTGGCTTTGTAACTTCTTCCTTGACGTTTTCTGAAGTTCCATATCTTTCCCTGAAATAATATAGCCTTGATTAGAAATAATCGAGTCATCATCAAAACATGGAGTGTGACATAAGTCAACAACGCCCCTCCAAAGGAACTTCACAATATGAGTTCGCCTTGGCCCTTTTCAATGTGGGGAATGGACGTTATCGGGCCCATTGAGCCTAAAGCCAGTAATGGTCATCGATTTATCTTCACCATGATCGACTACTTCAGCAAGTGGGTAGAAGCAGCCTCCTTCCCCAGGGTTACTAAATAAGTCATCATTGCTTTCATCAGAAACAATATCGTTTGTCGATACGGACAACCAGAGGTGATTGTGTCTGACAATGCCAAGAACCTCAACAACAAAATGATGGAGGAATTATGCAGTAAATTCCATATCAAACATCTTAACTCTGTCATCTAACGTCCGAAGACGAACGGTGTTATTGAAGCGGCTAAGAAAAACATCAAGAAGATTATGCAAAAGATGTCCGCCAACCACAAAGATTGGCCTGACCAATTGCCTCTGACTTTGTTAGCCTACAGAACCTCAATGCGCACTTCCACTGGGGCAATCCCCTACGCATTAACCTATGGGATGGAAGCAGTACTCCCTATAGAAGTTGAAATGGAATCCCTCAGAATGTTGATATACGCTCAGCTGGATGAAGACCAATGGGTACAAGACATGTATCACCAATTGTCTCTAATAGACGAAAGGGGAACCGCGGCTATCTTCCATGGTCAGTTATATCAACAAAGGGTCGCTAGATCCTACAACAAAAAAGTCTGGCTACGGCAGTTTAAACAACATGACTTGGTTTTGAAGAAAATCCTTCACAACCAAGAGCAATCTAAGGGAAAATTCGCTCCTAATTGGGAAGGCCCATTTATTGTCAAGGAAGTATTGACAAGAGGTGCTCTCAAATTACAAGAAATAGACGACGATGAATTTCCACAACTCATCAACTCAGACACCGTGAAACGATACTATGTCTGAAGTAATTCGCAAACACCCTTGTGTGGAACCATCAGGTCACTAGTCATTCCGGGTTTTCTTTAACCCTTTACCACATACAACTCTTCTACAGTTTGCCCCTCAAGGAAACATACTTTTCGAAGCCAGCAGCCTGGCTCTCTCTCTTGCGTTCCTATGACTTAGGTCATCCCACCGTAGATCAAACCTCCTGTGTTCGCAGTTTGGCTACCCATACATGGGATCAAACTTCTACTACCTGTAGTTTATCCTTAACCTAGGATTAAACTTTTTCCTCCCCGTACTCTGACCTGCACATGGGATTACGCTTTTCATCTCATACGAGGGCGAACTACGTCGACCGATCTCCTCTTCAATAGAGTACGTGGCAACCATTTCATATGGTCCGGTCGCAATAAAACAAAAACAACAAAAACATTTCTACCCTTACAAAAACAAAAATAACAAAAACATTCCTACACCATTTCTACCATATACAGCGTTGAACCTCTTACACCAGGTTCGAACTACGCAGACCTGATCTCCTCTTCAATAGGAGTACGTAGGCAGCCATTCGTGGTTCGGTCTCACCCCCTACCAAAACACAAACCCTTGTCAGTTGGTACTGGGATCAAACATCAATCCATTACATTTCATTGGCTTCAGACCAAAGGGATGGAATTACCTGAACTCCTCCCAAATAGGAGATTCGGCGACCATCTAAGCTGCGGTCATACCTTGAAGAGAAACACCAATCCATAAGAGATGGAATTAACTAGGCTTTTCCTAAATAGAAGTACTGGCCACCATCTGTGGTGCGGTCAATCTCAGAAAGGAGAGCCACACTCCTCTTCACATTTCCATACAGAAACCAGTCCCAAGACACCAAAGATGGTAGGGATACATAGAGATCGATGATCCATTCTGAACTATCCAGAGACAACTCAATGTCCATCCACCTAGGAGGAATTCAGAATACATGAAGATCACAAGCCCTGAAGCAGCAGGCAAAATATCAAGCAAGTAGCAAGACATATCTAAAAGGGAAGTGATCGAAAAATATATTTCCCTATCATATATATAATGTTGTTTGATATATACAATGTAAACTGTACATGACAAAATGGCTAAGCTAGTCTGTACAGGTAAATACAAGTTCATCTACAAGTCAGGGTATATACGAGCTAACAAACCCAACATGGCGTCCCTCTCAGAAGAAGGAGGCGAAGCTCTGGTCTCCTGTACGAGAATATCCACACGACCCAACAGATCTGCAACCATCTTCATGGTGACCATATGCTCGTCAATATATGCGTTCATCTCTACGATCATGCCGGTGGTAAGGGACCTCACGGCAGTACTATCTGTGACGGCTACATCCCAGGCAGATATAGCACTATCCCGCTCAACTATCACTGCATCTCTGACTGATATGGCCTCATCCCGCTCAACAACAGCGGCATCTCTATGAACTAATGCCTCATCTCTCTCTAATAGAGTTGCGTCTCTCCCATCAAGGGCAGTCAACATCAAAGATCGGGCGTGATCTCTCTCAAAGGTCATCAGATGAAGACTCTGCTCTTGGTATTGTGCCGAATGCTGAATCACAACTGTACTTGTACTGGGAGAATCCAGAGGAAATGTTGGCAACCCAACAGCGAGCTCCTCCTTGATGTATGAATCGATGTCCTCTATGGGCTCTACATCATCTGACCCGCTATCCGGTACTGTAGATACTGCTACAACTGATAAAATCTCTGTCTCCATCCATGCGGAATACTCTGCAGAACAACCCAGATGGCTCATCAAAAAAGCAGCTATCTCCCGCTGATCCCAATAAGAATACACACGGGATCGGTCCTCTGCTAAGAGATATTGAGAAGCTGAACGCTGACCTATCTCCCCCTCGAAAGGATGAAAATCCTGGAACTGGTCAAACTGTGACATCACGTCCAGTGGGTGATAAGTAGTCACACCCCTCAAACCAGCCAGAGGGAGGTAGTCCATGTCCGGAGCATGAGTAATGAAGCTGTATGGTGAGCTAAGCCCCAAACACGGCAATATACTAAAAGGATCTCTGATATCTGACAAAAATGTGGACCAGGACAGAGCATCTATACACTCCGATGGCTGAAAGGAGTATGACATAGCTACATCATGGGTGAAGCAATATCCATGCCGTCTAAAGGTACCAATCGGTGTCAAGTGGGACATAAACCACACATCTACATAGCCAGAACTCCTAGTGAGCAGATCACCTGTTGGATAAGTGCGGCGATGAGGATCTGTCGACATGAGGTCTCTGCTACAATCATAGCTACAATGGTACGACCCTCTCTAAGAGCTCTCACAGCCATGATGACACCAATGTCTATCTCATCCATGTATCGTTACATATAGACATACGACAGTATGCATAGCAGTAGTACATCAACCCTGGCTAAACGCCAATGATCATCCAGTGCGGTAAAATCCCTGAAATATCGTGAATAGCTATTCTCCGAGCCAAATCTGTCATACAGAAAACACTAGGATATCACGTGGCTAGATGTCAGCTCATCCTGTACTACTCTGCGCCGCAATCCAGTGAGAGTCATGAATCATCTACTCATGTCTCCCAAAGCCAGGTGCACGTAAGGTCTGTCTAAAGGCAACATCGTCAATCGTGCATACTCCTCTAGAGTAGGTGTCAACTCGTGGGTCCCGAATCGGAAAACCTGCCTATCCGGTATCCAATGCTCTAGCATCCCACCTATAAACCCTGCAGGAACCTGAAACATCAATAAAGTCATGGTATGTTGCAACAAATGATCTACAGTCACCATGTCTGGTGGTGACATGCTATCATACCACGATCGCATACCCAATGCCACCAATGATGGTGGGGAATGATCTATTTGGCTAAGTGTCGAAGAAGACATCTGCGCGGGCCGTGTCATAAGACCATCCAGGGGTCAATGCCGAATATCTCTGGACAATACATACATATGCATAACATGATACATGCATAACAGATAATGGATGGCAATATAATATAGGGAATGGAAAAAATTGTGCATACATTCCTAAGTATATCATCATCTAATACATCATCTCTGTACAGCTACAAATACAGGGAAATGGTGCACAGACGCCCTACTACTAACAGAGGCCTATCAAAAGATATAGCGAGAATGGGGCGCAGCCACCCAATATCTAATAGAGGTCTATCAAAAGATATAATGAGAATACACATCAGAAGAAGATAATGGTGTCGATGTCCACATCATCAATCCTGTCCACCTGATGTAACTCCTCCTGAGTCATCGGATCTCTATCAACAGGGATGTCAGACCTATAAAGAGGAGGATCTGTGCCGGCAAAACCGAATGGGTCATATGAGGGGCCAGCGCCTGAGCTGGAAGGAACAAATGAAGCCGTCTCTACTGGATCTCTGCCCAAATACCGGATAAATATATGTGCCTGGCCCAACTGTCGGGTTAAACTATCACTCTGGGTCATATGAGTCGGATCTCGGACACAAGCTATCTAATTCGTCATCATCAAGGATCCTGGAACAATATCCCCCATAAACTGAGTGGCACGGGACTGATCTCCAATGGTGCGAGGAGACCACCACCGCTAGAACATCTCTTGGGTACATGGACACTCTGACAATGCAAAATTGTCAACCCCCAACAATGGGATATTAGTGACGGGTGACTGTGATACAGGCCAATGACGCCTGGTAGGAGGCAAGATCGGCATGCGAATCTCCCATGTGGTGCTCCTAATAGCACGCTCTCCTAAATAGAGCTCCCAGCCTCCATTTATGAAGAGAGGAACTCTCCTGGTAGAAATCAAGGACTCAACTCCAGTCGGGTACCCATCCTCAAAGCCAATGGTCAAGTGTTCCCCTGAATAGGGAATCCATGTGATGGCGTCAGCTATCAGCAACTACAGCTGCATACGGCAGTGAGTGAAGCCCTCAGCTATAGGGACCTCTGACAAAATAGAATGGTGCCATCATCGTCCTCGTGGATAGGTATCTAAACCTAACACACTCATAGGACGCAAGCATGAGAGCCTCTCATAGGCCCAAAACTGCCAACACAATGGCAAAATATCTGCTATCAGTAAACACTCTTAACCTCTAAATGGGAAATGGCGAGAGAAATACTCACCAGTAGAAATGGGTAAAAGCCTAACCAAGCCTCGGTCAAACCCTGTGAGCGCATGCGCATGCCCTAGAGGAAATAGGCAAAGGTATAGGATCCCCAATCATACTCTCCAATACGGTCCACATCACATGTGGAGCTGATCAAAGCGAAAGACACCGTAGAAGAGTTATCTGCAATGAAGCAGCCTCGAATGATCATCAAGAACAATCGCCGTAGAACGCGATCCCTGATTCTAACATCATCAGGCATGGGCTCACTCAATAGCCCGCTCATAGCATCTATGCTCAAAGGACCTGAACGGACAGTCCTGCCTTTGAGCGCCTCCGCCGGAACTCCTAACAATGATCTGACGGCAGTAGGGGTAATATTCGCCATGCAAGGAACTGGCTCCCCTCCAAACTCCATATATGTGATAAATCACCAATACATAGGCGTCATCATCACCTCGCAATCTAGTAGATGGAGTGACTAAGTCTGATGAAACCATCACTCAGACAATGCCCTGAGGTTACCGCAGGGACAACGACGGGGAAGGATGGAGAAGAATGCCCCGAATCTCTACTCATGCACTACCGCTCTATAGTCGGGATGAAGCGCCTAGTACATGGAGTGAATGCTGAACCAGTTCCCTCGAGGCTGTGTAAAACCCAGAACCTGCATGAAATGCAGATCAACATCAAAACCCTTTGCTCCTCATCAATAGGAAAGAAGGAAGATCAAAGTCTAACACCATACCTTGTTAGCATTCAAATACATCGATGGATGTTTGCTCAAATCACCCAGTAGCTCTGGGTTTGCTACCTGAATACTTGGGAGCTCCCTACGAGGGACATGTGCCGCAGGAGCGGAATCCTCAATCGAAATATCTGCCAACAACAAATGTTGTCAGGGATACCTGACCTTCGTCGATGTATGAATCAACGACTGAAACTCTGTGGGTAGATTGTCAAGGTTGCTTGACATCCGCTGTCGTGTAGATCACCCGAACATTGCGTTGTGACCCCCGCCAGGGATATACTAGGGAATACGAGCAGTCGGGTGTGAAAACGTCGAATAGCTCTAGAGCTCTGATAGGTTTAATCGCTATCGGCTGAAATAACATCAAGGCTGCTTGACCTTCGCTGATTTATGTGTCAACAGATGAGCATGTGTTGTTACTCCCGCCGGAGATATACGTTGTAACCCCCATCGGGGACTCACGTTCTAACCCCCGTCGGGGACATTTAGGGCAATGACCCGGAGTTGGCGGCATCATACCTGTACAAAGTATTACCGGATGTGTTTTGTAACAAATGAGATCATTGGCAGAGTATACCTCATGTTCGGGCGACTACCAATGAGCGATGGTTTCATCAGACTCAGTCACTCTATCTACTGGATTGTGAGGTGATGATGACGCCAATGGATTAGCAATTTATCACAGGTATGGAGTTTGGAGGGGAGCCAGTGCCTTGCATGGTGAATATTACCCCTACTGCCGTCAAATCCTTGTTAGGAGTTTTCATGAGGCGCTTCAAAGGGGACTCGTCTGTTCGGGTCCTTTGAGCGTAGATGCTATGAGCGGGCTTCTGAGTGAGCCAATGCCTGATGATGTCAGAATCAGGGATCGCGTTCTGCGGCGATTATTCCTGATGATCATTAGAGGCTGCTTCATAGCAGATAACTCTTCCACGGTGTCTTTCGCTTTGATCAGCGCCACACGTGATGTGGACCGTATTGGAGAGTATGATTGGGGCTCCTATATCTTTGCATGTTTCCTCCGGAGCATGCGTATGCGCTCACAGGGTTTGACCGAGGCTTGGCAAGGGTTTTACCCATTTCTGTTGGTGAATATTTCTCTTATCTTTTCCCATTTATAGGTTAAGAGTGTTTACTGATAGCAGATGTTTTGCCATTGTGTTGGCAGTTTTGGCATACGAGGGCTCCCATGTTTGCGTCCTGTGAGTGTGTTAGGTTTAAATACCTATCCACGAAGACGACGATGGCACCATTCTATTTTGCCAGAGGTCCCTATAGCTGAGGGATTCACTCACTGCCGTATGCAGTTGGAGTTGCTGACAGCTGATACTGTTACATGGATTCCTTACTCAGGGGAACATTTAACCATTGTCTTTGAGGATGGACACTCGACTAGAGTTGAGTACTTGATTTCCACCAGGAGAGTTTCTCTCTTCACAGATGGAGGCTGGGAGCTCTATTTAGGAGAGCGTGCTATTAAGAGAACCATAGGGGAGATCCGTATACCGATCTTGCCTCCTGTGAGGCGTCATTGGCCTGTATCACAGTCACCCGTCACTTATATCCCATTGTTGGGAGTTGATGGTTTTGCATTATCAGAGGGTCCATGTATTCAGGAGATGTTCTAGCGGTGGTGGTCCCCTCGAACTATTGGAGCTCAGTCCCGCGCCACACAATTTATGGGGGATATGGTTCCAGGATCCTTGATGATGACGGATTGGGTAGCTTGTGTCCGAGCTCTGACTTATATGACCTAGATTGATAGTTTGACCCGGAAGTTGGACCAGGCACATATATTTATCCGGCATATGGGTAGAGATCCAGCAGAGGCGGAGTAATTTATTCCTTCCAGCTCAGGCGCTGGCCCCTCAGATGACCCATTTGGTTTTGCTGGTGCAGATCCTCCTCTTAATAGGCCTGACATCCTTGTTGATAGAGATCCAGTGACTCAGGAAGAGTTACATCAGGTGGACAGGATTGATGGTGTTGACATCGACACCATGGTCTTCTTCTGATGTGTATTCTCGTTATATCTTTTGATAGGCATCTGTTAGATATTGGGTGGTTGTTCCCCATTCTCGCTATTTCTTTTGATAGGCCTCTGTTAGTATTAGGGTAGATATGCCCCATTTCCCCATATTTGTAGCTGTACAGAGCTGATTTATTGGATGATGATATACTTAGGAATGTATGCACCGTTTTTTCCATTCCTTATATCATATTGCCATCCATTATTTGTTATGCATGTATCATGTTATGCATATATATCTTTGTCCAAAGATATTTGGCATTGACCCCTGGATGGTCTTATGACACGGCCCGCACAGATGTCTTCTTCGACAGTTAGCCGTATAGATCATATCCCACCATTAGTGGTGGTATTGGGTATGTGATAGTGGTATGATAGCATGTCACCACCAGACAGGGTGACTGTAGATCAGTTGTTGCAGCATACCATGACTTTATTGCCTTTTCAGGTTCCCGCAGGGTTTGTGGATGGGATGCTAGAGCATTGGCTACCAGATAGGTAGCTATTCCGATTCGGCACCCATGAGTTGACTCCTACTCTGGAGGAGTATGCACGGTTGACGATGCTGCCTTTAGACAGACCTTGCGTGCATCTGGCTTTGGGAGACATGAGTAGACGGTTCATGACTCTCACAGAATTACGGCGCAGAGTAGTGCAGGACGAGCTGACATCTGGCCACGTGATATCCCAGCATTTTCTGTATGACAGATTTGGCTCAGAGGATAGCTATTCACAACATTCTGGGGATTTCACCGCATCGGAGGACCATTGGCGTTTAGCCAGGGTTGATGTACTGATGCTATGCGTACTGTCATATGTCTATATGTCGCGTTACATGGATGAGATAGACATTGGTGTGATCATGGCCGTGAGAACTCTTAGAGAGGGTTGCACCAGTGTACCTATGATTATAGCAGAGACCCTGCGGTCAGCATCCTACTGCTGTACTTACCCGACAGGAGTTTTTATGGGTAGTTCGGTCATGCTGTATGTGTGGTTTATGTCACACTTGAGACTGATTGGCACTCTTAGACGGCATGGGTATTGGTTCACCCATGATGTAGCCATGTCATACTCCTTTCAGCCGTCGGGGTGTATAGATGCTCTGTCTTGGTCCTCATTTTTGGTAGATATCAGAGATCCATTCAAAGATGTTGTCGTGCGTTTCGGGCTTTTTCTCACCGCATGACTTCATTATCGACGCCCGAGCATGGACTTCTCCTCTCTGGTCGGGCTTGAGGGCGTGACTACTTATCACCCACTGGTCGTGATGTCGTAGTTCGACCAGTTCCAGGATTTTCATCCTTTCGAGGGGGCGATAGGTCAGCGTTCAACTTGTTGATATCTCTCAGCAGAGGACCGATCCCTTGTGTATGCTTGTTGGGATCGGTGTGAGATATCTGCTTTTTCTGTCAGTCATCCCGGTTGTTCTGCAGAGTATTCCGCATGGATGGAGACAGAGATTTTATCGGTTACAGCAGTATCTGCAGTACCGGATAGCGAGTCAGACGATGTAGAGCCCATGGAGGACATCGATACCTACATCGAGGAGGATCCCGCTGCTGGGTTGCCAACATTTCTTTCGGATTCTCCTAGTACTAGTACTGTTGTGATTCAGCACTCGGCACAGTACTTAGAGCAGAGTCTTCATTTGATGACCTTTGAGAGAGATCAGGCTCGATCTATGTTGTTGACTGCCCTTGATGGGAGGGACGCAGCTCTGTTAGAGAGAGATGAGGCATTAGCTCGTCGAGATGCCACTGTTGTTGAGCGGGATGACGCCAGATCAGCCAGAGACGCAGTGATAGTTAAGCGGGATAGTGCCATATCTGCCCGGGATGTAGCCGTCACAGATAGTACTGCCGTGAGATCCCTTACCACTGGCATGATTACAGAGATGAGCGCATATATTGATGATCATATGGTCACCATGCAGATGGCTGCAGATCTATTGGGTCATGTGGATATTCTCGTATAGGAGACCACAGCCTCGCCTTCGTCTTCTGAGAGGTATGCCATGTTGGGCTTGTTAGCTTGCATATACCCTGACTTGTAGATGAACTTGTATTTACCTGCACATACTAACTTAGCCATTTTGTCATGTACAGTTTACATTGTATATATATCAAACAGCATTATATATATGACAGGGAAATATATTTTTGGATCACTTCCCTTTTAGATATGCCTTGCTATTTTCTTGATATTTTTCCTGCTGCTTTAGGGATTGTGGTCTTGATGTATTCTGAATTCCTCCTAGGTGGATGGACATTGAGTTGTCTCTGGATAGTTCAGAATGGATCATCAATCTATGTGTATCTCTACCATCTTTGGTGTCTTGGGACTGGTTTCTATATGGAAATGTGGAGAGGAGTGTGGCTTTCCTCTCTGAGATTAACCGCACCACAGATGGTCGTCAGTACTTCTTTTTAGGAGAAGCCTAGTTAATTCCATCTCTTATGGATTGGTGTTGCTCTTTAAGGTATGACCGCAGCTTAGATGGTAGTCGAATCTCCTATTTGGGAGGAGTTCAGGTAATTCCATCCCTTTGGTCTGAAGCCAAATGAAATGTAGTGGATTGAAGTTTGATTCCAGTTCCAACTGACAAGGATTTTTGTTTTGGTAGAGGGTGAGACCGTACCATGAATGGTTTCCTACGTACTCCTATTAAAGAAGAGATCAGGTCTGCGTAGTTCAAACCTGGTGTAAGAGGTTCAACGTTGTATATGGGTAAAATGGTGTAGGAATGTTTTTTGTTGTTTTTTTGAGGAGAAGATGGTAAAAATGTTTTTGTTGTTTTTGTTTTATTGCGACCGGGCCATATGAAATGGTTGCCTACATACTCCTATTGAAGAGGAGATTAGGTCGACGTATTTCGCTCGTCAGGGCGAGAAGAAAAAGCGTAATCCCATGTGCAGGTAATAGTGCAGGGAAGAAAAAGTTTAATCCTAGGTTGAGGATATACTGTAGGTATGAGAAGTTTGATCCTAAGTATGGGTAGCCAAACTGCAAACCCAAGAGGTTCAATCCGCGGTGGGAAGACCTAAGTTGTAGGAACGCAAAGGAGAAAGTCAGGTTGCTGGCTTTGAAAAGTATGTTTCCCTGGGGGAAAAGTGTAGAAAAGTTGTATGTGGTAAAGGGTTAAAGAACCGGAATGACTGGTGATCTGATGGTTTCGCACCAGGGTGTTTGCGAATTTCTTTAGACATAATATTGTTTCACGGTGTCCAAGTTGATTAGTTGTGGAAATTCATCGCCGTCCATTTCTTGCAATCTGAGAGCGCCCCCTGTCAATACTTCCTTGACAATAAACGGGCCTTCCCAGTTAGGAACGAATTTTCCCTTAGATTGATCTTGGTTGTCAAGGATCTTCTTCAAAACCAAGTCATGTTGTTTAAACTTGAAAGTAGTATGCACACAAGCCAATCATGTTTGATGATAAAGCATATACTTTGTAACAATCTTATTCATTTATTAATAAAAAGTATTAATTTATTAAAGGCTTTTAATTATCTACATGATGCTGTTTTATAATATGTGATAAACCCATAGTTTTAAGTAATGCTTTTAGAATAATGATGATGATCATTCTAATGAGATCTAAATTCTTAGAAAGCTTAAAAACTAAAATAATTCCCAATCATTAGATTACTAAATTGGGGATTAGTGAATCCGGATAGATTGGTACATACGTTGCTTGCTCATTGGATGAGGATGATTGATCTCATGATCATTTTGTGGAGACACTAAAGCAAGTATGTAGGTGCTTATTAGAGAATAAGTTCATCGAAGCATTGGCTCGCTAAGGAATACCTAATGGAGTTTTACTTGCTCGTCAATAGGAATTCAGTAGTGATAGTAGTACAAGTGATCCTTGGACTTGAGATCATCATAGTATCTTGTGTATGATGAGTTATACTTTGACTTATTTCCTAAGACCCTTAGGTTATATCAAAGGGTATGCTTGGGTATAATAAGTTGTACATGGAGATAATGTATGATCAATAAAGAATCTACCACTTCTATTAAAAGAAGAGAAATGTCCTATGTGATTTGATAAATGACAACCCAAAGAGTCCGGGTTAAGGCGTAATGAAATTAGAAAGGAGTTTCTAATTTGCATTATTTTGAGTTGTGCATTTAAGAGTCGAAAATACATATAATTAAATAAAATAAGACTTGACAAGAATTCCATGTCTTATATTTAATTGGGACATCAGATGGTGGAAGGATTGAATTCATACAGTAACTATTTACTCAAAGGTTCTTTTTATGATTAATGTTGAAATCTATATTATCCGGAAAGTCGTTGATTGTAAGGGAGGCTTATCCCTATCAGAATAAATATTATTTATTTAAATAAATTAATTGTTTAATTTATTTATTTAAATAAGATTAGAATTGTTCTAATTGATTTATTATAAACCTAGGTTTAATATGGAGAACCTAAAGGGTCACACCATAAAAGGAAGAATAATTATTTAAGAAGTTAATGGCATAATCGTAATAATATTATGTATATTTAATTTAATCTATGGTGATAGAATAAATTAAATAGCTTAATATTTATTATTTAATATTTTAGAAATATTAAATATAAATTAATAAGAGGAGTCTTATTAATATTATTACAATTATTATTATTATTTTAATTTCTAAAAAGTTTAGGAATTAATTTAATATAAGTATTTACTCATTTATTCCTAATTGAATTAGGAAGGAAAATTAGTTAAAGGAGTTTAATTAATTATCCCTAATAAGATTAGGGAGCCCCTTTAATTAAAAGGGTTTAATTAAATAATACCTTATTTTAATAGGGTTACTTGATATCTTTATAAGAGGAGTCTTATATCAGATATTAAGATAACGTTATTCCAATTGTTGGAGAGTACGCTCCTTTTCTATAGAGATAGAAAAACTAGGGTTTAGCCAACCACTCATCTTCTTGAATTCTTCTTCTTCCTTGGTGGATCACCTCTAGAGGCCAAACACTTGGGTGGCTAATGTTGATCAAAGGAAGGAACCAAACCCGGTGGATTCAAGTTGAACGCGAAAAGGATTGGAGGTGAACTTGTACCTGAGGAAGCTCGGATCTTCAAGGGTATGTTTGTTCTTCATATATTTTCCTTTAATTAATAATTGTGCATAAAGGGTGATCCGGGTATATGGTTTGTAAAATTTTTAAACTCTGATTTTTACACGTTTCCACTTATTTATGCAATTTGATTGCGTTCTTGAATATTACAAACCTAACAGTGGCATCAGAGCCAAACCTTTATGTGAATTATTAATTATTTTAATTTGATATGTATATTGATATGTGTTTAGAACAATTTAATTCGGCATAATTTTGTTATATAAAATTTATTTACAAAAACAAAAAAAAAAAGCCACGAAATCAGTTGTCGTTTTTTTTTGTTTTCTGTTCGCTAATCTGTGGGTTATTCATGATTCATGGATATGATTTTTTAAAAACATTGTCCCACGTGGCCCATTAAAAGAAACATGGAGTCTGGAATCATATGAATCAGAATATATTATATATATATATATAATAATGGTTTTATTATATATATATATAATAACGGTTTTGTTTTATTATTATTATTATATATATATATATAATATTCTTAATAATTTTATTATTAAAATAAAATTTTATTTTAATATTAAATAAAAAGTTTATTTTAATATTAAAATAAAAGTTTATTTTAATATTAAAATATAAAGTATATTTTAATTTTAAAATTAGAATTTCATGCTAACTAATTAGAGTTTGAATTGGATTCCATGCTAACTAATTGTAGTTGAAATTGGATTCTATGTTTTCTTAAATAAATGAGTTTATTTAAATATGAAATAAGATTTCATATTATTCAAAATAAAAGACTTTATTTGTGAATAGGAAAAAGAATTAGTCTTTCCTTAAATAAAAGAGTTTATTTAGATATGAAATAAGATTTCATATTATTCAAAATAAAAGAGTTTATTTGTGAATAGGAAAGAGAATCTGTGTTTCCTTTAATAAAGGAGTTTTTTTTTACATGGAATTGGATTCCATAATTAATTAAAATAAAGGAGTTTATTTTGATTAAAAGTTTTGAGTAAAATAAAATAGTTTATTTTATTCAAAATTGGATAAATTAAAATAAAATAGTTTTATTTTGATTTAAATTTGGATTAAAATAAAGGAGTTTATTTTGATTCAAAATTAGATTTTATACTAACTAAATTTGCCCATTAAATGATATCAATATATATATATTAAATATTTATTATTCATAAGATGAATGTTATTTATTGATGCATATGATGATGTGTATGATAATAAATGGGATTGATTATGGACTATTGACCAATGTGATTGGATTTTATTTTAGTTGGATGCATGAATGTATGGGTTTTATTAAATGGGGTTCTGCGTACTCGCCTTCTCTATTTTTTCCGAATGTAAATTCTATCTCCTCCTATGTGCATTTCCCTCGATCACGATCAAGTTTTCTATTTATTTTAAAATTGTTTTGTAATAGGAATAATTAGAAATATTTTGAAGAATTGGAGATCAAGGGCAAGGAGCGCTGAAGACCCGTTTGTAATAGAGAGCCGGGTTTAAATGTAATAGTTATATTTAAATATTATTTCTTGCACCCTAGGGTTTGACCTTTTGGTTCACTTGGTGGCTCTAGTGAACCAAACTAGAATAAAAGTCCATAATCAATCCGGGTAGAATATAGTATTCTATATGTGCATGCTTATACTATATATATTATATATTATGCAAACATGCTTCGCATGTTCATTAATACGAATACGTATTTTTTATATATATACGCGTATGCTGGCGCTTAAACAAGATGAGACAAATTAATAACAAACCCCTCAATTTTTTTATATTAAGTCCTAAGCGTTCAAAGATATTTAGAATATAAAACGTCACCTTCTAGCATGATTAAATTAATAGAGTATTTAATATTTAATATGAGTTTGTTGTGTCACCACAAGGCAAGTATTAAGTATTTAAGATGTTAATTTATCACATTTGATGCTTATAAAGAAAATTGAAAAATATTGTTTTGTCAGGTCACCACAAGGATGATATTTTTCTTTTTTGAATATATGGAGTGCTAGGTCGGACTTAACTTGGATAATTTTGATTCGGATGTGCCACCACTTGATCAAAATAATCTAAGAGGCAAAAGAAAAGGAGTTGCATAGTTGATGTAATTGACAAAAGTTGTCTACCTATTTATTTATATATAGTTTGTTGTGTCACCATAAGGCTATATACATTTAAAATGGGATCCTTATTCTCACTAGCAAATCTTTAATTAGATTTTGCCGAACTATATAAGTGAGGATAATATTGTTTGAAGAAAATAGTGGGAGATACCAATTTAAAACAAGACCTAATTTATTTTGGTAATTAATAAAAGAATGTATGTTAAAATGTTGTTAATTACAAATTCATTTACAGAATTTTACAATGTCTAAAATTACTATCATTGCGAAGCATATTAGATGCTAAATTAATCGAACCGAATTACTCGGATTGGTTAAGGAATTTGAGAATAGTTCTCATGGCTGAAAAGCTATCTTATGTCCTTAATACGCCTATCCCTGCAATGGTTGCAGACAATGCCTCTGAGGAAGAGATTGCTGCTTTTAGAAAGTGGCAAGATGATGCACAGTTGGCTCAATGCATCATGCTCGCATCCATGAGTAACGAGCTTCAGCGTCAGCCTGAAACTATGGATACTCCTACTATACCTCTGCACGTCAAGTAGTTGATGGTGAAGAAAGTAGGACTGATAGATATCAGATATCTAAGGAGCTCTTCCGATCTAGAATGACCGATGACACTACAGTACAGATAAAAGTCCTTAACATTATCAATTTGATTGATCAATTAGGACAACGAGTTTTGTCATGGATGGAGAGTTGAGCCAAGATTTGATCTTGCACTCACTCCGGACTCCTTTCATTAATTGTTGTGAATTTTTCATATGAAACAAGCTAGATATCGCCCTCGGCCGATTTGCTTAACATATTGAAAAATGTTGAGAGTCACTTTCCAACCAAGAAAGATCAAGTCTTACTGGTAGGGGGCAAAAGATCTTCTGAAAAGAAGAACGATTCAAAGAAGGTAAATATAAATGCATAAACAAAGGAAAATAAAAACAAAACTAATACTGATAGCAAAGGAGCTTGCTTCCACTGCAATAAGCCTGGACACTGGAAAGAAACTACAAGAAGCATCTTGCAGAGGCTAACCAAAGAAGCTTAGTGAAGTTTTGGTTACAAATACAAATTTGTTCATGATTTAAAATAATTTTTCTTTAAGTCAAGGTTCTACTTTGGTATTGGATATCGACTTTGGTTATCATAAATATAGATTTATGAAGGACCAAGCGTAAGTAGAAAGTTAAACAAAGATAAGTAATCCTATGTGTGGAAAATGAAGCAAAGGTTCTTTGCATTAGCTATAGAAACTTATAGTTTAAAGATCGCTACTGGGCAAATCTATTAAGTCAATAAGTTGTTATTGTATTCCAATTCTTGTTAGAAACATTATTTCCATTTTATTGTTGGACAATAAAATTTTTGGTATTATAATTAAGAACAATTGTTGTTCTAGTTATAATAATAATGTTTTGTAAAGAACTGAAATATTACTTAATAAATTTTGTATACTTGACTTACATGAAAATAATTTTGCATATTGAACAAACTAGTATAAGAAAAGGAGATGATCATTCAAAGAGTTGAATGTGTGTATTTGTTAAAATACAAGTGTGAATTATTTGAAAGGTTCAAAGAATTCAGAAGTGAAACAAATTGGCAATGTATTAAGATTCTTTGATTAGATCAAGGAATAAACACTTGTGCAATAAGTTTCTAGATCATCTCAAATGGTTTTCTCATAATGGACACATCCTAATACGCAATAATTGATTGATGTATCTGAATGAAAAAATCGTACCTTGTTGGACATGGTGCGGTCCATAATGATTTTACCGACATTCCAATATCCTTCTGGGATAATGTCCTAGAAATGGCTGCATATCTACGTAAAGGTAACCTCAAAATCCAGCCCCAAGACTCCATAAAAGTTATGGACAGGGAGGATTCCTAATCTTAAGTATGTTAAGATAAGGAGTTGTCCAACTTATGTGAAAAGGTTTCGAAGGATAAGCTTGGGACAAGATTTGACATGTACAGATTTGTGGGACATCCTAAAGTAAGTTTAGGGTATATGTTCTATAATTCTACTTAGCAAAAGGTGTTTGTTACGAAAACACGCCTTCTAAGATAAAGGTGTTTATCATTGAAAGGGCTAGTGGGAGGATAATAGATCTTGAAGAGTTCAAGAACCACAAAACACTATAAGTCAAATAAGAGGAACACTCAGAGATAGATTCTATTATACCCTGGCCCAATAAATCAGAATCGGAATAGTACCAGAAGATACTGGAGGTATGGATTCATCATAGATGATGATGATGAGGTACACATCATAGAAGATGATGATCCGATTACATACGATGAGGTAAGTGTTGTGATACACTCGGAGAAATGGATTGAAGCAAGTTTCTCAAATATGGAACATTCGTTTTGATGAGGCAATCAAAAAAGTTTTATTTTATCAAAAATAAGAATGAACCTAGTGTGTACAAAAGGGTCAGTGGGAGCGTTATGAAATTTCTAGTATTATATGTTGATATACTACGGATGAGGAATTACATACCAATGCTACAATCAGTAAAGGTAAAGTTGTCTAAACATTCCTCCATGAATGATTTGGAAGAGTATATTAATTGGGGATATAAATCTATATAGATAGATTTAAAAGGATGCTCGACTTAACCCAAGGAACGTATATTCATTTGATGTTAAAGTCGTTTAGCATGACAAACTCCAAGAGATGTCTCATGTCGATGAGCCATGGAGTGTATCTCTCTTAATAGTCCCCACAGACTCCTGAAAAGAGAGGTCGCATGAGTGACAATCATATATGCAATGAAATGTACGAGACCTGATGTTGATTAGTCATATTATGGAGAAGTTCACTATGAGTCAGTGAAAAACATCTTAAAGTGCTTAACAGGCACTAAGGATGTGATCATATTCATGGTGGGTCTAAATTAAAACTAGAGGGCTTAATGCAGACTCAAGTTTTGAGATGCACCAAGATGATGAAAAATCCACTTTAAGGTAAAGCGTTATTTTGAGAAGTGGTGCAGGTGAAATAGAAAGGTTCCAAACAAAGAAAGAGTTCTTTGGTTTAGTGATAAAGACAAAGTATATAGCTATAAATGAAGTCGCAAGTTGATTGTTTGGATTAAAAGTTTATTACGAACTAGGAATAGTTCCTAAGTCTCATCTTGGATCTAAACATGTGTTGTGGCACTTTCATTTGATTATAA
Source organism: Panax quinquefolius (assembly GCA_020205615.1). Taxonomy (NCBI): domain Eukaryota; kingdom Viridiplantae; phylum Streptophyta; class Magnoliopsida; order Apiales; family Araliaceae; genus Panax; species Panax quinquefolius. The sequence continues at coordinate 62,685,975 of CM035171.1, read as the reverse complement.
GAATCATTGAAAGATGGGAAATCACTATAGAGATGGTGGACTCTCAAGAACAACATTACATATCCATTAACTAAAGCTTATCCAACAGCAGGATAATCGTCACTTAGAGAAGAGTATGAGATACCATGACGATTGGCTTTAGTGCAAGTGGGAGATTGAAAGTAGTATGCACACAAGCCAATCATGATTGATGATAAAGCATATACTTTGTAACAATCTTATTCATTTATTAATAAAAAGTATTAATTTATTAAAGGCTTTTAATTATCTACATGATGCTGTTTTATAATATGTGATAAACCCATAGTTTTAAGCGATGCTTTTAGAATAATGATAATGATCATTCTAATGAGATCTAAATTCTTAGAACGCTAAAAAACTAAAATAGTTCCCAATCATTGGATTACTAAATTGGGGATTAGTGAATCCCGATAGATTAGTACATACGTTGCTTGCTCATTGGATGAGGATGATTGATCTCATGATCATTTGTGTGGAGACACTAAAGCAAGTATGTAGGTGCTTATTAGAGAATAAGTTCACTGAACGTGGCTCGCTAAGGAATACCTAATGGAGTTTTACTTGCCTGTCAATAGGAATTCCTGTAGTGATAGTAGTGCAAGTGATCCTTGAACTTGAGATCATCATAGTATCTTGTGTATGATGAGTTATACTTTGACTTATTCCTTAAGACCCTTAGGGTATATCAAAGGGTATGCTTGGGTATAATAAGTTGTACATGGAGATAATGTATGATCAATAAAGAATCTACCACTTCTATTTAAAGAAGAGAAATGTCCTATGTGATTCGATAAATGACAACCCAAAGAGTCCTTGGTTAAAGCGTAATGAAATTAGAAAGGAGTTTCTAATTTGCATTATTTGAGTCAGTGCATTTAAGAGTCGAAATACATATAATTAAATAAAATAAGACTTGACAGTAATTCCATGTCTTGTATTTAATTGGGACATTGTATGGTGGAAGGATTGAATTATACTGAGAACTATTTACTCAAAGGTTCTTTTATGATTAATGTTGAAATCTATATTATCTGGAAAGTCGTTGATCGCTAGGGAGGCTTATCCCTATTGTAGAATAAATATTATTTATTTAAATAAATTAATTATTTAATTTATTTATTTAAATAAGATTAGAATTGTTCTAATTGATTTATTCACAACCGGTTTAATATGGAGAACCTAAAGGGTCACACCATAAAAGGAAGAATAATTATTTAATAAGTTAATGGCATAATCGTAATAATATGTTATGTATATTTAATTTAATCTATGGTGATAGAATAAATTAAATAGCTTAATATTTATTATTTAATATTTTAGAAATATTAAATATAAATTAATAAGAGGAGTCTTATTAATATTATTACAATTATTATTATTTTAATTTCTAAAAAAGTTTAGGAATTAATTTAATAAAAGTACTCTCATTTATTCCTAATTGGATTAGGAAGGAAAATTAGTTAAAGGAGTTTAATTAATTATCCCTAATAAGATTAGGGAGCCCCTTTAATTAAAAGGGTTTAATTAAATAATACCTTATTTTAATAGGGTTACTTGATATCTTTATAAGAGGAGTCTTATATCAGATATTAAGATAACGTTATTCCAATTGTTGGAGAGTACGCTCCTTTTCTATAGAGATAGAAAAACTAGGGTTTAGCCAACCACTCATCTTCTTGAATTCTTCTTCTTCCTTAGTGGATCATCTCTAGAGGCCAAACACTTGGGTGGCTAACGTTGATCAAAGGAAGGAACCAAACCCGGTGGATTCAAGTTGAACGCGAAAAGGATTGAAGGTGAACTTGTACCTGAGGAAGCTCAGATCTTCAAGGGTATGTTTGTTCTTCATATCTTTTCGTTTAATTAATAATTGTGCATAAAGGGTGATCCGGGTATATGGTTTGTAAAATTTTTAAACTCTGATTTTTACACGTTTTCGCTTATTTATGCAATTTGATTGCGTTCTTGAATATTACAGACCTAACAAAACTACCGTAGTCGGACCTATTTGTTGTAGGATCTGGCTATCCTTTTTTGGTATAACTGACCATGGAAGATAGCCGCGGTTCGCCTTTCGTCTATTAGAGACAATTGGTGATACCTGTATTGTACCCATTGGTCTTTATCTAGCTGAGCGTCTACCAACACTCGAAGGGATTCCATTTCAACTTCTATGGGGAGCACTGCTTCCATCCCATAGGTTAAAGCGTAGGAGGTTGCCCCAGTGGAAGTGCGCATTGAGGTTTTGTAGGCTAATAGCGTCTGAGGCAATAGGTCGGGCCAATCTTTGTGGTTGGCGGACATCTTTTGCAGAATCTTCTTGATATTTTTGTTAGCCGCTTCAACCGCACCGTTTATCTTCGGACTATAGATGACAGAGTTAAGATGTTTGATGTGGAATTTACCGCATAGCTCCTCCATCATTCTGTTGTTGACGTTCTTAGCATTGTCTGACACAATCACCTCTAGTTGTCCATATCGACAAACGACATTGTTTCTGATGAAAGTAATGATGACTTCTTTAGTAACCCTGGGGAAGGAGGCTGCTTCTACCCATTTGGTGAAGTAGTCGATCATGGTGAAGATAAATCGATGACCATTACTGGCTTTAGGCTCAATGGGTCCGATAACGTCCATTCCCCACATTGAGAAGGGCCAAGGTGAACTCATATTGTGGAGTTCTCGTGGAGGGGCGTGTATAACATTCCCATTAATCTAGCATTGATAGCATCTCCTGACGTGGTCATTGCAATCAGCTTTGAGGGATAGCCAATAATGTCCTGTCCTGAGGACTTTCTTAAGAAGGAGGGGGCCACTTATGTGGGGGCCACAGACTCCACCATGGATTTCATACATAAGCCTTTGGGCTTGATCTTTGTCTAAACATCTGAGGAGACCTAGTCTTGCATCTCTTTTGTAGAGCGCATCTCCACTCAGGTAGAATTTCATAGCAAGTCGATGGATCCGACTTTTCTCAGTCGGGCTCGCCTAAGCGAGTGTAGATCCATCTCGTAGATATTCCTTGATATGCTAATACAAAGGATGTTGGATGGGAGGTAGCTCATCTGATACTTCTCCAATGTAATTCCCATAGGCTGGGGCCTTGTGCAGGGAAAGTGTGACGCTTGGCAAATGTTCCTTATCTGATATGCGTATCATGGAGGCCAAAGTTGCTAACGCGTCCGCAAAGTCATTCCTATTACGAGGGACATGTAGAAAGGAGATTTTTTCAAACTCTAAAGCCATCTTCAAAACTTGCCGATGGTAAGGCAGCAAAGGTAGTTCCTTGGTTTGATAGATTTCGGTGGATTGTCTAATTACCAACTCTGAATCTCCAAGGACAGTTAACCGTCTGAATCCCATTGAACGGGTAAGTTTTACTCCCACGAGATAGCCTTTATACTCAGCTGTATTGTTGGTTCTTACAAACTGTAACTTGACAAAGAACGGATATCGCTCCCCGCATCGAGATACTAGAATCGCTCCGGCCCGTAACCTTCCATATTAACAGCTCCATCAAAATACATCTTCCATGATTGGCGCAGTATCGCATCGATGGTGTTTCTTTGCCTTTGTCATTACTCTTTCATCAGGAAAATATGTTTCCAAGGGTTTGAAATCCCCTAAAGGTGCGACGGCCAGTTGATCCACGATTCCTTGACCTTTAATGGACTTTTGAGTCACATATACGATGTTAAATTGGTGTAGGATCAACTGCCATCTGGACAGCCGACAATTTAACATAGGTTTGTTGAACACGTACTTGAGAGGATCCACGCGGGATATGAGATGGGTTGTGTGACCATGGAGGTAATGCTATAACCTCATGGAAGCCCATGCTAAAGCACAACACGTCTTTTCGATCAGAGTATACTTGTGTTCACTGCTGCTAAACCTTTTGCTGAGGTAATAGATAGCTTGTTCTTGGCCTCTATCGTCTTTCTGTCCCAGCATGCAGCCCATGGCATTGTCACTTACGTACATGTACATGAATAGGGGAACATCATCCCTGGGTGGTACCAAGATGGGAGCTTTGATTAGCTGTTTCTTGATTGTGAGGAAGGCATTTTGACACTCATCATTCCATTTCATGGAGGAGTTCTTCCTTAATAGCTTGAAGATTGGCTCACAGGTAGCTGTGAGTTAGGAGATAAACCTGCTAATGAAGTTGATACTTCCCAAAAATCCCCGTATTTCCTTTTTTGTCTGAGGAATGGGCATTTCAGTGATGGCTTGGATTTTGGCAGGATCCAGTTCAATCCCTTTGTGGCTGACTAGAAATCCTAGCAACTTGCCTGATTTAACGCCAAAGGTGCACTTAGTTGGATTCAACTTCAAGTTGTACTTACGCAATTTGTTGAACAACTTTCTGAGATGGTCTATATGGTCATCCTCCTTCTGGGACTTGACAATGATGTCATCCATGTAGATCACAATCTCTTTATGCATTAAGTCATGGAAAAGAGCCATCATAGCTCGTTGATAGGTGGCTCCGGCATTGATGAGGCCAAATGACAACCGTCTATAACAAAAAGTTCCCCAAGGCGTGATGAAAGCAGTTTTCTCACGATCTTCCTCAGAAACCATGATCTGATGATACCCATAAAGCAATCAAAGAAAGGAGTACATGTCGATTCAAGGCAAAGATTGCCAATGAGAATGTAGATAAATGGCACGGGAAAGCTATCTTTTAAGCAAGTTTTGTTCAACTCCTGGTAATCCACGCAAACTCGCACCTTCCCTCCAGGTTTAGGCACGGGCACAATGTTAGATATCCACTCAGGATATGTAGACACAATTATGATGCCAGCTTGAAATTGTTTCAAAATTTCTTCTTTCACCTTTAAACTCCACTCAGGTTTCAATCGCCTGAGCTTTTGCTTTACTAGTTTAAATCCCTCTTTAATGGGAAGGCGATGAAGGACAATGTCAGTGGATAAACCCACCATGTCTTCATGAGACCATGCAAACACATCCTGGAACTGAGTTAGTAGCGTAACCATGTCATTCCGTTGGTTTGGGGTAAGGTCTGAACCAATCTGGATTAACTTAGGACTTTCTAAGGTTTCGAGATTGAAAGAAGTGGTTTGATCAAGGCTGGGTTTAGGTTTGCCTTTGACCCATTCTTGAATTTCTGGAGGCACCTCAATGTCATCCTGTATATCCATCAAGGATGAATTCATCTCTACATCAAAGGTACAGTCCTTGTGGAGAAGAGGCACCGTATCAGGAAGTACATGCACGTCTAAATTCATAGTCCTGAAACAAAATATGCTTTCACTTAATATATATGAAATGTGTTGATCATACGGTGTTAGTTACATATCGACAAAATAAACTCGCTAATACCGCATGTAAAAGTAGCAGTTATTATATCTACAGGGTAGAAAGAGTATATGCCCGCTTTACCCTTGTCGACCAATGCAAGGAATGTTGTTCCAATTGGCAAGAGCAAAGTCTGGGTGGACCGTAGTGATGGAGGGATTGTTATCATCCTCCCTGTCTCGAATGATGGCCATTATGTATGGGCAGTCATCGTCTGGGGTGTACCTGTTAGTATGTTCATCATGAACGATGATGCGTATGCCCGACGTCATTCGGATGACGTCTTTCTTGATTCTTCGTTCCTCTTCTTCCACTGCGGGATTTGGAACAAAGACTTCTTTCTCCTTCACCGGTACCAGCTTGGGAAATAACATAGCCATTACATTGGCTGACACCTTTATGGGAGGTTATGCGGACTCAGAGCTTGAAGGCCAAGATAAACGCCGCATGGTTAAAGCTGAAGGAATCTGCTGATGCTTATGAGGATTCCTATGACTACGGCTAGCAGAATAGCCTAGCCCAGCTATTCCAGTTTGTCTGGTTAATCGAATTGGGTATTTAATACCCTAGCAATCTTTACCCAACCCTTGTCCCAGTTTATGACCCAACGACATCATTTCTTGAGTAGCCGACATTACGTCGATAGAAATCTTGGGTTCGCGCAATGGCGTTCCAATAACATGGTATTGGGTATTGCTTATTTCCAAAGCATAAAAACTGACTGGTTCAACATCCTCATTGGCATTGATGAACGACATGTCCCCGTGTTGAGGACACTCTGGCTCAGCGTTGACCATGACCAGGCTATTGTTGATAAAGTATTTCAATTGTTGATGAAGGGTGGAGGGGACTGCCCCAGCCATGTTAATCCATGGTCGTCCCAAGAGTAGGTTGTATCCCGAATCTATCTTGAGCACATGGAAAGATACGCAGAATGTGTGAGGACCAATTTCGATTGGCAGCTCAATTACTCCGACCGAATTTCGCCGGGCTCCATCAAAAGCTTTTATGATAGTATAGGTACTCCGAATTCGGTTGATATTGATATTCATCTTCACCAAGGTAGCGTATGGGCAGATATTCAGAGAGGAACTTTTTCCACTTTTATAGTTCTTATAAAAGAGCTCTAACTCATGCAAGTATACATGGGTCAACAAGTAATACAGAGTAAGTAAAGTATCGATCCCACAGAGAAAGTTGTTAACTTAGACTACTATGCACTAGTCACTCACTATATTTATATGCTGAGACTTTAGACTAAATTGTTGATTTGAATAAATTATAATTACCAACTTAAAATAAGAATATAAACGAATTAAATATGATGTGGAAACAATGGGATCCTAACTTCATTCAATATTTCATTCAATCGCCATATGTCATACAAGAAGTGTTTATATATCACAGGATAATAGCCAAGGGCTTAAAAACGAGTTATAACTATTTTCCAATGCACTATAACCAACTCACATATCATTTACAGATGTTAGAATCCATGTAATCACCAATAACACCACAATTACCATATTCCTATACGCAATTGCAATCCTGTTGATTTTAAGCACAACCCTTACTATAGCTCATACGGTAAAACAGTATATTCCTATCTGTTTCACAAAATATGCAAGACTTACTCTAGCCCCATATTCGCATGCTATCATGATTTCATCCATATTCATATATTCATTTCCAATTCCATACAAATACTAACATGAAGATTATTAGTCATTCATACATACAAACCAACCATGACAGATAACCCAATGATATGCAAAACAAATCTAACACTTAAATGTGCAACCAAACTACATATTAGAATCCGTTAGAATCCCGTAATGGAGTTTAGTTCATGGCGGAACCAAAAGCCATTATGGGATCAAGGCTATACATGATCAATAATCAAGCAAATAAGAGTAAGAGGTAGAGAACAATCAAACCCAAACGCTGAATAGTAATCAATGATTAACTATGAAAACCCCAAAGAATTCCATTCAATAATAATAAAAATCCACAATGGTTAAGAACTCCAAGAAGAAGAAGAGAATAAAACGTTTGCTTCGCTTCTCCGTTGGGATCTCCCCCCACTATGTTAACCCTAATTCTAATATGAAAATACGTAAAATAATGTCAAGTCCCCTCTCTGACACACGTCAGAATCGTTTTATACCAATTACACATCATCAAATTGCTTAATTAAAAGTAAAACAAATTATAGCATCGAAGATCGCATGTGCTCTAGTATATATCTGTCTCATGGTAGTGAGACTTACAAAGATGCTCAGTGCCTCCAGACGTCTTAACGTCTTGATCAAGCGGCGCTCTCGCCTCGCAGCACACGCTAGGTCTCTCGCGAAGCGCCTGTCCTTGTCCCTCGCTCATGCAAGCGCCGACTTTGCGTAATGCTCCTTATGTCCAGCCCTGCAAACTTCAGGGTACTACTTTGGGCTCAATTAATTCTTAGTTCTGATCGTCGAATAAGTTATGTTATGGTCTAAATATATAGAACTAGTGTCAAGGTACAGTAATATAACAACATCCAAGTTAAAAAACATCCAAATCGCCAGATTTATTTCGGTCAAACGCTGTCAGAAAACGTGTTCTTCATTTTTCTGGAAAATTCCCATAAATGCAAATCAGTGTAAGTGGCCTACTTTGACCACCTGTCACTATCGATTTATTGACTATTTTAATGTTCTACAAGCATTGATCTATAGTCCATCTTATAGGCTCCAACATGGTTACAAACAAAACATCAAACAGTCTAACATCTGTCAGATCCAGCCCTCACAAAAAGTTGTCAAACGCTGTAAAAGGCTTTCTGGGTTACCCAGAAAGGTCATAGTCATGCCCGGTCAACATGTTTTGACCATGAATAACTACAAATATAGACATCTGATGGCTGTACTACCACTTCCATATTAAAGACAACATAACAGACTACCTATCTAAAATATCAAACAACAAAAATCATAAACGAGCAATGATATGTGGCCACTGACATTAGGTTGTCAGACCACTTTTTGAGCTCAAGAACAGTTTTGAAAAATCATCAATTTAAGGCAGTTTGATGCTATGGATATATGTTTTTTCATTATAGATCAACATAAAACATCCATTAGAAAGATTCAAAACACAAAAACACAAAATTTGTCTAAGCATACAAGATCAAAATAAAAATTAGCTTTATACATTTCTTGTCCAATGTTTAATCTCAACTCTCCAGATCTGACCTTGTTGTTCTAATAGCTGTTAATGGGACTGATTCACTTAAGGAATTCGGAGGTTAGGAGAGAGAAGGGGTTGGTGAGAGCTTAGATAGAAAATAAGCCAAATGTAGTAACTTTCTCTGTAAGACCCCAGCTTTTATAAATAAAGATGAATTTTTCTATAAATATTATTTTTGAATATTATGGAATAAATTTGATATAATGTTATAGTTGTGGGTAATATTTATAAATTTTGCAAAGTATGCAAGTTATTATAAAATATTCGTTTGGTGGGGAATATTCTTTTTGTTAGGGAATATTAAATACAACGGCTCAATCATTGGTGGACCCCATAATGTAAATTATTGATCGGATTGAAAACGACAAAAATATTTTATAAAAATAACGGCGGAGGTGTTACCGTTAAAAGCTGTTGAACTACCCGGTGGTAAAAATACGATGTCTGGCGTGGTTGCATAGTAGACTGCGGTATTGATTATTGATGCTTACGTGAGAAGTCACTCAAATTTATGCTCAATTATTACTACTGATAATTCTTTGATCATATCTCTTATATTATTGATTCAATTATTGTCACGATTATCATCGTATAATATGTTATAGTATTAAATCAATAATTGAGGCGACAAGTTATAAATGATTAATAATTGTTGAAAGATTAAATATGTGTTGATGAAAAAAAAAATGATTTGTGGTAAGTTTGATTATTTTATGGGGGCTCATATGTCATCATCTAAGATTCTCTTCATCAATATAGTATTTACCTTCGTCGAATAGTAATTACCTTCGTCAATAGTAATTACCCTTGTGAATAGTATTTACCTTCGTCAATAGTAATTACCCTTGTGAATAGTATTTACCTTCGTCAATAATATTTACCTTTGTTAATAGTAATTACCTTTACTAGACGTCGAACCACTTGTCATTTCACATTACAGTGCGCCGAACCACTTGTCATTTCACATTAAAAGGCCAAACCACTTTTCTTTTCACATCATTAGTCGTCGAGCCACTTGCCTTTTCACATAAGCGGTGCTAAGCTAGAAATCTTCTATAAATAGAGGCCTAGGGCTTCATTATTTTCACGAATTCATTCAAGCTATAGAGAGAGAAAGTATAGAGAGAATAAGAGAAAGAAGAAGAGTATTTTGTTACTACTCACTCTTAAAGATTCAATCTCCTACCAAATGTAAGGGGTGTTATTCATTCTTATTCATGAAGAGAGCTGTTGTTATTCCATTGCTTATTATTACATTGGAATAACTTTGTATACGTGGTTTACCCTATACTTGGTGACATTCTTCTATTATTCTCATTGGAACATCACATGCGTGTGTTTTACACGACTGGTTAAAATCTTTTTATTATTACATTGGAACATCACATGCATGTGTTTTACTAACAGGACTGGTTAAAATCTTTATCATTACTGTTGGAATATCCTATCGTGTGTTTTACATCGGATCTGGTTCCATCTTTATTATTCATTGGAACATCCTGTTGGTGTGAATTTCACCTGACCTGGTTCCGTTATTTATTATTCTATTGGAATAACCTGTCTGTACGGTTTATCGCATGCATGGTGATTTCTTTTGTTATTCCATTCTTTATTATACCTAGTTGGTTAAAACTTTGACTTCTATACTCCATGAAATTAGTGGAATATCCTTGATATTTGCGTTTCATCCAGTATCTTTTCATGAAAATATTCTTCTGATCATTCTTGAATTTTACTCTACAAAACAGTATCATGTTGATAATTTGGACGTTAATAATTCCCGGATAAAATAATTCTTGAACTTGTTTTATTGAATTCTTATATCATTGTCATCATCCTCATGTTTATATTTTTTTAATGTCATACGTGGCTTTGTAGTGCATAGATGGACTTGGTATGATTATGACCGAGAGACTATCGATTGTAATCATGGTAGTAATGTTACAAATGATGTGGTAAAAATCCTCGATTGGTAGTAGTGCATTGATGGACGATTGTTGGCATGATCATGACCATTAATGAATACACAAATATTCTTGGCCCGTAGTGCATGAATAATTGTGGTCGTGATACTAAAGAATATCCTTGGGTAGTAGTGCGAGGGGTGATTCGATGATGTGGAATATTTATTAAAAGTGAGTCTCACTATAAATGATGAAAAACCTTTTAAAACTTAAAAGATAGTAGACTTTATTTTCTACTTGACTCTTTTAATGGATTGCGATTCATTGCTGATTAAACTGGTTGTCTATTGTATTTTATCGGTTTAACATTGTTGAAGACTATTGATAATTTATTACGCATTATCTTAGTCATAATATTTCTTCTTGGGCTAGTTGAGCTCACCCTTTCTTTTCTTTGTTCTCTGAGTGAAATGAGAATATAGTTTGGGACGAGCCTGGGAAAGCAGTGATGGTCACGAAGATAGCATTAGTAGTCCTCATTATTACGTGAAATAGTGTGATAACAATTGTAATGAGGACTTTTTTTTGAGTTTGTATAATATCTAGTGAGCGATATTTGTATTTAAACTCACGGTTTATGTCGTATTATTATTATAGCAGCGATTATGTTAGTAAGTTGTATTTAAATTACATACCATGTAAGTGGCGACCCAAGATGGGTGATGTATACCTAATTTTGGGGGCGTCACGATTTAGTATCGAGCTTAGGGATATGATCCTGGCTAAGATGTGAGAATAGTACTAGGAGGAGAGCGGGGAATACCTTCGCTAGTATGACCTACCTAAGTTTATGTGCTATTTTATTGGTTGGTGGGAAGATAGGGATAATTTGTTACATGTCAATTAACCTTTTGTTTTGTGGCGAGATCTCGAAAATGACATCCGAGAATGTTGAGAATAGCAATGGAGCGCAGCGATCGTTGATTCACCACATATCAATAATCGAGGATAATGTGCATCGGGAAGGCGATAATCCTCATGCAAACAACAACCTTGACCAAATGATGAATGATCAAATGTTCAGAGGCTTTATGCAATTTATGCAACAAAGAAGCGAGAGCGACTCTGCCCAAAAGCGTTGGTGGAAACACGGAAAACTCTCGAGGCGGTCATCGCTAAACAATTCAAGAGCTGGGACCACCGGAGTTTAAGGGAGAGCCAAAACCACTTACGGCGGAAGCATGGATAAAGCAGATTACCAAGATATTTGATGTCTTGGGATGCTCGAGGAGCAAAAGGTTCCCTTGCCGCCTTTATGTTTGTGCGCGGAGGCGGATTCTTGGTGGGAATCGGAAAGCGTACTCAACTTCTTTGTCATTGAAGATATCTTGGGAGAAGTTCCAGAGGCATTCAACGACAAATACTTTCACGAAAGTATTCGCCACACATGAAGGAGGTGGAATTTATCAAGTTGGAACAAAACAATATGGCCGTGTCGCAATACGAGGCAAAATTTGCGGAGTTATCACGGTTTTCGTCCCACTTGGTGGATAATGAAGAAGAGAATGGCGCGAATGTTTTTAAGAGGTTTGAAAGCGGGAGATACGTCGACATCTTATTTCTCATAAAGCGTGTTTGTATTGAGATGTTGTAAATAGGGCTCGATTAGTGGGAGCGATAATGAGTCAACACAACTAAAAAGAAGCGGTAAGCAAAATTATAATACCGGTGAGAGTAGTCATCGAGCGGTGACAACAAGCGTGGAGGAATCAGCGGGCCGGATATGGTAACCACTTTGGTGGTAATTAGGGCCAAAACAATAAGAATGGACATTTCAAGAAAGCAGAGATTCAACAATGGTGGAAATACGTCGACCAAAGACCCATTATTAAGGAAGGAGAAAGACCACCTATCATATGCTTCAAATGCGGAGAGAGAGGGACACATCGGTCAAAGCTGCGTCATGCCAGTCAAAGCATGTTATAATTGTGGAAGAGAAGGTCACTTAGCTCGATTTTTGTCGTTCAGAAGACAAATTCAAACTAGGATGGAGGCACCAAAGGCCATCTAGAAAATTCAAAGCCCAGTAGTGCAAGGAGGCGTTTGTTGTGACCTCCCAAAGAGCAAGGAATCCAAATGAGGTCATCACGGGTAAGCTTATCATAAACTCTAATGAAGTCTATACTTTATTTGATCTAGGGGTTCTACCCATTCTTTTATTTCTCCTACTTGCACTCATCGATTAAATTTGACTCAGGAGAAATTAGACTTTGACTTATCTGTGGAAACTCCGTTGGGAGAAACCTTCATTACATCCACTTTGTTTATAAGTCTTGCTTGGTTCAAATCGGTACCCTCACATTACACCGTCGATCTTATTTCATTAAAAATACTTGCATTTGGCGTGATTACAAGGGATTGATTGGTTAACTACTTATCATACAAAAATTGATTGTTTTTCGTAAGGTTGTTAGCTTTCATATTCCTAATCAACCTATTATGCTAATTCAAACGACCAAACCATTAAAATCAATCACGGTCTATCTCAAGCCATAAAAGTCGTTTGTTTATTGAAAAGCGGATGTCAAGCTTTCTTAGCTCATGTCATATATTTAAATAAAAATAAATCGGTTTTAAGCGATATTCCTATTGTTAATAAATTTCCGACGTATTTCCGATGAACTTCTGGCCTACCCCCAGGCGTGAAATTGAATTTTGTATCGACCTTGAACCCGCAGTACAAAATCTATTTCCAAAGCCCCATATCGAATGGCTCTATTGAACTTGAGGAGTTAAAGACCCAACTGCAGGAATTGTTAGACATTGGCTTTATTCGTCCTAGTACTTCTCCTTGGGGTGCTCTGTTCTATTCGTGAAGAAGAAAGATGGGAGTATGCGACTTTGTATTGATTATCGGGAGTTGAATCATGTCACCATCAAAAATAGGTATCCATTGCCACGTATTGATGACTGTTTGACCCGGTTGCAAGGAGCCAAATTCTTTTCAAAGATTGATCTTCGTTCGAGATATCACCAATTGAAGATTAGAACCGTGACATTCCAAAGGCGGCTTTTAGAACCTAATGCGGGCATTATGAATTCCTAGTCATGTCCTTTGGATTGACTAATGCTCCGCCGCCTTCATGGATATGATGAACCGAGTATTCAAGGAATATTTAGATCACTTTGTGGTCGGCTTTATTGATGACATCCTTATTTATTCCAAAAGCCGTGAAGATCATGAGTAACACTTGAGGCTGACACTCCAAAAGCTTCGTGAATATAAGCTTTATGCCAAGTTGAAGAAATGCGAGTTACGGCTTGAAGAAGTAGCATTCCTTGGGCACGTGGTATCAAGTCATGGAATATCATTGACCCAAAGAAAGATTGAAGCTATTCAAAGCGGGAACAACCTAAATCGATGGCCAAGAAAGTCGTAGCTTTCTCGGCCATTTGGTTATTATCGGAGATTCGTGGAAGGATTTTCTCGAATCGCTACTCCATTGACTCGGTGACTCGGAAAGATACAAAGTTCTTTGGAGCGAAGAATGTGAGAAGAGTTTTCAAGAACTCAAGAGGAGACTTATTTCAAGCACTGTTACGACAATACCATCGGCTCGGAGGATTTGTCATCTCTGATGATGCTTGAAGCGCAAAGGTTGGGATGTGTTCTTATGCAACATGGAAAAGTTATAGCCTATGCCTCACGACAACTCAAAGAATATGAGAGGAATTATCCTACTCATGATCTAGAGTTGGCAGTTGTTGTCTTTGCACTTAAAATTTGGAGGCATTACTTGTATGGGGAGAAAGTGAAGATCTTTACGGATCATAAAAGCCTCAAATATTTCTTCACTCAAAAGGAACTCAACATGCGACAACGACGTTAGCTTGAAGCTGTTGAAAGATTATGATCAAACCATCAATACCATCCCGAAAAGCGAGCGTGGTAGGCGGCGTATTGAGTAGAAAATCATATGTAGCAATCTGAGTGCGATATTGTCAACGCAAAGGCCCATTTTGTGTGACTTGCAAAGGATGGAGATAGAGTTAAAGACTCCAGGGACGCATGTGATGATAGCGAGTATACGAGTAGAACCGACTTTAATCGATAAAGTTAAAGCTGCTCAAGCTACGGACACTGGAGGCGATCGCGTATGAGGAAGAAAGTGCAAGAAGGTGCTATCGCAGGAAGCAAAATCGATGAAGAAGGAATACTTGAGTCAACTCCGGACTTTTTGTGTTCCTAACGACCACGATTTAAAGTATAATATCATGATGGAGGCGCACAACACACCATTTGCAATCCATCACAGGAGTACCAAAATGTATCATGATATTAAAGTATACATTTTGGTGGAGCAATATGAAGAGAGAGATAGCTCTGTTTATCTCAAGGTGTCTAACTTGTCAATGAGTTAAGCGGAGCATCAAGTACCAAAAGGTCCATTGCAACCACTTGAAATTCCGGAATGGAAGTGGGAGCACATTACCATGGATTTCGATTCTGGGGTCTTCCTAAGGTTTCTCAAGCCATTGATGCGATTTGGGTCATTGTTGATAGATTGACCAAGTCTCGCTCATTTCTTCCGAAATCGAGAAACTTATACACTTGAACGTCTTGCTCGTATATACATAAACGAGATTGTAAGACTGCATGGTATGCCGGTATCCATAGTTTCTGATCGAGACCCAAGATTCACTTCACGATTTTGGGTTAGTTTGCAAAAAGCTATGGGCACAGACTTACGATTTAGCTCGGCATATCATCCTCAGACGGACGGACAGTCGAAGAGGACTATTCAAACTCTTGAAGATCTATTAAGACTCTGTGTCCTTGATTTCAAGGGAGTTGGGACAAGTTCTTACCATTGGTGGAGTTTTCCTACAACAACAGTTATCAAGCAAGTATTGGCATGGCTCCATTCGAAGCGTTGTATGGAAGAAAGTGTCGTTCTCGGTATCTTTGGGATGAGGTGGGTGAAAGCAACGTTGTTGGGGCCGGAGTTGAGTACGTATGACTACGGAAAAGATTCAAACGATCCGACAACGTATAAAAACCTCACAAAATCGACAAAAGAGTTATGCTGATCTTCATCGAAAGGACGTGGAATTCGATATAGGAGATCATGTGTTGTTAAGAGTTGCTCCATGGAAAGGAGTTACAAGATTTGGAAAGAGAGGAAAACTTAATCCTCGATTCATCGGTCCATTTTAATCCTCGATCGAGTAGGAAGCGTGGCCTATAGACTCGCTTTTACGCCAAATATGTCTCGTGTTCATAACGTTTTCACATATCTATGTTACGTAAATATGTGAAAGACCGAACCATATTATTGAGTTAGAACCGGACGAAATAGCGGAAGATTTGACGTATGAAGAGGTTCCTGTTCAAATTTTGGATAAGAAGGAACATATTCTACGCTCCAAGGTTATACCTCAAGTCAAAGTTTTGTGGAGGAACCACGATGTTGAGGAAATGACTTGGGAGTTAGAATCTGAAATGAAATCAAGGTATCCTTACCTCTTCGATATACCAGGTAGGTTCGTACCCTAATTTCGAGGGCGATATTTCATAAGAAGGGGAGGTTGTAAACCCCCACTTTTATAAATAAAGATGATTTTTTTCTATAAATATTATTTTTGAATATTATGGAATAAATTTGATATAATGTTATAGTTGTGGGTAATATTTATAAATTTTGCAAAGTATGCAAGTTGTTATAAAATATTCGTTTGGTGGGGAATATTCTTTTGTTAGGGAATATTAAATACTGATAATGGCTCAATCATTGGTGGACCCCCTAATGTAATTATTATCGGATGATCGAGAAAGCGACAAAAATATTTTATAAAAATAACGGCGGAGGTGTTACTGTTAAAAGCTGTTGAACTACTCGGTGGTAAAAATGCGATGTCTGGCGTGGTTGCATAGTAGCACACGGTATTGATTATTGATGCTTACGTGAGAAGTCACTCATTTATGCTCAATTATTGCTACTGATAATTCTTTGCATCATATCTCTTATATTATTGATTCAATTAATGTCACAAGATCATCATCGTATAATATGTTATAGTATTAAATCAATAATTGAGACGAAAGTTATAAATGATTAATAATTGTTGAAAGATTAAATATGTGTTGATGAAAAAAAAATGATTTGTGGTAAGTTTGATTATTTTATGGGGGCTCATATGTCATCATCTAAGAGTCTCTTCATCGATAGTATTTACCTTCGTCAATAGTAATTACCTTCGTCAATAGTAATTACCCTTGTGAATAGTATTTACCTTCGTCGATAGTAATTATCTTAGTCAATAGTAATTACCCTTGTGAATAGTATTTACCTTTCGTCGATAATATTTACCTTCGTTAATAGTAATTACCTTTACAGACGTCGAACCACTTGTCGTTTCACATTACTGACGCGTCGAACCACTTGTCGTTTCACATTCTGAGCGTCAAACCACTTTTCTTTTCACATCATTAGTCGTCAAGCCACTTGCCTTTTCACACGGCGGTGCTAAGCTAGAAATCTTCTATAAATAGAGGCCTCGGGCTTCATTATTTTTTCATGAATTCATTCAAGCTATAGAGAGAAAGTATAGAGAATAAGAGAGAAAGAAGAAGAGTATTTTGTTCTTACATCGCCGTAGTATTCAATCTCCTACTACCAAATGTAAGGGTGTTATTCTTTTTTATTCATTGAAGAAAGAATCGTGTTGTTATTCCATTGCTTATTATTATTCGTTGGAACATCATGCGTCGTGTGTTTTACAGGACTGGTTCTCATCTTTATTATTATTACATTGGAACATCACATGCGTGTGTGTTTTACAGGACGGTTCCGTCTCTTTATCATTCATTGGAATATCCTATATGTGTGTTTTTACAGGATCTAGTTCCATCTTTATTATTCTACATTGGAACATCCCGCTCCAGGTGTGAATTTCACCCGACACGGGTTCCGTTATTTATTATTATTCATTGGAATAACACATGTCTTGATCATCGCATGCATGGTGATTTCTTTTGTTATTCCATTCTTTATTATACCCGGTTGGTTAAAACTTTGACTTCTATACTCCATGAAATTAGTGGAATATCCTTGATATTTGCGTTTCATCCGATATCTTTTCATGAAAATATTCTTACGATCATTCTTGAATTTTACTCTACAAAAACGATATCATGTTGATAATTTGGACGTTAATAATTCTGGATAAAATAATTCTTGAACTTGTTTTATTGAATTCTTATATCATTGTCATCATCCTCGTGTTTATATTTTTTAAAGTCATCGTGGCTGTAGTGCATAGATGGACTCGGTATGATTATGACCAGAGACTATCCGGTGTAATCATGACCGTAATGTTACAAATGATGTGGTAAAAATCCTCGATTGGCCAGTAGTGCATTGATGGACTGTTGTTGGCATGATCATGACCATTAATGAATACACAAATATTCTTGGCCCGTAGTGCATGAATAATTGTGGTCGTGATACTAAAGAATATCCTTGGCCGTAGTGCAGGGGTGATTCGATGATGTGGAATATTTATTAAAGTCGAGTCTCACCTATAATGATGTTGAAAAACCTTTTAAAACCTAAAAGATAGTAGACTTTATTTTCTACTTGACTCTTTTAATGGATCAGATATTCATTGCAGTTAAACCTGGTTGTCTATTGTATTTTATCGGTTTAACATTGTTGAAGACTATTGATAATTTATTACGCATTATCTTAGTCATAATATTTCTTCTTGGGCTAGTTGAGCTCACCCTTTCTTTCTTTGTTCTCTTGAGGAAATGAGAATATATTTGGGACGAGTCTGGGGAAAGCAGTGATGGTCACGAAGATAGCATTAGTAGTCCTCACTATTACGTGAAATAGTGTGATAACAATTGTATTGAGGACTTTTTTTTTGAGTTTGTATAATATCTAGTAGGCGATATTTGTATTTAAACTCACGATTTATGTCGTATATTATACTACGGCAGTTATGTTAGTAAGTTGTATTTAAATTCTGTACCATGAAGTGGCGACCCAAGATGGGTGATGTATACCTAATTTTGGGGGCGTCACATTCTCTCTCTAAATCTCTTATATATTGCTTGATATGTTGCTTGAATCTGATAATTTTGGCTGAGTTGTTGAATTTCTATATCACAAGGTCAATTTAGTTGCTCACCTACTAATTGCTAGCATTTTTACATGTTATCATTTAAAGAAAATGAAAAGGGGTATTTTAGTCATTAGCAAATTTATTTTAATGGCATACTTGGAATTTGCACAAACCCTTAGGATTTAACCTATAGGTTTTAACCCTAAGGTTCTAATCCTTAGGTTTTAAATCACTAAGTTTATAGGATTTTCTAAATTAAGGGTTTAATTTTGAAAATTAAAATTTTGAAACTAAAATTAGTTTTTCCTAATTAAATTAGGTTTTCCTATTTAAATTAGGTTTTCTTAATCATATTAGTGTTTAATAAACACATTACGCTCGCCAATTAGGATTAGGGTTTCCTAATTAGGGTTTAGGATTCTGATTTTAATTAGGGTTTAAGACGACAATGCATTAATTAGGGTTTTTAACTGTACATTTGGTTTTCTAAATATGAGATTAGGGTTTCTAATCCCTTACTAGGGTTTATTACATTTGTACCCTACCCGATCAATCATTGATCAAAATCTTTATACAGTACAAACACGTACTTATCAAAATAATTATTTTAATTATATTTTCTATCGAATCCTTTTCCAGAAATTAGGGTTAGAGTTTCTAAAGCTTGTTAAGCATAACTCTACTCTAAATTTATTAGTCAATACACAAATTGACCTTCTTGAGACTCGTATCACAGATACTGTTATGTTTTGTGAAAATCAAAGTAGCAATCAAATTCAAAAAATTAGCGGAAGTGAAATAAAATCAGATTTTAAAATTTTTTCACAAACCAATTACCCGGATCATCCTTTATGCATATTATTAATTAAACAAAGAATAAAAAATTATGAAATCATACCCTTGTAGAATCGAGCTTCCTCGGGTACGAGTTCACCTCCTACTTCTCCGCGATCTCCTTGAATCTCCGAGTAGATTCCTTCCTTTGATCAATATAAGCCACCCAAGTGTATGGCCTCTAGAGGTGATCCACCAAAGAAGAAGAATTTTCAAGAAGAAGGGGTATTGGCTCAAAACCTAGTTTTTCTTATCTGTATAGAAAAAGGAGGCGTACTCTCCAACTCTTGGAATTACGTATATTTGATATCTGATATAAGACTCCTCTTATAAAGATATCATGTAACCCTATTTTAATTAAAATAAGGTATTATTTATTTAATTAAACTCTTTTAATTAAATGGGCTCCCTAATCCTATTAGGGGTAATTAATTAAACTCCTTTAACTAATTTTCCTTCCTAATCCAATTAGGAATAAATGAGAGTACTTATATTAAATTAATTCCTAAACCTTTTAGAAATTAAAATAATAATAATTGTAATAATATTAATAAGACTCCTCTTATTAATTTATATTTAATATTTCTAAAATATTAAATAATAAATATTAAGCTATTTAATCTATTCTATCACCATAGATAAAATTAAATATACTTAACACATTATTACAATTATGCCATTAACTTCTTAAAAAATTATTCTTCCTTTTTATGGTGTGACCCTTTAGGTTCTCCATATTAAACCGGTTGTGAGTAAATCAATTAGAACAATTCTAATCTCATTTAAATAAATAAATTAAACAAATAATTTATTTAAATAAATAATATTTATTCTAGAATAGGGATAAGCCTCCCTAGCGATCAACGACTTTCCAGATAATATAGATTTCAACATTAATCATAAAAGAACCTTTGAGTAAATAGTTACCGTACAATTCAATCCTTCCACCATACAATGTCCCAATTAAATATAAGACATGGAATTACTGTCAAGTCTTATTTTATTTAATTATATGTATTTCGATTCCTAAATGCCCAACTCCTAATGAATGCAAATTAGAAACTACTTTCTACTTTCATTCTACCTTGGCCAAGGATTCCTGGGTTGTCATTTATCAAATCACATAGGACATTTCTCCTTTTTTTACTAGAAGTGGTAGATTCTTTATTGATCATTCATTATCTTCATATATAACTTATTACACCCAAGCATACCCTTTGATATACTCTAAGAGTCTTAAGGAATAAGTCAAAGTGTAATTCATTATATATAAGATACTATGATGATCTCAAGTCTAAGGATCATTTGTACTACTATCACTACAGAATTCCTATTGACGGTAAGTAAAACTCCATTAGGTATTCCTTAGCGAGTTCACGTTCGATGAACTTATTCTCTAATAAGCACCTACATACTTGCTTTAGTGTCTCCACACAAATGATCATGAGATCAATCATCCTCATCCAATGAGCAAATAACGATGTACCAATCTATCCGGATTCATTAATCCCTTTTAGTAATCCATTGATTGGGAACATTTTAGTTTTAAGCTATCTAAGAATTTAGATCTCATTAGCATGATCTCATCATGATTCTAAAAGCATTGCTTAAAACTATGGGTTTATCACATATTATTAAAAAGCGACACCATGTAGATAATAAATGCCTTTCATAAATAATTCTTTTATTAATAAATAAATAAGATTGATTACACAGTATATGCTTTATCATCATACATGATTGGCTTGTATGTATAATACTTTCATTCTCCCACTTGCACTAAAGCCAATCGTCGTGGTATCTCATACCCATCTTCTCTAACCCGACGATCAAACCGCTATTTGTTGTGTTAACGCTTTAGTAAATGGATCTCGCAATATTGTCTTGAGAGTCCACACGCGCTGGGGTGGCGTCTCCTCTTTCAATGATCTCTCTGATCAAATGAAATTGCCGCAACACGTGTTTGGATTTCTGATGAGACCTGGGTTCCTTAGCTTGCGTAACAGTTCCAGTGTTGTCACAGAATAAAGGCACTGGTCCTTTAATGCTAGGAACCAGACCAAGTTCGGTAATGAACTTCTTCATCCAAACAGCTTCCTTTGCAGCTTTACTTGCAGCTATGTACTCGCCTCTCATCCTTTGAATCAAGAATCGTTTGCTGCTTGGAACTCTTCCAACTCACTGCGCCACCGTTTAAGGTAAACATATACCCCGAAACAAATTTACTGTCATCTTGGTCTATTTGAAAACTTGAGTCTGTGAAGCCCTCTAGTTTTAATTCAGACCCACCGTAGACAAGAAATACATCCTTAGTTCTTCATAAGTACTTTAGGATATTTTTCACTGCCTTCGATGTTCTTCTCCGGATTCGATGATATCGCTTGTTACACTAAATGCATGAGCGACATCTGGTCTAGTACATATCATACTGCAATACATGATAGATCCTATTCTTTGAAGCATAAGGAATCTTACTCATACGGTTTCTCTCCTCAGTGTCTTTGGGGCTTGTTTCTTGGAGAGATGTATTCCATGGCTCATCGGCATGAGACCTCTTTGGAATCTTCCATGCTAAACTTCTTTAGCATCAAGTCAATGTCACGTTCCTTGGGACAAGCCAAGCATCCTTTTAGATCTATCTCTATAGATCTTTATCCCCAAAATATAGGATGCTTCTCCCAAGTCCTTCATGGAGAAGTGTTTAGATAACCAAATTTTAATTGATTGCAGCATAGGAATATCATTCCCTATCAGTAATATATCATCAACATATAATACAAGGAATGAAACAGTAGCTCCACTAACCTTTTTGTACACACATGGTTCATCCTCATTTTGATAAAATCAAACTCTTTGATTGTCTCATCAAAAGCGGATGTTCCACCTACGAGAAGCTTGCTTCAATCCATAAATGGATCGTTGTAGCTATGAGCCTTGATTTGTTCCAACCTTTGAAACAAATCCCTCTGGTTGTGTCATATACACATCCTCCTCAAGTTTCCCATTGAGGAAGGCCGTTTTCACGTCCATCTGCCAGATTTCGTAGTCATGGTAAGCTGCAATCATAAGCAAAATCCGAATGGACTTGAGCATTATTCTTGGTGAGAAGGTTTCGTCATAGTCAACTCCTTGTCTTTGTTTGAAACTTTTTTGCAACCGATCGGGCCTTATAGGTCTCTACCTTGCCGTCTGCTCCAGTCTTTCTTTTAAAGACCCATTTACACCCAATAGGCTTAATGCCTTCAGGTGGTGGGACCAAAGTCCATACTTAGTTCTCATACATGGAGTCTATCTCGAATTTCATGGCTTCTTGCCACTTCTCTAAGTCTTTACTACTCATAGCCTGTTCGTAATTCAATGGATCATTATCATCTATGATGCGTACCTCATTGTCATCTTCTATGACAAAGTCCATACTGTCTGGTATCTTTGGTACTCTTCGATTTCTGAATAGGGTGTGGTATGAAGGAATCTCTACTTGGTTAGGTACCTTGCTTTGATCTCGTAGTATTTTGTGGTTCTTGAACCTCTTCAAGATATATCTTACTCCCAATTGACCCCTTCAAGGATAAACTCCTTTTCGAAGGCGGCATGTTTCATAACAAACACCTTTTGATCAGTTGGATGATAGAAATAATACCCCGATGTTTCTTTAGGGTATCCCACAAATCTACATTTGTCAGATCTAGTCTGTAGTTTATCGTTTTGAAACTTTTTGACGTAAGCTGGACAACCCCAAGTCTTAACATGCTTATGATTTGGTTTCCTCCCTGTCCATAACTCATATGGGGTCTTGGGGATGGATTTTGTAGGTACCTTGTTAAGTAGGTATGCAGCCGATTCTAGGGCATATCCCCAGAAGGAAACTGGAAGGTCGGTAAAGCTCATCATAGATCAAACCATGTCCAACAATGTTTAATTTCTCCTTTCAAATACACCATTCATCTGTGGCGTCCCTGGTGGAGTCCATTATGAGATTATACCATTTTCTTTGAGACAATTGAGAAACTAACCACTTAAGTATTCTCCTCCTCGATCAGATCGAAGAATCTTAATACTCTTACCAGTTTCCTTCTCAACTTCACTTCTGAACTCTTTGAACTTTTCAAATGATTCAGATTTGTATTTCATTAAATACACATATCCAAATCTTGAGTGGTCGTCAGTGAATGTAATAAAATAAGAATACCCTCCTCGTGCGGTCATTGTCATAGGTCCACATACATCTGTGTGTACCAACGCTAACAACTCTGTAACTCTTTTTCCTTTTCCACAAAAAAGAGATTTAGTCATTTTACCCATGAGACAAGATTCATAAGTTGGATATGATTCATAATCAGATAGCTCTAGGAGCCCGTCTTTATGCAACTTGGATAATCTTGTTTCATTAATATGACCGAGTCTACAGTGCCACATGAAGGTATAATTAACATCATCTCTTTTCCTTTTCTTAGTTTGTTCAATTTGAAATATATTTTCTTGTAAGTCAAGTATATAAAGTCCATTTCGCAAATTACCAACACCATATAAAACATTATCATTATAAATAGAACAACTGTTGTTCTTTATTATAATATTAAAACCATCCATATCCAATACAGTGATAGAAATAATGATTCTAATGATATTTGGAACAAAATAACAATTATTTAAATTAATGAACTTGCCGTAGGCGTGCTAAACAATAAGTCCCTATACTAATGCAAAGAACCTTTGCTCCATTTCCCACTCGTGGGACGACCTCATCCTTGCTTTCGACTTTCTACTTGACCACGGTCCACGCATATTATTACATATGTGAGAACCACATCCAGTATCCAATACCCAAGTAGAAGATTGACTTTCGGAAAAATTAATTTCAATCATAAACAAACCTTGATTAGGATTGAAGCTTCTCCAAGCTTCTTACGCTTTTGTTCGCAAGATAATCCTTGCAGTTCCTCTTCCGATGACCCTACTTATTGCAATGGAAGCAAATTCCTTTGCTATTTGGATCAGTTTCTTTTGATCCTTCACTTTCGCCTTTCCTTAGCCTTCTTGGATTTCTTCTTTTCGGAAGATACCTTGGGCCTCTTCCTTTTCTTGGAAGAATCATCCACCAAGAAGACATGGTTCTTCTTGGATGGGAAGTGACCTTCAAAGCAGATTTTCAACATGTTAAGTAATTGAGGCAAGTGACATCCAACTTATTCATGTGAAAATTCACAACAAATTGTGAGAAGGTGTGGGAGTGACTGCAAGACTAAATCTTGACTCAATTCCCCATCCATGATTGAACCTAAAGTGTCAAGACGCTCAATCAGATTGATCATCTTTAGGACATGAGTCAATTCAGTAGTGCCCTCGGTCATCCGAGATCAAAAGAGCTCCTTAGATATTTCATATCTAGCGGTCCTACTTTGCTCACCATACTGACTCTCGAAGGTGCAAGTAGCATAGTAGGAGCATCCATGTTTTCATCTTGTGCTTTGAAGCTCGTTACTCGTGGATGCGAGCATGATGCATTGAGCCACGGATGCATCATCTTGCCACGATTTAAAAGTAGCAATCTCTTCCTCGGAGGTCGTCTGCGCAACTTTTTGCAGTATCTGGTAATTTAGGACATAAGAAATCTTTTTAG
The DNA here is from genome assembly GCA_020205615.1 of Panax quinquefolius. Lineage (NCBI taxonomy): Eukaryota > Viridiplantae > Streptophyta > Magnoliopsida > Apiales > Araliaceae > Panax > Panax quinquefolius. Next base: position 62,660,916 of record CM035171.1, on the reverse strand, counting down.
CGGTGAGAACAATTCTCTGATTCCTTAACCGGTCAGGTGTAGTTCAAATTCAAATCAATTTGTTAGCATCAAGTATGCTACGCAGTGAAAGTAGTGAATGTGACATTTTCAAAATTCTGCATGTAAAAAGACAATATTTTAGCAAATATTCATTTAATTAATTACCAAAATAAATTAGGTCTTATTTTATATTGGTATCTACCACTATTTTCTTCAAACTATATTACCCTCATTTATATAGTTAAAGCAAAATCTAATTAAAGTTTTTGCTAGTGAGAATAAGGATCCCATTTCAAATATATATAGCCTTGTGGTGACACAACAAACTATATATAAATAAATAGGTAGACAACTCCTTGTCAATTACATCATCATGTAACTCCTTATGTTTTGCCTCTTAGATTATTTTGATCAAGTGGTGGCACATCCGAATCAAAATAATCTAAGTTAAGTCCAACCTAGCACTTCCATATATTCAAAAAAGAAAAATATTGCCCTTGTGGTGACACAACAAAACAATATTGTTCAATTTTCTTTATAAGCATCAAATGTAATAAATTAACATCTTAAATACTTAATACTTGCCCTGTGGTGACACAACAAACTCATATTAAATATTTAATACTCTATTAATTTTATCATGCTAGAAGGCTGACGTTCGATATTCTAAATATCTTTGAGCGCTTAAGACTTAATATATAAAAACATTGAGGATTTGTTATTATTTGTCTCATCTTGTTTAAGCAGCATGCAAATATATATATAAAATACGCGTCATATTATTAAACATGCGAAGCATGTTTGCATAATATATAATATATATAATACTAGCATGCACATATAGAATACTATATTCTACCCGGATTGATTATGGACTTTTATTCTAGTTTGGTTCACTAGAGCCACCAAGTGAACCAAAAGGTCAAACCCTAGGGTGCAAAGAATAAACATTTAAATATAACTATTACATTTAAACGGGCTCCATTACAAAAACGGGTCTTTTTAGCGCTCCTTGCTCCTTGGTCTTGGTTCTTGAAAAAATTCTAACTAGTCCTATTACATAAACTATTTAATTTAAATAGAAACCTTGATCGAAGAGTCGAGGGAAGTACATAGGAGAGAGATAAAATTTACATCAAGAAGAAAAACCGAAAAAAAGGCAGTACATAATGAGACCCCATTTAATAAAACCCATTCATTCAAACATCCAACTAAAATAAATCCAATCACATTGGTCAATTGTCCATAATCAATCCCATTTATTATCATACATATCACCATATGTATCAATAAATAAAATCATTTCATATATATATGAGTATCATTTAATGGGCAATTTTATGTTGCATGAAATCCAATTTCAAGATTAAAATAAACTCTTTTATTTTAATTATAAAATTATTAAAATATATTATATATATATATATATATCTATTATATATATATATATATATATAATATTAATCCGTACGCGTGAACAATGAATCACGGTCAGAGCACCTGAAATCCTTTATAAAAAGAACGTGATTCCTTGAAGATGCAGGATGCTTACAATATTTAAAATATAATAAATAACTATATATCTAATCTTGTAATGCATCCTGTTAAAGTATTCAAATGAATAATATATATATAGTAATCCGTGCAATCCTGCAATCATTAGAGCATTATGCAACAAGATATATATATATATATATATATATATATATATTATTATATAATAACATAACATCACGCGGAAAAGACCAAGAAAAACCGGAAAGAGGAAAAAAAAAAAATTTTTTTTTTTTAAATAATAATTTTATACAACAAATTATGCCCAATAAATTATTCTAAATACATACCCATACATATGTGGAATCAAAATAATTAATAATTCGCATAAAGTTTGGCTCTGATACAACTGTTAGGTTTTGTAAAAATCAAAGTAGCAATTAAATTGAAAAATTAGCGGAAGCGAAATAAAATCAGATTTTAAAATTTTTTCACAAACCAATTACCCGGATCATCCTTTATGCATATTATTAATTAAACGAAGAATAAGAAATTATGAAATCATACCCTTGTAGAAACGAGCTTCCTCAGGTACGAGTTCACCTCCTACTTCTCCGTGATCTCCTTGAATCTCAGGGTAGATTCCTTCCATTGATCAATGTAAGCCACCCAAGTGTATGGCCTCTAGAGGTGATCCACCAAAGAAGAAGAATTTTCAAGAAGAATGGGTATTGGCTCAAACCCTAGTTTTTCTTATCTGTATAGAAAAAAGAGGCGTACTCTCCAACTCTTGGAATTACGTATATTTGATATCTGATATAAGATTCCTCTTATAAAGATATCATGTAACCCTATTTTAATTAAAATAAGGTATTTTTTATTTAATTAAACTCTTTTAATTAAATGGGCTCCCTAATCCTATTAGGGGTAATTAATTAAACTCCTTTAACTAATTTTCCTTCCTAATCCAATTAGGAATAAATGAGAGTACTTATATTAAATTAATTCCTAAACCTTTTAGAAATTAAAATAATAATAATTGTAATAATATTAATAAGACTCCTCTTATTAATTTATATTTAATATTTCTAAAATATTAAATAATAAATATTAAGCTATTTAATTTAATTTATCACCATAGATTAAATTAAATATACTTAATATATTATTACAATTATGCCATTAACTTCTTAAAAATTATTCTTCCTTTTATGGTGTGACCCTTTAGGTTCTCCATATTAAACCGGTTGTGAGTAAATCAATTAGAACAATTCTAATCTCATTTAAATAAATAAATTAAACAAATAATTTATTTAAATAAATAATATTTATTCTACAATAGGGATAAGCCTCCCTAGCGATCAAGCGACTTTCCGGATAATATAGATTTCAACATTAATCATAAAAGAACATTTGAGTAAATAGTTACCGTACAATTCAATCATTCCACCATACTGATGTCCCAATTAAATGTAAGACATGGAATTCTTTGTCAAGTCTTATTTTATTTAATTATATGTATTTCGATTCCTAAATGCCCAACTCCTAATGAATGCAAATTAGAAACTACTTTCTAATTTCATTCCACCTAACCAAGATTCACAGGTTGTCATTTATCGAATCACATAGGACATTTCTCCGTTTTTTACTAAGTGGTAGATTCTTTATTGATCATTCATTATCTTCATATATAACTTATTACACCCAAGCATACCCTTTGATATACTCTAAGAGTCTTATGGAATAAGTCAAAGTGTAATTCATTATATATAAGATACTATGATGATCTCAAGTCTAAGGATCATTTGTCTTACTATCACTACTGAGAATTCCTATTGACGTGTAAGTAAAACTCCATTAGGTATTCCTTAGCGAGTCACGCGTTCGGTGAACTTATTCTCTAATAAGCACCTACATACTTGCTTTAGTGTCTCCACACAAATGATCATGAGATCAATCATCCTCATCCAATGAGCAAACAACGTACGTACCAATCTATCCGGATTCATTAATCCCCTTTTTAGTAATCCATTGATTGGGAACATTTTAGTTTTAAGCTATCTAAGAATTTAGATCTCATTAGCATGATCTCATCATGATTCTAAAAGCATTGCTTAAAACTATATGTTTATCACATATTATTAAAACAGCACCATGTAGATAATAAATGCCTTTCATAAATAATTCTTTTATTAATAAATAAATAAGATTGATTACACATTATATGCTTTATCATCATACATGATTGGCTTGTATGCATAATACTTTCAGATACTTGTCACAAAATTCATAATTAATATTAATATTAATTAAAAAAAATTTATTCGTAAAATTTTGAATATTCAAAATCCCGGGTTATCACATTCACCCCTCTTTAAAAGGATTCCGTCCTCGAAATCGTCGCTTTCTTATTATCTAGAATTTTTTATAGTTGTATCATCAATTCATTTTTATCAACATAATATTAATTTGTGTTTCAAATTCTAACGTGTGACTCAGATCTTTTAAAGAAAACAATTCACAGAGATATCTAACTAATATTACTCACGTAATTAAATTACTAAAGGAAATCATTACCTGTTGCCACCTCCTGAGTAGCCCACTTTGCATCCTCGCTACCGTCATGTTGAAGGTATAAATTTGTTGGTCTTCTTGGTTTGTCGAGTCCTCAAATTGCCAAGGTTCCACCACCGGGTCCCTTGTTGACACTTTCCTTCTTCGCATTCTTCTTCGAACAGTTCTGAACCAAATGATCAGTCGATCCGCATGCAAAGCAACCTTGTATCTTCTTCGGACTAGAACAATTGGGCGACATGTGCTCCTCTTGCCCGCAGTTATAACAAACTCCCTTCTTCTTCAGGCAAACTCCAGCATGGTTGTTCCCACAATTCGAACATGACTGCCTTACTTTCCTATTATCTTCTATCTTATTACACGACTGGGTATTCTCACTCCACTTCATCTTATAAGGGTTACTACCACCACTGTTTCCTCCGTCATTGGTCTTCTTTTTCTTCTCTTGATAGAATCAAGATGCAGCTTCGCTCCCTCCTTCAGTAATTAATGCTTTCTCTATCAAATCCGCGAACATATTGATCTGCAATACTGCTACCTTGTTGAATATCCCCGGCTTCAGTCCGTTCTTGAATCTTCTCGACTTTCTCGCCTCTGTGTCCACCTGAAGAGGTGCAAATCTTGCCAACTCGCTGAATTTGGAAGCGTATTCAGAAACAGACATATTTTCCTGCTTTAGTTCTAGAAACTTGAATTCTATTCGAGCTTTCATACTCGTTGAAAAGTAATTCTCAAAGAATAGTTCCTTGAATCTTGTCTAAGTCACTATGGCTGTTCCAGCTCTCGCTTGGTTCGTCTCCCACCAGTAATTAGCTTCTCCCTTCATTAAGTATGTCACAAAAGCTGTCTTTTGCTCTTCTGCCACTCGCGCAACGACGAATGCTTTCTCAATCTCCTTCACCCAAGTTTGGGCTTCAATCGGATCCGTGGTTCCCTTGAATTCAAAGTGTCCTCATCGCTTTAAAGTCCTTGAAGTTAGCGATCTGTTTCATTGGACCGATTCCTCGCTCTTCCTCTTGCAGCTGGAGCTCTATTCTCCATAGCTTCGGCTATCATATTTGCAAAGTTTTGCATCAGGTCAGCTTGACTTCCTTCATTATTTATCAACTGCTCTTCTCTTTGATTTCGATTTTGTCGTCTAGGCGGCATAATCTGATTTAAATAAAAAATTTACATTAATTCTCTTTCTCTACACAAATTCTTAACATAATAAGAATTCAACACATAATTCTCATATATAAACGAATATTTATTCACATAATTAATAGAACATTTAGTACTTAACACATATTACTATCCCTTTTTAAATCATTTCAGGATTAACAACACAACTTTACACAAAAAGTTGCAATTCTCCATTTACACATATTTATTACCCAGTTCGTCAAACTTAACACACTTATGAGTTCAGGAACTTGCCACAATTATATGAGTGTATGAACTTATCCTAGTCAGACCTTCAAGGCGTCCATTATTTGAGGGTTCAAAAATTTCATATAATTATGAGTCATTAACTTACCATAAGTATGAGTTTTAAGAACACACAAATTAATCTTAATCTTATATTCATATAGAAAATACAGATTTCATTCATACAAACATATTTATATTATATATGCTTAAACATCATTCTCGATATTACAACTGTAACATCCCCTTTCCAAAATAGAAAGAGAGGTTACTCAAACACAACAAAACTGACGAATAAAAAAAAACTCTAATCCACAAAAGAATAATCTCATACTGATTAAATGTCTTAAGACAACCCATAATAAATGCCAAATTATCTCAAACCACACTCTAAAATAATTATTACAATTCCGAACAAACTAATGTATCACAACCTAAACATAATATATCTAAGTCATTTGCATAAAAGGGAGCTCTCGTCACACTTGCCCTTGATTCCGCTGATTACCTGCCGAAAGAAAAACACAGCATGAGCCAAATGCCCAGTACCGATATAGAATACAAATAATGAACCAAAATAACTAACTCAATTAAATCAAATGAAACGAAACGAACTGAAACAAAACGAACAAAACTAACACAACGAAATGATAGGCTGAATCAAATGGCTAGGTGTTATTTCATACCGAGCTCAAAATAAATAATAATATACCTTGCCACACAAGCAAGTCAAATAATGCCACAAAGGCAATCAAAATAATGCCACACAAGCAATCACACATCGGACTGCGCAATCCAGATGCGTGCAAAAACAGAAGGCGTGTTTGGCACAAACATCACAACTTCGTAGAACAGAACAGAACAGAAAACTAGGGTCGACCCATACGCCTCCCACAACAAAACACCAAATGGCCAACTCCCACCGGAGCACAAAACGAAGACGCCGTAGACTGATCACACCGCCACAGAAAGTGTCATGCCTCGGTGCCAAGAGAACATGCATGTGGTACCCCGACAGGTGGTTATAGCTCAGGTATACCCTACGATATTCTAACAAAATATAATGTCACAACACATGCGACAAAATATCAACACAAAGGGGTTCTAACGTGTACATGTTAAATCGAACGAATCATCAACACAAATCTCTAAAAATATAATAACATGTACATCACTATAAATATCAAAATAAAATTTAGACATGATACACTAGTCTAAAGAGTACAAACATGAGTTCTAATACAACGCCAAAACAAATTTATCACAATCAATTGACAAGGAACAATTATGAGAGGCAATACTAATTTTTGAAACAAATAACGAAACGAACAAATCAAAAACAAAAGAGTCTCGCTGAAAGAGTACGGAATCCGTACCTGTATTAAGCAATGTAATACCCAAAGTATATTCTAAAAACTCGTTTAGACTCTCTTCGTTCAATCTAAATAATTTAATAAGATTTTATTACAATCCCATCATTAATAACATAATACTATTAAATTTATTATTAAATAAACTTATAACTATGTCGATAAATATTAATTAATTTAAATTAATATACGTAACTTCAATTTGATTTACCAATTTAAATTTTTAAGTTTTATGGCCAAATACTTATTAATATATATATATATATATATATATATATATATCCGTGTGTGTGTGTGTGACGAAATCAGCGGCTGCAGTATACAACCAATGTGATATCTATATGTATATATAATTTATATATATAACATAATCATTGCTTGCAACCAACTTCTAACAATCAGTAACTTATTTTACTAAATCAATTTACATCACTCCTCTTATACACATCCGATAACAGTTATCAAAATTTAGAAATATAAATGATTACAACTGTTGCCAATTAATTCTCCTCTATTAATTTATTAATTAACCAAACCTTTTTGTTTTTGTGCAATTGAAACCAGTGAAAAACAATAGAATTGATGAGAAGAATGTGGGGTCATATGCTATGATTTCATTCGAATCTAGTCTACCATTCATGAATAATATTTAAGGCATATGGTATGGAAGGAGGAGTAATAATACTACCTTAATTGCAGGAATTTTCTCCTTTTTCTTTATTGTTCTTCCACTGCCGCTGCTTCCTCCTTTCCTCTTTTCTTTCAGTTACGAACTAAATGAATTGTTTAAGTAAATTAGGTTTAGCTATGTAATTATTTATTAATAGGTTTTATTACTTCTCCTAATTATAATAGGATTTAATATTATCCACGGATATAAATTAAACCCAAATAAATTTTAAGGCCCACTTTTACAAATTTAATATATCCATCACCTACTAATTTTTATTAGCCCACATAAATTAAATAACTATTTTGACAAAAAAAATATACAAAGTCCAATTAATACGTTTTAAAACAAGATAATTTTTATTTATATATATATATATATATATATATATATATATATATATATATATTTCCGGGTATTACATCACCTACCCCTTAAAAAGGATTCCATCCCCGGAATCAAAAGAATGGAACGTACCTAATTTTCAAAGAGATGTGGATACTCCGCTCGAATAGACTCCTCCATTTCCCAAGTGGCTTCCCGCTCAGAATGATTCCTCCACAGAACCTTAACAAACGGAATAGTCTTCCTCCTCATAATCCTTACTTGACGATCCAAAATTGCCTCAGCTTACTCCTTACAAGTAAGATCCTCCCGAATCTTATCGAATGGTTATTGCACCACATGCAATGGATGATAATGATAACTCCTCAACACCGACACATAGAACACATTGTGCACATGGGCTAGCTGTGGAGGCAAAGCTAACTGATATTCAACTTCACCAACCCTCTCCAAAATCTCAAATGGACCGATATATCGCGGACTAAGCTTTCCTTTCAACCCAAATCGCTGAATTCCCTTCCAAGGAGAAACTTTTAGAAAAACATGCTCACCAGGTTCAAACTCTAAAGTCCTCCTATGCTTATCCGCATAACACTTTTGTTGTGATCGAGCCGACTTCAATTTCTCCTTAGCCACCGTTACCTTCTCCGTAGTGATTTGTACTAACTCAGGCATTTCTATGGCCCTTTTCGCCAACCTCATCCCAACAAAGTTGGTGTCCGACACTTTCAACCATACAATGCCTCAAACGGAGCCATTCCAATACTTGAATGCCAGTTGTTGTTGTAAGTAAACTTAACTAGGCTCAAATAATCATCCCAATTACCCGACCACTCAAGTGCACAAGACCTCAACATGTCCTCCAACGTCTGAATAGTCCTTTCAGATTGCCCATCAGTTTGTGGATGAAAAGAAGTACTGAAGTTGAGCCGAGTACCCCAAGCTCGTTGGAACCTGTTCCAATACCGTGAAGTGAACCGTGGGTCCCAATCTGAGACAATAGACACCGGAGTACCATGAAGTCTAACAATCTCTTGCTGAAAGATATGTGCCAACCTATCCACCGAGTAACCCTCATGGATAGCCAAAAAGTGTGCCGATTTGGTCAGTCGGTCCACCACTACCTAAATGTCATCATTCTTCCTAAAAGTCTTCGACAAACCCGTCACGAAATCCATCGTGATATCTTCCCACTTTCACACTGGAATGTCTAACTGTTGCGGCAAACCACTAGCTCATTGATATTCTATCTTCACTTGTTGACAAGTAAGACATTTCCCAACATATTCAGCCATGTCTCGTTTCATCCCATTGCACCAAAAAATCTTCTTCAAATCCCTATACATCTTTGTAGAACCATGATGAATAGAAAATGGCGAACTATGATCCTCAGCCAACACAACCTCACGAATGATTGGATCCGATGGTACACACAACCGTTCACCCAACTAAATCACACCATGGTCATCAATACGAAACTCGGACTGCTTGCCCTCCTCTAGATTCTGTGTTATACTCCACAACTCCCCAACTTCTTTTTGAGCTTCTTTAACTCTCAAGATAAGAGAGGGCTCAACTCTCATACCCGCCAAATGCCCATCTGAACCTCGTACATACAACTCCAACTCGAGTCGTTCCATATCTGAAATAAGCTGAGGTTGTGTAATAAGGGCTGCTACACTCCCAAAACTCTTTCTGCTAAGAGAATCTGCAACCATATTTGCCTTTCTCGGGTGATACTGAATCCTCGCATCATAATCTTTTAGAAGCTCCAACCAACACCTTTGCTTCATATTGAGCTCCTTCTGAGTGAAAATGTATTTAAGACTTTATGATTGGTGAAGATATCACAAGTCTCTCCATACAAATAGTGCCTCCAAATCTTTAAGGCAAAGATCACCGCTGCCAACTCCAAATCATGAGTGGGGTAGTTCACCTCGTAAGGTTTAAGCTGCCTAGAAGCATAAGCAATCACTTTACCATGTTGCATCAAAACACACCCCAATCCCTTCTTAGAAGCATCACTATAAATCTGGTAACCTCCAGTCCCCGACGGCAATGCAAGTATAGGAGCTGTCACAAGTCAGTTCTTCAACTCCTCGAAACTCTTTTCACGCTCCTCATTCCACATAAACTTCGTGCCATTTCTCATCAACTGAGTCAATGGTAAGGCAAGCAAGGAAAACCTTTCCACAAACCGCCTATAATACCCTGCCAAACCCAAGAAACTCCTAATCTCTGTCACCGTAGTAGGTATTGGCCATTTTGTGATAGCCTTAACCTTCGCATGATCCACCTTAATGCCTTCAGCAGAAACAACATGTTCCAAAAATGCGACCTGTTCCAACCAAAACTCGTATATAGAGAATTTAACATACAATTTCTCTTTCTACAAAATCCCCAACACAGTGCGAAGATGTTCCTCATGCTCTTCCTTAGACTTGGAGTAAACCAAAATGTCATCAATAAAGACAATAAAAAATTGGTATAAGTACTCGCTCAACACCCGGTTCATCAAATCCATAAACACTGCCAGAGCGTTAGTCAACATGAATGGCATCACTAGAAACTCGTAATGCCCATATCGAGTGCGAAAAGCTGTCTTAGGGATATCCTCATCCCTCACCCTCAACTGATGATAGCCCGACCTCAAGTCTATCTTCGAAAAATATTTTGCCCCTTGAAGTTGGTCAAACAAGTCATCAATCCTCGGCAATGGATGCCGATTCCTGATGGTGATCTTGTTCAACTCTCTGTAGTCTATACACAACCTCATATACCCATCCTTCTTCTTTACAAACAAGACCGGAGCACCCCATGGCGAAACACTCGAGCGAATCACACCACGATTTAACAGTTCCTCCAACTGCTCTTTCAACTCTTGCAACTCCAATGGTGCCATCCGATACGTCGCCTTAGAGATAGGCTCCGCACTAGGAACAAGCTCAATAGAAAACTCCACTTCCCGTTGTGGTGGCAACCCTGATAACTCCTCAGGAAACACATCAGAAAAATCACAAATAATTGGAACATCTTCAATACGAGACTCACCCTTAGAGGTATCTTTCACAAATGCCAAATACCCCTCACAACTCTTTGCCACCAACTTTCCAGCCTTCAAAGTTGAAATTAACTTCACCACTCTACTTGGCTGTGAACCCTGAAACACGAATTCTGGAGACTTCACATCTCCAAATATAACGTTCTTCGCTTGACAATCGATAGTGGCCTGGTGCTTATCTAACCAGTCCATCCCAAGAATAACATCGAAATCGTGCATACTCATTGGAAGAAGATTAGCCCTACAAATCTTATCCCCAAAACTTATCGGACACCCTCGAAACAAATCAAAAATAACAATAGAAGTCCCCATCGGGGTAGCAATAGACATAACAGAATCTAAAGACTGAGATGGCATACCCAGGTGCCAAACAAAAGACTGAGCAACAATGGAATGAGTAGAACCTGTATCAAACAAAATAGATGCCTCACGATTGCCAACTAAAAGAGTTCCAGAAACAATACCTGGTGCACCTGCCGCCTGGTTATATGTCAACGCAAACACTCGACCACCCTGATGTTGACCTCCATTGCCACCATTGTCACCACCTCCACCATTACCACGTGGACCGGTACAATCCCTAGCAATATGACTCATCTGTCCACACAAGAAGCATGCACCTGTGAGTCCGTGGCACTGCCTCCTTAGATGATTAGCCCTATAATTAGCACAAGGAGTTATCAGAATAAGGTTTGGGTTACCCCCACCAGCTGGTCCCAGATAACAACCCTGATTCTATCCCTGCTGACGATTCTGCCACTGCGGACGATTTTGACCATTCAAAGGTAGCTGAAGCTGATGATTTTGCCCTTGCTGAGGCATCTGCTGATAACCCCCGTTCTGATTCTGGCCACACCACTTCCCCGGCTGGCCACCACGGTTCCTATTCAACTGACCACCCTGACTTATCCCATGCTGAACTAAAGTTTGACCCTGTTGGTGATCATCTTTGTCCCTCTTTCGACTCCCTTCCGGTTTAGAAGACCGAAAATCCTGTCGTTCCATCTCAATATTTTTGGCTGCATTAGCCATTGCTGACACATCTGCAAACTTGTTGTTAATAAGATGCTGGCGATACCTATAATTAATCCGCCACTTGAACTTCTCTGCATGTTCCGCTGAAGTCCCTGCAGAACTTCCCAGAAAGCCTGCTAACCTGGTGAATCTCGTCATAAAATCTGTGATGGACTCATCATCTTTTTGTCGAATAGATAGATACTCTCTGGCATAGGCCTCTTTATCAGCAGCTGGAAAATACTACTGATAAAAGACCTCACAAAACTCGACCCAACCAAGTGTTTCAACATAAACATCACCCTTTGTTGTTTTCATCGCTTACCACCACCTATGTGCATCCCCTTCTAGCTTGTAAGCAGCTAGCAACACTTTCTGATTATCTGAGCACCCCAGCACGTCAAAAATCTTCTTTAGGTGGGCAATCCAATTCTCTGCCTTAATTGGAGTCGGAGATAAACTGAATGCATGTGGTTTCTTCTTCTGAAACCTCTCCAACCATAAATACATTGGAACCACCTGCCGATCAAGACCATCTGTATTCCCTTCCTCAATATTTGGTTGCTGACCATTATTTCCCGGATTCCCTTGCTCAAGAATTTTTGGTGGCAGCTGCTGCATTGCCTGTACAACCTGTGCCACCAACTGAGGTAAAGCCTGATTCACCGCCTGATTCACCAAGGTAGCCAATTGAGCATTCATCTTATCATTAGGTTGCTCAATGGGCTGACCCTCACCTCTTCCCCTATTGTTACTTCGCCTCCCAACAATTCTGGAGGATCTACGAGCCATCTAAGAAAGTGATAACGATTATAAACAAAGCAGATTAGAGATAAATTCGAATATAGGGGATATGATAGTTGAACAGAAAGTCAAACAAAATAAAAACCTAACCTAGAAGTCTAACCATAACTTATAGGTCAAACCTAAATAGGTTTTCTACAAGAAAGAACCTAAGCTCTGATACCAACTCTATAATACCCCCTTTCCAAAATAGAAAGAGAGGTTACTCAAACACAACAAAATTGACGAATAAAAAAAAACACTAATCCACAAAAGAATAATCTCATACTGATTAAAAGTCTTAAGACAAACCATAATAAATACCAAATTGTCTCAAACCACACTCTAAAATTATTATTAGAGTTCTGAACAAACTAATGTATCACAACCTAAACATAATATATCTAAATCATTTGGATAAAAGGGAGCTCTCGTCACACTTGCCCTTGATTCCCCTTATTACCTGCCGAAAGAAAAACACAGCATGAGCCAAATGCCCAGTACAGATAAAGAATACAAATAATGAACCAAAATAACTAACTCAATTAAATGAAATGAACTGAAACGAAATGAACAAAACAAACACAAAAAAATGATAGGCTGAATCAAATGGCTGGGTGTTATTTCATACCGAGCTCAAAATAAATAGTAATATACCTTGCCACACAAGCAAGTCAAATAATGCCACAAAGGCAATCAAAATAATGTCACACAGGCAATCACACATCGGACTACGCAATCCAGATGCGTGCAAAATCAGAAGGCGTGTTTGGCACAAACATCACCACTCCGTAAAACAGAACAGAACAAAAAACTAGGTTCGACCCATACGCCTCCCACAACAAAACACCAAATAGCTAACTCTCACCGGAGCACAAAACGGAGACGACGTGGACTGATCACACCGCCACGGAAAATGTCATGCCTCAGTGCCAAGAGAACATGCCCGTGGTACCCCCACAGGTGGTTATAGCTCATGTATACCCTACGGTATTCTAACAAAATATAATGTCACAACACATGCAACAAAATATCAACAAAAAGGGGTTCTAACGTGTACATGTTAAATCGAATGAATCATCAACACAAATCTCTAAAAATATAATAACATGTACATCACTATAAATATCAAAATAAAATTTAGACATGATACACTTGTCTAAAGAGTACAAATATGAGTTCTAATACAATGCCAAAACAAATTTATCACAATCAATTAACAAGGAACAATTATGAAAGGCAATACTAATTTTTGAAACGAATAACGAAACAAACAAATCAAAAACAAAAGAGTCTCGCTGAAAGAGTACGGAATCCGTACCTGGATTAAACAATGTAATACCCAAAGTATATTCCAAAAACTCGTTTAGACTCTCTTCGTTCAATCTAAATAATTTAATAATATTTTATTACAATCCCATCATTAATAACATAATACTATTAAATTTATTATTAAAAAATTTATAACTATGTCGACAAAATTAATTAATTTAAATTAATATACGTAACTTCAATTTGATTTACCAATTTAAATTTTTAAGTTTCATGGCCAAATACTTATTAAAATAATATATATATATATATACGACGAAATCAAATGGGCATGCAGATACAACCAATGTGATATCTATATGTATATATAATTTATATATATAACGTAATCATTGCTTGCAACCAACTTCTAACAATCAATAACTTATTTTACTAAATCAATTTACATCACTCCTCCTATACATATCCGATAACAGTTATCAAAATTTAGAAATATAAATAACTACAACTATTGCCAAATAATTCTCCTCTATTAATTTATTAATTAACCAAACCTTTTTGTTTTTGTGCAATTGAAACCAGTGAAAAATAATAGAATTGATGAGAAGAATGTGGGGCCATATGCTATTGTGAGAACCCGAATTTTATGAAATAAAAGTATTCAAATTTTTTTTTCTATTTTGGTAAGTAGTACGGTATTGATTATTGATGCTTATGTGATAAGTCACTCAGTTTTGTTTTATTAGTATTATTAATGTAATAAAACAAAAAAACTTTTTATATAAAACAGAATACTTTTATAAAGTTATTCTATAAATAGAATATATTATATTCTATTATGCATAGTGTTGCATATTATCATTGCATAGTGTTTTCAGATAGTAAAATCTTTTTAAATAAAATGAATATTTTTATAAAGTTATACATTTTATTAGACAATAATTAAAATATATTATATTTTATTATGCATAGTGCCTGCATAGTGTTTGAATAGTAAAATCTTTTATAAAGTTATTCGTTTTATTAGATTATAAATAGAATATATTATATTTTATTTAAAAAATTTTGCTTTAAATATGGACCGTCAGATTAAAGTAAATCAATCTGGACCGTTCATAAGTTAGTTACTATGCAGTCCATTTTTCTATAAATAGAAGCTCATTCCTTCATTATTTCTTACGAATTCACTGAAACTCTAGAGAGATAAACTATAGAGAGAAAGAAGAAAGTATTCTGCTACTTCACTACTCATATATCCAGTACACTTCTTCTTAAGGTAGGGAATATTATTTGTTGTACTCGTAAGGGGTGTTATTCTTTTGTATTCATGAAGAGAACTTATGTTATTCCATTCTTTATTATTCTGTTGGAATAACCTGTATACGCGGGCTACCCTATACTTGGTGACATTCTTCTATTATTCTATTTTTTATTACTCTGTTGGAACATCTTGTCTATGCATTTTACGCCGGACCTGGTTCCGTCTTTATTATTCTGTTGGAATATCCTGCATCATACATTTACTGTGGGACTGGTTCCATTATTTATTATTCGTCGAATATCTCAGATGTATGCGTTCTGTGGGACACAGTTCCATTATTTATTATCCTGTTGGGAATAACTTTTGTCGGTCTTGATCTATCGCACGCATAGTGAATCCTTCTGTTATTCCATTCTTTATTATTCTGTTGTAATAACCTGTCTGTGTGGATTACCACATGCATGGTGAATGATCCTTCGTATTCATACGAATAGTATTTTCATTAAAAAGGGGTTTCTGCCAGGGGAAGATTCGTAATTTTTCTGACCCTCAAAAATTCTAGAAAAATTTGAAATGATAATTTGATGAGTTTTCTAGATTGTGTCCAAAAATGGTAATTTTTGGATGTATAGATTAGGAGTTATGGATTTTATGGGAAAAGACTATTTTAAAAGTAAACCCTTATAACTCCTTATGGTTAACTCCAAAATTGGTGAAATTGGTATTGGGAGTACATGTATATAACAGGAGTATACCCTGTAAATTTCAGAATTTTTGGACAAAAGTGCAATTTATGATAAATGTCTAAATATTCGGCAGTTTTATCCATATGAAAAATATTAAATGAATTTTAAAAATTCTGAGAAAAATATATGTTCAGGATGAGACTATATTCTGCTAAATCCTAGAAAAAAAATATTTTTGGGACTGATTTGGTATTTTTCATAAAAATGAACTAGTTATGAGTAAATGAATTAAATATGTTATGTGAAGTAATAAAATTGGAAAATAGGATTTTATTGCTTGAGAATCCTATATAGGGTATATGTAGATTTTTGATGAGGGATTTGATCATTGATGATGAAATCTTATGAGTATGTCATTTTTGAATGATTAAATGCATTATTTGATAGTGTAAACAATTGAAATAAATTATTTATAAGTTTAAGAAATTATTAAACTATTGTTATAATATTAATGATATTAGATTATGAGATTATTAAGTGATTGATAACATTTGATTATTATTGAACGCTGGATAAATTGTATTATAAATGTTTAATATTTATCCTTTATCTCATTTGATTGATTCTTATATCATTGTCATCATCCTCATGCTTATATTATGTTGAAAGTCATCTTTGGTCGTAGTGCATAGATGGACTTAGTATGATTATAACCAGGAATTATTCGGTATAATCATGACCGTAATGTTATAAATGATGTGGAAAAAGTCCTCATTGGCCCGTAGTGCATTGATGGACAGTTTTTGGTATGATTATGGCTATGGATTCTCTTCAGCCAAGGGTACAAAGATGAATTGTTTTTTAGCATGATCAGGACCGTTGATAAAAACACGATTATCTTTGGCCCGTAGTGCATGGATAACTTGTGGTTGTGATACTAATGAAAAAGTCCTCATTGGCCGTAGTGCATTGATGGGACGAGTTTTTGGTATGATTATGGCTATGGATTCTCCGCCAAGGCCGCAAAGATGAATTATTTTATGGCATGATCGGGACTAGTTGATGAAAAACACGATTATCTTTAGCCCAAGTGCATGGATAATTCGTGGTCGTGATACTAAAGAATATCCTTGGCACGTAGAAAAGGTGGATGATTCAATGATGTGGATTATTTATTGAGCTGAGTCTCAGCGATAAAATATTGGTTATACACTTTTAATTTGTAGAAGATAGTAGATATCATGCTCTACTTGACTCTTCTAAAATATAGTTGTATGTCTTTGACTTGTAGTGCAAAGATGAATTTTTAATGAATATCTTTGGCTGTAGTGCAAAGATGAATTTATTAGTATGATTATGAACAAGAATTGTGATTTGGTATAACCATGATTTTTGATTTTTCAGGTGAAGATATGTGATAAAAAATTATATTCGTCCTGGGTGTGAAGAGGAATTTAGAATCACAATTCTGATTATGAGTTATTCATATGATTGTGGACATGAATTATTGATTGATGTTACCGGGATAAAACATTATTGATGGACTTTTAACATAGAGAAGATAATCGATCTGATGGTCTATTTGACTCTTCTAATGGATTGCTTGTTCCGCTGCAACTATGGTTGAAAAGTTTTATCGTCTACCATATGTTCTAAATCTCTGATTTATTATTGATGAAAGTTATTGATAATTTAATTATCTTTAGTCATGATATTCTTTATTGGGCTAGTTGTGCTCACCCTTTCTGCTTCACAATTCCTTTCAGGTAATAAGAGTGTTGCTTAGTAAGAGTGTTTAAGATTGAAAGACGTGGATAACGGGGAATAGAACATTGGTCTCTAGCTGTGGAGGTTCTCCTTAAACAGTATAAAAAAGTGCGTTGTATTCTATACAACATTTAGTAGTTATATTTGGTGAATCAAATAGGGTGAGGTGAACCCAACTTTGGAAGGGTATTTTTCCACTATCATATAAGATGTCTAATGACATACAACCTCGTGTTATCATAAGACAGGGTTGTGCGCATCCACTTGCTGAATATATCTACGGGCACTACCTATATGATCTTGGAGTTGATTTAAAATATAATATTCACTTGGAGACAGTGAAAATAGTTATATGTCAAGAGAAGACTCACCATTAGAAAGAAGATGATAGTAATCTTCTCGTTTTTCTTTGGGGTCTATTGGGTCAACCAAGGATAATTCTATGGCCATATGATATCTATTATAACCTAGACGCATGGCCTCCCATGTATGAAGGTTTCCTTGAGCACTTCCCAAAGATTTTAGTTTCTAAAATAGTTTTTGACTATACTTTTATGTAAAGTACCATTGTAAGGTTGTGGTCGAGGCACCATGAGAGTTACATACATTTGTATTAAAACTCACAGTTCACTGTGGTCGTATTCTATACAACAGCTCAACAAGTGTATAAATGAAGTTGTATTTGAATTCTGTACCATGTATCTGGCGACTCAGAATGGGTGATGTATACCTAATTTTGGGGGCGTCACAGCTATGATTTCATTCGAATCTAGTCTACCATTCATGAATAATATTTAAGGCATATGGTATGGTAGGAGGAGTAATAATACTACCTTAATTGCAAGAATTTTCTCCTTTTCCTTTATTGTTCTTCCACTGTCGATGCTTCCTCTTTTCCTTTTTTCCTCTTTTCTTTTAGTTACGAACTAAATGAATTGTTTAAGTAAATTAGGTTTAGCTATGTAATTATTTATTAATAGGTTTTATTACTTCACCTAATTATAATAGGATTTAATATTACCCACGGATATAAATTAAACCCAAATGAATTTTAAGGCCCACTTTTACAAATTTAATGTATCCATCACCTACTAATTTTTATTAGCCCACATAAATTAAATAACTATTTTGACCCAAAAAAATACAAAGTCCAATTAATACGTTTTAAAACAAGATAATTTTTATTGTAAATATATTTATATATATATATATATTTCCCGGGTATTACAACAACACTTAATATCATAGTCTTCTACCAAAAGCTACTAACACTTAAACATAAGCTATCTACCGTCCACTCCCTTCACCAGTCTTCTTCTTCTTGGGACACTTGTTAAATCTGTGACCCGTTCTCCCACATGAATAACACTTCCTCATATTCGGCTCAGGACAATGTAGGGAAATATGTCTTGCAGTTGAAGCACACGTTCTTCCACATCATGCATTCTCCCGCGTGAGTCTTCCCACATCATCCTCGCCTCTTCGTTCCTAGCTGAAATATTTTATTTAGCAAGGGTGAGCAACAAGTTTGCCCCGCAAGTTAAGACATATAAAAAAGGTATAAAATTCAATATCAAGTCTTCTCACATTCTCCGCAATAATAATCTGATAATGAAAGAGT
Source organism: Panax quinquefolius (assembly GCA_020205615.1). NCBI lineage: Eukaryota > Viridiplantae > Streptophyta > Magnoliopsida > Apiales > Araliaceae > Panax > Panax quinquefolius. The sequence continues at coordinate 62,641,588 of CM035171.1, read as the reverse complement.
ACAACGCTTTCAAGGTTTTCTACGATATTCAAAGAAATAATCAAGAATTAATTCTACGAAATAGCAAAGTGGAATGTTTTCCAGATTTATGCTGAGTGATCCGTTGGATCTTGAACTTCTCTTCTCGGGTATATATTAAAGTTTTACTTTGACATATATGCATGTGTATCAGATAACCATAAAAATTAAATTATACTCCTCTGCAAGTACCTAGAGCCAACCAACTCTTTGTACCCTATATTATGCATAATACACAAGTAGCGCGCAATGGTCGAATATACGACTTAAAAAATGTTCCCTTTTATATAAAAGGTTGTTCTTTTTAGTCTAAGAATCAAGATTTGATTTAACAACGAAATTCAATGATTTCAATTTCTATATACTTATCGATCTAGCCAAAATAATTGGCATCGATATATCAATAACAATTGAATTCTCTTCTCAAATTTATCAAGTTCTAACAAATGTTCGTCTTGCCAGAATAATTAGCTAAGATATTTCTCAACATAATTTGATAATAAACAAGAATTATCTATACTGTCAATTCTATCTTCTACGAATTTGAATATCCAACAACATTTATTCTAGAATTGTATATTCTCCGAATCAGTAATTCAATTTAAATTATTAACCATGCACTAACTGCGAATAATCAACAATAAATTCTTGGACGTGGTATAGTCAGCAATAATTAACCACTATAATAATTGAACAATATTAACTCAAGGTTGAGTTAGGAACCTTGCCTCTTCTGCTGTTTACAGCTACACAATAAACTTATCTGCGTTTGAAAGACCTATAACCAATAATATCAGTCTCACAATTAGCACAATATTTCATAACACGTAACACTATATTCTACAGTTAAACTTCTTCGGTCTGGTTGGACTATAGTCTCATCTCAGTGTTCTGGTCACCCTATCCGACAATTAACACATTGATTGCCAATTAAACTTGGTCTGTAAGCTTCAATATTATTTAAGATAAGTTAATTATCATTAATAATATTTTTCGGAAGCTTTTAATAATTTATAAACAATTATTATAATTTATAATAATTTTTCAAACACTTAAATCATTTTTAAATGATTTAATTATCAAATAATCTTATTATCATTAATATTTAATAATATAAAAATATTAATGTTATATTTGTCAAAATATTAAAGTTATTGTTAATAACTTATAATATTTTTAAATCATCAATATTCTACTTAAATGATTTTTAATTTAATAAAAATCATTTTTAAATCATCACCATTAATATTAAAATATTAATGTAATTATTATCACAATATTAAAAGTCATTAATTATAACTTCAAATATTTTTAAAATATTTTTCTCATTTTTAAATGATTTTTAAATTAATAAAATCATTTTAATTCATTTATTCAATATAATAATTAAATAAATCTAACATCATTAATATTAATTTATTAATGAGAATTCTCAAATAATATTGAAAATAATATTTTATAAATCAAAATATTTTCTAACACTTTATTCTTATTTTAAATGATTTTTAAATAAATAAAATCATTTTTAACTTATTTATTTAATAAATCTAATATCATTAATATTAAATTATTAATGAAAATTCTCTAAAAATATTAAAAATAATATTTTATAATTCAAAATATTTTTAAATTCATTATTATTATTTTAAATGATTTTTTTCATAATATTAAATCATTTTTCTCTAATTTATTTAATATACTAATTAAATAAATTAAATATCATTAATATCCAATTAATTATAAATATTAATGAAAATTTTTCCAAATAATTAAAAATTATTTTTCAGAATTTAAAATGATTTTTAAAACTATTTTTTAGTAATTTTTATAATTTATTTCTATTTTTAAATAATTTCTGAAATTTTTAGAAAATAAAAATAAAAAACTGTTGTTTTAGCCCTTTAGCGACACAAAGCATCGCTGTTGGTGTTCTTGAGCTCAAGAACACTGACAGCTTCGTTATTAGTCTGCCTTGTTTGACCAGCTTAAAGTCTCAGTTTAAAATCCTTTTCTAGGCCAACTTATGTTTCAATATCGTAGTACACATGTAGCACTACTACTATTAATAATTAACAGAGTCATAGCGTAACAAGATAGCAAGATCTGACCCTTCAAAAGTAATCGTCAGCATGACTCTTGGGCTTTTTCGGGTAACCCGTAAACCCAGCGACTTCTGTGGTACTACTTTGGGCTCAATTAATTCTTAGTTCTGATCGTCGAATAAGTTATGTTATGGTCCAAATATATAGTACTAGTGTCAAAGTACATTTACATAACAACATCCCAGTTAAAAAATATCCAAATCGCCAGATTTATTCCGGTCAAACGCTGTCAGAAAACGTGTTCTTCATTTTTCTGGAAAATTCCCAGAAATGCAAATCAGTGCAAGTAGCCTACTTTGACCACCTGTCACGATCTATTTATTGACTGTTTTAATGTTCTACAAGCATTGATCTATAGTCCATCTTACAGGCTCCAATATGGTTACAAACAAACCATCAAACAACCTAACAACTATCAAATCTAGCCCTCACAAAAAGTTGTCAGACGCTGTAAAAGGCTTTCTGGGTTACCCAGAAAGTTCATGGTCATGCCCGGTCAACGGGTTTTGACCATGAATAACTACAAGTATAGACATCTGATGGTTGTACTACCACTTCCAAATTAAAGACAACATAACAGACTACCTATCAAAAAGATCAAACAACAAAAATCATAAACGAGCAATGATCTGTGGCCACTGACATTAGGTTGTCAGACCACTTTTTGAGCTCAAGAACAGTTTTGAAAAATCATCAATTAAGGCAGTTTGATGCTATGGATATATGTTTCATCATCATAGATCAACATAAAACATCCATTAGCAAGATTCAAAACACAAAAACACAAACTTTATCTAAGCATACAAGATCAAAATAAAAATTAGTTTTATACCTTTCTTGTCCAATGTTTGATCTCAACTCTGCAGATCTGACCTTGTTGTTCTAATAGCTGTTAATGGGACTGATTCACTTACGGAATTCGGAGGTTAGGAGAGAGAAGGGGTTGGTGAGAGCTTAGATAGAAAATATGCCAAATGTAGTAACTTTCTCTCTCTAAATCTCTTATATATTGCTTGATATGTTGCTTGAATCTGATAATTTTGGCTGAGTTGTTGAATTTCTATGTCACAAGGTCAATTTAGTTGCTCACCTACTAAAGTTGCTAACATTTTTACAAGTTATCATTTAAAGAAAATGAAAAAGGGTATTTTAGTCATTAGCAAATTGATTTTAATGGCATACTTGGAATTTGCACAAACCCTTAGGGTTTAACCCTTAGGTTTTAACCCTTCGGGTTTAACCCTAAGGTTTTAACCCTTAGGTTTTAAATCACTGACTTTCTAGGATTTTCTAAATTAGGGTTTTAATTTAGAAAATTAAAATTTTGAAACTAAAATTAGATTTTCCTAATTAAATTAGGCTTTCTTAATCATATTAGTGTTTAATAAACACATTATGCTCGCCAATTAGGATTAGGGTTTCCTAATTAGGGTTAGGATTCTCTGATTTTTAATTAGGGTTTCCCGACGTACAATTAGGGTTTTTAACTGTACATTTGGTTTTCTAAATCTGAGATTAGAGTTTCTAATCCCTTACTAGGATTTATTATTATTGTACCCTACCCGATCAATCATTGATAAAAATCTCTATACAGTACAAACACGTACTTATCAAAATAATTATTTTAATTATATTTTCTATCGAATCCTTTTCCAAAAATTAGGGTTAGGGTTTCTAAAGCTTGTTAAGCACAATTCTACTCTAAATTTATTAGTCAATATACAAATTGACCTTCTCGAGACTCGTATCACAAATACTTGTCACAAAATTGATAATTAATATTAATATTAATTAAAAAAAAATTATTCGCAAAATTTTGAATATTAAAAATCCCGGGTTATCACAGGAAGTACAACCTCACGCCCGTAAGTTATGACGTTTTGCAGATGAAGTTCTGCTTCATAGTATGTCAACTTAACCCTATGTATAGTCAATACATAGTTTCAAAAATTTGATATGGAGTTGTTATCTTATTATTATCGGATCAACTTACTTCACAACTATTGAATCGTTGTAGAAAGGATGTATAAAGAAAACATTTAATTCTTTCAGCTAATTATATTTATAATTGTTATTACTTGCTGGGCACTCAAATGCTCATCCTTGCTTAATTTAAATGTTTTCAGCCAATTGTGACCAACCTTAAGGGTCATGCAGAAACAAAGGAAAAGGAAAGCAAACTGAATAAGATTTTTGGTATTCTATGTAATAGTATGACTTTATTAAGACAATGATAACTATTAAGTATCATGTAAATAACTGTTTAAAGGCCGCGTACCTGGGAGTAGACTCTGATGCATATGGAAATTAAGTTTGATATTCATATTATTGTTATTATTACTAGTATTATTCCGCTCATAGAAATGGTATCGTAAAGCAACGAGTTCGGGTTTCAAGTACCTGAATTTGGGGGCGTTAAAATTCTGGCTACGAGCTAGATTGAACAAGTAATAATTTTCAAGATGAAAATAAAACTTTTTTGGGAACTAAAATATTTCAGGAAAAAAGACGAAATATGAACTATTCACCCGACAAAACCAAAGGGTTAAGGTTTGAATAACCTAAGCCTTTCCGAGAGTTCGGTATGTCGAAATGACATTCCGTCGAAAGATTTGATGATAGTATATTGATGAGTGAGTTTTATACCCATGAATTGAATGCATTTGAGCTTAATCTTTTGGAAGTTTTTAAGTTTTTGTGTCTATTCATGCATATTTTACGTTGTTTTTTAGGAATTGGGACAAAAGTTAATTGGATCGACGTTCAGGGTTGCTAGATTCGCCTTTTTGGCTTTCCATTTACATAGCAGCCACTTCAGGGCCATTTTAAGTAATTCTCTGGACCTTATTTCGAAAACCTCAAAGAATAAAAGTTGTAGATCTACGTCTCCTCTTTCCGAAACATTTTGAATCATTAAAATCGGAGTTTGAACGAAGAAGTTATGGCCATTTTCCCAAAAGACGTCAAAGTAGAAAATTTCAGAAAAAGTTGCAGCGCGGGGGCGCCCATTTCAAGCCTATTCCCAGCGTCGGGGCACTAGGAGGCAGTGGTGCAGTGCCGTGAACAGCGCTGGGGCGTTAGGGAAGGGTTTGGTCAAGCTTGGACTAGTTTTGGGGCGAATTTTGACACTTTTTTGACTCCAAATTGGATTGGGTTTGTTCCTAAGCTAAAAATTGGACTTCTGACCTATAACTACATGACGTGAGGCATAGAATAAGGGTGAATATAGAGATTAGCTTAGATAAAATACTCCATTAGATTAGAACATAAACCTTAGTTTATATTTGATTGTTGGAGATTGAAGAAACTTAAGGATCATTGAAGATTCAAAGTAGGAGCGGAAGAGGAGTATCAAGGCTACTGACAACAGATTCTATTTTCTTCTCTTCTCTTACTTTTATCTTTTAATGTTTATTCAGTTGTGGATTCTTGATTTTAATTCAATGACAATGAACTAAATTTCTTTTATTAAGACTACAAATTAAACCTTTTATGTCTATGAATTAATTATTTAATTTATTCCAATTATTTATGTCAAGATGAATTGTTTATCATGTCTTGTGCGTATTGATTAATTATTTGGCCAGTAATTACCGGGTTACTCTAGAAGGATTCAGAAGATGAAATCTAGGGTTGGAACTAGACATGATAACATGCAGGCTTAATTATTTGCATGAGATGAATAATTAGGGTTGTGAATTGAATAGAAATATATGTTCACTACATGTAACAAATTGAGAATTGCAACTTAACGGGTTTGATTTAATTATTTTGCATAGGAATAACACAGGATTAATTGAATTGAATAAAAATTATCTGTTTACTTGGGAAAGAGCTTTTAACAACTAGAATTCCTGTTAACAATTCAGGTGGTGTAATAATTGGGTTATTTGGATAATTGGTTTATAATTCATAGTTGGGGATATTATAGTCTTAACTTTTATTTATTTAAATTCATTTATAAAGTAATTCAGTTTAATTAGTTAATTTAGTTTGCTTAATTTTAAAAATTATAAACTGCAGATGTTTAAATAAAATTAGTTTGGTTAAGAACTAGTACTTTGTGAATTTTATTAAATAATTCCTCGTGGGAACGATACTCTACTTTCACATTATTACTTGTTGACCGTGTAAACTTGCACGTATTCATTGATTGCGAAATCGATCAATATATATCGTGAAAAGTTAAGTAAGCCAAAAACGTAACTTTGTTACGTACTTTTCATTCGTTTAACTACATTAGGGGAAAATGTGAAGGAAAACGCTTGACACCAAAAAGTGTTTTTCAGTTTTTCGGAGTTCTAAAGAATACGTAAAAGTTGATCGATAAAGGATAGACGTAATATCCAAAAATATTTGGATTTCGAGAATCACAGTTTTTAAAACTGTTGGACGAAACCCAAAAGACGGAACCAAAAAACTTCCAAGGGAAGTTTCGTGAATAGTAAGGAGGTGTGAATAGTAATCGGAGGGGCGAAATGTCTATTTTGCCCCTAGCTTGGAAAATATTTAAATAGGAAGCTTAATTTCATTTGTTTGGAATTTTGAAATTCCTCCAACATTTTAAAGAGAGAGAGAGAGAGTTTGGATTGGAGAAAGAAGAGGAAAAGGAGGAGGAAAAGTTGCTCGTGAGCAAACTTTGTCCGACGGAAGGAGATTAAAGAAGGAAGGTAACCTGAAACCTAACTTCTATAAAGTTTTTCTTTAAGTTTTATATGTTAAAAATATAATTTTTTGAGAATAAGAGTAAAGGATGTTAGGAATGATTTCATATGGTTGAAATCGTAAGAAAATAAAGAAAATAAGAATTTGAAGATTATGTTAAAAAATTCTTAAAGAGGTATAAGATTTGTAATGAATTTGAGCGATCCGGATGAATCATATGAATGATTCGGTGAAATAAGTAAGGAATGGTTTTTTATGACATCGAATTCCAAGAAAAAGTGAAATCGTAATCAAAATATCGATTAAAAATAAATAACGAACGAAGAACGCGAAGAACACGAAGAACGTTGTTGATGGACAAATTTAGAACCATCGTAGTATAATTATTGTTGATGGACAAGTCTAAAACCATCGCGTATAAGTTAGATGCTTATTTCTTGGTTAGGAACGGTAGAAACGTTCATGAAGAACGAATTAAAATGGAGCTATAACGAAGTTATGGCAAAATTTTTGTAAAATACGAACAAGAATTAGAAAGTGTGTAAATGAACCCGAAGGTGTAGGGTTTCAGAAGAAAGTAAGAGAACGTAGAAAACGTGAGTCGTGGACTCAAGAACGAACGAGTTCCGAGTTCGGATGACTGAATTACGGACGAACGAATGAAGAACGTTAATAACGTAAAAATTAACAAAGGACGAAGATTAAACCAATCGAATGTCATGTTAACAGATTTAAAACAAAGTTCTATCTGAGGGAGATTGCAGTACGTAAGATAAGGAGGAGAATGGCTTTTGAATGACCTCGTTCTGAGTTATAACGAAGAAGTTATGAGATCGGGAAGTAAGTGTCTTAAAATGAAGTTAACACTTCGAAATTTTATCAAAGATTAGGGCTTGGCGCCGTAGCACTAGTCATGCTTTGTAAGATGGCGCAAAAGTGCCACACCAGAGAGCCAGCTACTATAGACTCGCACCGCGGCGCGAGAGATAGCAAGGAGTGTGGCACCGCAGCGCCGGTGCAGGGCAAGGCACAGTAATGATCTTTTAACTGCTCAAATCCTGGGGGAAGTATACTGAAAGCTAATGAACGTATAGTTCATCGAATGTAACACTTAATCAAGTGTTTTAAAACCTTGAGTAAAGGTTGAATGAGAGATTTAGAGACGAGCAACATAAACATCGAATACATAAACGATCATCGTGAATCGTATTCGCGTTGGACGAACGTTCTAAGTGTACAATGGTTGTATGACTTAGACGTTAACGGAGATAGTATGTAAGATATGATTTATCAAGGAAAGCCGTAATGAACGGTAATGAGATTAATGAAATCCGAGGGTGTGTTGAATAAAGAATGTTAGAATGAAGTGAGCGTTAAACACTTTAGCCGACGTGAGGGTTGAGTGTATGCGAATATTAAACAGGCAGAATCTACACTCCGTGTATGGTTTGACCATAAGGTAATGAAGACTAAAATTAAACATGTGAATGGTGAAGAAACTGAATTAATAATGTATAACATTAAGAATCCGAGTTAGTAATGATAACTAGGATGACGTTCCGAGTTGAATGAACCGGATGTGGTAAAGTACGAATAAGTTAATATAAAATGTTTAACGATATGACCTCATAGTATTGACATTGAATGATCGTTCTGAGTATACAAAAGACTGTATGACTGTTGGTCGATTTCGCTATCGCTAAATCGCGCGCAAGCATACGCGGTCCACAAGTAATATATGATAAGTTAAGTATCATACCCACGAGGACGAAGTCTTAAGTGATAATCAAATACTAAGGTAAAGTATATACTATCTTATCTAAACTAGTGATAAAAGGTGGTGAGTTAAGCTATTTGATTAAAAAGAGTAGAAATAAGAGAAGTAGTTGTAATATGAAGTCAAGATAGGATTGCAATCCCCCTAATGCATCGCCTAATCTCCTAACTCTCCACATTACAAATGAATCAAGGAATGGTAAACTAAGAGCAAGAACTACGCAAAAGCTTCTGTCGAAGGTCTAATGCACATCCCTAGCTAGATAAATCACAATATGTCTATCGGTGAAAGAGACTAGACTAGGGTCATTAAGCTTAGTCTCAAGGGTACACAAGGAAAATAGAGATATGCCTATCCTATTAGCAGTTTATGCACACATTCCATATGCATGGTCATAACAGGTGTTGTTGTATTTTAACATCCATTTTTCAATCTCCATTAATATCAATACCAATTTATCTATCAAGAAATTAGTCATTAAGAAAGAAATACAACAACATATTCCAAATGATTCATTATATAAAATAGGTGGGAAAGTTAATTAATCTAAAAAAAAAGGTTACATTGCAATCCTAAAAATGGAATTATTTCATAACCATGCTACTAATACTCATTTTTAATACATTCCACATTCTTAGTAATACACAAATAAATGGGAGATTTTGAATAAGAAAACCCATGTTGGAAGTGTTCTGTCTCCAAATCATCTCTTCTCCGTGTAGCTCCTGAGCTCTTGTCGGATGCAATAACTCTTCCTCCTTGAAGCACAGCTTCATTCTCTTCTAAGAAATTAATACTGTAATAAATCCTAGTCTAAGCTATCTGTGTCTACTCAATATGCCGACAACTGCTGTCTGTTAAGTATATTCACTTCACCAACTTCAGGCAGCTTGGTGAAGTGAATCCATTTCATATTGATAATCATGGCCATCATCTGACCATCTATCTTATCATCAGGCCTTAATGCTCTTTTAGGCACCAAACTTCGCATTAAAAAATTTTGAGAATAGAGCTTCCATGCCTCCTCTGTTGGAAATTTGATAGCATCCCAACGGGAAACAGGGGTAGTAGAAGATGGTGGAGGAGGGGGGCCAAAACTGGTTCTCGGACGCTTTGAACCCATACTTAGTTTACGAAAGAAAATAAGGGCACAACACTTTTGCTATGTATGCAATTTTCTCAAACCCAAAAGCACAACACATATATCCTTACCTCACTTTGCTTTTAAAAAGGGAACGCGTGAGAGTGAGAAATGGTCATCTTCACGGCAGTTGGGCGTCCGGACGGTAGGAACTGATGGGCGCGACGGTTGGGGTGGCCTAACGGCTCTTGGAAGAGGGGACGGTTGGTGTCGCAAGGACTGCTGAGAGGAAAAAGGAAAGTAACTGTTGCAAAATGAATGCAATAACTACAGTTAAAAATGAAAACACACCGGTGGCGCTGTGGCATGGAGAATGGCATCATGGAGTAAACTTCACATTTGCTTGAACGAATGATAGTGCATTAGATGGTATTAAAAACATGAAGTTTCGAGTGAGTCTCCTCTAGTTCGACAACAGAAGCGCGAGGTCTTGGCGAGAAGCAAGTGTACCTATGGCGCCGCAACACGACATCTGAAATTCTGATACTGAGCTACATAATCCTGCACAGGCCAAACCTCATATCAGGAAACAACACAACAAAATGACTGTAAACACTTTAATAGCATATTCTAAATACTAAAAGCCCTTAAACATATATTGTTAAACATACTAACATGCACTATACAGGAACTAGAAGTTATACTATGAAAATACAACTTCCAATCAATGAAAAGTAAAAGAAAATAGAAATGAATGAAAACAAAAGCAATTTTTTTTTGATACTGAGATGGGTTTGCATCCCCATCAAGTGCTTAATTTAGAGTTGTCGACTTGACTTTTACCCTGCCTTACACCGAGTCTCCCAAGGTGATGGAGGTATTTTGGCGGTCGACCGCGCCGCCCCAATAGTGCTTCAAGCGCTGACCATTTAACTTAAAGGTTTTGTCTGAATGAGGGTCTCCAACCTCAATAGCCTCATAAGGATACACCTTAGCAACTGTGAACGGCCCCGACCATCGGGACTTCAATTTCCCAGGGAATAATTTTAGTCAGGAGTTGAAAAGAAGCACATTCTGGCCTGACTCAAAATATCTTTCGACGATCTTCTTGTCGTGCCACTGCTTCATCTTTTCCTTATATAACTTAGCGTTTTCATATGCTTACAGACGAAACTCGTCTGATTCATTAAATTGTAAAAGTCTTTGTTCACCGTCTGCTTCTAAATCAAAATTTTGATTTTGAATAGCCCAATATGCGTCGTGCATCAACTCCATAGGAAGATGAAAAGCCTTTCCATAAACAAGCCTATACGGAGACATTCCGATAGGCGTTTTATGACACCCCCAAATCTCGGTACTTCATTACCTCAAGATTTGGTGTTCACGTAATCAAAACATTCATATCTAACTACCCAATCATAATTAATTGAATAATAAAAACCTGCCCATACAAGATTACTTTAATAAAAACATTATCTCCCAGGTTCTCTAACCTTTAATACAATCATTCAAGTGCAAAAATAAAATTATTACATCACATCATTATTAAAAGTCTATCGTCAATGATAAAACAAAATTACAAGTCTTCATCACTTGTACATTTTTCCCTTTCCTTTGCTAGTTATAGGTTTATCTACCTTCTCATTCGTAGCGGTAATAAATGTATAAATATTCAAGAGTGAGCAAACAAAGCTCACTTGAAATAAGAATAAATATCTCTACATCATTTGCCAAATAATAGGCTCAATAGAACTGAATTATATGTTCTATTAACTTTACAACATTTGCCAATTCATAGGCTCAATAGAACTGAATGATATGTTCTATTAACTTTACAACATTTGCCAATTCATAGGCTCAATAGAACTGAATGACTTATTCTATTAACATTCTTAAATATATTACTGAGGGTCAAATGACCATGAACCATGTCCACAGTTATTCATAACCTCTTTGAAAACATAAAACAATAGCATTACTGTTATTTACTTTCCTGAGCTACAAAAGTTTCAAGACAACATCATCCTCATATCCCATAGGTTTCATAACACTTGGGATTTATAATTTATTTAACATTTTATTCATCCTACAACAACTACGATGTTCTACTAAGATACTACTTAGCCTTACTACGTTCTTCCTCCATGACTCGAAACATTGTTCTGCGATCTAATACGTATGATGGCAGTGTCTCGAACTGAATAGGATATCCCATGACCCTATCCTTAGCTCGATTAACCATGGTGTTGAATACTCTATTCATCTCTTCCATCTTTATTCTCTTTGTCTGTGCGTGTTTCACTGTTATCCCAGCTCGTTGAAACATTCCTTCATATGCGTCTTCGACCTCCTCGATCAGTTGTTCTTTCTCTCCTTCAGTCTATTCTAGTTTCTCCTTGACATTAGTCAGTCGTTCCTCACGATCCTGGATCTCATCATCTTTCTGTATCATTGCAGTCTGTTGTACAGCTACTATCTCTTGCAATTCCTCGATAGTATCCTGAAGTTCCACATTATGGTCGTAGACTTCATCGTACATTCGAGAAGCTATCGAGGTTAGTGGAGTCTCCTCGTCCTTGTCCTCGTCATCCTCATCTTCATGTGGCAACTCAACGAGATCCTCCTCATCCGTCTCCACATCATCATCCTCATCTTCAACCACTGTGACCAACGGGGATAACTCCCGATAACATGAATGTCGCGAGGCTCTTCCTCTATAGGCATCTGAGGTCTATCCTCCCTAGCCTGACTGGATTCTCCGACATTAGTTATCCTGACAACAAAATTTTAAGTTTTAATCATTAATCATTACTACTCGACACTCACGAGCACATAAGTATAAACACATAATCACATAAGTGTTTTATTATTTCTTCCTTAAAACTCGATAAGATTTAATCACCACTATCTTTTCAAAGGTTACTTCCTAAGGCTTTTCCCCACCAAAGGTTCATAACCTAAGGCTTTGATACCAACTTGTGACACCCCCAAATCCTGGTACTTTATTATCTCAAGATTTGGTGTTCACGTAATCAAAACATTCATATCTAACTACCCAATCATAATAAATTGAATAATAAAAACCTGCCCATACAAGATTACTTTAATACAATCATTATCTCCCAGGTTCTCTAACCTTTAATACAGTCATTCAAGTACGAAAATAAAATTATTACATCACATCATTATTAAAAGTCTATCATCAATGATAAAACAAAATTACAAGTCTTCATCACTTGTACATTTTCCCTTTCCTTTGCTAGTTGTAGGTTTATCCACCTTCTCATTCATAGCTGCAATAAATGTATAAATATGCAAGAGTGAGCAAACAAAGCTCACTTGAAATAAGAATAAATATCTTTACATCATTTGCCAAATAATAGGCTCAATAGAACTGAATGATATGTTCTACTAACTTTACCACATTTTCCAATTCATAGGCTCAATAGAACTGAATGACTTGTTCTAGTAACATTCTTAAATATATTACTGAGGGTCAAATGACCATGAACAATGTCCACAGTTATAAGTAATCTTTCAACTTTAACTTTAACAATCATATGAATATAAGGACTCCACGTACTTAGGGGGATCAATCCTTCGTACAATGTATTGTGCACAACCATTTCAATGCTAAGCGTAAACCCCTAAACATAGGGTTGTTCATCTCAGTATTTAGAGTACAAGTCCGCACCAAAGAAAGTTTGGTTTGGATAAGCTTTCAAGGGTAATTGAAGTTTAATGATCATCAACTAGGGAACTAGTTGAATCCACAATGTTTGATAATATAACAGTTGTTTAATAACAACATAACTTAGAACATTTGAGAATCATAAATGAACTGATTCTATATATCTAACTCATGCTTGAAATAACTATAGAGCATACGTATTCAATAGAATGAATAAAATGGTTAACCTTTGCTTGAACAATAAAATAAGCTAGGTTCAAGTTTTATAATATTAGAAATGAAATTCCTGAACTTTAAGAAACTTGCTTAACTGTAAACAAGTTGGAATGAATCAACAAATGGAGAATTTCCAAATAACATTAGAGTTTGAGTTTGCTCAAATGGATTTTAGGAACAATTTACTTATTCAATAACAGTTGAGATAAAAACTTTCTCAATCAAAAGCATGCATTTATAATAATAGAACTAACTCAACGAAAATGTAGAGTTAAAACTTGTATAATGTAATAAACGAACTAGCTCATCAAAAGTGTAGAGTTAGAAAACTTACCTTGAGTGTAAGCTATAAAATTAATTCACGATCACCTACACATAATTTTAGAACCACAATACCTATTAGACATGCTAACATATCATAACATGTTCATTACTATTCACATTTCAGAAACTCTAAGTGTTTTACTTCACAACACTTGTCTAACTTTCATTATGTATACTAATCACCACATAACACGTTTTTGATTTACTAATCACTTTTGCAACTTTGATCGTACTAACCTCAACTCACTATGTTATGTTAACCTTAACATTACACATTTAACATGCTAACATAATTTCAGACCATGTTGTGACACTTTCCCAAGTCCGTCAGAATAGCGCAGGTTACAATCTCAAACTGTAGGATGGCACAACAAATTACCGCCATACAAAGTCTTGGGACCCCCAAGAACAACAAGACTGCTTTTTTGCTTGGCAATTGCATAACACTGCAATTTGTAAGTTGTTCGTATTGCAGCAGAGAAGGCTATGAACAGTATCCGACTTTAGCCCAACAAACATAATTTTCACCCAATAGATAGTAATATTAACACATATAATAAATATACAACTATCGTAAACATGCATGATTGCTCACATTTACAACCAATTAGAAAAATTTAACTCTAACTAAAACCATTTTAATTTCTCAAAAGTCATGTTTTTCACAAAAACTCAATTTTTCTTGACATTGTTCTAGAAATCATCACTGTGAACTCACTAGTTGGCAAAATAATCTCATTCAAATTACATAATGCTCATATCTCACTGAACTAACATATACAAGCTTCAATTTATACTTTAAAATAAGAATTGGCCACTAAATTTGTTACTTTTACTCAAGCCATATGAAGAACACAAACACTTTCAAAAATTTCTTCTACTGTAAACCGAATTTAGCATGCAATTTTCTTGTTTGACATAAACTCTAGCATCATAAGCATGTATAATCACAATAACTAAATTACATAACAAAATTTGGAAGAAAAATTCACAGAGCATAGCCAAAACTTTACCGTAGTTCACATATGTAAACATAGACATACATATATATATATATATATATTAGAGTTGTATAAGAAATACCTTCAAATTACTTGCTAATCTCCACTAACACCACTAGAATTGCTTGGAAATCCTAAGCTTTCTCTCAATTCTCTGAAATTTTTCTCTGTAGCTTTTCTTAGGTTTAGGCTTAGACAATATACATAATACGTAAAAGAAAACTGACACCTTAATACGCATACTAATGATATTAACGATTATAACATGAACATATATAATATAAATATATTATATTTATTATTTTATTTGTTTTATTTATATTATTTATTTTATTTAACTAGAAATCTCAAAAGCCATAAGTCTTGTTTGGCAAATCATTTAAATTTAAAGAATTAATATATTAAGCCTTGTTTGGATAAAACTAAATTAAAACTACTTTAATTTATTTTAATAACTCCTTATAATATAGTTATTTGTCACACTATATTTAATCAAGCTTTCATATTTATTTTAATTAATGCAAATCATAATTAATATAATAAATCCTTTAGTCACATAACATAATACAAACAATTAATCATTTAATTGAAATATCAATATAATAATCATTTCTTTAATTCATCAATTATTTATTTAACAAATAATTCTCCAAATAATATTAAATTAATTAAACAAATATTCATTTACTGATAGTCACATCCATTAAATATTTATATAACTCAATAAATATTTAATATTACATTTAAAATTCTTGAATGTTACATCATTTCATCCTTAAAAGGATTATGTCCTCAGAATCACAATTGAAACAATTAAATCGTCACATTCTTCCCTACTTACAAAGATTCTGTCCCCAGAATCGAAGACATAGTCTAAACAAATAACTCATGGTTACTTTTCATCATTTCGGTTTCGAGTTCCCACGTTGCCTCTTCGACATTGTGGTTTCTCCATATCACCTTCACAGAAGGTATCACTTTATTTCGGAACACTTGTTCTTTCCTGTCGACTATCTGGATAGGAACTTCTTCATAAGACAAATCTTTATCGAATTGTAATGGTTCGTACTCGATCACGTGTTTGTAATCGGGTTTATACGGCTGTAACACCGAAATGTGAAAAACATTATGAATGTTTTCCAATTCTGGAGATAGAGCTACCTCATAAGCCACTTCCCCCACTCTTCGTAGTATCTCAAACGATCCAATAATCTTGGGCTGAGCTTTCATTTCTTGCCAAAACGAATTTTCCCCTTCCAAGGAGAAACTTTTAGGAAAATGAAATTTCCTACTTCAAATTCGCGATTCTGCCTATGTTGATCGGCATACTTTTTCTGTCAGTCTTGGGCTGCTACCAATCTTGTCCTGATGAGTTTGACAAGTTCAATAGTTTGTTATACCAGTTCTGGTCCTAACAGTTGGCGTTCACCGACTTCATCCCAGCATAGTGGAGTTCTGCACTTTCTACCGTACAATGCCTTGTAAGGTGGCATACCGATGCTCGCGTGGCAAATTCTAGCAACGGTAAATGTTCATCCCAGTTTCCTCTGAAATCCATGATGCATGCTCTCAGCATATCTTCCAACGTTTGGATTGTTCGTTCACTTTGCCTGTTGGTTTGCGGGTGGTATGGTGTACTCATTCGCAACTGCATTCCCATACATTCTTGTAGTCTGTTTTAGAAGTTTGATGTCAACCTTGGATCTCTATCTGACACAATTAACACTAGAACTCCATGTCTTGACACGATCTCTTTAACGTACAGTTTCGCTAGCTGATCAAGATTAAATCTAATCTTTATTGGCAAAACGTGTGCAGATTTTGTCAATCTGTCCACTATCACCCATATCGCATTGTATCCTTTCTGAGTCGTTGGAAGTCCTACCACAAAATCCATTGTGATATGCTCCCATTTCCATTCCGGTATTTTCAATGGTTGAAGTAACCTGCTTGGTCGTTGATGCTCAACTTTCACTTCCTGACACGTCAAACATTTTGCAACGCATTCTGCAACGTCTCTTTTCATATTCGGCCACCAAAAATGTCGCCGCAAATCTTGATACATCTTTGTACTTTCTGGATGAATCGAATATCTTGTGTTGTGTGCTTCGATCAAGATTTCTTCTTTAAGCTCTGGTACTGCTGGAACCCAAATTCTTTCCTCGAATCATAGTAGTCCTTCGGTATCGATCTTGTATTTTACATCGCTACCCTCCATCACATTCTCTTTGATAATTTCGCATTCTTTATCTTGTAGTTGAGCACTCTTAACTTTGTCCACAAAAAGTTGGACTGACATCTATCTAAAATATTTGTTCATCGTATTCTTTTGGAAATTTGATTTCCAACTCTAGCTTTGCCATTGCTGAAATAAGCTCTTCCTGCCTAGTTATCAGCATCAACTTCTCCCAACCTTTCCTGCTCAAAGCATCTGCAACCACATTCGCTTTGCCCGGGTGATAAAAGATCTCATAATCGTAATCCTTTATCAATTCCATCCATCTCCTTTGCCGCTTATTCAGGTCCTTCTGTGTGAAAATATACTTCAGACTTTTATGATCTATGTAGATTTCACATTTCTCTCCATAGAGATAGTGTCTCCATATTTTTAGAGCATACACTACTGCAACCAATTCCAAATCATGAGTCGGATAACCTTTCTTATAATCCTTCAGTTGTCTTGATGCATACGCAATTACTTTGCCGTTCTGCATAAGAACACATCCCAACCTTTTATGTGAGGCATCACTATACACCACAAAGTTACCTGTACTATCTGGTAATGACAACACGGGTGCCATACTTAATTTCTTCTTCAAATCCTGGAAACTTTCTTCACATTTCTCCGTCCAAACAAATTTCACAGTTTTCCTGGTCAAATTATTTAATGGAGTGGCTATCTTAGAAAAATCTTGAATAAATCGTCTGTAATAACCGGTCAGTCCCAAGAAACTCCGCACTTCTGACGGTGTTCTTGGTTTTTCCCAATTGATTACAACTTCCACTTTTGATGGATCCACAGAAATCCCATCTTTGTCAATCACGTGCCCAAGAAATTGCACGCGATCTAGCCAAAATTCGCACTTAGAGAATTTCGCGTACAACTTTTCCTTTCTTAGTGTTTCCAATGTCAAATGTAAGTGTTCCACGTGTTCTTCTTGAGTTTTGGAATACACTAGAATGTCGTCGATGAATACCACTACAAACTTGTCTAAGAATGGTTTAAACACCCTATTCATCAAATCCATGAATGCAGCAGGTGCATTGGTTAAACCAAAAGACATCACGAGAAACTCGTAATGTCCATATTGAGTTTTGAATGTCGTTCGTGGTATATCCTCCTTCCTCACTTTCAACTGGTGATACTCACTTCTCAAATCTATTTTCGAAAAGTATTTAGCACCTTCAACCGATCAAACAAGTCATCTATTCTTGGTAATGGATATTTGTTTTTAATAGTAACTTTCTTTAATTCTCTATAATCAATACAAAGACGCATTGACCCATCCTTCTTCTTCGCGAATAACACTGGCGCTCCCTACGGTGATACGCTTGGTTTAATATACTTTTTATCTAACAATTCTTGTAACTGTACCATCAGTTCCTTCATTTCTACTGGAGCCATTCTGTACGGGGCCTTCGATATCGGTGATGTCCCCGACAATAAGTCGATCACGAACTCAATTTCTCTGTCAGGCGGAAGTCCTGACAAATCCTCTGGAAACACATCCTCAAATTCCCTCACCACTGGTATCTCTTCCAGTTTCACATTTTTTTTTCTGAGTATCGACTATGTAAGCTAAATAGCCCACACAGCCTTGACTCAACAAATTCTTGGCCTGTATAATCGTCAGACATTTCATTTGTCTAGGCAATTTGCTACCATAGAATACTACCTTTGACGGAGTCATAAGGTTTACACATTTATTTTGGCAATCAATTACCGCTCCATATTTGAACAGCCAATCCATTCCCAAAATTACATCAAACTCTCCAAGTCTAATCAGAATCAAATTCACCATTAAGATATTCTCCTTAATGTTCACCCTACAGTTCTTGTATACGAATCTAACATGGATTATCTCTTTATTCGCAATTTCTATGTTCAAAGGGAAATTCAGTTCTTCTCTAGGCAATTTTAACCTCTTAGCAAATTCATCAAAGATAAACGAGCAAGTAGCACCAGAATCAAATAATACATAAGCATCAATATCATTGATTGGGATAATACCTGACACGACATCCTTTGATTGCACAACATCTTGCACAGTCATGTTGAAGGTTCTAGCTGTGGGTTTGTTTGATGTTGTACCTCCATTGTTATCTCCATTGCTTCTGGTTATCACTCCATCCTTCTTCTTAGGGAATTCACGAGCAAAGTGATCCTTGGATCCACACGTGAAGCACACATTCTTCTTAAGTTGTGTGAAATTTGGGGCGATGTGACCCTCCTGGCCAAAATTGAAGCATACTCGTATCCCCATCAAACACACACTTGTGAAACTTACCGTATATAGCGCACGCTTCAAACTTCTTGTTCTGCTGGTTACCCTGCTGGTTTCCAGCAACCACGTTTCCATTCCACTTCCTCTTCATGTTGTTGTTGTTATTGTTGTTGTTGTTGTTGTTGTTTCCACCACTACCACCTCCATTCTTAATTTCCACCTCATTCTTCTTCTTCTTATATTCTTGATTGAACTTTGTCACTGCCTCACCTCCACCTTCAGCGAGTATTGCTTTCTCCATCACTGCTGCGAAAGTCTTCAATTTAAATAGGGAAACCCTACTATTCAACTAGGACTTCAATCCCTGTTCAAACCTCTTCGCCTTGCGTTCGTTCGTGCTGACTTGATAAGGCGCAAACCTTGCCAACTAGTTGAATTTAGCGGCATACTCAGATACCGTCATCGTTCCCTGTCTCAGTTCTAGAAACTGTACTTCCAGCTGACCTTTCGAACTCTCGGGAAAATAGGTCTCGAAGAATATCTCCTTAAACCTATCCCAGGACATCATCCCTGGTCCTTCTCAAGTTTTATTGTCCTGCCACCAATAACTAGCTTATGCTTTCAACATGAATGTTGTGAAAGCAGTCCTCTGATCATCTCCTACCATAGCAATATCGAACACCTTTTCTATCTCCATAATCCAAGTCTGTGCCTCGACTAGATTCATTGACCCATGAAATTCAGGTGGTCCAACCGCCTTGAGCTCGTTAAACGTTGTTCCTTGGTTCTGTGGTTGATTCTGCAATGCTCCTGTTAGTAACGTCACTAATTATTGAACTGGGTTAACATCAATATTGTCGTTATTATTGGTTCCTTCGTTGGTTCTCTGTCGTGGTAGTTGACGTCTGGGAGGCATTTTCTATTTAAAAATACACCCATTAGGTTATTACTCAACTCTTTTAAGTAATTTCTACTTAACTTGCTTCCACAAAGGAAATAACCACAAATCACATAACAATTTGAAAAAAATAACAACTTTTATTTATTCATAACCTCTTTGAAAACATAAAACAATAGCATTACTGCTATTTACATTACTTTCCTGAGCTACAAAAGTTTCAGGACAACATCATCCTCATATCCCATAGGTTTCATAACACTTGGGATTTATAATTTATTTAACATTTTATTCATCGTACAACAACTACGATGTTCTACTAAGATACTTCTTAGCCTTACTACGTTCTTCCTCAATGACTCGGAACATTGTTCTGCGATCTAATACGTACGATGGCAGCGTCTCGAACTGAATAGGATATCCCATGACCCTATCCTGAGCTCGATTAACCATGGTGTTGAATACTTTATTCATCTCTTCCATCTTCATTTTCTTTGTCTGTGCATCTTTCACTGCTATCCCGGCTCATTGAAACATTCCCTCATATGCATCTTCGACCCTTGCCCTCTTCGTAGCTTCTTCCCGTAGCTTATTCTTAAATTCAGCAACCTCCTTGATCAGTTGTTCTTTCTCTCTTTCAGTCTGTTCTAGTTTCTCCTCGACATTTGTCAGTCGTTCTGTGTCATTGCAGTCTGTTGTTCAACTACTATCTCTTGCAATTCCTCGACTATATCCTGAAGTTCCACGTTATGGTCGTAGACTTCATCGTACATTCAAGAAGCTATCGAGGTTAGTGGAGTCTCCTCCTCGTCGTCCTCGTCATCCTCATCTTCCTATGGCAACTCAACGGGATCCTCCTCATCCGAATCCACATCAGCATCCTCATCTTCAACCACTGTGACCAACGGGGCTGAGTCCCGTGGCAGTAGTTGTTCCCAAATAACATGAATGTCGCGAGGCCCTTCCTCTATAGGCATCTGAGGTCTATCCTCCCTAGCTTGACTGGATTCTCCGACATTAGTCATCCTGACAATAAAATTTTAAGTTTTAATCATTAATCATTACTACTCGACACTCACAAGCACATAAGTATAAACACATAATCACATAAGTGTTTTATTATTTCTTCCTTAAAACTCGATAAGAGTTAATCACCACTATCTTTTCAAAGGTTACTTCCTAAGGCTTTTCCCCACCTAAGGTTCATAACATAAGGCTTTGATACCAACTTATGACACCCCCAAATCCCGGTACTTTATTACCTCAAGATTTGGTGTTCACGTAATCAAAACATTCATATCTAACTTGTAGCGTCCCCAAATCTAGGTATCTTCCAACCCGACAGATGGTGCTATACTGTACAACATTCATACATTCATTCAATTGAAAAGTCTCGAAGAACGAACATAACTTCTATATATTTAAAGTAATATTTACATTTCCCAGGTTCTATAACCATTACAAAGGTTCTTTGTCATAATATCAGTTACATTACAATAATAGACCTATACTATTACAAGACAGCTCAGTAATCTGCCTTAGCTTTTCCCTTATCCTTTTTCGATACTTCGGGACGTTCAGTCTTAGCTGCATTTATATGGTTCAAGCAAGAGTGAGTATGACTAGCTCAGCAAGTTTAACAATTTAATAACAACATGCTTGACAAATACAAATCGTATATCTTCAATAACTGAACAATAGTTATGAAGTACTATTGATAATTCAAAATAGCACTTCATCTTTTCTTTCAAAATGTTTTACACTAATAACAATATTTAGTAAAACATTCACTCCGGTCAAAGACCTCGAGTATTCATTCTTTATTGGAAAAGGACAACCCGGAAGCAAGTATGTAAGCCCGATATTACTTACGAGCACTTCTAGGTGATTAACCTATTGTACTCTATGTTGATCAACACTACATCCATTAAACGTATGCACGTTTAAGCATTTGGCAACCTCACGTGCCTGTCGTTTTACCGAGAAAACATTTGTTTAACATTTCAATCTTCTTTTGAAAACCATATCAAGTAGTTGACAAAAGATAGCAACATTTGATAATAAATGATTAGATTATCAATACATCAAGTCTAGCCAAAGGAATTGGCTTAAACTTCAACATACCTTAATTCATGCGAAAGAATACATGAACCTCAAAAACTTGTTCAGATTAAACTGAGACAAGAGTTAGAATACTTGCCTTTAAGCGTCGCTACTAAAGTATATTAACTTTATGTTCAAGTCGTTCAAGTCTCTAAAATACATGATCACATAATGCCTTACATTAGGTCATATATAATCAAGTATGTATATGACTATATCATACTTTCATCTCAATTTAACTGTGTATTAGATTCAGTTACTATTTGTTCCGGTTTATCATTATCCTTGTATTTTATTCGACTAGGTTATCTCAACCTTTATACAACATCCTTAAGGTTTAACAAAGTTTAAACAATGTTACATTTCCTTCCAAATCAATTTGCTTTCCTTTCTTTATACTTAGAAACCTTCATTACTATTCTTGTTCTGAAACTGGCGCTGCGGCACCAGCTTTATACTTACATCTCGCGCTACGGCGAACTTATAGTAGCATTGTCCCGGACTTGGCGCTGCGGCGCGAGTCCTTGCTTATTGGGCCACGCTACGGCGCCACTCTCCAGAAGATTTTCATACTGTACATGGCGCTGCGGCGCGACTCATTTAGCCTAGGGTTAGCGTCGCGGCGTCAACTCTGTGCACCAGAAAACAATTTCAATTTGTGAATTTTGTGAACTTCCCGGACGCATAACTTCTTCATTATAAGTCCGAATTGGCTCGTTCAAAAGCCTACGGTTCAAAAATTATGTATTCTATGCGTTTATGCAAGAATTTTATCTATTTGACTTCGTTTGCTAAAAATTCACCTATTGGTTCATTTTTAACGAAAATGATAAACGTTCGTGAACGTTCAACGCTCGTTTCTTCTTTCTAAGTCGAAATCCGGTCATTTTTGAGTCTGTAACTCTTAAATGCCAAATATGACTTGTCTCTATTGGAAAATAATGGCTCTGAGTTCAAACACAAAATTTGACTTCTATTCCGAGAATTTTACTAATTCGACGATTATTGTCCAATCGTGCAATTTTCGGCAAATCTTCGTTCTTATGATTTGTTCAACATTACAAATGAACTTCATTCACCATGTGAACATCTTAACATACTCATTACAACAACTAATAATCATTGTTGGTTTTTGGAATTATTCTTCATGAGCTTATAACTTATCAAATTATAAATTACTCATGATTTTATTGTTCATGACTTATGACAATTAAAGTTTCTTAATCATCATTCTTTATATGTTCTTAACATATAACTTTACTTATTTATATATGATACATATGATCATACAAGTTCTTTTACATCCTTAATACTTCTCTTAATAAACTCATTACAAGTTCATAATTTTCATACTAACATTCAAGGTTAATTCATAATAAGTTTATAACTTTTATAAGTTTAAATGACTTATTGCCAACTTATGTGGCTTAAGTTCATTTCTTACTCATTCTTCTTGCTTCTTATCATTCATGAATCTTACTCCATCTTTTCTTATCAACCTATCATGGTAGAGATAGAAGATAATTTAGAGAAGAAGTCATACTTTTGATTTCTTGGTAAGGTAGCTTTATTCTTCATCTTCTTACAAATGAAATGACTTATTTGTAGCTTATTCTCTCTAACACTTAAGCACTTGCAATACATTGGATTATTTGAACAAGGGTTAAATGGCTTGTAAGCCTCCTATATTTATAGAAGTTGTAAAGCTAGGGTAGTTTAGTCTTTAAATCATCCCACCTCCTTTAAGCCACCTCCTTACTATTCATTACTTGTTAATCACAACACTTATCCTATACTTGGTCATTACTCTTAAATCTTGGTCATTACATTAACTTGGTCACCACATTTAACCATATTAATATGGTGTGCCCCATGGGTCAACCAATTCATTTCAATCTAGCTTGGGCTTGGACCAACTAACTCTTTGGGCTTCGCATTAATAAACACTAATTGGTTCATTAATTTATGATTGGGCCTTAACATTTTAATCTACTTGGAGTTGAATATAATTGTTAACTAATCTTCCAAGTCCATTAACATTATTTAATACATATACATATAGTTTATGTAAGACCCCGAAATTTTTTAAATAAAAAGGAATTTCCTTTATTTATTATTTTGAAATAATAAGGGTGGATTTGATTAATGTGGTTAGTTATGGGTAAAATGCATAAATATTTCAAAATAAGCAAGTGGTTATAAAATATTCATTGTCGTGGGAATATTCGTTTGGTCGTGGAATATTCAGATCTTTGTGAAGGGAATATTTAATGCGCAGTAGCGACGTGTGTGGGCCCCATAACGAAAGCGATTGGATGAAGAAACGACAAATATAAGTTGGTTAAAAATAACTGGCGTAGTTGTTACCTTTAAGATATTTGAATACTCCGGTGGTTAAAATACGATGAATCTGGCGTGGTCGCACAAAGAGTAGACACCAGTATTGCATAAAGATTGTTGAATTATTGATCCTTACGTAAGAAGGCACTACTCAATAATTTTTACAGAGTTATCGCTCAAGATTTTATTTTATTGATTCAATAATTGTCTTTGCGTTGATATTTTATATTATTGTTGTTCAATAATTGTCACCGCACAAGATTTCCCATTATCGGATCAATAATTCATATTATTTGAATAATATTATTAGATAACATTATTGGCAATGTCTAGAAAGTTTACATCTAAGGAGAGGTTTGGTCACCTAATTGCGCGTCGAAGAGGAGAGATCCTTATTGGAAAGCCCCTCTTTCCAGGAGCAGCTGGTTGTCATTATAATTGTGATTCTCGTAATATTATTTGTGAATAATTAATTATTGATTCATATGATAAGGAAATATTTATTTTATATGAATATAAATGATGGATATATTTATGTGGTTATTAATGAAGGAATTAATGTTGAGGTGTTTTATCAAGATTTTATCGGATTAGAGGTATTAAAAATCAAATCGGGAGTTTTGAGATATATCATGGGTTATAATTTTAATCCGACCGTTGGATTGTGGTAATTTTTGGGTATGTTATACATACATAAGTTGAGTATATGTCCACAAATTTTGAACCGTTAAAAATTCACGAATGATTTGTTATGAATTTTAAGAGGTGTCTCGATTCGAATTTAGGTTTATAATTGATTTTGGTGGAAAATTCTAGAATTGAGTGGGCCCCACTTGTGGTTGGTGAAGAAATGTGCTGAATTTTATTTCAAATGTGGTGGGTGGCAATAGTAAAGGTGTAAAGCCATCAGTAGCAGTCAAGTCGAAATGCCTTGGGGCTAACATTTTCCTATAAATAGAGGGCTAAGTTAGAATTGAAAATCACACCGTAAACAAAGTTTTTCTCTTTTTCTCTCTATATTATTGAGCGTATTTTGTGAGTATTTAGATACTTTGAGAGTTCTTTATTCAAGATACAAGTTTCATTCAAAGATCACTTGAGACCTTTCCTTAGAAGTAATCGATTCTTTGAGGTAAGGATATTATTTTTTTCGTAATGATATTATTTCTTCAATATCATTATCTTTGAAATGTTGATCTCAAGTTTTTATCAAATTTGGAACTTTTTCATGTATCTAAGGTTACTATTCATGAGTTACTATTCACGAGTTACTATTCACGAGTTACTATTCACGAAAGTACTATTCATTAAGCGTGAAAATGTTTTTTTTTGTGGAATTTCTATCTTTTGGTGTCTGGAGTTACTATTCACGATATAAGACTATTCACGATATCTGACACTATTCACGATATCGGCACTATTCAAGAAAAAATAAAATTTCTTCTTTTCGTCCAAAATATCTATTCGGATACTAGCTTTGATTGTATCCATGTTTTGATCATTCTTGAATTTTACACCACTATGATTATTTTTGAGGTATTTTTGGACGTGGATAAAACCAAGTATGAATCCTTAATCCTTAATCCTTGTCATTTTGTTTCTTTGGATTCGTTCTTTAAAAATATTTTCATCATCCTCGGTCTTAAATGATGATATTATTGAATATCTTTGGCCTGTAGTGCAAAGATGAATGATTTAAGAAGAATATCTTTGGCCTGTAGTGCAAAGATGAGCAGGTGTTTAAATGAACATGACCGATCGATGAATATCTTTGGCCTTTAGTGCAAAAAGATGAGCAGTGTTGAGATGAACATGACCGATTGATGAATATCTTTGAATTCAGTAGTGCAAAGATGAATATTTGATTTGAGATGAATATTGATTGATGTTCTGAGGATAAAATATTGATGATGGACCGTTAAATTCATAGATTATAGTAGATTTCATTCTCTCACGTAACTCTTCTATGAATTATTATTTCACTGCGAATATTGATCCGAAACTTGTTGTTCATTGTATTCTATCGATTTTTCCTCGTTGGAGACTAACGATAATTTGTTGTATATTATCTTAGTCATAGTATTCTTTCTTCGGGCTAGTTGAGCTCACCCTTTTCCTTGTTGTTCCATTTTTCTTCTCGTGGAGGCGAGAATGTAGCGAAGTACTAGTCGGGGGTATGGAATGAAGGTTCTAGAGAGAGTTGTTTAGTAGTCCTCACCATTTTTGTAAAATAATGTATCAATAAATGTGATGGGGATTTATTTGAGTATAGATATTGTCTAAAAGATAATATTTGTATTTAAACTCACAGTTTCTTGTTGTAATAATAAAGTTGTAGTTGTTTACGTACCATGTATTTGGCGACTCAGAATGGGTGTGGTGTATACCTATTTTGGGGGTCACGGTTGGTATCGAGATCTTAGGGATATGATCTCTGGCGGAGATGGGGAATAGAACTAGGAGGGAGAGCGAGTAAATCCTTCGCTAGTGTGTCCTACCTAAGCTTATTTGTTAGTTGGTCAATATATAGGGATATTATGTGATATATTGATTTCCTTAATTAACCCTTGTTTTATATGACAAATGATTTGAGAATGTCGATCGAGAATATTAATGATGGAGTAAATGAGACCGTGGAGATGTCTCAGACTTACCAACGAGGAGAACGTGCAACAGTCGGGCAATGTTCCTCCCGTGAACAATACCATCGAAAGATGATGATGAACGAGGGGATGTTTAGAAGCTTTTTGCAGTTCATGCAAAATCAGACGAGGGAGACTCGTGTTCAAAATACAGGAGGAAATGATAGCAATTCACGGGTGGTCACAGCCAAGCAGTTCAAAGAGTTGGGACCACCAGAATTCTGGGGAAAGCCGGATCCGATTAAGGCGGAGACGTGGGTTAAACAAATTACCAAGATATTCGATGTCTTGGGATGCACGGAGGAACAGAAAGTTCCATTCGCCACCTTTATGTTCCGTGGCGAGGCAGACTACTGGTGGGAATCTGTGAAGCGTACCCATCCAGCTGCACTCAGCATGTCATGGGAGACGTTTCAGAAATAGTTCAATGACAAGTACTTCCCTGAAAGTATTCGTCATATGAAGGAAGTGGAGTTTATTAGACTAGAGCAGAATAACATGACGGTGTCCCAGTACGAGGCGAAGTTCGCGGAGTTATCCAGGTTTGCACCTCATTTGGTGGAGAATGAGGAACGTATGACGCGGATGTTTCTGAGAGGTTTGAAACCCGACATACGTCAGTATCTCATTTCTCATAAATTTTCTCTCTATTCAGATGTTGTCAACAGGGCTCAGTTGTTAGAGCGAGATAACGAGTACGTTCAACCGAGGGACCATAACCAGGATCATACCGAAGATAGTAGTCAACAAAATAACGATACCCCCGCGGAGAAAGAAGAATACGGACAAACGGTTACCACTCTGGTGGTAATCGTGGCCATGAAAATAGAAGAAGCGAGTCGGGAGGAGATTTTAAAAGAGGAGATTCAACAACGACCATGTGAAGACGTCGGCCGCCCGAGAGTAACCGGTTCCAAGGAGAGAAAAACCATCGGTCGTATGTTACAAATGCGGAAAGAGGGACATATCATCAAACCGCCCACAACAGCAGTTTAAGGTATGCTATAATTGTGGAAAAGAAGGACATATCGCTCGAGATCAGACGGTAGCGAAACCTAGTTCAATGGGACGGTGACTCAAAAGATCGTCTCCCGTAAAAGTCAAAGTCAACGGTTCTTGGAAGAGCGTTTGTCGTGACCCGGTCAAAATACGAGGAACCCGAATGAAGTTAGTACTCAGGTTAGTTAATTATAAATTCTTGCGAAGTTTATACCTTACTAGATACCCGGTTCTACCCCATTTTTATCTCTCTTGCTTGCGCTCAACGTTTGAACTTGACTACGGAGAAATTAGACTTTGACCTATTTATGGAGAATCCGTTAGGAGAAACTTTCATTACATCCGTTGTTTAGAAATCTTGTTTGATTCAGTTGGCACTATCACATTACACCGTTAACCTTATTTCTATAGAGATATTTGCTTTTGATGTGATTTTAAGGTTAACTACTCATCACGCCAAATTGATTGCTTTTGTAAGGTTGTTAGTTTTCATATTCCTAAGCAACCTTTGTTATTCAATTCAAGCAATCAAACCATTGTAATCAAACATTTTCATATCAAGCCATGAAGTCATTCGTTTATTACGGATGTCAAGTTTTCTTAGTCCATGTTATGGATTTGAATAAAGACACGCCGATTTTAATAATATTCCTGTTGTTATTGATTTTTCCGACGTATTTCTGAAGAATTTCTTGGCTTACTCCCAAAGCTTCGATATTAAATTTTGTATCGACTTTGAACCCTAAGACAAAACTCATTTCTAAAATCTCATATAGAATGGCTCTATTGAACTTGAGGAGTTAAAAATTCAACTATAGAATTTGGTACCGAGCCTTTATCTTGTGACTTCCTTTGTGGAATTCACCTAAGCCGCACTCTCTATAGGGGGACGCCATATTCGATGCGATAGTAAATCGATAGGTGTCATTGTGACGTGCTATCCAAGATTGGGATATGAGTCACGCTTGAGAGCAACCTAAGTCAAGAATCGAAATACGTAGCTTTCAGGCTTAGTTGGTTATTATCGGAGATTCGTGGAAGGATTTTCTTGAATCGCTACTCTCGTTAACTTAGTCGACTTTAAAAGATACAAAATTCAGTATGGAGCGAGGAATGCGAGAAGATTTTCCAAGAGCTCAAGAGGCGACTCATTTGGCACATATTCTAACCATACCATCTTGGAAAAGCGAACGTGGTAGGTGACGCGTTGAGTAGAAGATCATATCTTGGAACGAAAAGCGATGATGTCAAGTATAATGCATAGAGCTAACTTTAATAGAAAAAGTTAAGGTTGCTCAAGCCACCCAGCCGGAGACGATGCGTATGAAGAAGAAAGTACAAGAAGGAGCTATTCTAAGGCGAGAATTGATGAAGAAGGAATACTTGAGTCCACTCTAGACTTTGTGTTCCTAACGACTACGATTTGAGGTACAAGATTATGATGGAGGCACACAATACACCATTTGCAATCCATCCTCGAAGTACTAAAATGTATCGTGATCTTGACATACATTTTGGTGGAATAATATGAAGAGAGAGATTGCAAAGTTTATCTCGATGTGTTTAACTTGCTTAACGTGTAAAGGCGGAGCATCTAGTACCTAAGGGTCCGTTGCAACCACTTGAGATTCCGGAATGGAAGTGGGAACACATTACCATGGATTTCGTTACGGGTCTTCCTACGGTTTCTCAAGGCATCAATGCTATTTGGGTTATTGTTGATAGATTAACCAAATCTGCTCACTTATTGCCGATACGGGAGACTTATTCCCTTGAACGTCTTTCTCGTATGTACGTAAATGCGATTGTGAGATTGCATGGCATGCCAGTATCCATAGTTTTAGATCGTGACCCAAGATTCACTTCATGATTTTGGGTTAGTAAGCTATGGGCACGAATTTACGATTCAGTTTGGCATACCATCCTCAAACGGATGGGCAATCAGAAAGGACTACTCAAACTCTTGAAGATATATTAAAACTCGTGTCCTAGATTTTAAAGGAAGTTGGGATAAGTACTTGCCATTGGTGGAATTCTCATACAACAATAGTTATTAAACAAATATAGGCATGGTTCCATTGAAGCATTATATGGACAAAATGTCGTTCTCAATATGTTGGGATGAGGTGGGTGAAGCAACATTGTTGGGACCCGAAAGTTAATACGTATGACTCACCGAAAAGATCCAAATGATTCGACAACGATACACATACAAGCAGCACAAGAGTTATGCGGATCTTCATCGAAAGGACGTGGAATTTAATGTAGGGATCATGTATTATTACGAGTTGCTCCATGGAAGGAGTTACAAGATTTGGGAAGAGAGGAAAGCTCAAATCCACGATTTATTGGTCCATTTCAAATTCTTGACCGAGTAGGAAATGTAGCCTATAGACTTGCGTTACCTCCAAGTATGTCTCGTGTTCATAATGTGTTTCACATATCTGCACTTCAGTAAATATGTGAAAGACCGAACCACGTTATTGAGTTAGAACCGGACGACGAGATAGCCAAGACTTAACGTATGAGGAGGTACTGTCAAGATTTTGGATAGGAAGGAGCATGTCCTACGCAAGAAAGGTCATACCACAAGTTAAAGTTTTGTGGAGGAATCATGCTATAGAGGAAATGACCGGGAATTGGAAACGGAAATGAAAGCAAGGTATCCTCATCTTTTGAAACACCAGTACGCACGTCAATTTCGAGGACTAAATTTCATAAGGAGGGAGGTTGTAAGACTCAAATTTTTAAATAAAAGGAATTTCCTTTATTTATTATTTTGAAATAGTAAGGGTGGATTTGATTAATGTGGTTAGTTATGGGTAAAATGCTAAATATTTCAAAATAAGCAAGTGGTTATAAAATATTCATTGTTGTCGGGGAATATTCGTTTGGTCGTGGAATATTCAGATCTTTGTGGGAATATTAAATGCGACAGCAAGACCATGTGTGGGCCCCATAACGGAAAGCGATTGGATGAAGAAAACGACAAATATAAGTTGGTTAAAAAAATAACTACAGAAGTTGTTAATTAGAATTTGTTTGAATATTCGAATTGGTTAAAATACGATGAATCTGGCGTGGTCGCACAAGAGAGCACACCGGTATTTGCAAGATTGTTGAATTATTGATCCTTACGTAAGAAGGCACTACTCAATAATTTTCACGAGTTAATTCTCAAGATTTTTTTTTATTGATTCAATAATTTGCTGCGTTGATATTTTATATTATTGTTGTTCAATAATTGTCACCGCATGATATTTCCATTATCGGATCAATAATTCATATTATTTGAATAATATTATTAGATAACATTATTGGCAATGTCTAGAAAGTTCTTTAAGGAGAGGTTTGGTCACCTAATTGCGGCGCAAGATGAGAGAGATCCTTATTGGAAAGCCCCTCTTTCTGGGAATGACTGGTTGTCACAATTGTGATTCTCGTAATATTATTTGTGAATAATTAATTATTGATTCATATGATAAGGAAATATTTATTTTATATGAATATAAATGATGGATATATTTATGTGGTTATTAATGAAGGAATTAATGTTGAGGTGTTTTATCAAGTATTTTTATCGGATTAGAGGTATTAAAAATCAAATCGGGGTTTTGAGATATATTCATGGGGTTATAATTTTTAATCCGACCGTTGGATTGTGGTAATTTTGGGTATGTTATACATACATAAGTTGAGTATATGTCCACAAATTTTGAACCGTTAAAAATTCACGAATGATTTGTTATGAATTTTAAGAGGTGTCGATTGAATTTAGGTTTATAATTGATTTTGGTGGAAAATTCTAGAATTGAGAGGGCCCCACTTGTGGTTGGTGAAGAAATGTGCTGAATTTTATTTCAAATATGGTGGGTGGCAATAGTAGCGAGTAAAGCCATCGTGTGTGGTCAAGTCTGCCTTCTTGGTAGGCTAACATTTTCCTATAAATAGAGGGCTAAGTTAGAATTGAAAATCACACCGTAAACAAAGTTTTCTCTTTCTCTCTCTATATTATTGAGCGTATTTTGTGAGTATTTAGATACTTTGAGAGTTCTTTGTCAAAGATAAGTTTCATTTAGCATCACTTGAGACCTTTCCTTCCGGAAATCACCGATTCTTTGAGGTAAGGGATATTATTTTTTTCTTAATGATATTATTTCTTCAATATCATTATCTTTGAAATGTTGATCCAAGTTTTTATCAAATTTGGAACTTTTTCATGTGGGTTACTATTCACGAGTTACTATTCACGAGTTACTATTCACGAGTACTATTCATGAAGCGTGAAAATTTTTTTTGTGGAATTTCTATCTTTTGGTGTCTGAGTTACTATTCACGATATGACACTTTATTCACGATATCTGCACTATTCACGATATACAAGACTATTCATAGAAAAATAAAATTTCTTCTTTTCGTCCAAAATATCTATTCTGGATACTAGCTTTGATTGTATCCATGTTTTGATCATTCTTGAATTTTACACCACTATGATTATTTTTGAGGTATTTTTGGACGTGGATAAAACCAAGTATGAATCCTTAATCCTTAATCCTTGTCATTTTGTTTCACTGGATTCGTTCTTTAAAAATATTTTCATCATCCTCGGTCTTAAATGATGATATTATTGAATATCTTCTACTGTAGTGCAAAAAGATGAATGATTTTCGAAGAATATATCTTTGGCACAGTAGTGCAAAGATGAGCGGTGTTTAAATGAACATGACCGTGATGAATATCTTTGGCCTTTAGTGCAAAGATGAACAAGTGTTGAGATGAACATGACCGATTGATGAATATCTTTGACCAGAGTAAAAAGATGAATATTTGATTTGAGATGAATATTGATTGATGTTACGGGGATAAAATATTGATGATGGATTGTTAAATTCATAGATTATAGTAGATTTCATTCTCTACGTAACTCTTCTATGAATTATTATTTCATGCGAATATTGATCCGAAACTTGTTGTCTATTGTATTCTATCGATTTTTCCTGTTGGAGACTAACGATAATTTGTTGTATATTATCTTAGTCATAGTATTCTTCTTCGGGCTAGTTGAGCTCACCCTTTTCCTTGTTGTTCCATTTTTCTTCTCGGGAGGCGAGAATGTAGTAGTACTAGTCGAGGTATGGAATGAAGGTTCTAGAGAGAGTTGTTTAGTAGTCCTCACCATTTTTGTAAAATAATGTATCAATAAATGTGATGGGGATTTATTTGAGTATAGATATTGTCTAAAAGATAATATTTGTATTTAAACTCACAGTTTTACTGTTGTAATAATAAAGTTGTAGTTGTTTCTGTACCATGTATTTGGCGACTCAGAATGGGTGTGGTGTATACCTATTTTGGGGGCGTCACAGTTTATGTATTATTTTCGTATTCTAATTCATATAGGATTTATATACGATATTTCATCCTTCATACAAACTCGTATAATACTTTGTATTATACTCGTTTTCATTACTTTGCACAATACCAAGTATCATACAATTATTACTTATTCATTACTACTTTGCCTTCCTTAATGTTTATAAATTAAGTCCATAAGTTTAAATATTACATTTTCCATAACTAGATTTTTATTACATAATCCATCTTACCTTGTTATTCCATCATTACGTATTTCTCGGAAATTCAAAAATATATCCCGAGCAAATACCGATGAATAGTGTTTTTCTGAAAATCTCTCGGAAAACTTTTATTTTCGTCTTAGAAATTCAAACACTTTAATTCACCCACATAGCTCAAATAGTACAACATTCTAACATTAATAGGTTATACAATGACAACCATCTTGATAACACATATAATAGAATTTTATTATTATTTACTTTAATAAAATCATTTTACAATAAGATCCGAATTTCTCGGTCGTTACATTCTTCCCCCCTTATAAAGATTACATCCCCGTAATCTCGTCTTATTTTAATCAAATAGATGAGGAAAATTTTTCTTCATCTTTTCTTCTAGTTCCCACGTTGCTTCTTCAGCATCGTGGTTCTTCCATAATACATTTACTGATGGTATTACCTTGTTCCTCAGAACTTGTTCCTTTCTATCAATGATCTGTATCGGCGATTCTTCATATGTTAAGTCCTCCTCGATATGAATTGGCTCATACTTGATTACATGTTTATAGTCCGGCTTACAGATACGTGAAACACGTTATGTATTCTTTCTAGGTCTGGAGGTAATGCTATCACATAAGCTACCTCTCCCACCCGTTTTAATACCTCAAAAGGTCCTATAAACCTTGGACTTAACTTTCCTTTCTTTCCAAAGCGTATCTTTCTTTTCCAGTGAGATACCTTTAAAAACACATACGAGCCGACCTCAAACTCTCAACTTAGTCTATATGAGTCTGCATACTTCTTCTGTCTGTCCTGAGCTGTGACGAGACGCATCCGAATTAACTTTACCACATCCGATGTCTTCTATACCAATTCTGGTCCTAGCATTCGGTGTTCTCCCACCTCATCCCAACACAATGGTGTTCTGCATTTTCTTCCATACAAAGCTTTATACGGTGGCATGCCTATGCTTGCATGATAACTGTTGTTATACGCAAACTCTACTAGTGGTAGGTGATCATCCCAACAACCCTTGAAATCCGAGACGCAAGACCTCAACATGTCTTCTAACGTCTGAATTGTTCTCTCGCTCTGCCCATCGGTTTGTGGATGATAAGCTGTGCTTAACTTCAGATGTGTTCCCAACTGTTTATGCAAACTCCTCCAAAAGTTCGATGTGAATCGTGGATCACGATCTGACACAATCGATACCGGTACTCCATGTCTGGAAATGATTTCCTTAACATAAAGTTTAGCTAACTGGTCTAAGTTATACTTGATCCTAATTGGTAAAAAGTGAGCCGACTTTGTCAACCAGTCCACTATTACCCAAATCGAATCGTACCCTTTATTCGTCGTCGGAAGTCCCACCACGAAGTCCATCGAGATATACTCCCACTTCCATTCGGGAATCTCCAATGACTATAATAAGCCATTGGGTCGTTGATGTTCGGCCTTAACCTTTTGACAAGTCAAGCACCTACTCACATACTCTGCTATTTCACTCTTCATGTTTGGCCACCAAAAACTTTATCGAAGGTCTTGATACATCTCAGTGCTACAAGGATGTATCGAGTACCTCGAACTATGAGCGTCTTGTAACACTTTCTCCTTTAATTCTGCCTCATTCGAAACCCAAATTCTTCCTTCAAATCTTAATAATCCCTCATTATCAAGACTATACTTAGCATCTTCCTTCTCGGATAATCTCTTCTTCATTTGGTTACACTCGACAGTCTTGAGTTCTATCTCCTTGACTCTTTCTATGATAGTAGATTTCATCTCTGTCGCAAAGAGTATCTGTCTTGTATCACTCGGCATCTTCACTTCTATTTCCATCCTAGCCATCTCTGTTATTAACTCCTTTTGAGCCGTTAACATAGACAACTTTTCCCGACCCTTCATACTTAAGACTATACATAGACCTGCTGATTATGCATCAGGGTGTTTGCGAATTACTTCAGACATAGTACCATTTCACGGCGTCTGAGTTGATGAGTTATGGAAATTCATCGTCGTCC
This sequence comes from Panax quinquefolius, assembly GCA_020205615.1. Lineage (NCBI taxonomy): Eukaryota > Viridiplantae > Streptophyta > Magnoliopsida > Apiales > Araliaceae > Panax > Panax quinquefolius. The sequence continues at coordinate 62,605,689 of CM035171.1, read as the reverse complement.
ATTTCTTGCAATCTGAGAGCGCCCCCTGTCAATACTTCTTTAACAACAAACGGGCCTTCCCAGTTCAGAGCGAATTTTCCTTTAGCTTGATCTTGGGTTTCAAGAATCTTCTTCAAAACCAAGTCATGTTGTTTAAACTGTCGTAGCCAGACTTTTTTGTTGTAGGATCTAGAAATCCTTTGCTGATATAACTGACCATAGAAGATAGCCGCGGCTCGCCTTTTGTCTATTAGAGACAATTGGTGATACATGTCTTGTACCCATTGGTCTTCATCCAGCTGAGCGTCTATCAACACTCTAAGAGATTCCATTTCAACTTCTATGGGGAGCACTGCTTCCATCCCATAGGTTAATGCGTAGGGGGTTGTACCAGTGGAAGTACGCATTGAGGTTTTGTAGGCTAACAGAGTCAGAGGCAATAGGTCAGGCCAATCTTTGTGGTTGGCAGACATTTTTTGCATAATCTTCTTGATGTTTTTGTTAGCCACTTCAACAACACCGTTCATCTTCGGACGATAGATGACATAGTTAAGATGTTTGATGTGAAATTTACTGCATAATTCCTCCATCATTTTGTTGTTGAGGTTCTTGGCATTGTCTGACACAATCACCTCTTGTTGTCTGTATCGACAAACGACATTATTCCTAATGAAGGCAACGATGACTTCTTTAGTAACCCTGGGGAAGGAGGCTGCTTCTACCCACTTGGTAAAGTAGTCGATCATGGTGAAGATAAATTGCTGACCATTACTGGTTTTAGGCTCAATGGGCCCGATAACGTCCATTCCCCACACTGAGAAGGGCCAAGGTGAACTTATATTGTGGAGTTCCCGTGGAGGGGCGTGTATAGCATTCCCATGAATATGACACTGATAGCATCTCCTGACGTGGTCATTGCAATCAGCTTTGAGGGATAGCCAATAATGTCCTGTCCTGAGGACTTTTTGGATAAGGAGGGGGCCACTCATGTGGGGGCCACAGACTCCGCCATGAATTTCATCCATAAGCCTTTGAGCTTGATCTTTGTCTAAACATTTGAGGAGACCTAGTCCTGCATCTTTTTTGTAGAGCGTATCTCCACTCAGGTAGAATTTCATAGCAAGTCTATGGATCCGCCTTTTCTCAGTCGGGCTCGCCTCAGCGGGTATAGATCCATCTCGTAGATATTCCTTGATATGCTGATACCAAGGATGATGGATGGGAGGTAGCTCATCCGATACTTCTCCAACGTAATTCCTATAGGCTGGGGCCTTGTTCAGGGAAATTATGACGCTTGGCAAGTGTTCTTGTCTGATATGCGAATCAAGGAGGCCAAAGTTGCTAATGCGTCTGCAAAGTCATTCCTATTACGAGGAATGTGTAGAAATGAGATTTCTTCGAACTCCAAGGCCATCTCCAAAACCTGTCGATGGTAAGGCAGCAAATGTAGTTCCTTAGTTTGATAGATTCCGGTGGATTATTTGATTACCAACTCCGAATCTCCAATGACAGTTAACCGCCTGATGCCCATTGAACGGGCAAGTTTTGGCCCCATGAGACGACCTTCATACTCAGCCATATTGTTGGTGCTGACAAACTGCAATTTGACGGCAACGTGATACTGCTCCCCCGTACAAGATACTAGAACTGCTCCAGCTCCAGAGCCTTCCATATTAATAGCTCCATCAAAATACATCTTCCATGATTGGCGCGAATCGCACTGATGGTGTTGTTGTACTGTCATTACTCCTTCATCAGGGAAATATGTTTCCAAGGGTTTGAAATCCCCTGAAGGTGCGGCGGCCAGTTGATCCACGATTTCTTGACCTTTAATGGACTTTTGAGTCACATATACGATGTCAAATAGTTGTAGGATCAACTGCCATATTGACAGTTGGCAATTTAAAATGGGTTTGTTGAACACGTACTTGAGAGGATCCACGCGGGATATGAGATGGGTTGTGTGGCCATGGAGGTAATGTTGTAACCTCATGGAAGCCCATGCTAAAGCACAACACGTCTTTTCGATCAGAGTGTACTTGTGTTCACTGCTGCTAAACCTTTTGCTGAGGTAATAGATAGCTCGTTCTTGGCCTCTATTGTCCTTCGTCCCAAAGATGCGTTTATGTGGCATTATACTTATGGACGGTACATAAATAGGGGAACATCATCCTCGGTGGCACCCAAAGCAGGAGCTTTGACTAGCTGTTTCTTGATTGTAAGGAATGCCTTTTGACACTCCTCATTCCATTTCATGGAGGAGTTCTTCCTTAATAGCTTGAAGATTGGCTCACAGGTTGCTGTGACTTGGGAGATAAACCGGCTAATGAAGTTGATTCTTCCTAAAAATCCCCGTATTTCCTTTTCTGTATGAGGAATGGGCATTTCCGTGATGGCTTGGATTTTTGAAGGATCCAGCTCAATCCCTTTGTGGCTGACTAAAAATCCTAGCAACTTGCCTGATTTAACGCCAAAGGCGCACTTAGCTGGATTCAACTTCAAGTTGTACTTACGCAACCTGTTGAACAACTTTCTAAGATGGTCTATATGGTCATCCTCCAACCGGGACTTGACAATGATGTCATCCACATAGATCTCAATCTCTTTATGAATTACATCGTGGAAAAGAGCCATCATATTTCGTTGATAGGTAGCTCCGGCATTGATGAGGCCGAATGACCACCATCTATAGCAAAAAGTTCCCCAAGGAGTGATGAAAGCAGTCTTCTCATGATCTTCCTCGGCAACCATGATCTGATGGTACCCCGCAAAGCAATCAGCAAATGAGTACATGTCGTATTGCGCAGTATTGTCAATAAGATATGGATAAATGGCACGGGAAAGCTGTCTTTTAAGCAAGCTTTATTCAAGTCCCGGTAATCCACGCAAACTCGCACCTTCCCTCCAGGTTTAGGTATGGGCACGATGTTAGATATCCATTCAGGATATGTAGACACCATGATGATGCTAGCTTAGCTTGAAATTGTTTCATAATTTTTCCTTTCACCTTTAAACTCCACTCAGGTTTCAATCGCCTGAGTTTCTGCTTGACTGGCTCAAATCCCTCTTTGATGGGAGGGCGATGAAGGACAATGTTAGTGGACAAACCCACCATATCTTCATGAGACCATGCAAACACATCCTAGAATTGGGTTAATAGCGTAACCATATCATTCCGTTGGTTTGGGATAAGGTCTGAACCAATCTGGATTAACTTAGGGCTTTCTAAGGTTCCGAGATTGAAAGAAATGGTTTAATCAAGGTTGGGTTTGGGTTTGTCTTTGACCCATTCTTGAATTTCTGGAGGCACCTCAATGTCATCCTGTATATCCATCAAGGCTGAATTCATCTCTACATCAAAGGTACAATCCTTGTGGAGAAGAGGCACCATATCAGCAAGTATAGGCACATCTAAATTCAGAGTCCTAAAACAAAATATGCTTTCACTCAGTATATATGCAATGCGTTGATCATACACAGTGTTAGCATATACTGGCAAAATTAACTGCTAATACTGTACAGAAAGGTAAGCATTTATTATATCTACAGGGCAGAAAGAGTTTCTGCCCGCTTTACCCTTGACGACCAATGCAAGGAATGTTGTTCCAATTGGCAAGGGCAAAGTCTGGGTGGACTGCAGTGATGGAGGGATCGTCATCATCCTCACTATCACGAATGATGGCCATTATGTCTAGGCAATCATTGTCTGGGTGTATTTATTGGTATGTTCATCATGAACGATGATGTGTATACCGGACATCATCCGGATGACGTCTTGCTTGATTCTTCGTTCCTATTCTTCCACTGCAGGATTTGGAACAAAGATTTCTTTTCCTTTCACCGGTACCGGCTTGGGACATAACATAGCCATTACATTGGCTAGCACCTTTACGGGAGGTTGTGCAGACTAAGAGTTTGAAGGCGAAAATAAATGCCGCATGGTTGAAGCTGAAGGAATCTGTTGATGTTTATGAGGATTTCTATGATTAGGAATCGCGAATAGCCTAGCTTCACTATTCCGACTTGCTCGTTGCTTAATTGGGTACTTGATACCCTGGCAATCTTTATTAAACCCTTGTCCCGGCTTATGACCCAACGACATCATTTCTTGAGTGGCCGACATTACCTCAACAGAAATCTTGGGTTCGGGCAATGGTGCTCCAATAGCATGGTATTGGGTGTTGTTTATTTCCAAAGCATGAAAACTGACCGATTCCACATCTGCATTGGCATTGATGAATGGCATGTCTCTGTGCTGAGGAATCTCCGGTTCAGCGTTGACTGTGACCAGGCTATTGTTGATAATGTATTTCAACTGTTGGTGAAGAGTGGAGGGGACTTCCCTGGCCATATGAATCCATGGTCATCCCAAGAGCAGGTTAAATCCCGAATCTATCTTGAGCATATGGAAAGATACGCAGAATGTGCGAGGACCAATTTCGATTGGTAGCTCAATTACTCCGACCGAATTTCGTCGGGCTCCATCAAAAGCTTTGATGATAGTATGGCTACTCCGAATTCGGTTGAGATTGATGTTCATCTTCACCAAGGTAGCGTATGGCTAGATATTCAGAGAGGAACCTCCATCTATTAGGACTCCAGCTACCATATATCCGGAGGACAAGACCGCAATGTGTAACGGTTTGCAATGACTAGTCCCTTTGGGTGGTATGTCATCATCAGTGAAAATCTGATCAACCATATGTTGAAACTTTTCCGTATCCACTGATGTCGGGAGATAGGCTTCTTCCAAAACCTTTAACAAGACCTTCTAGTGATTCTCGAAAGTTAGGACCAAGTCCAAAATTGATATTTGCTGCGGAGCTTCTTTCAAGCTTAAAACCACCGTAGCTTCATTATGACCCACATCGCGGAGGAATTTTTCAATCTTCTCCATTGGTATTTTCCCCTTTGATTTGGTGATAAGCTTCATCACCCGTAGGGGAAGATATAGTGGATTTTCCTTCAACACTACAGCAGTTGTATGTGAGGTGGATCCTTCACCTTCTCCATAATTCCACGGAACCTTGCGCAGGCTAACAATAGGATATTATGCTCTGCATGGCAAGTTGATTGGCTCAGGAGCGACCACTTTCAAAGGATTGTTTCCTCCCTTGAGTTGAATTGTTAGCGTTGTGAGTAAGGTATTAATCCCATCAGTTTCAGTGGATATGACTGCTACCACACTTTTTTACTTAGTAGGGCATGCGTTCTCACTTACCCATAACACAGTGTCGTCGTCTGCTAGGCGCAGGACACCACTGTCGATTAGATTTTGAATAAGGTGGCGGAGTGCCCAGCATTCTTCTGTGTTGTGACCATGAGACTGGGAATGATATTGACATACTCCATCAGAGTTGTACCATCCCGAACGGGGGTTGATTGTAGGTAGAAGGGAACTGATCCTTCCTTCATTGATTAACATATGAAGAATTTCCTCCATCGGTTGGCCCAGATAGGTGAATTCCCTTTTGTTGGCGAAATCCCGACGGGCTTTGGCATTTGATCTCTTTGTCACTTTGTCTTCTAGCATTTCATTTTCTGAAGGTGAAGAGGGAATATTCATGACAATAGGTAGGAGACTGGCGTGCTCCTGGCTGATTAACTGACGAGTCACTTGATGCTGATAAGTCATTTGTTCCACCAATTGTTCAATTTGTTTGCAGAGAGCTTTCATCTTTCGTTCCATTGTGAACTAGAACTTGGCATAGTCCCATCTGTCATCACCATCTTTGAGGGTCTAGGAAGATTCACAGCTAAAATTGGAACTCTGTCCACTGCTCCAATTAATCACGTTGACCTCTTCTTCTTTGTGTTGAGGAAGAGGGTTGTCTTATACGTAAGGTTAATCTGGTTTGCTGACCACGATCTCTCTGTTGTCTATCAGGTCCTGGATCATGTGTTTTAAGGCCCAACAATCCTGAGTATCATGTCTAGGTGCCCCGGCATGATAAGGACATTTCCAAGCAGCATTAAAACCCCGTCCATTAGCTGGTGGAAGAAGATGCGTAATTTTCTTCTGTGTTATCAGAAGATTAAGAATATTCTCGAGGGTATCCCCTAAGGGTGTAAACACTCGAGGGCGTTTGACTTTTCCACCTTTTGGTACTGGAGGGTTTGCAGAATATGCTGGAAAGGGAGTGTAGTTTTTCCTTTGCATAGGCATGTTTTGATTGCCTTTGTTCCTCTGTAGTATCAGGGAAACATCTTCCTCTTTCTTTTTATGGACCCTCTGGGGGTTATTCCCATAATTTCTAGATTGGATGTGATCCACAACAGCTTTGAGTGCAGCTAGGTCTTGAATCTTTCTTGACTTCAATCCCATCTCAACGATCTCCCCATGCTTGACCATTCCAGAAAATGGTTTGCCGATGCCAGCTAAAACTCTCTCATAGAAGGGAGCTTCTTGTATGTCTATGAAAGTCATGACCATTTTCGATTCTGTCATGGAAGGACTAACTTGGGCAGCCATGCGTCTCCACCTTTTAGCATACTCTTTGAAAGACTCGTTAGACTATTTTTTGACCTTGGTAATTTAATACGAATCAGTAGCCATCTGAATTTTAAAACTGTATTGAGTGAGGAAGGCATGTGCTAGCTCTTCCCAACTATGGATTTTGGAGTTGTCTAATCTGATGTACCACGAACGGGCTTCTCCAGTTAGACTCTTTTGGAATATTTTCATTCTGAGCTTTTCATCCTCTGCATAGGATCCAAGTTCTCCAATAAATACTTTTAGATGTGTATAAGGATCTCCTAACCCGTCATATTTTTCAAAGTCAGGAGTTTTAAATTTTTCTGGATAGTGAACACCAGGAAAAATACATAGATCTGCATATGAAACACTTCCGTGTGTTCCAATTCCTTTGATAGTGCGAAGGGTCTCTTCCATTTGGAGGACTTTCTTTTTTATGTCACCAGTGTCTGGATCTCCAGTGGGATGGGCAACATCATGAATTTTGTTGGTTGTATCCAACTGTGGTTCAGGTATGGTAATGACCGGGATTCCTCCTTGTGTGGAGGATTCAGCATGTACGGGTATTTTCTGACCTTGTGTAGACTTCTGTAATTCTTTGAGTAGAACAGCCAAATCTGTAATCTATTTGCTTAATCCGTTGAATTCTTTGCGAGAAACTGGATTAAGTTCAGTCTGGTCGGATGACGACACATGATCGATTGTAGAGCTCGTTGCCTTTTGGACTTTGACCGGGTAGTAGGTCCGATTGATTCCCTACGAAAGACTTGCATAGTTTAGTCTTTAGGGAATGTATGAAATAACATGTTATGTGATGTGTCAATTTTAGGAATTTTTATCCTGCACAACGGGTGTCAGTTGTTCATAGCATGTTAATATGTATGTGTATACATTTCTTCATATTTCTTATTACATGGAGATAGATATGGAATGAAATTACAAGTAATTGTGTTTACAAGTAATTGAAATGAGAGCATGAAGAGACTTTCCTCCGTTTTGGGTTTATCAGAGGCTGACCTTTCTTAGGTTACTCTCGCGGCTTTTTTGCATGAAGGTTCCCAAATCATCGTAATCTACTTGATGGGAAGTTAATCTGGTCTTTCAACTGGAACGAATTTGGGTGGTGCCTTTCTTGAGCCTCGGAGAATTAGTCTTCTCACGAGTCCAGTAATCAAACACCGACGGGATAGCCTCCTTATGGAGAGAGCACACAACATATATTCACATACATCACGTCTCACCGTATAAAAATGATGACATGTGCGAAGCACTAATATCTCAAGCAGATATGGTGCAAAGCACTAATATCATAAGCAGTTATGGTGCGAAGCACTAAGTGCAATAAGGAAATGCATTCGTATAGATTCATCAAAATGTAAATGCAACATCCACACACAAGAATATAACAGTTTTGAAAAGATTGTGATAGCGTCTTAATTCCTCTTACTGGAGTCCCCAGCAGAGTCGCCACCTGTCGACGTCGGGATTTTTGGGTGTCCCTTTCCGTTACTTGTTCTTTGGTGTTCTCATTTTAGGTGAGATTTGTTTGAAAAAACAAGTGAAAAAGGTCTGACATGTATAATGTCGACGATGGGACTGTTAAGAGTCGCCAGCTGGTTTTTTAAATGGTTGTACCAACACAACTGAGAAAAGGTTTGCACATTGACCCAATGGTGTGACACTGATATACGGGTCGGTGAAACCGAGATTCGTTTAGGATCCGGGGACTTGGTTATGCGGGGGGAAGGTGTTAGGCACCCCCCGACATCCGTGTTACCACGGTGACCGCCTCTTTTCAAGAAACTATTATCTAAGTGTGTATATGTGGGTCAATGTGCTTTTATATGGAAGTTGTGCGAGGCCTCATTCGAACCTATATACACAGGGTTTGAATTTATGTAAAAATTCAGTTTTTAGCAAGATATGGCAGTGATGTTTTATAAAAGAGGTTTTTCAAACCTTGATGCTCAATAGAATTGAGACCTTTTACACTCCCATTTTATTAAGTGATCGGCTTGATTGATTTTATTTGACGGATGTGAGGCATCAAATCACGAAAAATAATATACAAAAATAATACCGACTTCCTCATGGGTTTGGAAACCATCTGAGGAAATTCAGACATCGCAGAATAATTTACAAGCCTCTTACAGCTGAAAATGTCCATCACGGGAACCGAATCTAGATTCAATGGGATGAATCTGTGATCACATGATTCCTAGGCTCACAAGATACTGCAGTTTATATGAAAGCAGTAAGTAGGTATATATATATATATAAGCTATAAATATATATATATACAGACAAGATCACCAACCACGAAGCACCTCCATGGGGGATCAGAAATATAAATAAAGTTGTTAGAACGGACAACTGTCACGAAGTAAACTTTAGGCAGGACGAAACGTAAAGAAAGCTGTAAAAGCGATCAACCACCACGAAGTAAACTCCAGGTGGGACAATATATATATATATATATATATATATATATATATATATATATATATATAAACAATAAATGCACCTTTGGATGTAAAATCTGGGCTCATCGTAATGCAGTGAGACCACAATTCATATATGTAGTGTATATATATATATATATATATATATATATATATATATATATATATATATATATATATATATATATATATAAGTGAGTAAACGCACTGCATCAAGTTCAGGCTCATCGAACAAAGTCCTAACCATAGTTCATATATATAAATATATATATATATATAAAAGCGAGTAAACGCGTGCGGACAAAGTTCAGGCTCATCGAACAAAGTTCGACACATAGTTAATATATATAAATGTAAATATATATATATTAAAGCAAGTAAATGCTCCAGACCGAAGTCTAGGCTCAATCGAGGCATAACTCGATAATGTTAGTTAATATATATATATATATATATATATATATATATATATATATATATATATATATATATATCTTTGGAATGAAACCACGGACCAAAGTCCGTGAAGAAGAAAGCAACACGACTCTCAACGTGTAGAAGGGTGTGTGCAAAGATGAAGAGAAAGACTCTAAAGTGTGTGAGAAGGCTTACAGCTGAGTGCTAAAAAAGGCTTCTATATCTTTACAGTGGGTAAACACTGGCTTTTGTGGGTACAAAAGAGGCTATATATGAGCTCACAAATTTTTAAAAGTGGGAAATACACTGTATGGGCGAGTGCAGAGCAAATTGTACAGGGTTTCCCCATCTTTTTCTCTTAGAAAATCAGTACCCCAAGCCCTCTATTTATAGGCATATGAGCCGCAGGTGTACCTGCAGCTGAGCCGCAGGTGTACCAGTGGCACTCAGGAATTGTTAGCCTTGTGGGACATCGTTGCATAGAGACGTGACGTGGCATCGTGTTTGACGAGATGACGATGTTGCCCCTCACCGATGTTATCTTTGGATTCACCGATAAAGAGACGTTGCTCGAGCTTATTTGAGATTGGATTCTTTGTAATTATTGAAGGTCCTCATTGTCATCTTTGAGGTGTGCCTCTCTTCCCGATGTTATTCTTAGGGTTGAGTACAGTGTATCTCACCGTAAGCTTAGCAAGAGATTGAAGTTGGTCGCATTTGAAACAAGCATTTTTGGGGTTATCTCCGAAACTGCATTCCTTGGGGTTATCAGCAAGGTTGGTGGCTATTCCCATGGTTGGGACTGAGACTGGATACCTCGGAGTTGTCTCCGAGATTAATCGGTCTTCTCTGGTGTGTGTTCCGGTATTGTATCTGTAGGTCTCGGGGTTATCTCCGAGGTTGGATTTGGTTATTCCCAAACTGCGATTCGGGGTTTGATGCTGAACTTTCGGTAGTATCCGGTATGGATTTGGATTATCTTTCAGGGTTCCCTCTTAAAAGACGAATCTGTCCTCCTGCAATGTTAGTAACAGTAGTACAGAAAATTTCGAGTGTCTACACATGCAATTTAAAATAGTTGGTAAAATCCACTTAGAAAATAGGAACCGAAAGACTTGCCTGCTTCGTTGCTTACCAACTACAGCTTACTGCTTTGCATTTATCCTACAATAGTTTAGAAATTCATATATATAAGCATCAGTTACGTATACACAATAAAAATAATTAGATTGCATTGACTATTCATCTTATCCTTTTATTTCAAAACATTTCCTTCTAATCGTAACTCGATGCTCAAACTAGCGTTTAAGTCTTCTTACGAAATCTCTTTGTTCAATCAGTTTAATTACATTAAAATTCCTTTTCCTTCTCATTACATTCCACTTTAATTGACACTTGACATTCAGTTAAGTCTTTAACCTTGTCTTTATATCACCTTAGATGTATAATGTTTGTTAACATTATTTTAGTTAACCTTCGTCTCGTATTTCGTTATACTTCTCTTTTACTTGACACTTAGCATTCGGTTAAGTCGTCATAACTTGATATTACATTATATTAATGTATTATCTTCATTAAAGTTAATTAAATCAACTTCCATCTCATGCTTTTAAATTACTTCATTCAATTGGTTACTTAACATTTAGTCAAGTTCTTATAATCTCGTATTTACATCCTTTTAGATGTATATTAGGGTAGTTAAATTACTTAACTTAACCTTCCTATCATTATTTAAATTTAATTTTATACTTTCAAGATATTTCTTTTAATTGGTTCTTAACATGTGGTTAAGTTCTTTACTTATGTCTCTACATCATGACCTTGCATGCTAAACTAGATTAGACCCTTGCTTGACAATTCTCAAATAAATAGACTTCTCTGCTTTAGGCTCGGAGGCACGATTAATTTGCACTACCCCAAGCTCCTTTAGAGCCTTTGCAATTGCTTATTGAGTGCAAACTAACGAGAAGACTGAACGCTTGCAATTGCGCCATTTTATTTCGTCAGGAAGTATGGTAGCAATTGCATACGCCCAGAGAGAAACATGCAGCAACTCTGTTATTACACCAGTCACACCAACTCAATCAATTCCACCAAATTTAACAAAACTTAACCTCTAAAATTTTGTGATAACCTCAGTAAACATGCTACTCTAATGAATTTTTTTTTCAGAAAACGTGGTTAGAAGAACATAAGGATCCTGTAAAGATCAAGATGACGGTATCCAGATGAAGTGCCATTCAGAATGTGAATGAGAGAGAAGATCAAGTGAAGACTTGTAATATAGAAAGATGAAATTGAACTATAGACTAGTTTAAGGAACTATTATGTATCCTTAGTGGCGGATAAAAGTCACTCTTGTAAGATGAAATGAATAATGTATTTATCATTATTTGTAATGAAAAAGGTTATAGGGTTTTTAGAACCTTGGTTTTGAGAGTGTATATTGTTATATTTCAGTATATAATAATGTATGTTGGATGAATGATGTACTCGTGACGTATAGAATCTGGGTATGAAGATAGACCGAATTTTGGGGCGTTACAATCCATTTTGAACGATGCAAAAATCTCAAGTAACGAAGTTATGACAAAATTTACGAGATTAGACGCTAATCGTGAAATTCGTAGAATAAACGTCAAAAGTCACCATTGAACTCAGAAACATTGGTTTTCGATGGAGAATAGTTTAATTTTGCATTTTAGAGTTGCGGACTCGAAAATGGTCAAATTCTGACTTAGAACGAAGAAACGAGATTTGAAAGTTCACGAACGTTTGACGAACGGTCAATAATGAACTTAGTAGATGAATTTCGTGTTGACGGATTCAAAAATCTAAGATTTTCTAATGAAATCATAGTACATGTGATATTTGAGCTAATGACTTTTGAACGAGCCAATTCGGACTTATAATAATTAAGTTATGAGCCCGGAAAGTTCACAGAAGAAATCAAACTGTCAAAATTTTCTCGACGGCGAATTCGGCTCTGCAGTAGTCAGCTGCTCAAAGAGGAAAAGCCGACGCCTCGTATGACTGCCGCAGTACCAAAGCTAAACCCCAACATATGGAAGAGTGGCGCCTCAGCGCGGCACATACAGAAGGGATTGGCGTCGCATCTCCAAGACCAAGGCATACATACTGAGGAGTCGTGCCGCAACGCGAGATATGTATAGAAAGCTAGCGCCGCAGCACTAGTACTAGGAGAGACACAACAAAGAATGCTTATGAACATAAAGAATAATGAAGTTAATGAATGGTGAATTATATACTTAATAAACCTAATGTAACATCATTAAAGATGATTATAACTTTATGAATTATAACTGAAGGTTGAAGAAAGATTTCTTGAACGTAAATACAAAGTAATACGATAAACCGTAAGAATGTTAAACAATTTAAAACATGATTAGATTGAGAAGAAGGGTAACATATATTAGTAACCATACATGATTATTTATGACCTAATTTGGTATGTTATGTGATCATGTATTGTAGAATCCTTAAAGACTGAAAGGAAAAGTATATTAACTATAGAAGACGCTGAAGGCAAGTGTTCTAACCCTTGTCTAAGTTCTTCTAGACAAGCTTTGTAATTCATGTATCTGACGCATGAATTGATTTATAATGGAGTCTAAGCCAATTCCTTAGGCTAGACTTAATGTGTTTTGTGGATTTCATTATAATCTATCAAACTATGGTCAACGTTGCTATCTTTTGCCAAACTATTTTGTTATTAATTTCAAAGAAAGACTTAGTATGATAAACAAATTTGTTGTCGTCAAACGATAGACACGTGAGGTTGCCAAAACTTAAACGTAAACACGTACAAAGAAAGTAGTGTTGTACAACATAAAGTACTATAGGCTGATCACCTCGACGTGCTCGTAAGATATGCCGGACTTACGAACTTGGTGCTGGGTTGTCCTTTTCAAAGAAAGAATGAAATGCTCAAGGTCTTGGACCAATATTGATGTTTAATGAATGTTGTTTGTTGTGAAACGTTTTAAAGAAAAGAGTAATGCTATTTTGAATTAACAATAGTACTTCATAACTATTGATTCAGTTATTGAAGATATATGATTTATATGATTCAATTTGGTTTGTTGAGGATGTGTATAACATATTCCATCTTCGGTCCTCCCCGATGAGGATACTCTGTTGGAGTTACTGCCAACAGTCTGTGTTGTCAAGATTGCCTGACCCTCGCTGACATGTACATCAACGGATGAAATCCCTACTGGGGATAAATGCCAAGGCTGCTTGACCTTTGTTGACGTGTGCATCAACTGATGAAATCATCGGATGGCTTCTGACGCTTTGATGGGTTTAACTGCCATCGGCTGAAGTAACGTCAAGGTTGTTTGACATTCACTGACATGTGCATCAACGGATGAAACACGTGATACCCCCACTGGGGACTTGTACTTTGGCAGATGAAAATGCATGATACCCCCACCGGGGAATCTGTATTTGGACAGATGAACATGCGTGATACCCCTGCTGGGGAATCTGCTTTGATCTTAGCTGACGTGTGCATCAACGACTGAAATCATTGGATGTCTTCCGACACTTCGTTGGATTTATTTGCCAACGGCTGAAGTGATGTCAAGGTTTCTTGACCTTCGTTGACATGTGCATCAACAGATGATAATGCGTGATACCCCCGCCGGGGATGTGAACTTGAGAATGGGTGATGACCCCGTCGGGGAATCTACTTTGATCTTCGCTGACGTGTGCATCAATGGATGAAATCATCGGATGGCTTTCGACACTTCATTGGATTTATTTTCCAATGGCTGAAGTGATGTCAAAGTTGCTTGACCTTCGTTGACATGTGCATCAACGGATGAAACACGTGATACCCCCGCCGAGGATGTAAACTTAAGAATGCGTGATGCCCCCGCCGGGGATATTTTCTTGAGAATGCGTGATGCCCCCGACGGGGATGTGATCATCAACAGATGATAACGTGTGATACCCCCACCGAGAATGTGTTCTTTGGAATTATGACCCCAAACTGACGGCATTGGACCTTTGTGAGGTATTGCCGAGTGTGGTTTGCAACTACAAAGATCATTGGTATAGTATACCCTGTATTTGGGCGAATACCAATGAATGATATGAAAGCCAAAGTTTGGCCTAGGAAAACTAGGATGTTAAGCTATTCTGCTCAATTGCGTAGCATTTTTATCCCTGATTTGACCTTTTCAGTTTGTGCGAACTCTTTTGCAACTCAAACTGGACTGAGCTGGAGGGGAGGGACCTACTCAGGGGAGCCGCAGGTACACCTGCAGTAGCCGCATGTGGACCTGTGGCCAGCCATGGATGGCTATTAAATGCTGCAGGTTGCTTTCTCAAGTCATTTTATGTTGCACCGCACAGGTAATCCGAGAGCTCTTCTTCAGATCTGCTAAGTTCCGGCGTCTTTCTGCAAAATTATGTCACCGTACAAGTGTTATACACTGCCCTGGTAACATATGCATATCTTCTTTTCAAGTTTCTATCATTTGGAAAATGACTTTTTATATGAAATGCGTCTAAACACATAGTAGTGAATATGCATGCTCACATGTCTTGATAAAATTGTTTAACATAGTAAATGTTAGTATAAAACTATACTGAACATAATGATGTGAAAAAATTTGCCTTTTGAAACAGTCAAATTGGCACCTTCTTTATGTTATTTCTTATCCTATTTGAGGACAAATGAGCAAAGGTGGTAATACAAAGTAATCATGGTAATTAGGCTACCCTTATGGATTGATGACTTTGGCTTTTTAATGCATATAATATGTTTATGACTGTGGGCAGGTGTGCTACTGAATGGTCACCTAGTCATACCTATGTGCATGTGGATAGTCCTATTTATAAAGGAAACTATGGCAAAAGTTTTCCAAAATGTAGACATTGGGTAGCAATGCATTTTTAACTCTACTGTAGATGTATGTTAAAATAATGCACGCATTATTGTAGTCATAAAATGGATTTTGAAAAGATCCAGGTTAGAAAATACCACACCCATTCTGAGGTGATTTGGAGACTTGATGTCTAGATATAATGGATTCGGATCATCCGAGTAGTTCCTGCAGGACCACTTCAAGTGTGTGGAGGAGGGCTTCTGAAGTGCCTCAACCCCATTCAGTTAGACAACCTCTTCGTCTGGCGGAGGCGGTGATACGTCCTGTCCGGGTTGATGTGCCAGATGTCGAGGATGAGGGGGAGGATCTACCGGTAGCGGCTCCAGCTCCTGCTGCTTATATTCCCCGTAGGGATTTCCTAGGAATTCAAGTGGTTATCCCAGATCTTCTGGGTGATTTGAGTCACCACCCCTCAGTTTACTTGCATGCAAATGAGGTAAATGCTGAATTTGATCTTCATTTTTCCTATTGAGGAGGATCAAGGATTTTGACATTGATTTGCATGTGATGCAGGTTCCCGGCTTTACACAGCCTCGAGGGAACAGGTTTAGCATACACTCCATATATCAGTGTGACACCCCCAAATCCGGGTACTTCAATTCCACGGGATTTGGTGTTCACTGTACAAATATCATCTATCTATCTACCCATAATAAATGTAAGCCATGCAATAGATAGAATAAAAATCTTCCCCTTAAGGGTTATGAATAATAATAATACAATCCGAGGTTAAACTAACCTTAAACATCTGTGCGGAATCATAAACAAATAAGTCTTAACAACATCATTAACTCAAGTCTTAAACATAAATACATCATCTAATAAAATAACAAGTCTTCATCACTTGCTAACTTTGCCCTTGCACTTATTAGTGGAAGGTTCATCAGTTCTTTCGTTCTTAACTGCAATGTTATTATTAAGCAAGAGTGAGCACTATTGCCATAAGTATAATAATGAAATAACAGTATAATAACATGCGAATAAATCAAAGACATCTGAATGAAAGCTCAACTTTTGAATCGAGAATGAATAACAAGAATCAAAAGAATTCTGAGGGTCATAAGACCTTAAACTATGTCCTAGGTTATCAAGGGTTATACTTGAAACCTTTAACAGTCATAAGACTATGGACCTTTCTACTCATACTTAGGGGGATCATCCCTTAGTACCATACTGTGCATAATATCTTAACGCTAACGCATAAGTAAATCCCTTTGCAGGGTTGTTCATCTAAGTTTGACATTCGAGTCCGCACCAAAGGAAGTTTGGTTTGGATAATTCAATAAGAGTTCTGAAATTTAGAACGTTCATCAACTAAGAACTAGTTGAATCAATAAAGTTCACTAGTTTAATAAGGTTCAACAATAATGATATTCAATTCGAATAATAATCTCAAGAAGTATACAATAGAATAATTATTGTATAACTGAATCATGCTTTGAAAAGATAATAAATCATTAATATAACATTTGAACTTGAATAATAGTAGTGATAATTTACTCGGGGTAAATAATAAACTTGAACAATAATGACAAGTAGGGTTAGGAAACTTGCCTCGTGCGTAGATTACACTTTAACTAAGCACGTTCTTTGAATTTAATCCTACATACCATTCACATTCACAATAGCAGTCAATTATAATTTAACTAACCATCATAAACCCATTCTTTTATCTAAACTTTGGTTATGACTATACTTAGTCAAATATCACACTTATTGTCACATAATAACACTTAATGAATAATACGCTACTTATGAAATCAATAATTCGATCCACATATAATTATGTTATTTACATGTTAAGTATTTATTTTAACATCTCATTATACTTATAACATGTTTACATGTTCATTACATTAATTCACTAACACATTGTTAGACATAAACATTTTTTAAATAACTCATTCAGAATTTTTACGGAGAGTATTATTTAAGCGCTTATCGTTACACTTGGTCTTCGTATTGTGTTGAACTCTCGATGTCATTGCATGGCATATGTAAGGCTTATTTCGAGACTTAGCGCATTTGAGGCATTGGGAGTCTTCATGGTATGTATGGCACTATGGTACGGGAAATAGGCAAGTATAAAGTATTATGATGCGCGTGTATCGACGATACGTAAATGGTAGTTCGCAAAAAATCGTAAAACATGCCAATTTCTCCCAATTTCTTATTTTCTACTCGAAATTAGACATACCCACATGTTATAATTCATGTATAAACATAACCCAACATTTATATACTGACATTAACCAATTTAAACACTTAATAACAGATTTAAAGCATGCAATTTCACTGACTTTTATGTTCATAAAGGTTTTGAAAATAAAACATGAAAATTGTCACTACGGATTCGTTATAACACCGAATCCGTTTATTTAAACTTGGGTCTATTCGTATCAACATGCATAACAATATATGAGTGAAAAAATTAGGGATAATATATGATCAATACATAAAATATCACGTATAAGGCCATAAGGCCAAAACCCATAGTCTGTAATTTTGTAGAAATCATATACGACATGTTTTCATGAATTTGATGTTATGGTTTACAACATATATATAATTAAATACGATTTGATAAATCATAACACATATACAACTCATAATCATTACTCTTAATCCAATTACAGAGGTTAAACCAAAAACTTAAAAAAAAAACCATATTCATGAAAAGTAAAATACGTAAAGTATAATTTGGGAAGGAGGAGATTACCCTGTAGAATATAATTAGTAGGCTTAGATTCCTCACTCTCAATTCTCTTTCACAGACTCACAAACTCTCACTGACAACTTTATCTGATTTTCTCTCTGTGATATTTTATCAGACTTAGTAACAAATGAAGGAAAATCAGACGTCATATTCAAATAGATCAATACGCATAATGGTCAGTTACCCATCATGGGTTAACTGCCCATAACTCCCCTTAATGCCATGTTTGGCTTGCTTAATAGATTACAAAATCATTTAATTTAATAAAACCTTTACAATATAGTTTAATAAATGTCAAACTCCTTCATAAAAATAAATCCAATATTTTATTTAATTTACTTTAAATAAAATATAATATTTTCTCATAAATTCACATAGTCACATAATTAATTTTCTCATTAATAAATAATGTCAAATTATTAAATCTCTAATTAATAATTAAATTAATTATATAACATCATGCTTAATTAAATATTTCATTTAATTCAATAAACTCACAAAGTTACCTACTTCAATAATAATTATTCTCTACATTAATTTAATAAATGTAACACATATAATTAAATTAATCTACCACAATTGCATCAAATAATTATTTAATCCGATAATTAAATCATCGAAAATATTTATTTAATTCAATAAATATTAAAATTAATTACAAAAATCTTGTTCGTCACATCTTTTCCCCCTTAAAAGGATTCTGTCCCCAGAATCACGACACAATAAATTCGACCCGTTACATTCCCCCCCCCCCCTTACAAAGATTCTGTCCCCAGAATCGCTTACAAATAATTAGGGTAATTCTTCATCATATTCTCTTCGAGTTCCCACATAGCTTCTTCAGCGTTGTGGTTCCTCCAAATTACCTTAACAGAAGGTATAAATTTATTTTGAGAAATTGTTCTTTTCGGTCGACAATTTGGACAGGAATTTCTTCGTAAGATAAGTCTTTCTCAAAATGCAGGGGTTCGTATTCAATTACATGCTTGTAATCAGCCTTGTAGGGTCGTAACACAAAAACATGAAAGACGTTGTGGACATTCTCGAGTGCTGGAGGTAAAGCTACTTCATAAGCGACTTCTCCAATTCTACGCAATACTTCAAATGGTCTGATAAATCTTGGACTCAATTTCCCTTTCTTTCCGAACCTGATCTTTCCCTTCCAGGGAGAGACCTTCAAGAAAACATAACTACCTGATTCAAACTCAATATTTTTACGATGTGAATCAGCGTATTTCTTCTGTCGATCTTGAGCCGCTACCAGTCGTGCTCGGATCACTTTGACTATTTCTGTATTCTGCTATACCAATTCTGGCCCAAGCAATTTTCTTTCACCAACTTCATCCCAATAAAGCGGAGTTCTGCAGTTTCTGCCGTATAACGATTCGTAGGGCGACATGCCAATACTAGCATGGTAACTGTTGTTGTAGCCGAACTCTACTAATGGTAGGTGATCATCCCAATTTCCTTTGAAGTCCATCACACAGGCTCTTAGCATATCTTCTAACGTTTGAATTATTCGCTCGCTCGTCTCGTTCTGCTTTGAGGGTGATAAGTCGTACTCATTCGCAATTGCGCACTCCATGCATTCCTGAAGACGTTTCCAGAAATTTGATGTGAAGCGCGGATCTCTATCTGAAACAATTGATACCGGAACTCCGTGCCTCGAAACAATTTCTTTTACGTATTGCCTCGCCAACTGATCTAAGTTGAATCTTATTTTGATCTGAAGGAAGTGTGCAGATTTCGTCAGTCGGTCAATGATAACCCATACTGCGTCGTAGCCTTTCTGAGTCGTCAGAAGGCCAACCACGAAGTCCATTTTAATGTGTTCCCATTTCCATTCTGGGATCTCTAACAGTTGTAGCAATCCACTTGGTCTCTAATATTTTGCTTTCACTTTCTGACAGGTAAGACACTTGGCAACACATTCTGCAACATCTCATTTTAAACTTGGCCACCAGAAATATTGTCGAAGATCTTGGTACATTTTGGTACTACCAGGGTGAATTGAATATCGTGAACTATGAGCCTCACTCAAAATATCTTCCTTAATCTCTTGTACTAGCGGTACCCAAATTCTACTCTCAAATCTCAGTATTCCTTCCTTATCCATCTTAAATCTCGGTTCGGTTCCTTCAGATATCTTCTTTGTCACCTTTTCACATTCTTCATCCTGAAGCTGAGCCTCCTTCACTTTATCTAGTAGGGTCGTACCAGATTGCATCTGAAATAGCTTTTCATCAATTTTCATAGGATACTTCACCTCTAACTCCAGTTTCTCCATTTCTGAAATTAGCTCCTCCTGAGCAGTTAACATCATCAATTTCTCAAGACCCTTTTTACTTAAGGCGTCGACAACTACATTTGCTTTACCCGGATGGTATAAAATCTCACAATCATAATCCTTAATTAATTCCAACCATCTTCTTTGACGCATATTCAAATCCTTATGTGTTAAAATATATTTCAGACTCTTGTGGTCCGTATATATTTCACACTTCTCCCCGTAGAGATAGTGCCTCCAAATTTTTAAAGCAAAAACAACTGCAGCTAACTCCAAATCATGGGTTGGGTATCCCTTCTCGTAATCCTTCAACTATCGTGATGCATACGCAATGACTTTGCCATTTTGCATCAGCACACAGCCAAGCCCTTTATGCGACGCATCACTATAAATAATAAAATTTCCTATATCGTTTGGAAGAAATAACATAGGTGTCGTACTCAACCTCTTCTTCAATTCTTGAAAGCTTTCCTCACACTTCTCTGTCCAAACAAATTTCACAGCTTTATGAGTTAAATTCGTTAACGGAGTTGCGATCTTGGAAAAGTCTTGTATGAATCTTCAATAATATCCTGCTAATCCAAGAAAACTTCTTACTTCTGATGGCGTTCTCGGCTGATCCCAATTAATCACGGCTTCTACTTTAGATGGATCTACCGAAATTCCGTTTTTATCGATCACGTGACCAAGAAATTGTACTCGCTCGATCCAGAATTCGTATTTCAAAAATTTAGCATACAACTTCTCTCTTCTTAATACTTCCAATGTTAATCTCAAATGTTCTTTGTGTTCTTCTTTGGTTTTGGAATATACCAAAATATCGTCTATAAATACCACTACGAACTTATCCAAAAACGGCTTGAACACACCATTCATTAGTCCCATAAATGTTGCAGGAGCATTCGTAAGACCAAACGACATTACTAAAAATTCGTAGTGACTATATCGCGTTCTAAACGCTGTCTTCGGTACATCCTCTGGCCTCACCTTCAGTTGATGATAACCGCTTCTCAAGTCTATCTTGGAAAAGTATCTCGCTCCCTTCAATTGATCAAATAGGTCATCGATCCTCGGTAATGGATATCTGTTCTTAATCGTGACCTTATTCAGTTCTCTGTAGTCAATGCGGAGTCGCATCTATCCATCCTTCTTTTTCACAAACAACACCGGCGCTCCCCACGACGATACGCTCGGTTCAATGTACTTTTTGTCTAACAATTCTTGTAGTTGTACCATTAATTCCTTCATCTCTACTGGTGCCATTCGATATGGTGCCTTCGATATTGGAGTAGTTCTGGGCGCCAAATCGATTACGAAATCTACCTCTTTATCTGGTGGAAGTCCTGGTAAATCGTGTGGAAATACGTCGATGAAATCCCTCACGATCGGTATCTCTTCTACCTTTGGATTCTCTTTTCGACTGTCAACTATGTAAGCTAAGTATCCTACACAGCCTTGTCTCAACAACTTCCTGGCCTGTATCATCGTCAGACAACTCGCTTGTCTAGGTGACTTGCTATCATAAAATACAACCTTTGACAGAGTCATAAGGTTAATACGCTTCTTTTGGCAATCAATTACTGCACCGTAATTGAATAACCAGTCCATTCCCAAAATAACGTCAAATTCCCCAAGTCGAATAGGGATAAGATCTATGTTCATGATATTACCCTTAATATCCACTCTACAGTTCTTATGTACATATTTAACAGGGATTATTTCTCTATTCACAATTTCAATGTTCATGGGGTAATCCAATTCATTCTTAGGCAAATCTAAATTCTTGGCAAAATCATCGGATATAAAGGAACAAGTAGCACCCGAATCAAATAATACGTAAGCATTAACTTTATTGATCGGAATGATACCTGACACCACATCACGGGATTGAACTGCATCTTGCACCATCATATTAAAAGTTCTGGCGGTCGGTCGGTTTGTTGCATGTGGTCCGGTGATGGTTAAGGAATTTCCACTATTATTTCCACGGTTACCTCCTGGTTCTGCTCCTCCTGATCCCTTCTTAGGGCAGTCTCTTGCTAGATGATCCTTCGAACCACAATTGAAATAAGCACCCTTCTTTGGGTTTGGACAGTTTGGTGCTATGTGGCCTTCTTGACCACAATTGTAGCACACTCGCTTCCCTTTTATTCATACTCCCAGATGAGCTTTCCCGCAGGTCGGGCATGCTTCAATTCATTTCATCTGATTACCTTGTTGATTTCCTGATGATGAGTTGTCGTTCCACCTTTTCTTCTTATTGAAATTTCCACTTCCTGTGCCACTTCCACTTGCCTTGTTATTAATTTCACCTTCACTCTTCTTCTTCTTTTGATCTTGATTGTACTTGGTCACTACATCGCTTCCTCCTTCAGCGAGGATGGCCTTTTCCAGTACTCCGACAAATGTGTTTAGCTGAAACATTGATACCTTGCTGTACACCCAAGGCTTTAGTCCTTGTTCGAATCTTCTAGCTTTTCTTTCGTCCGTGTGTACTTGATACGGGGCGAACCTCGCTAACTCGTTGAATTTATCCGCGTAGTCAGGTGCACTCATGTTTCCCTGCTTCAGTTCCAGAAATTGAACTTCCATCTTATTCTGCGAATTAGTTGGGAAATACATTTCGAAAAACATTTCTTTAAATCTTTCCCACGTAATTACACCTTCACCTCCTCGCACTTTGTTTGCTTGCCACCAGTAGCTAGCCTCAGACTTGAGCATAAATGTTGCAAAAGCGGTCTTCTGGTCTTCTCTAACCCTAGCAACGTCAAAAACCTTCTCCATTTCCATAACCCACGTTTGAGCCTCGATTGGGTTCATGGAACCTTTGAACTCTAGCGGTCCCACCACCTTGAAGTCCTTAAACATTGTGTTTTGGTGGAGCTTGAGGTTGATTATTCATGGCTCCAGTTAGTAAGTTAACTAACTGCTGCACGGGATTATCGTTGGCATTATTATTATTATTGGTTGACTCTTCCTGAGCCGTTTGACGTTGTTGTCTTCTCCTTGGCGGCATTTTTCTGTTAAATAAATGGTTATTAGAACTTTATTTATTTCTCTAAATAGTTAAGGCAATACTCAACAATTTAACATATCACTTAACACACCATCTCAAACAACTTGATATATTTTCATTCAAATCAAAGTTTTAACAATAAACGATAGCATAACTGCTATTTACATCAACTATACTGGAATAAAGAATCCACAGGATTTAAAACATTCAAATATTCTTTCGTTCATAAACACGTCAGAATTTACATCTAAAAACTAATTAAGTTCTTCACATAATTAAATAAATCACATCACTGTCGGTCAAGGTACTGATTAGCCTTGCTACCCTCCTCTTCTAAGATGCGATGCATCGTCCTGCGATCCATTATGTACAATGGTAGCCCTTCGAACTGGATTGGGTACCTCAAAACTCGATCTTGGGTCTCATTCATTGCCTTGTTAAGTGTAGAGTGTGTTTTCCCAATCTTCGCTTTCTTTGCACAACTATCATCCTCTACACGATCAGCTCGACGCGATTCTCTTACCCAGCCTACCTCTGATATCTTCAGCCTTTCGGAGGTTTCCTTCAGTTCCTTTTTCAGTTTCTCTATCTCCTTGGTCTTATCTTTAGTTTGTCCCTTCTCATGGACCAAATCCCATTCTACATTTACCAGTCGAGAGTGAAGAGTCGAAATGTCCCTCTCCTTCTGCTCTAGAGTAATATGCTAAATAACCGCTCGCTCAGTCAAATCCTGGACCTTGTCTCGTAACTCCACATTACGGTCGTATAATGTGTCGTACATCTCAGCATCAACAGTGTACCGTGGTAACTCCTCTTCTTCCTCTTCCTCCTCTTCCTCAACAAATTCCTCCTCAGGATCAGTCTCGGGCTCATGCTCCTGACCAACAATGGTGATCAATGGAGATGACTCCCTCTGTACCAGCTGCTCCCTAATGACATGAATGTCTCGAGGCTCCTCCTTTGTCGGTACTATAGGTACACAGGGTTCCTCCTCCCCAGCTTGACTAGCTTCTCCAACATTCGACATCCTGACAACAAAATTTGAAGTTTTAGTTACTAAGTCGTATCATCTAACGCATACTTTAACACATAAACACATAAGGTCTTTTATTATCTTCAATGAATTACATAAATTCATTTCTTATAACTCGATAAGAGTTTTCCATCACTATCTTCTTTCTATAAGGCTACTACCTAAGGTTGTTCCCCACCTAAGGGTTCTAACCTACAAGCCTTTAATACCAACTTGTGACACCCCCAAATTCGGGTACTTCAATTCCACGGGATTTGGTGTTCACTGTACAAATATCATCTATCTATCTACCCATAATAAATGCAAGCCATGCAATAGATAGAATAAAAATCTTCCCTTTAAGGGTTATGAATAATAATAATACAATCCCAGGTTAAACTAACCTTAAACATCTGTGCGGAATAATAAACAAATAAGTCTTAACAACATCATTAACTCACGTCTTAAACATAAATACATCATCTAATAAAATAACAAGTCTTCATCACTTGCTAACTTTGCCCTTGCCCTTACTAGTGGAAGGTTCATCAGTTCTTTCGTTCTTAACTACAATGTTATTATTAAGCAAGAGTGAGCACTATTGCCCACAAGTATAATAATGAAATAACAGTATAATAACATGCAAATAAATAAAAGACATCTGAATGAAAGCTCAACTTTTGAATCGAGAATGAATAACAAGAATCAAAAGAATTCTGAGGATCATAAGACCTTGAACTATGTCCTAGGTTATCAAGGGTTATACTTGAAACCTTTAACAGTCATAAGACTATGGACCTTTCTACTTGTACTTAGGGGGATACGCCCTTAGTACCATACTGTGCACAATATCTTAATGCTAACGCATAAGTAAATCCCTTTGCAGGGTTGTTCATCTCAGTTTGACATTCGAGTCCGCACCAAAGGAAGTTTGGTTTGGATAATTCAATAAGGGTTCTGAAATTTAGAACGTTCATCAACTAAGGACTAGTTGAATCAATAAAGTTCACTAGTCTAATAAGGTTCAACAATAATGATATTCAATTCAAATAATAATCTCAAGAAGTATACAATAGAACAATTATTGTATAACTGAATCATGCTTTGAAAAGATAATAAATCTTTAATATAACATTTGAACTTGAATAATAGTAGTGATAATTTACTCGGGGTAAATAATAAACTTGAACAATAATGACAAGCAGGGTTAGAAAACTTGCCTCGTGCGTAGATTACACTTTAACTAAGCACGTTCTTTGAATTTAATCCTACATACCATTCACATTCACAGTACTAGTCAATTATAATTTAACTAATCATCATAAACCCATTCTTTTATCTAAACGTTGGTTATGACTATACTTAGCCAAATATCACACTTATTGTCACATAATAACACTTCATGAATAATACGCTACTTATGAAATCAATAATTTGATCCACATTTAATTATGTTATTTACATGTTAAGTATTTATTTTAACATCTCATTATACTTATAACATGTTTACATGTTCATTACATTAATTCACTAACAAATTGTTAGACTTAAACATTTTTAAAATAACTCATTCTCGAATTTTTTCGAGAGAAATTGGCAGGCTACACTGTTACACTGGTCTTGGTCTTGCTTATATGATGACGGATATACCGCTGAGACTCTTGGCGATGCGGCTCGAGACTTGCATACTGTAATGCTATGGTATATGGGAACGGAAATAGGCGTGTAGTAATGGGCTGCGACTCGGCGTACCAAACACATAAATGGCAGTTCATGAAAAATCGCAGAACATGCCCATTTCTCCCAATTTATTATTTTCTACTCGAAATTAGACATACCCACATGTTATAATTCATGTATAAACATAACCAAACATTTATATACTGACATTAACAAATTTAAACACTTAATAATAGATTTAAAGCATGCAATTTCACTGACTTTGATGATCATGAAGGTTTTGAAAATAAAATATTAAAATTGTCACTACGGATTCGTTATAACACCGAATCCGTTTATTTAAATTTGGGTCTCTTCGTATCAACATGCATAGCAATATACGAGTGAAAAATTTAGGGATAATATATGATCAATACATAAAATATCACGTATAAGGCCATAAGGCCAAAACCCATACTATGTAATTTTGTAGAAATCATATACGACATGTTTTCATGAATTTGATGTTATGGTTTACAACATATATATAATTATATACGATTTGATAAATCATAACACATATACAACCCATAATCATTACTCTTAATCCAATTACAGAGGTTAAACTAAAAACTTAAAAAAAACCATATTCATGAAAACTAAAATACGTAAAGTAGAATTTGGGAAGGAGGAGATTAACCTGTATAATATAATTAGTAGGCTTAGATTCCTTACTCTCAATTCTCTTTCACAGACTCACAAACTCTCATTGACAACTTTCTCTTATTTTCTCTCTATGATATTTTATCAGACTTAGTAACAAATGAAGGAAAATCAGACGTCGTATTCAAATAGATCGATACGCATAATAGTTAGTTACCCATCATGGGTTAACTGCCCATAACTCCCCCTAATGCCATGTTTGGCTTGCTTAATAGATTACAAAATCATTTAATTTAATAAAACCTTTACAATATAGTTTAATAAATGTCACACTCCTTCATAAAAAAAATCCAATATTTTATTTAATTTACTTTAAATAAAATATAATATTTTCTCATAAATTCACATAGTCACATAATTAATTTTCTCATTAATAAATAATGTCAAATTATTAAATCTCTAATTAATAATTAAATTAATTAAATAACATCATGCTTAATTAAATATTTCATTTAATTCAATAAGCTCACATAATTACCTACTTGAATAATAATTATTCTCTACATTAATTTAATAAATGTAACACACATAATTAAATTATTCTACCACAATTGCATCAAATAATTATTTAATCCAATAATTAAATCATCGAAAATATTTATTTAATTCAATAAATATTAAAATTAATTACAAAATCTCGTTCGTCACAATCAGGCTCTGCATCCAAATTATCGAGGTATAGTTCATGATTTGGGCTTTGGGGCATTCTTTTGCATTCTACCCCGCCGTTGTCCCTGGGGTTACCTCAGGGCATTGTTTGAGCGCTGGTTTCACCAGACTCAGTCTCTCCATTTGTTGGACTGTGAGGTGATGATGACGCCGATGGATTGACGATTTATCAACGGTATGGAGTTTGGAGGGGCGTCAGTGCCATGAACGACGAATATTACCCCGACTGCCATTGGATCCTTGTTGGAAGTTCCGGCTGAGGCGCTCAAGGGAAGGACCGTTCGTACGGGTCCTTTGAGCGTAGACACTATGAGTGGGCTGTTAAGTGAGCCCATTGTTGTTGATGTGAGTGTCAGGGATTGCATTCTTCGACGATTGTTCCTGGTTATCATCAGGGGTTGTTTCATAGCAGATAACTCTTCTATGGTGTCATTCTCTTTGATCAGCGCCACGCGGGCAGTGGACCGTATTGGAGAGTATGACTGGGGTTCCTACTCCTTCGCCTATTTCCTCAAGGGAATGCACATGCATTCACAGGGCTTGACCGAGGCTTGGCTAGGATTTTACCCATTTCTGATGGTGAGTATCTCTCTTTTGATTTCCCATGTACAGGTTTAAGAGTGTTCACTGACCACAAATGTTTTGCCTTTGTGTTGTGAGTTTTGGGCCTATGAGAGGTTTCCATGTTTGCGTCATGTGAGTGTGTTAGGTTTAGATACCTATCCACAAGGACGACGATGTCATCACTCCATATTGGCGGAGGTTCGTGTAGCGGAGGGTTTCACCCATTGTCGACTACAGTTGGAGTTGTTAACATCTGATGTCATCACTTGGGTTCCCTATTCTGGGGAACATTTGACCATTGGATTTGAGGATGGATTCCCGACTAATGTCGAGCACGTGATATCCACCCGTAGGATTCCTCTCTTCACTGATGGAGGATGAGAGCTCTATTTAGGAGAGCGTGCTATTAGGAGCACCACATGAGAGATTCCTGTACCGATTTTGCCTCCGGTCAGGCGTTATTGGCTTGTGTTGCAGTCACCCATCAATGACATCCCATTGATGGGTATGGATGGATATACTTTGTCAAAGGGTTCACATACTCAGGATATGTTCCATCACTGGTGGTCCCCTCGTACCATTGGAGCCCAGACCCGCGCCATTCAGTTTATGGGGGATATGATTCCTAGATTCGCGATGATGATGGATTGGCTGACCTGTGTCCGAGATGCCACTCATTTGACACAGATTGATCATATGACCCGACAGTTGGACCGGGCACATTTCTTCATCCGGCACTTGGGTAGAGATCCTTCAGAGGTAGATACTTTTGATCCTTCCAGCTCAGGCGCTGGCCCCTCAGGTGACCCATATGGCTTTGCCGGTGCAGATCCTCCCATGTATAAGCCTGACGTCCCTGTTGATAGAGATCCAGTAACTCAGGATGAGTTACATCAGGTGGACAGGATTGATGATGTAGATATTGATACCATTGTCTTCTTATGATGTGTATTCTGGTTATCTCTTTTGATAGGCCTCTATTAGATATTGGGTGGTTGTGCCCCATTCTTGCTATATCTTTTGATAGGCCTCTGTTAGTAGTAAAGAGTCTGTGCCCCATTTCCCTGTATTTTTAGCTGTACAGAGATGATGTATGTAGATGATGATGAACTTAGAAATGTATATACTGTTTTCCATTCCCTACATATGTATGTATGTCAAGAGATATTTAGCATTGACCCCTGGATGGTCTTATGATACGGCCTACACAGATGTCTTCTTCGACAGTCAGCCGCATAGATCACACCCTACCAGTGTTGATAGTTTCCCGTTTGAGGTCGTGGTATGATAGTATGTCACCTACAGATAGGGTGACTGTAGATCAACTATTACAACATTATATGACACTCTTGATGTTTCAGGTTCCCGCATGCTTTGTAGAGGGTATGCTGGAGCATTGGATACCGGAGATAGAGGTTTTCTGGTTTAGTACCAAGAAGTTAACTGTGACGCCCCCAAATTCAGACACTCGTATCTCGAATTTGGTTCGCCACGTGTTAATTCTAACATCACACCAAAATCATCAACAACGGAATAATAGAATAATTTACATTGATATAATATAAATATTCGCGTCCCAAGATTCCGTAACCATTACTACAACAATCCAGTGATTAAACTTAAACATAATTAATCATCCTTAATACATCATAATACGCATAGAAATAATAATACTAATACTCTTAAAGAACTAAGCTATTCCGTAGCCTTGCCCTTCCCCTTGTCCTTTCCCGAGGTACCGCCTTGCTATGCCTTAACTGTAATGTTTTTAGGGAAGCAAGAATGAGCAACAAGTTTGCCCAGCAAGTAATATAGCAAAGAGAATGAACAGCTATAGCATTTGAATCTTCAAGGGTATAACATTAAATGGTAGTTCAAGGATATCAAGAAATATTAAAAGTGTTTGATAAATGTCAGTAAAGATTGAAGGATATCAATAATATTTCAAGGTTTAATTATTTTGAGGTTCAATAAGAATGAACATTGAGCAACCGTTAAAGACTATGAACTCTTACTAGAATTAACAGTATTATACTGCAATCCAAGATAAACGAGTACAACAGGTGATCAACCTAAGGTACCATACGTTATGCATAACATTTAATCATACTTGTGTGCGCACGTCGGTTCCCCGACAATATAGAATTTCCCCTTTTTAAGAGGGTTGTTCATCTCAGTAGATTTTCAAGAGTCCGCACCAAGTCAATTAGTTTGGATAGCTTTCTAACATATGATAACAGTCTAACCGAATCAAAGGTTTAGTCAACTTTTATAATGCACTTTAAGAACAATATGTCTAATGCTCGCAATAATGTCAAAGTAATTGATTTTCGAGTAGTAATAGTCATTTGCTCAATATAAGTTTGTCAATAATTCGGATTCATTTAATATACAATGTAGGAATTTAGATAACTTGTATTCGATATATGAATCAATGGAAGTTAGAGAACTCGCACAAAATCCAAAGTTGTGAGAGTTAGGAGACTTGCCTTTAGCGTTGATTACCACTTAAAGCGTAATATCACTTCAACGAACTACGTTATCCTATATATGTATGTATATGTAGTCATTAACTTGATATGCATTTTCACATACTTCCATTACACATATTTAAATTCATGTAGGCTACACACATTCAAACTCATAGATGCGTAACTCACATTGATTTTACCTTTAAAGTCTTTTGTACCATATGCTCATCCTTTGTATTTTCAAAATACCTCTTACCTTACGTATTTTCAAGTTGTTTCACATATTAAAGAACTATTAAGCTAGTTTTGACCCTTTGTTAAAGTTACTCATACATTTCCCTCTTTCAAAGTTAAAAGAGTTCATTACATCAATCAACTAGCCATAGTATTCATTATACCACATAATATTGCCAAATAACTTCTTTCTACACATGCTTGCATAATTTATAACAATGTTTAACTAGATGCGTGAACATGTCGAATATCTCTAGAGGCATATGCATCCTATTCTAATTGTTCCTAAGTTCACAATATAATTCATAGAGTTTGTCATCTCAATTGGTTTTCAATCACTAAGATGTCATGACTATCAATCTATACATGCAGGGTATGTTGAGTTCATATTTCATATGTATTTACGAGACTAACCAAGCTATAAACATATGCTCAATGGGTTAGATTCAAAAAGGCGTAAGGTTTTATAAACATGTTTTTCATCTTTTAACTTTTCATTTAAAAAGGTTAGGATTCAATTCCAAACCTACTAAACACCTTGTAAAATACATTGATATATGTTTAGGGAGTATGTATGTTCTTGAAATTAAGTGGAGTGTAAGACTTCTTGCATCAAATAAGCAAATAAAAATCCTTTTATTTATTAAGATTCCCACGGGGTGGGCATTTGTCTTATAGAACCCCCGTAGTAAGGCAGCAGCCCCCCTAACGAAAACACGAGTAGGTATCCCCTGTTTGCCCCTGTTCGGATTTTTATGAAATTTTCCCCCCAATTATCATCCAAGCAACAAGGTAATGATGTATAATAGCTATAAACTTGCTACTTAACACTCCTAGCATTCTTCTAACATTCCTACACATACAATCAATTAATTTCAAGGATCAATTCAAGGTTTTTGCCATTTTTTCAAATTTTAACACATATAGCAATTTTCTTTCTTACGAATTCGTTACTTGTTCATTTTACTTTGTTTAAATTTCATTGAATTCGTTTTTTACCATATTAACAATATCTAGCATCAATTGATACATTCTAGCAAGTTTCAACTATAACATTTCAACTCCAAACAAGTGTTTTTGTACTTTTTCTAAGAACTTTGCAAGGCTTGAGTGTATGAACATTTAGAGGAGTTTACCTTTTCTGAAGTTGTATTGCTTCTTCTAGCTTCAATTTGAAAATAATGTAAGCTCACAATGTTCACACTCCTACTAGAAATCTTAGAGAAATTAGCAACATGCTTATGAATGAGAAGGGCTTTATTTATAGGCAAGCTTGTGACCAATTTGGTTTTGTGCAATGAATCAAACCATTGGAATGGAGAAGAAGCTAATGGTTATGAAGGATTTGGTAGAAGAGTACTAATTAGCCCACTCCCTTCTCCATGATTTGCTAGCTATGGGGTTGGTATTGAGGGACTAGGCCAATGGCCTATAACGTGAAGAAAAGATGGAGTGACTCTCAGTTTGGGACATCAGCAAATTCTCAGCACTTTAGTAGCACACTTAGGTCCATTTTGCTCTTTGTTCACACTTGAGCATACATATACACCCACTCATATTCTACACATAAAATCATATAATCCATGTACATTGATTTATTTCAAATAATATTTATCCTAGACTAGGATATAATTTAATTGGATACCAATGTTACTTATTATTAATTTATTTAATCAAAGTTACTTTCTCTCATAGGTTTAAAATACCCATTTAATTATTCCCACACACATCAAAATGTCACATAAGACTTTTCCATACAACTTGGTCAATTACCTAAGTCAAGCTTACTTTTATCACATAGCTTTATATAATAATTATTTTCATTTCAATGTCACACCACACTTTGTATTAAATGAAAAATCTTATTATATATGATTTCTCTTCACACACTATTATTCATGATAATTAACGAATAACAAATAAATCAATCTCATTATAAAATTATTTACTTATTAGTAATACTAATTAATTCCATCATTAGTTAAATTAGTATTTTCTCAATTCATCATCTTGCCACACTAGGCATAACTCCACAAGTTTAAACAAAACTTCTCATTACTTTTGCTTCATTGTTTAATTATCACTTAGCTTAATCAATTAAACCACTTATCACAATATAAGTCGATACCATATATATTTATATTCAATTAAATATGCAAACAAATCCTTATTTTCAATATTATAATTTATTAAAAATTCGTGGGTATTACATTAACTCCTACATTGGAGGAGTACGAGCAATTGATGATGAGTAGGATTTATACCTGCGAATCAAATCCTTTGTAGCTTAAGTTGTTGCATGTTCTCAGTTATTTAGTTGGCTTTTATCTATATTTTGTTGTTATTATGTCTAAATTCTATGATGCAAGGCTTTACAGATCTTTTCCAGCTTTCAGGAACATAATGGGCATTTTTACTGTATTTGCGCCGCAGCGCCGAGGTTACACTTCGAGCCCACACCGCAGCACCAAAGCAAGGCAAGCCCCCGGTTAATTGGCGCTCCTCAACGCCATACTCGGCGCCCCAGCGCCTTCCTCTGAGGTCAGCTTCGCGCCGCAGTGCCGAGGTCCCTTTATGTAGTCGCGCCGCAGCGCAACCTCCGGTCTTTTTAAGCCTACGTGACGCTGCAACGCCACTTGCTAATTCAATGCACGCGCCGCCGCGTGAGCTCCGGTGTCTAGACAGTAAAGGGCTTTAAATGACCTAAAGAGAGAGAGAAGCATGGAGTTAATATCAGCCGCCTGCGATAGAAATCTCAGACAGTTAGCATACCTTAGAGATAGTTATTACAGTCTTAAATTTTAGAAGAGAAAGAAGTTGTGCTTAAAAGGAGGAACAATTATTGCATCCTACATAAGCTCAGTAGCTACTCAGTGAAGAGAAGATTTGGAGGAAGAACACTTCAAAATAGGGGTTTTCTTATTCCAAATCTCCCATTTATTTGTGTATTACTGAATATGTCTAATGTATTGAAAATGTGTGTTAGTACCATAGATATGAACTAACTCCATTTTTTGGATTGCAATGTAACCTTTTGTTTATCCTAATTAACTTTCTCTCCTATTTTATATAATGAATCATTTTGGAATGGATTGTGAAATTTCTTACTTAATGATTAATTGCTTGATAAAGATATTGGTATTGATAATAATAGAAATTGACAAATGGATGTTATTATCTATCTTTAAATACAACAACACCTGTTTTGACCATGCCAATGGAATGTGTGCATAAACTGTTAATAGGATAGACATATCTCTATTTGTCTTGTGCGACCATGAGACTTATTAATGACCTTGGCCTAGCTATTTTCACCAATAGACATATTGTGATTTATCTGGCTAGGGATGTGCATTTGACCTTCGATATAAGGTTATGCGTATTTACCGTTCTCAGTTAACCATTCCTTGATTCTTTCGTAATTTAGAGAGTTAGGAGACTAGGCAATGCATTAGGGGAATTGTAATCCTATCTTGACTTCCTAGCACAACTACTTCTCTTATTCGTACAGTTTTAAGAATATAGCTTAACCAACCATCTTATTTCACTTGTTTAGATAAGGTAGTAAAGACTTAACCTTTGTATTTGTTTATCTTTTAAGACTTTGTCGTCGTGGGTTCGACACTCAACTTATCATATATATTACTTCACAGATGGCGTATGTTTATGCCGTGATTTAGCAATAGCAAAATCGACCAACAAGTTTTTGGCGCAGTTGCCGGGGACTTAGTATTATTTGTTATTCAATATTAACACTAAGTTAATACAATCTTAATTTAAGCTGATTCTTCTGTTTAACTCTCTTTTCAGGTAGTCTTCACTGTTTATGCCACCTCGAAAGGGTTGGAACATAATTCCTCTCGATCCTGAGGCTGATAGAACATACAGACGACTGCGGAGAGAAAATTCTAAGGACATTCCTACTCCTATCAAAATGGCTGAGGAACTTCAGAAATCTTTGAGGGAGTATACTATGCCTCATATCGAAGATCTCCAGACAAGCATTCTAAGGCCCGCCATCCAAGCTAATAATTTTGAGATCAAGCTGGGCACCATTCAAATGTGCACCAACATTCAGTTTGGGGGACTGTAACACCCTGGAAAAGCGAACCATTTATAAACACGTTTATAATGAATAAAATAATTCTATTTATTATTATTATGTGTTAGTAAGATGAACGTCGTTCTATAAACTAGAAACGTCAGAACATCGTAGTATTTGAACTACGTGAATGAATTAAAGTGTTTGAATTTCCAAGACAAAAATAAAAGTTTTCCGAGAAAGTTTCCGAAAAACACTATTCACCATTTATCGCTCGAGAATTATTTTTGAACTTCCGAGAAATACGTAACGTTATAATATCAAGGTGAGATGGATTATGTAATAATAATCTAAGTATGGAAAACACAATATTTCTCATGCGGACTTAAATTGAGAATGTAAGTATTAAAAATCTAATGAAAGGAATTAATTTAATCTAGTATGAATTAAAAATCCAACTAGATTAAAAGTGTAAGCCCATGTGGGATTTATATTAAGCCCAAGAGGTTAATTCTATGAAGCCCAAAGCAAATAAATGCAAGCCCAAAAGATAAATTGATTAGATTAAGAACTAAGCCCAAATGATGATCCACTAGTTGAATAGGATCCATGGGGCAACCCATGGGTGTAGTAGTGTGCAAGAACTTTGAGTGATGGCAAAGATTACTTAATGAGTAAGATATCAATAGTAATGAGGTTAGTTAAGGAGGTGGGATGCCTAATGACCTTAATACCCTAACCTTAGCTCTTCTATAAATAGCAAGCCCTTTTATTCATTTGTTGCTTGTTATTTTAATACAACATTAATCAACTTATTGGTTAGAGAGAATAAGCACTTTGAAGCTTAACCTTCCATTGTTAGATTTCCAAAGAAAGAGAAGTAGTCTTCAAAGGTAATTGATCTTGTCTCTTCTATCTTTATCATAGTAAGGTGATAAGAGAAGTGTAATCTAAATGAACTTAGCTGCTAAGAACATAAGAGAAGTGGATAGACAATGGACTTAAGCCGAATAAAGTTATGAATAAGTAATTTGAACCTAAATAAGTTATTAACTTATGATGAACTTGTCATATGAATTAGTATGTTGGATAAGATGTGAGAACATTGAGTAAAGGACTTAATTCAATAATTAGTCATAATGAAATGAAAATCATGTAGTGAAGAAATTGTTAATTTATGAGCTTATGAAGAATAAACCATAACCTAATTTTAATATAAGTTGTTATATCATATAAGTTGAGGTGTCTAGATAATGAAATGAATGTAATTGGAATGATGAACAAATTACTAGTAATGAAGTTTTGCCAGAATTCACACGATTGGACGATAATCGTCGAATTCTTGAAATTCTCGGAATGGAAGTCGTATTTTGTATTTGAACTCATAAACATTGGTTTTCGATGGAGACAAGTCGTATTTGGCATTATAGAGTTCGCGGACTCGAAAATGGCCGGATTCCGACTTAGAACGAAGAAACGAGCGTTGAACGTTCGCGAACGTTTATCGTTTCGTTAAAAATGGACTAATAGGTGTAATTTTAGCAAACGAAGTCGAATAGATAAAATTCTTGCATGAACACGTAGAGTATGTAATTTGTGAACCGTAGGCTCTTGAACGAGCCAATTCGGACTTATAACGAAGGAGTTACGAGTCCGGGAATCTCACCATTTGAAAAATTTGTCAAACATTTCTGTGGCTCAGAGTCCGCGCCGCGGCATGACTCCAAGCTAATTAGCCAGCATCACAACGCCAAAGTGAACCTCACTACAAACTCGCGCCACAGCGCGACAAGTAACAAAGGGATTCATGACCGCAAAGTCGGTTTTCGGGCAATAATAATGGTGATGTGTGCGACATGACACCAAGAGTAATAGTTTGGCTGCGCAATTAGCTGACCTCATGACCTAGATAATGAAAAAGGTTTACATGTTGAGTATGAAGAGTAATTGATGAGCAATTAAATAAGGATCTTAATGAAACATTGTTAAGACATAATTAAGCCTTAAGTATGAACACTTAGGGTTAAGTTAAGTCAATTACATATGAACGTAAGAATGAGCGTAATGGAAGCTTAGAACCAATAATAACAAATGTAATACGTAATTAGATTGAGAAGAAGGGTAAGATTCTTTAGGAACCATGTATGTTTATTCATGACCTAATGTGATATGTGATGTTATCATTTACTGTAGAGACCTTAAAGACTTAAAGTGCACGTGTTATGTCTGTAAGCAGACGCTAAAGGCAAGTATTCTAACCCTTGTTCCAGTTTATTCTGGATAAGTCTTTGTGATTCATGTATTCTTCGCATGAGTTAATGTCTGATGAAGTTAACGCCAATTCCTTCGGCTAGACTTACGATATGTTTGATTCTTTTAATCTTTCAAGTATGTATAATTATTTACCAAACTAATATTGTTGTGGTTTTTCAAAAGGAGACTGAATATGCTAAATTGTTTTGTTGTCAAACGATAGGCACGTGAGGTTGCCACAACTTAAATGTATACACGTTTAATGAATGTAGTGTTGATCAACATTGAGTACTATAGGCTGATCACCTAGACCTGCTCGTAAGCTATGCCGGACTTACGGACTTAGTGTTGGGACGTCCTTTTCAAGGTACTTATGAAATACTCACGGTCTTGTACCGGAATTGATGTTTTACTGAATATTGTCGTTGTAAAACGTTTTGAATGAAAAGAAGTGCTATTTTGAATCATCGATAGTACTTCGTAACTATTGTTCAGTTATTGAAGATAGATGATTCCTATGTTTCAAGCATGCTAGTTTTATTAGAATTGTTGTACTTGCTGAGCTAGTTAGGCTCATTCTTTCTTGAACCATATGAATGCAGCTAAGATCGAACGGACCGATGGATCCGATAAGGATAAAGGGAATGCTAAGGCGAACCCGTAGATTACCTATGTAATAGTATAGGTTTAGTAATGATAATATTTTATATTATGACAAGAAGATATGTAATGGTTATAAAAGAACCTGAGAGAATGTTAATATTACTTTGAATATATATATAAGATATATTCTTTCTTTTGAGGTATTTCAATTGAATGATTGTGTGAACTGTAGCACCATGTAACACCATCTGTCGGGTTGGAAGATACCCGAATTTGGGGGCGTCAAAGGTTGGTATCAGAGCATTAGGTTATAAAACTTAAGGGGGGAAATAAAACCTTAAGTCATAACCTTAAGAAAAGTCAAAGAATAAAAGATGGAAGATAACCTTATAAAAATGCATTATATATGTTATGTGTTTTTATTATTCTACTAACGTGTACTAATCAAACTTTTGTGTTGTTGTAAATGTCAGGAAAAAATAGAGACGTGTAGGTAGTCAGTGAAGGATCGGTTAATCATGTAGAGATTATATCGAACCCCATAGCAGCAGATCCCGAGATAGCGGTGGTTGAGTCTGGAGACTCAGAGAGCCTAGACCTCATGTCCGTGTTTGACGACATGTTGGAAGAAGAAGTGGAGGTAGTGTCATTCAACCCCGTAGCAATAGCAGCAGAGATGGCTCCAGGGGAGTCAATGATGTCGTTATTCATGTCAGTGCTAGATAGGAACATCCACTACTGTTAGGAGGTTAAGGAGCTGAAGGCAGAGCTCCAAGTTGTTATAGAAGACAAGACGGACGTGGAGTCCATATGGGAACAGGAGCATGATGAAAGGGTTTTGGCTAAGGACAAGGTCCATGAGCTAAAACAGGAGGTCTTTGAGCTCAGGGGGGAGCTAAAGACCAAGAAACAAAAGATAGGGAGAATGCCCTATATCCATAGGAGTTCTCATCTGATTTCTATTTTGCAGTAGTCTGGTTATCCCGTAGAGGCAGAAGCAAGGACATGACATACTATCAGCCGTGATATTATTTCCGATCTTGCCAAGGCGGATTTTGAGAATGCCTTAAGGCAGATGTGATCTAGTAGTGGCTAGATTAGGTTAGATATGTAAATATTTTGTATCTTGTAGTGACGTAAAACCCTCTTTTGTATAATAAAGGGTAAATTGTTGTAAATCCCAATTTTTGGAAAGTAATTGCGGGAAAGTAATGTAATCAGCTTAGGTTGTGTAATGTAACCGATGTATTATTATACTACAATGAATTAATATAAGTTTCTTTTTCAGAAAATATAGAGTAATGAATGGTTGAGTTATTGTTTAAAATTGAATAATAACGAAATGTGTTGTTTATTGTAACATCAAAATTCTGCCAAGAAGAGTACCACGTAATCAGGGTGCGAACACAAACCAACAGGAGGGAGGTTCGGTTAACCCTATGCAGGAGTTCGTAAATCTATTAAACACAACATTTAATAGAACTGGGGCTAACATCCCCATAAATCCTGGTGTAGTACGAGCTACTACGTTTAAAGACTTTAAGAGTGTGGGTCCGCTGGAGTTCAAAGGAACTACTGACCCTATCGAAGCCCAAACATGGGTGAAGGAAATTGAGAAGGAATTTGTGATAGAAAATGTCGATGAGGCCCAGAAGGTTGCCTTTGCAACCTACATGATGAAGGGAGAGGCCAAATTTTGGTGGGAGGCCAATCTGGCTAGGGCCGGAATAGATGTGATAACGTGGGTGAGGTTCAAGGAAATATTCTACGAGAACTACTTTCCCACGAGCATGCAGGGAAGGATGGAGATGCGGTTTCTAGAGTTGAAACAAGGGGACATGACGGTTCCCCAATACGCCGCCAAGTTTAATGAACTGACAAGGTTCGCTCCACACCAAGTGGATACCGAGGTGAGAAAAGCTCGACGGTTCGAGCAAGGCTTGAAACCCTGGCTCTATAACCGTATTTCTGTGTTCCAAAGTACTTCTTTTGGAGTTGTTTTAGAGAAGGCAATAATTACCGAAGGTGGTAGCAAGGCGTTGAGCCAATACCACAATGATAAGAAAAACATAGGGAAAGTGGATGGGGGAATAAATGTTGAAGGTGCCAGCGGGAGTGACGAGGGTTATAAGAGGAAGGTAGTTAGCTCTGGGAATACCAGAGTGAAACAAGGAGACCTGAAGAGGAGGATTGAGGCCTGTAAGACCTACGAGAAGACTCATTTAGGAGTCTGTCTCATGGTTAAGGCCGTGTGTTACAACAATGGACAGGAGGGGCATATTTCGCCTAACTGTCCGAGTCCGAAGAAAAATCATGGATGCTTTGTCTGTGGGTCAACTGACCACATGGCGAAGAACTGCCCAAAGAGGGGGACGGACGGGATTAAGGGCACCAATAATGGTAAGTTAACTAGTGGGGGTCTAGCGCAACAGGGTAGGCAGATGGCCCGTACCTTTAATATGACCGTCCAAGACGCGATGGCCTCGGGGGTCGTAGTCGTAGGTATTACTCCGATCAACGACCTAAATGTATACGTGTTGTTTGACTCGGGTGCTACTTGTTCGTTTAACGCATGTGATTTTGCTAGACGATTAGGATTACTTCCCGAAAAGTTGCATATACCTTTAAATATTAAGGTAGCAAATGAAGAGATAATTCATGTTGAAGATATTCATAGGAGTTGTTACGTAGACATTCGAGATTGTAAATTATCGGTAGATCTGATACCGATATAGTTAGAAAATTCGACGTAATTCTCAGAATGGATTGGTTGGTTAATCATGGGGCAATTATAGATTTTCAAAAGAAAAGCGTAAATATTAAAACATTAAGACAACCTCATGTAACATTTTACGGTAATAAATCGTCGGGACGTTCGTGTTGTCTTACTATGACACAAACTAGGAAATTATTAAGGAAGAGGTGTGTAGGCTATTTGTGTCATGTGGTTGATACCCAGAGAGTGTGAGAGACCATGGAACAAATACCTATAGTGAGTGAATTCATGGATGTATTTCCTTGTGAATTACCGGGTCTTCCACCGGATAGAGAGACCGAGTTCGTAATAGACATTATGCGGAGGAGCGGCACCAGTTTCGAGAACATAGTATATCGTATGGCACCGGTGGAGATGAAGGAGTTGATGGTGCGATTGCAAGAACTATTAGACCGGAAAAGTTACAACCAAGAGTGTTTCACCGTGGAGAAGCCTTGCGGTATTGTTTGTCAAGAAGAAGGACGGATCGTTAAGACTTTGTATATCGACTATCGAGAGTTGAACAAGTTGACGATAAAGAATAAGTATCCATTGCCCAGGATCGATGATCTTTTTGATCGATTGAAAGGAAAAATATATTTTTCAAAATAGATTTAAGGAACGGGTATCATCACCTAAAGGTTAGGAATGAAGGCGTGTCAAAGATGCATTCGGGACTCGTTATGGTCATTCTGAGTTTACGGTGATGTCATTTGGGTTGACTAATGCACCACTTTGCATTTATGGATATGATGAACAGAGTGTTCAAATAATATTTGGACAAGTTTTTTGTGGTGTTTATCAATGATATTCTAGTCT
Organism: Panax quinquefolius; assembly: GCA_020205615.1. Taxonomy (NCBI): domain Eukaryota; kingdom Viridiplantae; phylum Streptophyta; class Magnoliopsida; order Apiales; family Araliaceae; genus Panax; species Panax quinquefolius. The sequence goes on along the minus strand of CM035171.1, from coordinate 62,564,615 downwards.
ATTCTAAGACACCAGAAGATCACGCTGAACACCTAAGGATAGTGTTGGAGACACTAAGGAAGGAGAAGTTATATATGAAGTTCACTAAGTGTGAATTTTGGTTAGAGAGGGTACAGTTTTTAGGTCATGTCATTGACCACGAGGGTATTTTCGTAGATCCAATGAAGGTGGAAGCCGTGATAAATTGGGAACAACAACCGAAGACACAGAAAGCGGAGTGCGGAGTTTCCTAGGGTTAGCGGGTTACTATCGGAGATTCATTCAGGATTTTTCGAAGATAGCTACTCCGTTGACTAATTTGACAAGGAAGATGGTGAAGTACGTGTGGACGGAGAAGTGCGAAGACAGTTTTCAAGAACTGAAGAAAAGATTGAGTGAAGCGCCTGTTTTGTCATTACCCGATGACATAAGAAATTTCGTAGTTTATAGCGATGCTTCGCATAGAGGACTTGGTTGCGTGCTCATGCAGCATGGCAAGGTCATTGCGTATGCATCTAGGCAGTTGAAGGATTATGAGAAAGTTTACCCTACTCATGATCTGGAACTGGCCGCGGTGGTGTTTGCCTTAAAGATATGGCGACATTATCTTTATGGGGAAAAGTGTGAGATATACACGGACCACAAGAGTCTAAAATATATCTTCACACAGAAGGAGTTGAATATGAGACAGAGGAGATGGCTGGAGTTGATAAAGGATTACGACTGTGAAATCCTGTATCACCTTGGAAAAGCCAATGTAGTTGCTGACGCCTTAAGTAGAAAGGGCCGGGATAAGTTTTCTATGTTAACAGCTCAAACTGAGTTAATAACAAAGATGGCTAGGATGGAGATATAGGTGAAGTTGCCAAGTGAGGCGGATCAGAGACTGTTTGCGATGGAGATTCAATCTACCATCGTAGAGAGAGTTAAGGAGGTGCAGCTCAAAACTGATGAGTGTGACCAGATGAAGAAGAGGTTGACCCATGAAAAAGATATTAAGTTTAGTCTTGATAATGAGGGATTATTAAGATTTGAAGGAAGAATTTGGGTTACGAATGAGACAGAATTAAAGGAGCAAGTTTTATAAGAGGCTCATAGTTCAAGGTACTCGATGCATCCTGGTAGCACTAAGATGTATCAAGACCTCCGACAGAGTTTTTGGTGGCCGAACATGAAGAGAGAAATAGCAGAGTATGTAAGTAGGTGCTTGACTTGTCAGAAGGTTAAGGCCGAACATCAACGACCAAGTGACTTACTACAGTCATTGGAGATTTCGGAGTGGAAGTGAGAGCATATCACGATGGACTTTGTGGTGGGACTTCCGACTACTTAGAAAGGGTATGATGTGATTTGGGTGATAGTGGAACGGTTGACGAAGTCGGCTCACTTTTTGCCAATTCGGATTAAGTATAACTTGGATCAGTTAGCTAAACTTTATGTTAAGGAAATTATTTCTAGACATGGAGTACCAGTTTCAATTGTGTCAGATCGTGACCCACGATTCACATCGAACTTTTGGAGAAGTCTTCAAGAGCAGTTGGGGATGCAGTTGAAGTTGAGTACGACATATCATCCACAAACCGATGGACAGAGTGAGAGGACAATTCAGACGTTAGAAGATATGTTAAGATCTTGCGTCATGGATTTCAAGGGTATTAGTAGAGTTTGCGTATAACAACAGTTATCATGCAAGCATAGGTATGCCGCCCTATGAAGATTTATACGGAAGGAAGTGCCGAACGCCATTGTATTGGGATGAAGTGGGAGAACGCATAATGCTAGGACCCGAATTGGTGCACCAAACAGTGGATATAGTGAAGCTAATACGAATGTGATTTGTAGTAGCTCAAACAGACAAAAGAAGTTTACAAATTTACACCGAGTGAATAGGGAGTTCGAGGTAGGCTAGTATGTATTTCTAAAGGTATCTCCCTGGAAAGGAAAGATACGCTTTAGAAAGAAGGGAAAGTTAAGTCACAGGTTTATAGGACCTTTCGAGATATTTGATAAAGTGGGAGGTGTAGCATACGTGGTAGCATTACCTCCAGACTTAGAACGAATACATAATGTATTTCACGTATCAGTATTGCGACCCTATAAGCCTGATTACAAGCACGTAATAGAGTATGAACCGATTTACATCGAGAAGGACTTAACCTATGAGGAGATGTCGATTCAAATTATTGATCGAAAAGAGCAAGTTCTACAGAACAAAGTTATATCATCTATAAAGGTGTTATGGAAGAACCATGATGTCGAAGAAGCAACGTGGGAATCGGAAGACAAGATGAAAAGGATTACCCTCAATGGTTTGAGTAATTTTTTCTTATAGCGAGATTCTGGGGACAGAATCCTTATAAGGGGGGGAGAGTGTAACGCCCCGGAAAATAATAAAATAATGAATAAACACGTTTATAATGAATAAAATAATACTATTTATTATTATTATGTGTTAGTAAGATGAACGTCGTTCTATAACTTAGAAACGTTGGAACATCATAGTATTTGAACCACGTGAATGAATTAAAGTGTTTGAATTTCCAAGACGAAAATAAATGTTTTTCGAGAAAGTTTCTGAAAAACACTATTCACCATTTACTGCTCGGGAATTTTTTTTGAACTTCCAAGAAATACGTAACGTAATAATATCAAGGTAAGATGGATTATGTAATAATAATCTAAGTATGGAAAACGCAATATTTCGCATGCGGACTTAAATTGTGAATGTAAGTATTAAAAATCTAATTAAAGGAATTAATGTAATATAGTATGAATTAAAAATCCAACTAGATTAAAAGTGTAAGCCCGTGTGGGATTTAAATTAAGCCCAACAGGCTAATACTATGAAGCCCAAAGCAAATAAATGCAAGCCCAAAAGATAAATTGATTAGATTAAGAACTAAGCCCAACTGATGATCCACTAGTTGAATAGGATCCATGGGGCAAACCCATGGGTGTAGTAGTGGGCAAGAACTTTGAGTGATGGCCAAGATTACTTAATGAGCAAGATATCAATAGTAAGGAGGTTAGGTAAAGAGGTGGGATGCCTAATGACCTTAATACCCTAACCTTAGCTCCTCTATAAATAACAACCACTTTTATTCATTTGTTGCTTGTTATTTTCATACAACATTAATCAACTTATTGGTTAGAGAGAATAAGCACTTTGAAGCTTAACCTTCCATTGTTAGATTTCCAAAGAAAGAGAAGTAGTCTTCAAAGGTAATTGATCTTGTCTCTTCTATCTCTATCATAGTAGGGTGATAAGAGAAGTGTAATCTAAATGAACTTAGATGCTAAGAACATAAGAGAAGTGGATAAGCAATGGACTTAAGCCGAATAAAGTTATGAATAAGTAACTTGAACCTAAATAAGTTATTAACTTATGATGAACTTGTCATATGATTGTCATATGAATTAGTATGTTGGATAAGATGTGAGAACATTGAGTAAAGGACTTCAATCAATAATAAGTCATAATGAAATGAAAATCATGTAGTGAAGAAATTGTTAAGTTATGAGCTTATGAAGAATAAGCCATAACCTAATTTTAATATAAGTTGTTATATCATATAAGTTGAGGTGTCTAGATAATGAAATGAATGTATTTGGAATGATGAACAAATCACTAGTAATGAAGTTTTGCTAGAATTCACACGATTGGACGATAATCGTCGAATTCGTGAAATTCTCAGAATGGAAGTCGTATTTTGTATTTGAACTCGGAAACGTTGGTTTTCGATGGAGACAAATCGTATTTGGCATTATAGAGTTGCGGACTCAAAAATGGCCGGATTCCGACTTAGAATGAAGAAACGAGCGTTGAACGTTCGCGAACGTTTATCGTTTCGTTAAAAATGGACTAATAGGTGTACTTTTAGCAAACGAAATCGAATAGATAAAATTCTTGCATGAACATGTAGAGTATGTAATTTATGAACCGTAGGCTCTTGAACGAGCCAATTCGGACTTATAATGAAGGAGTTACGAGTCTGGGAATCTCACCATTTGAAAAATTTATCAAACATTTATGTGGCTCAGAGTTCGCGGCAAGGCATGACTCCAAGCCAATTAGTCAGTGGCCATGCAGTGAAAGTGAGCCTCACGTGCGAACAAACACTTCGCTGCAGCGATGCGACAAGCAACAAAGGACTCATGGCGGCAGGAGTTCAGTTTTCTAAGCAATAATAGGTGGCGTCGAAGTGTGGCACAAGAGTAATAATCGGCATCGCATGGCATGACCTCATAACCTAGATAATGAAAAAGGTTTACATGTTGAGTATGAAGAGTAATTGATGAGCAATTAAATAAGGATCTTAATGAAACATTGTTAAGAAATAATTAAGCCTTAAGTATGAACACTTAGGGTTAATTTAAGTCAATTACATCTGAACGTAAGAATGACGTAACGAATTGCCGGAACCAATAATAACAAATTTAATACGTAATTAGATTGAGAAGAAGGGTAAGATTCTTTAGGAACCATGTATGTTTATTCATGACCTAATGTGATATGTGATGTTATCATTTACTGTAGAGACCTTAAAGACTTAAAGTGCACGTGTTATATCTATAAGCAAACGCTAAAGGCAAGTATTCTAACCCTTGTTCCAATTCATTCTGGACAAGACTTTGTGATTCATGTATTCTTCGTATGAGTTAATATCTGATGAAGTCAACACCAATTCCTTCGGCTAGACTTAGGATATGTTAGATTATTTTAATCTTTCAAGTATGTTTAATGATTTACCAAATTAATATTGTTGTGGTTTTCAAAAGGAGACTGAATATGCTAAATTGTTTTGTCGTCAAACGACAGGCACGTGAGGTTTCCACAACTTAAACGTATACACGTTTAATGAATGAAGTGTTGATCAACATAGAGTACTATAGGCTGATCACCTAGACGTGCTAGTAAGCTATGTCAGACTTACGAACTTAGTGACGTGCTCATAAGCTATGCCGGACTTACGGACTTAGTGTTGGGACGACCTTTTCAAAGTACTTATGAAATACTCACGGTCTTGTACCGGAATTGATGTTTTACTGAATATTGTTTTTGTAAAACGTTTTGAATGAAAAGAAGTCCTATTTTGAATCATCGATAGTACTTCGTAACTATTGTTCAGTATGAAGATATACAATTCCTATGTTTCAAGCATGCTAGTTTTATTAGATTTGTTGTACTTGCTGAGCTAGTTAGGCTCATTCTTGCTTGAACCATATGAATGCAACTATAATAGAAACGGATAGATGGATCCGTGAAGATAAAGGGAAGGCTAAGGCGAACCCGTAGATTACCTATGTAATAGTATAGGTTTTGTAATGATAATATTTTATATTATGACAAGAACAAATGTAATGGTTATAAAGAACCTGGGAGAATGTTAATATTACGTTGAATATATATAAGATATATTCATTCTTTAGAGGTATTTCAATTGAATGATTGTGTGAACTGTAGCACCGTGTAGCACCATCTATCAGGTTGGAAGATACCCGAATTTGGGGGCGTCACAGGTACTACCGAATGATGATCCCTATGATCACTTAATAAATTTTGTGGAGATCTGTGATACATTTAAATGTAATAGAGTGTCTGACGATACCATTAGACTCCGGTTGTTTCCATTCACCTTAAGGGGCAAAGCCAAGAGCTGGCTACATTCATTACCATCAGGCTCCATCACCACATGGGCTGACTTGGCATGATATCACTTCTTTTGTCCAGTTCGAATCAGAATCCTTGTACGACTCGTGGGAGCAATTCAAGGATCTTCTGAGGAAATGCCCTCACCATGGATTTCCATAATGGCTTCCTATCCAGACCTTTTATAATGGGCTATCCGGATCAACTCGTTCGAGTATTGATGCCGCGTCTGGAGGGGCCTTCATGGCTAAACATTACACAGCAAGGTACGAACTAGTGGAAACAATGGCGGCCAATAATTATCAATGGTTGAATGATAGGCAAGCCCCTAGAAGAGAATCGGGGGTATATGAGGTTGACTCGTTCACATCATTAGCGGCTCAGGTTACAGCACTAACGAAATGGCTAGACACCATGGGACCATCAGCAGTGTAGAATATGCAGAGTGTCGTAGTCCAGTGTGAGTTATGTCAAGGGAGCCACCCTACTGATCAGTGTGCATTAAGCCCTGAGTCAGTTCAATTTGTTTCCAACTACAGGCGATAACAAAATTCTAATCTTCCCACTCATTACCACCTGGGCTTGAGAAATTGTAATAACCTGATATTTTCTATATAATTAAATAAGAAATTATGCGTATAATTTTTTTTTAAAAAATAAATGTGGAAATATGTGCAAGATAATGTGTATATATATATGATTTATAAAAAAAATTTATTACATTAATAATTACAAGTCATTTTATTTTAAAACTATCGATCGTTATAAAGTATGTTCTGATAATACTTTATTTTATAAGTAGAAATGTTTTTATGAATTATTTTCTATGAAAATTTGAGTATATATTATGTCAGGAATAAGCATGTGAATGTTATTCCTATTTACATATGATTTGATTATGATATATATGAATAAATATGCAAGTATGTTTGCTTTAAGAAAAGCTGTAAAGTCCTTTGATAGATAATAGAAACATGTGTACAAGGACTTAGAATGAATTGATCAAGTATGTTAGGTTGATCCTATATAAGCAAAACAGCTTTGTAAAGTCCTTAAAAGAAATGATGTACAAGGACTATAAACATATTAAGATCAAGCATGTTAGGTTGATCTTATGATATAATAGATAAGCTTCATCGATCGTCAGTGAGTTAGCATCGCACTGTAAATCGAGTGATGCCGGAGAGTCAAGGAAAACTCGTGAGCTATCGGTAGTAATCGTAGTCTGCAAGATAGTAGATCTCATAGTTAAGTATTGCGCCGGGAGAGAGACGAGGAAGGATCGTAGTGTGTCGAGGAGAACTTCCTCAGGGTCGTAGTCTGCTGAGGAAGTCATGTTCAGAATCGTAGAGACAACCTACCTACGAGCCGACCAAGTATCTGTCAAAGCCAAGTCAAGAATCATAGACTACACTCAGAGTCGTAGAGTCTACTGATCATACTAGGGGCAGAGATCGTAGTTGAGCAAGATCAGATGAAGACAACAAACACAAGAAAGAAATCGTAGAGTGTCAAGATCTTATCTCGGAGTCGTAGTGTCTACACAGCCAAAGCTGAATCGTAGAGTATAGAACTAAGATCTCAATAGATGTGCTCACAATGCCATGGTAGAATCGTAAAGCAAATACGATTCTCAATAAATGAGCACTCCCAGAATATCCAAAGGAATGAAGCCTCTAGTTGGCACTGCAAAGATACATCCCATCTGAAGGAAACCAGAGAGCACTCAATGAATGACATGCAAGCTAACAGAAGATCTAAGCACCAACCCAATCAGCATCCAGATTGAGTTGTGAAGCCATTCAGGATGAAGTATTCCACAAGGAGATCAGAAGAAGACTTCAGTAACTGACTAAGGAAAGTCAGCAAGTGCAGTAGTTGTCAAGCAGACAGAAGACAACGATCTTGGAAGCTACCAGGATCGTAGTATTTGCTAAACAAAGAAATAACTGATTGAGTGCATACAGAGATACTGGACTGCTTCTGAATAACAAGGCTAAATTGATTAAGCATTGGGTCAGTCCATTTATGATTAGTGAATGGGAGATTACAATGGAAAAAGCGAGCTGGACACGCCACAAATCTGAAATTTCTTGTTATTCAGAAAGGGCCAAAACAAAGAAGTCAAGTCATTAGTCTCTAAGAGCTGTTGAGGTAAACAAAAGTGTTGAAGCACTGCACAAGAGAAGGAAGAGGTGTTCTATATTGAAGATTCAATCAACACTCTTCAAGAACGTAGGGTTGTCTCTACCAGTCAACAAGACACTACGATCAGGTCCATGAAGACATACATCAGAATCGTAGAGTTCGAACAGCTGAAGATTGAAGCACTAGCAACAGTTCAATCTGAAGGTTGATATTTGTACAAGAGCTTATTGAGAGCATCGATGCAAAAGGACAACCTCTGATCAAGAAATTAGAAGGGTGAAATAAAGTCTTTGACCTACCCAAGGCATAAAAGTAATATAACTGACTGGGTAGGTGAAACAGTAAACTGTAGTGTCAGAAAGTCAGAAAAAGTTGTCATGTCACATCTGCAGTCTGCACCAAGCAACTCGAGATCTGTGAAGCATTTCTAAGAGCTTTCAACTGTTACTTTCCAACGGGAAGATTGGGAAGGAGTATAAATCTACTAGAGCTTCAAAGATCAAAGGTTGCTGGAGTTGCTGAGTTTTGGAGAACTAGTGGACTGATCTAACCAACGTAAATACTGAGTGACCGACGAAGGTCTGAAGGCTCACTCTACGATCCACCAAGAACACTTAGAGACATAAAAAGAAGTAATTAAAAGTGAGAATTCTACAATGTAGAAGTGAGAGTTCTATTACGAGAAGAGTGTTCTGAACTGCCGAGAGAAAGAAGAGCATAAAGGTTATCTTGATGTCAATCATAGGAAGACTCTAAGTACCAGAGAGAAGAGCCTACAGTCATCTTAGCAAGCCCATCTTGAGAAGGCATCAAGTATCAAGAAGGAAGATCACCAACGTCATCATTGTGGCAAGTATGAGAAAGTTTCTAAGTACCTAGCAGAAGAGCTTATAGTCATCTTAGAAACCCATCATGTGCAGCCATCAAGTATCAAGAGGAATGATCTTCAAGGCAGTTCATCAAGGGATCATCAGAAGAGGTTTAGTAACTGAAGAAACTGAGCATCATGCAACACTCAAATAAACAAATAACTCAACAACAAGAAGCCAGTGCCTGAGGGGTCCTTGTCCGGAGGGACTAAATGAAGTTCCAAGCCTGCTGGGCTTGAAGAGTTCCTAGGGAACTAGAGATGTTCTAAGGCTACTGGCCTTGAAGAGTTCTTAGTGAACTGGAGTCCCAAGGTTGCTGGCCTTGAAGGAATCTTAGTGATTCAAGGTGGTGCCCTTCCTTAGTGAAAATCCTGCTAGTTGAAAGTAGAAGAGTGGATTAGGAGCTTGAGTCTCTGAACCAATTAAAACCCCTTGTGTCATTTACCTTATGTCATTTACATTATGTATATTAACTGCTATAACTGCTATGTATGTTTTAACTACTTACAACTGAACTAACTCTAAGAACAATGTATGTATGATTATGAATATATCAATGAAGGGGATCTTTTACTTATTCTGTTGTGCTTGAAACGATTGTTATGTTTGTCATATGCTAAATCATTAGCTATGCAAAATAAACCAGAAAAGTATTTGAAACGAAAAAGGATATATTCAACCCCCCTTCTAGATCTATATTGTGCCTACTGGGAACTAACATATTATTTAAATAATATATGTAATGATTATTAGAATTATTATAATAACTATTTTATTAGATGAATTTATTTCAAATTAATTAAGTTAATTATTTTAACTTAATAATGGTGTATATGAATGTTATGTCGGGTATGTAATCCAAACCCTAATTCTAGGTTTTGGCTAAGGAGTGAAAATAATAATATAATATTATTTATATTTCAGTGGTATAAATATGTAAGTTATGTTGTAAGGACTTTGATATGGACTTGAAATCATGCATTGATCAGATCCAGATTACAAGATATTCTTGCTCAACCTTAGTGTCTGACAAGAGTTTGCTAGCTCTATATCTGTCAAAATTTATGTGTTTTGATGATGTTATTATATCTATGTTATAGCCTTCTATGTGTACTTTAGATTCATGCCTTTATATCACTCAAATCATCAATTGATCGAATATAGTAGATGGTCACAGTAGGTCACCCGGTCACGATTTCAATTTTCTGGAATTTCCAGAAACGTATGAGCGAGTTTTCTGACCATGTTTGACCATATTGAATCTAATGATGTTGATGTTGTTGGGTGATCTGTTGATATATATATATATATATATATATATATATATATATATATATATATATATATATATATATATGTTCTATGACATTAGTACTAAATGTATGAACCATGAGATCGACCATTTAATGATCAGAACATAAAAGAAATCGAGCAAGAAATTGGGCACTCGAAATTGCCTAGGTTTCTGGGTTACCCAGGAACTTTCTAATAGAAACTTTGGAGACTCACATCTTTTTGATTAATTATGTTTAGACTTGACCATTGATTGATGTAAGACCCCAACTTTTATAAATAAAGATGAATTTTTTATAAATATTATTTTTGAATATTATGGAATGAATTTGATATAATGTTATAGTTGTGGGTAATATTTATAAATTTTGAAAGGTACGCAAGTTGTTATATAATATTCGATTGGTCGGGGAATATTCGTTTTAATAGGGAATATTAAATACAACTAAGACAATCATTGGTGGACCCCACAACGGAATTATTGCCGGATTAAGAAAATGACAAAAATACTTTATGAAAATAACGGCGGAAGTTTTACCGTTAACTGTTGAAACACCTGGTGTTAAAAGTACAGTAATACGCGTGGTTGCATAATAGCACATGTTATTGATTATTGATGCTTACGTGAGAAGTCACTCAGTTTTGTTCAATTACTGCTATAGTAATTGTTGTCAATTTTGATTATTATATGGACCCCACATTTACCCATTTTTCAAAATAGTCGGTAGAAAATTATTTTATATAATAAAAGGTGGGGGCCCACGTTTGAAATTGAAGCAGGAAGTTGGCTGATGTTTTCACGGGAGTTATTTTATGGTGGGTTTTGTAATAATTGTGTGTATATATATATACATATATATATATATATGATGATTGATTATATATATATATATATATATATATTATATACTAGATGATTGTTATTAGGGAGGGTTGGGAAATCACGGGTTCTACCCCGTGAATGTATAAAAGGAGCATATGTTATATATATATAAATAATATATATATATATATATATAATATATTATATTTTATTTAAAAGATTTTGTTTTATTAGAATATTTTATTAAATCAATCTGGACCAGTCCATTTAAAAGTAAATCAATCGGGACCGTTCATGAATTAGTTACTATATGAGACCATTCTTCTATAAATGAAGCTCATTCCTTCATTATTTATTATGAATTCCTTTGAAACTACAGAGAGAAATTTTAAAGAAACTATAGAAAATAATTACGCTACTTCCCTACTCTTATATTAGGTTTCTTTTTACGGTAAGGTATTATTTCTTTTGTATTCATGAAGAGAACTTACATTATTTCATTATCTATTATTCTATTGGAATAACCTGTATACACGGGCTACCCTATACTTGGTGAAATTCTTCTGTTATTTCATTATTTATTATTCTGTTGGAACATCATGTCTATGCGTTTACGCATGACCTGGTTCCGTTGTTTTTTATTCTGCTGAACATCCATGCATGCATGTTTACGCATGACACAGTTCCATTATTTATTATTCGTTGGAATACCATGTGTCGGTGCGTTACGCGCATGGCCTGCTTCCATTATTTATTATTCTATTAGAATATCCCGCTTGGAATGCGTTTACGTGACGACCGTTCCATTATTTATTATTTTGTTGGAATAAACCATGCATGCGATTTCATCGTATGCGTGGTGATTTATTTTGTTATTCCATTCTTTATTATACTCAATTGGTTAAAGTTATGACTTCTATACTCCATGAAATTAGTGGAATATCCTTGATATTTGTGCTTCATCCTGTATCTTTTCATGGAAATATTCTTCTGAGCATTCTTCAATTTTACTCTACAAAGCAGTATCATGTTGACAATTTGGACGTTATTAGTTCCTAGATAAATTAATTGTTGAACTTGTTTTATTGAATTCTTATATCATTGTCATCATCCTCATGTTTATATTATGTTAAAAGTCATCTGTGGCCTGTAGTGCATAGATGGACTTGGTATGATTATGACCAAGGATTATTCGGTATAATCATGACCGTAATGTTACAAATGATGTGGAAAAAGTCCTCATTGGCCCGTAGTGCATTGATGGACAGTTGTTTGCATGATCATAACCATTGATGAATACACGAATATCATTGGCCAGTAGTGCATTGATAATTTGTGGTTGTGATACTAATGAATATCCTTGGCTGTAGTGCAGGGAAGATATGGAGTATTTAATAAGCTGAGTCTCAGCGATAAAAAGTGATGAAAAATCTTTTAAATTATAGAAGATAGTAGATTTTATTCTTTGCTTGACTCTTCTAATGGATTGCTTGTCCCGCTGCAGTTAAACTTGATGTTTGTTATATTTTATCAGTTTAACACTATTGAAGGCTAATGATAAATTATTCTGCATTATCTTAGTCATAATATTTCTTACTGGGCTAGTTGAGCTCACCCTTTCTTTCTCACTGTTCTCTTTAGGAAATGAGAACGTAGCTGGGATTAGTCAGGGAACGGAGTGATGGTCCAGATGGTAGCATTAGTAGTCCTCACTATTCTATTAAATAGTGTGACAATAAATGTAATGAGGACTCCATTGAGTTTGTATATTGTCTAGATGACAATATTTTTATTAAAACTCACAGCATATGTTTAGTCGTATTCTACACGACTGTTGTATAATTAAGTTATTATTTGAATTCTGTACCATGTATTTGGAGACTCAAGATGGGTGATGTATACCTATTTTGTGGGCGTCACAGTTGGTATCAAAGCTTAGGGATATGATCCCTGGCTAAGATGTGAGAATAGAACAAGGAGGGGAGAGACGGGAAATTCCTTCGCTAGTATGACCTACCTAAGTTTTTTTTGGTATTTAATTGGTCGGTCAAAATATAGGGATAATATGTTACATGTCAATTAACCTTTTATTTTGTGGCAGTATCTGAAAATGACATCTGAGAATGTTGAGAATAGCAATTGAGCACAGGCGATCGTTGATTCACCACATATCAATAATCAGGATAATGTGCATCAGAAAGGCGACAATCCTCATGCAAACAACAACACTGACCAAATGATGAATGATGGAATGTTCAGAGGCTTTATGCAATTCATGCAATAGCAAAGTAGAGCGGCTCTGTCCAAAATGTAGGTGGAAACACTGGAAACTCTCGACGGCGGTCACCGCTAAATGATTCAAGGCTGGGACCCACGGAGTTTATTGGAGAGCAAAAACCACTTAAGGCGGAAGCATGGAAAAAGCAGATCACCAAGATATTTGATGTCTTGGGATGCTCCGAGGAGCAAAAGGTTCCCGTTGCCGCCTTTATGTTGTGAGGAGAGGCAGATTACTAATGGGAATCGGTAAAGCATACTCAACCCGCCACACTGAAAATGTCTTGGGAGAAGTTCCAAGAACTATTCAATAACAAGTACTTTCTCGAAAGTATTCATCCCATGAAGGAGGTGGAGTTCATCAAGTTGGAACATAATAATATGACCGTGTCGCAGTACGAAGCAAAGTTTACCGAGTTGTCCCGGTTTGCGTCCCACTTGGTGGATAATGAAGAGAGAATGACGCGGATGTTTTTAAGAGGTTTGAAGCCGGAGATACGTCAACATCTTATTTCTCAGAAACTGTGTTTGTATTCAGATATTGTAAATAGGGCTCAGTTAGTAGAGCGCGATAAGGAGTCAACGCAACCAAAAGAGAGCAGCCAGCAAGATGATAATACTAGCGAGAGCAGTCATCGAAGCGATGACAACAAGCGTGGAGGGAATCCACAGGCCAGAAATGGTAACCACTTTGGTGGTAATCAGGGCCAAAACAATAAGAATGGACATTTCAAGAAGAGGAGATTCAACAATGATGGAAGACGTCAAGACCAAAGACCGTTGTTAAGGAAGGAGAACGACAACCTATCATATGCTTCAAATGCGGAGGGGAGGGACACATCAGTCCAAACTGCGCGATGTCGTCCAAAGCATGTTATAATTGTGGAAGAGAAGGTCACTTAGCCCGATTTTATCATTCACCAAAGACAAGTTCAGCTAGGATGGAGGCACCAAAGGCCGTCCCAAAAATGTCAAAGCTGGTATTGTAAGGGAGAGCGTTTGTTGTGATGTCCCAGAAAGCAAGGAACCCGAATGAGGTTATCACGGGTAAGCTTATCATAAACTCTAGCGAAGTCTATACTTTATTTGATACCGGTTCTACCCATTCTTTTATTTCTCCTACTTGTGCTCAACGATTAAATTTGACTCTGGAAAAATTAGACTTTGACTTATCCGTGGAAACTCCATTGGGAGAAACCTTCATTACATCCACTATTTATAAGTGTTGTTTGGATCAAATCGGTACCCTCACATTACCTGTCAATCTTATTTCATTGAAAATACTTACATTTGACGTGATTCTAGGGATTGATTGGTTAACTACTCATCATGCAAATATTGATTATTTTCGTAAGGTTATTAGCTTTCATATTCCTAATCAACCTATTATGCGAATTCAAGCGACCAAACCATTAAAATCAATTACGGTCATCTCAAGCCATAAAGTTATTCGTTTATTGAAAAACGGATGTCAAGCTTTCTTAGCTCATGTCATGGATCTAAACAAAAATACGTTAGTTTTGAATGATATTTCTATTGTTAATAAACTCTTTGATGTATTCCCTGAAGAACTTCTTGGCCTACCCCCAGAGCGTGAAATTAAATTTTGTATCGACCTTGAACCCGGTACAAAACCCATTTCCAAAGCCCCATATCGAATGGCTCCTATTGAACTTCAGGAGTTAAAGACCCAACTGCAGGAGTTGTTAGACATTGGCTTTATTTGTCCTAGTACTTCTCCTTGGGGTGCTCCTGTTCTATTCGTGAAGAAGAAAGATGTGAGTATGCAACTTTGTATTGATTATCGGGAGTTGAATCACGTCACCATCAAAATAGGTACCCATTTCCATGTATTGATGACCTGTTTGACCAGTTGCAAGGAGCCAAATTCTTTTAAAAGATTGATCTTCGTTCCGGATATCACCAATTAAAGATTAGAACAAATGACATTCCAATGACGGCTTTCAGAACTCGGTACGGGCATTATGAATTCCTAGTCATGTCCTTTGGATAGACTAATGCTCCTGCTGCCTTCATGGATATGATGAACCTAGTATTCAAGGAATATTTGGATCACTTTGTGGTCGTCTTTATTGATGACATCCTTATTTATAACAAAAGTCGTGAAGATCATGAGCAACACTTGAGGCTGGTACTCCAAAAGCTTCGTGAGTATAAGCTTTATGCCAAGTTGAAGAAATGCGAGTTCTGGCTTGAGGAAGTAGCATTCCTTGGGCACGTAGTATCAAAGTCATGGAATATCTGTTGACCCGGCAAAAATTGAAGCAATTCAAAGCTGGGAGCAACCTAAATCAGTGACCGAAGTACGTAGCTTTCTCGGTTTAACTGGTTATTATCGGAGATTCCTGAAAGGATTTTCTCGAATCACTACTCCATTAACTCAACTGACTCGGAAAGATACAAATTTTGGTTGGAGCGAAGAATGTGAGAAGAGTTTTCAAGAACTCAAGAGGAGACTAATTTCAGAACCTGCTCTGACAATACCATCTGGCTCGGAGGGATTTGTCATCTACAGTGATGCTTCGGGAAAAGGGTTGGGATGTGATCTCATGCAACATTGGAAAGTCATAGCCTATACCTTACGATAACTCAAAGAATATGAGAGGAATTATCCTACTCATGATGTAGAGTTCGTAGCTGTTGTCTTTACACTTAAAATTTGGAGGCATTACTTGTATGGGGAGAAAGTGGAGATCTTTACGGATCATAAAAGCCTCAAATATTTCTTCACTCAAAAGGAACTCAACATGCGACAATGATGTTGGCTTGAACTATTGAAAGATTATGATCATACCATCCAATACCATCCTGGAAAAGCGAACGTGGTAGCTAACGCATTGAGTAGAAGATAATATGCAAGTACGAGTGCGATATTGTCAACGCAAAGGCCCATTTTGTGTGACTTGCAAAGGATGGAGATAGAGTTAAAGACTCCAGGGACCCATGTGATGATGGCGAATATACGAGTAGAACCAACTTTAATCGATAAAGTTAAAGCTACTCAAGCTACAGACCTGGAGCTGATACGTATGAGGAAGAAAGTGCAAGAAGGTGCTATGCCGGAAGCAAGAATCGATGAAGAAGGAATACTTCGAGTCAACTCCAGACTTTGTTTTCCTAACGACCCTGATTTAAAGTATAAAATCATGATGGAGGCACACAACACAATGTTTGCAATCCATCTTGGGAGTACCAAAATGTATCATGATATTTGTCATACATTTTGGTGGAGCAATATGAAGAGAGAGATAGCACTGTTTATCTCAAGGTGTCTAACTTGTCAACGAGTTAAAGTGGAGCATCAAGTACCAAAAGGTCCATTGCAACCACTTGAAATTCCAGAATGGAAGTGGGAGCACATTACCATGGATTTCGTTACCGGTCTTCTTAAGGTTTCTCAAGGTATAGATGCGATTTGGGTCATTGCTGATAGATTGACCAAGTCTGCTCATTTCTTACTGATACGAGAAACTTATACACTTGAATGTCTTGCTCGTATGTACATAAACGAGATGGTAAGACTACATGGTATGCCGGTATCCATAGTTTCTGATCGAGACCCAAGACTCACTTCACGATTTTGGGTTTGTTTGCAAAAAGCTATGGGCACAGACTTATGATTTAGCTCGGCATATCATCCTCAGACGGACGGACAGTCGAAGAGGACTATTCAAAATCTTGAAGATCTATTAAGACTCTGTGTCCTTGATTTAAAGGGAAGTTGGGACAAGTTCTTACCATTGGTGGAGTTTTCCTACAACAACAGTTATCAAACAAGTATTGGCATGGCTCCATTCGAAGCGTTGTATGGAAGAAAGTGTCGTTTTCCAGTATGCTGGGATGAGGTGGGTGAAGCAACATTGTTGGGACCGGAGTTGGTATGTATGACTACGGGAAAGATTCAAACGATCCGGCAACATATAAAAACCTCACAAGATCGACAAAAGAGTTATGTTGATCTTCATCGAAAGGATGTGGAATTCGATAAAGGAGATCATGTGTTGTTACGTGTTGCTCCATGGAAAGAAGTTACGAGATTTGGAAAGAGAGGAAAGCTCAATCCTCGATTCATCGGCCCATTTTTAATCCTCGTTCGAGTAAGAAGTGTGGCCTACAGACTCGCTTTACCGAAAAGTATGTCTCGTGTTCATAATGTTTTTCACATATCCATGTTACGTAAATATGTGGAAGACCCGAACCACATTATTGAGTTAGAACCGAACAAAATAGCGGAAGATTTGACGTATGAAGAGGTTCCTGTTCAAATCTTGGATAAGAATGAACATATTCTATGCTCCAAGGTTATACCTCAAGTCAAAGTTTTGTGGAGAAACCACGATGTTGAGGAAATGACTTGGAAGTTAGAATTTGAAATGAAATCAAGGTATCCTTACCTCTTCGACATACCAGGTACGTACCCTAATTTCGAGGGCAAAATTTCATAAGAAGGGGAGGTTATAAGACCCCAACTTTTATAAATAAAGATGAATTTTCTATAAATATCATTTTTGAATATTATGGAATGAATTTGATATAATGTTATAGTTGTGGGTAATATTTATAAATTTTGCAAAGTATGCAAGTTTTTATATAATATTCGATTGGTTGAGGAATATTCATTTTAACAGGGAATATTAAGATAACCAACACAATCATTAGTGGACTCACAAATGAAATTATTATTCGGATTGAGAAAATGACAAAAATACTTTATGAAAATAACGGCGAAAGTTTTACTGTTAACTGTTGAAACACCCGGTGTTAAAAGTACAGTAATATGCGTGCTTGCATAGTAGCACACGGTATTGATTATTGATGCTTACGTGAGAAGTCACTCAGTTTTGTTCAATTATTGCTATTGTAATTGTTGTCAATTTTGATTATTATATGGACCCCCCATTTACCCATTTTTCAAAATAGTCGGTAGAAAATTATTTTATATAATAAAAGGTGGGGGGCCACTATGGGGTCCACGTTTGAAATTGAAGCAGGAAGTTGGCTGATGTTTTCACGGGAGTTATTTTATGGTGGGTTTTGTAATAATTGTATATATATATATATAATATATATATATTTGATGATTGTTATTGGGGAGGGTTGGGAAATCACGGGTTCTACCCCGTGAATGTATAAAAGGAGCATATGTTATATATAAATACTATATATATAATATATATTATATTTTATTTAAAAGATTTTGTTTTATTAGAATATTTTATTAAATCAATCAGGACCGTCAGTTTAAAAGTAAATCAATCTGGACCGTTCATGAATTAGTTACTATGCAGACCATTCTTCTATAAATAAAAACTCATTCCTTCATTTTTTCTTACGAATTCACTGAAACTCTAGAGAGAGAAATTATAAAGAAACTATAGAAAAGTATTCTGCTACTTCCCTACTCTTATATTCAGTTTCTTTTACGGTAAGGGGTATTATTTCTTTTGTATTCATGAAGAGAACTTCTGTTATTCCATTATTTATTATTCTGTTGGAATAACCTATATACACGGGCTACCCTATACTTGGTGAAATTCTTGGTTCCATTATTTATTATTCTATTGGAATATCCCGTCGGTACGTTTACGCATGACCTGGTTCCATTATTTATTATTCTGTTGGAATAACATGTCTGTGCGGTCTATCACATGCCTGGTGATTTCTTTTGTTATTCCATTCTTTATTATACTCAATTGGTTAAAGTTTTGACTTCTAGACTCCATGAAATTAGTGGAATATCCTTGATATTTGCACTTCATCCAGTATCTTTTCATGGAAATATTCTTCTGAGCATTCTTCAATTTTACTCTACAAAGCAGTATCATGTTGACAATTTGGACGTTATTAGTTCCTAGATAAATTAATTCTTGAACTTGTTTTATTGAATTCTTATATCATTGTCATCATCCTCATGTTTATATTATGTTGAAAGTCATTTATGGCTTGTAGTGCATAGATGGACTTGGTATGATTATGACCAGGCATTATTCGGTATAATCATGACCATAATGTTGCAAATGATGTGGTAAAAGTCCTCATTGGCTCGTAGTGCATTGATGGACAGTTGTTGTCATGATCATGACCATTAATGAATACACGAATATCCTTGGCAAGTAGTGTATGGATAATTTGTGGCTGTGATACTAATGAATATCCTTGGCCGTAGTGCAGGGAAGATGTGGAGTATTTATTAAGCTGAGTCTCAGCGATAAAAAGTGATGAAAAATCTTTTAAATCATAGAAGATAGTAGATTTTATTCTCTACTTGACTCTTCTAATGGCTTGCTTGTTTCTCTGCAGTTAAACTTGATGTTTGTTATATTTTATCAGTTTAACACTGTTGAAGGATAATGATAAATTATTCTTCATTATCTTAGTCATAATATTTTTTACTGGGCTAGTTGAGATCACCCTTTCTTTTACTATTCTCTTCAGGAAATGATAACGTAGCAGCGACTAGTCGGGGAACGTAGTGACGGTCCAAATGGTAGCATTAGTAGTCCTCACTATTCTGTTAAATTGTGTGACAATAAATGTAATGAGGACTCCATTGAGTTTGTATATTGTCTAGATGACAATATTTTTATTAAAACTCACAGCATATGTTTAGTCGTATTCTACACGACTGTTGTATAATTAAGTTTGTATTTGAATTCTGTACCATGTATTTGGCGAGTCAAGATGGGTGATGTATACCTATTTTGGGGGCGTCACAATTGAAGCATGTTGTCTGTTAGGTACTCTACACAGCCCAACGTCCAAAACACATTTACCATGAACAGATTGTATGCTAAAGGGCCATCAAAAGCGTTGACCGGCCATGACCTTATTTTATGGGCAGCTCAAAAACGTGAAGAACAGCTTTGACAGTTTGTTCTTGAGCTTTGATCTTGCATTTGGTGTATTTTTTTGACCATGTTTGTTGTTAGATCGTGTAGTATTACATCAGTACTACAACATATAACCATTAACTAGACTAGAAACACATTACACACTGAATAATTGATTGTCAAACATAGCCCCTCGATAACTGCTTAAGCATGTTCTTGGTGCTCAAGAACACCTAAGGCGACACTTTCTGTCGCCAAAGGCTTTCGCGACAGACATAATAATTTTAATTAATTTAATTTCTAAAAATTATTTAATAATAGTAAATAAATTCTAAAAAATTACAAAAATAATTTGAAGTTATAAAAATTAACTTTTAATAATTTGACATGTTTTTCATAAATATTAGTATTTATTTGATTATTATTGATATCTAATTATTTAATAAATGCATTAAATAAATTAATTAAAAATATTTTTATTATATTTAAAATCATTTTAAAAGATAATAAGGTATTTAATAATATTTTAAGTTATAAAATATAACTTTTAATATTTTAAGATAAATTTCATTAATTATTTAATATTAATGATATTAGATTTATTTAGTAATTATATTAAATAAATTAGTTAAAAATGATTTTAATATTATAAAAATCTTTTTAAATGAAAATAAATAGTTTAAAAATATTTTAAGTTATAAAATATAACTTTTGATATTTAAACGTAAATTTCATTAATAATTTAATATTAATGATATTAGTTTTATTTAATAATTATGTGACGCCCCCAAAATAGGTATACATCACCCATTATGAGTCGCCAAATACATGGTTCTGAATACAAATACAAACTTAATTATACAACATGAGCTTTGAGTTTTAATACAAATGTTATCTTCTAGACAGTATTCAAACTCAAAATATGTCCACATTATATTTATTGTCACACTATTTCACAGAATAGTGAGGACTACTAATGCTACCATCTCGACCGTCACTCCGTCCCCCGACTAGTTCCAGCTATATTCTCATTTTCTGAAGAGAACAATGAAAGCAAAAGGGTGAGCTCAACTAGCCCAGTAAGAAATATTATGACTAAGATACTGCTGAATAATTTATTGTTAGCCTTCAACAAGTGTTAAACCGATAAAATATAATAAACATCAAGTTTAAGCTCATGAAATGAACAAGCAATCCATTAGAAGAGTCAAGTAGAACATGAAATCTACTATCTTCTATGATTTAAAAATTTATCAACAGTTTTATCGCTGAGACTCAGCTTAATAAATAATCCACATCATCGAATCACCTCTGCACTACGACTAAGGATATTCATTAGTATCACGACCATAAATTATCCATCCACTACGAGCCAAGGATATTCGTGTTTTCACCAATGGTCATGATCATGCCAACAACTGTCTATCAATGCACTACGGGCCAATGAGGACTTTTACCACATCTTTTGTTACATTACGGTCATGATTATACCGAATAATCCCTGGTCATAATCATACCAAGTCCATCTATGCACTACGGTCCAAAGATGACTTTCATCATAATATAAATATAAGGATGATGACAATGATTTAAGAATTCAATTAAATGAAAGCAAATGATAAATTTTTAAAGATTTATAATTTAATTTATCTAGAAATCAATAACGTCTAAATTGTCAACATGATATTGCTTTGTGGAGTAAAATTAAAGAATAATATTGTATCGAAAACGAATCAATTTTATCATGAATAGTACCCCGGGTGAATAGTAACTGAGTGAATAGTATCCTGTGAATAGTACTTCAGGAATAGTAACCCTGTGAATAGTACTCCGACATAAAAAGTTAAAACTTATCAAGAATGGTCAGAATAATATTTCCATGAAAAGATACTAGATGAAGCGCAAATATAAAAAATATTCTACTAATTTCATGGAGTATAGAAGCGAAAACTTTAACCAAATGAGTATAGAATTCGAAATCTGAAACGAAATAATATTACATACATACTACATAGTATGGAAGAAAATATTATTTCAAGCGAATATTGAACAAAAATAACACCCCTTACCTTGAAAAGAAGAGTATTCCAACTGGTATAGCGGTGATATTATTGAAGAAAACTTATACTATTTTCTACGCTCAAAACATTCTAAAACTTGAAAGAAATACGCTCAATAATATAGAAGAAGAATTCTCTGATTCTGGTGTGATTTTCAATTCTAACTAAGCATCCTATTTATAGGAGAATGGAAATATACTATTTAAATGCACAGTGAAGGAGGAAGTCACGGGCGTTCACCGACTGAAAATTTAAACAATTTTGATTTTACTATGATGCACTATGCACAATAAAATATAATATATTCTATTTATAATCTATTAAACTTTATGATATATATATATATATATATATATATATATATATATTATAAATTTCCTACATCACACGGCATCACCCGTGTGATGCCTTTCCCCCTTCCCCATAATTGATCAGACATCCTATATATATATATATATATATATATATATAAAATAAAAATTAATATATAATTATATATATACATCCTCCCTCCCAGCAACCCAAACTTCCCCACCCCCCACCCCCGTGACAAAATCATCTTTCATCATACGTGAGCCCCACATGTGGCCCCCTCCTTTATTATATAAAATAATTTTCTACCGATTATTTTGAAAAATGGGTAAACGGGGGTCCATAAAATAAGTAAAATTTACATCAAATACTTCATAAAAATCCCTTCAATATTTTTAACAACCTTTATTCATATGTTTATAACTCGCAATATTAACAACCAGATCGTTCCCAGGAAAGAGGGGGCTTTCCAATAATGAATTTCTCCTTATTGGCGCGCAATTAGGTAACCAAACCTCTCCTTGAGAGAACTTCTAGACAACGTCAATATTGCAATTAATAATATTAATAACTTTGTCGTATCAATTATTGATTTAATAATATATAAAATATTGATAATAATTGAATCAAATAACGTGAGATACTATGCAGTAATTACTGTAGCAATAATTGAACAAAATTGAATGACTTCTCACGTAAGCATCAATAATCAATACCGTGTGCTACTATGCAACCACGCGTATTACTGTAATTTAACATTGGGTGTGAGATCCCGAAATTATGAAATGAAAGTATTCAATTTTCTTATAATTATTATTTTATTTAGTAAATGGTTAAATTGAGAAAGGGTTAAAGTTAAGGGTGATATGTGAAAATTTTGCAAAGTATGCAAGTTGTTATAAACTATTCGTTTGGTCGAGGAATATTCTTTTTGTCGGGAATATCCGTACGACGGTACAATCATTGGTGGACCCCACAATGGAAGTATTGTCGTAGTTAGAAAATGACAGAATTATCTTTTTATAAAAATAACGACGAAAGTGTTACCGTTAAAACTGTTGAACTACCCGGTAGTAAAAGTACATTAATACGCGTGGTTGCATAGTAGCACACGATATTGATTATTGATGCTTACGTAAGAAGTCACTTAGTTATACTCAATTATTGCTACAGTAATTACTACATCATATCTCTCATATTATTGATTTAATTATTGTCACAATATCATCTGTATAATATGTTATATTATTTAATCAATAATTGATACGACAAAGTTTTTTATATTATTATTTGCAATATTGACAATGTCTAGAAGTTCTTTAAAGGTGAGGTTTGGTCACCTAATTGTGCGCCAATAAGGAGAAATCCTTGTCGGAAAGCCCCCTCTTTCCTAGGAACGACTTAATTGTTAAATATTGTGAATTATAATATTAATGATGAATAAGTTCGTGTTGATTAAAGATGAAATTGATAGTTCCATTGTGTGGGAATTATTAGTGTTAGTGGAAATCGACATTTATTTCGATAATAATTAATGTTTGGATGTTATATTGACCAACCGGGTAATTAACCAGATAAATGAGCAATTAATTGATATTAATTCACATGCTTATAACTATTTGTTCACATGTGTGTACTATTGATTCACATTCTTCTACTATTAGGGGAGTTGGTGCAAGATTGATAATACTTGCATGACTAAGTTAAAAATGAAGGTATAGATGGAGGTACTATACTGTAATTCGTATTTTCACATGAATATAACTATTATTCACATGATTGAACTATTGATTCACATTATTTACTATTAGGAGAGGTGGTGCAAGTTTAATAATACTTGTAGGACTAAATTAAAAATAAAGAAAAAGAGGAAGGTATTATACTGTAATATTTTGAGCCCCAAAATGTGCAATTATTGAAACTATATTTTCCTATAAATAGAAGCTCATTCTTCCTTCATTTCTCACCAATTCACTAAAGCTATAGAGCAATTATTATAGAGAGAAATTATAGAGAGAAAGAATAAGAGAAGTCTGCTACCTCACTATTCCAGTATCCAGTATCTTCTGAGGTAAGGGGTATTATTCTTTCGTATTCATGAAGAGAGTTATTTTCTTTCAATACTCATAAGGGTTGTTATTCCATTCTTTATTATTATGTTGGAATAACCTGTCTATGCGAAGTACCACATACATGGTGAAATTCATCTATTATTCCATTCTTTATTATTCTGTTGAAATAACCTATTTGTGCGGTCTATCGCATGCCTGGTGAATTCTGTTGTTATTCCATTCTATATTATTC
The DNA here is from genome assembly GCA_020205615.1 of Panax quinquefolius. Taxonomy (NCBI): domain Eukaryota; kingdom Viridiplantae; phylum Streptophyta; class Magnoliopsida; order Apiales; family Araliaceae; genus Panax; species Panax quinquefolius. Next base: position 62,540,049 of record CM035171.1, on the reverse strand, counting down.
TGTTGGAATATCCCGTCTGTGCGGATTACACATGACCTGGTTCCATTCTTTATTATTTTGTTGGAATATCATATGTTCATGCAAATTACGTAATGACTGTGTTCCATTCTTTATTATTTTGTTTGAATAACACATGCATGCGATTACGTCCATGTATGGTGAATTCTTATGTTATTCCATTCTTTATTATTCTGTTGGAATAACCTGTCTAGGTGGACTACCGCATGCATGGTGAATGGCCTTTCGTATTCATTCTTTATTAAATTGTGGAAATGATCTGTCTATGTGGATTACCGCATGGCGTATGAAAATTCATTTGCAGTTTCGTATATTCTATTATACTCGTATGAGATATCATTTCTTTTATAATCGTCATGAAATATCATTTTATTTAGTATTTTATTTATGAGTTACTATTCATGGGTTACTATTCACCCGATTACTATTCACTCTAGTATTATTCACTCGGGTATTCAGGGCACTTTTCATGTCGGAGTACTATTTATGAGTTACTACTCACGGGTTACTATTCACCCAAATTACTATTCACCCGAATATTATTCACTCAGGTATTTGGGGTACTTTTCATGTCGGGGGTACTATTCACGAGGTACTATTCCCGAAGTACTATTCAGAGGGTACCATTCACGGGCTGCTATTCATGGGGTACTATTTATCCAAAAAATATATTTCTTTTTTATCCAAATTATTTTTGGTACATGAATATTATTCTTGAATTTTACTATACAAAGCAGTATCATGTCAACAATTTAGACATTATTGATTTCTGGATAAATTAAATTATAATTCTTTAAAATTTATCCTTGAACTTGTTTTATTGAATTATTATGTCATTGTCATCATCCTCATGCTTATATTGTGATGAAAGTCATCTTTGGCTTACGTGCAAAGATGGACTGTTGATTATTGGGTTTACAATTGTATATCTTTGGCTTACGTGCAAATACGGACTATTGATTATTGGTTTTACAGTTGTATATCTTTGGTTTACGTGCAAAGATGGATGTTGTTGGTGGGGTTTTTCTGATTGTATATCTTTTGCTTACGTGCAAAGATGGATTATTGATTATTGGTTTTCTGATTTGTATATCTTTGGCTTACATGCAAAGATGGACTGTTGATTATTAGTTTTACAGTTGTATATCTTTGGTTTACGTGCAAAGATGGACTGTTGGTTATGGGTTTTACAGTTGTATATCTTTGGCTTACGTGCAAAGATGGACTGTTGATTATTGGTTTTACAGTTGTATATCTTTGGCTTACGTGCAAAGATGAACTATTGATTGATGAGTATCTTTGGCTTATGTGAATAGATGAACTGTTTATTGGTATGATTATGACCAGTGATCATTCGGTATAATCATAACCCGTAATGTTATAGATTATGTGGTAAATGTCCTCATTGGCCTGTAGTGCATTGATGGACAGTTATTGGTATGATTATAACCAAGGATTATTTGGTATAATCATGACCATTGATGATTTCATGAATATCCTTGGCCGTAGTGCAGGGATAATTCGATGATGTGGATTATTTATTAAGCTGAGTCTCAGCGACAAAATATTGATTATACACTTTTAATTCGTAGAAGATGGTAGATATCATACTTTACTTGACTCTTCTAAAATATAGTTGTATATCTTTGGCCGTAGTGCAAAGATGAATTTATTAGTATGATTATGGACAAGAATTGTGATTTGGTATAACCATGGTCTTTGATGTTTCAAGTAAAGACAGGTGATGAAAATTATCTTTGTCCTGGGTGCGAAGAGGAATTTAGAACCACCATTATGATTATGAGTTATTCACCTAATTGTGGACAGGAATTGTTGACTGATGTTACAGAGATAAAACATTGTTGGTGGATTTTTAACATGGAGAAGATAATAGACTATATGGTCTATTTGACTCTTCTAATGGATTGCTCGTTCTGCTGCAACTATGGTTGAAAAGTTTTATCATCTACCATATGTTCTAAATCTCTGATTTATTACTGATGAAGCCTATTGATGATGTAAATTGTCTTTAGTCATGATATTCTTTAATGGGCTAGTTGTGCTCACCCTTTTTACTTCACAATTCCTTTCGGTAATAAGAGTGTTCTTGGGAATTAAGGATGGGATAATAGGGAATAGAGCGGTGGTTACATAATGTTGAGGTTCTCCTAAATAGTATGGAAATAATTTTGTTGAGAACTTTAGATAAGTGTATGCATTATTATATCGTCATTTGATATTTAATTTTGGTGAACCGAATAGGGTGAACATGATATTCTTTTGGGCTGGGTGTTTCACCCTTTTTACTTCACAATTCCTTTCGTGTAATAAGATGGTCGAATGGATAATAGGGGAATAACCTCTTGTTAGGTTCTCCCTAAATAAGATGGAAATAATTTTGTTGAGAACTTTAGATAAGTGTGTCGTATTATATACGCCATTTGATATTTAATTTTGGTGAACCTATAGGTGAGGTGAACCCGATCTTGGAAGGGTGTTTTTAAACTATCATATAAATATAATTTTAACTTGGAGATAACATCCACTTCCGAGAGATATTATATACCTATACGAAGTTTAGTTCAATTTTAACTTGAGATAAGAGAGATTATATGTCAAGAGAAGACTCACCATTGGAAAGAAGATGATAGTAATCTTCTTGTTTTTCGTTGGGAACTTTTGTGTTAACCAAGGATAATTCTTCGGACATATGATATCTATCATAACATAGACGCATGGCCTCTCATGTACGAAGGTTTCCTTGAGTATTTTCCAAATATTTTAATTTCTAAAACAATTATTGATTGTACCTTTATGTAAGGTACCATTGTAAGGTCTTGTGGTCAAGGCACCACGAGAGTTATATATATTTGTATTAAAACTCACAACTTATCTGTTGTCGTACTATGCACGACAGTTCAACAGTTGTATAAATGAAGTTTATATTTGTTTTTTATAGTGCGATATCTGGCGACTCAGAATGGGTCGTGTGGACCTATTTTGGGGGCATCACAAATGGTATCAGAGCTTAGGGATATGGTCGTTGGCGGAGATATGAGTCTAGAACTAGGAGGGGAGAGACGAGTAATATACTTCGCTAGTGTGTGACTTACCTAAGCCCAAATGTGTACTTGATAAGTTGACAATTTGTGATATGTCAATTGACCTTTGTTTTGAAGATATATTCTAGATTGATATCTAAAATACAGGAGATGAGCAATTAAAAAAAATCATGATACGGAGGATATAACTGGGAAGGTACAATCCGAAAAGAAAATAAGGTATTCTCATCTCTTCAAATACCAGGTACGTAAGTAAATTTCGAGGGTGAAATTTCATAAGGATGGGAGATTGTGAGATCCCTAAATTATGAAAAAAAAGTATTCAATTTTCTTATAATTATTATTTTATTTAGTAAATGGTTAAATTGAGAAAGGGTTAAAGTTAAGGGTGATATGTGAAAATTTTGCAAAGTATGCAAGTTGTTATTAAATATTTGTTTGGCCGGGGAATATTCTTTTTGTCGGGAATATCCGTACGACGGCACAATCATTGGTGGACCCCACAATGGTAGTATTGTTGTAGTTAGAAAACAACAGAATTATCTTTTTATAAAAATAACGGCGAAAGTGTTACCGTTAAAACTGTTGAACTACCCGGTAGTAAAAGTACAGTAATACGCGTGGTTGCATAGTAGCACACGGTATTGATTATTGATGCTTACGTAAGAAGTCACTCAGTTATACTCAATTATTGCTACAGTAATTGTTGCATCATATCTCTCATATTATTGATTCAATTATTGTCACAGTATCATATGTATAATATGTTATATTATTTAATCAATAATTGAGACGACAAAGTTATTCATATTATTATTTGCAATATTGACAATGTCTAGAAGTTCTGTCAATGAGAGGTTTGGTCACCTAATTGCGCGCCAATAAGGAGAAATCTTTATCGGAAAGCCCCCTCTTTCTTGAGAATGACCTAGTTGTTAAATATTGTGAATTATAATATTAATGATGAATAAGTTTGTGTTGATTAAAGATGGAATTGATAGTTCCATTGTGTGGGAATTATTAGTGTTAGTAGAAATCGACATTTATTTCGATAATAATTAATGTCTGGAGGTTATATTGACCAGTCGAGTAATTAACCGGATAAATGAGCAATTAATAGCTATTAATTCACATGTTTATAACTATTTGTTCAAATGTGTGTACTATTGATTCACATTCTTGTATTATTAGGGGAGTTGGTGCAAGATTGATAATACTTCCATGAATAAGTTAAAAATGGTGGTATAGATGGATGTACTATACTGTAATTCGTATTTTCACATGATTATAACGATTGATTCACATGATTGAACTATTGATTCACATTATTTACTATTAGGGGAGGTGGTGCAACTTTGAGAATACTTGTAGGTCTAAATTAAAAATAAAGAAAAAGAGGAAGGTATTATACTGTAATATTTTGAGCCCCAAAATGTGCAATTATTGAAACTATATTTTTCGATAAATAGAAGCTCATTCTTCCTTCATTTCTCACCAATTCACTAAAGCTATAGAGCAATTATTATAGAGAGAAATTATAGAGAGAAAGAAGAACAGAAGTCTGCTACCTCACTATTCCAGTATCCAGTTTCTTCTGAAGTAAGGGGTATTATTCTTTCGTATTCATAAAGAGAGTTATTTTCTTTCAATACTCGTAAGGGTTGTTATTCCATTATTTATTATTATGTTGGAATAACCTATCTATGTGAAGTACCGCATACATGGTGAAATTCTTTTGTTATTCCATTCTTTATTATTCTGTTGGAATAACCTGTCTGTGTGGTCTATCGCATGCCTGGTGAATTCTGTTGTTATTCCATTATTTATTATTATGTTGGAATATCATGTCTGTGTGGATTACGCATGACCTGTTTCCATTCTTTATTATTTTGTTGGAATATCCTGTCTATGCGGATTACGCATGACCTGGTTCCATTCTTTATTATTCTGTTGGAATAATCTGTCTGTGCGGTCTATCGCATGCATGGTGAATTCTTCTGTTATTCCATTATTTATTATTCTGTTGGAATAACCTGTCTACGCGGACTACCGCATGCATGGTGTGACGCCCCCAAAATTAGGTATACATCACCCATCTTGGGTCACCAGATACATGGTACAAAATACAAATACAACTTAAGTATACAACAGTCGTGTAAAATACGACTAAAAATATGATGTGAGTTTTAATACAAATATTGTCATCTAGACAATATACAAACTCAATGGGGTCCTCATTAAATTTATTATCATACTATTTCACAGAATACTGAGGACTACTAATGCACCATCTAGGACCATCACTCTATTCCCCGACTAGTCCCTGCTACGTTCTCATTTCCTGAAGAGAACAATGAAAGCAAAAGGGTGAGCTCAACTAGCCCAGTAAGAAATATTATGACTAAGATAATGCGGAATAATTTATCGTTAGCTTTCAACGGTGTTAAACTGATAAAATATAATAAACATCAAGTTTAACTGCAGCGGAACAAGCAATCCATTAGAAGAGTCAAGTAAAGAATAAAATCTACTATCTTCTATGATCTAAAATATTTTTTATCACTTTTATCGCTGAGACTCATGCCAAGGATATTCTTTAGTATCACGACCACGAATTATTCATGCACTACGGGCCAAAGATAATCGTGTTTTCATCAACGATCCTGATCATGCCATAAAATAATTCATCTTTGTACCCTTGGCCAATGAGAATCCATAGTCATAATCATACCAAAAACTGTCCATCAATGCACTACGGGCCAATGAGAACTTTTTTTTACATCATTTGTAACATTACGGTCATGATTATACCGAATAATCCCTGGTCATAATCATACCAAGTCCATCTATGCACTACATGCCACAGATGACTTTCAATATAAAATAAACATGAGGATGATGACAATGATATAAGAATTCAATAAAACAAGTTCAAGGATTAATTTATCCAGAAACCAAAAACGTCCAAATAGTCAACATGATATTTCTTTGTGGAGTAAAATTCAAGAATGCACAAAAGAATATTTTCATGAAAAGATACTGGATAAAGCGCAAATATCAAGGATATTCCACTATCTTCATGGAGTATAGAAGTCAAAACTTTAACCAACTGGTATAATAAAGAATGGAATAACAAAAGAAATCACCGTGCATGCGATAGAGCATACGCATAAAAGTTATTCCAATGAGAATAATAAATAACGAAACAGTCATGCGAAACGCATAGACAAGATATTGCAATGAATAATAAACAATGAAGCCCGGTCAAGCGTAAACGCACGCATGTGATGTTCCAATGAATAATAAATAATGTATTCAGGTCATGCGTAACGCACAGACATGATGTTCCAATAGAATAATAAATAATGGAACCAGGTCATGCATAACGCACAGACAGGATATTCCAATAGAATAATAAAAAATGGATTAATAGAAGAATTTCACCATGTATGTGGTACTTCGCATACACAGGTTATTCCAACATAATGATAAAGAATGGAATAATAGAAGAATTTCACCATGTATGTAGTACTTTGCATAGACTGGTTATTCCAACATAATAATAAAGAATGAAATAACAGAATAATTTCACCAAGTATACGGTATCCCGCGTATACAAGTTATTCCAACAGAATAATAAAGAATGGAATAACATAAGTTCTCTTCACAAATAAGAAAGAAAGAATACCCCTTACGAGTACAACAAATAATATCCTTTACCCTATAAAGAAGAGTACTCCGACGGGTAGGGCAGGGATTTACTTGAAGAAAACTTGCACTACGCTCAAAGCTTCTTAAAACTCTAAAGAAATACGCTCAAGATTATAGAAGAAGAATTCTCTCTCTAGAGTTTCAGTGAATTCGTAATAAATAATGAAGGAATAAGCCTTTATTTATATGAGAATGGACTGCATAGTAACTCAATCATGAACGGTCCAGATTGATTTACTTTTAATAGGACGATCCATATTTAAAGCAAAATCTTTTAAATAAAATATAATATATTCTATTTATAATCTAATAAAACAAATAAATTTATAAAAGTATTCTGTGACGCCCCCAAAATTAGGTATACATCACCCATCTTGAGTCGCCAGATACATGGTACAGAATTCAAATACAACTTAATAATACAACTGTCGTGTACAATATAATAAAACATAAACTGTGAGTTTGAATACAAATATTGTCTACCAGAGATTATACAAACTCAAAAGGAGTCCTCATTACAATTATTATCACACTATTTCACGTAATAGTGAGGACTACTAATGCACCATCTAGGACCATCACCTGTTCCTCGACTAGTCCCACCACGTTCTCATTTCTGAAGAGAATAAAGTGAAAGAAAGGGTCACTCAACTAGCCCAAAGAAGAAATATTATGACTAAGATAATGCATAATAATTTATCGTTAGCCGTCAACAGTGTTAAATTGATAAAATATAATAACTATCAAGTTTAACTGCAGCAGAACAAGAAATCCATTAGAAGAGTCAAGTAGAGAATAAAATCTACTATCTTCTAGGATTTAAAATATTTTTCATCACTTTTATCGCTGGGACTCAACTTAATAAATAATCCACACCATCGAATCACCCCTGCACTACGGCCAAGGATATTCTTTAGTATCATGACCACGAATTATCCATGCACTACGGCTTAAGATAATCATATTTTCATCAACGGTCCTGATCATGCCATAAAATAATTCATCTTTGCACTACGGCCAAAGAGAATCCATAGCCATAATCATACCAAAAACTTTCCATCAATGCACTACGGGCCAATGAGGACTTTTTCCACATCATTTGTAACATTACGGTTATGATTATACCGAATAATCCCTAGTCATAATCATACCAAGTCCATCTATGAACTAAAGGCCATAGATGACTTTCAACATAATATAAGCATGAGGATGATGACAATGATATAAGAATTCAATAAAACAAGTTCAAGAATTAATTTATCTAAGAACTGATAACGTCCAAATTGTCAACATGATACTGCTTTGTAGATTAAAATTAAAGAATGCTCAGAAGAATATTTCCATGAAAAAATACTGGATGAAGCGCAAATATCAAAGATATTCCACCAATTTCATGGGTATAGAAGTCAAAGTTTTAACCAACTGAGTATAATAAAGAATAGAATAATAAAAGAAATCACCATGTATGCGATAGACCACACAGGCAGGTTATTCCAACAGAATAATAAAGGATGGAACCAGGTCCGGCGTAAACGCATAAACAGGATATTTCGACAGAATAATAAATAATGGAACCAGGTCACGCGTAAATGCATGTAACGAATATTCGATGCGAATAATAAATAATGGAACAGTCCCGCGTAGAACGCACGTATGTGATATTCTAATGTAATAATAAAGAATGTAATATTAGAAGAATGTCACCATGTATAGGGTAGCCCGCATATACAGGTTATTCCAACAGAACAATAAATAATGGAATAACAGAAGTTCTCTTCATGAGTATAATAAATAACATACCGTAAAAGAAACTGAATATAAGAGTAGGGAAGTAGCAGAATACTTTTCTATAGGTTCTCTTGTGATTCTCTCTCTAGAGTTTCAGTGAATTCGTAAGAAATAATGAAGGAATGAGCTTCTATTTATAGGAAAATGGAATGAATAGTAACTAATTCATGAACGGTCTGTGATCGATTTACTATTAAACGGACGGTCCATATTGGTTTACTATTAAAACTTATAACAACAAAGACATCGATTTACTATTAAAACTTTAAACCGGTGATCCATATTGATTTACTATTATAACTCCACCGGTGGTCCATATTGACTTATTATTATATCTTCAACCAACTATTCGAAAAATTAAGCGCATCTCCTCATGGAATAATATTGTACCCAAATACTAGAATGCACAATACTAGAGTGAATAGTATCGGGTGAATAGTAACTCGTGAATAGTAACTCTTGAATAGTAACTCGTGAGTAGTAAATCGTGAATAGTAACTCATGAATAGTACTCCGACACGAAAAGTGTCTCGAATACTCGATTGAATAATATATCATATTATGCAGATGACACTGTAACAATAATTGAATCAATAATATGAGAGATATGATGCAACAATTACTGTAGCAATAATTGAGTATAACTGAGTGACTTCTCACGTAAGCATCAATAATCAATACAATTGTACTCTTTATGCAACCAGCGCAGATTATCAGATTTTTTTAACACCGGGTGTTTCAACGAGTTAATGGTAAAACTTCACCGTTATTTTCATAAAGTATTTTTGTCATTTTTCTATTTAAATAATAATTACATTGTGGGGTTCACCAATAATTGTACCGTCATACGGATATTCTCCCACAAAAAGAATATTCCCCGACCAATCGAATATTATACAACCACTTGCTTCCTTTGCAAAATTTGTAAATATTACCCACAACTAAAACAATACATCAAATCAACACCATAATAAAAAAAAATTTATTTCGAGAAAATTAAATCTTTATTCAAAAAATATGGGGTCTCAGAATCTCCCCTCCTTATGAAATTTCTCCCTTGAAATTTACGTACGTACCTGGTATGCCGAAGAGGTGAGGATACCTTCACTTCATTTTAGATTCTATTTCTTGAGATATAACCTTTGAGTGTTGAATACGATCCTTCTTATCCAAGATTTTAACAAGTATCTCCTCATACGTTAAATCTTCTACTATCTCGTCCGGTTCTAAATTAATAATGTGGTTCGGGTCATCCACATATTTACGTAACATTGATACGTTAAAAATGTTATGAACACGCGCCATACTACGGAAAAGATGGGATGAGGTGGGTGAAGCAACATTGTTGGGACCAGAGTTGGTACGTATGACTACGAAAAAGATTTAAACGATCCAACAACGTATAAAAATCTCACAAGATCGACAAAAGAGTTATGCTGATCTTCATCGAAAGGACGTGGAATTCGATATAGGAGATCACGTGTTGTTGCGTGTTACTCCATGGAAAGGAGTTACGAGATTTGGAAAGAGAGGAAAACTCAATCCTCGATTCATCGGCCCATTTTTAATCCTCGATCTAGTAGGAACTGTGGCCTATAGACTTGCTTTATCGCCAAGTATGTCTCGTGTTCATAACGTTTTTCACATATCCATGTTACGTAAATATGTGAAAGACCCGAACCACATTATTGAGTTAGAACCGGACGAAATAGCGGAAGATTTGACGTATGAAGAGGTTCCTGTTCAAATTTTGGATAAGAAGGAACATATTCTACGCTCCAAGGTTATACCTCAAATCAAAGTTTTGTGGAGAAACCATGATGTTGAGGAAATGACTTGGGAGTTAGAATCTGAAATGAAGTTAAGGTATCCTTACCTCTTCGACATACCAGGTACGTACCCTAATTTCGAGGGAAAAATTTCATAAGAAGGGGAGGTTGTAAGACCCCAACTTTTATAAATAAAGATGAATTTTCTATAAATATTATTTTTGAATATTATGGAGTAAATTTGATATAATGTTATAGTTGTGGTTAATATTTATAAATTTTTCAAAGTAAGCAAGTTGTTATAAAATATTCGTTTGGCCGGGGAATATTCATTTTGTCGGGGAATATTCGACGACTCAAGACAATCATTGGTGGACCCCATAACGGAATTATTATCGGATTTAGAAAACGACAAAAATACTTTTATGAAAATAACTACGGAGGTGTTATTGTTAAAACCGTTGAACTACCCGGTAGTAAAAGTATAAAGAATACGTGTGGTTGCATAGTAGCACACCAAGATTTATTATTGATGCTTACGTGAGAAGTCACTCAATTTATACTCAATTATTGCTACAAGAATCACGATCATCATATCTCTTATATTATCGATTCAATTATTGTCACAAGATTATCTCAGATAATATGTTATATTATTAAATCAATAATTGAGACGGCAAGTTATAAATGATTAATAATTGTTGAAAGATTAAATATGTTTTGATTAAAAATAAAATGATTTGTGGTAATATTTATTCAATCCTTGATGTATATAAAGAGTCTATTATGAGACGTTTGTGGTAAGTTTGGTTATTTTATAGGGGGGCCCATATGTCATCATCTAAGAGTCTCTTCGTCAATAGTAATTACCTTCGTCAATAGTAATTACCTTCGTCAATAGTAATTACCTTCGACAATAGTAATTACCTTTATCAGATGTCAAACCACTTGCCATTTCATATTACAGGCGTCGAACCAATTGTCGTTTCACATTACAGGCATGAAACAACTTGGTGTTTCACGTTACAGGCGCCAAACCACTTTTCTTTTCACATCACCAGTCGTCAAGCCACTTGCCTTTTCACATTTCAAGTGCTAAGCTAGAAATCTTCTATAAATAGAGGCCTAGTGCTTCATTATATTTCACGAATTCATTCAAGCTATAGAGAGAGAAAGTATAGAGAGAATAAGAGAGAAAGAAGAAGAGTATTCTCATTACTACATTATCAAGTAAAGATTCAATCTCCTACTAATGTAAGGGGTGTTATTCTTTCTTATTCATGAAGAGAACTGTTGTTATTCCATTGCTTATTATTCTGTTGAAATAATCTGTATACGCGGTTTACCCTATACTTGGTGACATTCTTCTATTATTCTATTGGAACATCCTATCTGTGTGTTTTACACTGGACCTGGTTCCATCTTTATTATTATTCATTGGAACATCACGCTCGTGTGTTACACCGGACTGGTTAAAATCTTTATTATTATTATTCGTTGGAACATCCATGCGTGTGTTTTACACCGCACTGGTTAAAATCTTTATTATTCTGTTGGAACATCCTGTTGGTGCAAATTTTGCCTGACCTAGTTCCGTTATTATTATTTTGTTGGAATAACCTGTCTATGCGAAGTACCGCATGCATGGTGATTTCTTTTGTTATTCCATTCTTTATTATACTCAGTTGGTTAAAGTTTTGACTTCTATACTCCATGAAATTAGTAGAATATCCTTGATATTTGCGCTTCATCCAGTATCTTTTCATGGAAATATTCTTCTGATCATTCTTGAATTTTACTCTACAAAGCAGTATCATGTTGACAATTTGGACATTATTAGTTCCTAGAAAAATTAATTCTTGAACTTGTTTTATTGAATTCTTATATCATTGTCAACATCCTCATGTTTATATTATGTTGAAAGTCATCTGTGGCCTCTAGTGCATAGATGGACTTGGTATGATTATGACCAGGGATTATTCGGTGTAATCATGACCGCAATGTTACAAATGATGTGGTAAAAGTTATCATTGGCCCGTAGTGCATTGATGGATAGTAGTTGGCATGATCATGACCATTAATGAATACATGAATGTCCTTGGCTGTAGTGCATGGATAATTTGTGGTCGTGATACTAAAGAATATCCTTGGCCGTAGTGCAGGGGTAATTCGATGATGTGGATTATTTATTAAACTGAGTCCTAGCGATAAAAGTCATGAAAAACCTTTTAAATCATAAAAGATAGTAGATTTTATTCTCTACTTGACTCTTTTAATGGATTGCTTGTTCACGCAGTTAAACTTGATGTTGTTATATTTTATCGGTTTAACACTCATTGAAGGCTAACGATAATTTATTCTCGCATTATCTTAGTCATAATATTTTTATCGGGCTAGTTGAGCTCACTTTCTTTCTTTTCTTCGTTCTCTTTGAAATGAGAACATAACAGGACTAGTCGGGGAATGGAGTGACGGTCCAGAGGATTACATTAGTAGTCCTCACTATTCTGTGAAATAGTGTGTTAATAATTGTAATGAGGACTCCTTTTGAGTTTGTATAATCTCAAGTAGAAAATAATTGTTTTCAAACTCACAGTTATGTTTTGTCGTATTGTACACGACAGTTGTATTAGTAAGTTGTATTTGAATTTTGTACTATGTATCTGAGGACCCAAGATTGGTGATGTATACCTAATTTTGGGGGCGTCACAGTTGGTATCAAAGCTTAGGGATATGATCCTTGGCGAAGATGTGAGAATAGTACTTGGAGGGGAGAGACGGGAAATTCCTTCGCTGATATGACCTACCGAAGTTTATTTGGTATTTAATTGGTTGGTCAGAATATAGGGATAATATATTACATGTCAATTAACATTTTGTTTTGTGGCAGTATCTGAAAATGACATCTGAGAATGTTGAGAATATCAATGGAGCACAGGCGACCGTTGATTCACAACATATCAATAATTAGGATAATGTGCATCAGGAAGGCGACAATCCTCATGCCAACAACAACACTGAGCAAATGATGAATGATCAAATATTTAGGGGCTTTATGCAATTCATGCAACAAAGATGGCGACAACGGCTCTCGTCCAAAAATGTGTGGAAACACCGAAACTCTCGGCGATCACCGCTAAAGCAGATTCAAGGAGCTGGGACCCTTTGGAGTTTAAGGAGAGCCAAAACCACTTATGGCGGAAGCATGGATAAAGTAGATCACCAAGATATTTGATGTCTTGGGATACTACGAGGAGCAAAAGGTTCCCTTTGCCACCTTTAAGTTGCGCGGAGAAGCAGATTATTAGTGGGAATCGGTAAAACATACTCAACCTGCCGTACTGAAGATGTCTTGGGAGAAGTTCCAAGAGCTGTTCAACGACAAATACTTTCCTGACAGTATTCGACACATGAAGGAGGTGGAGTATATCAAGTTGAAACAAAACAATATGACTGTGTCGCAATACGAAGCTAAATTTGCGGAGTTATCCCGGTTTGCGTCCCACTTGGTGGATAATGAAGAGAGAATGACACGGATGTTTTTAAGAGGTTTGAAGCTAGAGATACGTCAACATCTTATTTCTCATAAACTGTGTTTATATTCAGATGTTGTAAATAAGGCTCAGTTAGTGGAGCGTGATAACGAGTCAATGCAACTAAAAGAGAGCAGCCGGAAAAATGATAATACCAGCGAGAGCAGTCATCGAAGCGGTGACAACAAGCGTGGAGGGAATCAACAGGGTAGAAATGGTAACCACTTTGGTGGTAATCAGGTCCAAAACAATAAGAATGGACATTTCAAGAAGAGGAGATTCAACAATGATGGAAAGACGTCAGCACCAGCACCTGACGTTAAGGAAGGAGAACGACCACCTATCATATGTTTCAAATGCGGAGGGGAGGGGCACATCTGTCCAAACTGCGCGATGCCGTCCAAAGCATGTTATAATTGTGGAAAAGAAGGTCACTTAGCCAGATTTTTTCGTTCACCGAAGACAAATTCAGCTAGGATGGAGGCACCAAAGGCCGTCCCAGAAAAGTCAAAACCGGTAGTGCAAGGGAGAGCGTTTGTTGTGACCTCCCAGAAAGCAAGGAACCGGAATGAGGTCATCACGGGTAAGCTTATCATAAACTCTAACGAAATCTATACTTAATTTGATACCGGTTCTACCCATTCTTTTATTTCTCCTACTTGCGCTCATCGATTAAATTTGACTCCGGAGAAATTAGACTCTGACTTATCTGTGGAAACTCCATTGGGAGAAACCTTCATTACATCCACTATTTATAAGTCTTGTTTGGTTCAAATCGGTACCCTCACATTACCTGTAGATCTTAATTCATTGAAAATACTTGCATTTAACGTGATTCTAGGGATTGATTGGTTATCTACTCATCATGTAAAAATTGATTATTTCCATAAGGTTGTTAGCTTTCATATTCCTAATCAACCTATTATGCGAATTCAAGCAACCAAACCATTAAAATCAATCACGGTCATCTCAGCCATAAAGCTATTCGTTTATTGAAAAACGGATGTCAAACTTTCTTAGCTCGTGTCACATATTTAAACAAAAATACGTCAGTTTTGAACGATATTTCTATTGTTAATAAATTTCATAACGTATTCCCCGAAGAACTTCCTGGCCTACCCCTGAGCGTGAAATTGAATTTTGTATCGACCTTGAACCAAGTACAAAACCCATTTCCAAAGCCCCATATCGAATGGCTCCTATTGAACTTTAGGAGTTAAAGACCCAACTGCAGGAATTGTTAGACATCGGCTTTATTTGTCCTAGTACTTCTCCTTGGGGTGCTCCTGTTCTATTCGTGAAGAAGAAAGATGGGAGTATGCGACTTTGTATTGATTATCGGGAGTTGAATCACGTCACCATCAAAAATAGGTATCCATTGCCACGTATTGATGACATGTTTGACCAGTTGCAAGGAGCCAAATTCTTTTCAAAGATTGATCTTCATTCCGGATATCACCAATTGAAGATCAGAACCGAAGACTTTCCAAAGACGGCTTTAAGAACTCGGTACGGGCATTAAGAATTCCTAGTCATGTCCTTTGGATTGACTAATGCTCCTGCTGCCTTTATGGATATGATGAACCGAGTATTCAAGGAATATTTGGATCACTTTGTGGTCGTCTTTATTGATGACATCCTTATTTATTCCAAAAGCCATGAAGATCATGAGCAACACTGGAGGCTGACACTCCAAAAGCTTCGTGAATACAAGCTTTATGCCAAGTTGAAGAAATGCGAATTTTGGCTTGAGGAAGTAGCATTCCTTGGGCACATAGTATCAAGTCATGGAATATCCATTGACCCAAAGAAAGATTGAAGCAATTCAAAGTCGGGAGCAACCTAAATCGATGGATCAAGTCACGTAGCTTTCTCGACTTAGTTGGTTATTATCGGAGATTCGTGGAAGGATTTTCTCAATTGCTACTCCATTAACTCAAATTTGACTCGGAAAGATACAAAGTTATGTTGGAGCGAAGAATGTGAGAAGAGTTTTCAAGAACTCGGAGGAGACTCATTTCAAAGACATGTTCGACAATACCATCCGCTCGAGAGGATTTGTCATCTATAGTGATGCTTGAGCGCAATGGGTTGGGATGTGTTCTCATGCAACATGGGAAAGTCATAGCTTTATGCCTCAAGACAACTCAAAGAATATGAGAGGAATTATCCTACTCATGATCTAGAGTTGGCAGTTGTTGTCTTTGAACTTAAAATTTGGAGGCATTACTTGTATGGGGAGAAGGTGGAGACTTTACGGATCATAAAAGCCTCAAATATTTTTTTTCTCAAAAGGAACACAACATGTGACAACGACGTTAGCTTGAACTATTGAAAGATTATGATCATACCATCCAATACCATCCTGGAAAAGCGAACGTGGTAGCTGACGCATTGAGTAGAAGATCATATGCAAGTACGAGTGCGATATTGTCAACGCAAAGGCCCATTTTGTGTGACTTGGAAATGATGGAGATAGAGTTAAAGACTCCAAAGACCCATGTTATGATGGCGAATATACGAGTAGAACTGACTTTAATCGATAAAGTTAAAGTCGCTCAAGTTACGCACTGGAGCCGATGCGTATGAGGAAAAAAAGTGCGAGGTGCTATCCGAAAGTAAGAATCGATGAAGAAGGAATACTTCGAGTCAACTCCAGACTTTGTGTTCCTAACGACCCTGATTTAAAGTATAAAATCATGATGGAGGCGCACAACACACCATTTGCAATCCATCCTGGGAGTACCAAAATGTATTATGATATTCGTCATACATTTTAGTAGAGCAATATGAAGAGAGAGATAGCGTTGTTTATCTCAAGGTGTCTAACTTGTCAACGAGTTAAAGCGGAGCGTCAAGTACCAAAAGGTCCATTGCAACCACTTGAAATTCCAGAATGGAAGTGGGAGCACATTACCATGGATTTCATTACCGATCTTCCTAAGGTTTCTCAAGGCATAGATGCGATTTGGGTCACTGTTGATAGATTGACCAAGTCTGCTCATTTCTTACCGATACGAGAAACTTATACACTTGAACGTCTTCGTCAGATGTATGTACATAAACGAGATTGTAAGATCGCATGGTATGCGGTATCCATAGTTTTCGATCGAGACCCAAGATTCACTTCATGATTTTGGGTTAGTTTGCAAAAGCTATGGGCACAGACTTACGATTTAGCTTTCTAAGATATCATCCTCCTCGACGGAATGGACAATGGAGAAGACTATTCAAACTCTTGAAGATCTATTAAGACTTTGTGTCCTTGATTTCAAGGGAAGTTGGGACAAGTTCTTACCATTGGTGGAGTTTTCCTACAACAACAGTTATCAAGCAAGTATTGGCATGGCTCCATTCAAAGCGTTGAATGGAAGAAAGTGTAGTTCTCCAGTATGCTGGGATGTGGTGGGTGAAGCCACGTTGTTGGGACCAGAGTTGGTACGTATGATTACGAAAAAGATTCAAACGATCCGACAACGTATAAAAACCTCACAAGATCGACAAAAGAGTTATGCTGATCTTCATCGACAGGACGTGGAATTCGATATAGGAGATCATGTGTTGTTGCGTGTTACTCCATGGAAAGGAGTTACGAGATTTGGAAAGAGAGGAAAACTCAATCCTCGATACATCGGCCCATTTTTAATTCTCAATCGAGTAGGAAGTGTGGCCTATAGACTCGCTTTACCGCCAATTATGTCTCATGTTCATAACGTTTTTCATATATTCATGTTACGTAAATATGTGAAAGACCCGAACCACATTATTGAGTTAGAACCGGACGAAATAGCAGAAGATTTGACGTATGAAGAGGTTCCTGTTCAAATTTTGGATAAGAAGGAACATATTCTACGCTCCAAGGTTATACCTCAAGTCAAAGTTTTATGGAGAAACCACGATGTTGAGGAAATGACTTGGGAGTTAGAATCTGAAATGAAATCAAGGTATCCTTACCTCTTCGACATACAAGCTACGTACCCTAATTTCGAGGGCGAAATTTCATAAGAAGAGGAGGTTGTAAGACCCCAACTTTTATAAATAAAGATGAATTTTCTATAAATATTATTTTTGAATATTATGGAGTAAATTTGATATAATGTTATAGTTGTGGGTAATATTTATAAATTTTGCAAAGTAAGCAAGTTGTTATAAAATATTCGTTTGGTGGGGAATATTCGCTTTGTTCGGGGAATATTAAATGACAAGACAATCATTGGTGGACCCCACAATGTAATTATTGTCGGATTGAGAAAACGACAAAAATACTTTATGAAAATAACTACAGAGGTGTTACCGTTAAAACCGTTGAACTACCCGGTAGTAAAAGTAAAGAATCTGCTGTGGTCGTTGCGTAGTAGCATTACCAGTATTGATTATCGATACTTACGTGAGAAGTTACTCACTATACTCAATTATTGCTATAGTAATTGTTGCATCATATCTCTTATATTATTGATTCAATTATTGTCACAAGATTATCTCAGATAATATGTTATATTATTAAATCAATAATTGAGACGATAAGTTATAAATGATTAATAATTGTTGAAAGATTAAATATGTGTTGATTAAAAATAAAATGATTTGTGGTAATATTTATTCAATCCTTGATGTATATAAAGAGTCTATTATGAGAAGTTTGTGGTTAGTTTGGTTTTTTTATGGGGGGGCCATATGTCATCATCTAAGAGTCTCTTCGTCAATAGTAATTACATTCGTCAATAGTAATTACCTTCGTCAATAGTAATTACCTTCGTCAATAGTAATTACCTTTATTAGATGTCAAACCACTTGCCGTTTCATATTACAGGCATCGAACCAATTGTCGTTTCACATTACAGGCGTCAAACAACTTGGTGTTTCACATTACAGGCGCCAAACCACTTTTCTTTTCACATCACCAGTCGTCAAGCCACTTGCCTTTTCACATTTCAAGTGCTAAGATAGAATTCTTCTATAAATAGAGGCCTAGTGCTTCATTATATTTCACGAATTCATTCAAGATATAGAGAGAGAAAGTTTAGAGAGAATAAGAGAGAAAGAAGAAGAGTATTCTGTTACTACACTACTGCAGTATTCGATCTCCTACTAATGTAAGGGGTGTTATTCTTTCTTATTCATGAAGAGAACTGTTGTTATTCCATTGCTTATTATTCTGTTGAAATAACCTGTATACGCGGTTTACCCTATACTTGGTGACATTCTTCTATTATTCTGTTGGAACATCTTGTCTGTGTGTTTAACACCAGACCTGGTTCTGTCTTTATTATTATTCTATTGGAATATCCTGTCTGTGTGTTTTACATCAGACCTGGTTTCGTCTTTTTTATTATTCAGTTGGAACATCATGTCTGTGTGTTTTACACCGGACCTGGTTCCATCTTTATTATTCTGTTGGAACATCCCGCTTGCAATGCAACTTTTGCCCGACCGGTTCCGTTATTATTATTCTATGGAATAACTCGCTCATGCGCGGCACCGCATGTATGGTGATTTCTTTTGTTATTCCATTCTTTATTATACTCAGTTGGTTAAAGTTTTAACTTCTATACTCCATGAAATTTATAGAATATCCTTGATATTTGTGCTTCATCCAGTATCTTTTCATGGAAATATTCTTCTGATCATTCTTGAATTTTACTATACAAAGCAGTATCACGTTGACAATTTGGACATTATTAGTTCCTGGATAAATTAATTCTTAAACTTGTTTTATTGAATTCTTATATCATTGTCATCATCCTCATGTTTATATTATGTTGAAAGTCATCGGTGGCCTGTAGTGCATAGATGGACTTGGTATGATTATGACCAGGGATTATTCGGTGTAATAATGACCGTAATGTTGCAAATGATGTGGTAAAAGTTATCATTGGCCCGTATTGCATTGATAGACAGTTGTTGGCATAATCATGACCATTAATGAATACACGAATGTCCTTGGCTGTAGTGCATGGATAATTTGTGGTCGTGATACTAAAGAATATCCTTGGCCGTAGTGTAGGGGTGATTCGATGATGTGGATTATTTATTAAATTGAGTCCCAGCGATAAAAGTCATGAAAAATCTTTTAAATCATAAAAGATAGTAGATTTTATTCTCTACTTCACTCTTTTAATGGATTGCTTGTTCTACTGCAGTTAAACTTGATGTTGTTATATTTTATCAGTTTAACACTGTTGAAGGCTAACGATAATTTATTCTGCATTATCTTATTCATAATATTTCTTACTGGGCTAGTTGAGCTCACCCTTTCTTTCACTATTCTCTTCATGAAATGAGAACATAGTAGGGACTAGTCGGGGAATGGAGTGACGGTCCAGAGGATAGCATTAGTAGTCCTCACTATTCTGTGAAATAGTGTGT
Organism: Panax quinquefolius; assembly: GCA_020205615.1. Classification (NCBI taxonomy): domain Eukaryota; kingdom Viridiplantae; phylum Streptophyta; class Magnoliopsida; order Apiales; family Araliaceae; genus Panax; species Panax quinquefolius. The sequence continues at coordinate 62,519,802 of CM035171.1, read as the reverse complement.
TAATAATTATAATGAGGACTCCTTTTGAGTTTGTATAATCTCTAGTAGATAATAATTGTTTTTAAACTCACAGTTATGTTTTGTCGTATTGTACACGACAGTTGTATTTGAATTTTGTACCATGTATCTGACGACCCAAGATTGGTGATATATACCTAATTTTGGGGGTGTCACATGTTTTGTTACTTTGAATTTGCATAAAAGGTTGGTTAGAAGTATGAAAGCTAACAACCTTACAAAAAGCATGATGAGTAGTTAACCAATCGTTTTCAAAAATCACATCAAAGGCAAGTATTTTCAAAGAGATAAGATCGACAGGTAACGTGAAAGTGTTGATTTGAACAAGATTTATAAATAGTGGAGGTAACGAAGGTTTCTCCCAACTGAGTTTAAACAGATATATCAAAGTCTAACTTTTCTAGAGTTAACTTCAAACATTGAACACAACTAGGTACAATAAAAGAGTGAGTAGAACCGGTATCTAACACGGTATAAACTTCGCAAGAGTTTATGACTAATATACCCGTGATAATTTTATTCAGGTTCCTCGTCAGGAAAAAAAATGCTCTCTCTTAAACTACTGGCTTTGGCTTGTTTGGGACATCCTTTGGTGCCTCCATCCTAGCTGAACTTGTCTTCGGTGAACGACAAAATTGGGCTAAATGACCTTCTCTTCCACAATTATAGCATGCTTTGGACGGCATCGATGCCAGCTTTGACCGATGTGTCCCTCCCTCCGCATTTGAATCATATGATAGGTGGTCGTTCTCCTTCCTTAACAACTGGTCTTTGGTGCCGACGTCTTTCCATAATTGTTGAATCTCCTCTTCTTGAAATGTCCATTCTTATTATTTTGACCATGATTACCACCAAGTGGTTACCATTTCGCATGTTAATTCCTCCATGCTTATTATCACCGCTTTGATGATCAAGTATCAATCAGCGGTATTATCATTTTTCATTTGCTCTCTTTTGGTTGCTTTGACTCGTTATCGCACTCCACTAATCGAGCCTTATTTACAACATCCGAATACAAACACAGTTTATGAGAAATAAGATATTGACGTATCTCCGGCTTCAAACCTCTTAAAAACATCCGCGTCATTCTCTCTTCATTATCAACCAAGTGGGACGCAAATCGGGACAACTCGGCAAACTTGGCTTCGTACTGCGACACGGTCATGTTGTTTTGCTCTAACTTGATAAATTCCACCTCTTTAATGTGACGAATGCTTTCAGGAAAGTACTTGTCATTGAACAGCTCTTAGAATTTCTCCCAAGACATCTTAAGTGCGTCAGGTTGGGTACGTTTTACAGATTCCCACCAGTGATCTGCCTCTTCACGCAACATAAAGGTGGCAAAGGGAACCTTTTGCTCCTCGGAGCATCCCAAGACATCAAATATCTTGGTGATCTGCTTTAACCACGTCTCCGCCTTAAGGGGTTCTGGCTTTCCCAAAAACTTCGGTGGTCCCAGCTCCTTGAATTTCTTAGCGGTGATCAACCGTGGGTTACCATTGTTTCCTCCTGCATTATAAACAGGAGCCGCCTTCGCCTGATGTTGCATGAATTCTAAAAAGCTCCTAAACGTACCGTCATTCGTCAATTGATCAATGTTGTTGTTTACAGGAGGATTATCGTCATCCTATTGCACATTGTCCTGTTTATTGATCTGTAGAGAATCAACGGTCTCCTGTGCTCCATTGTTATTCTCAACATTCTCGAATGTCATTTTCAGATAATGCAACAAAACAAAGGTTAATTGACATGTAACATAATATCCCTATATTCTGACCGACCAATTAAATACCAAATAAACTTAGGTAGGTCATACTAGCGAAGGAATTCCCCGTCTCTCCCCTCCTAGTTCTATTCTCACATCCTAGCCATGGATCATATCCCTAAGCTTTGATACCAACTGTAAAGCCCCCAAAATTAGGTATACATCACCCATCTTGAGTCGCCAGATACATGGTACAGAATTCAAATACAACTTAATAATACAACTGTCGTGTACAATACAACAAAACATAAACTGTGAGTTTGAATACAAATATTGTCTACCAGAGATTATAAAAACTCAAAAGGAGTCCTCATTACAATTATTATCACACTATTTCACAGAATAGTGAGGACTACTAATGCACCATCTAGGACCATCACTCTGTTCCCCGACTAGTCCCAGCTACGTTCTCATTTCATGAAGAGAACAGTGAAAGAAAGGGTGAGCTCAACTAGCCCAGTAAGAAATATTATGACTAAGATAATGGAGAATAATTTATCGTTAGCCTTCAACAATGTTAAATTGATAAAATATTGTAACTATCAAGTTTAACTGCAGCGGAACAAGCAATCCATTAGAAGAGTCAAGTAGAGAATAAAATCTATTATCTTCTATGATTTAAAAGGTTTTTCATCACTTTTATCGCTGGGACTCAGCTTAATAAATAATCCACACCATCGAATCACCCCTCGCTTTTCTACCAAGGATATTCTTTAGTATCACGACCACGAATTATCCATGCACTACGACTTAAGATAATAATGTTTTCATCAACGGTCCTGATCATGCCATAAAACAATTCATTTTTGCACTACGACCAAAGAGAATCCATAGCCATAATCATACCAAAAACTGTCCATCAATGCACTACGGGCCAGTGAGGACTTTTTCCACATCATTTGTAACATTACGGTTATGATTATATCGAATAATTCCAGGTCATAGTCATACCAAGTCCATCTATGCACTACAGGCCACAGATGACTTTCAACATAATATAAGCATGAGGATGATGACAATGATATAAGGATTCAATAAAACAAGTTCAAGAATTAATTTATCTAGGAATTGATAACGTCCAAATTGTCAACATGATACTGCTTTGTAGAGTTAAATTCAAGAATGCTCAGAAGAATATTTCCATGAAAAGATACTGGATGAAGCGCAAATATTAAATATATTCCACTAATTTCATGGGTATAGAAGTCAAAGTTTTAACCAACTGAGTATAATAAAGAATGGAATAACAAATGAAATCACCATGCATTCGATAGACCGCACAGGCAGGTTATTCCAATTGAATAATAAAGTATGGAACCAGTCCCGCAGAACGCATGAGATAGGATATTACGATGAATAATAAATAATGGAACCAGTCAAAATAAACGCATCTGAGATGGGATATTCGACGAATAATAAATAATGGAACCAGTCCAAACAGAACGCAACGATGAGGATATTCCGGATGAATAATAAAGAATGGAATATTAGAAGAATGTCACCATGTATAGGGTAGCCCGCGTATACAGGTTATTCCAACAGAATAATAAATAATGGAATAACAGAATTTCTCTTCATGAGTACAATAAATAACATTCCTTACCGTAAAAGCAACTAAATATAAGAGTAGGGAAGTAGCAGAATACTTTTCTATAGGTTCTCTTGTAATTCTCTCTCTAGAGTTTAAGTGAATTCGTAAGAAATAATGAAGGAATGAGCTTCTATTTATAGAAAAATGGAATGAATTGTAACTAATTCATGAACGGTCCAGATTGATTTACTATTAAACGGACGGTCCATATTGGTTTAGTATTAAAACTTAAAACAACGGTCCCATACCGATTTACTATTAAAACTTTAAACCAAATGATCCATATTGATTTACTATTATAACTCCAAATGCGGTCCATATTGACTTACTATTATATCTTCAACCAACTATTCGAAAAATTAGCGCATCTCCTCATGGAATAATATTGTACCCAAATACCCAAATGAACAATACTAGAGTGAATAGTAACTGGGTGAATAGTAACTCATGAATAGTAATTCGTGAATAGTAACTCGTGAGTAGTAACTTATGAATAGTAACTCGTGAATAGTACTCATGAATAGTACCTAATACCTAAAAGTGTCCCGAATACCCAATTGAACAATATATCATATTATGCGAGATGACACCGTAATAATAATCAATCAATAATATGAGAGAGATATGATGCAAAGAATTATGTAGCAATAATTGAGTATAAGCGAGTGACTTTTCATGTAAGCATCAATAATCAATATCATGTGCTATCTTGTGTAACCACGCCAGACATCTTGTACTTTTTAACGGAGGGTGTTTCAGCAGTTAACAGTAAAACTTTCGTAGATTATTTTCATAAAGTATTTTTTGTCGTTTTCTCTATCAGAAAATAATTACATTGTGGGGTCCACTAATGATTGTACTGCAGTATTTGGATATTCTCCCACAAAAAAGAATATTCTCCACCAATCGAATATTATACAACCACTTACTTACTTTGCAAAATTTGTAAATATTACCCACAACTATAACATTACATCAAATCAACACCATAATAAAAAAAATTTATTTCAAGAAAATTAAATCTTTATTCATAAAATCTTGGGTCTCACATATTCTGCATTTTATATAAAAAGATTTTACTATGTAAGACACTACTACGCAGCACTATGCATAATAAAAATAATATATTCTATTTATAGTCTAATAAAATAAATAACTTTATAAAAGTATTACATTTTATATAAAAGGTTTTACTATGCAAAACACTATGCATAATAAAATATAATATATTCTATTTATAGTCTAATAAAATGAATAACTTTATAAAAGTATTCATTTTTTATATAAAAGCTTTTACATTTTATTAAATTAATAATACTAATAAAACAAAACCGAGTGACTTATCACATAAGCATCGATAATAATCAACACCGTAGTGCTACTATGCAACCCGTACGACATCGTACTTTTACTACCGAGTAGTTCAATAGTATTAACGGTAAAACTTTCGCCGTTATTTTTATAAAATGATTTTGTCGTTTTTTTAATCCGACAATAATTCTGTTGCGGGGTCCACTAATGATTGTACCGTCGTACGGATATTCCCCGACAAAAAGAATATTCCCCGACCAATCGAATATTATACAACAACTTGCATACTTTTCAAAAATTTTAAATACTATCCACAACTATAACACTATCTCAAATCCACACCATAATATTCAAAAAATATTTTGAGAAAATTAAATCTTTATTCATAAAATCTGGGTTCTCACACATGGTGAATGACCTTTCGTATTCATTCTTTATTAAATTGTGGAAATGATCTGTCTACGTGGATTACCGCATGGAGGATGAAAATCCATTTGTAGTTTCGTATATTCTATTATACTCGTATGAGATAACATTTCTTTTGTAATCGTCATGAAATATCATTTTATTTGGTATTTTATTTATGAGTTACTATTCAAGGGTTACTATTCACCCGGTTACTATTTACTCTAGTATTATTCACTCTGGTATTCGAGGCACTTTTCGTGTAGGAGTACTATTCACGGGTTACTATTCACCCAAATTACTATTCACCCGAATATTATTCACTCGGGTATTTGGGGTACTTTTCATGTTGGGGTACTATTCACGAGGTACTATTCCCGAAGTACTATTCATGGGGTACTATTCACGGGGTACTATTTACCCAAAAAATATTGTTCTTTTCTGTCCAAATTATTTTAAGTACATGAATATTATTCTTGAATTTTACTTTACAAAATAGTATCATGTTGACAATTTGGACGTTATTGATTTCTGGATAAATTAAATTATAAATCTTTAAAATTTATCCTTGAACTTATTTTATTGAATTATTATGTCATTTCCATCATCATCATGCTTATATTGTGGTGAAAGTCATCTTTGGCTTACGCGCAAAGATGGACTGTTGATTATTGGGTTTACAGTTGTATATCTTTGGCTTACGTGCAAAGATGGACTGTTGATTATTGGTTTTATAGTTGTATATCTTTGGCTTACGTGCAAAGATGGACTGTTGGTTATGGGTTTTACTATAACAACCTAGAATTTTGGATTAACCAGAATTTAGGTTTAAAGAATTAGTTATTAATAAAAGGAAATTTTTTATTAATACTATTATGTGTTATGTGTTTATTAATCGTTCTATAACCTAGAATGATTATAAGTCGGGAGGATTCTGTCTACGAGCTAGATTTAACGAGTAAGAATTTTCTAGACGAAAATGAAAGTTTTTCGGGAACAAAAATATTTCCGGGGAAAAAGACGAAATAGGCACTATTCACCCGTTTCTGTTTGGAGATTTATTTTGAAATTCCGAGAAGTTATTGATTGCGTGAAATCTTGAGACGTGATGGAATATTCAATAATATTTCAGTTATGGCAAAAACGAAGTTTTCGCCTGTGGACTCAAAACCTAAAGGTTAAGAAAGTGAGTTCCGAGAATGTAATGAGTACGTATAATAACTAGGGTTATTATGCGTGAGAAATATGAGTATGATACGAGTTATTATACGAGTATATTATGAAGATTAGTACGACGTATAATACGAATATCGTACGAACAATATACGAAGAGAAGACGAGATTACGAGAAAGGAATGCGTAGAATACGATAGTAGAATACGATAAGTCTTAATGGACTTTATGTTCATGGACTTTGTAGAATCCAATTGGTCTTGGATTATATCAAGCCCAATGCTTTGTGAAATCAAGCCCAAGTTAGGCCCAATAAGAATTAGGGTTTAAGCCCAAACCAAGAAAAGAAACCGCGGAACGAACCGATGGGTAAACGGATGGATAAGAACCATTGGGGCAACCCATGGGGTGACCCATGGGGCATGTAGGCCGGCCACTTGGCCATCAAGTAAGGGTGGTGGCCAAGTAAACTTTGTGGTTAAGTTGAAGAGGAGCTGGGAATAGTAACTTTAGGAGTGAAATGACTATTTTACCCCTAGCTTTGGTTTTCTATAAATAGAAACCTAGAATTTTATTTTCTAGGATTTTTGAAAATCCTACACCTGAGAGAGAGAGAGAAAGAGAGAGAGAGAGAGATCTTGGTTGGGAGAGGAAGAGGAAGAGCATGAGTATGAATGCTCGGAACAAAAGTGATCGAGAAATAGAAAAGCTTGCAAATCGTCGGCTTTGAATAACGGAAGAAGATTAAAGAAGAACAATAATCCGAACCCTAGTTTCTTCTAATATTTTCTTTAAGTTTAATGTGTTTAAAACATAGCTTACTGAGAATAGGGAGAAGATGATGTTAGAAATGATTTTATATGGTTGAAATCATGAGAAAACGAAGAAACAAGAACTTAGAAATTTAGTTTATAAATTTCTTAAGGAAGTATAAGGTTCGTAAGGATTTTGAGCGATCCGAATGAATCTTATGATTGAGTATGTCAAATTAGTAAGGAATGATGTTCTATAACATCAACTTCCAAGAAAAAGTAGAATCGTAATCCAAAATATCGATTAAAATTTAGAACGAACAAAGAACGCGAAGAACGCGTAGAATGTTGTTGATGGGCAAATTTAAAACCATCGTAGTGTAAATATTGTTGATGGACAAGTTTAAAACCATCGTGTATAAGTTAGTTGCTTCTTGCTTGGTTAGGAGCGTTAGAAACGTTCGTGAAGAACGGATTAAAATTGAGCTATAACGAAGTTATGGATAATTTTCGTAAAAGACGAGAGAGAATTTGAAAGTTAGTAAATGAACCTGAACGTGTAGGGTTCCATAAGAATGTAAGAGAATGTAGAAAACGTGAGTCATGGACTCAAGAATGATCGGGTTTCGAGTTCGGATGACCGAATCGGGTTTAAGCCAATTGAATGGCACGTTAACGAGTTTAGATCGAATTTTTGGTCGGTGGGTGTTAAAGTAAGTGAGATAACGAAAATAATGGCTTTGGAACGACCTTGTTTCGAGTTATAACGAAGGAGTTATGAGATCACAAAGTAAGCATCTCAAACTTGATTCAACACTTAGAAAAAATTTCTAGGGTTTAAGCTTTGCGCCGCAGCGCCGAGAAGTGGCGCCGCAACGCGAGAGATAACGAAGGGTTTGGCGCCGCAGTGCCAGACCAAGGGAGGAGAGAGAAGTAGGTCGCGCCGCAACGCGAGAGAGAGAGGGAAGGATGGATATAGCCACAGCCAGTGGTGAAAGCAATGCCCGAAATGAGATTTTAGTTCTCGATTCATCGGAGGATGTGCAAGAAAGAAGTACGAACATGTAGTTCACGTAATGTAACACTCAATCAAGTGTTTTAAACCTTTAGTGAAGGTTGAACGGAAAGATTTAGCGAGATTAAAAGATAGGGAATGTAAGAGCTAGATTATGTAACCGATATCCGGGGACCGTAGTCATAATGAATGAACGTGAGGGATTACTGTGATTGCGATTCCTTAGACGTTGGGTGATGAAGGTAATGAATAACATTCCAATGTTATGTCATGGTAAGAGAGATAAGTGTAAAGCGTATAGACACTATGAATGCAACGTTGTTGCGATGAACGATCGGTCTTAGCTTACAATAAACGGTATGGCTTCGACATTAAGAAAGAATAATGAACGTGGGGTTCATGGGTTAGATAACGATGAATGCAATTAAAACCTTGAGTAAAGGTTGAGTGAGAGATTAAGAGACGAGTGATGTGAACGTTGAATACATAACGATCCTCGTGAATTGTATTTGCGTCAGACGAACGTTCTAAGTATACAATGGTTGTATGACTTAGACGTTGACGAAGGTAGTAAGTAAGATACGAATGGTATCAAGGAAAGCCGTAGAGAATGATAATGAGATTTATGAAAGTCCGAGGGTGAATCGGATAGAGAATGTTAGAATGAATGTAAGCGTTAGACACTTAAGCCAACGTAAGGGTTGAGTGTAAGCGAGTGTTAAACGGGCAGAACCTACACTACGTGTATGGTTTAACCATAATGTAATGAAGACTAAGTTTTAGCCATGAACGGTGAAGAAACTAAGTTAAAGATAATAACGTATAACGTTAAAAAGCCGAGTTAATAAGTATAACTTGGACAACGTTCCGAGTTGAATGAACCGGACGTTGTAAGGTATGAATAAGTTAATATGAAATGTTTAACGCTATGTTCTCATGGTATTGACATTGAATGATCGTTCCGAGTATACAAAAGATTGTATGACTTAGACGATAAAGAATGAATCCTGAGGTATGGCATTTAGTTGCCAGAAAGCCATAAGGAAAAAGAAGTTGACTTAACGAACATTATAGTTTAATGGTTCGGATAAGTTAAGGTAAGTTAGGTTGTAGTACAATCGTAACCTTTGATGGTTGATATATGGGAGCTGGGCTAAACAACTCCTTCAGAGAGCCAAGGTATATACAAAACTGACAACCGATCTAACTCACTGTGTGGGCAGTGTAGATGAGACGGGAACTTGTTTGTTGGTTGTTTATGGGAAACCACTCAGAGTACCATATGGACTCCTAGCAGAGAAGCGATGTGTGCTGAGTCTATAGGAGTTATAAGAAGAAGATAAGAATGCAGATTATCAAAGATGATGAATGTTTTGAGTAAGACATCTCCGACTGTCAAGAAGCCGTAAACCCGAATTGAAAGTTAGTCGCGTAAACTTAGATTACAAGAAAGCGAACCCTAAGAAGTAAAGTTAAGTAAACCAATGTTTAAGTTAAGTATATGACTAATTGGTGCACGTGTTATTTCCTTATGTGTTATATAGGGATTTGGGAATGAGCAGTTCAGCGTAAACTATAAGTTGTAGCTGTGCGTAAGGCAAGTTTTTCCTAACTTCATTCAAACTATATGAATGCTAGTTTCTTAAACTTCTCAGATGTTGAACTTGAGAAGTCGTGTCTATGTGAGAATGTGTGATATTTGTACAAGCTGGTAAATGTATAAGGCCGTTTGCCACATTGTGAGCACTTCGGTGTTTCTTTGAGATGAACTGTTCTATGATTGAGCTGTTCAATACAAGTATGCTCGGTTTATACATGAACCGTTATTGTTAAGTCTGTGCTAATGATTCTAGCCAGACAGGATATGTATGGAAAAAGGTAGAAGAATGAAAGTAGTGTAAAGAGTATGTCATGAATGTTTTAAGATGATAGGAATCAAGACTCTTCCTATAATTCAAGCTGCTTCATAACCTTTGTTCGGTTATCGAAGTTCTAAAAAATGTTTAAACTCTTGAAGTTGTTTGTTCAACTGTTATGACTTGCTGGGCAATTGAATGCTCACACTTGCTTTAAATGAAAAACATTTTCAGCGAACGATGTTAGAAAGAACTTAAGGATCCCGTAAAGATCAAGTTGATCTGTATCCAGACGAAGTGCCATTTAGTACGTGAATGTGCGTGTAGAGCAAGTGAAGACTTGTAATATAGAATGATAGAATTAAACTATAGACTAGTTTAATGAATAGTTATGAATCCTTTGTGGCGGATGAAAGTCACTCGTATAAGATGTAAAGAATAATGTAATTATCATTATTTGTAATGAAAGAGGTTTTAAGGTTTCGAGAACCTGGGATTTTAGAATATATGCTATTATATTTAACTATATAATGACGTGTATTTGGAAGGAAGTGGAATAGTGATACACGGAGTTCGGGTCTGAAAGTAGACCGGATTTCGGGGCGTCACATTTACAATTGTATATCTTTGGCTTACGTACAAAGATGGACTATTGATTATTGGTTTTAAAGTTGTATATCTTTGGCTTACGTGCAAAGATGAACTATTGATTGATGAGTATCTTTGGCTTATGTGCATAGATGAACTGTTTATTGGTTTGATTATGACCATGGATCATTCGGTATAATCATGACCCGTAATGTTATAGATGATGTGGTAAAAGTCCTCATTGGCCCGTAGTGCATTGATGGACAGTTATTGGTATGATTATAACCAAGGATTATTCGGCATAATCATGACCATTGATGATTACATGAATATCCTTGGCCGTAATGCAGAGATGATTCGATGATGCGGATTATTTATTAAGCCGAGTCTCAGCGATAAAAATATTTATTATACACTTTTAATTCGTAGAAGATAGTAGATATCATGCTCTACTTGACTCTTCTAAAATACAGTGGTATATCTTTGGCTGTAGTGCAAAGATGAATTTATTAGTATGATTATGGACAAGAATTGTGATTTGGTATAACCATGGTCTTTGATGTTTCAAGTAAAGATATATGATGAAAATTATCTTCGTCCTGGGTGCGAAGAGGAATTTAGAACCACAATTATGATTATGAGTTATTCACCTGATTGTGGACATGAATTGTTGACTGATGTTACAGGGATAAAATATTGTTGGTGGATTTTTAACATGGAGAAGATAATAGACCGTATGTTCTATTTGACTCTTTTAATGGATTGCTCGTTCCGCTGCAACTATGGTTGAAAAGTTTTATCATCTACCATATGTTCTAAATCTCTGATTTATTACTGATGAAGGCTATGTTAGGTTTGTAATATTCAAGAACGCAATCAAATTGCAAAAATAAGCGGAAACGTGTAAAAATCAGAGTTTAAAAATTTTACAAACCATATACCCGGATCACCCTTTATGCATAATTATTAATTAAACGAAAAGATAAAGAATAAAATCATACCCTTGAAGATCGAAGCCTCTCGTACAAGTTCACCTCCAAATCCTTTCGCGTTCAACTTGAATTCACCGGGTTTGGTTCCTTCCTTTGATCAACGTTAGCCACCCAAGTGTTTGGCCTCTAGAGGTGATCCACCAAGGAAAAAGAAGGATTCAAGAAGATGGGTGGTTGGCTAAACCCTAGTTTTTCTATCTCTATAGAAAAGGAGCGTACTCTCCAACCATTGGAATTATTACGTCGTTGTAAAAGTCAACAAAAAACCCTTCACCCATAATAACACTCCTCTTATTTATAGATGTGGGCAACCCATCGTAACAATTAAGGAATTGAAATTTATTTAATTAATTAAATTCTTTTAATTAATTAAGCTCCCTAATCTTATTAGGGATAATTAATTAAACTCCTTTAACTAATTTTCCTTCCTAATCCAATTAGGAATAAATGAGAGTACTTATATTAAATTAATTCCTAAACTCTTTTAGAAATTAAAATAATAATAATTGTAATAATATTAATAAGACTCCTCTTATTAATTTATATTTAATATTTCTAAAATATTAAATAATAAATATTAAGCTATTTAATTTATTCTATCACCATAGATTAAATTAAATATACATAATTTATATTATTACGATTATGCCATTAACTTCTTAAATAATTATTCTTCCTTTTATGGTGTGACCCTTTAGGTTCTCCATATTAAACCGGTTGTGAATAAATCAATTAGAACAATTCTAATCTTATTTAAATAAATAAATTAAATATTTAATTTATTTAAATAAATAATATTTATTCTACAATAGGGATAAGCTTCCTTAGCGATCAACGACTTTCCAGATAATATAGATTTCAACATTAATCATTAAAGAACCTTTGAGTAAATAGTTATCATACAATTCAATCCTTCCACCATACAATGTCCCAATTAAATATAAGACATGGAATTACTGTCAAGTCTTATTTTATTTAATTATATGTATTTCGATCCTTAAATGCACAACTCAAATAATGCAAATTAGAAACTCCTTTCTAATTTCATTACGCCTTAACGCCAAGGACTACTGGGGTTGTCATTTTGTCGAATCACATAGGACATTTCTCTTCTTTTAATAGAAGTGGTAGATTCTTTATTGATTATACATTATCTCCATGTACAACTTATTATACCCAAGCATATCCTTTGATATACCCTAAGGGTCTTAAGGATTAAGTCAAAGTATAACTCATCATACACAAGATACTATGATGATCTCAAGTCCAAGGATTACTTGACTACTATCACTACTCTGAAATTCTATTGATGCAAGTAAAACTCCATTAGGTATTCCTTAGCGAGCCACGTTCAAAGTGAACTTATTCTCTAATAAGCACCAACATACTTGCTTTAGTGTCTCCACACAAATGATCATGAGATCAATCATCCTCATCCAATGAGCGAGCAATGTATGTACCAATCTATCCGGATTCACTAATCCCCAATTTAGTAATCCAATGATTGGGAACTATTTTAGTTTTAAGCTTTCTAAGAATTTAGATCTCATTAGAATGATCATCATCATTATTCTAAAAGCATTGCTTAAAACTATGGGTTTATCACATATTATAAAACAACATCATGTAGATAATTAAAAGCCTTTAATAAATGAATACTTTTTATTAATAAATAAATAAGATTGTTTCAAAGTACATACTTTATCATCAAACATGATTGGCTTGTGTGCACACTACTTTCAATCTCCCACTTGCACTAAAGCCAATCGTCATGGTATCTCATACTCTTCTTCTCTAAGTGACGATTATCCTGCTGTTGGATAACATTTAGTTAATGGATATGTAATCTTGTTCATGAGAGTCCACTATCTCTATAGTGATTTTCCATCTTTCAATGATTCTAATAATCAAATGAAAGTGCCACAACACATGTTTAGATCCAAGATGAGACTTAGGAACTATTCCTAGTTCTGTAATGAACTTTTAATCCAAACAATCAACTTGCAGCTTCATTTATAGCTATATACTTTGTCTTTATCACTAAACCAGCAACTCTTTGATGTTTGGAACCTTTCCAATTCACTGCACCACTATTCAAGATAACGCTTTACCTTAAAGTGGATTTTACGTCATCTTAGTGCCGTCGAAAAACTTGAGTCTGTTAAGCCCTCTAGTTTTAATTTAGACCCACCATGAATATGATCACATCCTTAGTGTCGGTTAAGCACTTTAAGATGTTTTTCACTGACTCATAGTGAACTTCTCCATAATATGACTGATCAACATCAGGTCTCGTACATTTCATTGCATACATGATTGTCACTCATGCGACCTCTCTTTTCAGGAGTCTGTGGGGACTATTAAGAGAGATACACTCCATAGCTCATCGACATGAGACATCTCTTGGAGTTTGCCATGCTAAATGACTTTAGTGTTAGGTTTTGTAATATTCATAACTTGTGATCAAATTGCATAAAAAAGTCTTGAGCGTGTAAAAATCGAGAGTTAAAAAATTTACAAACCATATACCGGATCATCCTTTATGCATAATTATTAATTAAGCGAAAAGATAAAGAATAAAATCATACCCTTGAAGATCGAGCTTCCTCGGTACAAGTTCACCTCCAAATCCTTTCGCGCGTTCAATCTTGAATCCACGGGTTTGGTTCCTTCCTTTGATCGGCGTTAGCCCGTGAATGTTTGGCCTCTGAGGTGATCCACGAGGAAGAATAAAAATCAAGAAGAAGATGGGGTGTTTGGCTAAACCCTAGTTTTCTATCTCTATAGAAAAGGTACTCTCCCAACAATTGGAATTATTACGTATTTTGAAAAAGTCAACAACCCATACCACCCATAATAAGACTCCTCTTATTTATAGATGTGGGCAACCCACCTTAACAATTAAGGAATTGGGTTTTATTTAATTAATTAAATTCTTTTAATTAATTAAGCTCCCTAATCTTATTAGGGATAATTAATTAAACTCCTTTAACTAATTTTCCTTCCTAATCCAATTAGGAATAAATGAGAGTACTTATATTAAATTAATTCCTAAACTCTTTTAGAAATTAAAATAATAATAATTGTAATAATATTAATAAGACTCCTCTTATTAATTTATATTTAATATTTCTAAAATATTAAATAATAAATATTAAGCTATTTAATTTATTCTATCACCATAGATTAAATTAAATATACATAACTATATTATTACGATTATGCCATTAACTTCTTAAATAATTATTCTTCCTTTTATGGTGTGACCCTTTAGGTTCTCCGTATTAAATAGGTTGTGAATAAATCAATTAGAACAATTCTAATCTTATTTAAATAAATAAATTAAATAATTAATTTATTTAAATAAATATTTATTCTCTGATAAGGATAAGCCTCCCCTAGCGATCAGCGACTTTCAGGATAATATAGATTTCAACATTAATCATAAAAGAACCTTTGAGTAAATAGTTTCAAGTACAATTCAATCCTTCCACCATCTGATGTCCCGATTAAATATAAGGCATGGAATTCTTGTCAAAGTCTTATTTTATTTAATTATATGTATTTCGATCCTTAAATGCACTGACTCAAATAATGCAAATTAGAAACTCCTTTCTAATTTCATTACGCCTTAACCGAGGACTCTTTGGGTTGTCATTTATCGAATCACATAGGACATTCTCTTCTTTTATTAGAAGTGGTAGATTCTTTATTGATCATACATTATCTCCATATACTGACTTATTATACCCAAGCATACCCTTTGATATACCTAAGGGTCTTAAGGAATAAGTCAAAGTATAACTCATCATACACAAGATACTATGATGATCTCGAGTCGAGGATTACTTGTACTACTATCACTCTGAGGAATTCCTATTGGCGGGCAAATAAAACTCCATTAGGTATTCCTTAGCGAGCCACGTTCGGATGAACTTATTCTCTAATAAGCACTACATACTTGCTTTAGTGTCTCCACACAAATGATCATGAGATCAATCATCCTCATCGATGAGCGAAAGCAGCGTATGTACCGATCTATCCGGATTCACTAATCCCCGATTTAGTAATCGATGATTGGGAACTATTTTAGTTTTAAGCTTTCTAAGAATTTAGATCTCATTAGAATGATCATCATCATTATTCTAAAAGCATTGCTTAAAACTATGGGTTTATCACATATTATAAAAGCGACATCATGTAGATAATTAAAAGCCTTTAATAAATTAATACTTTTTATTAATAAATGAATAAGATTATTACAAAGTATATGCTTTATCATCAAACATGATTGGCTTGTGTGCATACTACTTTCAATCTCCCACTTGCACTAAAACCCGATCGTCGTGGTATCTTATACTCTTCTTCTACAAGTGGCGATTATCCTGCTTTGTTGGATAAGCTTTAGTTAATGGATATGTAATGTTGTTCTTGAGAGTCCACTATCTCTATAGTGATTTCCCATCTTTCGATGATTCTAATAATCAAATGAAAGTGCCCTGACACATGTTTAGATCAAGATGAGACTTAGGAACTATTCCTAGTTACGTAATGAACTTTTAATCCAAACAATCAACTTGCGACTTCATTTATAGCTATATACTTTGTCTTTATCACTAAACCGACAACTCTTTCTTTGTTTGGAACCTTTCGATTCAACTTTGCACCCTTTATTCGAGGTAACACTTTACCTTAAAGTGGATTTTTACGTCGTCTTAGTGCATGCGAAAAACTTGAGTGCTGTAAAGCCCTCTAGTTTTAATTTAGACCCACCATGAATATGATCACATCCTTAGTCTTGGGTTAAGAACTTTAAGATGTTTTTCAGCGACTATAGTGAACTTCTCGAATATGGTGATCGACATCGGGTCTCGTATATTTCATTGCATACATGATTGTCACTCATGCGATCTCTCTTTTTGGAGTCTATGGGGACTATTAAGAGATACACTCCATAGCTCATCGACATGAGACATCTCTTGGAGTTTGCCATGCTAAGCGACTTTAGCATCAAATGATATATCGTTCCTTGGGTTAAGTCGAGCATCCTCTTAAATCTATCTATATAGATTTATATCCCCAATTAAGATACTCTTCCCAAATCATTCATGGAGGAATGTTTAACAACTTTATCTTTCTTGATTGTAGCATTGGTATGTCATTCCTTATCGTAGTATATCAACATATAATACTAGAAATTTCACGATGCTCCCTTGACCCTACACACTAGGTTCATTCTTATTTTGATAAAATCAAACTCTTTTGCCTCACGAATGTTCCATATTTAGAAACTTCTTTATCCTTTCTCGAGTGTCTACAATCTTAACTCATATGGATGGATCATCATCTTCTATGATGTGTACCTCATCATCATCATCCATGATGAATCATACCTCTAGGTATCTTGGTACTATTCAGATTTACGATTCGGTTTGTGGTACAATAGGTCATCTGAGGTTCCTCTTATTTGACTTATAGTGTTTTGTGGTTCTTGAACTCTTCAAGATCTATTATCCTCCCACTAGCCCTTTGATGATAAACACCTTTATCTTAGAAGCGTGTTTCGTAACAAACACCTTTTGCTAAGTAGAATTATAGAACATATACCCTAAACTTACTTTAGGATGTCCCACAAATCATGTACTTGTCAAATCTTGTCCCAAGCTTATCCTTTGAAACCTTTTCACATAAGTTGGACAACCCCTTATCTTAACATACTTAAGATTAGGAATCCTCCACATCCATAACTTTTATGGAGTCTTGGGGTAGGATTTTGAGGTTACCATTTTTCGTAGATATCACGACCATTTCTAGGACATGATCCTGAAGGATCTTTGGAATGTCGGTAAAATCATTATGGACCGCACCATGTCCAACAAAAGTGCGATTTTTCATTCGGATACATCAATCAATTATTGCGTGTCGGGATGTGTCCATTATGAGAAAACCATTTGAGATGATCTAGAAACTTATTGCACAAGTATTTATTCCTTGATCAATCAAAGAATCTTAATACTTTGCCAATTTGTTTTTCTTACGAATTCTTTGAACCTTTCAAATAATTCACACTTGTATTTCAACAAATACACACATTCGACTCTTTGAATGATCATCTCCTTTTCTTATACTAATTTGTTCAATATGCAAAATTATTTTCATGTAAAAGTCAGTATACAAAATTTATTAAGTAATATTCGATTCTATACAAAACATTATTATTATAAATAGAACAACAATTGTTCTTAATTATAATACCAAAAATTTCATTGTCCATGATAAAATGGAAATAATATTTTTTTAACAAGGCTGGAATCTGATAACAACTTATTGACTTAATAGATTTGCCGTAGGCATTGCTAAACTATAAGTTTCTATGGCTAATATGGTGACCTTTGCTTCATTTTCCCACATAGGATTACTTATATTTGTTTAGCTTTCTATACCTTGGTCCTTCATAAATCTATATTTATGATAACCAAAGTCGGTATCAATACCAAGTAGAACCTTGACTTAAAAGAAAAATTTATTTCAATCATGAACAAAAGCGTATTTATGTAGAAACTTCACTAAGCTTCTTTGGTTAGCCTCTGCAAGATGCTTCTCATGATTTCTTTCCGGTGTCGGGCTTATTGCGGTGGAAGCAAACTCCTCCTTTGCTATCCGTATCGAGTTTTGTTCTTATTATCCTTTGTTTATGCCTTTCTATTTACCTTCTTTGAATCGTTCTTCTTTTGAGGAAGATCCTTTGGCCCCTACCGGTAAGACTTGGTCTTTCTTGGTTGGAAAGTGACTCTCGACATTTTTCAATATGTTAAGCAAATCGTGAAGGCGATATCTAGCTTGTTCATATGAAAAATTCACAACAATTGTGAAAGAATCAGGGAGTGAGTGTGAGTGCAAGATCAAATCTTGGCTCAACTCTCCATCCATGACAAAACCGGTTGTCTAATTGATCAATCAAATTGATTATGTTAAGAACTTTTTATGCATCTTATAGTGCCATTGGCCATTCTAGATCGGAAGAGCTCCTTAGATATCGATATCTATCGGTCCTACTTTCCTCACCATCAACTACTTGATGTGCGGGAATATAGTAGAAGCATCCATAGTTTCATCTTGTGTTTTAAGCTCGTTACTCGTGGATCTGAGCATGATGCGTTGAGCAATTGTGCATCATCTTGCCACTTTCTAAAAGTAGCAATCTCTTCCTCGGAGGCATTATGCGCAACCATTGCGAGGATAGGCGTATTAAGGACATAAGATAGCTTTTTGACTATGAGAACTATTCTCAAATTCCTTAACCAATCCGTTTAATTGATTGCGGTTAATTTAGCATCTAATATGCTTTGATGATAGTAATTTTAGACATTGTAAAATTACGTAAATGAATTTGTAATTAACAACATTTTAACATACATTCTTTTATTAATTACCAAAATAATTTAGGTCTTGTTTTAAATTGGTATCTCCACTATTTTCTTCAAACTATATTACCCTCACTTATATAGTTGGCAAAATCTAATTAAAAGATTTGCTAGTGAGAATAAGGATCCCATTTCAAATGTATATAGCCTTGTGGTGACACAACAAACTATATATAAATAAATAGGTAGACAACTTTTGTCAATTACATCTAACTATACGACTCCTTGTATTTTGCCTCTTAGATTATTTTGATCAGTGGTGGCACATCAGAATCAAAATTATCAAGTTAAGTCGACCTAGCAGCTCCATATATTGAAAAAAGAAAAATATCATCCTTGTGGTGACCTGACAAAACAATATTGTTCAATTTTCTTTATAAGCATCAAATGTGATAAATTAACATCTTAAATACTTAATACTTGCCTTGTGGTGACACAACAAACTCATATTAAATATTTAATACTCTATTAATTTTATCATGCTAGAAAGCGACGTTCGATATTCAAATATCTTTGAGCGCTTAGGACTTAATATAAAAATTGAGGTTTTTTGTTATTAATTTGTCTCATCTTGTTTTAGCGGCAGCATATATATATATAAAATACGCGTCGTATTAATGAACATGCGAAGCATGTTTGCATAATATATAATATATATATAGTATAAGCATGCACATATAGAATACTATATTCTACACGGATTGATTATGGACTTTTATTCTAGTTTGGTTCACTAGAGCCACCAAGTGAACCAAAAATTCAGCTCCCCAGGGTGCAAGAAATAATATTTAAATATAACTATTACATTTAAAACGGGCTCCATTACAGCGGGTCTTCAAGCGCTCCTTGCTCCTTGATCTCTCAATTTTTCAAAATTAATTCTAACTATTCCTATTACAAAACTATTTAAAATAAATAGAAACCTTGATCGTGATCGATCGAGGGAAGTACATAGGAGGAGATAGAATTTACATTAAGAAAAATTTAGAAGGCGAAGTCTGTGAGACCCCATTTAATAAAACCCATACATTCATGCATCAACTAAAATAAAATCAATCGCATTGGTCGATAGTCCATAATCAATCCCATTTATTATCATACACATCACCATATGCATCGATAAATAACATTCATCTCATGAATAATAAACATTTAATATATATATTGATATCATTTAATGGGCAAATTTAGTTAGTATAAAATCTATTTTGAATCAAAATAAACTCCTTTATTTTAATCCAAATTTAAATCAAAATAAAACTATTTTATTTTAATTTATCCAATTTTGAATAAAATAAACTATTTTATTTTAATCAAAAATTTTAATCAAAATAAACTCCTTTATTTTAATTAATTATGGAATCAATTCATATATATTAAAAAAATCTTTAATTAAAATAAACTCTTTTATTTTAAAAAAGAATCAATTCCATGTAAAAAAAATCTTTTATTAAAGGAAACGGATATTCTTTTCTATTCACAAATAAACTCCTTTATTTTGAATAATATGAAATCTTATTTCATATTTAAATAAACTCCTTTATTTAAGGAAACATGGATTTTCTTTCTATTCACAAATAAACTCTTTTATTTTGAATAATATGAAATCTTATTTCATATCTAAATAAACTCCTTTATTTAAGGAAAGATGGATTTACTTTCTATTCACAAATAAACTCCTTTATTTTTAGAAAAATAAAATCAATTTCAACTCCAAATTAGTTATTATGGAATGGAATTCCAACTCTAATTAGTTAGCATGAATGAAATTTAAAATTTTAAAAATTAAAATAAATCTTTTATTTTAATATTAAAATAAACCTTTTATTTTAAATATTAAAATAAACCTTTTATTTAATTATTAAAATAAATTTTATATAATAAAACTTTATTTAAAATTAAAATAAAACTTTATATTTTAATATTAAAATAAACTTTTTTTATTTTAAAATTAAAATAAACTTTTATTTTATTATATATATATATATATATATATATATATATATATATATATATATATATATATATATATATATATATATATATATATATATATATATATATATATATATATATATATTTATATATATTTATATTATAATTAAAAATATATACTTACTTATTATATATTTTTTTTTTATATATTATTTTTTATAAATTTTATTATATATATATATCATATATATATATATATATATATATATAAAAATTATTAAACCCATATGATTAATAAATTATTGAAACAAGAAACTATACTTTTATTTTTTTTTTTTTTAAATTTTTTTTATTTTTGATTTCTATATAATCATATCCACGTAAATCATTAAATTTTATTAATGAGGAACATTTAAATGATGCACATAAAAAATGATGCATTTTTTTTTTTTTTTTTTTTTTTTTTTTTAAATAAATTTTATCTGATAAAATTATGCCCAATTAAATTGTTCTAAAAACACATATCGATATACATATCAAATTAAAACAATTAATAATTAGCATAAAGGTTTGGCTCACGATGCCTTTATTAGGTTTGTAATATTCATAGCTTGATCAAATTGCATAAAAAGTGCGAGCGTGTAAAATCGAGTTTAAAAATTTACAAACCCATATACCGGATCATCCTTTATGCATAATTATTAATTAAGCGAAAAGATAAAGAATAAAATCATACCCTTGAAGATCGAGCTTCCTCGGTACAAGTTCACCTCAAATCCTTTCGCGTTCGATCTTGAATCCCACGGGTTTGGTTCCTTCCTTTGATCGGCGTTAGCCACCCAAATGTTTGGCCTCTAGGGGTGATCCACGAGGAAGAAAAATTCAAGAAGATGGGGTGTTTGGCTAAACCTAGTTTTCTATCTCTATAGAAAAAGGCGTACTCCCAACAAATTGGAATTATTCGTATGTTGAAAAAATCAACAACCCATATCACCCATAATAAGACTCCTCTTATTTATAGATGTGGGCAACCCACCTTAACAATTAAGGAATTGGGTTTTAATTAATTAATTAAATTCTTTTAATTAATTAAGCTCCCTAATCTTATTAGGGATAATTAATTAAACTCCTTTAACTAATTTTCCTTCCTAATCAATTAGGAATAAATGAAATACTTATATTAAATTAATTCCTAAACTCTTTTAGAAATTAAAATAATAATAATTGTAATAATATTAATAAGACTCCTCTTATTAATTTATATTTAATATTTCTAAAATATTAAATAATAAATATTAAGCTATTTAATTTATTCTATCACCATAGATTAAATTAAATATACATAATTTATATTATTACGATTATGCCATTAACTTCTTAAATAATTATTCTTCCTTTTATGGTGTGACCCTTTAGGTTCTCCATATTAAGCAGGTTGTGAATAAATCAATTAGAACAATTCTAATCTTATTTAAATAAATAAATTAAACAATTAATTTATTTAAATAAATAATTATTCTCTGATAGGGATAAGCCTCACTAGCGATCAGCGACTTTCCGGATAATATAGATTTCAACATTAATCATAAAAGAACCTTTGAGTAAATAGTTACCGTACTGATTCAATCCTTCCACCATCTGATGTCCCGATTAAATATAAGGCATGGAATTCTTTGTCAAGTCTTATTTTATTTAATTATATGTATTTCGATCCTTAAATGCCTGACTCAAATAATGCAAATTAGAAACTCCTTTCTAATTTCATTACGCCTTTAACCGAGGACTCTTTGGGTTGTCATTTATCGAATCACATAGGACATTTCTCTTCTTTTTATTAAGTGGTAGATTCTTTATTGATCATACATTATCTCCATATACAACTTATTATACCCAAGCATACCCTTTGATATACCCTAAGGGTCTTAAGGAATAAGTCAAAGTATAACTCATCATACACAAGATACTATGATGATCTCGAGTCAAGGATTACTTGTACTACTATCACTCTGAGAATTCTATTGATTGAGGCAAATAAAACTCCATTAGGTATTCCTTAGCGAGCCACGTTAATTGAACTTATTCTCTAATAAGCACCTACATACTTGCTTTAGTGTCTCCACACAAATGATCGTGAGATCAATCATCCTCATCGATGAGCAAACAGCGTATGTACCGATCTATCCGGATTCACTAATCCGATTTAGTAATCAATGATTGGGAACTATTTTAGTTTTAAGCTTTCTAAGAATTTAGATCTCATTAGAATGATCATCATCATTATTCTAAAAGCATTGCTTAAAACTATGGGTTTATCACGTATATTATAAAAGCGACATCATGTAGATAATTAAAAGCCTTTAATAAATTAATACTTTTTATTAATAAATGAATAAGATTGTTACAAAGTATATGCTTTATCATCAAACATGATTGGCTTGTGTGCATACTACTTTCTTTTATGGAGTCTTGGGGCCGGATTTTGAGGTTACCATTTTCGTAGATATGTAGCCATTTCTAGGACATGACCCTAGAATGATACTGGAATGTCGGTAAAACCATTATGGACCGCACCATGTCCAACAAGGTACGAATTTTCCATTCAAATACATCAATCAATTATTGCGTATCAGGATGTGTCCATTATGAGAAAACAATTTGAGATGATCTAGAAACTTATTGCACAAGTATTTATTCCTTGATCTAATCAAAGAATCTTAATACTTTGTCAATTTGTTTCATTTATGAATTCTTTGAACTTTTCAAATAATTAACACTTATATTTCAACAAATACATACATTCAACTCTTTGAATGATCATCTCCTTTTCTTATACTAGTTTATTCAATTTGAAAAATTATTTTCATGTAAGTCAAGTATACAAAATTTATTAAGTAATATTCGATTCTATACAAAACATTATTATTATAAATAGAACAACATTTGTTCTTAATTATAATACCAAAAATTTTATTGTCCAACAATAAAATGGAAATAATGTTTCAACGAGAAGCGGAATACAATAACAACTTATTGACTTAATAGATTTGCAGTAGGCAGTGCTAAACTATAAGTTTCTATGGCTAATGCAGCAACCTTTGCTTCATTTTCCACACATAGGATTACTTATATTTGTTTAGCTTTCTACTTCTGCTTGGTCCCTTCATAAATCTATATTTATGATAACCAAAGTCGGTATCCAATAACCAAGTAGAACCTTGACTTAAAGAAAAATTTATTTCAATCATGAACAAAAACTGTATTGTAACCGAAACTTCACTAAGCTTCTTTGGTTAGCCTCTACAAGATGCTTCTCGCAGTTTCTTTCCAGTGTCCAGGCTTATTGCAGTGGAAGCAAACTCCTTTACTATCCGTATCAGTTTTGTTCTTATTATCCTTTGTTTATGCCTTTCTATTTACCTTCTTTGAATCGTTCTTCTTTTCAGAAGATCCTTTGGCCCCTATCAGTAAGACATGGTCTTTCTTGGTTGGAAAGTGACTCTCAATATTTTTCAACAAGTTAAGCAAATCAGCGAGGCTGATATCTAACTCGTTCATATGAAAAATTCACAACAATTATGAAAGGAGTCCGGGAATGAGTGCAAGATCAAATTTTGGCTCAACTCTCCATCCATGACAAAACCAGTTGTCCTAATTGATCAATCAAATTGATTATGTTAAGAACTTTTATCATCTTTGTAGTGTCATGGTCATTCTAGATCGGAAGAGCTCCTTAGATATCTAATATCTATCGGTCCTACTTTCTTTCTCACCATCAACTACTTGATGTGCGGGAATATTGTAGGAGCATCCATAGTTTCATCTTTGACGTGAAGCTCGTTACTCATGGATGCGAGCATGATGCATTGAGCTAATGTGCATCATCTTGCCACTTTCTAAAAGTAGCAATCTCTTTCTTAGAGGCATTTATGCGCAACCATTGCAGGACAAAGCGTATAAGGACATAAGATAGCTTTTTCATTATGAGAACTATTCTCAATTTCCTTAACCAATCCATTTAATTGATTCAGGTTAATTGAGCATCTAATATGCTTCATAATGATAGTAATTTTAGACATTGTAAAATTTCGTAAATGAATTTGTAATTAACAACATTTTAACATACATTTTTTTATTAATTACCAAAATAAATTAGGTCTTGTTTTAAATTGGTATCTCCCACTATTTTCTTCAAACTATATTACCCTCACTTATATAGTTCGGTAAAATCTAATTAAAGATTTGCTAGTGAGAATAAGGATCCCATTTCAAATGTATATAGCCTTGTGGTGACACAACAAACTATATATAAATAAATAGGTAGACAACTTTTGTCAATTACATCAACTATCAACTCCTTTTCTTTTGCCTCTTAGATTATTTTGATCAAGTGGTTGCACATCCGAATCAAAATTATCCAAGTTAAGTCCGACCTAGCACTCCATATATTCAAAAAAGAAAAATAGCATCCTTGTGGTGACACAACAAAACAATATTGTTCAATTTTCTTTATAAGCATCAAATGTGATAAATTAACATCTTAAATACTTAATACTTGCCTTGTGGTGACACAACAAACTCATATTAAATATTTAATACTCTATTAATTTTATCATGCTAGAAGGCGACGTTCGATATTCCAAATATCTTTGAACGCTTAGGACTTAATATAAAAATTGAGGGGTTTGTTATTAATTTGTCTCATCTTGTTTAGCGTGCATGCACATATATATATAAAATACGCGTCATATTAATTAACATGCGAAGCATGTTTGCATAATATATAATATATATAGTATAAGCATGCACATATAGAATACTATATTCTACCCGGATTGATTATGGACTTTTATTCTAGTTTGGTTTACTAGAGCCACCAAGTGAACCAAAAGGTCAAACCCTAGGGGTGCAAGAAATAATATTTAAATATAACTATTACATTTAAACTCGGGCTCCATTACAAACGGGTCTTCAAGCGCTCCTTGCTCCTTGCTCCTTGATCTCCAATTTTTCAAAATTAATTCTTACTATTCCTATTACAAAACTATTTAAAATAATTAGAAACCTTGATCGTGATCGAGGGAAGTACAGAGGAGGAGATAGAATTTACATTCGGAAAAATTAGAGAAGGCAGGAATCTGAATCCCCATTTAATAAAACCCATACATTCATGCATCCAACTAAAATAAAATCCAATCATATTGGTTGATAGTCCATAATCAATCCCATTTATTATCATACACATCACCATATGCATCAATAAATAACATTCATCTCATGAATAATAAACATTCAATATATATATTGATATCATTTAATGGGCAAATTTAGTTAGTATAAAATCTAATTTTGAATCAAAATAAACTCCTTTATTTTAATCCAAATTTAAATTAAAATAAAACTATTTTATTTTAATTTATCCAATTTTGAATAAAATAAACTATTTTATTTTAATCAAAATCTTTAATCAAAATAAACTCTTTTATTTTAATTAATTATGGAATCAATTCCATGTAAAAAAAAAATTATTAAAGGAAACACAATTTTTTCCTATTCACAAATAAACTCGCTTTATTTTGAATAATATGAAATCTTATTTCATATTTAAATAAACTCCTTTATTTAAGGAAACATGGATTCTCTTTCCTATTCACAAATAAACTCTTTTATTTTGAATAATATAAAATCTTATTTCATATCTAAACAAACTCCTTTATTTAAGGAAAGATGGATTTACTTCCCTATTCACAAATAAACTCCTTTATTTTAGGAAAAATAAAATCCAATTTCAACTCCAATTAGTTATCATGGAATCCAATTCCAACTCTAATTAGTTAGCATGAAATTCTATTTTAAAATTAAAATAAACTTTTATTTTAATTATAAAATAATTAAGAATAATATATATATATATATATATAACTATTATATATATATATATAATAAAGAATATATATATATATATATATATATATAGTTAACTATTAACATATTATATATATATATATATATATATATATATATATATCAAAACGTTCCTTAAAAAAAAAAAATTACGTACGATATTATTAGCGTCTTTGAAGCTTCATGGAGGAATGATTATAGTTAATAGGATTCTATATATATATATATTGAATCCATACGTGCTCTTACTTATACATTATGTCCTTGAAGATCAAATCTAACACGAAAAAAAAAAAACACTTCGTTTTTTTTTTTTTTTAAATTTTATACAAACAAATTATGCCCAATTAAATTGTTCTAAACACATATCAATATGCATATCAAATCTGAACAATTAATATTTTGCATAAAGGTTTGGCTCTGATACCACTGTTAGGTTTGTAATATTCAAGAACGCAATCAAATTGCAAAAATAATTAAAAGCGTGTAAAAAATCGAGTTTAAAATTTTACAAACCATATACCCGGATCACCCTTTATGCATAATTATTAATTAAACGAAAAGATAAAGAATAAAATCATACCCTTGAAGATCGAGCTTCCTCAGGTATAAGTTCACCTCCAAATCCTTTTGCGTTCAACTTGAATCCACCGGGTTTGGTTCCTTCCTTTGTTCAACATTAGCCACCCAAATGTTTGGCCTCTAAAGGTGATCCACCAAGGAAAAATAAAGATTCAAGAAGATGGTGGTTGGCTAAACCCTAGTTTTTCTATCTCTATAGAAAAGGCGTACTCTCCAACTAATTGGAATTATTACGTATGTTATAAAAGTCAACAACCTCCTCACCCATAATAAGACTCCTCTTATTTATAGATGCGGGCAACCCACCTTAACAATTAAGAAATTAGGATTTATTTAATTAATTAAATTCTTTTAATTAATTAAGCTCCCTAATCTTATTAGGGATAATTAATTAAACTCCTTTAACTAATTTTCCTTCCTAATCCAATTAGGAATAAATGAGAGTACTTATATTAAATTAATTCCTAAACTCTTTTAGAAATTAAAATAATAATAATTGTAATAATATTAATAAGACTCCTCTTATTAATTTATATTTAATATTTCTAAAATATTAAATAATAATTATTAAGCTATTTAATTTATTCTATCACCATAGATTAAATTAAATATACATAACATATTATTACGATTATGCCATTAACTTCTTAAATAATTATTCTTCCTTTTATGGTGTGACCCTTTAGGTTCTCCATATTAAGCAGGTTGTGAATAAATCAATTAGAACAATTCTAATCTTATTTAAATAAATAAATTAAACAATTAATTTATTTAAATAAATTATATTTATTCTACAATAGGGATAAGCATCCCTAGCATATCAACGACTTTCCGGATAATATAGATTTCAACATTAATCATAAAAGAACCTTTGAGTAAATAGTTAAAGACAATTCAATCCTTCCACCATCTGATGTCCCAATTAAATATAAGATATGGAATTTATTGTCAAGTCTTATTTTATTTAATTATATGTATTTCGATCCTTAAATGCACAACACCAAATAATGCAAATTAGAAACTCCTTTCTAATTTCATTCTGCCTTGGCCAAGGACTACTGGGTTGTCATTTATCGAATCACATAGGACATTTCTCTTCTTTTAATAGAAGTGGTAGATTATTTATTGATCATACATTATCTCCATGTACAACTTATTATACCCAAGCATACCCTTTGATATACCCTAAGGGTCTTAAGGAATAAGTCAAAGTATAACTCATCATACACAAGATACTATGATGATCTCAAGTCCAAGGATCACTTGTACTACTATCACTACTGAGAATTCCTATTGTGGCAAGTAAAACTCCATTAGGTATTCCTTAGCGAGCCAATTCGATGAACTTATTCTCTAATAAGCACCTACATACTTGCTTTAGTGTCTCCACACAAATGATCATGAGATCAATCATCCTCATCCAATGAGCAAGCAACGTATGTACCAATCTATCCGGATTCAACTAATCCCCAATTTAGTAATCAATGATGGGGAACTATTTTAGTTTTAAGCTTTCTAAGAATTTAGATCTCATTAGAATGATCATCATCATTATTCTAAAAGCATTGCTTAAAACTATGGGTTTATCACATATTATAAAACAGCATCATGTAGATAATTAAAAGCCTTTAATAAATGAATACTTTTTATTAATAAATAAATAAGATTGTTTCAAAGCATATGCTTTATCATCAATCATGATTGGCTTGTGTGCATACTACTTTCAGGCTATTGATGATATAAATTATCTTTAGTCATGATATTCTTTAATGGGCTAGTTGTGCTCACCCTTTTTGCTTCACAATTCCTTTCAGGTAATAAGAGTGTTGTTAAATTGATGCGGGGATAATAGAGGAATAGACGGTGGTCCATAGCTGTTGAGGGTCTCCCTAAATAGTATGGAAATAATTTTGTTGAGAACGTTGGATAAGTGTGTCGTATTGTATACGTCATTTGATATTTAATTTTGGTGAACCGAATAGGGTGAGGTGAACCCAACTTTGGAAGGGTGTTTTACAGCTATCATACAAGATTTCTAATGACATACAACCTCGTGTTATCATAAGACAAGGTTGCGCACATCCACTTGCTGAGTATATCTACGAGCACTACCTATATGATCTTGGAGTTTATTTGAAATATAATTTTCACTTTGAGACAACGGAGATAATTATATGTCAAGAGAAGACTCACCATTGGAATGAAGATGATAGTAATCTTCTTGTTTTTCGTTGGGGACTTTTGGGTCAACCAAGGATAATTCTGTGGACATATGATATCTATCATTACCTAGACGCATGGCCTCCCATGTACAAAGGTTTCCTTGAGTATTTTCTAAAGATTTTAATTTCTAAAACAATTATTGACTGTACCTTAATGTAAGGTACCATTGTAAGGTCTTGTGGTCAAGGCACCACGAGAGTTAAATATATTTGTATTAAAACTCATAGCTTATCTATTGTCGTACTCTGCACGACAGTTCAATAATTGTATAAATGAAGTTTATATTTGATTTTTATAGTGCGATATCTGGCAACTCAGAATGGGTCGTTTGGACCTATTTTGGGGGCGTCACACTGGGTATTTCAACAGTTAACGGTAAAACTTCTGTCGTTATTTTTATAAAAAGATATTTCTGTCATTTTCTCATTCCGACAATAATTTCGTTGTGGGGTCCACCAATGATTGTGCCTTTGTACGGATATTCTCCGTCCAATCGAATATTATATAACAACTTGCGTACCAATAATTGTGCCTTCGTACGGATATTCTCCTCTTGAGTTCTTGAAAACTCTTCTCACATTCCTCGCTCCAACTGAATTTTGTATCTTTCCGAGTTAACTGCGTTAATGGAGTAACGATTCGAGAAAACCCTTCTACGAATCTCCGATAATAACCAGCTAAGCCGAGAAAGCTACATACTTCAGTCACTGATTTAGGTTGCTCCCACCTTTATAATACATCAATCTTTGTTGGGTCAGATATTTCGTGATTTGATATCACGTGCCCAAGGAATGCAACTTCCTCAAGCCAGAACTCGCATTTCTTCAACTTGGCATTTAACTTATTTTCACGAAGCTTTTGGAGTATCAGCTTCAAGTGTTGCTCATGATCTTCATGGCTTTTGGAATATATGACAATGTCATTAATAAAGATAACCATCAAATGATCCAAATATTTCTTGAATACTCGGTTCATCATATACATGAAGCCAGCAGGAGCATTAGTCAATCCAAAGGACATGACTAGGAATTCCTAATGCCCGTACCGAGTTCTGAAAGTAGTCTTTGGAATATCATCAGTTTTACTCTTCAATTGATGATATCTATAACGAAGATCGATCTTTGAAAAGAATTTAGCGCCTTGCAACTGGTCAAACATGTCATCAATACGAGGTAACGGGTACCTATTTTCGACAGTGACATGGTTCAACCCTCGATAATCAATACAAAATCGCATACTCCCATCTTTCTTCTTCGCGAATAGAACAAGAGCCCCCCCCCCCAAGGAGACATACTAGGACGAATGAAATCGATGTCTAGCAATTCCTGTAGTTGGGTCTTTAACTCCTGAAGTTCAATAGGAGCCATTCGATATGGGGCTTTAGAAATGGGTTTTGTACCGGGTTCAAGGTCGATACAAAATTCAATTTCACGCTTTGGGGGTAGGCCAGGAAGTTCTTAAGTGAATACGTCAGGAAATTTATTAACAATAGAAATATCATTAAAAACTGACGTATTTTGGTTTAAATTCGTGACATGAGCTAAGAAAGCTTGACATCCATTTTTTAATAAACTAATGGCTTTATGGCTTGAGATGACAGTGATTGATTTTACTAGTTTGGTTGCTTGAATTCACATAATAGGTTGGTTAGGAATATGAAAGCTAACAAACTTATGAAAACAATAAATTTTTGCATGATGAGTAGTTAACAAATCAATCCCTAGAATTACGTCAAACGCAAGTATTTTTAAGGAAATTAGGTCGACAGGTAATGTAAGGGTACCAATTTGAACCAAATAAGACTTATAAACAGTGGATGTAATGAAGGTTTCTCCCAATGGAGTTTCAACAGATAAGTCAAAGTCTAATTTCTCTAGAGTCAAATTTTAACATTGAGTGAAAGTAGGAGAAATAAAAGAATGGGTAGAACTAGTATCAAATAAGGTATATACTTCACTAGAGTTTATGATAAGCTTACCCGTGATGACTTCGTTCGGGTTCCTTGCTTTCTGGGAGGTCACGACAAACGCTCTCCCTTGAACTACTGGTTTTGACTTGTCTGGGACGGCATTTGGTGTTACCGTTCCAACTGTACTTGGCTTCCCTGTACGACAAAATCTAGCTAGGTGACCTTCTCTTCCACAATTGTAACACGTTTTGGACTGCTGCCCACAGTTTGGACTGATGTGTCCCTCCCCTTCGCATTTAAAGCATATGATAGGTGGTCGTTCTCCTTCCTTAACAACGGGTGTTGGTGCTGATGTCTTTCCATCATTGTTGAATCTCCTCTTTTTGAAATGTCCATTTTTATTGTCTTGGCCATGATTACCACCGAAATGGTTACCATTTCTGGCATGTTGATTCCCTCCACGTTTGTTGTCACTGCTTCGATGACTGCTACCACTGGTATAATCATTTTGTCGGATGCTTTCTCTTGGTTGGGTGTGACAACCCGAGTAAAACCGGATTGTCCAGAATTTAAGTTAAAGAATTAGTTATTAATAAAATGAATTTTTATTAAAACTATTATGTGCTATGTGTTTATTAATCGTTCTATAACCTAGGATGATTATAAGTCGGGAGGATTCTGGCTACGAGCTAGATTGAACGAGTAAGAATTTTCAAGATGAAAATGAAAGTTTTTCGGGAACAAAAATATTTCCGGGGAAAAAGACAAAATAGGCACTATTCATCCTTTTCTGCTCGGAGATTTATTTTGAAATTCCGAGAAGTTATTGATTACGTAAAATGTTGAGACGTGATGGAATATTCAATAATATTTCAGTTATGGAAAAACGAAGTTTTCGCCTGCGGACTCAAAACCTAAGGGTTAGTAAAAGTGAGTTCCGAGAATGTAATGAGTACGTATAATATTTATGGTTATTATGCGTGAGAAATACGAGTATGATACGAGTTATTATAAGAGTATAGTACGAAGATTGGTACGACGTATAATACGAATATCGTACGAACGATATATGAAGAGAATATGAGAATACGAGAATGGAATGCGTAGAATGCTATTAGTCTTAATGGACTTTGTGTTCATGGTCTTTGTAGAATCCAATTAGACTTGGATTAGGTCAAGCCCAATGATTTGAGAAATCAAGCCCAAGATAAGCCCAATAAGAATTAGGGTTAAGGCCCAAACCAAGAAAAGAAATCGCGGATCGAATCGATGGATAAACGGATGGGTAATAACCATTGGGGCAACCCATGGGGTGACCCATGGGGCATGTGGGGTGGCCACTTGGCCACCAAGTAAACTTGGTGGCTAAGCCATGAATAGTAAGGAGGTGGGGGCGAAATGACCAAAATGCCCTAAGCTTTGAAAATATATAAATAGAAAGCTAAATTTTCATTTTCTAGGATTTTGAAAAATCCTATAACTTGAGAGAGAGAGAGAGAACTCGGATGAAGAGGAAGAGGAAGAACGTGAGCATGAATGCTCGGATCAAAAGTGATCGTGAAATAAAAAAGCTAGCGAATCGCCGGCTTTGTATAACGGAAGAGGATTAAAGAAGAACGGTAATCTGAACCCTAGTTTCTTCTCGTATTTTCATTAAGTTTATATGCTTAAAACATAGCTTAATGAGAATAGGGAGAAGATGATGTTAGAAATGATTTCATATGATTGAAATCATGAGAAAATAAACAAATAAGAATTAGAAGTTTAGTTTATAAATTTCTTAAGGAAGTATAAGATTCGTAAGGGTTTTGAGCAATCCGAATGAATCTTATGAATGAGTAGGTAAAATAAGTATGGAATGATGTTCTATAACATCAAATTCGAAGAAAAAGTAGAATTGTAACCCAAAATATCAATTAAAATGAAGAACGAACAAAGAACGCGAAGAACACGTAGAATGTTGTTGATGTACAAATTTAAAACTATCGTAGGATAATTGTTCTTGATGGACAAGTTTAAAACCATCGTGTATAAGTTAGTTGCATATTACTTGGTTAGGACCGGTAGAAACGTTCATGAAGAACGGATTAAAACTTAGCTATAACGAAGTTATGGCAAAATTTTCGTAAAAGACGAACGAGAATTAGAAGGTTAGTAAATGAACCCGAACATATAGGGTTTCATAAGAAAGTAAGAGAACATAGAAAACGTGAGTCGTAGACTCAAGAATGAACAAGTTCCGAGTTCGGATGATCGAATTACGGACGAGCGAGCGAAGAACGTTAAAAGCGTAAAAATGAACGAAGGGTTAAGATTAAGCCAATTGAATGGCATGTTAACGGATTCAGTTCTGTCCGAGGCATATTAAAGTACGTAAGATAAGGAAGAGAATGGCTTTGGAACGACCTCATTCCGAGTTATAACGAAGAAGTTATGAGATCGTAAAGTATGTGTCTCAAACTTAATGCAGGACTTAGAAATTTTTCTAGGGTTTTGTCTCGTCGTCGCTTGTTGCCCGGATAGACCGAGAAGTAACAATGCGGCGCCAATTTCGGGCCTCGAGTTACATTAATTGGGCGCTTGCAACCTGTGAGATAACAAAGAGTTTAGGCGCAAATGACTGCCGGACCAAAGGAAGAGGAGGCGTAGGCTCATGGCGAAAGAGAGAGAGAGGAAGAACGCAGCGCCGCGATCGCGGGTGCAGGCAATGCCCAAAAATGAGATTTTTAATTCTCAATTACTGGGGGACGTGTAAGAAAGAAAAAAGTATGAACATATAGTTCACCTAAAATAACGCTTAAACAAGCGAGTTAAACCTTTAGTAAAGGTTAACGGGAAGATTAAAACGAGATTAAAAGTTTGAGAATGTAAGCGCTAGATTACGTAACCGATATCCAGGGACCGTAGTCGTAATGAACAAACGTGAGGGATTGCTATGATTGTGATTCCTTAGACGTTGAGTGGTGAAGGTAATGAATAACATTTCGAGGTTATGTCATGGTAATAAAAGATAAGTATAAAGCGTATAAACGCTGTGAATGCAATGTTGTTCTGATGAACAATCGGTCTTAGCATACAATGAACGGTATGGCTTCGACATTAAGAAAGAATAATGAAAATGGGGTTCATGGATTGGATAACGATGAATGCAATTAAAACCTTGGGTAAAGGTTGAGTGAGAGATTAAGAGACGAGCAACGTGAACGTCGAATACGTAAACAATCCTCATGAATCGTAGTTGAGTCGGATGAACGTTCTAAGGGTACAATGATTATATGACTTAGATGTTGACGAAGGTAGTAAGTAAGATATGATTTATCAAGGAAAGCCGTAAAGAACGGTAATAAGATTAAAGAAAGTCCGATTGTGAGTCGGATATAGAAAGCTAGAATGAATGTAAGTGTTGAACACTTTAGTCGACGTGAGAGTTGAGTTTATGCGGATTTTAAACGGGTAAAACCTACACCTCGTGTATGGTTTGATCGTAGGGTAATGAAGACTAAGATTTAACCGTGAATGGTGAAGAAACTGAGTTAAAGATAATAACGTATAATGTTAAGAAGTCGAGTTAATAATTATAACTTGGACAATGTTCTGAATCGAATGACCTGGACGTTGTAAGGTATGACTAAGTTAATATGAAATGGTTAACGCTATGACCTCATAGTATTGACATTGAATGATCGTTCTAAGTATGAAAAAGACTATATGACTTAGACGATAAAGAATGAATCCTGAGGTATGGCATTTAGATGCCAGAAAGCCATAAGGAATTAAAAGTTGACTTAACGAACATTATAGTTTAATGGTTCGGATAAGTTAAGAAAAGTTAGGTGGTGGTACAATCGTAACTTTGATAGTTGACATATGGGAGCTGGGCTAAACAATCCCTTCAGAGAGCGAAGGTATATACAAAACTGGAAACCGATCTAACTCATTATGTGAGCAGTGTAGATGAGACGGGAACTTGTTTGTTGGCTGTTTGTGGGAAACCACTCAGAGTACCATATGGACTACTAGCAGAGAAGAGTTGTATGCTGAGTTCTAGAGAAGTTATAAGAAGAAGATAAGAATGTAAAACATCAAAGATGATGAACGTTTTGAGTAAGACATCTTCGTATGTCATGAAGCTATAAACCGGTAATGAAAGTTAGTCGCGAAAACTTAATTTACAAGAATGCAAACCCTAAGAAGTAAAGTTAAGTAAACCAATGTGTAAGTCAAGTATATGACTAATTGGTGTACGTGTATTTCCTTATATGTTATATAGAGATTTGGAATGAGCAGTTCAGCGTAAGATGTCGCTGTGCATAAGGCAAGTTTTCTAACTTCATTCATGCTATATGAATGCTAGTTTCTTAAACATCTCAGATGTTGTACTTGAGAAGTTATGTCTATGTGCGAATGTGCGATGTTTGTACAAGGTGGTAGAATATATGAGGCATTGAGCCACAATCTGAACACTTCGGTGTTTCTATGATATGAACTATTCTGTGATTGAGCTATTCAATATAAGTATGCTCGGTTTATACATGAACCGTTATTGTTAAGTCTGTGCTAATGATTCTAGCCAGACAAGAGATGTATGGAAAAAGGTAGAAGAATGAAAGTAGTGCAAAGAGTATGTCATAAATGTTTTAAGATGATAGGAATCGAGACTATTGCTATTATTCAAGCTGCTTCATAACTTTTGTTCGGTTATTGAAGTTCTGAAAAATGTTTAAACTCTTGAAGTTGTTTGTTTAACTGTTATGACTTGTTAGGTAATTGAATGCTCACACTTGCTTTAAATGAAAAACATTTTCAGCGAACGATGTTAGAAAGAACATAAGGATCCCGTAAAGATCAAGCTGATCAGTATCCAGATGAAGTGCCATTCAGTATTTGAATGTGTGTGCAGAGCATGTGAAGACTTGTAATATAGAATGAAAGAATTAAACTATAGACTAGTTTAATGAACAGTTATGAATCCTTTGTAGCGGATGAAAGTCACTCGTGTAAGATGTAAATAATAATGTAATTATCATTATTTGTAATGAAAGAGGCTTTAAGGTTTCAAGAACCTGAGATTTTAGAATATATGTTATTATATTTAACTATATAATGACGTGTATTTGGAAGGAAGTGGAATAGTGATACGCGGAGTCCGTGTCTGAAAGTAGACCGGATTTCAGGGCGTCACAGTTGGGTTAACTTGTTATCGCACTCCAATAAGTGAGCCCTATTAACAACATCTGAATACAAACACAGTTTGTGAGAAATGAGATATTGACGTATCTCGGGTTTCAAACCTTTTAGAAACATCCGCGTCATTCTCTCCTCATTATCAACCAAGTGGGACGCAAACCGAGACAACTCATCAAACTTAGCTCCGTACTACGACATGGTCATATTGTTCTGCTCCAACTTGATGAACTCTACCTCCTTCATGTGATGAATACTTTCGGAAAAGTACTTATCGTTGAATAGTTCTTGGAACTTCTCCCAAGACATCTTCAGTGCGGTAGGTTGAGTACGCTTTACCGATTCCCACAAGTAATCTGCCTCTCCTCGCAACATAAAGGTGGGAAAGGGAACCTTTTGCTCCTCGGAGCATCCCAAAACATCAAATATCTTGGTGATCTGCTTTATCTATGTCTCCGCCTTAAGTGGTTTTAGCTCTCCAATAAACTCCGGTGGTCCCAGCTCCTTGAACTGCTTAGCGATGACCGTCCGAGAGTTGCCATTGTTTTCACCTGCATTTTGGACATGAGTCTCTTGTTAGGTTTGTAATATTCATGAACGCAATCAAATTGCAAAAATAAGCGAAAACGTGGAAAATCAGAGTTTTACATTTTTACAAACCATAAACCCGGATCACCCTTTATGCACAATTATTAATTAAACGAAAAGATAAAGAATAAAATCATACCCTTGAAGATCGAGCTTCCTCAGGTACAAGTTCACCTCCAAATCCTTTCGCGTTCAACTTGAATTCACCGGGTTTGGTTCCTTCCTTTGATCAACGTTAGCTACCCAAGTGTTTGGCCTATAGAGGTGATCCACCAAGGAAGAAGAAGGATTCAAGAAGATGGGTGGTTGGCTAAACCCTAGTTTTTCTATCTCTATAGAAAAGGAGCGTACTCTCCAACCATTGGAATTATTACGTCGTTGTAAAAGTCAACAAAAAACCCTTCACCCATAATAAGACTCCTCTTATTTATAGATGTGGGCAACCCACCTTAACAATTAAGGAATTGGGTTTTTTTTAATTAATTAAATTCTTTTAATTAATTAAGCTCCCTAATTTATTAGGGATAATTAATTAAACTCCTTTAACTAATTTTTCTTCCTAATCCAATTAGGAATAAATGAGAGTACTTATATTAAATTAATTCCTAAACTCTTTTAGAAATTAAAATAATAATAATAATTGTAATAATATTAATAAGACTCCTCTTATTAATTTATATTTAATATTTCTAAAATATTAAATAATAAATATTAAGCTATTTAATTTATTCTATCACCATAGATTAAATTAAATATACATAACTTTATATTATTACGATTATGCCATTAACTTCTTAAATAATTATTCTTCCTTTTATGGTGTGACCCTTTAGGTTCTCCATATTAAACCCGGTTGTGAATAAATCAATTAGAACAATTCTAATCTTATTTAAATAAATAAATTAAACAATAAATTTATTTAAATAAATAATATTTATTCTGATAGGGATAAGCCTCCCTAATTTCAACGACTTTCCGGATAATATAGATTTCAACATTAATCATAAAAGAACCTTTGAGTAAATAGTTACCGTACAATTCAATCCTTCCACCATACAATGTCCCAATTAAATATAAGACATGGAATTATTATCAAGTCTTATTTGATTTAATTATATGTATTTCGACTCTTAAATGCCTAACTCAAATAATGCAAATTAGAAACTCCTTTCTAATTTCATTACGCCCGCCAAGGACTCTTTGGGTTGTCATTTATCGAATCACATAGGACATTTCTCTTCTTTTATTAGAAGTGGTAGATTCTTTATTGATCATACATTATCTCCATGTACAACTTATTATACCCAAGCATACCCTTTGATATACCCTAAGGGTCTTAAGGAATAAGTCAAAGTATAACTCATCATACACAAGATACTATGATGATCTCAAGTCCAAGGATTACTTGTACTACTATCACTCTGAGAATTCCTATTGACAGCAAGTAAAACTCTATAAGGTATTCCTTAGCGAGCCACGTCAAGGTGAACTTATTCTCTAATAAGCACCTACATACTTGCTTTAGTGTCTCACACAAATGACCATGAGATCAATCATCCTCATCCAATGAGCAAGCAACGTATGTACCAATCTATCCGGATTCACTAATCCCCAATTTAGTAATCCAATGATTGGGAACTATTTTAGTTTTAAGCTTTCTAAGAATTTAGATCTCATTAGAATGATCATCATCATTATTCTAAAAGCATTGCTTAAAACTATGAGTTTATCACATATTATAAAAACAAAGATCATGTAGATAATTAAAAGCCTTTAATAAATTAATACTTTTTATTAATAAATGAATAAGATTGTTACAAAGTATATGCTTTATCATCAAACATGATTGGCTTGTGTGCATACTACTTTCATCTCTCTCGCCTGATGTTGCATGAATTGCAGAAAGCCCCTAAACATTCCGTCGTTCATCATTTGGTCGGTGTTATTGTTTGCATGAGGATTGTTGACTTCCTGATGCACATTATCTTGGGTATTGATCTATGGTGACTCAACGGTCTCCTGTGCTCTATTGCTATTCTCAATATTCTCAGATGTCATTTTCAAATACTGCCACAAAACAAGGGTTAATTGACATACCACATATTATCCCTATACTCTGACCGACCAATTAAATACTAATTAAACTTAGGTATGTCATACTAGAGAAGGAATTCACCATCTCTCCCCTCCTAGTTCTTATCTCACATCTCAGCCATGGATCATATCCCAAAGCTTTGATACCTACTGTGACGCCCCCAAAATAGGTATACATCAGCCATTCTAAGTCGCCAAATACATGGTACTGAATACAAATACAAACTTAATTATACAACATGAGCTATGAGTTTTAATAAAAATATTTTCTTCTAGACAGTATTCAAACTCAAAATAAGTCATCATTCCATTTATTGTCACACTATTTCACAGAATAGTGAGGACTACTAATGCTACCATCTGGACCGTCATTCTGTCCCCCGACTAGTCCCAGCTATATTCTCATTTCTTGAAGAGAACAATGAAGTAAAGGGTGAGCTCAACTAGCCCAGTAAGAAATATTATAACTAAGATAATGCAGAATAATTTATCGTTAGCCTTCAACAATGCTAAACTGATAAAATATAATAAACATCATGTTTAACTACAAACGAACAAGCAATCCATTAGAAGAGTCAAGTAGAATATGAAATCTACTATCTTCTATGATTTAAAAAGTTTATCAATAGTTTTATCGTTGACACTCAGCTTAATACATAATCCACATCATTGAATCACCCCTACACTACGGCTAAGGATATTCATTAGTATCACGACCACAAATTATCCATGCACTACGGGCCAAGGATATTCATGTTTTCACCGATGGTCATGATCATGCCAACAACTGTCCATCAATGCACTACGGGCCAATGAGGACTTTTACCACATCTTTTGTAACATTACGGTCATGATTATACCGAATAATCCCTGGCCATAATCATACCAAGTGCATCTATGCACTACGGGCCAAAGATGACTTTCATCATAATATAAACATGAAGATGATGATAATGAAATAAGAATTCAATTAAATGAAAACAAAGGATAAATTTTTAAAGATTTATAATTTAATTTATCTAGAAATCAATAACGTCCAAATTGTCAACATGATACTGCTTTGTGGAGTAAAATTCAAGAATAATATTGTACCAAAAATGATTTGGACCGAAAACGAATATATTTTATCATGAATAGTACCCCGGGTGAATAGTAATCGAGTAAATAGTACCACGTGAATAGTACTTTGGGAATAGTAACCCCGTGAATAGTACTCCGGCATGAAAAAGTTAAAACTTATCAAGAATGCTCAGAATAATATTTTCATAAAAAGATACTGGATGAAGCGCAAATATCAAGGATATTTTACTAATTTCATGAGGTATAAAAGCCAAAACTTTAACCAAATGAGTATAGAATTCGAAATCTGAAACGAAATAATATTACTTACATACTACAGAGTATGGAAGAAAATATTATTTCAAGCGAATATTGAACAAAAATAACATCCCTTACCTTGAAAAGAAGAGTATTCCAACTGGTATAGCGGGGATATTCTTGAAGAAAACTTATACTATTTTCTATGCTCAAAACTTTCTAAAACTCGAAAGAAATACGCTCAATATTATAGAAGAAGAATTCTCTGATTCTGGTATGATTTTTAATTCTAACTAAGCATCCTATTTATAGGAGAATGGAAGGATATTATTTAAATGCACAGTGAAGGAGGAAGTCACAGGCGTTCATCGGCTGAAAATTTAAAAAATTTTGATTTTACTACGCTTCACTATGCACAATAAAATATAATATATTTTATTTATAATCTAATAAAATAAAACTTTATATATATATATATATATATATATATATATATAATATTTTATAAATTACCTACATCACATGGCATCACCCGTGTGATGCCTTTCCCCCTTCCCCACAATTTATCAGACATCATATATATATATATAACAAAAACTATTATATAATTATATATATATATATACATCCTCCCTCCCAGTCAACCCAAACTCCCCCCTCCCGTGACAAAATAATCTTTCATTATACGTGGGCCCCACATGTGGCTCCCACCTTTATTATATAAAATAAATTTCTACCAATTATTTTGCAAAATGGGTAAACGAGGGTCCATAAAATAAGTAAAATTTATATCAAATACTCCATAAAAATCCCTTCAATATTTTTAACAACCTTTATTCATATTATTATAACTCGCAATATTAACAACCAGATCGTTCCCAGGAAAGAGGGGACTTTCCAATAAGGATTTCTCCCTATTGGAGCGCATTTAGGTGACCAAACCTCTCCTTGACAGAACTTCTAAACATCGTCAATATTGCAAATATTAATATTAATAACTTTGTTGTCTCAATTATTTATTTAATAATATATAAAATATTGACAATAATTGAAACAAATAACTTGAGATACTATGCAGCAATTACTGTAGCAATAATTGAACAAAATTGAGTGACTTCTAATTTAAGCATCAATAATCAATACCTTTGTTACTATGCAACCACGCATATTACTGTACTTTTAACACTGGGTATTTCAACAGTTAACGGTAAAACTTCCGCCGTTATTTTTATAAAAAGATATTTATGTTGTTTTCTCATTCCGACAATAATTTCGTTGTGGGGTCCACCAATAATTGTGTCGTCGTTCGAATATTCCCTGATAAAACGAATATTCCCCGACCAATCGAATATTATATAACAATTTGCGTACTTTGCAAAATTTATAAATATTACCCACAACTACAACATTATATCAAGTTCACTCCTTAATTTTTAAAAATAATATTTATAGAAAATTCATCTTTATTCATAAAAGTAGGGGTCTTACAAATTATATTAAATAAATAGTTTAAAAATAGTTTTATTGATTTAAAAATCATTTAAAAAGGATATAAATGGTTTCAAAATATTTTAAGTAATAATAAATGACTTTTAATATTTTGATAAATAGTACATTAATATTTAAATATTAATGGTAATTATTTAAAAATATTTTAAATGTTTTAAAAATCATTTAAGGGTAATAAAATGTTTTAAAAATATTTTGAGTTATTATAAATAACTTTAATATTTTTTGGCAAAGGTTTCATTAATAGTTTAATATTAATTAAATATTAATGATAATAGAATTATTTAATAATTAAATCATTTAATAATGATTTTAGTGTTTGAAAAATCATGATAAATTATAATAATTATTTAAAAATTATTATAAATCTATGAAAAATAATATGACTGATATTTAAATTATCTAATCGAATATTGAACTGCATAATAGAGTTTTAGACTCGATAATTACCCGGTAAAGCCGTCGGTACACCAAATTGACTTCGAAACTGATCCAGACCTAGATAGTTTGACTTGATAAGTGTTTGTTTATGATCCAATGACTGATATAACTATGTGACAATGTGATTAGGTTATGTGTTGACTACAAATAGCAGTACTATTTGTTATGATATGTATTTCTAATCGATAGGATGATCTTATTAATGATAGGTCTCGACATAAAAGATAAAACTAAGTCACAGAATCAGTATAAATGACATCTTAAAAGATATCTAACCTTTTTCATTTACTTTATGCAATGGACATGTGTAAGCCTATTTCAGAACTCTATTGTTATTGTTATTGTTCATGTATCTATACTTCTGTAGACATGCCAATTCTTGAACTCTATCTGATCATTGTTTATCATTTCAGTGTTGTTGTATAATTCTGATATTTAATTTGTTCGTTAATTTCTAAATATTGTTATACAAGTGTCCTCACTTGGATAATCGTTGTACCTGTTGATACATACTTATTAAATTCCGGTATGTATACATTGATTAAAAGTTGTCTATGCTATTTGACTCGGCTAGACATAGATTTAAAGATAGCGTTGAGATATATCTTAGCTAATTATTCTGGCTAGACGAATATTTGTTAGAACTTGATAGGTTCGAGTATAGAACTCAATTATTATTAATAGATCGATGCCAATTGTTTCGGCTAGATCGAAAAAGCGATTAGATATTGAAATCATAGTATTTCCTTGTTATAATTCAAATTTTGATTGTAAGACTGAGAAGAACAACCATTAATACAAAAGGGAAAAATTATTGGTCGTATATTCGGCCACCGCACTTTTAAGTATTATGCATAATATAGGGTATAATGAAGCTGATCACTTGTT
The DNA here is from genome assembly GCA_020205615.1 of Panax quinquefolius. Lineage (NCBI taxonomy): Eukaryota > Viridiplantae > Streptophyta > Magnoliopsida > Apiales > Araliaceae > Panax > Panax quinquefolius. The sequence goes on along the minus strand of CM035171.1, from coordinate 62,476,341 downwards.
ATACTTGTAGAGGGGTATGACTTAACCTAGAAACGTCGAAACATTGTAGTATTTTAACTACGTGAGGGAATTAAAGTGTTTGAATTTCCAAGACAAAAATAAAAGCTTTCTGAGAAATTTTCTGAAAAACACTATTCATCGTTTATCGCTCGGGAATTATTTTTGAACTTTCGAGAAATACTCCAGCGCCGCAGCGCCAAAATGGCCCTCAACCCCTGGAAACTCACGTTGCAGTGCGACCCGTACCAAAGGGACTAGCGTCGTAGCACCGAGTCCGATCTTCTAATGATAACGTGTGATGCCGCAACGCAAAGTGAGAGAGGAATAATCAGGTATGCAATGGCCAAATTTTAAAACATATATATAGTAAAGAATGGTTACAAGTAGAGTATGAATGGAAATTGTTTAACAATGAACTAAGGGACTTAATAAAACATCGTTAAGTAATGATTAAACCTTAAGTATGATCACTTAGAGTTCAAAAAAGTCAATTGCACGTGAACGTAAGAATGACGTAACGAAAAACCGGAACCAATAATAACAAATCTAATACGTAATTAGATTGAGAAGAAGGGTAAGATTCTTTAGGAACCATGTATGATTATTCATGACCTAATATGCTATGTGATGTTATCATCTACTGTAGAGACTTAAGGACTTAAAGTGCACGTGTTATATCTGTAAGCAGACGCTACAGGCAAGTATTCTAACCCTTGTTCCAGTCCAATCTGGATAAGCTTTGTGATTCATGTATTCTTCGCATGAGTTAATATATGATGAAGTCAACGCCAATTCCTTCGGCTAGACTTGCGATATGTTAAATTTCTCTTAATCTTTTATGTATGGGCAATGATTTACCAAACTAATATTGTTGTGGTTTTCAAAAGGAGACTGAGTATGCCAAATTGTTTTGTCGTCAAACGGCAGGCACGTGAGGTTGCCACAACTTAAACGTATACACGTTTAATGAATGTAGTGTTAATCAACATAGAGTACTATATGCTGATCACCTAGACGTGCTCGTAAACTATGCCAGACTTACAGACTTCGGGTCGGGATGTCCTTCTCCAAGTACTTATGAAATGCTCATGGTCTTGGACAGGAATTGATGTTTTACTGAATATTGTTGTTGTAAAATGGTTTGAATGAAAAGAGGTGCTATTTTGAATTATTGATAGTACTTCGTAACTATTGTTTAGTTATTGAAGATATGCGATTCCTATGTCTCAAGCATGCTAGTTTTATTAGAATTGTTGTACTTGCTGAGCTAGTTAGGCTCACTCTTGCTTGAACCATATGAATGCACGACTAAGATTGAAGCAGATAAGCGGATCCAAATGAGATATAAAGGAAGGCTAAAAAGCGAACCCATAGATTAACTATGTAATAGCATAGGTTATGTAATGATATTATTATATCTTATGACAAGGACAAATGTAACGGTTATAAAGAACCTGGGAGAAAGTTAATATTATTTTTCATATATATAAGATATATTCATTCTTTTGAGGCATTTTAATTGAATGATTTTGTGAACTGTAGCACCGTGTAGCACCATCTGTCGGGTTAGAAGATACCCGTATTTGGGGGCGTCATAGGTTGGTATCAAAGCATTAGGTTATAAAACTTAAGGGGGGATTTAAACCTTAAGTTAAAACATTAAGAAAAGTCAAAGAATAAAAGAGGTAAATTAACCTTATAAAAATGCATTATATATGTTATGTGTTTTTATTATTCTATTGACGTGTACTAATCAAACTTTTTGTGTTGTTGTAGATGTCAGGAGAAAATAGAGACGTAGAGGTACTCAGCGAAGGGTCAGTTAATCAGATAGAGATCATACCAAACCCCCTAGTAGCAGATCTCGAGGTAGTAGTGGTTGAGTCTAGAGACTCAGAGAGCTTAAAATTCATGTCTGTGTTCGACGGCATGCTAGAAGAAGAGGTGGAGGTGGTGTCCTTCAACCCAGTAGCTATAACTGCAGAGATGGATCCGGGGGAGTCAATGATGTCACTTTTCATGTTAGTTTGGATAGAAACATCCACTATTGTCAGGAGGTTAAGGAGCTGAAAGTAGAGCTCCAGGTGGTAATAGAAGATAATATGGGTGTGGAGTCCATGTAGGAGCAGGAGCATGATGAGAGGGTTTTGGCTAAGGACAAGGTCCATGAGCTAAAACAGGAGGTCTTTGAGCTCAGGGGGGAGCTAAAGACCAAGAAGCAAAAGATATAGAGAATGTCCTACATCCATAGGAGTTCTCATACGGACTTCCAGCAACAGGTAGTTGGTTATCCCATAGAAACAGGGCAGACACGGCATACTATCAGCCGTGATATTATCATCGGTCTTGCCAACGCGGATTTTGAGAATGCCTTAAGGAAGATGTGATCTAGTAGTGGCTAGAGTAGTTTAGATATATAAATATTTTGTATCTAGTAGTGACGTAAAACCCTCTTTTATATAACAAAGGGTAGTCTTTTGTAAATCCCAATTTTTGGAAAGCAATTGCGGGAAAGTAGTGTAATCAGCTTAGGCTGTGTAATGTAACCGATGTAGTGTTATACTATAAGGAATCAATATGAGTTTACTTTTTCGTAACATGTTGAGTAATGAATGTTTGAGTTAATATTTAAAATTGAATAATAACTAACTAATAGGAAATGAATAATAACAAAATGTGTTGTTTATTGTAACATCAAAATGCCGCCAAGAAGAGGACCACGTAATCAAGGCGCTAATACAAAACAACCGGAGGGAGGTCCGGTTAACCCCATATAGGAGTTTGTAAATAATTTAACCGCAACGTTTAATAGAACTGGGGCTAACATCCCCGTAAATCCTTGTGTAGTACGAGCTACTACGTTTAAGGATTTTAAAAGTGTGGGTCCACCGGAGTTCAAAGGAACTACGGACCCTATCGAAGCCCAAACGTGGGTGAAGGAAATTAAGAAGGCATTTGTGATAGCAAATGTCGACGAGGCCCAGAAGGTTGCCTTTGCAACCTACATGATGAAGGGAGAGGCCAACTTTTGGTGGGAGACCAATCAAGCTAGGGCTGGGATAGAGGTTCTAACGTGGGTGAGGTTCAAAGAGATATTTTTTGAGAACTACTTTCCCACGAGCATTCAAGGAAGGATGGAGATGCGGTTTCTGGAATTGAAACAAGGAGACATAATAGTTCCCCAATATATACGCCCCCAAGTTTAATGAACTGGCGAGGTTTGCTCCACACCAAGTGGACACCGAGGTTAGGAAGGCATGACGGTTCAAGCAGGACTTGAAACCCTGGCTCTATAATCGCATATCAGTATTCCAAAGTACTTCCTTTGGAATCATATTAGAGAAGGCGATAATTGTCGAAGGTGGTAGCGAGGCATTGAGCCAGTACCACAAAGATAACAAGAATAAAGGGAAAGTAGACAGGGGAGTGAAGATCGAGGGAGCTAGCGGGAGTGGTGAAGGGTACAAGCGGAAGGTGATTAGCTCTGGGAATACCAGAGTGAAACTAGGGGACCTAAAGAGGAGGATGGAGGCTTGCAAGACCTGTGGGAAGACTCATTTAGGATTTTATCTCAAGGGTAAGGCCGTGTGTTACAATTATGGATAGGAGGGGCACATTGCGCCTAACTGTCCGAGTCCGAAGAAGAACCAAATATGCTTTATATGTGGGTCAACTGACCACGTGACAAATAACTGCCCGAAGAAGGGGACGGATGGGAATAAGGGCGCCAATAGTGGTAAGTTGACTATTAGGGGTACAGCGCAACCGTGTAGACCAATGGCCCATACGTTTAACAAGACCGTCCAAGATGCGATGGCCTCAGGGGACGTAGTTGTTAGGATTGTAATATTCAAGTGCGCAATCAAATTGCATAAAAAGTGCGGAAGCGTGAAAAATCAGAGTTTAAAAATTTTACAAACCATATACCCGGATCATCCTTTATGCATAATTATTAATTAAACGAAAAGATAAAGAATAAATCATACCCTTGAAGATCGAGCTTCCTCGTGTACAAGTTCACCTCCAAATCCTTTTCGCGTTCAATCTTGAATCCACGGGTTTGGTTCCTTCCTTTGATCGGCGTTAGCCACCCAAATGTTTGGCCTCTAGAGGTGATCCACCAAGGAAGAAGAAAATTCAAGAAGATGGGTTATTGGCTCAAACCCTAGTTTTTCTATCTCTATAGAAAGGGTGTACTCTCCCAACAATTGGAATTATGTCGTATGTTGAAAAAGTCAACAAACCCCTCCCACCCATAATAAGACTCCTCTTATTTATAGATGTGGGCAACCCACCTTAAAAATTAAGGAATTGGGTTTTAATTAATTAATTCTTTTAATTAATTAAGCTCCCTAATCTTATTAGGGATAATTAATTAAACTCCTTTAACTAATTTTCCCTCCTAATCCTATTAGGAATAAATGAGAGTACTTATATTAAATTAATTCCTAAACTCTTTTAGAAATTAAAATAATAATAATTGTAATAATATTAATAAGACTCCTCTTATTAATTTATATTTAATATTTCTAAAATATTAAATAATAAATATTAAGCTATTTAATTTATTCTATCACCATAGATTAAATTAAATATACTTAATTTATATTATTACGATTATGCCATTAACTTCTTAAATAATTATTCTTCCTTTTATGGTGTGACCACTTTAGGTTCTCCATATTAAACCAGGTTGTGAATAAATCAATTAGAACAATTCTAATCTTATTTAAATAAATAAATTAAACAATAAATTTATTTAAATAAATAATATTTATTCTACAATAGGGATAAGCCTCCTAGCGATCAAGCGACTTTCCAGATAATATAGATTTCAACATTAATCATAAAAGAACCTTTGAGTAAATAGTTACCGTACAATTCAATCCTTCCACCATACAATGTCCCAATTAAATATAAGACATGGAATTCTTGTCAAGTCTTATTTTATTTAATTATATGTATTTCGATCCTTAAATGCATGACTCAAATAATGCAAATTAGAAACTCCTTTCTAATTTCATTACGCGCCGCCAAGGACTCTTGGGTTGTCATTTATCGAATCACATAGGACATTTCTCTTCTTTTATTAGAAGTGGTAGATTCTTTATTGATCATACATTATCTCCATATACAACTTATTATACCCAAGCATACCCTTTGATATACCTAAGGGTCTTAAGGAATAAGTCAAAGTATAACTCATCATACACAAGATACTATGATGATCTCAAGTCCAAGGATTACTTGTACTACTATCACTACTGAGAATTCCTATTGACAGCAAATAAAACTCCATTAGGTATTCCTTAGCGAGCCACGTTCAATTGAACTTATTCTCTAATAAGCACCTACATACTTGCTTTAGTGTCTCCACACAAATGATCGTGAGATCAATCATCCTCATCCAATGAAAGCAAGCAACGTATGTACCAATCTATCCGGATTCACTAATCCCCAATTTAGTAATCCATTGATTGGGAACTATTTTAGTTTTAAGCTTTCTAAGAATTTAGATCTCATTAGAATGATCATCATCATTATTTTAAAAGCATTGCTTAAAACTATGGGTTTATCACAAATTGTAAAACAGCATCATGTAGATAATTAAAAGCCTTTAATAAATTAATACTTTTTAATTAATAAATGAATATGATTGTTACAAAGTATATGCTTTATCATCAAACATGATTGGCTTGTGTGCATACTACTTTCAGTAGTCGCAGGTATTATTTCGATCAACGATCTAAATGCATACGTGATGTTTGATTCAGGTGCTACCTGTTCATTTATCGCATGTGATTTTGCTAGACGATTAGGATTACTTCCCGAAAAGTTTCATATACCTTTAAATATTAAGGTAGCAAACGAAGAAATAATTTCTGTTGAAGATATTCATAGGAGTTGTTGCGTAGATATTTGGGGTTGTAAATTATCGGTAGACCTGATACTGATAAAGTTTGGAGAATTCGGCGTAATTCTTGGAATGGATTGGTTGGTGAACCATGGGGCAATTATAGATTGTCAAAATAAATGCGTAAGTATTAGAACGTTAAAATAACCCTAGATAGTATTTTACGATAATAAATCATCAGGACGTTTGTGTTGTCTTACTATGACACAAACTAGGAAATTGTTAAGTAAGGGATGTGTAGGTTATTTGTGCCATGTGGTTGATACCTAGAGAGTGAGAGCGTCCATGGAACAAATACATATATTGACTGAATTCATGGATTTATTTCCAAGTGAATTTTTGGGTCTTCCACCGGATAGGGAGACCGAGTTCGTAATAGACATTGTGCCAGGTGCGGCACCAGTTTCCAGGGCACCGTATCGTATAGCACTAGTGGAGATGAAGGAGTTGATGATGCAGTTGGTAGAACTGTTGGACAGCAAGTACATACAACCAAGTGTTTCACCGTGGGGAGCATTGGTACTATTTTTTAAGAAGAAGGACAGATCGTTAAGACTTTGTATCGACTACGGAGAGTTGAACAAGTTAACAATATAGAATAAGTACCCACTTCCCAGGATCGATGATCTTTTTGATTAGTTAAAAGGGACCAAGTATTTTTCTAAAATAGATTTAAGGACGGGGTACCATCAGTTGAAGGTTAGGAATGAAGACGTACCAAAGATGGCATTCAAGACTCATTATGGTCATTACATGTTTCTGGTGATGTCATTTAGGTTGACTAATGCACCAGCTGCATTTATGGATATAATGAACAAAGTGTTCAAATAATATTTGGTCAAGTTTGTCATTGTGTTTATCGATGATATTCTAGTCTATTCTATGACGCCAGAAGATCATGCTGAACACCTAAGGATAGTGTTAGAGACATTAAGGAAGGAGAAGTTATATGCGAAGTTCACTAAGTGAGAATTTTGGTTAGAGAGGGTACAATTTTTAGGTAATGTCATTAACCATGAAGGGATTTCAGTAGATCCAGCGAAGGTAGAAGCCGTAATGAATTGGGAATAATCGAAAATGCCGACTGAGGTACGAAGTTTCTTAGGGTTAGCGGGTTACTATCAGAGATTCATTCAAGACTTTTTGAAGATAGCTACTCCGTTGACTAACTTGACAAGGAAGATAGTGAAATACGCTTGGACTGAGAAATGCGAGGATAGTTTTCAAGAATTAAAGAAGAGGTTTAGTGAAGCTCCTCTATTGTCATTACCAGATGACACATGAAATTTTGTAGTTTATAGCAATGCATCACATAGAGGACTTGGTTGCGTGCTCATGCAGCATGGCAAGGTCATTGCGTATGCATCATGGCAGTTGAAGGATTATGAGCAAGTTTACCCTACTCATGATCTGGAACTGGCCATGGTAGTGTTTGCCTTAAATATATGGCGACATTATCTTTACGGGGAAAAGTGTGAGATATACACGGACCATAAGAGTCTAGAATAAATCTTCACATAGAAGGAGTTAAATATGAGACAACGAAGATGGTTGGAGTTGATAAAGGATTACGACTGTGAAATCCTGTATCACCCTGGAAAAGCCAATGTAGTTGCCGATGCCTTAAGTAGGAAGGGTGAGGAAAAGTTGTCTATGTTAACGGCTCAAACTGAGTTATTAACAAAGATGGCTAGGATGGAGATAGAGGTGAAGATGCTGAATGAAATGGGACATAGACTATTTACGATGGAGATGTAATCTACCATTGTAGAAAGAGTCAAAAAAGTGCAGCTCAAAACTAATGAGTGTGACCAGATGAAGAAGCGGTTAACCACTGAAAAAGACATATAGTTTAGTCTTGATAATGAGGGATTACTAAGATTTGAAGGAAGAATTTGGGCTCCAAATGAGACAGAATTAAAGGAGCAAGTTTTACAAGAGGCTCATAGTTTGACATACTCGATTCATCCTGGTAGTACTAAGATGTATCAAGATTTTCGACATAGTTTTTGATAACCGAACATGAAGAGAGAGATAGCCGAGTATGTGAATAGGTGCTTAACTTGTCAGAAAGTTAAGGCCGAACATCAACGACCAAGTGGCTTGTTACAGTCATTAGAGATTCTAGAGTGGAAATGGGAGCATATTACGATGGACTTTGTGGTGGGACTTCTGATTACTAAGAAGGCGTATGACGCGATTAGCAAAACTTTTGGAGATTATTTGGGTCAAGTATAACTTAGATCAATTAGCAAAACTTTTTGTTAAGGAAATTATTTCTAGACATGGAGCACCCGTTTTGATTATGTCAGATCGTGACCCACGATTCACATCAAACTTTTGGAGAAGTCGGCAAGAGCAGTTGGGGACACAGTTGAAGTTAAGTACGACATATCATCTACAAACTGATGGGCAGAGCGAGAGGACAATTCAGAAGTTAGAAGATATGTTAAGATTTTGTGTCATGGATTTCGAGGGTAGTTGGGATGATCATCTACCATTAGTAGAGTTTGCATATAACAACAGTTATCATACAAACATAGGTATGCCGCCTTATGAAGCCTTGAATGGAAGGAAATGCAAAACACCATTATATTGGGATGAAGTGGGAGAACGCCAAATGCTAGGACCAGAATTGGTGCAGCAAACAGTGAATGTAGTGAAGTTGATACGAATGCGTCTCATAGCAGCTCAAGACAGACAGAAGAAATATGCAGACTTACATCAAGACAATAGGGAGTTTGAGGTAGGCTCGTATGTATTTCTAAAGGTATCTCCCTGGAAAGGAAAGATACGCTTTGGAAAGAAGGGGAAACTAAGCCCAAGGTTTATAGGACCTTTTGACGTACTAAAACGGGTAGGTGAGGTAGCGTATATGGTAGTGTTACCTCCAGACTTAGAACAAATACATAACGTATTTCACGTATCGGTGTAACGTCCTTACAAATGGGATTATAAACACGTAATAGAGTTTGAGCCTATTCAACTGGAGAAGGAATTAACATACGATGAGATGCCGATTCAAATCATCGATAGAAAAGAGCAAGTTTTGCAAAACAAGGTCATATCGTCAGGAAAGGTGTTATGGAAGAACCATGATGCTGAGGAAGCAACATGGGAATTGGAAGATGTTAACTTAACTTGGTAACTTCACTTGGTAACTTAACTTCTAATTCCATCCTAGTCATCTCTGTTATTAACTCGTTCTGAGATGTTAACATTGACAGTTTTTCTCTACCCTTCCGACTCAACGCGTTGGCTACTACATTCGCCTTCCCTGGATGATATAAGATATCACAGTCATAATCTTTTATTAATTCTAACCACCTTCTCTATCTTATGTTCAACTCATTCTGTGTGAAGATATATTTCAGACTTTTGTGGTCCGTGTATATCTCACATTTTTCCCCGTACAGATAATGTCTCCATATTTTTAAGGCAAACACTACAGCTGCCAGTTCTAGATCATGAGTAGGATAGACCTTCTCATAATCCTTTAACTAACGTGATGCATACGTAATGACCTTGCCATACTGCATAAGCACGCAACCTAGTCCTCTATTCGAAACATCGCTATAAACTACAAAATTCCCTGTATCATCTAGTAAAGATAATACAGGTGCCTCACTTAATCTCCGTTTTAGTTCTTAAAAACTACGCTCACACTTTTCTGTCCACTCGTACTTCACCGACTTCTTTGTCATATTTGTCAGCGGAGTAGCTAATTTAAAAAAGTCCTGAATGAACCTTCTATAGTATCCCGCTAACCCATAAAACTCCTAACCTCGGTTGGCGTTTTTGGTTGCTCCCACTCATTCACCTCTTCCACCTTCGCTGGATCTACGGATATGCCATCTTTGTCTATAACATGTCCTAGAAACTGCACTTTTTCGAGCCAAAATTCACACTTAGTGAATTTCGCATATAACTTCTCCCTTCGTAGTGTTTCCAACACTATTCTTAAGTGTTCAATATGATCTTCTGGTGTCTTAGAATAGACTAGAATATCATCAATGAACACTACAACGAACTTGTCCAAATACTATTTGAACACTCTATTCATCATATCCATGAATGCGGCTGGCGCATTCATCAACCCAAACGACATAACCAAAAACTCGTAATGCCCATAACAAGTTCTGAACGCTTTCTTAGGTATATCTTCCTTCTTCACTTTCAGTTGATGATGCCCTGTGCGCAAATCTATCTTAGAAAAATACTTTGCCCCTTTCATCTGATCAAATAGATCATCGATCCTGGGCAACAGTTATTTATTCTTAATCGTTAGCTTGTTTAACTTTCGATAGTCGATACAAAGTCGTAACGATCCATGCTTCTTCTTTACAAACAATACCAGTGCTCCCAACGGAGAAACACTCGGTTGAATGTACTTTCTATCTAATAGCTCCTGTAACTGAACCATTAACTCCTTCATCTCAACTGGCGCCATCCTATATGGTGCCTTTGAAACTGGTGCCGTACTTGGCAACAAATCAATCACAAACTATACATCCCTATCCAGCGGAATACCGGGTAACTCCTCCGGAAACACATTCGCGAATTCTTGAACCACCACTATCTGTTCCAATAATGTTCCCACTCTTTGGGTATCCACCACGTGACACAGATAACCCTTACATGCCTTCTTCAGCATCTTCCTAGCTTGTGTCATGGTTTGACAACAAGTACGTCTCGGTGATTTATTTCTATAAAACACCACCTCAGGTTTCGTAGAAAGCCTTAGGTTAACACTCTTTCTATGTCAATCTATTATCGCTCTATGGTTAATTAACCCATCCATAACGAGAATCACATCGAATTCTCTTAACCTTATCGGTAAAAGATCTACCGATAATCTATTACCCCTGATATCTACGAAACAATTCCTATGAATGTGTTCAATGGGAATTACCTCCTCGTTTGCTACCTTAACATCTAAAGGTATTTCTAACTTTTCAGGATTTAATCCCAATGGTTGAGAAAATTCGCATGCTATAAAAGAAAAAGTAGCACCCGAGTCAAATAACACGTAAGCATTTATTTCATTGACTGGAATGATACCTGCTACTACATTCGTTGATGCAACCGCATCTTGGACTGTCATATTAAACGTTCAGGCTGAGGGTCTACCCAATGATGGTGTTGGTCCATTAATGACTAAATTACCACTACCAGAACCCTTACTACCCTTCGCCCCTTTCTTTGGGCAATTTCTTGCCAAGTGGTCTACCGACCAACAAACAAAACATCCCCGGCTTTTCTTAGGATTAGGACAGTTGGGAGATATACGACCCTCCTACCCATAATTATAACAACCGGTCTTCCCCTTCAGACAGACTCCCAGATGAGTCTTACCGTATGTCTTACATGCCTCCATCCTACATTTAGGATCCCCTTGTTTTTCCCCAGTATTCCTAGGGTTAAAATTCTTCCTCTTAGGCATATTGCCACTTCCACTGGCAACCTCTGCCTTATTTCCTCCCTCTCCCTTACTCTTATTCTTTCTATCCTTATGGTACTTGGTCAACGCCTCACTACCACCCTCTACTATTATCGCCTTTTCCAGAATGGTCCCGTATGAAGCACTTTGAAAAACCAATATCCTACTACAGAGCCAGGGTTTTAGGCCCTGCTCAAACCTACGAGCCTTCCTCTCCTCCATGTCCACTTGGTGTGGAGCGAACCTTGCCAATTCACTGAATTTGGCCGCATATTGGGGAACAGTCATGACCCCCTGCTTAAGTTCTAAGAATTTAATCTCCATTCTCCCTTGCATGCTAGTAGGGAAATAGTTCTCGAAGAATACCTTCTTAAACTGTTCCCATGTAACAGCTTCCGCTCCAGCCCCACCCTGGTGAGCCTCCCACCAGTAGTTGGCTTCCCCCTTCATCATATAGGTTGCAAAAGAGGTCTTTTGTGCCTCAGCTATGTTTATAATAACAAATGCCTTCTCTATTTCCTTGACCCATGTCTGGGCCTCCATTGGGTCTGTTGTTCCCTTAAATTCGGGTGGACCTACATTCTTAAATTCCTTAAAGGTAGTCGTTCGGGCTACCCTAGGTCTTGCGGGTGCTCTACCCCCAGCTTGGTTAAATGCAGCCGTTAATAAATTAACGAACTCTTGCATTAGGTTATTAGGACCCCCCTCATTCTCATTATGCGATTTCGCTTCTTGGTTACGTTGTCTTCTTCTTCGCGGCATTTCTGATTAAATAAATAAATTTCCGTTATTACTTATTTGCTTACTTCGTTATTAGTCGTCAAACAATTTGACAATAACTCATACACAACAAAGCAGATTAAAATAAAACTTCCTTATATTAAAATGTTTCTTTATAGTTCAAAATTATTTACAAATTGCCTTTCCATAGCTCAAAAGTTATTACATATTTATCCCGCGATTGACTTCTACAAAAATTGGGATTTACAAAAAGACTACCCTTTAATTATACAAAAGAGGGTTTTACGTCACTACACAAAAGTATTCACCATACTATTCCTAATACTGTCTAACAGCATTCTCATGCTTCTGGTTCGCTAGAATCGACACAATATCTCGACTTATAGTATGTTGAGTCTGTCCCGACTCAATGGAATAACAAGCTATCTTAAGCTTGAAATCCTCGTGCGCACTGTCATTTATTTATGACATTCGTGTTATCTTCTGGTCTTTTTCAACCAGTTTCTTGCGAAGTTCTATGACCTCGTTCTTATAATCCTGGGACTTATCAGTCATGAGCACTTTCTCATCGTGTTTCTATCTCATAGTCCCGACTGCAGACTCTTTTTGCCCCATAGAGATCATCGATCTCTTATTTGCAGTGTTGCACCATATTATGCGATTGCGTTACGGCCAAAAACCGAGAGGTACATTGCCCTCATAGTCTCGGTAGAGGTGTAGTCTCTAGTAAGGTGCATCACCGTGATTAATCGATGTCACCTCCATGTCATCCTCCACATCAATCATCATATTCAAATATGATGCTATCCCCATGGTCTCCTCAGAATAGTCCTCCTCCGATTAATATTCCTCGGGCACTGACTCCTCTAGAATCACTACAGGTATGTCTGCTATAGGCACATGTACTGTCTCAACTCGGTTCACGGACTCCTCGTTGATCACATGTATATCCCTATACATCAAGCTATCAACCGACATCTACAATAACACATAACAAATTGATTAGTACATAATACACAATAATATAAGCACAAATCACATTTAATCTGTGACGCCCCCAAAATTAGGTATACATCACCCATCTTGGGTCGCCAGATACATGGTACAAAATTCAAATACAACTTACTAATACAACTGTCGTTTGCAATATGACAAAACATAAACTGTGAGTTTGAATACAAATATTGTCTACTAGAGATTATACAAACTCAAAAGGAGTCCTCATCACAATTATTATCACACTATTTCACGAATAGTGAGGACTACTAATGCTATCCTACGGACCATTACTGTTCCCCAACTCGTCCCAAATTTATATTCTCATTTCACAAGAGAACGGTGAAAGAAAGGGTGAGCTCAACTAGCCCAAGAAGAAATATTATGACTAAGATAATGCAGAATAAATTATCATTAGCCTTCAATAGTGTTAAACTGATAAAATATAACAACATCAAGTTTAACTGCAGCGGAACAAACAATCCATTAAAAGAGTCAAGTAGAGAATACAATCTACTATCTTTTATGATTTAAAAGGTTTTTCATGACTTTTATCGCTGGGACTCAGCTTAATAAATAATCCACATCATCGAATCACCCATGCACTATGGCCAAGGATATTCTTTAGTATCACGACCACAAATTATCCATGTACTACAGCCAAGGACATTCGTGTATTCATTAATGGTCATGATTATGCCAACAACTGTCCATCAATGCACTACGGGCCAATGATAACTTTTACCACATCATTTGTAACATTACTGTCGTGATTACAAGAATAATCCTCGGTCATAATCATACCAAGTCCATCTATGCACCTCTGAGCCCACAGATGACTTTCAACATAATATAAACATAAGGATGATGACAATGATATAAGAATTCAATAAAACAAGTTCAAGAATTAATTTATCCAGGAACTAATAATGTCCAAATTGTCAACATGATACTGCTTTGTAGAGTAAAATTCAAGAATGATTAGAAGAATATTTCCATGAAAAGATACTAGATGAAGCGCAAATATCAAGGATATTCTACTAATTTCATGGAGTATAGAAGTCAAAACTTTAACCAACTAAGTATAATAAAGAATAGAATAACAAAAGAAATCACCATGCATGCGGTAATTCACATAGACATGTTTCCAACAGAATAATAATAACGGAACCAGGTCAGGCAAAATTTGCACCGACAGGATGTTCTAATAGAATAATAAAGATGGAACCAGGTCCGGTGTAAAACACACAGACAGGATGTTCCAATAGAATAATAATAAAGACGGAACTAGGTCCAGTGTAAAACACACAGACAGGATGTTCCAACAAAATAATAGAAGAATGTCACCAAGTATAGGGTAAACCGCGTGTACAGGTTATTCCAACAGAATAATAAGCAATGGAATAATAACAGTTCTCTTCATAAATAAGAAAGAATAACACCCCTTACTTTAGTAGGAGATTGAATACTACAATAGTGTAGTAACAGAATACTCTTCTTCTTTCTCTCTTATTCTATCTATACTTTCTCTCTCTATAGCTTGAATGAATTCATGAAAAATAATGAAGCACTAGGCCTCTATTTATAGAAGATTTCTAGCTTAGCACTTGCCATGTGAAAAGGAAAGTGGCTTGACGACTGGTGATGTGAAAAGAAAAGTTGTTTGACGCCTGTAATGTGAAACGACAATTGGTTCGACGCATGTAATGTGAAACGACAAGTGGTTCGGCGCCTGTAATATGAAACGGCAAGTGGTTTGACGTCTGGTAAAGGTAATTACTATTGACGAAGGTAATTACTATTAACGAAGGTAATTACTATTGACGAAGGTAATTACAATTAACGAAGATAATTACTATTGACGAAGGTAATTACTATTGACGAAGGTAATTATTATTGACGAAGAGACTCTTAGATGATGACATATGGGCCCACCATAAAATAACCAAACTTACCACTAACGTCTCATAACAGACTCTTTATATACATCAAGGATTGAATAAATATTACCACAAAACATTTTATTTTTAATCAACACATATTTAATCTTTCAACAATTATTAATCATTTATAACTTGTCGTCTCAATTATTGATTTAATAATATAACATATTATAAAGATGATAGTGTGACAATAATTGAATCAATAATATAAGAGATATGATGCATCAATTACTATAGCAATAATTGAGTATAGCTGAGTGACTTCTCACGTAAGCATCAATAATCAATACCGTGTGCTACTATGCAACCACAGCAGACATCGTACTTTTACTACCTGTTAGTTCAATCAGCAGTTTTAACGGTAACACCTCATAGTTATTTTTATAGAAAGATAATTATGTCATTTTCTAACTATGACAATACTTTCGTTGTGGGGTCCACCAATGATTGAGCCGTTGTACGAATATTCCCCGACAAAAAGAATATTCCCCGACCAAACGAATATTTTATAACAACTTGCTTACTTTGCAAAATTTATAAATATTACCCACAACTATAACATTATATCAAATTTATTCCATAATATTCAAAAATAATATTTATAGAAAATTCATCTTTATTTATAAAAGTTGGGGTCTTACATAATCCATTTAGGGTTACTTTCCATCTTTTAAATCTTTTGGTGCTGAGTTTCCTCAATACCTTATTAACTCATTTGACTCGAGTTAACTTTCTTCGGACTCTTCCTTTCCTAACGAGGTTATTAGCCTAAGGTTCTTCCCCCCTTAAGTTTTATAACCTAATGCTTTGATACCAACCTGTTATAGACACTCAAAATTTTCTGTACCACTGTCACTAACATTGCAGGAGGACAAATTCGTCTTTTAAGAGAAAACCCTGAAAGACAATCCAAATCCATACCGGATACTATCGGTAGTTCAGCATCAACATTGGATCGCAATCTGGGAGTAATAATTCCAACCTCGGAGATAACCTCGAGGCATACAGATACAATACCAGAACACACACCGGAGAAGATCGATTAATCTCGGAGACAACCCCGAGGTATTCAGTCTCAGTCCCAACCCTGGGAATAGCCACCAACTTTAGTGATAACCCTAAGGAATGCAGTTTCGGCGATAACCCCAGAAATTCTTGTTTCAAATGCAACCAGCTTCAATCTTGGCGCTCAAAACGAGATACACTGCACCAACCCGACAATGACATCGGGAAGACAGGCACACCTCAAAGGTGACAATGAGGACCTTCATCAATTACAATAGTCTAGTCTTAACGAAGTCTTAGCAACGTCTGCTTTATCAGCCCAATCCGACGATAACACCGGTGAGGGGCAACATCGTCATCTCGTCAACACAATGCCACTTCACGTCCCTACGCAACGATGTCCCACATGACTAACCAATCTCGAGTGACTATTGTGTGGCGTAACGGATAAAAGTTGAAGCTTGAAGACCGGAGGGCATCGGCCCATCTTCAATGACTTCGTACAAACTCTAATCCCACACCATCGTACAACTCTCGACAACGGCGGTCCGAAATAGGTCCTGTATACCTCAAACGGATGCCCGAATTGCACTTCTGAAAGTTCGAGTGGACATTACAGTGCCTGAGTGCACGCACTTCGAGACGACCTGACCCGACAAACCCGACCCCACCCGGGTTGCCTCTGGTACACCTGTGGCTCAGCCGCATGTACACTTGCGGCCAAAATGCCTATAAATAGAGGGCTTGGCCAGCCTATTTTGCAAGAGAGAAAGGCGAGGAAGCCCTGCCCAATTTGCTTTACACTCACCCCATGTAGTGTACTTTCGCCTTCTACACGTTGAGAGTCGTGTTGCTTGCTTTTGCCGGTGCTTCAAATCAAGTGGTTTCATTTAGTTCAGTATATATATATATATATATATATATTATATATATATATATATTTACATATATATTGACTAACATTATCGAGTTATGCCTCGATTGAGCATGATTTGATGCGAGGCGTTTACTTCTTTATATATATATATATATATATATATATATATATATATATATATTTATATATATTAATTGTGTGTCGGACTTTGTTGATGAGCCTGAACTTGATGCCGGAGAGCGTTCATCGCTTAATATATATATATATATATATATATATATATATATATATATATATATATACATTTATATATATTAAGCTGTGTAGAACTTTGTTCAATGAGCCTGAACTTTGCAGTGCGTTTACTCGCTTTTTATATATATATATATATATATATATATATATATATATATATATATATATATATATGACTGTGGTAGGACTTTGTTTGATGAGCCTGGATTTTACATTCGATGCGTTTATTCGCTTATATATATATATATATACACACATATATATATATATATATATATATATATACTTATATATATGAACTGTGGTCGAACTCTGTTCGATGAGCCTGGATTTTACATCTGGTGCGTTTATTGCTTATATATATATATATAATTTCGTCCTGCCTGGAGTTTTCTTCGTGGCAGTTGATCGCTTTTATAACTTTATTTACATTCTGTCCCGCCTGGAGTTTCCTTTGTGGCGGTTGACCGTATTTACAGCTTTATTTACATTTTGTCCCGCCTGGAGTTTTTTTCATAGCGGTTGACCGTATTTACAGCTTTATTTACGTTTTGTCCCGCTTGGAGTTTCCTCCGTGGCGGTTGATAGCTTTTTATAGCTTTATTTACTTTTTTGATCCCCCATGGAGGTGCTTCGTGGTTGGTGATCCTGTCTGTATATATATATTTACAGTTTATATATATATATACCTACTTACTGCTTTCATACAAATTGTTGTATTTTGTGCGCCTAGGAATCATGTGATCACAGATTCAGCCTTTTGGATCTAGATTCGGTTCCCGTGATTGACATTTTCAGCTGTAAGCAGCTTGTAAATTATTCTACGGTGTTTGAATTTCCTCAGATGGTTTCCATACCCACGAGGAAGTCGGCATTATTTTGTACATTATTTTCCTACGGATGCATCGCATCTGTCAAATAAAATTAATCAAGCCGATCACTTAATAAAAATGGGAGTATAAAAGGTCTCAATTACTATTGAGCATCAGGGTTTGAAAAACCTCTTTTATAAAACATCACTGTCATATCTTGCTAAAAATTAAATTTTTACATAAATTCAAACCCTGTGTATATAGGTTCGAACGAGGCCTCGCACTACTTCCAAATAACAGCACATTGACCCACACACACACACACACACTCAGATAATAGTTTCTTGAAAAGAGGCGGTCACCGCGGTAACACGGATGTCGGGGGGTGCCTAACACCTTCCCCCCCGCATAACCAAGTCCCCGGACCCTAATGAATCTCTGTTTCACCGACCCATATAACAGTGTTACATCACTGGGTCAATGTGCAAACCTTTTCTTGGTTGCATTGGTACAACCATTTAAAAAACCAACTGGCGACTCTTAACAGTCCATCGTCGACATTATACATGTTGGACCTTTTTCACTTATTTTTTCAAACAAAACTCACCTAAAAAGAGAACACCAAAGAACAAGTAACGGAAAGGGACATTCAAAAATCCTGACGTCGACACTTGTGACGCCCCTAAATCCGGGTATCTTCTAACCCGACAGATGGTGGTCCACGATACTACATTTCATACAAGCATTCCATTGAAACAACAACAAAATGGTTGTAATTACTATCTTTGTATTACATTTGTAATAAATCCTTTCCTAGGTTCATAACCGAATACATTCGTTGTTCTTCATAAGTATATTACATACAATACACTAGTCTATTACAGGATGATTAATTGTCCATCTTAGCCTTTCCTTTATCTCTCTTAGAACTCTCAGTTCGTTCGACTTTAGCTGCAAACATATGGTTCAAAAAAGAATGAGCATAACTAGCTCAGCAAGTCTTAACACAGAATCATATGAATATCACATCAATAATTACATGCTTTATCTCTATATCTGAACAATTATCTACGAAGCATTATAAAATACTTGACTAATACTTCTCATACAACAATTCCCAAGTATATATAATAGCTAAGCATTGATGAACCGGTCAATAGACCATGAACGTACTCTTTTCGTTTTCATACTTAAAAATGATATCCGACACTAAGGCCATCCACCCGTCTTTACTTACGAGCACTTCTAGGTGATCAGCCTATTGTACTCTATGTTTATCAACACTCTTACGTTAAACGTATTTACGTTCAACATTTGGCAACCTCGCGTGCCCATTGAATAATAGATGAAAAATACTTTGTTTTGTACATAGACAAACTTACCTTCTCATCCATACCAAATACTTGACATAGGATAGCGTTAACAGTTCTATATCAACAAACTTGTAAACAATTCAATCTATTCTTCAATACTTGTCTAGCCAGGATAAAACAAACATCGACTATTTCCTTAATATCATTCATGCATTGTATAACATGCATCACATAAACTTGTCTAACACGAAGGTTAGGCAAGAGTTAAGAAAGACTTGCCTTTAAGCATCTTCGTATATGCAATTCAACTATTCTTAGTCTTTACAGGATCTACATGAGATATTCACATAGCACACTATAATCAGTTATTAAACAAACTAACTTTACGGTTCTAACCAACTTCTTTCTTTTCTATTTCTTATTTGACTTAACTTTGTTATTAAAGTCGATTCAACATTCTATACTTCGTTACGTTGCATTAACATTCTTACATCCTTAACCGACATTCGATCATTAATGGTTAATTACCATCGTTGAACGTCATTCATGGTTCACTCATTACGTCTTTGTGTTCTTTGTTTAATTATTATTAAACCTTACTAGATCTTCTTACATTAACACCTTACAAGTGAGTTAAGGTAAGTCTTATAATGTACATTAAGTACCTTCAATGTCTTACTTTAAGTCTTCATTCAAAATGGAACAAAAACTAACTTGGTCAACATTTTTCTACTACCGGCACTGCGGTGCGACATCCTATATATTCTGGTGGCGTTGCGGCGCCACTCTTCTTAAGTTTTGTTTCAGACTTTATTTGCAGTCACGAATCCATGTATATAAACTCTCGTGACTATACATGAGTCTCGCATTCTTTTATTATCTCCCACCATAATCGGCGCCTGGCAGATGACCGATAACACAGGGTTTGGCGTTATACGCCGAACTGTCGTGCGTGATTGGCCAAAATAGTTTGGTTTCCTAACGAAACTCCCGGCTTCCTAATTTTTCGTTTTACATCTGAATTGACCCATTCGAATTCCTACAAGTTAGGAATTACATCCTTTACGTGTTCATATAAGAATTTCATATTTCCAAATTCGTTAACTCGGAATTCTCCTTTAAGTTTATTTTTAAGCGTTCGTTAAACGTTTTCGTCCGTTCAATACTCGTTTTCTTCGTTATAAGTTAAAATGCGACGATTCTTTCTCCAACGACTCTTAATTACCTTATCTCACATGTTCACATTGGAAACCAACGTTTTCAAGTCACACGACAACTTTTGACCTTTAATCCGGACTTTTTACGTTTTTGACGTTTAACATCTATTTCCGTAAAATTCGCCATAACTTCGTTACTAATGTTCTCTAAGCCAAATAACATGGAATACTCCATGGACTTCATATCTACATCCTAACCAATCAAGATGCACATACCTTAGCTATAACGGTTTCCAAAACGTTCAATTATAACTAAGTTAATGTTCAAGACGTTCTATGGTTTTTAACTTACGTAACCACTTACGATTTCTATTTGGTCATTATTAGACATTCTTATCTCTCCTCAATAAACATGCTCCACCAATTTACGATTCTTCTATGAGAAAAAATCGAAAAGGATGAAGATTACGGTTTATGAGAATTTACCTTTGAAGCAATTAACGTTCTTGATAAACGTCTATTGGTTTGCTTGGAAGTAGAAGGATTATAGGTTTCTAGCTCTTTTCTCTCTCTCAAATATGTTGGACAAACTTTGTAAAACAACTAAATGGCCAACATAAGCCTTATATTTATAGAAAACCAAATGAGGGGCAAAAATGTCCAATTCTCCACCTCCTTACTTATTTACCACTTTGTCACCAAGTAAAATACTTGGTGACCAAGTGATTCACTTGTCTTACACACCAAGTGGCCGGCCCACCTTGCCCATGGGTTGCCCCATTGGTTTCATCCATCCCACGACCCGCCGGTTCGACCCACGGTTTAATTCTTTGGATTGGGCTTGACTTTAATAAACATTGGGCTTTAACCAATCTAATATTGGGCCTTGACTTGGGCTTGTGTAATTAATTCCTTGGGCTTGTTATTAATCCAAGTCCAATTGTATTGTATAAAATCCTTAACTCATACTCTAATAATACGACTCGTATTCTACGCATATTACTCACGTATTCTCTTTGTATAATACTCATATAATAATCGTATTATACGTCGTACTATTCTTCATACCATACTCGTATACATACTAGTATAATACTCGTATTTCATACGTATAATAATCAAAACGACTATACGCATTTCATTTCCCTTTCGGAAACCTCTTTCACAAACCCTTAGGTTTTAAGTCCGCAGGTGAAAACTCCGTTTGCCATAACCGAGATATTATTGGATATTCCATAATATCGTCATATTTTAACCTTAGCCGTTTCTCAGAATTTCAAACCCTAGTTCTGAACGATATCGGATGAATAGTGTTTTTACGCAAACATCCTCAGAAAACCTTCGTTCTCGTCTTGATAATTCACAACAAATAATTCTAGCACAAAGACAGAATACTAACCACATCCGTATATTCTAGGTCATAGAATGACCTTCGAATATTTTACGCACACAAATACTCAATTAAATTCATTTAATCCACATAATCAAATAAAAATTTAATTCATTGAAAATTCGAAATTCTCGGGCGTTACAAACACTTCTATTTTATTTAAACATGCTTAATACCAACATTTAAGAGTTCAAACATGTAAGGCTACTTCTTAAACACATCATGGCATGCCAAATCACTTTGATTAACAAAGAATTTCAAGTAATTTCAAGAATTTGACAAAACCCATTTCAAGAACACAAGTTAAGATTTTATACCTCTTGGAGCTAAATGACTTAGTTTCTTTGCTCTGAACTTGTTAGCCTCTTCTATTGACAACCCACACTCAATTACAAATTCTCAGAGGTTCCACATATAAATAACATCATCATAAACTCTTAGAATTGGGCTATTATTTATAGAAGGAGCTTGAACTGGGCACTCAATTTACACAATGGTTTGAATCAAAGGAAACATCAAGAACATATTGGATAACAAAAGGTTGGCCAACTACCCACATCCATTGCCAATGGCCTAGAATTTCTAGCTAATGAAAGTTACGTGTTTTAGATTCATACTACTGTTCATGTACCATGGTGACACTCATTTTGGGACAAGAAAGAAATCTCAGCATACTTGACCAAGTAAAGCTTGGTTTGGACACTATAATTCCTATAATGTAATATAAATGTCTAAACTCTACTACACAAGGAATTTTGGGGATTATTTATGTACTCACATTATATAACCCATTTACATTAAATACACGCAATAAAATAACGCAGGCAAATATTATTGTCCGGGTAGTTTCATAATTATCTCTACTACTCACATAGGCATATTGTAACATTATTTAATATTATATATCATGTATACACACATAACTTCTTTTCAAATTTCTGGAATGCACATATATTAATTTATTTCTGTTTAAAAATCACTTATGATTTTATTGCACTACTTAATACTCCATATCATTAGAATATATTCTTATTATATGATTCTATGCAAGCCATACATTACATTAATGTTCCAATTCATTTTCTATAGCAGAACTTAACTTTCTAAGTTTGGACATTTGTCAATTGTACCATTTTGTCTTCTTTGGGATGATCTTATTCTTATGCTACTTTGAGTCTCGGCAAAGTGCCAAAATAGGTTAGCTTCAAGCCAGTTCCAATTCCAATCACCACATAAGTTTTATAAGGGATAACTTAACTTCTTCAATGGTGATATACCCATACTTGACATAAATCAATATGTTCAAATCTTGCTACTATATTCAAATAAATTGAATATTTAATTATTAAGAATCCTATCAATTCTTGATATCAAACTCTTAGGGTTAGTCCAATAATTTAAATAACTATTAGTGACTCCCTTTAATCATTTTATAAATTCACATAACCACATAAGTTTTAAATAAACTCACAAAGCTAACTCATTAAATTAAATCACATATTTAATTAATAAGGAGTTTCAAATTCATGGACATTACAAACACAATGGAAATATCAATTTCATCTTTAATCAACACAAATTTATTCATCATTAATATTATAACTCACAATATTTAACAACCATATCATTCCCAGGAAAGAGGGGGCTTTCCGATAAAAAGATTTCTCCCTATTGACGCGCAATTAGGTGACCAAACATATCCTCGACAGAACTTTCTAGACACCATTAATATTGAAAATAATAATATAAATAACTTTGTCGTCTCAATTATTGATTTAATAATAATAAATATTATGCAGATGATACTGTGATAATAATTGAATCAATAATATGAGAGATATTATGTAGCAATTACTGTAGCAATAATTGAGTATAACTTAGTGACTTCTATCATAAGCATCAATAATCAATACCGTATGCTACTATGCAACCACGCTTATTACTGTACTTTTACTACCGGGTAGTTCAACAGTTTAATGGTAAAACGTTCGTCGTTATTTTTATAAAAAGATAATTCTGTCATTTTCTAAATCCGACAGTTATTCCGTTGTGGGTTCCACCAATGATGGTGTCGTCGTACGGATATTCCCTGATAAAATGAATATCCCCCGACCAAACGAAGATTCCCCGACACAACGAATATTTTATATAACCTTGCTTACTTTGAAATTTTTTCAAATATCACCCTTAACTTTAACCTTTTATAAATTTAACCATTTCCTAAATAGAATAACAATTATAAAAAAATTGAATACTTTTATTTCGTAAAATTCGGGGTCTTACGGTTCAGGATCAAGAAGTGACGTTCAATGTCTTCAGATCGATGAAATATCCGAACACTCCTGAGGACTTCTTCCAGATTAATGCAATTGATAATTCAATTAAGGAAGTGTTCTCAGAAACCTGCATTACAGACCCTTTGGAAGCCACATTGACAGGGGCCAGTACTACTGAAGAGCCCACTAAAAATAAATTTGCGAAGTGGCTAGATGCACCCAAAGATCCAAACAGTTTCAAAGACAGTTTGAGTCTCTAAATGATGATGAGACATCAACTTCCAAGGCTCAGTCGTCGATCATGGAACCTCCTATCTTAGAATTAAAGCCTTTAGCCAATCACCTGAGGTATGCTTACTTAGGGAACTCATCAACTTTACCTGTGATAATTTCTGCTTCTCTAACTAAGTGCTAGGAAGAAAAGTTGATGCTTGTGCTCAAGCAATACAAAACGGCCCTGGGGTGGTCAATTGTTGATATAAAATATTGGATCTATTTTATAAGGAGTGTGACATTATTTAAACTATAGTATAAGAGGTTTTATTAAATTAATTGGGTATAAGCTTTTAAATGGTAGCCAAACATGGCTTTAATGGGAGTTGAGGGAAGTTACCCATGATTGGGTAACTGACCACTTCTGCGTTAGTTCTTCTCCTTGATTATCATACGTCTTCTTTCTTTTCTTTCATTCTTCTAAGTCTAGCAAAAAGAAATAACAAAGAGAATTAAGAATTTTGAGAGAGATTGTGAATACTATGATTGAAGTAGAGAGATATTGTCATCCTTATTCATCTACGCTTTGGGTAATTCTATCCAACCCAATTCTTATTTTACGTCTTTTAATGTTTTCATAAATATGGCTTAAGTCCTCTGTAAAGTTTCTGTAGTTAAATAGGGTAACAATTATGTGTATATATGTAATAATTCGAGTAGTATAGCATATCTTATATATATTGTATATGATTCCATATCATAAGTTTCATAATACTATGAATTGCTATTTCAAAAATTTACAGAGTTTGGGTTATGGCCATATGGCCTTATACGTGATAATTCATGTGTTGATCGTATATTATCCCTAAATTTTACACTCGTATGTTGTTATTCATGTTGATACGAAGAAACCAAAGTTTAAATAAATTGATTGTTATAACGAATCAGAGTGACAATTTTCATGTTTTATTTTCAAAACCTTCAAGAACATCAAAGTCGTTGAAATTGCATGCTTAAATTCTGTAATTAAGTGTTTTCATTGGTTAAAGTCATTATATAAATGTTGGGTTATGTTTATGCATGAATTATATCATATGGGTATGCCTAATTTCGAGTAGAAAATAAGAAATTGGAAGAAATTGGCATGTTCTGCGATTTTTCATGAATCGCCATTTCAGAAATCTGATACGCCATGGCCATGGCCCACTGTTAGTTATTTCAACGTTAACGCATATCAGCATGCAATACCATATGTCTCGAGTCACACATGACTAAGAGTCCGATCATATGGCCATCGCATCCTAAATACATAAGACTAAGTGTAATAGTGTAGCATGCATGCATATCTCTCAAGAAAGTTCAGAAATGAGATTTTAAAATGATTAAGTCTAGCAATGTGTTAGTAACTTAATGTAATGAACATGTAAACATGTTAGAAGTATAATGTGATGATAAAATAGATGTTTAACATTTAAATAACATAATTACATGTAGATTGAGTTATGGAATACATAATTAAATTATTATTCATGAAGTGATTTTATGTGACAGTAAATGCGATAATTTGACTAAGTATAGTCATAACAAAAGTTTAGACAAAAGAATGATCATTGATGATTAGTTAAATTATAATTAACTGGTATTGTGAATTTGAATGGTATGTAGGATTAAATTCAAAGAACGTGCTTAGTTAAAGTGTAATCTACGCACGAGGCAAGTTTCCTAACCCTACTTGTCATTATTGTTCAAGTTTATTAGTTACCTCGAGTAAATTATCATTATTATTATTCAAGTTCAAATGTTATATTAAAGATTGATTATCTTTTCAAAGCATGATTCAGTTATACAATAATTGTCATATTGTATACGTCTTGAGATTATTATTCAAATCAAATATCATTAATGTTGAACCTTATTAGACTAGTGAACTTTATTAATTTAACTAGTCCTTAGTTGATGAACGTTCTAAATTTCAGAACCCTTATTGAATTATCCAAACCAAACTTCCTTTGGTGCGGACTCGAATGTCAAACTGAGATGAACAACCCTGTAAAATGATTTACTTATGCGTTAGCGTTAAGATATTGTGCACAGTATGGTACTAAGGGTTGATCCCCCTAAGTACGAGTAGAAAGGTCCATAGTCTTATGACTGTTAAAGGTTTCCAAGTATAACCCTTGATAACCTAGGACATAGTTCAAGGTCTTATGACCTTCAGAAATCTTTTGATTCTTGTTATTCATTCTTGGTTCAAAAGTTGAGCTTTTATTTCAGAAGATATTATTTCTCTCGCATGTTATTATTCATTGTTATATCGTTATACTTATGGGCAATTGTGTTCACTCTTGCTTAATAATAACATTGCAGTTAAGAACGAAAGAACCGACGAACCTTCCACTAGTAAAGGCAAAGGCAAGGTTAACAAGTGATGAAGACTTGTTATTTTTATTAGATGATGTATTTATGTTTAAGACTTGAGTTAATGATGTTGTTTAAGACTTATTTGTTTATGATTTTGCACAGATGTTTAAGGTTAGTTTAACATGGGATTGTATTATTATTATTCGGATGTTGTAACCCTTAAGGGGAAGATTTTTATTCTATCTATTGCATGGCTTGAATTAATTATGGGTAGATAGATAGATGATATTTGTACAGTGAACACCAAATCCCGTGGAATTCAAGTACCCAGATTTGGGGGTGTCACATAAGGTATTCCACACAATATACTATGCCAGCAAAACTTTAATGGATACTCAGCTTAATTATACTACCACCGAGAAGGAGTTGTTGGTAGTAGTCTATGCGTTTGATAAGTTCCGTTCCTACCTCATTGGAACGAAGGTGATTGTATACACTGATCACTCGGTAATCAAATATTTAATTGAGAAGAAAGATGCTAAGCCGATATTGATAAGGTGGGTTTTGCTTCTCCAGGAGTTCGATCTAGAAATCAGAGACAAAAAGGGGACAGAAAATTAGGTAGCGAATCACTTATCAAGGTTGGAAAACACCCCGCATTCGGGAGATGCTGAAAAAGCTATCAATGATTTCTTCCCAGACAAACAACTTTTTGTCATCCAAAGCAAAGCCCCGTGGTATGCGGACTTTGCTAATTATGTCACCTGCCAAGTGCTTCCTCCAAACCTGAGCTATCAACAGAGGAAGAAATTCATAAAAGATGCCAATCAATACTTGTGGGATGAGCCCTTCCTGTTCAAGTAGTGTTCTGATCTAATTCTGCAGAGATGCTTGCCGAATGAGGAAATTGAAAGTGTGTTTAATCACTGCCATTCCTTAAATTATGGAGGTTATTTCGGAGGTCAAAGAACTGCAGCTAAAGTGCTTCAGTCTGGATTTTATTGGCCCACCCTATTCAAAGATGCACACACATATGTGTCGCACTGTGATAGATGCCAAAGGGTGGGCAGCATCTCAAGACGACATGAATTGCAATTGAAGAATATTCTTGAGGTGGAAATATTTGACGTATTGGGTATCGACTTCAAGGGTCCATTCCCGTCCTCCTACAACACTCTCTATATCCTTGTGGCAGTTGATTATGTCTCCAAGTGGGTTGAACCAGTTGCCTTGCCGACTAATGATGCAAAAATTGAGGTCAATTTCCTAAACAAAAATATTTTCACTCCTTTTGGCACGTCTCGGGCTATTATCAATGACGAAGGGTCTCATTTTTGTAACAAGTACTTTGAAGCCCTTCTAGCTAAGTATGGGGTGACCCATAAGATAGCCACAACTTAACATCCACAGACTAGTGGCCAAGCTAAAATTTCTAATCGAGAGGTAAAACGAATCTTGGAGAAGATCATTAATCCCAATCGCAAGGACTGGTCAAAGAAGCTTAACGATGCCTTGTGGGCTTACCGCACAACTTACAAAATGCCTATCGGAATGTCTCCGTATAGGCTTATCTATGGTAAGGCTTTTCATCTTCCAGTGGAGTTGGAGCACAACGCCTATTGGGCTATTAAGAAGCTAAATTTGATCTAGAAGCAGTTGGTGAACAGAGACTTCTACAACTCAATAAATCAGATGAGTTTCGTCTGCAAGCGTATGAAAACACTAAGTTGTACATGCAGAAGACCAAGAGGTGGAACGATAAAAAAATCCTCGAGAGGCACTTCAAACCGGGCCAGAAGGTTCTTGTCTTCAACTCCCGTCTGAAGTTATTCCCAAGGAAATTAAAGTCCAGATGGTCGGGGGCATTCACGGCTGCCAAGGTGTATCTGTATGGGGCAATAGAGGTTGAGGACCCCAATTCTGACAAAACCTTCAAGGTTAATGGTCAACGCTTGAAAAATTATCGGGGCGGCGGTGTAGACCGACAGAACACCTCCATCACATTGGGAGACCTGGTGTAAGATGGGATAATAATCAAGCCGATGACTCTAAATCAAGCGCTTGATGGGAGGCATCCCCATCTCAGTATCAAACAAATTTCTTTTATTTTTTTTAACTTCAGTCTTATTTTGGTTGTCATTAGTTACTATCTGTAGTTCTTAGTATAACCTGTAGTCTGTATAGTGCATATATGTTAGTATGTGTTCAGGGTTTTCATTAGTTAGAACTTGTGAATACTGTGTTTGTTGTGTTTTTGTTGTGATTGATTGTTGATATGAGATTTTGGCCTATGCAAGATTGCTTAACTCAGTATCAGAAGTTTATACTCCACGCCGCAGCGCCATTCTCGAGCTAAAACCCTTATTTTTACGCTGCAGCGCCGAGCAAGGAGAGGACATACTATAAACTCGTGTCAGCAAATACCATCTAGCACACTTTTACCACGTTGCAATACTCGATCTTCAAGGAGCTCGCATACCACCGCCATTATCCGCGTCCTAGCGCCAAAGTGGATTGCCTTTGTGTTGCAGCGCCATTTGCCGCGCCGCGCCATAGCGCCAGTAACGAATATGTTTTTTAAAGGAGTCTTTTCAGTTGATTTATAGCACTCCTCCTCCCAAAAAGCAAAAAAACTCGCTGCGACCTCCTCCTCTCAAGCAGTTAGGCAACTTAAACCGTCGTACCCCTTATGTTGCCAATTCTTTGATTTCTAACCGTTCACCAACCGCCGTGCAGTTAATTTGGTCGTTACTCACCTACACATTCCGTCTTTAAAAGCCAAGCGAGGTTCGGTTCTTTGTTATACTATTAGGCTTGAAAAATTTCTTATAGAGGGTGCCTTTAGTTTATTCTTGCAAATCAAATATGGCTTAAGCGTCCTAGAACCAGTATTGGCCCCCCTCCTCCATCCTCTTCCTGATCTCGTGCTTCGACATGGGATGCAATAAAAATTCCAACGAAAAGGGCCTATAAGTGGTATACTCAAAATTTCTTATCCGTAGTTTGGTGCTTGAGCGAGGGCTTAGGCTTGATGAAAAATTAGACGGTCAGATGGTGACCATGATTGTCAAAATGAAATGGGTGCATTTCACCAAGCCGCCTAAATTAGTAGTTGTCGCGGTGGTGAAAGAATTCTATGCTAATGTCATTCGTGATGGGCCTCCGGTGGTGCCAGTGCGGGGAAAGTTAATCCCATTCGATAGCCAGGCTATCAATGCAATTTATGGGACTCCCGACTATGCTAGTCATGATTATCGGGAGGTTGGGATACGGAGTTACAACACAGACGACATCATTAGTAAACTCTACAAGTCTGGGACTGTATGAAAAACTAACAAATTTCATGGTGAGAAGACTTCATTCACCCAACAGGCCTTAAGCCATTATGGTAAGGCTTGGTACTCGTTTATATGTGTTAATATCATGCCTACGCGTCACTTGAGTGATGTAACTCGGGAGAAGGTAATTTTGTTGTATGCCATTATTACGGGTTTAAAGATTGATGTAGGGGCACTGATTAATGAGTCAATTAAGAAGGCAATAAAGAGGAATGTTATGACAGGCCTCCCACACCCGTCTCTAATTACCCATCTTTGCAAAAGGGGGGGGCGTTCGGTGGGATAAGGAAGATGTCACCCTGCCACCCATGTCTGTTATTGATCATCATCTCATAGTCCGCTATGGAGTCTGGGAGGGAGCACCGTCACACCCCTGAGGGGAGGGATTTTTGCCAGCGCCTCAGCCACCGCCACCATACAGTGAACTGCCGTCATCCACTAAAGCGAGTACCTCCACGCACGTACCTGAGCACCTTTCTTTTGAGACCATTCATTTTGGGACCCTCTTGGAAATTCTGAACAGCCTGAAATTCCTACACTACAAGATAGACATTGTCGCTCAATGGAAGAATCAATTCCACCATTTCCATAGAGATTTTGCCAACACACTCTCCAATATTCATGCTGCTCAGGGAGGTGACGATGCTGATTTCATGTCCTTTCCATTTCCAGCACCTCCAATTTATACTCCTTATCCGCCACAATTTCTGCCTGCTGAGGGGGCCCGCGCTGATGAACCAGTAAACGTGGAGGATGATGGTGCTGAAGATAATCTTGAGGTGGTTGGTGGTGATGATGATCATGATGATAATGATAAAGAAAATGGCGATGCTCTGGATGCTTGATGATGAAGTCCAAAGGCCATTGAGGACACTGGCCAAATTGCAAGTTTAGGGGACGATTCCTTTTAATTTATATTATATATGAATTGTATTAGTCTATTAATATTTGAACTGCTATTTAGATTGCTATGTTTATTTATGTTTATGGTGTGAGGACTGAGTGAATCATTTGGGCTGAATAGCCCCAGACTACATTTAAATATTTTTTATCTAATATTTATTAATATTGTGGTTATTATATTTTTTATATTGTGATTGGTTTATTTTGGATTCATGTGTTGCATATTAGTATTTTAATTTATATACGAATGCTTATATATGAATGCATGTTTTTGGATGTATATCTTTTGTTTATTATTATTATCATTTTGGGATTGCATATTTGGGGATATTTTGGCTATATAAGATATCTTTTTGTGGATAGCCATAGTTTTTAGGGTTTACACTGATCATTGGTATAGTTAATGCCATTTGTTATGGCTTTGCCCTATTTTGACCCTAATTTGACAGGGGTACTTTTTAGTTTATAGTTTTTGCCTATTGCATGTTAATTAACTCCTAACTTGACTATATAACCTGCTTATATCTTTGGGTTCAGTAGTTTAGCGCCTAAGTTTTGATTGTGGCTTATGATAAGCACCAGATAATTATTTTGTTTTCTTAGAATAGTGTCAAATTCATGCGAACTACGGGCGTGTTATTTAGATAAATCGAGACTGTTTTGGATCCATCCTTTTAGAAAGCACTGACCAATTGTCTTTTCTAGTTATGTGTCCAGATTTAGGTTGTCTGTTTAATGTGTTGAAAATATTGTATATTGCTAAAACTCTGTTGATTTCAAGAATTAAAGACTTATAGGCTTTTACACTTTAGGGCTAAAGTTCTCTAAAAAAAAATGAAAAAAGGGGCTATTATAATAAAAGTCCTACGGTGGGTTGAGAGGGAGTGTGGAAACGCACTCGCCCATAAACGCGGGATGGTAAAATCTGTTCTAAACTTATGTTGTTTACGTGGCCTTTGTGCTTGTTCTAAACTTCTGTTCTAAACTTATGGCTAGTTAAGATGTTTGGTCTGCACACACACACACAGAATGGATCGATTACACTCTCATGTTTATTAATAGACATTTAACATTCGTTCGTATGCATTTGTCTTATTCTCACACGGTGTTTATGATTATGCTTAGAGGCCATATTATTAGTCTATAGGATCAGTCTTCTTTTGTATCGTGCAGTAATGGGGTATGGATGTCTGATAGTTTGCTTGAGGATAAGCAAAAGCTTAAGTTTGGGGGTATTTGATGAGTAGGATTTGTACCTGCGAATCAGATCCTTTGTAGATTAAGTTGTTGCTTGTTTTCAGTTATTTAGTTAGCTTTTATCTATATTTTGCTGTTATTATGTCTAAATTCTATGATGCAAGGCTTTATAGATCTTTTCTAGCTTCCAAGAACATAATGGGCATTTTTATTGTATTGGCGCGGCAGTGCTAAGTTACACTTTGAGCCCGCGCCGCAGAGCCAAAACAAGGCAAGCCCCCTGTTAATTGGCGCTCCTCAGCACCATACTCGGCGCCCCAACGCCTTCCTCTGAGGTTAACTTTGCGCCGCATCACTGAGGTCCCTTTATGTAGTCGCGCCGCAGCGCAACCTCCGGTCTTTTTAAGCCTACGTGGCGCCGCAGCACTACATGCTAATTCAATGCCCGTGCCGCAGCGCGAGCTTCGGTGTCCAGACAGTAAAGGGCTTTAAATGACCTAAACATAGAGAGAAAGATGGAGTTAATATCAGCCGCCTGCGATAGAAATCTTAGACAGTTAGCATAGCTTAGAGATAGTTATTACAGTCTTAAATTCTTAGAAGAGAAAGAAGCCATGCTTAAAAGGGGAAACAATTATTGCATCCTACAGAAGCTCAGTAGCTACTCAATGAAGAGAAGATTTGGAGGAAGAACACTTCAAAACATGGGTTTTCTTATTCCAAATCTCCCATTTTTTTGTGTATTACTGAATATGTGTAATGTATAAAATGTGTGTTAGTACCATAAATATGAACTAACTCCATTTTTAGGATTGCAATATATATAACCTTTTTTTTAGCCTAATTAACTTTCTCTCCTATTTTATATAATGAATCATTTTGGAATGGGTTGTTGTATTTCTTACTTAATGACTAATTTCTTGATAAAGATATTGTTATTGATAATAAAAGAAATTGACAAATGGATGTTATTATCTATCTTTAAATACAACAACACCTGTTATGACCATGCCAATGGAATGTGTGCATAAACTGCTAATAGGATAGACATATCTCTATTTGCCTTGTACGGTCGTGAGAATTAGCTTAATGACCATGGCCTAGCTATTTTAACCAATAGACATATTGTGATTTATCTGGCTAGGGATGTGCATTTGACATTCGACAGAAGCTTATGCGTATTTACTGTTCTCGGTTTACCATTCCTTGATTCGTTTGTAATTTAGAGAGTTAGGAGATTAGGCGATGCATTAGAGGAATTGTAATCCTATCTTGACTTCCTAGCACAACTACTTCTCTTATTCGTACAGTTTTAAGCATATAGCTTAACCAACCATCTTATTTCACTTGTTTAGATAAGGTAGTAAGACTTCACCTTAGTATTTGTTTATCTCTTAAGACTTTGTCCTCGTGGGTTCGTCACTCAACTTATCATATACTACTTGTGGACGACGTATGCTTGCGCGCGATTTAGCAATAGCAAAATTAACCAACAGTTGACGTCTTTGTCCTTAGACAGACCTTGCGCTCATATGGCTGTCGAAGATATGCGCTGACAGTTCATGACCCTCATCGGGTTACGTCGTAGAGTAGTAGAGGATGAGATTACATCCACTCATGTATTATCTCAGCGTTTCCTGATAGATAGGTTTGGCTCATTGGATAGCTACGCACAACATTCTGGGGATTTTACCACACCAGAGGATCAGTGGAATTCAGCCAGAGTGGATGTATTTGTGATGTGTATAGTGGCATATGTATACATGCCATGGTATATGGATGAGCTGGACATCGGTGTTATCATGGCAGTGAGAGCTCTCAGGGAGGGTCGTACCATCATTCTGATGATTGTGGTGGAGACGTTGAGGTTGGACACGTTTTGCAGCACCTACCCTGCACGGGTATTCACGGGTAGTTAAGTCATGTTATACGTATGGTTTATGTCACACTTGAGACCGATTGGCACTTTCCACCGACACGGGTATTGCTTTACCCATGATATAGCTATATCTTACTCCTTTCAGCCATCGGAGTGTATAAACGCTATGTCTTGGTCGGTATTTTTGGTAGGGATCGGAGATCCATTTGGCATCTTGTCGTGTACAGGGCTCAGCTCACCCTATAGATTTATTACTCATGCTCTGGGCATGGATTATCTCCCTCAGGCTGGTCTGAGGGACATGACTACCTACCACCCACTGGCTGTGATGTCACAGTTTGACCAGTTCTAGGACTTCCATCCTTTTGATGGGACATTAGGTCAGCGTTTAGCTTCTCGCCATCTATCAACAGAGGACCGATCCCAGGTGTATGCATGTTGGGATCAGCGTGAGATAACTGATTTTTCTGTTAGCCATCCGGGATGTTCACCAAATTATTCTTCGTGGATGGCGACAGAGACTTCATCGGCTACGACAGTATCCACAGTGCCGGGGGTATTGATTTAAATGGTGGAGAGCCCATGGAGGACATTGATTCCCACACCAAAAAAGAGCCATTTATCGGGTCTCCAGCAACTCTTTTAGATTCTCCCAGTACTAGCACTGTTGTGATCCAGCATTCAACACAATATTTTGAGCAGGGTCTCCATCTGATGACCTTCGAGAGAGATCATGCTAGAGCCTTGATGTTGACAACTCTTGATGGGAGAGACGTCACTCTATTAGAGAGAGACGATGCATTAGCTCATAGAGATGCCACTATTATTGAGCGGGATGAGGCTATATTAGCCAGAGATGTCATGACAGGCGAGAGGGATAGTGACATATCTACTCAGGAGGTAGCCGTTACGGATAGTACCATAGTTAGGTCCCTTACGACTGGCATGATTGCAGAGATGAGCACTGCGTCACCATGAAGATGGTCATAGATCTGTTAGCTCGTGTGGATACCCTTGTACCGGAGACCACAATGTTACCTCCTTCTTCTGAGAGGGATGCCATGTTGGGTGTAAAGACCCCAAACTCGGGTACTTGAAACCCGAACTCGGTTCTTCACGATAACATTTCTATGAGCGGACTTAGTTCTATGTGTTGAAACCCGAACTCGGGTACAGATCGTAACTTAGTTCTATCTTTTATACCGAAACCTATCATTAATAAGATCATTTGATCGATTAGAATAACATACTATAACACATAGCATTGCTTATTGCCATCAACACATAACCTAATCACATTGTCACATATGTTCCACAACCATTGAATCACAAATAAACACATATCTAATCAAATTATCTAAGTTCAGATCAATTCTAGAAACATATCGGTGTACCGACAGCTTTATTAGGTAATTTATCGAGTCTAAGACTCTATTCTGTAACTTAGTATTAGTCAAATTATTTTTAAATGACTTAATATAATTTTAAAACATTTATTATAATTTATCATAAATTTTCAAACATTGGAATCATTATTAAATGATTTAAATATTAAACAATTCTATTATCATTAATATTTAATTAATATTAAACAATTAATGAAACCATTGCCAAAATATTAAAGTTATTTATAATAACTCAAAGTATTTTTAAAGTATTAATATTACACTTAAATGATTTTTAAAAGAATTAAAATCATTTTTAAATAATTATCATTAATATTAAAGTATTAATGTATTACTTATCAAAATATTAAAATTCCTTAATCATAACTTAAAATATTTATATCCTTTTTAAATGATTTTTAAATAAATAAAACCATTTTCAACTATTTATTTAATAAAATTATTAAATAAATCTAATATCATTTAACATTAAATTATTTAATGAAATTTTCCTTTAAATATCAAAAGTTATAATTTATAACTTAAAATATCTTTAAACACTTTATTTCATCTAAATGATTTTTGTAATATTAAATCATTTTAAACTAATTTATTTAATATAATTATTAAATAATTCTAATATCATTAATAGTAAATATTTAATAAAATTTACCTTTAAATATTGAAAGTTAAATTTTATAATTTCAAATATTTTTAACTATATATTTTTATTTAAAATGATTTTTCTAATATTAAAATCATTTTTAAACTAATTTATTTAATATAATTATTAAATAAATCTAATATCATTAATATTAAAATATTATTATTTTTCATGACAAAATATCAAAAGTTATATTTTATAACTTAAATATCCTTTAAATCATTTTTCTATAATTTTTAAATCTTTAATTCTAATTTCCATAATTTATTTAATACATTTATTAAATAACTTTAATTACCATTAATATTAATTAATTAATGAAATTCATCACAAAATTTTAAAAGTTATCAAAAATAACTTAAATTATTTTCTTATACCATAATATAATTTTAAATGATTTTTCAAGTATTAAAATAATTTTTAACTAATTTATTTAATATTATAATTAAATAAATTAAATACTTTTAATATTCCAAAAATATTAAATATTTATGAAATATATTTAAAATAATTAAAAACTAATTTTCAAATTTTAAAATAATTTTTAGTAATTTATTATGTATTTTTAATAATTAAAAACTATTTTTCTCTATTTATTTTATTAAAATAAATAATTTCCAAAAATATTTGTCGCTAAAGGGCCCTATAGCGTCAGAACCGTTGTTATAGGTGTTCTTGAGCTGTTCTTGGCCAAACCCAGAAATTCATGGCAATTTTCAAGTGTACTACTTTGACCACACGTAACAATCGGATAAGGATGTTGCTAGCCTATCTATTGATCACAGTGTGTAGACCTAATGTCATTCTATAAGATTCAACAACAAACACAAACAAACAACGTAAAATGAAAGCGATCTGAGCCTCCAAAAAGTCTGACAAAACTGTTCTTCATATATGGGTTTTCTAGAAAATGAAGAACAGTTGATGGTACCATATTTAGATCTTTTTAGCTTACGTTCTAGTTCTAGTTTGTGAGCTATAATGGTTCAAACATGTAGCCGACATGTCAGGGTCCATATATATAACACTATATCACTCTAACAACATTACATGAACAAGATCTGGCATGGTCAAACCATGTCAGAAACCTTGTTCATCAACCACCTAGGTTTTCCAGAAAATCGCCAGAACAGGTGGTCAACCCAAGTTTGACTGTGATTATCTTTCATCCTGGTCACGATCTAAGTGTCCTAATGACTTTCAGGTGTACTCCATATACCATTTTACAACATAAAAACAATAACATAACATAACATAACTAACTAAAAACAGCGAGATCAAAGCTCTGCAAAACGTTGTCAGAGTGTTCTTGGTAATCTGGGTTACCTAGATTTTCACATGGTCATGGCCGGTCAACCCTGTTTGACCACTTATAAAATGAAATCCAGACATCCTCGAACCTTTATTCGAGTTGCAGAACAAAGAACACATTACAGAATACAAGTAGCAACCTTCAAACAACAAAAATATGCAACAGGCAAAGATTAAAGTGGTCTGACATTCAGTTATCAGACTCATAAAGAAAAATTCCAGATTTGCAAATACACTAGATCCGAGCTTATAGATGTTATTGATCCAACATCTACCAACCCAGATCACTTAATAACACTATAAACAACATATTTTAACACAAAAACACAAAATCTAACAGAAGATCAAGATCGAATTTTTCAACTAGGGTTTATACCTTTAAATGAGCAAATCTGATTTCTTGGCTACTGATTTGTTAGTGGATTTCGTGGGGCTGATTTTGTGACTGATTTTAGCAATGGATTTCGTTGGTTAGACAGAGAGAGGGCCTTGGAGGTGTGTTGTAACCAAATGAGCAAATGTGAGGACTTTTCTCTCTCTTAGATATTATATACAACATATGTACAATGTATTTTGTGAGACCCCGAATTTTATGAAATAAAAGTATTCAATTTTTTCTATTTTGGTAAATAGTTAAATTGATAAAAGTTTAAAGTTAAGGGTAATATTTGAATTTTTTTTGGCAAAGTAAACAAGTTGATATAAAATATTCGATTAGTCGGGGAATATTCTTTTTGTCGGGAAATTTCCGTACGACGGTACAATCATTGGTGGACCCCACAATAGAATTATTGTCTAATTGAGAAAACGACAAAAATAATTTATGAAAATAACGACAGAAGTTTTACTGTTAACTGTTGAAACACCCGGTGTTAAAAGTACAGTAATACGCATAGTTGCACAGTAGCACACGATATTGATTATTGATGCTTACGTGAGAAGTCACTCAGTTATACTCAATTATTACTACAGTAATTGATGCATCATATCTCTCATATTATTGATTCAATTATTGTTACAGTATCATCTGCATAATATGATATATTATTAAATCAATAATTGAGACGACAAAGTTATTCATATTATTATTTGCAATATTGATAATATATAGAAGTTCTATTAAGGAGAGCTTTGGTCAGCTAATTGCGCGCCAATAAGGAGAAATCCTTATCGGAACGCCCCTCTTTCCTGGGAACGACCTGGTTGTTAAATATTGTGAATTATAATATTAATGATGAATAAGTTCGTGTTGATTAAAGATGAATTGTATAGTTCCATTGTGTTGGAATTATTTGTGTTAGTGAAAATTGACATTTGTTTTAATAATAATTGATGTCTGGAAGATATATTGTTCAATCGGGTATTGGGGACACTTTTTGTGTCGGAGTACTATTTACGAGTTACTATTCACTAGTTACTATTCACTCGTAAAATATATTTCTTTTCGGTCCAAATAATTTTTGGGTACAATATTATTTCATGAGAAGATGTGCTAATTTTTCAGACCGTTGGTTGAAGATATAATAGTAAATCAATATGGATCGCTGGTGGATAGTTATAATAGTAAATCAATATGGATCGCTGGTTTAAAGTTTTAATAGTAAATCAGTATGGACCGTTGCTTTAAGTTTTAATAGTAAACCAATATGGACCGTCTGTTTAAAAGTAAATCAATCTGGACCGTTCATGAGTTAGTTACTATGCAGTCCATTCTTCTATAAATAGAAGCTCATTCCATCATTATTTCTTACGAATTCACTGAAACTGTAGAGAGAGAAATTATAGAGAAACTATAGAAAAGTATTCTGCTACTTCCCTACTCTTATATATAGTTTCTTTTACGGTAAGGGATATTATTTGTTGTACTCGTAAGGGGTATTATTTCTTTTGTATTCATGAAAAGAACTTCTGTTATTCCATTATTTATTATTCTCATTGGAATAACTCAGATCACGCTGAACTCTTGTATCAGATACTTGGTGAAATTCTTCTGTTATTCTATTTTTTATTATTCTGTTGGAATATCCTGTCTATGCGTTTTACGCCGGACCTAGTTCCATCCTTTATTATTCTGTTAGAATATCCTGGCTGTGCGTTTTACGCCGGACCTAATTCTGTTATTTATTATTTTGTTGGAATAACCTACATGTGCGGTCTATCGCATGCCTGGTGATATCTTTTGTTATTCCATTCTTTATTACACTCAGTTGGTTAAAACTTTGACTTCTATACCCCATGAAATTAGTGGAATATCCTTGATATTTGCGTTTCATCCTTTATCTTTTCATGGAAATATTTTTCTGAGCATTCTTGAATTTTACTCCACAAAGTAGTATCATGTTGACAATTTGGACATTATTGAGTTCAGGATAAATTAACTTATAAATCTTTAAAACTTATTCTTGAACTTATTTTATTGAATTATTATGTCATTGTCATGATGAGTTATGTTGGTTATTATGTGAAAACATGAAAGTTCTTAGAAAACACAAAGGGTTGAAAATCAGATTTTGGTAAAAATGGAGTATGAAATTCAATTGACCATATCTCCTATTATATTTTGAATTTTTGAGTGTGGTCAAGTTCTAGAGTTAGATCTATGAGTTTTCTAACTTATCCAAGTAGAATCACTAGAAAAGGTGTTGTAAATTTTTGTGTGGATTGATTTTAGTAAAGGAGTCAAAAACTGAAAAGTACCAAAAAGCTACTGCCAGAAAATTTAAAAGGGCATTTTCGGCCACTTAAATTGTGAGATAAATTCCGGCCTTTTGTGACATTAAAATATATGGTATAAAGTACCTATTGTCCAAAAATGAGCTCATTCCGACTTGAAATGAGCAAGTTATGACTATTTCAATATTTAGATTTTTCCGACGAAAAATGCTATAACCGGAGTTCTATAACTCCGATGACCATGAAATTTAAATTGGAAGCTCACATTAACATGTGTAAGACCCTGCCAAGATTTTAGAATATTTGGAGTTAACCTTGAGGTAGCTAATTTCTTAAGGAATTAATTAGAAATTAATTTTTGAAAAATAGTAAATGAATTTTAAAAATTCCGAGAAAAATATATGTTCAATATGAGACTATATTCTGCTTAATCCCCGAAAAGAATAATTTTTGGGACTGATTTGGTATTTTTCATGAAAATGATTTAGTTACGAACATATGAATTAAATATGTTATGTGAAGTTGAAAAATTGGTAAATAGGATTTTATGGCTTGAAAATCCTATATAAGGTATATGCAAATTTTTGATGAGTAATTTGATTATTGGTGATGAAATCTTATGAGTATGGCATTTTGAATGATTAAATGTATTATTTGGAAAAGTGTAAACAATTAAATTAAATTGTTTATAAGTTTAAAGAGTGATTAAAATATTGTTATAATATTAACAATATTAGATTATGATTTTATTAAGTGATTGATAATGTTTAGATAAATTTAAAGTCTTTAATATTTATCCTTGATTTAGTTTGACTAATGCTTATAATATTGTCATCATCCTCATGCTTATATTATGTTGAAAGTCATCTGTATTCAGTAGTGCATAGATGGACTTGGTATGATTATGACCATGGATTATTCAAAGATAATCGTAACCGTAATGTTACAAATGATGTGGAAAAAGTCCTCATTGGCCCGTATTGTATTGATGGACGCTTTTTGGTATGATTATGACTATAGATTCTCTTTGGTCAGTAGTGCAAAAAAGATGAATTATTTTATGGCGTGGCATGATCAGATAGTTGATGAAAAACACGATTACCTTTGGCCGTAGTGCATGGAAAATTCGTGGTCGTGATACTAAAGAATATCTTTGGCCTGTAGTGCATGGATGATTCGATGATGTGGGTTAATTATTGAGCTGAGTCTCAGCAATGAAATATTAATTCATAGATGTGATAATAATGAATATCTTTGGCCGTAGTGCAAAGATGATTTAATTATTACGAGCATGAGTTGTGATTTGGTATAACCATGATTTTTGATGTTTCAGGTGATGAAAATTATCTTCGTCCTAGGTGCGAAGAGGAATTTAGAATCACAATTATGATTATGAGTTATTCAAATGATCGTGGATGGGAATTGTTGATTGAGGTTACACGAATAAAACATTATTGGTGGACTTTTAACACAGAGAAGATAATAGACCTTATGGTCTATTTGACTCTTCTAATGGATTGTTCGTACCGCTGCAACTATGGTTGAAAAGTTTTATTATCTGTCATATGTTCTAAATCTCTGATTTATTATTGATGAAAGGTATTGATAATTTAATTATCTTTAGTCATGATATTCTTCTTCTTGGGCTAGTTTGTGCTCACCCTTCCGCTTCACAATTCCTTTCGTGTAATAAGAGTGTAATTTGGGTCGAGCGGGGGTATTAAGAGGATTAGAACGGTGGTCTCTAGCTGTGGAGGTTCTCCCTAAACAGTATAGAATTGTGTGTTGTATTATATACATTATTTAGTAGTTATATTTGGCGAATCATATATGGTGAGGCGAACCCAACGTTGGAAGGATTTTTTTGCCACTATCATACAAGATGTCTAATGACATACAACCTCGTGTTATCATAATACATGGTTGTGCACATCTACTTGCTGAGTATATCTACGAGCACTACCTATATGATCTTGGAGTATATTTGAAATATAATTTTCACTTGGAGACAAGGGAGATAATTATATGTCAAGAGAAGACTTACCATTGGAAAGAAGATGATAGTAATCTTTTTATTTTTCTTTGGGGACTGTTGGGTCAACCAAGGATAATTCTGTGGACATATGATATCTATCATAACCTGGACGCATGGCCTCCCATGTACGAGGGTTTGCTTGAGCACTTCCCAAAGATTTTAGTTTCTAAAACAGTTTTTGAGTGTACTTTTATGTAAAGTACGATTGTAAGGTTGTGGTCGAGGTACCATGAGAGTTACATACATTTGATTTAAAACTCATATTTAACTGTGGTCGTATTCTATACGACAGTTCAACAGTTGTATAAATGAAGTTGTATTTGAATTTTGTACTATGTATCTGAAGAATAAGAATGAGTGATGTATACCTATTTTTGGGGGCGTCACATTTGGTATCAGAGCCTAGGGATATGGTCGCTGGTGGAGATAAGAGTCTAGAATTATGAAGGGAGAGACGAGTTATATACTTCGCTAGTGTGTGACTTACCTAAGCTGAAATTGTTCACTTGATAAGTTGACAAATTATGATATGTTAATTAACCTTTGTTTTGAAGCTATATTCTAGAATGATATCTGAAATACAGGAGATGAGAAATGGGAAAATCATGATAGCGAGGAAATTACCGGGAAGGTACAATCTGAAAAGAATGTATTCTCATCTCTTCGAATATCAGGTACGTACATAAATTTTGAGGGAAAAATTTCATGAGGGGTGATTGTGAGACCCCGAATTTTATGAAATAAAAGTATTCAATTTTTTCTATTTTGGTAAATAGTTAAATTGATAAAAGTTTAAAATTAAGGGTAATATGTGATTTTTTTTTTTCCAAAGAAAGCAAGTTGATATAAAATATTCGATTAGTCGGGGAATATTTTTTTTGTCGGGGAATATCCATACGACCGTACAATCATTGGTGGACCCCACAACGGAATTATTATCGGATTGAGAAATTGACAAAAATATTTTATGAAAATAACGGCGGAAGTTTTACCGTTAACTGTTGAAACACCCGGTGTTAAAAGTACAATAATATGTGTAGTTGCACAATAGCACACAGTATTGATTATTAATGCTTACGTGAGAAGTCACTCAGTTATACTCAATTATTACTACAGTAATTACTGCATCATATCTCTCATATTATTGATTCAATTATTGTTACAGTATCATCTGCATAATATGATATATTATTAAATTAATAATTGAGACGACAAAGTTATTCGTATTATTATTTGCAATATTGATAATGTCTAGAAGTTATGTCAATGAGAGGTTTGGTCACCTAATTGCGCGCCAATAAGGAGAAATCTTTATCGGAACGCCCCTCTTTCCTGGGAACGACCTGGTTGTTAAATATTATGAATTATAATATTAATGATAAATAAGTTCGTGTTGATTAAAGATGAATTTTATAGTTCCATTGTGTTGGAATTATTTGTGTTAGTGGAAATCGACATTTGTTTCGATAATAAT
This sequence comes from Panax quinquefolius, assembly GCA_020205615.1. Classification (NCBI taxonomy): domain Eukaryota; kingdom Viridiplantae; phylum Streptophyta; class Magnoliopsida; order Apiales; family Araliaceae; genus Panax; species Panax quinquefolius. Next base: position 62,432,789 of record CM035171.1, on the reverse strand, counting down.
TAATGTCTGGAGGATAGATTGTTCAATCGGTTATTCGGGACACTTTTCGTGTCAAAGTACTATTCACGAGTTACTATTCACCAGTAAAATATATTTCTTTTCGGTCCAAAATTTTTTTTTTTGGTACAATATTTTTCCATGAGAAGATGTGCTAATTTTTCAGACCGTTGGTTGAAGATATAATAGTAAATCAATATGGACCGCTGGTGGATAGTTATAATAGTAAATCAATATGGATCGTTGGTTTAAAGTTTTACAAGTAAATCAGTATGGACCGTTGCTTTAAGTTTTAATAGTAAACCAATATGGACCGTCCGTTTAAAAGTAAATCAATCTGGATCGTTCATGAGTTAGTTACTGTGCAAGCCATTCTTCTATAAATAGAAGCTCATTCCTTCATTATTTCTTACGAATTCACTGAAACTCTAGAAAGAGAAATTATAGAGAAACTATAGAAAAGTATTCTGCTACTTCTCTACTCTTATATCCAATTTCTTTTACGATAAGGGATATTATTTGTTGTACTCGTAAGGGGTATTATTTCTTTTGTATTCATGAAGAGAACTTCTGTTATTCCATTATTTATTATTTTGTTGGAATAACCTGTATACGCGGGCTAACCTATACTTGGTGAAATTCTTCTATTATTCCATTCTTTATTATTTTGTTGGAATATCATGTCTGTGCGTTTTACGCCGGACCTGGTTCCATCCTTTATTATTCTGTTGGAATATCCTGTCTGTGCGTTTTACGCCGGACCTAGTTCTGTTATTTATTATTCTGTTGGAATAACGTGCATGTGCGGTCTATCGCATGCTTGGTGATTTCTTTTGTTATTTCATTCTTTATTACACTTAGTTGGTTAAAACTTTGACTTCAATACTCAATGAAATTAGTGAAATATCCTTGATATTTGCGCTTCATCCTTTATCTTTTCATGGAAATATTTTTCTGAGCATTCTTGAATTTTACTCCACAAAGTAGTATCATGTTGACAATTTGGACATTATTTAGTTCAGGATAAATTAACTTATAAATCTTTAAAACTTATGTTTGAACTTGTTTTATTGAATTATTATGTCATTGTCATGATGAGTTATGTTGGTTATTATGTGAAAACATGAAAGTTCTTAGAAAACACAAAGGGTTGAAAATCAGATTTTGGTAAAAATGGAGTATGAAATTCAATTGACCATATCTCCTATTATATTTTGAATTTTTGAGTGTGGTCAAGTTCTAGAGTTAGATCTATGAGTTTTCTAACTTATCCAAGTAGAATCACTAGAAAAGGTGTTGTAAATTTTCGTGTGGATTGATTTTAGTAAAGGAGTCAAAAACTGAAAAGTACCAAAAAGCTACTGCCAGAAAATTTAAAAGGGCATTTTCGGCCACTTAAATTGTGAGATAAATTCCGGCCTTTTGTGACATTAAAATATATGGTATAAAGTACCTATTGTCCAAAAATGAGCTCATTCCGACTTGAAATGAGCAAGTTATGACTATTTCAATATTTAGGTTTTTCCGACGAAAAATGCTATAACCGGAGTTCTATAACTCCGATGACCATGAAATTTAAATTGCAAGCTCACATTAACATGTGTAAGACCCTGCCAAGATTTTAGAATATTTGGAGTTAACCTTGAGGTAGCTAATTTCTTAAGGAATTAATTAGAAATTAATTTTTGAAAAATAGTAAATAAATTTTAAAAATTCCGAGAAAAATATATGTTCAATATGAGACTATATTCTGCTTAATCCCCGAAAAGAATAATTTTTGGGACTGATTTGGTATTTTTCATGAAAATGATTTAGTTACGAACATATGAATTAAATATGTTATGTGAAGTTGAAAAATTGGTAAATAGGATTTTATGGCTTGAAAATCCTATATAAGGTATATGCAGATTTTTGATGAGTAATTTGATTATTGGTGATGAAATCTTATGAGTATGGCATTTTGAATGATTAAATGTATTATTTGGAAAAGTGTAAACAATTAAATTAAATTGTTTATAAGTTTAAAGAGTGATTAAAATATTGTTATAATATTAACAATATTAGATTATGATTTTATTAAGTGATTGATAATGTTTAGATAAATTTAAAGTCTTTAATATTTATCCTTGATTTAGTTTGACTAATGCTTAAAATATTGTCATCATCCTCATGCTTATATTATGTTGAAAGTCATCTGTGGCCTGTAGTGCATAGATGGACTTGGTATGATTATGACCATGGATTATTCAGTATAATCAGAATCGTAATGTTACAAATGATGTGGAAAAAGTCCTCATTGGCCCGTATTGTATTGATGGACAGTTTTTGGTATGATTATGACTATAGATTCTCTTTGGCCGTAGTGCAAAGATGAATTATTTTATGGCATGATCAGGACCGTTGATGAAAACACGATTATCTTTGGCCGTAGTGCATGGAAAATTCGTGGTCGTGATACTAAAGAATATCTTTGGCCTGTAGTGCATGGATGATTCGATGATGTGGGTTAATTATTGAGCTGAGTCTCAGCAATGAAATATTAATTCATGGATGTGATAATAATGAATATCTTTGGCCGTAGTGCAAAGATGATTTAATTATTACGAGCATGAGTTGTGATTTGGTATAACCATGATTTTTGATGTTTCAGGTGATGAAAATTATCTTCGTCCTAGGTGCGAAGAGGAATTTAGAATCACAATTATGATTATGAGTTATTCAAATGATCGTGGATGAGAATTGTTGATTGAGGTTACACGAATAAAACATTATTGGTGGACTTTTAACACAGAGAAGATAATAGACCTTATGGTCTATTTGACTCTTCTAATGGATTGTTCGTTCCGCTGCAACTATGGTTGAAAAGTTTTATTATCTGTCATATGTTCTAAATCTCTGATTTATTATTGATGAAAGGTATTGATAATTTAATTATCTTTAGTCATGATATTCTTACTGGGCTAGTTGTGCTCACCCTTCTGCTTCACAATTCCTTTCAGGTAATAAGAGTGTAGCTGGGTCGAGCGGGGGTATTAAGAGGATTAGAACGGTGGTCTCTAGCTGTGGAGGTTCTCCCTAAACAGTATAGAAAAGTGTGTTGTATTCTATACATTATTTAGTAGTTATATTTGGTGAATCATATAGGGTGAGGCAAACCCAACGTTGGAAGGGTATTTTTTCCACTATCATACAAGATGTCTAATGACATACAATCTCGTGTTATCATAAGACATGGTTGTGCACATCCATTTGCTGAGTATATCTACGAGCACTACCTATATGATCTTGGAGTATATTTGAAATTTAATTTTCACTTGGAGACAACGGAGATAATTATATGTCAAGAGAAGACTTACCATTGGAAAGAAGATGATAGTAATCTTCTTGTTTTTCTTTGGGGACTTTTGGGTCAACCAAGGATAATTCTGTGGACATATGATATCTATCATAACATGGATGCATGGCCTCCCAAGTACGAAGGTTTCCTTGAGCACTTCCCAAAGATTTTAGTTTCTAAAACAGTTTTTGACTGTACTTTTATGTAAAGTACCATTGTAAGGTTGTGGTCGAGGTACCATGAGAATTACATACATTTATATTAAAACTCATATTTAACTGTGGTCGTATTCTATACGATAGTTCAACAGTTGTATAAATGAAGTTGTATTTGAATTTTGTACTATGTATCTGACGACTCAGAATGGGTGATGTATACCTAATTTTGGGGGCGTCACATATTTGGCTAGCATAGGTGGCCGATTGCTGATAATTTAAGTTAATATAAAGTCAAGGTTAGCTCACCAACTAAAGTATTGGCAAATCTTACAAGTTAGCTTCAATAATGCACACAAGGGCAATTTGGTCTTTTGGCTTAGAATTTAAAGGGCACAATTGTAAACTTTGCAAACCCTTAGGGTTTGACCCTTAGGGTTTAACCTTAATGTTATAAAAAATTTACTTTTCTAGGATTTTTATTTAGGGTTTAAAATAAAATCTTAGTTTCTAAAAATAAAATTTAGAAATCTCTAATTAGATTAGGTTTACTAATTATATTATACATGAACATTAGGGTATAATTTACTAATTACAGTTAACCTTGCTAATTTAGCAATTAGGGTTTACAATTAGTAATTAGGTTTTTAAAATTAATAATTAGGGTTTGCACAAAAATAAAAATAATATTAATTAGATTTTAATTTCTGCAAATTAGGGTTTCTTAATCAATTAGGTTTTTAATTACTTAACACTTTGCTAATTAGGTTTAAGAGACACTAATTAGTATTACACTTCCCAATTTAGCGATTAGGGTTTATAATTTAGAAAAATAAAATCATAAGGGTTTATAAAAAAAACATTAGGGTTTTGAAAATTAGGGTTCTCCCTAATTAGGATTAATATCTATAACACTGATCATAAATCACATTAACATGATTACGTAACAATCTTAAACTGACATTCGGCTTTTAAATTAGGGTTTAACCGCTTAAAACTAGGGTTTTGACATTATACACATAATTTGACCGACATTATCATTCCACACACATACAGTACATATTTACGGTACTGAAATAAAATAATATTATAATAAATATCATTAATCACATAACTTAATTACTAGACAGATTTTAAAGTCTCCTTTGACTTCAAACTAGGGTTTATCAGTAACATTAAAAATTGTTCCATCAAAACTGATCCTCACATTAACCTTACACACATTGCATACCTAATTATAACACTGACAAATAATAATATAATATTATTATTCTCATTCCTTGATCAAAATCCAAAATTAGGGTTTTGGATTCCATATCTGATTTTAACTATCATATATAACATTAATAATTAAGTTAAAAATAAATAACTTAATTAATCTGAAATAAATTCATATAATAAAATAGTTATTATAATTATTCTAAAAATCATTTCATATATTATTTAAATAATATATAATTATATTTTCATGGAAAATAATTAATAAAAACATTTCTACTATAAAATTAATTATTATAAGAATATAATTTATAATTATCAATAATTCTAAGATAAAATTATTTGCAAACATTCATGTAATAAATAAATTTTTATTTATTACAATAATCACATAAGCTTTATCTTGTACAAATCCTCATCCTTAAAATAAAAAAAAATTATACGCAAAATTTCTGATTTAATTTTATAGAAAATATCGGGTTATTACATTGGGCTTGATAGCTCGCATATACACTGATTTGTAGATGGGCTTTCATATTTTCTGTCATGAGACTAAAGCTTAGCCATTTTGTCATGTACAGTTCATATTGTATATATCAAACAACATTATATATAGTAGGGAAATATATTTTTGATCACTTCCCTTTTAGTTATGCCTTGTTGCCTGCTTGATATTTGCCTATTTCTTTAGGGCTTGTGATCTTGATGTATTCTGAATTCCTCCTTGATGGATGGACATTGAGTTGTCTTAGGATATTTCAGAATGGACCGTTGATTTGTGTGTATTCCCTACCATCTTTGGTGTCTTGTGATAGGTTTCTGTATGTTAATGTGGAGAGGAATATGGTTTTCCTCTCTGAGGTTAACCGCACTACAGATGGTCGCTAATACTCCTATTCAAGTGGAGCCTAGTTTGTTCCATCTCTTATGCATTGGTGTTTCTCTTTGAGGAATCAACCGCAGCTTAGATGGTCGCTGATTCTCCCATTTATATTGGGAGGTCAGGTAATTCCATCCTTTTGGTCTGAAGCCGATAAAATGTGGTGGATTTAAGGATGATCCCAGTACCGTTGACAAGTGTTTGTGTTTTGGTAGGGGGTAAGACCGAACCATGAATGGCTGCTTACGTACTCCTATTGAAGAGGAGATCAGGTCTGCGTAGTTCGAACCTGGTGTAAGAGGTTCAACGTTGTATGTGGAAAAAAATGGTGTAGGAATGTTTTTGTTGTTTTTTGTTTTTGTAATGAGAAGGGTGTAGAAATGTTTTTGTTGTTTTTGTTTTAATGTGACCGGGCCATATAAAATGGTTGCCTATGTACTCCCATATATCAAGGAGATCAAGTCGGCGTAGTTAGCCCCATGTTCAGGACTATTTGCAGCCAATGAAAAGTTTTATCCCATGTTCAGGACAAACTGCGGGTGAGAAAGTTTTATCCCATGTACAGGATAAACTGCGGGTATGAAAAGTCTTATCCCTAGTGGGGTAAAACTGCGGGTGTGAAAGGTTCAATCCCTGGTGGGATAATCGGAGTTGAGTAAGGGTTCAAAACCAAATGTAGAGAAAAGGATCTAACGATCCGAAACCAGGCTGCTGGTTAGAAAATGTATTTGTCCCTAATGGGGTAGATGAGTGTGAAGAGAAGTGGTATGTAGTGAAGGGTTAGAAAACCTGAAATGACTGGGGATCTGATGATCCAAAACCACGATGTTTGCTTAATGGTGACCTCAGACATAGTACCGTTTCCCGGTGTCCGAGTTGATAAGCTGTGGAAATTCATCGTCGTCCATTTCTTGTAATCTGAGAGCACCTCCTATTAATACCTCCTTGAGAATAAATGGCCCTTCCCAGTTAGGGGTCAATTTTCCCTTGGACTAATCTTGGTTGTCAATGATCTTCTTCAAAATCAAGTTATGTTGTTTAAACTGTCGTAGTTGGTCCTTTCTGTTGTAGGACCTGGCGATCCTTTGTTGATATAACTAACCATTAAAGATAGCAGCATCACGCCTTTCGTCTATTAGAGACAATTGGTGATACCAATCTTGTACCCATTGGTCTTCATCCAGCTGAGCGACTATCAACTCTCTGAGGGATTCCATTTCCACTTCTATGGGGAGCACTGCTTCTATCACATAGGTTAATGCATAAGGGGTTGCCCCAGTGGAAGTGTTTATTAATGTTATGTAGGCTTACAGAGTAAGAGGCAATAAGTCAGGCTATCCTTTGTGGTTGGCGGACATCTTTTGCATGATCTTCTTGATGTTTTTGTTAGCCGCTTCAACATCACCATTCTTCTTTGCACGGTAGATGACGGAGTTAAGATATTTGATGTGGAATTTACTACACAACTCGTCCATCAATTTGTGGTTCAGGTTCTTAGCATTGTCTGACACAATTACCTCTGGTTGTCCATATTGACAAATGACATTATTTCTAATGAAAGCAATGATGACTTCTTTGGTAACCTTGGGGAAGGAGGCTGCTTCTACACACTTGGTGAAGTACTTGATCATGGTGAAGATAAATTGATGTCATTACTGGCTTTGGGCTCGATGGGTGTGATCACGTCCATTCCCCACATTGAGAAGGGCCAAGGCAAACTCATATTGTGGATCTCCCGTGGAGGGGTGTGGATAGCATTCCCATGAATTTGGCATTGATAACATCTCTTGACGTGATCATCATAATCAGCTTTGAGAGAGAGCTAGTAATGCCCTATTTTGAGAATTTTCTTTACAAGTAGAGGGCCACTCATGTGTGGACCACATACTCCACCATTTATCTCATCCATGAGCCTCTGAGCTTGATCATTGTCCAGACATCTAAGGAGACCTAATCCTGCATCTCTTTTGTAGAGTGCATCTCCGTTCAGGTAGAACTTCATAGCCAGTCAACGAATTCGCCTACTTTCAGTCAGGCTCGCCTCAGCGGGTGTAGATCCATCTTATAAGTACTCCTCGATATGGTAATACCAAGGGTGCTAAATGGGAGGTAGCTCATCCGATACTTCTCCAATGTAATTCCCATAGGCTGGAGCCTTTTGTTAGGCAAATGTGAGGGTTGGCATGTCTTCCTTGTCATGTATGTTGATCAAGGAGGCCAAGGTTGCTAGCACATCCACAAAATAATTCCTATTCCGAGAAATATGGAGGAATGATATTTCTTCAAACTCCGAAGCCATCTGTAAAACCTGTCGATGGTAAGGCAACAAGTGTAGACCTTTGGTGTGATAGATTCCTGTGGTTTATCTAGTTACCAACTCAGAATCTCCAAAGACAGTTAATCGTCTGATGCCCATTGATTGGGCAAGTTTTAGCCCCATGATACGTCCTTTATACTAAGCAATGTTATTGGTGTTGGCAAACTTCAATTTGATGGCGACGGGATGCTGCTCCCCCGTAATGGATACTAGAACTGCTCCAGCACCAGAACCTTCCATGTTTATAGCTCCATCAAAATACATCTTCCATGGTTGGTGTGTATCGTAATGATGGTGGTGCTGAATTGCCATTACCCCTTCATCAGGGAAGTATGTTTCCAAGCGTTTGAAGTCCCCTGAAGGTGCGACGACAAGTTGATCCGCAATTCCTTGACCTTAAATGGACTTCTGTGTCACGTAAACGATGTCAAATTGTTATAGGAGCAACTGCCATATGGACAGTCGGCAGTTCAGCATGGGTTTGCTGAACACGTACTTGAGAGAATCCACACGGGATATGAGATGGGTTGTGTGACTATAGAGGTAATGTTGTACCCGCATGCAAGCCCATGCTAAAGCACAATAGGTCTTCTCAATCAGAGTGTACTTGTGTTCACTGCTGCTGAATCTTTTGCTGAAGTAGTAGATAGCTCGCTCTTGGCCTCTATCATCTTTCTGTCCCAGCATGCAGCCCATGGAATTGTCACTTATGGACAGGTACATAAACAGGGGAACATCATCCCTGGGTGGTTCCAAATAAGAGCTTTGACTAGCTGCTCTTTCATTATAAGGAAGGCCTTCTGGCACTCAAAATTCCATTTCATGGAGGAGTTCTTCCTTAACAATTTGAAGATAGGCTCTGAAGTTTCTGTGAGTTAAGAAATGAACCTTCTAATGAAGTTGATTCTTCCCAAAAATCCCCGTATTTCCTTCTTTGTCTGAGGAATGGGTATTTTTGTGATGGCCTAGATTTTGGTGGGATCTAGCTGAATCCCCTTATGGCTGACTATGAATCCTAGCAACTTACCCGATTTAATGCCAAAGGTGCACTTGGCTGGATTCAACTATAGGTTGTACTTACGCAACCTGTTGAAGAGCTTTCTGAGATAGTCTAGGTTGTCTTCCTCCTACCAGGATTTGACGATGATGTTATCCATATAGATCTCTTTCTCCTTGTGCATTAAATCATGGAAAAGAGACATCATGGCTCGCTGGTAGGTAGCTCAGGCATTAATGAGGCCGAATGACAACCGTCTATAGCAAAAGGTTCCCCAAGGAGTGATGAAGGCAGTTTTCTCACGATCCTCTTCAGCAACCATGATTTGATAGTACCCCGCAAAAATAATCAGCAAAGGAGTACATGTTGTATTGAGCAGTATTGTCAATGAGAATACGGATAAATGGCTCGAGAAAGCTATCTTTAAGGCAAGCTTTATTCAGATCCCGGTAATCCATGCAAACTCGCACCTTTCATTCTGGTTTAGGCACATGGACAATGTTTGATAACCATTCAGGGTATATGGACACCATGATGATGCCTGCTTGAAATTGTGTTACAATTTCTTCTTTAACCTTTAAACTCCACTCAGGTTTTAATTGCCTGAGCTTCTGCCTGACTGGCTTGAATCCCTCTTCGATGGGGAGGTGATGAATGACAATGTCAGTGGACAAACCCACCATGTCTTCATGAGACCATGCAAACACATCATGGAATTGGGTTAATAGTGTAACCATGTCATTCCTTTGGTTTGGAGTGAGGTCTGTACCAATCTAGATTAGCTTAGGGCTTTCTAAGGTTCTGAGATTGAAGGAAGTGGTTTGATCAAGGTTGTATTTGGGTTTGTCTTCGACCCATTCTTTGATCTCTTGAGGTATCTCAATGTCCTCTTGTATTTCTATCAAGTCTGAGTCCAACTTTTCATCAAAGTTACAATCCTTGTGGAGAAAAGGCACCTTATCAGCAAGTATAGGCACATCTAAATTCAGAGTCCTGAAACAAAATATGCTTTCACTTAATATATATGAAATTGTTCAATCATATAAAGTGTTAGCATGTACTGACAAAACAACTGCTAATACTATACAGAAAAGTAAGCAGTTATGATTATCTACAGGGAAGGATGGGTTTCTGCCCGTTTTACCCTTGTCGACCAATGAAAGAAGTGTTGATCCAATTCTCAAGGGTGAAGTCCGGATGGACTACAGTGATGGAGGGGCTGTCATCATCCTCCTTCTCCCGGATGATGACCATTACGTATGGATAATCATCGTCTGGGGTGTATCTATTTATATGTTCATCATGGTCAATGATGCATACGCTTGACATCATCCTGACGATGTCTTGTTTACGTCTCCGTTCCTCTTCTTCCACTTTGGGATTTGGAACCAAGACTTCTTTCTCCTTTACTGGTATCAGTTTAGGAAATAACATGGCCATTACATGGGCAGACACCTTTACTGGAGACTGTGTAGGCTCAGGATTTGTAGGTGGAGATAATCACTGTGTGGCTTAATCTGAATGTTTATACTTATGAGGATTCCTACGACTAGAAATAGCAGTATAGCCTACTCCGGCTGTCCCTGTTTGACTGAGAACTTGAATGGGGCGCTTGATGCCCTGATTGTCTTTGCCCAACCCTTATCAAGGTTTATTACCCAATGACATCATTTCTTGAGTGTCCGACATTACTTCGACGGAAATCTTGGGTATGAGAGGTGGCGCCCCAACATGATGGTAGTGAGTGTTGCTCACCTCCAGGGTATGAAAACTGACCGGTTCAACTTTTGAATTGAAGCTAATGAGTGGTATGTCACCTTGTTCAGGACATTCCGGCTCAGCGTCGACATTGACTAGGCTATTTTTGATAATGTATTTAAGTTGCTGGTGAAGGGTGGAGAGGACTACCCCGACCATATGAATCCATGGTCTTCCCAAGATCAGGTTGTATCCTGTATCTATTTTAAGCACATGGAATGATATGCAGAATGTACGTGGACCTATCTCCATTGACAGTTCAATCTCTCTAATAGAGTTTTGTCGGGATCCGTCGAAAGCTTTAATAACCGTATGGCTGCTTCAGATCCGATTGAGATTGATGTTCATCTTCACCAGAGTAGCATAAGGACAGATATTCAGAGACAAACCTCCATTTATCAAGAATCTTCCCACCATATATCCAGAGGACAAAACCACAATGTGAAACGTCTTGCAATGACTAGTCCCTTCGGGAGGTATATCATCATCGATAAAAGATATCACATTGTTATTAAAATTGTGATCCACCAGATGCTGAAATTTCTCAACATCTATTGACTTAGGCAGTTGGGCTTCTTCCAAAACCCTGAGTAATACTTTCATGTGATCTTTAAACGAGAAAACCAAGTCTAGTATAGAAATTTGATGTGGAGCTTCTCTTAAGCTTAAAACTACCTTGGCCTCATTATGGCCCATAGTATGGAGAAATTCTTCCACCTTTTCCATGGGAATCTTCCCCTTTGACTTAATAGTAGGCTTAATCACCCGTTGGGGAAGATAGAGTGGATTATCCTTCGACACTGCAGCATTCATATGAGAAGTGGATCCTTCAGCCCCTCCATAATTCCATGGAACTTGTAGGTTGACAACAGGATACCTTGGTCTGTATAGTAAGATAATTGGCTCTGGCGCATCCACTTTCAAAGGATTGTCAATACCTTAAAGTTGAATGGGTTGGATTGTATGTGAGGGTGTAGCTGTATCTGCCTTAGAAGATATGACTGCTATAACTTCCTTCCACTTTATAGGAAATGCATCCCCACTCTCTAATACCACAACATCATCATCTGTCATTTGCAGGACACCAGTGTCAATTAAATTCTGAATAAGGTGGCGGAGTGCCCAACATTTTTATGTTCTGTGACTGCGAGATTGGGAGTGATACTGGCACACTCCATTAAAATCAAACCGTCTTGAACGCGGGCTGATTGGAGGTAACTAAGTTATGACTCTTCCTTCATGTATCAACATCTGCAGTATTTCTTCCATCGGTTGGCCTAGGTATGTAAATTCCCTTTTGTTGGCAAAATTCCGATGGGCTTTAGCATTTGCTCTTTTGGCAATTTTATCCTCCAGTGTTTCCTTTTTTGGAGTACGCGATGGAGTATTGGTAACAAGAGGAAGGAGACTGTCATGCTCCTGACTAAATAATTGGTGTGTGACCTGGTACTAATGTACCACCAGTTCTGCCAATTGGCTAAGTTCCTCACGCAGAGCATTCATTTTCTGTTCCATTATAAACTAGAACTTTGCATAGTCCTACTTGTCAGCATCATCCTTGCTGGTCTGGGAAGATCCACCCTTAAAATTGGAACTTTGTCCACTGCTTCAATTAATCATATTGACCTCCTCTTCTTTGTGTTGAGGAAGAGGGTTGTCTTGCACATGGGGTTGATCGGGTTTGGTCACCATGATCTCACCGATGTCTATTAAATCTTAGATCTTATGTTTTAAGGCCCAGCAATATTGAGTATCATGTCATGGAGCCTCGGCATGATAAGCACACTTTCGAGTAGCATTGAAATCTTTCCCATTTGGGTTAGCTAGTGGAAAAGGATGCGTAATTTTCTTCTGGGTGGTCAGAAGATTGAGAATGTTCTCGAGTGAGTCCCGTAAAGGTGTGAACACTCTAGCACGTTTTAACTTCTCCACCCTTAGGCAATGGACAGTTAGAAGACTATGCTTGAAAATGAGTGTAATTTCTCCTTTGGATAAGCATATTCTGACTGCCCTTCTGACCTTGTAGTATCAAGGAAACATCCTCCTCTTTCTTTTTATGAACCCTCTAGGGGTTGTTTCCATAATTTTCGGACTGGATGTGCTCAGCAACAACTATAAGGGCAACTAGGTTTTGAATCTTATATGACTTCAATCCCATCTCAGCCATCTCCCCATGTTTAATCATTTCAGAGAATGGTTTGTTAATGCTAGCTAAGACTCTTTCATAAAAAGGAGCTTCTTGTATGTCTATGAAGGTCATCACCATCTCTGACTCATTCATAGAGGGACCAACTTGAGCATCAAGGCGCCTCCACCTTTGAGCATACTCTTTTAAAGATTCATTGGTTTATTTCTTGACTTTAGTAATTTGGTACCGGTTAGGGGCCATTTGAGAATGGAAGCTATACTGAGTGAGGAAGGAATGAGCTAACTCCTCCTAGCTATTGATCTTGGAATTGTCCAATCTGGTATACCATGATCGGGCTTCTCCAGTCAGACATAAACCACCTAAGTCAGACAAAAAAGCCGCGAACCGAAGTCCGGGCATACACACTCAACACGACTCTCAACGTGAGGAAAGGTGTGTGCAAAGATGAAGAGAAAGGCTTTAAGGTGTGTAAGAAGGCTTACAGTGGACTGCTAAAAAAGACTTCAATGACTTTAAAGGGATTAACACTCGGCTCCCGCTGGTAAAAATATAGCAATATATAAGCTCACAAGTGTTTAAAATGAGAAAGCACTTTCGGTTTATAGTGTATCTGAGCAAATTGGATGAGGCTTCCTCGCATTATCTCTATGCAAAATACATTTGCCCCAAGCCCTCTATTTATAGAGGGGGCCATGCAGTGTACAGGCGGTAGTAGATGCACTGCTAAGTGGTGCCCGGGGTGCCCTAGGTTTCACGGGTCCCGCCGTCTCGAAGTACGTGCATGCATGCAACGTGTTGTCTGCTTGAACTTTTAGAACTTCAATTCAGGCATCCGATCGAGGTGTATAAGACTTTTTACGACATGTTGTTGTCATGAGCTACACAATCACATAGGATTAGAGGTTGTACAAAGTCAGGAAGATGTTAAAGTTTGTGCCCTAGAGGACAATTATTTGATATAATTGCTTAACATGTTGATATTATATTTGATTGAATAAATTAATGATTTTATTATGTTTTTATTTACTGTGTTATATAAATGTTAACATAATAAAATTCTTTAGAATAGTGATACAAATTATGTAGTTTCAAGTATGTGACTTGAACATGAGATTATATAATTACAATTAGTATCATTGTTATTAAATGTCCCTAGTCGAGTATCATTGTTGATGGGACAAAAATGATACATTGAGACTAGTATGTGGATTGACTGATGACTAAATCTCATTGGTCATAAATATATGAGATATTAAGTCAATGCATAGGTACGTGTTAGAGAACGAGGTACTGGATAGACCCACCATGAGAATTCTATGTGGAGCATTATGCATGCAAAATGTCATTAGCAATTCTCATAGTGACAATGATGTAATGATCCTCTGACCTGAAATCACTATATTACTACACGGGAATTTATGTACTTTGATATCATCAAAGGTCACCTTTAATAGGGTGGACTATAAAGTTGATTATTGGGTACATCATGAATCATGTGAGGAATATGAGTGATCTAGATGGAATTTAACCCTCCTATATATTAGGGGTGATATCTATAGGCCTCTTGATTGAGTAGGACTATGAAATGCATGGCCATGCTCAAATAGTGATTTGTTTCATATAGTCTACTCATTGATCAAGAAAACTCAGATTAAATTATGAAGAGTATGACACATTCCATGACTCGAGTTTAATCTAAGATATCGGGGTTAAAAGGATTAAATTACATTGAAACATTGGTCACGAAAAGGTTGCATCGAATCATCGATCTTATTATTACTTGGGTAGCAGTGATGTATTACTAGATGCCGCTCACTATTTATAATTTTATAATATGATTTTAAAATTATTGCCAACGTAATAATAACCTATAGGGTCACACACAAAGAACATAATTATAAGGGAATTAATTTAAATTGTAAAGATTTAAATATGTCAATATGATTGATAGAATTTAAATTACGAATTTAAATTAATAGGATAATTTTTATATATGTATATTAATTAAGACTTAATTAAGATATATACATATATATAAATTCGGATTTTATTTTAATTAGATTAGGGTTTTTATTAATTCCTATTAACTACTATATATATGATATATAGAAGCCATTTTAGGTAACGAATCATAACATAAAAATCTTAGTCGCTCTTAGAGAGAGACTAGAGAGATTTTGAAAATCCATTCCTTTGGTGGCTAGTACCGTAGCTCCCTTCAATTGCAGAATCATGTGATGATTCACGAGCATTCGTGTGGATACCATAGAGAGGTTGTTTAGTTGGATTGCGTTGGAGATTCGAAGCGGTTTCAGAGTATTCTACAATTGGTATAAATTCTAAACCACTGAATTAATTTTTGTTTCACATGGATCCTGTTCTAGGGTTTCGAAATTGGCTTTGTAAATTTTATATTCCGCTGCGTTTTCGTGTCGAAACCTTACAGGGACCATGCCCTAGGTCTTCAAGCTTCAAATTCTATCTAGTGTGATGTCTTGTGCAGTAGTCACTCAGGATTGGCGCTCTTTGGTTCTTATAGGACATTGCTATTAGAATATATGTATGTTGTTATTGAGACGATGCGATGTGGGTTTGGGATTGCAAAATAACGATTCTACCCTTCACCAGGGTTATCTCCAGTTTGAGCTGATTTAGCGGTCGTTGCTCAAGGTTATCTCTGAGATTGGACTGCTGCAGGTGTTGACCATCCTCAGTGTTATTTCTTAGATGTGCCTGACTTCCCGGGGTTATCTTCGAACTTGGTAGATGAGTGCCCCGGGGCTTTTGCCGAGTGTTTGAAGCGGATTGCATGGGTTTGTAACAAGTATTTTCGGGGTCATCTCTGGAACTGCATCTGCATGCCTCGGAGTTATCTCTGAGGTTGATACTATCTTTCCCGGTGTTGTTTCCGGGACAGAGACTGAGTATCAAGGGTTATCTCCGAGATGAAACGGTCTTCTCCGGTGTGATTTCTGGCATTTGAACTGAACTCCTCGGGGTTATCTCCGAGGTTGAAACTGAAACTCTCGGTGTTGTTTTCGGGTTTGAGGTTCAAATTTCCAGTGGTATTTCTGGGATTGAGCTGGATATCTCAGGGTTATCTCCGAGATGGTAATACTGAATATCCCAGGGTTGTCTCTGTGATTGAACTAAGCTGTCTTCCAGGGTTATCTCTGAAAGATGATTCTGCCCTCCTGCAATGTTAGTAACATGTCTGCAGAAAATTTTGAGTGTCTACACATCTCTACCAAATCTTCTTTATCAGGTATCCCCTCCTGCTCCAACTCCGGGGCATAACCAACAACTGTGACCAACGAAGATGACTCCCTTGGTACTAGTTGTTCCTAGACTAGCAGAATATCTCGAGGCTCCTCCTCTCTAGGAATCTGAGATCCCTCCTCCCTAGCTTGACTGGATTCTCCCACATTAGCCATTTTGAAAACAAAAAATTTAAGTTTTTAATTACTAATCGTCACTACTCGACACTCACGAGCACATAGGTTGCAACCACATAAGAACATAGAGTGTTTTATTATTTCTTCCTTAAAACTCGATAAGAGTTTATCACCATTATCTTTTAAATCTCCTATAAGGTTATTTCCTAAGGTTTTTCCCCCACCTAAGGTTCATAACCTAAACCTTTGATACCAACTTGTGACACCCCCAAATCTGGGTACTCTATTCCCACGGGATTTGGTGTTCACTGTCCAAACATTCATTTCTAACTACCTTAATTAAAAATAAATTAACTAATAAATCTTTCCATTAAAGGGTTACATAACTTAAACCAATAAATCCCATGTTGTCTAACCTTAAAACATAGATCAAATGCGAAAAAACAATTAATTACACCTCATAATTACAAATTAAGCTTGAAAAAATAATTCTCAACAAATTAACTGTTTGTTAACAGTTTATCAGTTTAACACTGTTGAAGGCAAACGATAATTTATTCTGCATTATCTTAGTCATAATATTTTTTATTGGGCTAGTTGAGCTCACGCTTTTACTTTCATTGTTCTCTTCAGGAAATGAGAACGTAGCTGGGACTAGTCGGGGAATGGAGTGACGGTCCAGATGATAACATTAGTAGTCCTCACTATTATATGAAATAGTGTGATAATAAATGTATTGAGGACTCCATTTGAGTTGAATACTGTCTAGAAGAAAATATTCGTATTAAAACTCTCAATTTATGTTTGGTCATATTTTACACGACAGTTGTATTATTAAGTTGTATTTGAATTTTGTACTATGTATTTGGCAACTCAAGATGGGTGATGTATACCTATTTTTGGGGGCGTCACATTATAAGTTATTTATAACCTTTAAATGATTTTAAAGTATTTAAAACCATTATTAATTAACTGCCATTAATCTTAAAATATTAATGTATTTCATGACAAAATTGCAGGGTATGTAGGTGTATTAGTGATGTAGTATTGATGTAATACTACAAGCACATACAAGTTGCAGGGCCAAACTACAACACATCATGATGTTATAAGCCTTCAAAATCATGTCAGAGGTTGTTCTTTATTTTATGGGTTACCTAGAAAATAAGAACAATGCGAGTTATCACTTTTGGATCTTAATAACATGGATTCTGGGCTCACTCTAAGGGTTAAAGTGTAACACTTATGTAGTAGGTATGTCAAGGTGCAAAAGTAATACACTTTTGTAGCTTAACAACATCACAACTGAAAGATCTAGGCAAGTCAAAGTAGTGTCAGAAACTTGTTCTTGAGAAATCTTCATCAGGCAGTTGGTCAACCCATATTTGACCATGATTATCTTTGATTCTGTTCATGATCTAGGTGTTATCGTGTAATGATTGTGTAGTCTATATGTTAGAGTATATCAATGATAAACTCTCATGGCCTAAAACCTTAACAATTGCAAGATCTACGGCCTTCAAAATGTTATCAGACAGTTTTGGGTTTCTGGGTTTTCAAGATTTCCAGACATGGTATGGACTTGATTTCACTTCCAGTCTACTCTCCTCATGGCATAGAACATGAATGATACACTTATCCATCCTAAAATCTAACAAATTAAGATTTATAGTCTCTGACATTAGGCTGTCAGGCAATATTTTTTAGGGTTCATAGACAGTTTCTAAAATCATATTTTCATGCACTTAGATATTATGGATTCATGGTGTATCATCATAGATCACTAAATAACATCTCATAACATATATATAAACATCAAATCACATCATTAACAAACATCTTAATGATTTAGTAAGATTTAGGGTTTATACCTTTAATGCTCAAAACATTGATTTCTGATCTTGGCTTGCTAAGAGGTTAACTTGGCTTAACTTTTGACTTACTTCCTCTCCAACTTTCGAAAATTAGAGAGAGATAAAAGGTTGGCTAAGTTAGAAAATAAAGTAAGATATTTCCTTAAGTTTTAAGTTTTTAATCTTTGATTAAATGAACTTGATGTTGCTATGTGGCATCTTGTGGCTGATTTAAGAGATATAAAGCACATGCCAATATCCAAAGTGACGACTCACCAAGATTTGCTAATATATTTTGCTTAAAGTTTAAGTAAAAGGGCATTTTAGTCATTTCGCACCTACTAAGGGTATTTTGGTCATTTCCCTTACAATTCGAAGGGTAATGTGGTCTTTTCACATATATCCCATATCTTTCAACCCTTAAGTCTTAATACCTAACATTAGGGTTCCCAAATTAGGGTTATCAAATTCTCGGTTAGGGTTTCCAGAAATAAAATTTGGGTTTCCAAAGCTGGAATTAGGGTTTACTATCTGAACATCGAAGTTCTTATTATAACATTAGGGTTTGTCAATGTTATAACTTATCATGCTCAAGACTTGACCCTTCAACACATACACATACACACATATAAGCACAAACACAAAACCTTATACCTTGCTATAAGATATTCACTTACAGTTTGTAATTTATATAAATTCTTCACAAAAATTTAAAATGCATATCTTATTTCCTGTCTAGGTCTCATTATCTAACCTTTGTTCAATTAATAAAGATTTTATAAATCCTAAAAATTCTCGGGTTGTCACAATAAGGCGCCTCCACCTTTGACCATAATCTTTAAAAGATTCATTGGTTTATTTCCTGACTTTAGTAATTTGGTACCGGTTAGGGGCCATTTGAGAATGGAAGCTATACTAAGTGAGGAAGGCATGAGCTAGCTCCTCCCAGCTATGGATCTTGGAATTGTCTAATCTGGTATACCACGATCGGTTGCTCCACTTTCAAACGCCTGACTTGCCGTAAACCACCTAAGATCATCATAAGACCCGTTACGCCGTTGTAAGTCTTCAGTGTGGGAGCAGTTTAGGCTAAGGGTATCATTAGATCTTATGGTATGAGTTTACTCATGCAAGAACGGTTTGAGTTTATGCGGAATGATGAAAGAAAGAATTTTTGTTTAAACAATTAACAAAGAAGTCTTTTGTTTAGCCCTGCAACTTGTATGTGCTTGTAGTATTACATCAATACTACATCACTAATACACCTACATACCCTGCAGTTTTTTCATGAAATACATTAATATTTTAAGATTAATGGCAGTTAATTAATAATGGTTTTAAATAATTTAAAATCATTTAAAGGTTATAAATAACTTATAATGTGACGCCCCCAAAAATAGGTATACATCACCCATCTTGAGTCGCCAAATACATAGTACAAAATTCAAATACAACTTAATAATACAACTGTCGTGTAAAATATGACAAAACATAAACTGAGTGTTTTAATATGAATATTGTCTTCTAGACAGTATTCAACTAAAATGGAGTCCTCAATACATTTATTATCACACTATTTCATAGAATAGTGAGGACTACTAATGTTATCATCGGATAATCACTCCATTCCCGACTAGTCCCGACTACGTTCTCATTTTCTGAAGAGAACAATGAAAGCAAAAGGGTGAGCTCAACTAGCCCAATAAAAAATATTATGACTAAGATAATGCAGAATAAATTATCGTTAGCCTTCAACAGTGTTTAACTGCTAAAATATAATAAACATCAAGTTTAACTGCAATGGAACAAGCAATCTATTAGAAGAGTCAAGTAGAGCATAAAATCTACTATCTTCTATGATTTAAAAGGTTTTTCATCACTTTTATCATTTGAGACTCAAACAATAAATAATCCACATCATCGAATCACCCTTACGTACTACTGACGAGGATATTCTTTAGTATCACGAAAACAAATTATTCATGCACTACGGGCCAAGGATATTCGTGTATTCATCAATGGTCATGATCATGACAACAATTGTCCATCAATGCACTACGGGCCAATGAGGACTTTAACCACATCATTTGTAACATTACGGTCATTATTATACTGAATAATTCATGGTCATAATCATACCAAGTCCATCTATGCACTACAAGCCACGGAAGACTTTCAACATAATATAAACATGAGGATGATGACAATGATATAAGAATTCAATAAAACAAGTTCAAGGATAAATTTTTAAAGATTAATAATTTAATTTATCCAGAATTCAATATTGTCCAAATTGTCAACATGATACTGCTTTGTGGAGTAAAATTCAAGAATGATAATGTATCAAAAATGATTTAGATCGACAAGAAATCAATTTTTGTTATGAATAGTACTCCGGGTGAATAGTACCCCGTGAATAGTACTTCGAGAATAATACTCCATGAATAGTACTCATGAATATTACTATATGAATAGTACTCTGTGAATAATACTTTGTGAATAGTATCCGTGAATAGTACTTTTGTGAATAGTACCGTATAAATGAATAGTACTCATGGACAGTACTCCGACATGAAAAACTTAAAATTTAACAAGAATGTGCAAAAAATATCCTTGTGAAGCGATACTAGATGAAGCGCAAATTTCAAAGATATTCTACTTATTTCATGGAATATAGAAGCAATACTTTAATCGAATGATGGTATAATCAGGAATACGAGACGAAATAATATTACTCACATACTACAGAGTATGGAAGAAATTATTATTCCTATGAATACTAAACAAAATAAAATCCCTTATCTCAGAAGAAGACTGGATACTGGAATAGTGAAGTAGCAGACTTCTCTTCTTCTTTCTCTTTATAGATTCTCTCTCTATAATTAATCTTGTGAGACTTAGTGAATTCGTGAGAATGAAGGAAGAATGAGCTTCTATTTATAGGAAAATATAGTTTCGATAATTGCTCGTTTTGGGTCACAAAATATTACAGTATAATACATTTATCTTTTCCTTCATTTTTAATCTAGTCATTCAAGTATTATCAAACTTGCACCACCTCCCCTAATAGTACATCATGTGAATTAATAGTTCAATCATGTGAATCAATAGTTCTATACATGTTAAAATACGAATTACAGTATAGTACCTCGATCTATACCTTCATTTTTAACTTAGTCATGCAAGTATTATCAATCTTGCACCACCTCCCCTAATAGTACAAGAATGTGAATCAATAGTACACACATGTGAACAAATAGTTATAAACATGTGAATTAATAGCAATTAATTACCCGATTGGTGAGTATAACTTCCAGACATCAATTATTATCAAAATAAATGTCAATTTCCACTAACAATAATAATCCCAACACAATGGAACTATCTATTTCATCTTTAATCAACACGGACTTATTCATCATTAATATTATAACTCATAATATTTAACAACCAGGTCATTCCCAAGAAAGAGGGGACTTTCTGATAAGGATTTCTCCTTATTGGCGCGCAATTAGGTGACCAAACCTCTCCTTTACAGAACTCTAGAAATTGTCAATATTGTAAATAATAATATGAATAACTTTGTCGTCTCAATTATTAATTTAATAATATAACATATTATGCAAATGATACTATGACAATAATTGAATCAATAATATGAGAGATATGATGCAGCAATTACTGTAGCAATAATTGAGTATAACTGAGTGACTTCTCATGTAAGCATCAATAATCAATACCGTGTGCTACTATGCAACGACGCGTATTACTCTACTTTTACTATCTAGTAGTTCAACAGTTTAACGATAAAACTTTTACCGTTATTTTTATAAAAAGATAATTATGTCGTTTTCTAACTACGACAATACTTCCGTTCTCGGGTCCACCAATGATTGTGCTGTCATACGAATATTCCCTATTAAAATGAATATTCCCCAACAAATCGAATATTATATAACCACTTGCTTACTTTGCAAAATTTGTAAATAATACCCACAACTATAACATTATATCAAATCCACACCTTAATATTCAAAATTATATTTCGAGAAAAAATTAATCTTTATTCAACCTCTCCTTCTTATGAAATTTCGTCCTCGAAATTAGGGTGCGTACCTGGTATGTCGAAGAGGTAAGGATACCTTAACTTCATTTCAGATTCTAACTCCCTGGTCATTTCCTCAACATCGTGGTTTATCCACAAAACTTTGACTTGAGGTATAACCTTGGAACGTAGAATATGATCCTTCTTATCCAAGATTTTAACACGTACCTCCTCATACGTTAAATCTTCCGCTATCTCGTCAGGTTCAAATTTAATATTGTGGTTCGGGTCTTTCACATATTTACGTAACATAGATATGTGAAAAACTTTATGAACACGAGACATACTTGGCGGTAAGGCGAGTCTATAGGCCACAGTTCCTACTCGATCGAGGATTAAAAATGGGCCAATGAATCGAGGATTGAGCTTTCCTCTCTTTCCAAATCATGTAACTCCTTTCCATGGAGCAACACGTAACAATACATGATCTCCAATATTGAATTCCACATCCTTTCGATGAAGATCAGCATAACTCTTTTGCCGATCTTGTGAGGTTTTTATACGTTGTCGGATCGTTTGAATCTTTTCCATAGTCATACGTACAAACTCCGATCCCAACAACGTTTCTTCACCCACCCCATCCCATCATACTGGAGAACGACACTTTCTTCCATACAATGCCTCAAATGGAGCCATTCCAATACTTGCTTGATAACTGTTGTTGTAGGAAAACTCCACCAATGGTAAGAACTTGTCCCAACTTCCTTTGAAGTCAAGGACACAAAGTCTTAATAAATCTCCAGGAGTTTGAATAGTCCTCTTTGACTGCCCATCCGTTTGAGGATGATATGCCGAACTAAATCGTAAATCCGTGCCCATAGCTTTTTGCGAACTAACCCAAAATTGTGAAGTGAATCTTGGGCCTCGATCAGAAACTATGGATACTGGCATACCATGCAATCTTACAATCTCGTTTATGTAGATACGAGCAAGACGTTCAAGTGTATAAGTTTCTCGTATCGGTAAGAAATGAGAAGACTTGGTCAATCTATCAACAATGACCCAAATCGCATCTATGCCTTAAGAAACCTTGGGAAGACCAGTAACGAAATCCATGGTAATGTGCTCCCACTTCCATTTCTGGAATTTCAAGTGGTTGCAATAGACCTTTTGTCATTTGATGCTCCACCTTGACTCGTTGCCAAGTTAGACACCTTGAGATAAACCCCGCTATCTCTCTCTTCATATTGCTCCACCAAAATGTATGTGAAGATCACGATACATTTGGTACTCCTGAGATGGATTGCAAATGGTGTGTTGTGCGCCTCCATCATGATTTTATACTTCAAGTCAGAATCATTAGGAACACAAAGTCTGGAGTTGACTCGAAGTATTCCTTCTTCATTGATTCTTGCTTCCGGAATATCACCTTCTTGCACTTTCTTCCTCATACGCTTGACTCCAGTGCGTAGCTTGGCGACTTTAACTTTATCGATTAAAGTTGGTTCTACTCGTATATTCGCCATCATCATATGGGTCCCTGGAGTCTTTAACTCTATCTACATCCTTTATAAGTCATACAAAATGGGCCTTTGCGTTGACAATATCGCACTCATACTCGCATATGATCTTCTACTCAATGCGTCAGCTACTACGTTCGCTTTTCCAAGATGATATTGAATGGTATGATCATAATCTTTCAATAGCTCAAGCCATCGTCGTTGCCATATATTGAGTTTCTATTGAGTAAAGAAGTATTTGAGGCTTTTATGATCCGTATAGATATCCAAATTCTCTCCATACAGGTAATGCCTCCAAATTTTAAGGGCAAAAATGACAGCTGCAAACTCTAGATCATGAGTAGGATAATTCCTCTCATATTCTTTGAGTTATCGTGAGGCATAGGCTATGACTTTCCCATGTTGCATGAGAACACCCTAAACCTTTGCCCGAAGCATCGCTGCATACTATAAATCCCTCCGAACCAGCTGGTATTGTCAAAATAGGTGCTGAAATGAGCCTCCTCTTGAGTACTTGAAAACTCTTCTCACATTCCTCGCTCCAACCGAATTTTGTATCTTTTCGAGTCAGCTGAGTTAATGGAGTAGTTATTCGAGAAAATCCTTCCACGAACCTCCGATAATAACTAGCTAAGCCGAGAAATCTATGTACTTCGGTTACTGACTTAGGTTGCTCCCAGCTTTGAATTGCTTCAATCTTTGCTGGGTCAACAGATATTCCGTGATTTGATATTACGTGCCCAAGGAATGCTACTTCCTCAAGCCAGAACTCGCATTTCTTAATCTTGGCATATAACTTGTTTTCATGAAGCTTTTGGAGTATCAGCCTCAAGTGTTGCTCATGATCTTCACGGCTTTTGGAGTAAATGAGGATGTCATCAATAAAGACGACCACAAAGTGATCCAAATATTCCTTGAATACTCAGTTCATCATATCCATGAAGGCTGCTGGAGCATTAGTCAATCCAAAAGACATGACTAGGAATTTGTAATGCCCGTACGAGTTTTGAAAGCAGTCTTTGGAATGTCATCAGTTTTAATCTTCAACTGATGATATCCAGAACGAAGATCGATCTTTGAAAAGAATTTGGCGCCTTGCAACTGGTCAAATAGGTCATCAATTCGAGGCAACGAGTACCTATTTTTGATGGTGACATGATTCAACTCCTGATAATCAATACAAAGTCGCATACTTCCATCTTTCTTCTTCACGAATAGAACAAAAGCACCCCAAGGAGACGTATTAGGATGAATGAAACTGATGTCTAACAATTATCAAACTTGTATCACCTCCCCTAATAGTAAATCATGTGAATTATTAGTTCAATCATGTGAATCAATAGTTCTATACATGTGAAAATACGAATTACAGTATAGTACCTCCATATATACCTTCATTTTTAACTTAGTCATGCAAGTATTATCAATCTCGCACCACCTCCCCTAATAGTATAAGGATGTGAATCAATAGTACACACATGTGAACAAATAGTTATAAGCATGTGAATTAATAGCAATTAATTGCTCATTTATTTGATTAATTACCCGATTGGTAAGTATAACTTCCAGGCATCAATTATTATCGAAATAAATGTCGATTTCCACTAACACTAATAATCCCAACACAATGGAACTATCAATTTCATCTTTAATCAACACAAACTTATTCATCATTAATATTATAACTTACAATATTTAACAATCAGATCGTTCCCAGGAAAGATGGGGCTTTCCGATAAGGATTTTACCTTATTGACGCGCAATTAGGTGACCAAACCTCTCCTTGACAGAACTTCTAGACATTGTCAATATTGCAAATAATAATATGAATAACTTGGTCGTCTACATTATTAATTTAATAATATAACATATTATGCAGATGATACTGTGATAATAATTGAATCAATAATATGAGAGATATGATGCAACAATTACTGTAGCAATAATTGAGTATAACTGAGTGACTTCTCACATAATCATCAATAATCAATACCTTGTGCTACTATGCAACCGTGTATTATTCTTGTACTTTTACTCTAGGGTAGTTCAACGGTTTAACGGTAAAACTTTCGCTATTATTTTATAAGAAGATAATTCTGTCGTTTTCTAACTACGACAATACTTCCGTTGTGGGATCCACCAAAGATTGTGTCGTCGTACGAATATTCCCTGTTAAAACGAATATTCTCCGACCAATCGAATATTATATAACCACTTGCTTACTTTGTAAAGTTTGTAAATTAAACCCACAACTATAACATTATATCAAATCCACACCATAATATTCAAAATTATATTTCGAGAAAAAAATTAATCTTTATTCATAAAAGTTGGGGTCTTACATATAATATTATGACATGTATTTCATTAATATTTGAAATTAATTAAATATTAATGATATTGGAATATTGTGGTATTTAAATCAAATAAAAATAATATTAATGATAAAAAAATCATTATAAATGATAATAATTATTTAAAAATTATTATGAGCTTTTGAAAAATATTTTGATTAAATAATAAATTATCTAAAATAATATTGAAGCATTTTGTAAGACCCTAACTTTTTATAAATGAAATTGATTTTTTATTTATTTATTATTTTGAAATAGTAAGGGTTGATTTGATTAATGTGGTTAGTTATGAGTAAAATGGGCAAATATTTTAAATAAGCAAGTGGCTATAAAATATTCATTGTTGTCGGGGAATATTCGTTTGGTCGTGAAATATTCTTACTGTTGGAGAATATTCATACGACGGCGCAACCTTGTGTGGGCCCCATAACGGAAAGCGATTGGATGAAGAAAACGATAAGTATGAGTTTTGTTATAAATAACGGCGTAGTTGTTACCAATTAATCTTTGTTGGAAAACCCGATGGTTAAAGCTTCTGATGTCTGGCGTTATTGCACTACTGATAGCACGATATATCGCACCAATTATTGATTCTTACGTAAGAAGGCACTACTAAATAATTGTTGAAGTAATTACTGTTCAATATTTTATTTTATTGATTCAATAATTGCTACGTTGATATTTTATATTATTGTTGTTTCAATAATTGTCATTGCACGGTATTTCCAATTATTAGCTCAATAATTAATATTATTTGAATAATATTATTAGATAGTATTATTTGCAATGTCTAAGGAAGTTCTGTCTAAGGAAAGGTTTGGTCACCTAATTGTGCGCCAGTAAGGATAAATCCTTATCGAAAAGCCCCCTCTTTCCTAGGAACGACCTAGTTATCATTATTATGATTTTTTAATATTATTTGTGAATAATTAATTATTAATTTATATGATAAGGAAAATATTTATTTATGTGGATATAAATGGAGGAATTTTTAGAAAAGTGTCAATTGTTGAGAATTGATATTTAATCTTTTCTGATAAAATAATTTATTTAAATAAATACAAAAAACATGTTAAAAATGTTGGTGGACTCCATTTTTGACTGAAATTTGATTATAGCCTGCAAAATAGTCCGTATATGGATTTCGATCAATTTCTGCTTGGATTTGGAAAAACTTAAACTTACAAAGTTGTAGAGAATTGAATTTCCTATGGAATGGATAGAAGATTCGAATTTTTCTGATAAACGGGCTATTATTATGAATTATTGAAGTTCCGGAATAATTGATTTTTGAATTTTTAAATATTTTTTAAAAGAAAAACGTTTTTTTTTTCATTTTGGTGGGCTCTACATGTGTGGTAAATGAGCTGATTTCAGATGTCAAGAGGTAGGCCTGAATTATTTTTATAAATATTATTATTTTATTAAATTTTTTGCTTTGGTGTTCTAAGCATTTTCTTATAAATAGGGTGCTTAGGTTAGAATTGAAAATCACACTAGAAACTGAAGTTTTCTCTCTCTATATTTATCGAGCGTATTTTTTTGAGTATTTTTATACTTTGAGTGTTGCTATACGGTGCAAGTTTCCTTTAGCACTATATTCGGTATTCTAGTCAGAAGTACCGTCCTTTTGAGGTAAGGGATATTGTCATTATTATGGTAAGGGATAGTAATGGATGTTATTTTTTTTATAAACGATATTATTTCTTTCAATATCACTATGCCGGAATATTGGTCAGATTTTTCTTGTGAAATTCTTGTCTTTTTGTGTCGAGGCTACTATTCACATATACGGCACTATTCACAGAAAAGATGAAATTTTCTTTTCTTTGTCCAAGTTGTCTATTATGGTTACTATCTTTGATTATATCCATGTTTTGACCTTCATTCTTGAATTTTGCTCCACAATTAATTATTATAAGGTATTTTTGAACTTGGATAAACTAAAGTACAAATCCCTAATCTTTGATATTTTATCTCATTGAATTCATTTTCTTTAAGATATTTTTCATCATCCTCGGTCCTAACTGATGATATTACTTAATATCTTTGGCTTGTAGTGCAAAGATGAATGATTGACTGATGAATATCTTTGACTCGTAGTGCAAAGATGAACATGCGTTGAGATGAAGATGACCAACTGGTGATACAAATAAATATCTTTTGCATGTAGTGTAAAGATGAATATTTGATTCAAGAGTATATTGATTGATGTTACAGGGATAAAATATTGATGATGGACTTTTAAATCTTAGAAAATAGTAGAATTAATTCTCTACTTGACTCTTCTAATGGATTGTTGTTTCCGCTGCAGTTGTTGATCTAAACATTGTTGTCTATTATATTCTATCAGATATTTCCCTGTTGAAGACTAATAAAAATTTGTTGTATATTATCTTAGTCATAATATTCTTTACTGGGCTAGTTAAGCTCACCTTTTTCCTTTTTGTTCCATTTTTCTTCTTCGGAGGTGAGAACATAGCAGGAACTAACCGAGGTTTAGAGTGATGGTTCAGGATAGTTGTTTTAGTAGTCCTCACTATTTTGTAAAATAGTGTATCAATAATTGTAATGGGGACTCCTTTTGAGTTTGTATACTGTCTATTAGACAATATTTGTATTTAAACTCACAGTATATGTGTTGTCGTATTTTGCACGACAATTGTATTACTGAAGTTGTTTTTGTTTTTGTACCATGTATTTGGCGACTCATAATGGGTGATGTATATCTATTTTGGGGGCATCACAGTTGGTATAAGAGCTTAGGGATATGGTCTCTGGCGGAGATCGGGGAATAAAACTAGGAGGGGAGAGACGAGTAATCCTTCGCTAGTGTGTCATACCTAAGCTTTTTTGGTTGGTTAGTCGGAGCATATGATTAATATGTGATATGTTAATTTGTTAATTAAACCTTGTTTTTTGGAAGTATTTGAGAATGGCAGCTGAAAATATTAACAATGGAGTGAATGAGACCGTGGAAACACCTTTAATCACCTTTAATAAAGTTAAGATTAGAGAACTTGCCTTGCGTGTAAGCTAAACAGTACAACTTGATTCTCAATATCCTATACACATGTCATCATGACATAATTAGTTACTATATGATCTCAGTATATAATTAAATAACTATTTCATGTACGACTTGTAGTGTTAGGTTTAACCATATGGTTAAGCCACACTTCTAATTTTATTAACACTAATTTCATTTATCACATAACTCGTTAATTGATAATTTTCATATTTGATGATCCATCACATTCTACTCTTTCATCATATAACATGATTACTCACATTTTATAGTCATAAGATTACACTATATTAACCATTACACAATTTGTATATTAAAAATCAAATTTATGGTGAGGCACAGTTCCAGGCTGTTCCAGTTCGCGAAAAACACAGAACAAAGCTAAATAGGACTAAAAGCTCCTTTCCAACAACAATACCAACTTACCTAAGTAGTGTAAACTTTACAGAAACAATAACTAATGTTTCTAACATGTTTCAAACCATTATAAACAACAAATTAAAATCTTTAAATTTCATTATTTTTGCTATTTCTTTACTTTTTGACATTCTTAGCAAAATTAATCACTGTGAATTCATTTTTCAACTAAAACAGTCCGTTTAAATCACTTTGTTTTTGTTTCTTCATGTATTTACACAATTAAAAGTCAATTTACACTTTATATTATTAATTTCTTATTAATTTTGATTCCAAAATAAGCCATATCATATACATATAAGCTGTATTTCTCTGTAAACATGATTTCTTCACATATATCATATATTCATGGATTATCCTACTCTAAATAATATACAATTTATATAAAAACAATTTATATTCACTAATTAACACATGTAAGTCATATTTTCAACAATTATCATCAATCGATTTAAAAAGAAATAAATTAACTTTTTCAATGAAGAACATAAACAAATAATTAAAAATTGGATTACTACCTTCAAATTCTTGTTTAACCAACAAAGATGATTAGCTAGCTTCTTTGATTTGTCAAATTCCTTCCTTAACCTCACAGACTTCTCATTTTCTCTCAAGCTTTCTCTTTTCTTTCTCTATTCTTCTTCTTTCCCCTCTCTATACTATACGTAACTTATAAAATTGATATATACATATAATATATATTATTACATAATATAAAAACTGACAAAACCTATAACACCCCTTCTTAATTCTTTGTCAGTTACTTTTAAAAAAAAAATCAAAAGCCACTAAGGCTTGTTTGACTAAAACCAAATTAAAATTATAGACTTAAAATTCTTAAGCCTTATTTGAAAAAACTTAATTAAAACTCTTTTAAGCTTATTTTAGTAACTAACTTATTATATAGTTTATTATCACACTTCATTTAATTAAATTCCCATATTCAAATTTAATTAAATAAAAGCTAATAACAACTTATTAAATCAAATTGCTACAAAATTATAATTTTCATTATAATTTTATTTAATAAATTAGTACATCACTTTTAATTACTAAATTAAATCAAAACAACATTATAACAATTCATTTAATCCTTATCAACTCTTTAATTTAATTATTAAATTAAATTAGAATATTAATACATAATAATTAATTCATCACTCTTTTATTTTAGTTAACTTCAAAATACCAAATTACCGATTATCAACTTAATTAACATATTACACTTAATTCAGTTAATTCCCCACAACTCATGAATTATTTATTTAGCTAATAAATAATCAAATTAAATAAATATTTATTTAACAAAAAATACATCAACTAAAATATTTATTTAATTCAATAAATATTTAAAAATACACATAAAAATTCTAGATTGTTACAAGAAGTGTGCTGATTTCGTCAGGCGGTCCACAATAACCCAAACTGCATCAAAACCTTTTTGAGTAGTTGGAAGGCTTACCACAAAATCTATTGTGATATGTTCCCACTTCCATTATGGGATTTCTAACAGTTGTAACAACTCACTCGGCCTTTGATGCTCTGCATTCAATTTTGGACATGTCAAACACTTGGCCACACAATCAGCAATGTCTCTCTTCATATTTGGCCACATAAAATGCTATCGGAGATCTTTGTACTCCCTGGGTGAATCGAATACCTTGAGCTATGAGCTTCGCTCAAAATTTGCTCTTTAATTTCTGATACTGGCAGAACCCACATTCTTCTCTCGAATCTCTATATATATTCGTTATCAATCTTGAATTTCCCTTTACCTCCTTCAGATATTCTTTTCCTGATTTTCTCACATTCCTCATCTTTGAGTTGTGCTTCCTTAACCTTATTAACCAAAGTTGGACTAGTTTCTATTTGGAATAGTTTTTTGTTTGACTTCTTAAGATATTTCACCTCCAACTCTAGCTTCGTCATCGCTGAGATTAGTTCCTCCTGAGTGGTTAACATGAACAGTTTCTCTCTACCCTTTCTACTTAAGGTGTTGGCAACACCATTCGCTTTACCCGGATGGTATAAAATATCACAGTCATAATCCTTTATAAACTCCAACCATCTCCTCTGACGCATGTTCAAATCCTTTTGTGTGAATATATATTTCAGACACTTATGGTCTGTATATATTTCATACTTCTCCCCGTAGAGATAATGCCTCCATATCTTTTAAGCAAACACCATAGCAGCCAGTTCAAAATCATGGGTCGGATACCCCTTCTCATAATCCTTCAATTGACGTGATGCATACGCAATGACCTTGTCGTTCTGCATAAGCACACAAGCTAGCGATGCATCACTATACACCACAAAATTTCATGTAATATCGGGGAGGGACAACACTGATGCCGTACTCAACCTCTTATTCAGTTCTTGGAAACTTTCCTCACACTTTTCTGCCCAGACGAACTTCATCTATTTCCTAGAATAAATCTTCTGTAATACCCTTCCAATCTTAGAAAACTCCTTACTTTCGATGGTTTCTTCGGCTGATCCCAGTTCATCAAAACTTCAACTTTCGATGGATCTACCTAAATCCCATCGCTGTCAATCACATGCCCAAGAAATTGCACCTGCTCTATCCAGAATTCACATTTCAAAAAGTTGGAGTACAAATTCACTTTTCTTAATGCCTCCAATGTCACCTTCAAGTGTTCCATATGTTCTTCCTTGGTTTTGGAATATACGATAATATCGTCGATGAACACCACCATAAATTTATCTAAAAATGGTGTAAACACCCTGTTCATTAGGTCCATAAATGCTGCAGGAGCATTCTTTAGACCAAATGACATCACCAGGAACTCGTAATGACCATAACGAGTCCTGAACACTATCTTCGATACATCCTCCTGAAAGTAGTATGCACACAAGCCAATCATGTTTGATGATAAAGCATATACATTGTAACAATCTTATTCATTTATTAATAAAAAGTATTAATTTATTAAAGGCTTTTAATTATCTACATGATGCTATTTTATAATATGTGATAAACCCATAGTTTTAAGCAATGCTTTTAGAATAATGATGATGATCATTCTAATGAGATCTAAATTCTTAGAAAGCTTAAAACTAAAATAGTTCCCAATCATTGGATTACTAAATTGGGGATTAGTGAATCCGGATATATTGGTACATACGTTGCTTGCTCATTGGATGAGGATGATTGATCTCATGATCATTTGTGTGGAGACACTAAAGCAAGTATGTAGGTGCTTATTAGAGAATAAGTTCATCGAACTTGGCTCGCTAAGGAATACCTAATGGAGTTTTACTTACTGTCAATAGGAATTCTGTAGTGATAGTAGTACAAGTGATCCTTGGACTTGAGATCATCATAGTATCTTTGTGTATGATGAGTTATACTTTGACTTATTCCTTAAGACCCTTAGGGTATATCAAAGGGTATGCTTGGGTATAATAAGTTATACATGGAGATAATGTATGATCAATAAAGAATCTACCACTTCTATTAAAAGAAGAGAAATGTCCTATGTGATTCGATAAATGACAACCCGGTAGTCCTTGGCCAAGCGTAATGAAATTAAAAGGAGTTTCTAATTTGCATTATTTGGTGTTGTGCATTTAAGGATCAAAATACATATAATTAAATAAAATAAGACTTGTGATAATTCCATGTCTTATATTTAATTGGGACATTATATGGTGGAAGGATTGAATTAGATTGTAACTATTTACTCAAAGGTTCTTTTATGATTAATGTTGAAATCTATATTATCCGGAAAGTCGTTGATTAGGGAGGCTTATCCCTATTGTAGAATAAATATTATTTATTTAAATAAATTAATTGTTTAATTTATTTTTTAAATAAGATTAGAATTGTTCTAATTGATTTATTCACAATAGGTTTAATATGGAGAACCTAAAGGGTCACACCATAAAAGGAAGAATAATTATTTAAGAAGTTAATGGCATAATCGTAATAATATGTTATGTATATTTAATTTAATCTATGGTGATAGAATAAATTAAATAGCTTAATATTTATTATTTAATATTTTAGAAATATTAAATATAAATTAATAAGAGGAGTCTTATTAATATTATTACAATTATTATTATTATTTTAATTTCTAAAAGAGTTTAGGAATTAATTTAATATAAGTACTCTCATTTATTCCTAATTGGATTAGGAAGGAAAATTAGTTAAAGGAGTTTAATTAATTATACCTAATAAGATTAGGGAACCCCTTTAATTAAAAGGGTTTAATTAAATAATACTTTATTTTAATAGGGTTACTTGATATCTATATGGAGTAGTCTTATATCGGATATCAAGACTACGTGATATAATTCCGATGGTTGGAGAGTACGCTTTTTTCTATTGAGATAGAAAAACTAGGGTTTAGCCAACCACCCATCTTCTTGAATCCTTCTTCTTCCTTGGTGGATCACCTCTAGAGGCCAAACACTTGGGTGGCTAACGTTGATCAAAGGATGGAACCAAACCCAGTGGATTCAAGTTGAACGCTAAAAGGATTGGAGGTGAACTTGTACGAGGAAGCTTTCGGATCTTGAGGTATGTTTTTGTTCTTTCTTTTTTGTTTAACTAATAATTATGCATAAAGGGTGATCAAGGGTATATGGTTTGTAAAATTTTAAACTCGCTTTTTTTACGTTTTTCGATTATTTATGCAATTTGATTGCGTTCTTGAATATTACAAACCTAACGGTGGCATCGAGCGAAACCTTTATGCAAATTATTAATTGTTGATTTAATTTGTATATTGATATGTGTTTAGAACAATTTAATTGGGCATAATTTTATTGTATAAAATTTAAAATAAATAAAAAAAAAAAAAAAAGCATGCGATTATTTTTTCTCATGGATCCCGTGATTCGCAGTTAATCGATATATATGATTCACTACCGCTGTTTTGAAAAAGTTACTAAGTTTTTTTTTAAGGTGGCGAGGATCTAGTAATCATATTTAAATATATATTTATGTATATATATATATATATATATATATATATATATATATATATGTATAAAGTATTATTAGTATATCTGTACTTATATATAAAATGTGATTAACTAGTATATATATATATATTATATACTAGATATGATATATATGATATTATATATATATATATATATATATATAATATTCTTAATAATTTTATTATTAAAATAAAAGTTTATTTTAATTTTAAAATTAGAATTTCATGTTAACTAATTAGAGTTGGAATTGGATTCCATGATAACTAATTGGAGTTGAAATTGGATTATATTTTTCCTTAAATAAAGGAGTTTATTTAGATATGGAATAAGATTTCATATTATTCAAAATAAAGGAGTTTATTTGTGAATAGGAAAGAGAATCCTAATTTCCTTAAATAAAGGAGTTTATTTAAATATGGAATAAAATTTCATATTATTCAAAATAAAGGTGTTTATTTGTGAATAGGAAAGAGAATCCGTGTTTCCTTTAATAAATGAGTTTTTTTTTTACATGGAATTGGATTCCATAATTAATTAAAATAAAGGAGTTTATTTTGATTAAAGATTTTGATTAAAATAAAATAGTTTATTTTATTCAAAATTGGATAAATTAAAATAAAATAGTTTTATTTTGATTTAAATTTGGATTAAAATAATGGAGTTTATTTTGTTTCAAAATTAGATTTTATATTAACTAAAGTTGCCCATTAAATGATATCAATATATATATTAAATATTTATTATTCATGAGATGAATGTTATTTATTGATGCATATGATGATGTGTATAATAATAAATGGGATTGATTATGGACTATTGACCAATGTGATTGGATTTTATTTTAGTTGGATGCATGAATGTATGGGTTTTATTAAATGGGGTCTGCGTACCTCGTTTTCTCTAATTTTTCTTAATGTAAATTCTATCTCTCTCCTATGTACTTACCTTTGACTGCTGATCAAGGTTTCTATTTATTTTAAATAGTTTTGTAATAGGAATAGTTAGAATTATTTTGAAGAATTGGCGATCAAGGGACAAGAAGCGCATGAAGATCCGTTTGTAATGGAGCCCGGGTTTAAATGTAATAGTTATATTTAAATATTAATTCTTGCACCCCTAGGGTTTGACCTTTTGGTTCACTTGGTGGCTCTAGTGAACCAAACTAAAATAAAAGTCCATAATCAATCAAGGGTAGAATATAGTATTCTATGTGTGCATGCTTTTACTATATATATATATATATATATATATATATATATATATATATATATATATATATATTATATTATGCAAACATGCTTCGCATGTTCATTAATATAATGACGTATTTTATATATATATGTAAATGCATACGCTAAACAAGATGAGACAAATTTATAACAAACCCTCAATTTTTTATATTAAGTCCTTAGCGTTCAAAGATATTTGGGATATCGAGCATTAAGCCTTTCTAGCATGATAAAATTAATATAGTATTAAATATTTAATATGAGTTTGTTGTATCACCACAAGGCAAATATTAAGTATTTAAGATGTTAATTTATCACATTTGATGCTTATAAAGAAAATTGAACAATATTGTTTTGTTGTGTCACCACAAGGATGATATTTTCTTTTTGAATATATGGAGTGCTAGGTCGGACTTAACTTTGGATAATTTTGATTAGGATGTGTCACCACTTGATCAAAATAATCTAAGAGGCAAAAAGAAAAGGAGTTGCATAGTTGATGTAATTGACAAAAAGTTGTCTACCTATTTATTTATATATAGTTTGTTGTGTCACCACAAGGCTATATACATTTGAAATGGGATCTTTATTCTCACTAGCAAATCTTTAATTAGATTTTGCGAACTATATAAGTGAGGGTAATATAGTTTGAAGAAAATAGTGGGAGATACCAATTTAAAACAAGACCTAAATTATTTTGGTAATTAATAAAAGAATGTATGTTAAAATGTTGTTAAATACAAATTCATTTATAAAATTTTACAATGTCTTAATTACTATCACTTTGTGAAACATATTAGATGTTATTTAAGCCGGACCGTATTAAATGGATTGGTTAGGGAATTTGAGAATAGTTCTCATAGTGAAAAGCTATCTTATGTCATAATACGCCTATCCTCGCAATGGTTGCAGAATAATGCCTTTGAGGAAGAGATTGCTACTTTTAGAAAGTGGCAAGATGATGCATGATTAGCTCAATGCATCATGCTCAGCATCCATGAGTGCTTGAGTTTTGCGTCGATGAAACTATGGATGCTCTACTATATTCCGCACATCAAGTAGTTGATGGTGAGGAAAGTGGGGACCGATAGATATCGAGATATCTAAGGAGCTCTTCCGATCTAGAATGGCCAATGGCATTATAGTCTGCAGATAAAAAGTTCTTAATATAATCAATTTGATTGATCAATTAGGACAACTGGTTTTGTCATGGATGGAGAGTTGAGCCAAGATTTGATCTTGCACTCACTCCCGGACTCCTTTCACAATTGTTGTGAATTTTTCATACAAACAAGCTAGATATCAGCTTCGTTGATTTGCTTAACATGTTGAAAAATGATGAGAGTCACTTTCCAACCAAGAAAGACCAAGTCTTACTTGTAGGGGCCAAAGGATCTTCTGAAAAGAAGAAAGATTCAAAGAAGGTAAATAGAAAGGCAAAATAAAGGATAATAAGAACAAAACTGATATGGATAGCAAAGGAGTTTGCTTCCACTACAATAAGCTGAGGACAACTTTGGAAAGAAAGCTGAGAAGCATCTTCTGAGAGGTTAACCAAAGAAGCTTAGTGAAGTTTGGTTATAAATACAAATTTGTTCATGATTTGAAATAAATTTTTCTTTAAGTCGATGTTCTACTTGGGTATTGGATACCAACTTTGGTTATCATAAATATAGATTTATAAAAGGACAAAAGAAGTAGAAAGCTAAACAAATATAAGTAATCCTATGTGGGAAATGAAGCAAAGGTTGCAACATTAGCCATAGAAACTTATAGTTTAGACGCGCTACTGAGCAAATCTATTATGTCAATAAGTTGTTATTGTATTCGGTTCTCATGGAAAACATTATTTCCATTTTATTTTTGGACAATGAAATCTTTAGTATTATATTTAAGAACAATTGTTGTTCTATTTATAATAATAATGTTTCGTATAGAACTGAAAGATTACTTAATGGATTTTGTATACTTGACTTACGTGAAAAATTATTTTATAAATTGAACAAACTAGTATAAAAAAAGAAGATGATCATTCAAAGAGTTGAATGTGTGTATTTGCTAAAATACAAGTGTGAATTATTTGAAAGGTTCAAAGAATTCAGAAGTGAAACAAATTGGCAATGTATTAAGATTCTTTGATTAGATCAAGGAATAAATACTTGTGCAATAAGTTTCTAGATCATCTCAAATGGTTTTCTCATAATGGACACATCCTGATACGCAATAATTAATTGATGTATCTGAATGAAAAATTGTACCTTGTTGGACATGGTGTGGTCCATAATGATTTTACCGACATTCCAGTATCCTTCTGGGATAATGTCCTAGAAATGGTTTGACATATCTACGAAAAGGTAACCTCAAAATCCATTTCAAGACTCCATAAAAGTTATGGACAGGGAGGATTCCTAATCTTAAGTATGTTAAAATAAGGGGTTGTCCAACTTATATGAAAAGGTTTCAAAGGATAAGCTTGGGACAAGATTTGACAAGTACAAATTTGTGGGACATCCTAAAGTAAGTTTATGGTATATGTTCTATAATCCTACTTAGCAAAAGGTGTTTGTTGCGAAACACACTGCCTTCTAAGATAAAGATGTTTATCATTGAAGGGGCTAGTGGGAGGATAATAGATCTTGAAGAGTTCAATAACCACAAAACACTATAAGTCAAATAAGAGGAACCTGTAGATAGACCTATTGTACCACAACCGAATCAAAACGGAATAATGCAAGAAGATACCTAGGAGGTATGGATTCATCATGGATGATGATGATGAGGTACGTATCATAGAAGATGATGATCTAGTTACATACGATGATGTATGAGTTGTAGACACTCAGAGAAATGGATTGAAGCAATCTTCTTAAAAATGGAACATTCATTTTGATATGATAATCAAAAGAGTTTGATTTTATCAAAAACAAGAATGAACCTAGTGTGTACAAAAGGGTCAGTGGGAGCGTCATGAAATTTCTAGTATTATATGTTGATATACTACGGATGAGAAATGACATACCAATGCTACAATCAGTAAAGATAAAGTTGTCTAAACATTCCTCCATGAATGATTTGGGAAGAGAATCGTAATTGAGGATAAAAATCTATATTGATAGATTTAAAAGGATGCTCGACTTAACCCAAGGAACGTATATTCATTTGATGCTAAAGTTGTTTAGCATGGCAAACTCCAAGAGATGTCTCATGTCGATGAACTATGGAGTGTATCTCTCTTAATAGTCCCTGAGACTCTCGAAAAAGGAGGTGTGAGTGACAATCATGTATGCAATGAAATGTACGAGACCTGATGTTGATCAGTCATATTATGGAGAAGTTCACTATGAGTCAGTGAAAAACATCTTAAAGTGCTTAACCGGCACTAAGGATGTGATCATATTCATGGTGGGTCTGAATTAAAACTAGAGGGCTTTACAGACTCAAGTTTTTCAGACAGACCAAGACGACAGAAAAATCCACTTTAAGGTAAAGCGTTACCTTGAACAGTGGTGCAGTGAATTGGAAAGGTTCCAAACAGCAAAGAGTTGCTGGTTTAGTGATAAAGACAAAGTATATAGCTATAAATGAAGCTGCAAGTTGATTGTTTGGATTAAAAGTTCATTACAGAACTAGGAATAGTTCC
This sequence comes from Panax quinquefolius, assembly GCA_020205615.1. Classification (NCBI taxonomy): domain Eukaryota; kingdom Viridiplantae; phylum Streptophyta; class Magnoliopsida; order Apiales; family Araliaceae; genus Panax; species Panax quinquefolius. The sequence goes on along the minus strand of CM035171.1, from coordinate 62,393,523 downwards.
TAAGTCTCATCTTGGATCTAAACATATGTTGTGGCACTTTCATTTGATTATTAGAATCATTGAAAGATGGGAAATCACTATAGAGATAGTGGACTCTCATGAACAACATTACATATCCATTAACTAAAGCTTATCCAACAGCAGGATAATCGTCACTTAGAGAAGAAGAGTATGAGATACCATGACGATTGACTTTAGTGCAAGTGGGAGATTGAAAGTAGTATGCACACAAGCCAATCATGTTTGATGATAAAGCATATACATTGTAACAATCTTATTCATTTATTAATAAAAAGTATTAATTTATTAAAGGCTTTTAATTATCTACATGATCTTTGTTTTTTATAATATGTGATAAACCCATAGTTTTAAGCAATGCTTTTAGAATAATGATGATGATCATTCTAATGAGATCTAAATTCTTAGAAAGCTTAAAACTAAAATAGTTCCCAATCATTGGATTACTAAATTGGGGATTAGTGAATCCGGATAGATTGGTACATACGTTGCTTGCTTTCATTGGATGAGGATGATTGATCTCATGATCATTTGTGTGGAGACACTAAAGCAAGTATGTAGGTGCTTATTAGAGAATAAGTTCATTGAACGTGGCTCGCTAAGGAATACCTAATGGAGTTTTACTTGCTGTCAATAGGAATTCTGTAGTGATAAGAAGACAAGTGATCTTTGGACTTGAGATCATCATAGTATCTTGTGTATGATGAGTTATACTTTGACTTATTCCTTAAGACCCTTAGGGTATATCAAAGGGTATGCTTGGGTATAATAAGTTGTATATGGAGATAATGTATGATCAATAAAGAATCTACTACTTCTATTAAAAGAAGAGAAATGTCCTATGTGATTCGATAAATGACAACCCAGAGTCCTTGGTTAAGGGAGAATGAAATTAGAAAGGAGTTTCTAATTTGCATTATTTAGTGTTGTGCATTTAAGGATCGAAAATACATATAATTAAATAAAATAAGACTTTGTGAAGAATTCCATGTCTTATATTTAATTGGGACATTGTATGGTGGAAGGATTGAATTCAGATTGTAACTATTTACTCAAAGGTTCTTTTATGATTAATGTTGAAATCTATATTATGTAGAAAGTCGTTGATCGCTAGGGAGGCTTATCCCTATTGTAGAATAAATATTATTTATTTAAATAAATTAATTGTTTAATTTATTTATTTAAATAAGATTAGAATTATTCTAATTGATTTATTCACAATAGGTTTAATATGGAGAACCTAAAGGGTCACACCATAAAAGGAAGAATAATTATTTAAGAAGTTAATGGCATAATCGTAATAATATGTTATGTATATTTAATTTAATCTATGGTGATAGAATAAATTAAATAGCTTAATATTTATTATTTAATATTTTAGAAATATTAAATATAAATTAATAAGAGGAGTCTTATTAATATTATTAAAATTATTATTATTATTTTAATTTCTAAAAGAGTTTAGGAATTAATTTAATATAAGTACTCTCATTTATTCCTAATTAGATTAAGAAGGAAAATTAGTTAAAGGAGTTTAATTAATTATCCCTAATAAGATTAGGGAGCCCCTTTAATTAAAAGGGTTTAATTAAATAATACTTTATTTTAATAGGGTTACTTGATATCTATATAGGAGTAGTCTTATATCATATATCAAGACTACGTGATAATTCCAATGGTTGGAGAGTACGCTTTTTTTCTATTGAGATAGAAAAACTAGGGTTTAGCCAACCACCCATCTTCTTGAATCCTTCTTCTTCCTTGGAGGATCACCTCTAGAGGCCAAACACTTGGGTGGCTAACGTTGATCAAAGGATGGAACCAAACCCGGTGGATTCAAGTTGAACGCTAAAAGGATTGGAGGTGAACTTGTACCTGAGGAAGTTCGTATCTTCAAGGGTATGATTCTTGTTCTTTCTTTTTGTTTAATTAATAATTATGCATAAAGGGTGATCCGGGTATATGGTTTGTAAAATTTTAAACTCTGTTTTTTACACGTTTTCGCTTATTTATGCAATTTGATTGCGTTCTTGAATATTACAAACCTAACACCTCCTTCCTCACCTTCAACTGATGGTACCCACTTCTTAAATCAATTTTTGAGAAATACCTAGCTCCTTTCAACTGGTTAAACAAGTTGTCAATCCTTGGCAATGGATAGTTATTCGTAATTATGACCTTGTTTAATTCCTTGTAATCAATGCAAAGTTGCATCAACCCATCCTTTTTCTTAACAAACAATACTGGCACTCCCTACGGTGATACGCTCTGTTAGATATACTTCTCATCTAAAAGTTCCTGGCACCAAGTCGATCACGAATTCTACTTCCATATCTAGCGAAAGTCCTGGCAAGTCATCTGGAAATACATCTCCAAAATCTCTAATGATTGGTATCTTTTCTAGTTTTGCACCTCCTTTCGAGCTTCGACTATGTAGGTGAAATATCCTACAAAACGTTGTCTCAACAACTTTTTGGCCTGCATTGTCTTTAGACATCTCGCTGGTCTAGGCGACTTGCTATCATAAAATACCAACTTTGACAAAGTAATAAGGTTTACACACTTCCTTTGGCGATCATTTATCGCCTCATAATTTAATAGCCAATCTACTCTCAAAATGACGTCAAATTTCCCAAGTTTAATCGGGATTAGATCTACCATCATTTCATGGCCCTTAATGTCCACCCTACAATTTTTGTGTACAAACCTAACAAGAATTACTTCCCTATTTGCAATCTCTATGTTCAAAGGGTAAACTAATTCCTCTTTAGGAAAATTCAAAATCTTAGCAAAATCATCGCATATAAATGAACAAGTAACACCTGAATCAAATAATACATAGTCATTAACATTATTGATCGGAATGATACCTGACACCACATCTCGGGACTACACAACATCTTTCATGGTCATGTTAAAAGTTATGGCAGTGGGTCAGTTGGCGGCATCGGTACAATGATAGCCAAAGTGCTACCACCGAATTTATAAGATTAATAAAATCCTAAATGATTAAATAACAGTTAAACAATAAAACCTAGACTGGGAAATAGAGTATTGATTAAATTTTTTGAGGAGGAATTGTATGAATTACAAACTGGAAGTGATTATCTAATAGCGAGGTATATAGTTTTGTAGATTGAGGTTATATGTATGTGCAGTATATGGTTAAGGATTAAGAGTTAATCAGACACAGTGTAACATTGGTAAACGATAATGTTATATTAAGAACTCTACTGTTCAGTTAGGAAATCCTAACGATCGATTTGAAACCCTTATTCTAGTTTTTAAAATCGTAAACCCTAACCAGGAATATTAAACCCTAAATTGTGAACTCAAATGCTAAATATAAAACCCTAAGGGTTAAAAGTTATGTGATATATGTGAAATTACCAAATTACCCTTCGAATTGTTGGAGAAAATACCAACATACCCTTAGTAGATGCAAAATTACCACAATGCCCTTTTACTTAACTTTTAAGTTAAAGATTTTGCTAAATCGGGGTAAGTCATCAAGGGGGGATTGACATGTGTTCCAATTCAACACCAATCAACCATTTTGGCCACCTAGCAATATTCTTATCTATGGAATCAAAGGTTAAAAACTTAAAAGTAAAGAAATATCTTTACTTTAGTTTCTAACTTAGCTAAGACTTTATCTCTCTCTAACCCATGAAATTGGGAGTGAAAATAAGTGAAAAGTTAAGCCAAGAACACATCTTAGCTATCCAAGATCAGATCAAAAGGAGAGAAATCAAAGATTGGGGCAATAAAGGTTTAACCCTTAATTCATACTAGATCCTTAAGATTTCAGTAGATTATGTGTTTTGATGTTTAAATATGTGTTCTGTGATGTTATTTAGTGATCTATGATGATACATCATGGACCCATAACATCTAAGTGCATGAAAATAGGAATTTTAAAAACTGTCTAGAACCCTAAAAATATGGCTTGACAGTCAAATATCAAAGGCCATATATCTTAATCTATTAGATGTTAGAAAGGCTAAGTGTATCATTGATATACTATGTCATGAGGAGAGTCGACCGGAAGTGGAATCAAGTCTATACCATGTCTAGATCTCAAGTTATGAATGGTCAAACATGGTTAACCAAGCATAGAAAATGAAATCTAGAAAACTCAGAAAATTTCTGACAAGCTTTTGCAGGGCTTAGATCTCTATGTTGTTAAGCCGTGAGAGTGTATAACTTTTAGACTTTGACATATGGACTACTATACCACGACACTAGAACACCTAGATCATGACCAAAATCAAAGTTTTTGATGGTCAAACATAGATTGACCAACTAGAAAATAGGACTTTCTGGAATTTCCAGATTCTTCAAGAACAATTTCTGGCAGGTACTTTGACTAAGCCAGATCTTGCTTCTGTGATGTTTTTAAGCTACCTAAGAGTATTACTTTTGTACCTTGACATATATACTACACAAGTGTGACACTTTAATACTTAAACAAAGCCCAAGATCCAAGATATTAAGGCTCCAAAATGGACCCTCAACACTGTAAGAGTTTATGGGTAACCCAAAAACTCATGAACAGTTCTGACATCATTTTTGATGGCTTATATCTTCATGTTATGATGTAGTTTGACCCTGAACATTATTTGTGTTGGTAGTATTACATTAATACTACATCACTAATACACTTTCATGCCTAGAAAAATCATGATCAAGAAATTACAAGTGGTCAAAGTAGGTACCAAAACACTGATTTTAAATGTTTTTAAAGGCTCAAAAACACCTATAACGACAATTTTTGTCGCGATACGCCTTTAGCGACAGTTTAAATGAAAATTAAATTATTTATTTAAAATAATTAGAAAAAAATAGAAAATAATTATGAAAAATTCATAATTATGTTTTAAAAATTATTTAAAGTTATAAAAATAAACTTTGGATAATTTGAGATATATTTCATTAATATTTTAATTTATTTAAATATTAATAATATTAAATTTATTTATTAATTATATTAAATAAATTACTTAAAAATAATTTTAATATTTTAAAAATAATTTAAAATGATATTAAAGTGTTAAAAATATTTTAAGTTATATTGAATAACTTTTAATATTTTGGGATGGATTTTATTAATGATTTAATATTAGTGATAATAAATATTTTTAATAATTACATTAAATAAATTATGTAAAAATGGTTTTAATTTTTTAAAATTGATTTAAAGGTTTTAAAAATGTTTTTAAGTTATTATGTATAACTTTTAATATTTTGAAAGGAAATACATTAATATTTTAATATTAATGGCAGATATTCAAGAATGATTTTACATGTTTTAAAATCATTTAAAGGTGATATTAATGTATTAAAAATACTACGAGTTATAATAAATAACTTATAATATTATGACATGTATTTTATTAATATTTGAAATTAATTAAATATTAATGATAATGAAATTATATGGTAGTTAAATCATTCAAAAATGATATTAATGATTGAAAAATTATTATAAATGATAATAATTATTTGAAAATTATTATGAGCTACTAAAAAAATGTTATAACTGATAATTAAATTATCTAAGATAATATTGAAGCGTTTAAGTAGAGTTTTATTAAAAATAAACTCGATAATTATTTGATAAGGCAATCGGGATGTCGAAATAGTACCAGACTCAAATCAGACTGAAATAGTTTGACTTGATATCGGGTCTTATGTGGTTTAGTGACTGTTAGGAATATGTGGTATTATGTTTAAGTTATATTATAACTGTGAGTAGCAGTGATAGATGTTATGATATTATTCTAATTGAGGTATCGATATTATCAATAATAGGTCTTTCAACTGAAGCTAAATTAGACTGCGTAGCAGTAATCGACAGTACATGCAAGTTCTCTAACTCAAACTCGAGTCATTGTTTTTAAAGCATAATAGTAGATAATTATTGTTAATGTGACACCCCCAAATCTGGGTATCTTCCAACCCGATAGATGGTGCTACACGGTGCTACTGTTCATACATACATTCAATTGAAATACATCAATAGAGTGAATATGTCTTCTCTTTATTACCATTACATATGTTCTTCATCATAGTATCAAATTATTGCAAAAGTAATACTATTCTATTACAAAGATAACTACTTGTCCGCATTAGTCTTCCCTTTATCCTTACTGGATCCTTCGGTCCATTCATTTTTAGCTGCATTCATATGGTTCAAGCAAGGGTGAGCATAACTTGCTCAACAAGCGTAACAGTTATAATCGAGCAACATGCCTGAATCATATGAATATATCTTCTATAACTGAATAAATAGTTATGAAGTACTATAGATAATTCAAAATAGCACCTCTCTTTTCTTTAAAATGTTTAATGATGAACATCATTAGTTAAACCTTAAGTTTTGTCAAAGACCTTGAGCATTTCATTATTTCTTTCTTTGAAAAGGGCAACCCGACACTAAGTCCGTAAGTTCGATGTGACGCCCCCAAAATTAGGTATACGTCACCCATCTTGAGTCGCCACTTACATGGTACATTAATTCAAATACAACTTACTAATATAACTGTCGTGTACAATACGACATAAACTGTGAGTTTGAATACAAATATTGTCTACTAGATATTATACAAACTCAAAAGGAGTCCTCATTACAACTATTATCACTATTTATTTCACGAGAATAGTGAGGACTACTAATGCTATCCTCGGACCATTACTGCGTTCCCGACTCGTCTCCACTATGTTCTCATTTCTCAAGAGAAACGGTGAAAGAAAGGGTGAGCTCAACTAGCCCAAGAAGAAATATTATGACTAAGATAATGCGAGAATAAATTATCATTAGCCTTCAAACGATGTTAAACCGATAAAATACAATAGACAACCGGTTTAAGCTGCAATGAATAAGCAATCCATTAAAAAGAGTCAAATAGAGAATACGCCTACTATCTTTTAGGTTTTAAAAGGTTTTCATCAATTTTATCATTAAGACTCGGTTTAATGAATAAACCACAATATCTAATCATCCCTGTACCACGGTCAAGGATTTTCATCAAATTATCAATGGTCATGTGACTATCTTAGAATCACCCCTGGTCATAATCATACCAAAAACTATCCATCACTTGCATTACACGTGCCATCGAGGACTTTTGTCACATCATTTATATCAAGTCATGATTATACCGAATGATCCACGGTCATAATCATACTAAGTTCATCTATGCACGTAAGCCAAAGATAACATAATATAACATGAGGATGATGACAATGACATAATAATTCAATAAAACAAGTTCAAGAATTATTTAATCCATGAATTATTAACGTCCAAATTGTCAACATGATACTGTTTCGTAGGGTAAAATTCAAGAATGATCAGAAGAATATTTCCATGAAAAGATACTGGATGAAACGCAAATATCAAGGATATTCTACTAATTTCATGGAGTATAGAAGTCAAAGTTTTAACCAACTGGGTATAATAAAGAATGGAATAACAAAAGAAATCACCATGCATGCGGTGCAGATGAAATAAAGTTATTCCAACAGAATAATAATAACGGAACCGAAGTCGGGTGAAATTCACACACCGGCAGGATGTTCCAACAGAATAATAAAGATGGAACGGATCCGGTGTAAAACACATGATAGGATATTCCAATGAGAATGATAAAGCGGAACCGGTCGGTGTAAAAACACATGATGAGGATGTTCCAACAGAATAATAAAAAGCGGAACCAGTCGGTGTAAAAACACATGCACAGGATGTTCCAATGAGAATAATAGAAGAATGTCACCAAGTATAGGTAAAGCATGGCGTACTGAGTTATTCCAATGAATAATAAGCAATGGAATAACATAAGGATTTCACCAAGTATAGGGTATGGCGTATATGAAGTTATGTATAGGGTATGCCACTTTTTTAAAAGTTATTCAGCGTAATAATAATGAATGGAATAATGAAGTTCTCTTCAAGAAGAAAGAATAACACCCCTAGTAAAAGAGGCTGAATATAGAAGTAGTGAAGTAGCAGAATACTCTTCTTCTTTCTATAACTTTCTCTCTATAGCTTCTCTCTATAATTTCTCTCTAGAGTTTCAATGAATTAAGTAAGAAAATAATGAAGGAATGAGCTTCTATTTATAGGAAAATGGAATGCATAGTAACTAATCCATGAGCGGTCCAGATTGATTTACTTTAATCGACGGTCCATATTTAAAAAAAATCTTTTAAATAAAATATAATATATATATTTATTTATATAAAAACATTTTACTATGCAAACACTATGCAATACTATGCAAAACACTATGCAACACTATGCATAATAAAATATAATATATTCTATTTATAGAATAACTTTAATAAAGTATTCTATTTTATATAAAAGATATTTCATTTTATTACGTTAATAATACTGAATAAAACAAAGCGTCATTATCGTTATAATAATTCATATTATCAATCGACAATAATGGAATCAAACCGAGTGACTTCTCACATAAGCATCAATAATCAATACCGTGGTGCTACTATGCAACCACACGACATCGCATTACTTTTACTACTGAGTAGTTCAACGGTAACTACGGTAAAACTTCCGCCGTTATTTCAATAAAATATTTTTGTCGTTTTTCTCAATCCGGCAATAATTAATTTACTGGGTCCACCAATGATTGGTAGATTGTATACGAATATTCCCCGCTAAATCAAATATTCCCACCAATCGAATATAATATAACCACTTGCATACTTTGCAAAATTTATAAATACTACCCACAACTATAATATTATCTCAAATTCACACCATAATATAAAAATTATTTTGACAAAATTTAAATCTTTATTGATAAAATCTGGGGTCTCACAATCTCCCTCCTTATGGAATTTAGCCCTCGAAATTAGGGTGCGATACTGATATGATAAAGAGGTGAGGATACCTTGAATACCTTTATCGTTGAAAACATTAAATTCATCTTTGCAATCCTACCAAAGATATTCATTAACAATTCATCTTTGCATTTACAAAGCTAAAGATATACAAATTGTAAAACCAATAATCTTTGACGCGACTTAATAGTATCACGACCACGAATTATCCATGCACCTTCGCCAAGGATATTCGTGTTTTCAATACGGTCATGATTATACCGAATAATCCTTAGTCGTAATCATACCAAGTCTATCGATGCACTACGACCAAAGATGACTTTTACCACATCCATGAATTAATATTTCATTCTTTGAGACTCACTCAATAATTAATCCATATCATCGAATCATCCCCGCACTACCTAGGCCGAGGATATTCATTAGTATCACGACCACAAATTATCCATGCACTACTACCAAAGATAATTGTGTATTCATTAATATCACGACCATAAATTATCCAAGCACTATGGCCAAAGATAATTGTGTATTCATTAGTATCACGACCACAAATTATCCATGCACTACTACCAAAGATAATCGTGTATTCATTAGTATCACGACCACAAATTATCCATGCACTACTACCAAAGATAATTGTGTATTCATTAGTATCACGACCACAAATTATCCATGCACTACTGACCAAAGATAATTGTGTATTCATTAGTATCACGACCACAAATTATCCATGCACTACTACCAAAGATAATTGTGTATTCATTAGTATCACGACCACAATTATCCATGCGAGACGGCCAAAGATAATCGTGTATTCATTAGTATCACGACCACAAATTATCCATGCACTACTGACTAAAGATAATCGTGTATTCATTAGTATCACGACCACAAATTATCCATGCACTACTGACCAAAGATAATTGTGTATTCATTAGTATCACGACCACAAATTATCCATGCACTACGGCCAAAGATAATTGTGTATTCATTAGTATCACGACCACAAATTATCCATGCACTACGACCAAAGATAATTGTGTATTCATTAGTATCACGACCACAATTATCCATGCACTACGGCCAAAGATAATCGTGTATTCAATTACGGTTATGATTATTAGAACAATCCCTGGTCATAATCATACCAAGTCCATCTATGCACACTGCCCTGCAGATGACTTTCAACATAATATAAGCATGAGGATAATGATATAAAGAATCAATCAAATGAGATAAAGGATAAATATTAAACATTTATAATATAATTTATCCAGGATTCAAGAATATCCCCATGTTATCAATCACTTAATAATCTTATAATCTAATATCATTAATATTATAACAATTTTTTAATCACTTCTTAAATTTATAAACAATTTATCTCAATTGTTTACGCTTTACCATATAATGCATTTAATCATTCAAAAATGCCATACTCATAAGATATCATCACCAATTATCAAATCCCTCAAAAATATGCATATACTCTATATAGGATTCTCTAGCCATAAAATCTTATTTTCAACTTTGTTACTTCACATAACACATTTAACTCATATGTTCGTAACTAAACTATTTTCATGAAAAATACCAAATCAGTCCCAAAAATATTTCTTTTCTAGGATTTAGTATAATATAGTCTCATAATGAAAATATATTTTTCTCGGAATTTTTAAAATTCATTTACTATTTTTCAAAAATCAATTTCTAATTAATTCCTTAAGAAATTAGCTACCTCAAGTTTAACTCCAAAAATTCCCAAATCTTGGCAGGACCTTACACATGTTAATGTGAGCTTCGATTTAAATTTCATGGTCACCTGAGTTATAGAACTACGGTTATAGCGTTTTTAAATCGGAAAAACCTAAATATTGAAATAGTCATAACTTGCTCATTTTAAGTCGAATGAGCTCATTTTTAGACAGGAGGTACTTTATACCATATACCTTCATGTCCCAAAAGGCCAGAATTTTTTCTCATAATTTAAGTGGCCGAAACAGTCCCTTAAAGTTTCTGGGCAAGTAGCATTTTCGAAATTTACAGCTTTTACCTCCTTTGCTAAAATCAGTCCACACAAAATGTACAACACCTTTTCCAGTAATTCCACTTGGATTAGTTAGGTAACTCATAGATCTAACTCTAGGACTTGACCACATTCAAAAATTCAAAATATAATAGGAGATATGGTCAATTGAATTTTATGTTACGTTTTTCACCAAAATCGATTTTCAACTCTTTGTGATTTCTATGAAACTTTCATGTTTTCACATAATAACCAACATAACTCATCATAAAACTTACTAATACCTCATATACCCATGATTTTCATTAGTCCTATGCTTTTATTATGACTTTCATCATAAACCACGAAAGCTGTTCATTTTAGTTGAAGAAATATTTGAGGGTTTAAGAAATGGGTTTTCAGATCTTTGGGTCAATACAAAATTCGATTTCACGCTCTAAGTAGGTTAAGAAGTCTTCATAAATACGCTTAGGAAATTTATTAATAATAGAAATATCATTCAAAGCGTGACTCTCATCTAAGACTTGGATAGTACGTCACATTGATACCAACTGTGACTTCTATCCCTTAACCTAGATAGTACCTCATAATGATACCTATAAACTTGCCATCTTCATTCACGATGTCGCCTACAGAAAGCCTGGCTTCGGTGCATTCCACACAAGGAAGTTAACAACGAAAGGTTCGGGGCTCTTTACTTATGGCTTGATATGACAATGATTAACTTTAGGATTTGGTTACTTTGAATTCGTATAACAGGTTGGTTATGAATATAAAAGCTAACAACCTTACGAAAAGCATGATGATTAGCTAACCAATTGACTCAAAAATCACATCAAAGGCAAACATTTTCAAAAGATAAGATCGACGAAGTAACGTGAAAATGTTTATTTGAATTAAACAAGATTTAAAAAATAGTAGCGGTAACGAAGGCTCCTACTAACGAAGTTTCAACCAATAAGTCAAAGTTTAACTTCTTCGGAGTCAAATTCAAACGTTGAATGCAACTAGGTGAAATAAAAGAGTGGGTAGAACTGGTATCTAACACGGTATAGACTTACGCAAGAGCTTACGATTAACTTACCCGTGATAATTTTATTCGGGTTCCTCGTCACGAGAAAAAAACGCTCTCTCTTAAACTACACGGCTCGGGTTTGTCTCGGGATGACCTTTGGTGCCTCCATCCTAGTTGAATTCGTCTTGATGGAAACGACAAAATCGAGCTAAGTGGCCTTCTCTTCCACAATTATAACATGCTTTGGATGGCATGGCGTGATTGGATGATGTGTCCCTCTCCTCCGCATTTGAAGCATATGATAGGTGGTCCTTCTCCTTCCTTAACAACAGTCTTTGGTCTTGACGTCTTTCCATCATTGTTGAATCTCCTTTTCTTGAAATGTCCATTCTTATTATTTTGGCCACGATTACCACCGAAGTGGTTACCATATCCGCCCATTGATTTCCTCCACGCTTGTTGTCACCGCTCGATGACTACTCTATTTGGTATTATAATTTTTCTTAAATTTGCTCTCTCTTTTAGTTTGCGTTGACTCGTTATCGCGCTCCACTAATCGAGCCCTATTTACAACATCCGAATAAAAACACGGTTTATGAGAAATAAGATGTTGGCGTATCTCGGCTTCAAACCTCTTAAAAACATTCGCGCCATTCTCTCTTCATTATCCACCAAGTGGGGGATGAATCGTGATAACTCCGCAAATTTTGCCTCGTATTGCGACACGGTCATATTGTTTTGTTCCAACTTGATAAACTCCACCTCCTTCATGTGGCGAATACTTTCGGGAAAGTATTTGTCGTTGAAGCGACTCTGGAACTTCTCCCAAGATATTTCAAGACAACGAAGTTGAGTCGTTACCGATTCCCACCAAAGAATCGCCTCTCGCAATAACATAAAGCGGCAAAAGGAACCTTTTGCTCTCTCGAGCATCCCAAGACATCAAATATCTTGGTAATGCTTAATCCATGCTTCCGCCGAAGTGGTTTTGGCTCTCCTTAAACTCCGGTGGTCCCAACTCCTTGAATTGTTTAGCGGTGACCACCGAGAGTTTTCCGTGTTTCCACCTACGTTTTGGGCGAGTCGCTCTACTTTGATGTTGCATGAATTCTAAAAACCTTTTAAACGTACCGTCATTCATCAATTGATCAGTGTTGTTGTTTACAAGAGGATTATCGCCATCTGTTGCACATTGTCACGATTATTGATCCGTGGAGAATCAGCGGTCTCTGTGCTCCATTGCTATTCTCAACATTCTCGGATGCCATTTTCAAACAACGCCACAAAATAAGGGTTAATTGACATGCAACATATTATCACTATACTCAATCGACCAATCAAATACCAAATAAACTTAGGTAGGTCATACTAGCGAAGGAATTCCCCGTCTCTCCCTCCTAGTTCTATTCTCACATCTTAGCTGTGGATCATATCCTAAGCTCGATACCAATTGTGGCGCCCCCAAAATTAGGTATCGTCACCCATCTTGAATCGCCACTTACATGGTACATTAATTCAAATACAACTTACTAATATAAGCGCTGTGGTATGACACGACATAAAGCGTGAGTTTGAATACAAATATTGTCTACTAGATATTATATACAAACTCAAAAGGAGTCCTCATTACAACTATTATCACACTATTTCACGTAATAGTGAGGACTACTAATGCTATCCTCTCGGACCATTACTTCGTTCCCCAGGCTCGTCCGACTATGTTCTCATTTCACGAAGAGAACAAGTGAAAAGAAAGGTGAGCTCAACTAGCCCAAGAAGAAATATTATGACTAAGATAATGCGAGAATAAATTATCATTAGCCTTCAACATGTTAAACTAATAAAATACAATAGACAACCGGTTTAATCTGCAGGTGAATAAGCAATCCATTAAAAAAGAGTCAAGTAGAGAATACGATCTACTATCTTTTAGGTTTAAAAGGTTTTCATCAATTTTTATCATTAAGACTCGGTTTAATGAATAAACCACAATATCTAATCATCCCCCGTACTACACGGTCAAGGATTTTCATCAAATTATCAATGGTCATGACTATACCGAATCACCCCTGGTCATAATCATACCAAAAACTATCCATCAACGCATTATGTGCCACTTTGAGGACTTTTGTCACATCATTTATATCAAGTCATGATTATCTGAATGATCCACGGTCATAATCATACTAAGTTCATCTATGCACGTAAGCCAAAGATAACATAATATAACATGAGGATGATGACAATGACATAATAATTCAATAAAACAAGTTCAAGAATTATTTAATCCATGAATTATTAACGTCCAAATTGTCAACATGATCTTTGTTTTCGTAGGGTAAAATTCAAGAATGATCGGAAGAATATTTCCATGAAAAGATCTTTGGATGAAACGCAAATATCAAGGATATTCTACTAATTTCATGGAGTATAGAAGTCAAAGTTTTAACCAACTGGGTATAATAAAGAATGGAATAACAAAAGAAATCACCATGCATGCGGTGCCGCGACAGACAAAGTTATTCAACAGAATAATAATAACGGAACAAAGTCGGTGAAATTCACAAGCGAGGATGTTCCAACAGAATAATAAAGATGGAACCTGGATCGGTGTAAAACACACGATAGGATATTCCAATGAGAATGATAAAGAGCGGAACCAGTCGGTGTAAAACACATGCAGACAGGATGTTCCAATGATAATAATAAAAGCGGAACCGGTCAGGGGTGTAAAACACCTGCATGCAGGATGTTCCAACAGAATAATAGAAGAATGTCACCAAGTATAGGGTAAAGCAGCAGTATACAAAAGTTATTCCAATGAGAATAATAAGCAATGGAATAACATAAAGATTTCACCAAGTATAGGGTATGCTGGCGTATATCGAGGTTATGTATAGGGTATGCCACTTTTACGAGTTATTCAATGAATAATAATGAATGGAATAATGAAGTTCTCTTCAAGAAGAAAGAATAACACCCCTTACTAGTAAAAAGCTGAATATAGAAGTAGTGAAGTAGCGAGAATACTCTTCTTCTTCTCTATAACTTTCTCTCTATAGCTTCTCTCTATAATTTCTCTCTCTAGAGTTTCAATGAATTCGTAAGAAAATAATGAAGGAATGAGCTTCTATTTATAGGAAAATGGAATGCATAAGTAACTAATCCATGAAACGGTCCAGATTGATTTACTTTAACTGACGGTCCATATTTAAAGAAAAATCTTTTAAATAAAATATAATATATTCTATTTATATAAAAACATTTTACTATGCAAACACTATGCAATACTATGCAAAACACTATGCAACACTATGCATAATAAAATATAATATATTCTATTTATAGAATAACTTTAATAAAGTATTCTATTTTATATAAAAGATATTTACATTTTATTACGTTAATAATCTGAATAAAACAAAGCGTCATTATCGTTATAATAATTCATATTATCAATCGACAATAATGGAATCAAACCGAGTGACTTCTCACATAAGCATCGATAATCAATACCGGTGTGCTACTATGCAACCACACGTGATTCTTACTTTTACTACTGAAAGTAGTTCAACGGTAACCACGGTAAAACTTCCGCCGTTATTTCAATAAAATATTTTTGTCGTTTTCTCAATCGACAATAATTACATGCTAGGGTCCACCAATGATTGAGTAGTTATCGAATATTCCTCGCTAAATCAAATATTCCCCGACCAATCGAATATAATATAACCACTTGCATACTTTGCAAAATTTATAAATACTACCCACAACTATAATATTATCTCAAATTCACACCATAATATAAAAAATTATTTTGACAAAATTTAAATCTTTATTGATAAAATCTGGGGTCTCACATTCGATATTTCTTACGAGCACGTTTAGGTGATCAACCTATAGTACTATATATTGTACAATAATAGTACATTAAACGTATCTACATTTGAGTTTTGGCAACCTCATGTGCCAATCGCTTTATAACAAAACATTTATTTATTCATACTCAGCCTTTCTCTGAATTCATACCAAAACAGTTGGCACAAAATAGCAATATCAATAATATCTTGAATGAAATGGCTTCGACTTATTTGTTACGTCAATTCATGCGTAAGATACATGAATCATAAAGCTTGTCCAAAATAAATATAGACAAGGGTTTAAAACACTTTCCTTTAGTGTTTTCTACTGTTAATTCACTTTATTGGTGAGTCTTTAAAGATTCTACATCACATAATCACATAACATACCACATTATGTCATAAACAATCAATAAATAATGTCATTAACCTATCTTCTCCTTCTTCTACTTCTAACTATTCACTTGCTTAAGTTATTCATTAGTTTAGTTCACGTTCATTACGGCTTATAACATTTTATTGTTATAAGTGACATTACATATTCAATGTTTAAGTAATTACCTTTCAAGCAATCTCAAACATATATTCAAAGTGCGTATGGTTTATCGTATTATTAAACTTGCTTCGTGTTTACATTTTTGTAACCATTTGTTAACTTTCAATCGTTAAACTTAAGGTTTTAATCATCCTTTAAGATGTTACTTTAAGTTTAATTAAGGTTATAATTCACTTTCAATCAACATACCTTTCCTTTGTATTCATATTAATTCTTCTCTGCCTTTTGTCTAGAAACGACATTGCGGCGTCGTGTCCTTTGCTATTTGCTGCACTGCAACACGTATTTCTAGTAGCTAATCCTCCGTTTTGGCATTGCGACGCCACTTTCCTGGGCTTTAGAGGCGCTGCGGCGCCGACCCTGTGCCTTTGATTTTTTTATTTTAAGTTTTTCATTTCAAATTCTTTTCGGACTCGTAACTTAATCGTTATAAGTCAGAATTGGCTCGTTCAAAAGTCGTTATCTCACATATCTCACATACTTCGATTTCATTCAGACATAATAAGTTTTTGAATCCGTTAACATTAAGTTTACTGATTAATTTTCTATTACGCATTTGCTTAAATGTTCGTGAACATTCATAGCTTGTTTCTTCGTTTTAAGTCAGAATTTGATAATTCTTGAGTCCAAAACTCTTAAATGCAAAGTTCTACGATACGCCATCGAAAACTAAGGTTTTCAAGTTAAATAATAACTTTTGACTATCATTCCGAGAATTTTATGATTCCGACGATTATCGTCTAATCTTATAAATTTTGCCATAACTTCGTTGCTTGAGATTTTTACTCCGTTCAAAATGGATTCATTCAATTACTAATATATCTATCATCCTAACCAAGCATATGACATCTAATCCTATATACAATGGTTTTAAACTTGTCCATCAACATGTGTTAAATATTCATGTTTTCTTCATTAGTTCTAACTTCTTTGATTATCATTCCACTTGTAACATGGTTATTAATGTTTAAAGTCCATTAATAGTCATCCTTATTACTTCTTACATGCTCCACCAATAATCACTACTCTATCAAGGTTATAATTGAAGAGATAAAGATTAAAGGTTAAATTTTTATTACATTTTTGATGTTCTAGATTTCTTCTTCTTCTTTGATTACATGCAAATGCTCTCTTTTATCTCTCAAATATAGCTTCAGATGTTGGTGAATTGAACAAACAATAAATGACAACCTAAGCTTTCTATTTATAGAATTTGTAATGTGAGGGCAAAATAGTCAAAAGGTCACCTAATGTAATGCCCCATATCTATACTCCGACAGTATCCGATATTGTGTTTATTACTAGTCAATTAATATAGGGCATTCAAATCTATACGCCCATGGTATCCGATTTTATGCTTATATTTAATCGAACGACTATACAATTATTACAAGATACCATTCCCATAGATCCAAGATTCACAGTATCCCATAACAGATATCAATTCCCTGGAGAACTATTGATGTGTTTGGATACCCTGACTTGGATGTATAGACTGTATCTACGAATATTATCTATTTATCCAAAATTCAGAGTACTAGTAATAACATGAACAATCCATATTACAAATACCCTAACTTAGATGTATAGTCTATATCACGCGGTTTACATTATCGTATCGATAGTACCTATTTATCTGAAATCCAGAGTATCAACAACAACATGAATAATCCATGTTGTTAATACCTTCACTAAGATGAATATAGTTCTCATGGATCTCAAACTAAATTGAAGTTCTAATTACATCTATGTATGTAAAAGAAACACGGTTGCCGAAATAAAAGATTTTATATATATCATAAATTAAAGTTTGGTTACATGATTCTTCATAAAGAATTTACAAAAGTATTACATTCAACTAGATAGTAATATAAACTAGTCTAAGAAAGGACGCTTCCCTTTATTTACTCTAGATGTGCCAGGGTTACTGTTGGTCAGAAACCTGATCACTAAACATACGCAAGTATACGCGTTCTAACAAGTAATACAGTGATAAGAAAAGTGTCAAACCCACGAGAAACTATCACTAATATTTACCAAGTATCGACTTTGTATCACTAAAGTCTTATTCGAACAACAATCAATGGAAGTGTGATTAACCTAGTTATAACTAATTATCAAATCAAGAAAATTGATGAGGAATGGTAATTGAAGGAATTACAAGTTAAGGTTATAACTTCACCCCCACACAGGCATTCTTTCGAACACCTGGCATGCTACGCATCATCAAACTACCTACTCTTCTCTCTTTGGTCTTAATGGTCACGAAAATTTGTCGACCGAGAACACACAGGTGCGCATACACATCTATCGAGGTACGCACAAATATATCCTCTCCAGTTCCACCCGATAGAGAATAGAATAGACAATAACATCCAAACTAGGTGATAATCCTACACATGTCTATGCGAATTAACCTAACAAGGATTTAGGCATAAGTTCTCAATTAGGTCGCACGTGGCGCACAAATATATGTCTATTCTATGCACAACTTATGCAGTCGAAACCCATAATCATATGTCAATATATTTAGGTGTAAATCTACAATCTTTCTTTCAATATCATGTATATTACCAAATTCATCACTAATATCTTAGCGAGAATCATTAAGCATGAATATATTAAACTAAACCATATGGTGCCAACCAAAGAGATAAGACAGTCAATTTAAATAACAAAGGGTTCCATTATAACCTTAGAGCCAATACTTAGTTCATAGCTATTGAACAAAATATAAGTAGCAATAAAGACAACATTTATGGACTACAAAATAAGAGGAAATAAATAGATAAGAATAAACTCTGTCGAGGTTCTTCAGTCTCCAAGCATTTCGCTCGTTACAAGCTTTCCAATCTGTGTAGCTCACTGCTCTTGATGCTTGTAGACACTCAAAATTTCGATTTCCTGTTACTAACTATGTTGGAGGACAAAAATGACTTCTTCACACTCTAGAGATAACCCTGGAGAACCACAACATCAATTTCAACCCCGAAGATAGCCACAAGAGATCCAGTTCTAAACCCGGAAGATAACCATGGGAAATCAGGTTCCAAACCTCGGAGATAACCCTGGGAAAGTTAGTTTTAACCCTAGAGATAGCCCCGGGGGATCAAGATCAAAGCCTGGAGATAGCCCCAGGAGGTCAAGCCAACCTCAGAGATGACCCTGAGGATAGTCAAAGTCAACAACAAGCCAACCTCAGAGATAACCACGAGAAAAGGCGCTTTCTGATTAACGAAACCAGGAGATAACCCCGAGAGGGGCAAAATGGTCATTTTGCCAACTCAACTTCACTTCAAATAAAATACACTCATGTCAACTCAAAATTCTTCAATATAAGTCCCACAAGAACCATATCTTAACTTCCGAGCGCAAACTACGCAAAATGGCTCAACGGACTGCCTGACGGAAACCCGAGAATGCCATTTCGGTCATAGACCCATCTTCCTGGAATAAAAAAAGGGCAAATCATATATCATTGTGTAGCTCTCGGAAAGAGCTTTCCGGAATGGTATGACACGCTTCCATCGGACTCCCGGATTGATTGTTATGAGCGACCGAGCGAACAGCGCGTATGTACTTCGACACGGCGGGACCCACACTACCCGGGGTACCCCGGGCAGCCGCAGTTACACCTGCTACTAGGTGCTGCAGGTAGACTTGCGGCTCCTCCCTCTATAAATAGAGGGCTTGGGCTGCTCATTTTGCAAGAGAAAAAGGCGAAGAAGCCCTGTCCAATTTGCTCTGCACTCACCCCAAGCAGTGTACTTTCCCCTTCTAAACACCTGTGAGCTCATATATAGCCCCTCTTTATCAGTTAGCTGTAAGCCTTCTCACACACTTTTGAGTCTTTCTCTTCATCTTTGCATACACCCTTCTACACGTTGAGAGTCGTGTTGCTTGCTTTTACCCGAACTTTGGTCCGTTGTTTCATTTCAGTCTGTATATATATATATTATATATATATTTACATATATATTGACTAACATTATCAAGTTATGCCTCGATTGAGCCTAGACTTCGGTCTGGTGCGTTTACTCCCTTATATTTATATATATATATATATATATATATTTATTTATTTATATATATGAAGCGTGGTGGGACTACATTCGATAAGCTGGATTTTACATACATTGCGTTTTTACTGCTATATATATATATATATATATATATATATATATATATATGAACTGTGGTCGGACTCTGTTCGATGAGCCTGGATTTTATATCCAGTGCGTTTATTCGCTTATATATATATACTTATATATATGAATTGTGGTCGAACTCTATTCGATGAGCCTGGATTTTACATCCAGTGCGTTTATTGCTTATATATATATATATATATATATATTGTCCCACACAGAGTTTACTTACGTGGTGGTTGATCGCTTCTGACTTTCTTTACTTTTCGTCTCCGCTCGGAGTTTACTTCGCCGTAAGTAGAATCGTAGTATTCTGACTTTATATACATTTTGTCTGCACAGAGTTTCCTTCGTGGCGGTTGGCCAAGTATTCTGAGATTATTTACATTTTGTCCCGCCTAGAGTTTCCTCCGTGGCGGTTGATAGCTTTTAATAGCTTTATTTACATTTTTGATCCCCCATGGAGGTGCTTCGTGGTTGGTGATCCTGTCTGTATATATATATTTACATCTTTTATATATATACCTGCTTACTGCTTTCATATAAACTGCAGTATTTTGTGAGCCTAGGAGTCATGTGATCATAGATTCATCCCATTGAATCTAGATTCGGTTCCCATGATGGACATTTTCAGCTGTAAGCAGCTTGTAAATTATTCTACGGTGTCTGAATTTCCTCAGATGGTTTCCATACCCACGAGAAAGTCGGCATTATTTTGTACATTATTTTCATACGGATGCCTCGCATTCGTAAAATAAAATCAACCAAGCAGCACACTTAATAAAATGGGAGTGTAAAAGGTCTCAATTACTATTGAGCATCAGGGTTTGAAAAAAACCTTTTAATAAAACATCATTGCTATATCTTGCTAAAAACTGAATTTTTACATAAATTCAAACCCTGTGTATATAGGTTCGAACGAGGCCTCGCACTACTTCCAAATAATAGCACATTGACCCACACACACACACACATTTAGATAATAGTTTCTTGAAAAGAGGCGGTCACATAGTGGTAACACGGATGTCGAAGTGCCTAACACCTCCCCCACATAACAAGTCCCGGACCCTAATGAATCTCGGTTTCACCGACCCGTTTAGAAGTGTCACATCACTGGGTCAATGTGCAAATTAACCTTTTTTCGGTTGTGGTTGTACAACCATTTAAAAACCCAACTGGCGACTCTTAACAGTCCATCGTCGACATTATACATGTCGGACCTTTTTCACTTGTTTTTTCAAACAAATCTCACTTAAAATGAGAACACCAAAGAACAAGTAACGGAAAGGGACATCTAAAATCCTGACGTTGACAATGCTCCAAAGAAATCCCTAACTTCTCCCTAATCTACCTAATCTATATTTACATACATTAACTAAGAACTAGAGAGAGAAATTACAGAAGAAAAGAAAGAAAGATTCTATTATATATTAATCTATCCTACTATATCTCTCTATATGTATTGCAGAGGCTGGCCTTCATATATATATATATATATATATATATCAGTTTCCAACTTTAGCTAGGTCAAAAGCTAGCCTTCTCTGCATGGGCACCAGAGGTCACGCTGCGGCGCGGGCAATAGGTCTATGGGTGGCATTGCGGCTCCACGTCAGCTTGGAAAACACCAGAGCTCGTACTGCAGCGCCAGTCCATGAAGGAACCATGGTGCTACAGTGCCATGATGACATCAACAAGACAGGAAGGTGGCACTACGACGCGAGCACAAGGCTTGGTATTGGCGTCGCGACGCCAGTGCATGTCATTTGTCTGTTTTGTCCCCTGAAAGCTAGAAAAGCCCTGTAAAGCCCTACAATACGCTCGTTAAACATAATAATACAATAATTATATAAAATAATATCAAATCTACGAAGATCAAGCTACTATTTAAGCCATAAAGTATCTGATTCACAGGTGTAAATCCCACTCATCAAATACCACCAAACTTAAGTCTTTGCTTGTCCTCAAGCAAACTATCTAACACAAAACTAACAATAATAAAACATACGCGAAAGAAAAATAAAACTGTAAATTAGTATCATGACTTCTAAGCTAGATCATAGCTATTCCTAGAGAACATAGCAAACACAGATATGAGTAAGGGTTCATTCAATTTCAAGCATGAGACTGCATTTCGATCCATTCTATGTGTGTGTGTGGAGACCAACCATCCTAACTAATCATAGCTCAAATAAGAAAGCACAGCCGATTGTTAATACAAATATACACACTCCGTAACTTAAACATTCAACAAGCTTTAAGAATAAGACGCAAGTGTAAGAAAGGATCAAAAGACTCTAGCATGAAGACAGTAAAATCTGACTCGGACAATAATTAATTGCCTTAGGCTATTCAGAACTACCCATTAATGAGCTTTTGATCAGTGACTCCCAAGACAGATGACTTTAGGGCACTAGGTGTAGAACACCCCTATAATCTAATCACTCGAGCAGTAAAGGCCACGTAATTAACATAAGCCAACTAAGACTTTATGATAAAAATCAAAGATTATTAGGCGAGTGCATTTTATGCTCCATCTCAACATCGACCATGCAATTATGGGCGAGTGCGTTTTATGCTCCATCTCGACCCACCGCACGACTTTCGATATTAAATCTTCTTTTCTTTTTATTCTCATGTTACTTTTTTTTATATGTCAGCATACCAGAATCTAAGATCCAAAACTGTATAAATGTCCAAGTCTTTTATTACCTTGTAAAAATGAAAGTTTATAATACTGGACATGCTCTCAAAGCAATAAACAAGCGAACTAAATTCAAAAAATAACTTGTTAACACAGTTGGTCGGTGCTTGATAAGAAGGACGGATCAATAATAGTCTCAGTTTATCGATTGGACAAACCCCTAGCTCATACTTGCTTGACACGACTCTAAGAGATAAACATAATTACTTGGCGCTTGTCATTAGCCACAATCAAAAATTAATGATAAATATACCACCCTAGCTTAATAACAACTCAAAATAGGGTAATAAGGCCAGCAACATGGCACATGCATAGAAATCTATATAAGCCCCAAAAAGATGGCTATAAACCACAAGAATGCTAATAATAATTCAAGCATTAATTAATAAAAACCAAAACTGTATATGGCATCCAGAATAAAAAACCCAAAACATAATACCAAAGTTCAAAACGAGTACGCTACAATCCTGATAAAAACATAAACAAAGTACTAAAATAGCAACCTAATATGGAAGTAGACAGAAATAAACAGATAATAAACCAAAATGCCCCCCAAACATAAGGTGAGCAATGCCCTCATTGCTAAACATATATCAATCTATACAAGAGGGCTTCCCTGAAGTTCGCTGACTCGGTAGCAACATCGTCCTCGTCAGCTCGGTGGACGGTGATGGTGGAGGGTATGGTGGGAAGAAAGGAGGCTTTGGGAACTGGAATGGCGTGAACTCAACATCCTTGCCACTATACACGATGTATATGCTCTACATCATGTTGACCAACGACAGCACGATCTTTGCATAGCTATGTCTCGCCCTACGGGCCACCTCTTTGTAATATGCCTCTGTTGCCTCTGAGCCTCGACGTCGTGTTTTTGATGTAGTAGGGTGAGGGATGTTATAATATCTACCAGTAGTCCCTGTGAAGCTGGGCCTGCATCTGGTGGCTGCGATGGCTCGGTCTCAGCTGTAGGAGGTGGCTCGGTGGGTGGCCTATATCCTTCGCCTCTGACATAAGAAGAAGCCCCGTCCCACGCATTGAAGTGTGAGATGGTCTGATGGTCAATGATGGACATGGGCGACAAAGCTATCTCTTCTGGCCCCCAATGTATACTTGTCCTCTTGTACAGCGGGGTGATCAAAGATGGATATGGAAGTCCCAATGCAGTGGTGCTCTTGATCGCCTTCATGATCGACTCATGGATGAGAACTCCAATATCTATAATCAGGCCCATGACATTGGTGAATAAGAGGATCGTTCTATCCTTAGTCACGTCGCTCAGGTGCCGGGTCGAAATCATGTTAGCAATAATGAAGCTGAACCATGCCTTCCCATAGCGACTGAGCGCAATATGCGGGAAACTAGTCCTCTCACCCGTGAAGTCATTTTTCTTCCATGTAGTCCCAGGCTTGCATAGCCTTCTAAAAATATCGTTGAGGTCATAGATGCGGAGTCCCGGCTCCATATAGTCCCTGCCCTCAAATCCAAGCATCGCCAATAGTGCGTTGATAGCTTAGCTTCCAAAAGCTACTGACCGCCCCCTAATTGTGACAACAACAGGACCCTCAGCACTAGCATTGGCGTAGAACTCACGAACCATAGAAATGATGGCCGATTCGGGTGGTTTTGTGAAGTGGATCCACTGGCATCCAGCGATCATGGCCACCAACTCGCCATCCTTTTTTCTGGCCTCAACCCCCGCTCAGGAATAAAATTTTGTGTGGTAAAAGAGCTTTTGTACCTTTTCTATGCCTCCTCGTTCACGAATTTGGTGTTGTCCCATGCCGTTGGTGTTGTGGACGATGAACCGCCGATGTTCAGTCGTTGCCTTTTTGAAGCCATGTCAGAATTTTAGTTGGATCGATAGAAATAGAAGGCTCAATTCCAATTTCCCCCGAACTTAGGCTAGAATAATCCCCAATGAAATTTAAATGTCAAAAATACCCCCAAACAGTCAAAAATCTCTCACAAGCAATCTATCAAACACATTGCGTGCTCTCTTGAAACCAAACTAGATAGCCCTTTGATCGTGAAAGCTCTAACCAAATTTCTGTCAGTGGATATCACCCAAGCAAACAACAAGAGATGTACAATCCAAAAAATTTGATCGAAATACGTTTCTAATGAATGAAATCCAAAATTACCTCAGGTGGGAAACCATTGCTTGATTCTAGTTTCCACTAGATAGACCTTAGTTGTGTAATCAATTAGGGCCAATTTTTATGTTGGTTGGTGTGGAGAAGAAATTTTCTCGAGAATTTAGGAGTCGTGTTGGTAGATGTGGAGAAGAGGTAATGGTTGGATTTGCCGAAACTGCCGAGAGAGAGGGGAGGTGAATGACTAAAATGTTGGCCTCAATCTGTTTTTAAAAATGAAATCACGCTTGTGGCGCCGCTGCGTGGCCTGACCTTCTTTGCTTGGCGTTGTGGCGCAAGTTAGAAGTGGGCAAGGTGTTGCAGCGTGACATGTCCTTTGTGTCTTCGCACTGCAACGCAAGGTGTGAAATGGAGATAGTGAGTGTCTGTTGTACTTTACATGAGATCCAATGTATCTCATTGTTGTTTGCGCGCTTGACCTTTATATATCAATTTTCCCTATACATACTAAGCCATGTATTAGCCACCATATTAACAACTATATATACCTATATTAATCCACATGATATCTAGTTTAATTATACTACCATATATAAAATATCAACACAAAAGGAAAACATGATGTCTGAATTCTATAGCCACAAAAACATGCATATGAGATTATAATTAAACTAGCAGCAATGATAATACACTAAGGCGAAAAAACTAAATATAAACTAGACATAAGTAAGAAAACAGAGAAAAAATGATAATGAGATGGAGTTGCCTCCCCACAAAGCCCTTAATTTAAAGTTGTCGGCTTGAATATATTGATATCGTTCAATCCAGCTCATAAGCGAAAATGACCATTTCATGCCGCCTATTCGTCAATTCCTTAATTCCTTTAAATTTTTGGCAGACATGGATGATTGATCATCCCTGTTTTCTTCACCCACTGGCACAAAGAATCTTTCACCACTGGAATTATCAACTAATTCACCTTGTTCATTAATTTGAAAACGTTCTTCGTGCGCTAGCGGGCCCTCCAGGGTTTCCACAGTCGTGAGCGTGGTTTCTAACTGTTGATTACTCTTGACAGTGTACCCACTGTTGATCCTCTCTTCTTCTAGTTCAGCCTTCGCAGGTTGGTCAATTTTCACCTTGACATTACCCTCAACAACTTGGTGAGACTCATCGCCTTCTCCTCGCGTATCCACCGTGCACTGCTCTACTACTTCATCGTTGAACTTAATTTTGACCGATGGATTATCTTGAGGTGGATTTGTAATGGCATTGACAAGTTTCCCCAATTGACTTTTGAGGCTCTGCAATGTTATTTCTTGGTTTGCCATCCGAACCTCATTTCTCTCAATAAATTTGGTGAGAAGCTCTTCAAGCCCGTTCTCTTCTTCTTGTGTTGAGTACTCAGAAAAGCTCTCATTGGGTTAAGACGTCAACTCATATTTCGGCGGAGACTGATATTCAAATCGATTTAGATATGAGTAATTCGGATCATGATATTACTCTTGACTGTAGTCCCAAGAGTTTAGATAACCTTGACAGTTTGGATGATAGCAGATCGATTCAATGTCAGCTCGTTCCTGACAGTAGGCATTCTGAGTGGACTGACACTCAAGATTGTCAGAAAACCTCAAGACCTTTGCAATTTGAACTTGCAATTGCTCGAGTCCTTCTTCGGAGCTTGGATGTGTCGTCCTCTCGTAAGGCCATTAATAACATTGATCGTCCATAACCTGTAAACTTAAAAGCAAAAAGGAAGATCAAATAAATAAAAAATATATATATATATATATATATATATACAGTCAAATTAAGACTATATTGATTTAAATCAATATTGGACAATATTAGAATAATAGTTCCCCGGCAGCGACGCCAAAAACTTGTTGGTCAGAAAACCGATCATTAAACACGTGCAAGTATACGCGGTCAAACAAGTAATACAGTTATAAGGAAAGTGTCGAACCCACGAGGAACTATCACTAATATTTACAAAGTACCGACTTTGTGTTAGGTTTGTAATATTCATAACGCAATCAAATTGCATAAATTAGCGGAAGCGTGAAAAAATCAGAGTTTTAAAAATTCACAAACCATATACCCGGATCATCCTTTATGCATAATTATTAATTAAACGAAAAGATAAAGAATAAAATCATACCCTTGAAGATCGAGCTTCCTCAGGTACAAGTTCACCTCCAATCCTTTTCGCGTTCAACTTGAATCCACCGGGTTTGGTTCCTTTCTTTGATCAACGTTAGCCACCCAAATGTTTGGCCTCTAGAGGTGATCCACCAAGGAAGAAGAAAATTCAAGAAGAAGGGTGGTTGGCTAAACCCTAGTTTTTCTATCTCTATAGAAAAAGGTGTACTCTCAACAACTTGGAATTATTACGTAGTTGTTAAAGTCAACAACCCATACCACCCATAATAAGACTCCTCTAATTAATAGATGTGGGCAACCCACCTTAACAATTAAGGAATTGGGTTTTATTTAATTAATTAAATTCTTTTAATTAATTAAGCTCCCTAATCTTATTAGGGATAATTAATTAAACTCCTTTAATTAATTTTTCTTCCTAATCCAATTAAGAATAAATTAGAGTACTTATATTAAATTAATTCCTAAACTCTTTTAGAAATTAAAATAATAATAATTGTAATAATATTAATAAGACTCCTCTTATTAATTTATATTTAATATTTCTAAAATATTAAATAATAAATATTAAGCTATTTAATTTATTCTATCACCATAGATTAAATTAAATATACTTAATATATTATTACGATTATGCCATTAACTTCTTAAATAATTATTCTTCCTTTTTTATGGTGTGACCCTTTAGGTTCTCCATATTAAACCGGTTGTGAATAAATCAATTAGAACAATTCTAATCTTATTTAAATAAATAAATTAAACAATTAATTTATTTAAATAAATAAATAATATTTATTCTACAATAGGATAAGCCTCCCTAGCGATCAAAGCGACTTTCCGGATAATATAGATTTCAACATTAATCATTAAAGAACCTTTGAGTAAATAGTTATCGTACAATTCAATCCTTCCACCATACAATGTCCCAATTAAATATAAGGCATGGAATTCTTTGTCAAGTCTTATTTTATTTAATTATATGTATTTCGATCCTTAAATGCACAACTCAAATAATGCAAATTAGAAACTCCTTTCTAATTTCATTTACGCTTTAACCAAGGACTCTTTGGGTTGTCATTTATCGAATCACATAGGACATTTCTCTTCTTTTATTAGAAGTGGTAGATTCTTTATTGATCATACATTATCTCCATGTACAACTTATTATACCCAAGCATACCCTTTGATATACCCTAAGGGTCTTAAGGAATAAGTCAAAGTATAACTCATCATACACAAGATACTATGATGATCTCAAGTCCAAGGATTACTTGTACTACTATCACTACTGAGAATTCCTATTGACGGGCAAATAAAACTCCATTAGGTATTCCTTAGTGAGCCACGTTCAAATGAACTTATTCTCCAATAAGCACCTACATACTTGCTTTAGTGTCTCCACACAAATGATCATGAGATCAATCATCCTCATCCAATGAAAGCAAGAACGTATGTACCAATCTATCCAGGATTCACTAATCCCCAATTTAGTAATCCAACGATTGGGAACTATTTTAGTTTTAAGCTTTCAAAGAATTTAGATCTCATTAGAATGATCATCATCATTATTCTAAAAGCATTGCTTAAAACTATGGGTTTATCACATATTATAAAAACGAGATCATGTAGATAATTAAAAGCCTTTAATAAATTAATACTTTTTATTAATAAATGAATAAGATTGTTACAAAGTATATGTTTTATCATCAAACATGATTGGCTTGTGTGCATACTACTTTCAATCTCCCACTTGCACTAAAGCCAATCGTCATGGTATCTTATACTCTTCTTCTCTAAGTGGCGATTATCCTGGCTTTGTTGGATAAGCTTTAGTTAATGGATATGTAATGTTGTTCATGAGAGTCCACTATCTCTATAGTGATTTCCCATCTTTCAATGATTCTAATAATCAAATGAAAGTGCCACAACACATGTTTAGATCCAAGATGAGACTTAGGAACTATTCCTAGTTACGTAATGAACTTTTAATCCAAGCAATCAACTTGCGACTTCATTTATAGCTATATACTTTGTCTTTATCACTAAACCAAAGAACTCTTTCTTTGTTTGGAACCTTTCAATTCTTTGCACCTTTGTTCAAGGTAACACTTTACCTTAAAGTGGATTTTGATCGTCTTAGTGCATCTAAAAAACTTGAGTCTGTTAAGCCCTCTAGTTTTAATTCGGACCACCATGTATGCTCACATCCTTAGTGCTTGGGTTAAGAACTTTAAGATTTTTTCAGCGACTCACGTTGAACTTCTCCGAAATATGGTGATCAACATCGGTCTCGTACATTTCATTGCATACATGATTGTCACTCATGCAATCTCTCTTCTTTGGAGTCTATGGGGACTATTAAGAGATACACTCCATGGCTCATCAACATGAGACATCTCTTGAGTTTGCCATGCTAAACGACTTTAGCATCAAATGAATATCGTTCCTTGGGTTAAGTCGAGCATCCTTTTAAATCTATCTATATAGATTTATATCCCCAATTAAGATACTCTTCCAAATCATTCATGGAGGAATGTTTAGACAACTTTATCTTTCTTGATTGTAGCATTGGTATGTAATTCCTCATCCGTAGTATATCAACATATAATACTAGAAATTTCACGATGCTCCCTAATCGACCCTTTTGTACACACTAGAACTCTTACCTCATCGTATGTAACTCGGATCATCATCTTCTATGATGCGTACCTCATCATCATCATCCATGATGAACCCATACCTCCTAGGTATCTTGGCACTATTTCGGACTTACGATTGGTTGTGGTACAATAAGGTCTATCTACTGTGTTCCTCTTATTTGACTTATAGTGTTTTGTGGTTCTTGAACTCTTCAAGATCTATTATCCTCCCACTAGCCCCTTCAATGATAAACACATTTATCTTAGAAGCGGCGTGTTTCATAACAAACACCTTTTTGCTAAGTAGGATTATAGAACATATACCCTAAACTTACTTTAGGATGTCCCACAAATTGTACTTGTCAAATCTTGTCCCAAGCTTATCCTTTGAAACCGTTTCACATAAGTTGGACAACCCCTTATCTTAACATACTTAAGATTAGGAATCCTCCCCATCCATAACTTTTATGGAGTCTTGGGGCGAATTTTGAGGTTACCATTTTCGTAAATATGCGTACCATTTCTAGGACATTATCCCGGAAGGATCTTTGGAATGTCAATAAAATCATTATGGACCGCACCATGTCCAACAAGGTACGATTTTTCATTCAGATACATCAATCAATTATTGCATATCAGGATGTGTCCATTATGAGAAAACTATTTGAGATGATCTAGAAACTTATTGCACAAGTATTTATCCTTGATCTAATCAAAGAATCTTAATACTTTGCCAATTTGTTTCATACGAATTGTTTGAACCTTTCAAATAATTCACACTTGTATTTCAACAAATACATACATTCAACTCTTTGAATGATCATCTCCTTTTCTTATACTAATTTGTTCAATATGCAAAATTATTTTCATGTAAGTCAAGTATACAAAATTTATTAAGTAATATTCGATTCTATACAAAACATTATTATTATAAATAGAACAACAATTGTTCTTAATTATAATACCAAAGTTTTCATTGTCCAACAATAAAATGGAAATAATATTTTTAACAAGAACTCGGAATACAATAACAACTTATTGACTTAATAGATTTTGCAGTAAGCGAGGCTAAACTATAACTTTCTATAGCTAATGCAAAGAACCTTTGCTTCATTTTCCCACATAGGATTACTTATCTTTGTTTGACTTTCTACTTCGCTTGGTCCCTTCATAAATCTATATTTATGATAACCAAAGTCGATATCCAATACCCAAGTAGAACCTTGACTTAAAGAAAAATTATTTCAATCATGAACAAAAAGCAGATTATGGCGAAACTTCACTAAGCTTCTTTGGTTAGCCTCTGCAAGATGCTTCTCGCAGCTTTCTTTCCGGTGTCCGAGCTTATTGCGGTGGAAGCAAACTCCTTTGCTATCCATATCATTTTGTTCTTATTATCCTTTGTTTATGCCTTTCTATTTACCTTCTTTGAATCGTTCTTCTTTTTCGGAAGATCCTTTGGCCCCTACCAAGAAGACTTGGTCTTTCTTGGTTGGAAAGTGACTCTCAACATTTTTCAACATGTTAAGCAAATCGGGGAGGCCGATATCTAGCTTGTTCATATGAAAATTCACAACAATTGTGAAAGGAGTCCGGAGAGTGAGTGCAAGATCAAATCTTGGCTCAACTCACCATCCATGACAAAACCAGTTGTCCTAATTGATCAATCAAATTGATTATGTTAAGAACTTTTTTATGCATACTATAGTGCCATTGGCCATTCTAGATCGGAAGAGCTCCTTAGATATCTCGATATCTATCGGTCCCCACTTTCCTCACCATCAACTACTTGATGTGTGGGAATATAGTAGAAGCATCCATAGTTTCATCGCCGATGGCGAAGCTCGTTACTCATAGATGCGAGCATGATGCATTGAGCCAATGTGCATTATCTTGCCACTTTCTAAAAGTAGCAATGTCTTCCTCGGAGGTATTATCTCGCAACCATTGCGAGGATAGGCGTATTAAGGACATAAGATAGCTTTTTCAAACCATGAGAACTATTCTCAAATTCCTTAACCAATCCGTTTAATTTGGTCTCAAGTTAATTTAGCATCTAATATGCTTCATGATGATAGTAATTTTAGACATTGTAAAATTTCGTAAATGAATTTGTAATTAACAACATTTTAACATACATTCTTTTATTAATTACCAAAATAATTTAGGTCTTGTTTTAAATTGGTATCTCCGCTATTTTCTTCAAACTATATTACCTCACTTATATAGTTTAAGCAAAATCTAATTAAAGATTTGCTAGTGAGAATAAGGATCCCATTTCAAATGTATATAGCCTTGTGGTGACACAAAAACTATATATAAATAAATAGGTAGACAACTTTTGTCAATTACATCAACTATGTAACTCCTTGTATTTTGCCTCTTAGATTATTTTGATCAAGTGGTGGCACATCAAGAATCAAAATTATCCAAGTTAAGTCCGACCTAGCACTCCATATATTCAAAAAAGAAAAATATCATCCTTGTGGTGACACAACAAAACAATATTGTTCAATTTTACGTATAAGCATCAAATGTGATAAATTAACATCTTAAATACTTAATACTTGCCTTGTGGTGACACAACAAACTCATATTAAATATTTAATACTCTATTAATTTTATCATGTTAGAAAGGCGACGTTCGATATTCCAAATATCTTTGAACGCTTAGGACTTAATATAAAAATTGAGGGTTTGTTATTAATTTGTCTCATCTTGTTTAGCGGCATTTATTATATATATATAAAATACGCGTTATATTAATGAACATGCGAAGCATGTTTGCATAATATATAATATATATAGTATAAGCATGCACATATAGAATACTATATTCTACTAGGATTGATTATGGACTTTTATTCTAGTTTGGTTCACTAGAGCCACCAAGTGAACTAAAAGGTCAAACCCCAGGGTGCAAGAAATAATATTTAAATATAACTATTACATTTAAACTCGGGCTCCATTATAAACGGGTCTTCAAGCGCTCCTTGTCCCTTGATCTCTCATTCTTCAAAATTAATTCTAAATATTCCTATTACAAAACTATTTAAAATAAATAGAAACCTTGATCGTGATCGAAGGGAAGTACATGAGGGGAATAGAATTTACATTAAGAAAAATAGAGAAAACGAGGCAGTGCGTGAGACCCCATTTAATAAAACCCATACATTCATGCATCCAACTAAAATAAAATCCAATCACATTGGTCAATAGTCCATAATCAATCCCATTTATTATCATACACATCATCATATGCATCAATAAATAACATTCATCTTATGAATAATAAACATTTAATATATATATTGATATCATTTAATGGGCAAATTTAGTTAGTATAAAATCTATTTTTGAATCAAAATAAACTCCTTTATTTTAATCCAAATTTAAATCAAAATAAAACTATTTTATTTTAATTTATCCTATTTTGAATAAAATAAACTATTTTATTTTAATCAAAATCTTTAATCAAAATAAACTCCTTTATTTTAATTAATTATGGAATCCAATTCCATGTAATAAAAAATATTAAAGGAAACACGGATTATCTTTCCTATTCACAAATAAACTCCTTTATTTTGAATAATATGAAATCTTATTTCATATCTAAACAAACTCCTTTATTTAAGGAAAGATGGATTTACTTCCCTATTCACAAATAAACTCCTTTATTTTAGAAAAAATATATAATCCAATTTCAACTCCAATTTGTTATCATGGAATCCAATTCCAACTCTAATTAGTTAGCATGAAATTTTAATTTTAAAATTAAAATAAATCTTTTATTTTAATATTAAAATAAACCTTTTATTTTAAGATTAAAATAAATCTTTTATTTTAATTATAAAATTATTAAAATTAAAATAAAACTTTATATTTTAATATTAAAATAAACCTTTTATTTTAAAATTAAAATAAACTTTTTATTTTAATTATATAATAATTAAGAATATATATATATATATATATATATATTCGTAATATATATTATATATATATATATAACTATAATATATATATATATATATATATATATATATATATATATATCCATGTACCTTATATATAAAAAAAAACTGCTGCCTTTTTTTTTTTGAACCTACCGTAATCTTTGCTTAATCTTATTCTTGCTAACTTCAAAAAAAAAACTTGGCCTGCTTCAAAAAAAATGCTTTTCGTTTTTTTTTTTTTTTTTTTTTTTTTATGTTGCTGACTTCGGTCATGTTTCTTACCAGTAGATTAAACTTAGTACATCACCATGCTAGCCACGTGATAACAACTAACCAAGCAACCAGATTTTCGGTTTTCAAAAAAAAAATTGCAACGGTTTTTTTTTTTTTTTTTAATAAATTTTATACAATAAAATTATGCCCAATTAAATTGTTCTAAACACATATCAAAATACATATCAAACTAAAACAATTAATAATTCGCATAAAGGTTTGGCTCTGATGCCACTGTTAGGTTTGTAATATTCATAACGCAATCAAATTGCATAAATTAGCGGAAGCGTGAAAAAATCAGAGTTTTAAAAATTTACAAACCATATACCCGGATCATCCTTTATGCATAATTATTAATTAAACGAAAAGATAAAGAATAAAATCATACCCTTGAAGATCGAGCTTCCTCAGGTACAAGTTCACCTCCAATCCTTTTCGCTCAACTTGAATCCACGGGTTTGGTTCCTTCCTTTGATCAACGTTAGCCACCCAAATGTTTGGCCTCTAGAGGTGATCCACCAAGGAAGAAGAAAATTCAAGAAGAAGGTGGTTGGCTAAACCCTAGTTTTTCTATCTCTATGTAAAAAGGTGTACTCCCAACAACTTGGAATTATTACGTAGTTGTTAAAAGTCAACAACCCATACCACCCATAATACGACTCCTCTAATTAATAGATGTGGGCAACCCACCTTAACAATTAAGGAATTTGGTTTTATTTAATTAATTAAATTCTTTTAATTAATTAAGCTCGTAATCTTATTAGGGATAATTAATTAAACTCCTTTAATTAATTTTCCTTCCTAATCCAATTAGGAATAAATGAGAGTACTTATATTAAATTAATTCCTAAACTCTTTTAGAAATTAAAATAATAATAATTGTAATAATATTAATAAGACTCCTCTTATTAATTTATATTTAATATTTCTAAAATATTAAATAATAAATATTAAGCTATTTAATTTATTCTATCACTATAGATTAAATTAAATATACTTAAATATATTATTACGATTATGCCATTAACTTCTTAAATAATTATTCTTCCTTTTATGGTGTGACCCTTTAGGTTCTCCATATTAATAGGTTGTGAATAAATCAATTAGAACAATTCTAATCTTATTTAAATAAATAAATTAAACAATTAATTTATTTAAATAAATAATATTTATTCTACAATAGGGATAAGCCTCCCTAATGATCAACGACTTTCCGGATAATATAGATTTCAACATTAATCATTAAAGAACCTTTGAGTAAATAGTTACTGTGACAATTCAATCCTTCCATCATACAATGTCCCAATTAAATATAAGACATGGAATTATCACAAGTCTTATTTTATTTAATTATATGTATTTTGATCCTTAAATGCACAACTCAAATAATGCAAATTAGAAACTCCTTTCTAATTTCATTTTGCCTTGCCAAGGACTCTTGGGTTGTCATTTATCGAATCACATAGGACATTTCTCTTCTTTTATTAGAAGTGGTAGATTCTTTATTGATCATACATTATCTCCATGTACAACTTATTATACCCAAGCATACCCTTTGATATACCCTAAGGGTCTTAAGGAATAAGTCAAAGTATAACTCATCATACACAAGATACTATGATGATCTCAAGTCCAAGGATTACTTCAGACTACTATCACTACAGAATTCCTATCGACAGCAAATAAAACTCCATTAGGTATTCCTTAGCGAGCCACGTCAAATGAACTTATTCTCCAATAAGCACCTACATACTTGCTTTAGTGTCTCCACACAAATGATCATGAGATCAATCATCCTCATCCAATGAGCAAGCAACGTATGTACCAATCTATCCGGATTCACTAATCCCCAATTTAGTAATCCAACGATTGGGAACTATTTTAGTTTTAAGCTTTCAAAGAATTTAGATCTCATTAGAATGATCATCATCATTATTCTAAAAGCATTGCTTAAAACTATGGGTTTATCACATATTATAAAACGAAAGATCATGTAGATAAT
The DNA here is from genome assembly GCA_020205615.1 of Panax quinquefolius. NCBI lineage: Eukaryota > Viridiplantae > Streptophyta > Magnoliopsida > Apiales > Araliaceae > Panax > Panax quinquefolius. Next base: position 62,357,199 of record CM035171.1, on the reverse strand, counting down.
TAAAAGCCTTTAATAAATTAATACTTTTTATTAATAAATGAATAAGATTGTTACAAAGTATATGCTTTATCATCAAACATGATTGGCTTGTGTGCATACTACTTTCACTTTGTATTGCTAAAGTCTTATTCGAACAACAATCAATGGAAGTGTGATTAATCTAGTTATAACTAATTATCATAGCAAGTAAATGGATGACGAATGTTAATCGGAGGAATTACAAGCTAAGGTTACAACTTTTCCCTACACAGGGATTTTTTCAAACACCTGGCGTGCTATACTTCACCAAACTACCTACCCTTCTCTCTTTGTTCTTAATGGTCACGACAAATTTTCGGCCAAGACCACACAAGTGCTCATACACCTCTGTCGAGATACGCACAAACATATCCTCTCCAGTTCCACCCGATAGAGAATATAACAGGAAAGAACATCCAAGCTAGGTGATAATCTTACACATGTCTATGCGAATTAACCTAACAAGGATTTATGCATAAGTTCTCAATCAGGTCAAATGTGGCGCACATATTTATGTCTATTCTACACACAACTTATGTAGTCAAAACCCATAATCACATGTCAATATATTTAGGTGTAAATCTACAATCCTTCTTTCAATATCATGTACACTACCAAAATCATCACTAATGTCTTAGCGAGAATCATTAAGCATGAATATATTTAACCAAACCATATAGTGCCAACCAAAGAGATAAGACAATAATTTTAAATAACAAAGGGTTCCATTATAACCTTAGAGCCAATACTTAGTTCATAGCTATTGAACAAAATATAAGTAGCAATAAAGACAACATTTATGGACTACAAAATCAGAGGAAATAAATAAATAAGAATAAACTTTGTCGAGGTTCTTCAGTCTCCAAGCATTTCGCTCCTCTCAAGCTTTCCAATCTGTTAGCTTACTGCTCTTGATGCTCCAAAGAAATCCCAGACTTCTCCCTAATCTATCTAATCTATATTTACATATATTAACTAAGAACTAAAGAGAGAAATTATAGAAGAAAATAATGAATTATTCTATTCTATATTAATCTATCCTAATATATCTCTCTATATGTATTACAAAGACTGGCCTTCATATATATATATATATATATATATATATATATATATATATATATATATCTTTTTTCTTCTTTAGCTAGGTCAAAAGCTAGCCTTCTCTGCCTGGGCACCGAAGGTCATGCTGCGACGCCACGTCAACTTGGAAAACACCGGAGCTCACGCTGTGACTCGAGTCCATAAAGGAACAGTGGCGCTGCAGTGCCAGGATGACATCAGCAAGACAGGAGAGTGGCACTGCGGCGTGAGCACAAGGCTTGGTATTGGCGTCGCCGCGCCAATGTATGTAATTTATCTGTTTTGTCCCCTGAAAGTTAGAAAAGTCCTGTAAAGCCCTGCAATATGTCCATTAAGCATAATAATACAATAATAATATAAAACTATATAAAATCTACGAAGATCAGGCAACTATTTAAGCCATAACGTATCTGATTCGCGGGTGATGTTAGATCCATAACATCTAGAGGCTCGAATTTGGTGTTTTTAAAAAATATGGAAAATTTTGTTTTGTCGACTGACAACCAAATGTCAGATCTTGTAGATCTCTGGTTGTTAATGATTTTTGTGTTTTTAATGTTTGAACATGTAGTGTTTTTAATGTTTGAACAACCAAATGTCACATAATCATGGTCAAACACCATTATTTTTCGAAAACTATCTATCATCTAGTATGTAGGCTAGGATGGAGGTGAAATTTCTGAAGTTAAAGCAGGAGAACATGACAGTTGCAGAGTATGCTGCAAAGTTTAATGAGTTGGATAGGTTCGCTTCACATCAGATGGATATAGAGGCTAAGAAGGCAAGGAGGTTTGAGCTGAGATTAAAACCATGGCTCTACAACAAGGTGGCAGTGTTGCAGATAAACACTTTTGCAACACTCATGGAAAAGGATATCATAGCCGAAGAGGGGACTGAGGCCATGAGCCTCTATAACTAGGAGAAAAGGAATAAGGGAAAGGTCGAAGGAGCTGTGAAGGTGGAAAGTAATAGTGGAAATAGGGGTGAGAAAAGGAAGGGGAACAATTTTAGGAATATTCAGGTGAAACAGGAAGGTGTAAAGAAACAAGTAGTTCAGTGTGGGAACTGTGGGAAGAATCACTCTAGTGAGTGTCTGAAGGGTAAGTTTGTATGTTATAAGTCTGGGCAGAAGGGACATATCTCTCCCAACTGCCCCAACCCAAGGATGAACAGTGGGTATTTTCTGTGTGGGTCTAAGGAGCATAAGGTGAAGGATTGTCCAAAGAAGACAATAGAGGCATGCCGTGTAACCACGGGAAAAGGCAGTGGGACTCTGGCTATCACAGGACTAACTTCATCAAACAAGCCAACAAAATCAACCGCGATAATGTTCAACATGACAGTCCAGGTGAAAGTAGTATGCACACAAGCCAATCATGTTTGATGATAAAGCATATACTTTGTAACAATCTTATTCATTTATTAATAAAAAGTATTAATTTATTAAAGGCTTTTAATTATCTACATGATGCTGTTTTATAATATGTGATATACCCATAGTTTTAAGCAATGCTTTTAGAATAATGATGATGATCATTCTAATGAGATCTAAATTCTTAGAAAGCATAAAACTAAAATAGTTCCCAATCATTGGATTACTAAATTGGGGATTAGTGAATCCGGATAGATTGGTACATACGTTGCTTGCTCATTGGATGAGGATGATTGATCTCATGATCATTTGTGTGGAGACACTAAAGCAAGTATGTAGGTGCTTATTAGAGAATAAGTTCACTGAACGTGGCTCGCTAAGGAATACCTAATGGAGTTTTATTTCATCTGTCAATAGGAATTCTGTAGTGATAGTAGTACAAGTGATCCTTGGACTTGAGATCATCATAGTATCTTGTGTATGATGAGTTATACTTTGACTTATTCCTTAAGACCCTTAGGGTATATCAAAGGGTATGCTTGGGTATAATAAGTTGTACATGGAGATAATGTATGATCAATAAAGAATCTACCACTTCTAATAAAAGAAGAGAAATGTCCTATGTGATTCGATAAATGACAACCCAAAGAGTCCTTGGTTAAAGCGTAATGAAATTAGAAAGGAGTTTCTAATTTGCATTATTTGAGTTGTGCATTTAAGAGTCGAAATACATATAATTAAATAAAATAAGACTTGACAAAGAATTCCATGTCTTATATTTAATTGGGACATTGTATGGTGGAAGGATTGAATTGTGCAGTAACTATCTACTCAAAGGTTCTTTAATGATTAATGTTGAAATCTATATTATCCGGAAAGTCGTTGATCGCTAGGGAGGCTTATCCCTATTGTAGAATAAATATTATTTAAATAAATTAATTGTTTAATTTATTTATTTAAATAAGATTAGAATTGTTCTAATTGATTTATTCACAACCTAGGTTTAATATGGAGAACCTAAAGGGTCACACCATAAAAGGAAGAATAATTATTTAAGAAGTTAATGGCATAATCGTAATAATATGTTAAGTATATTTAATTTAATCTATGGTGATAGAATAAATTAAATAGCTTAATATTTATTATTTAATATTTTAGAAATATTAAATATAAATTAATAAGAGGAGTCTTATTAATATTATTACAATTATTATTATTTTAATTTCTAAAAGAGTTTAGGAATTAATTTAATATAAGTACTCTCATTTATTCCTAATTGGATTAGGAAGGAAAATTAGTTAAAGGAGTTTAATTAATTATCCCTAATAAGATTAGGGAGCTTAATTAATTAAAAGAATTAATTAATTAAAACCCAATTCCTTAATTGTTAAGGTGGGTTGCCCACATTTATAAATAAGAGGAGTCTTATTATGGGTGGCATGGGTTGTTGACTTTTAACAACTACGTAATAATTCCAATAGTTGGAAGAGTACTCCTTTTCTATAGAGATAGAAAACTAGGGTTTGATCCAAATACCCATCTTCTTGAATTTTATTCTTCCTTGGTGGATCACCTCTAGAGGCCAAACATTTGGGTGGCTAACGTTGATCAAAGGAAGGAACCAAACCCGGTGGATTCAAGATTGAACGCGAAAGGATTTGGAGGTGAACTTGTACCTGAGGAAGCTCGATCTTCAAGGGTATGATTTATTCTTTATCTTTTCGTTTAATTAATAATTATGCATAAAGGATGATCCGGGTATATGGTTTGTAATAATTTTTAAACTCTGATTTTTACACGCTTCCGCACTTTTATGCAATTTGATTGCGTTATGAATATTACAAACCTAACAGTGGCATCAGAGCCAAACCTTTATGCGAATTATTAATTGTTCAGATTTGATATGTATGTTGATATGTGTTTAGAACAATTTTATTGGGCATAATTTATTGTATAAAATTTAATTAATAAAAAAAAAAAAAAGGATCTCATGTTGCCGTTTTTTTTTTTTAAAAGTTTAAGTGTTGTGCACAGTTTTCAAGTAAAAAAAAAAACTGCACGACAAAAAGTTCTTAATGGCAGCAGGATATTTCAAGGAAGTAATTATATGGGCCGGTTTTTCATGACCCACGGAATTAAAAGCAACAGAAAAAACCGGAAAAGAAACTAGCTGTCAAGTAGCACGGAAATCATGGCTGTAAGACATCTAAGGATTGCACGGATTATGGTTATATATATATATAATATGTATTACGAATATATATAATAGTTATATATATATTCTTAATTATTATATAATTAAAATAAAAAGTTTATTTTAATTTTAAAATAAAAGGTTTATTTTAATATTAAAATATAAAGTTTTATTTTAATTTTAATAATTTTATAATTAAAATAAAAAGGTTTATTTTAATCTTAAAATAAAAGGTTTATTTTAATATTAAAATAAAAGATTTATTTTAATTTTAAAATTAGAATTTCATGCTAACTAATTAGAGTTGGAATTGGATTCCATGATAACTAATTGGAGTTGAAATTGATCTTTCCTTAAATAAAGGAGTTTATTTAAATATGAAATAAGATTTCATATTATTCAAAATAAAAGAGTTTATTTGTGAATAGGAAAGAGAATCCTAATTTCCTTAAATAAAGGAGTTTATTTAGATATGAAATAGGATTTCATATTATTCAAAATAAAAGAGTTTATTTGTGAATAGGAAAGAATATCCGTGTTTCCTTTAATAAAGTTTTTTTTTTATACATGGAATTGGATTCCATAATTAATTAAAATAAAAGAGTTTATTTTAATTAAAGATTTTTTTTTTTACATGGAATTGGATTCCATAATTAATTAAAATAAAAGAGTTTATTTTAATTAAAGATTTTTTATATACATGGAATTGGATTCCATAATTAATTAAAATAAAAGAGTTTATTTTGATTAAAGATTTTGATTAAAATAAAATAGTTTATTTTATTCAAAATAGGATAAATTAAAATAAAATAGTTTTATTTTGATTTAAATTTGGATTAAAATAAAGGAGTTTATTTTGATTCAAAAATAGATTTTATACTAACTAAATTTGCCCATTAAATGATATCAATATATATATTAAATGTTTATTATTCATGAGATGAATGTTATTTATTGATGCATATGGTGATGTGTATGATAATAAATGGGATTGATTATGGACTATTGACCAATATGATTGGATTTTATTTTAGTTGGATGCATGAATGTATGGGTTTTATTAAATGGGGTCTCACAGACTGCGTCTTCTCTAATTTTTTCTTAATGTAAATTCTATTCCCCTCCTATGTACTTCCCTCGATCACGATCAAGGTTTCTATTTATTTTAAATAGTATTGTAATAGGAATAGTTAGAATTAATTTTAGAAAATTAGAGATCAAAGGAGCAAGCAAGAGATGTGAAGACCCGTTTGTTATGGAGCCAGGGTTTAAATGTAATAGTTATATTTAAATATTATTTCTTGCACCCTAGGGTTTGACCTTTTGGTTCGCTTGGTGGCTCTAGTGAACCAAACTAGAATAAAAGTCCATAATCAATCAAGGTAGAATATAGTATTCTATATGTGCATGCTTATACTATATATATATATATATATTATGCAAACATGCTTCGCATGTTCATTAATATGACGCGTATTTTATATATATATGTGCATGTGCTGTAAAACAAGATGAGACAAATTAATAACAAACCCTCAATTTTTATATTAAGTCCTAAGCGTTCAAAGATATTTGGAATATCGAACGTCACGCTTTCTAAGCATGATAAAATTAATAGAGTATTAAATATTTAATATGAGTTTGTTGTGTCACCACAAGGCAAGTATTAAGTATTTAAGATGTTAATTTATCACATTTGATGCTTATAAAGAAAATTGAACAATATTGTTTTTTGTTGTGTCACCACAAGGATGATATTTTCTTTTTGAATATATGGAGTGCTAGGGTCGGACTTAACTTGGATAATTTTGATTCGGATGTGCCACCACTTGATCAAAATAATCTAAGAGGCAAAATACAAGGAGTTGTATAGGTGATGTAATTGACAAAAGTTGTCTACCTATTTATTTATATATAGTTTGTTGTGTCACCACAAGGCTATATACATTTGAAATGGGATCCTTATTCTCACTAGCAAATCTTTAATTAGATTTTGTCGAACTATATAAGTGAGGTAATATAGTTTGAAGAAAATAGTGGGAGATACCAATTTAAAACAAGACCTAAATTATTTTGGTAATTAATAAAAGAATGTATGTTAAAATGTTGTTAATTATAAATTCATTTATGTAATTTTACAATGTCTAAAATTACTATCATTTGAAGCATATTAAATGCTAAATTAACTGGAATCAATTAAACGGATTGGTTAAGGAATTTGAGAATAGTTCTCATGGTGAAAAGCTATCTTATGTCCTTAATACGCCTATCCTCGCAATGGTTGCGCATAATGCCTCCGAGGAAGAGATTGCTACTTTTAGAAAGTGGCAAGATGATGCACATTGGCTCAATGCATCATGCTCAGATCCATGAGTAACGAGCTTCAGCGTTAGCATGAAACTATGGATGTTTCTTATTATATTTCGCACATCAAGTAGTTGATGGCGAGGAAAGTAGGACTGATAGATATCAGATATCTAAGGAGCTCTTCCGATCTAGAATGGCCAATGACACTATAGTACAGACAAAAAGTTCTTAACATAATCAATTTGATTGATCAATTAGGACAACTGGTTTTGTCATGGATGGAGAGTTGAGCCAAGATTTGATCTTGCACTCACTCCCGGACTCCTTTCACAATTGTTGTGAATTTTTCATATGAACAAGCTAGATATCAGCCTCGCTGATTTGCTTAACATGTTGAAAAATGTTGAGAGTCACTTTCCAACCAAGAAAGATCAAGTCTTACTGGTAGGGGCCAAAGGATCTTCTAAAAAGAAGAACGATTCAAAGAAGGTATATAGAAAGGCAAAAACAAAGGATAATAAGAACAAAACTGATACGGATAGCAAAGGAGTTTGCTTCCACTGCAATAAGCCTGGACACTAGAAAGAAACTGCGAGAAGCATCTTGCAGAGGCTTACCAAAGAAGCTTAGTGAAGTTTTGGTTATAAATACAAATTTGTTAATGATTTAAAATAAATTTTTCTTTAAGTCAAGGTTCTACTTGGGTATTGGATACCGACTTTGGTTATCATAAATAAAGATTTATGAAGGGACCAAACAGAAGTAGAAAGCTAAACAAATATAAGTAATCCTATGTGTGGGAAATGAAGCAAAGGTTGGAACATTAGCCATAGAAACTTATAGTTTAAGATCGCTTACGCCACGCGCAAATATATTAAGTCAATAAGTTGTTATTGTATTCCAATTCTTGTTAGAAATATTATTTCCATTTTATTATTGGACAATAAAAAATTTTGGTATTATAATTAAGAACAATTGTTGTTCTATTTATAATAATAATGTTTTGTATAGAATTGGAATATTACTTAATAAATTTTGTATACTTGACTTACATGAAAATAATTTTGCATATTGAACAAATTAGTATAAGAAAAGGAGATGATCATTCAAAGAGTTGAATGTGTGTATTTGTCGAATACAAGTATGAATTATTTGAAAGGTTCAAACAATTCAGAAGTGAAACAAATTGACAATGTATTAAGATTCTTTGATTAGATCAAGGAATAAATACTTGTGCAATAAGTTTCTAGATCATCTCAAATGGTTTTCTCATAATGGACGCCTCTCGATACATAATAATTGATTGATGTATCTGAAAGGAAAAATCATACCTTGTTGAACATGGTACGGTCCATAATGATTTTACCGACATTCCAGTATCCTTCTAGGGTTATGTCCTAGAAATGGTCGACATATCTACAAAAGGGTAACCTCAAAATCCAGCCCCAAGACTCCATAAAAGTTATGGACAGGGAGGATTCCTAATCTTAAGTATGTTAAGATAAGGGGTTGTCCAGCTTATGTGAAAAGGTTTCAAAGGATAAGCTTGGGACAAGATTTGACAAGTACAATTTGTGGGACATCCTAAAGTAAGTTTAGGATATATGTTCTATAATTCTACTTAGCAAAAGGTGTTTGTTGTAAAACACGTTGCCTTCTAAGATAAAGGTGTTTATCATTAAAGGGGCTAGTGGGAGGATAATAGATCTTGAAGAGTTCAAGAACCACAAAATACTATAAGTCAAATAAGAGGAACCTATAGATAGACCTATTGTACCACAAACCAATAAATCGTAAATCTGGAATAGTACCGAAGATACCTAGGAGGTATGGATTCATCATGGATGATGATGATGAGGTACGCATCATAGAAGATGATGATCCAGAGTTACATACGATGAGGTAAGAGTTCTAGTGTGTACAAAAGAGACAGTGGGAGCGTCGTGACATTTCTAGTATTATATGTTGATATACTACGGATAAGGAATGACATACTAATGCTACAATCAGTAAAGATAAAGTTGTCTAAACATTCCTCCATGAATGATTTGGGAAGAGTATCTTAATTGGGAATAAAATCTATATAGATAGATACAAGAGGATGCTCGACTTAACCCAAGGAACGTATATTCATTTGATGCTAAAGTCGTTTAGCATGGCAAACTCCAAGAGATGTCTCATGTTGATGAGCTATGGAGTGTATCTCTCTTAATAGTCCCCACAGACTCCAAAAGAGAGATCTCATGAGTAACTATCATGTATGCAATGAAATATACGAGACCGATGTCGATCACCATATTCGGAGAAGTTCACTCGTGAGTCGTTGAAAACATCTTAAAGTTCTTAACCAAAGACTAAGGATGTGATCATATTCATGGTGGGTCTTAATTAAAACTAGAGGGCTTAAATGAGACTCAAGTTTTTTTCGCATGCACTAAGATGACAGAAAAATCCACTTTAAGGTAAAGTGTTACCTCGAATGTTGGTGTAGTGAATTGGAAAGGTTCCAAACAAAGAAAGAGTTGTTGGTTTAGTGATAAAGACAAAGTATATAGCTATAAATGAAGCTGCAAGTTGATTGTTTGGATTAAAAGTTCATTTCAGAACTAGGAATAGTTCCTAAGTCTCATCTTGGATCTAAACATGTGTTGTGACACTTTCATTTGATTATTAGAATCATTGAAAGATGAAAATCACTATAGAGATAGTGGACTCTCATAAACAACATTACATATCCATTAACTAAAGCTTATCCAACAGCAGGATAATCGTCACTTAGAGAAGAAGAGTATGAGTTACCATGACGATTGGCTTTAGTGCAAGTGGGAGATTGAAAGTAGTATGCACACAAGCCAATCATGTTTGATGATAAAGCATATACTTTGTAACAATCTTATTCATTTATTAATAAAAAGTATTAATTTATTAAAGGCTTTTAATTATCTACATGATGCTGTTTTATAATATGTGATAAACCCATAGTTTTAAGCAATGCTTTTAGAATAATGATGATGATCATTCTAATGAGATCTAAATTCTTAGAAAGCTTAAAACTAAAATAGTTCCCAATCATTGGATTACTAAATTGGGGATTAGCGAATCCGGATAGATTGGTACATACGTTGCTTGCTCATTGGATGAGGATGATTGATCTCATGATCATTTGTGTGGAGACACTAAAGCAAGTATGTAGGTGCTTATTAGAGAATAAGTTCATCGAACGTGGCTCGCTAAAGGAATACCTAATGGAGTTTTATTTTCTGTCAATAGGAATTCTCAGTAGTGATAGTAGTACAAGTGATCCTTAGACTTGAGATCATCATAGTATCTTGTGTATGATGAGTTATACTTTGACTTATTCCTTAAGACCCTTAGGGTATATCAAAGGGTATGCTTGGGTATAATAAGTTGTACATGGAGATAATGTATGATCAATAAAGAATCTACCACTTCTAATAAAAGAAGAGAAATGTCCTATGTGATTCGATAAATGACAACCCAAAGAGTCCTTGGTTAATGCGTAATGAAATTAGAAAGGAGTTTCTAATTTGCATTATTTGGAGTGTGCATTTAAGAGTCGAAATACATATAATTAAATAAAATAAGACTTGACAAAGAATTCCATGTCTTATATTTAATTGGGACATGTATGGTGGAAGGATTGAATATGACAGAAACTATCTACTCAAAGGTTCTTTAATGATTAATGTTGAAATCTATATTATCCGGAAAGTCGTTGATCGTTAGGAGGCTTATCCTATTATAGAATAAATATTATTTAAATAAATTAATTGTTTAATTTATTTATTTAAATAAGATTAGAATTGTTCTAATTGATTTATTCACAACCTAGGTTTAATATGGAGAACCTAAAGGGTCACACCATAAAAGGAAGAATAATTATTTAAGAAGTTAATGGCATAATCGTAATAATATGTTAAGTATATTTAATTTAATCTATGGTGATAGAATAAATTAAATAGCTTAATATTTATTATTTAATATTTTAGAAATATTAAATATAAATTAATAAGAGGAGTCTTATTAATATTATTACAATTATTATTATTTTAATTTCTAAAAGAGTTTAGGAATTAATTTAATATAAGTACTCTCATTTATTCCTAATTGGATTAGGAAGGAAAATTAGTTAAAGGAGTTTAATTAATTATCCCTAATAAGATTAGGGAGCTTAATTAATTAAAAGAATTAATTAATTAAAACCCAATTCCTTAATTGTTAAGGTGGGTTGCCCACATCTATAAATAAGAGGAGTCTTATTATGGGTGGTATGGGTTGTTGACTTTTAACAACTACGTAATAATTCCAATAGTTGGAAGAGTACTCCTTTTCTATAGAGATAGAAAACTAGGGTTTGAGCCAAATACCCATCTTCTTGAATTTTATTCTTCCTTGGTGGATCACCTCTAGAGGCCAAACATTTGGGTGGCTAACGTTGATCAAAGGAAGGAACCAAACCCGGTGGATTCAAGATTGAACGCGAAAGGATTTGGAGGTGAACTTGTACCTGAGGAAGCTCGATCTTCAAGGGTATGATTTATTCTTTATCTTTTCGTTTAATTAATAATTATGCATAAAGGATGATCCGGGTATATGGTTTGTAATAATTTTTAAACTTTGATTTTTACACGCTTCCGCACTTTTATGCAATTTGATTGCGTTATGAATATTACAAACCTAACACCAGGATACCGTGGTAGCTGGTGATGGAACTCCAAGTATTATAAGAATAACTTTTATTTTCGTATATATATGATTTTCCTATATATAGCAAATTATTTTATCAAGAAATTTTGAAGGAGGAATTTGAGTTCTTTTAGAAATCAAATTTATGTTTAATCAGATAGACAAGCTTTGCGTTAAATAGTTAAAGATCAGTCTGATCGAATCTGATCAAGATCTACTTGCAATGACTGTGTATGCTATGTACCCTTATATGTATGAGTTTTAAAATGGTGATTCCGGGGACGAAATCTTTATAAGGGAGGGTGAATGTAATAACCCTATATTTTCTATATAAATAAATAAGAAAATTTGCATATAATTTTATTATTATTATTATTTTAAATGTGAGAATTTCTCGCTTTGATAATGTGTATGTATATTTGTGATAAATAAAAATTTATTTATTTCTGAATAATTACAAATAAATTTTAAAGAATTATTTATCATTAGAAACAATATTTTTATAGTAATTAATTTTATAGTAGAAATGATTTTAGTACTTATTTTCCATGAATTTTTTTATATATTATTTAAATAATATATGAAATTATTATTAGAGTTATTATAATAAATATTTTATTAAATGAATTTATTCAAATTAGTTAAGTTAATTATTTTAATTTAATTAATTATGGTACGTATTTGAAAGATATATCAGATATGGAATTTAAACCCTACTTCTGGATTTGGAATAAGGAGAGAGATTAATTAATATAAATTATTTTTATTTCACTGTTATAAATATGTATTGTATGTACGTATTGATAATGGTTGGTCAATAATGGTGTGACATATCAAAACCCTAGCATTAATTTGTTAAACCCTAACTTGAAACTCAAACCGAAGTTTACGATTGGTAAGAAATTGTGGTACGTGATTAATGACGATTATTATATTATGCTAATTAGGTAAACCCTAATTATTAACTAGAAACCCTAATTTCCAATTTAAAACCCTAATTGCTAAAATGGTAACCCTAATTATTATTTTAGTAAATTATAATGTTAATTAGGAAATCCTAATTGATAATTTGGGGAACCCTAATATTATCAAGAAACTCTATGTATTTAAAACCCTAATTTTCTATTAAAAATCCTAATTTTAATTAGTAATTTCTAATTAAAATTTTATTAAACTTTAAACTTAATTTTTCAAACCCGGGAAATTATTTGGGAAACCTTAAGGTTTAAAATCTAGTGATTAAACCCTAGATTCAAGTACCATGGACAAGAATACCATTAAAATTGCAAGAAAATGACCTAATTACCCTTTTTGTCACATTCTTAGATTTGTTGCTTGCAAATCTTGCCATGTCTTGGAAAGTCACCAACTCTAGATATCCTATGTGCTCAAATCTCAGCAAATCTTATCCATTTTGACACCTTGCGAGTTTAGATTCAATGCATTTAAGTTATATAAATAGGTTAAGAGAAAGAAAAGTGCACATTTTTGCTCATTCATACACTTATACTCATTCAAGACCCTCTCTTTCTCTAACCTACGAATTCTCCTAGCATTTCAGTCCCCAAACCAAGCCCCACTAACACCCATATCAAATCAGAGGCTTAGATTCAAGAGTTTGCTCATAGAAGGTATAAACCCTAATTGAAAAATATGACCTTGATCCTATGTTAGATGTTGTGTTTTAATGTTAAAACATGTTGTATGTAGGGTATAATGATGATCTGGATTGCTAGATGTTAGATCCATAACATCTAGAGGCTCGAATTTGGTGTTTTTAAAAAATCTGGAAAATTTTGTTTTATCGACTGACAACCAAATGTCAGGTCTTGTAGATCTCTAGTTGTGAATGATTTTTGTATTTTTAATGTTTGAACATGTAGTGTGCTATGAGATCTGTGATCTAGAACTTGTAGCAGGACCAGATCATGCTTAGAAAGTCAGATAATCATGCTCAAATACCGTTGACCGAGCTTGACCAAAGAGTTTCTAGGTAACCCAGAAACTCAAAATTAATATTTTAAAGCAAATTTCATTAATTATTTAATATTAATGATATTAGATTTATATAATAATTATATTAGATAAATTAGTTTTAAAATGATTTTAATATTAGAAAAATCATTTTAAATGAAAATATAGAGTTTAAAAATATTTTAAGTTATAAAATATAACTTTCAATATTTAAAGATAAATTTCATTAATAATTTACTATTAAATGATATTAGAGTTATTTAATAATAATATTAAATAAATAGTTTTAAAATGATTTTATTAATTTATAAATCATTTAAAAAGGATATATATGTTTTAAAAAATTTAAGTTATATTTAATTACTTTTAATATTTTAATAAATAATACATTAATATTTAAATATTAATAGTAATTATTTAAAATGATTTTAAATGTTTTAAAAATCATTTAAGGGTAATAAAATGTCTTAAAAATATTTTGAGTTATTATAAATAACTTTAATATTTTTGTAATGGTTTCATTAATAATTTAATATTAATGATAATAGAATTATTTAGTATTTAAATCATTTAAAAATGATTCCAATGTTTGAAAAATCATGATAAATTATAATAATTATTTAAAAATTATTATAAGTCTGTGAAAAATAATATGGCTGATAATTACAGAATAGAGTTTTAGACTCGATAATTACCCAATAAAGCCGTCGGTACACTGATATGTTTCAGAAATTGATCTAGACTTAGATAGTTTGATTAGATACGTGTTTATTTGTGATCCAATAACTGCTAAACTTAAGTGACAATGTGATTAGGTTATGTGTTGACTGCAAATAGCAGTACTGCATGTTATGATATGTTATTCTAATCGAACGAATGATCTTATTAATGATAGTTCTTGATATAAAAGTTAAAACTAAGTTGCATAATTGTAAGCAGCAGCTCAAGCAAGTATCCTACCTTTGCATTTACTTTATGTAATGGATATGAGTAAGAAAGTTTTATAATTATATTATTATTGTGTCAGATTATTACCTCTATTATTATCGATTATGTATCCAATCTTTTGTATTCATACAAGTTCTTAAATTATTCGATCATTGTTTATTAATACAGTACTATTGTACAATCCAGATATTTATTATGTTCGTCAATTTCTAAATATAGTTATACAAGTGTTTTCGCTTGGATAATCATTGTATTTAATCACATGTTGATACATACCTAATGATTTCTAGTATGTATACGTTGACTTAAAAGCCTTCTAAGCTATTTGATTCGGCTAGACACAAACTTAAAAATATTGTTGAATAAGATAGAACTTTATTATTATCCAATCAAATTATTTTTGTTCGGATTCCCGACTAAGTATGAACATCCCGTATATGGGAAAACTTTTGTGCACCAAAGGCGGATAAGATGAACGATAATATCATTCTTGTATGTAGTATTGATCAATACAGGGCATAACGGGCTGATCACCCCCCCCCCCCCCCCGTGCCTGTAAGTTATGACGGTTTGCAGATAAAGTTCTGTTAAACCTTATCGAAAATTGAAAATAATGTTCATAGTTTGTTGACTGATCTCCAGTTCATAGTTTAGTTAAACCTTATTGGTTTAGCTTACTTCACAACTGTTGATTCGTTGTAGAAGTGTCATTCAAAGAAAACATGAAATCCTTTCAGCTAATATTTATTGTTGCTATTACTTGCTGGGTACCCAAATGCTCATTCTTGCTTAATTTAAATGTTTTCAGCCAATTGTGATCAACCTGAAGGTTTAAGTAGAAACAAAGGAAAAGGGAAGCAAACAGAATAAGATTTATGGTATTTTATGTAATAGTTAAACTTTATTAAGACAATGATATCTATTAATTATCATGTAAGGAATGTTTAAAGGTCGCGTACCTGGGATTAGACTCTGATATGTAAATTAAGTTTGATATTTATATTATTGATATTATTTTTAGTATTATTCCGCTCATAGAAATGGTATCATGAAGCACCGAGTTCGGGTTTCAAGTACCTGAATTTGAGGGTGTCACAAGATCAGATTCAGAAAGAAAGGGAAATTGAGTCTGTGGTTTTCGAAAATTGCATATTTAAATTTGATGTTGAAAGTAATATATTCATGATTATATGTAAAGTCCTTATTGGAATACATGTACAATGACTTAGTGGTAGATCAAACTTGTTAGATTGATTTGAGTTTTAATGTTTATCATTCTATAATTGAATGTATAGAAGAAAATATCAGAGCTATTACGTTGATCTATGCCTTGAGATGTAATAGATATGCTTCAATAGAATCGTAGTCTGTCAAGCCAGTCAAGTGATTGTAGAAGCCAATGCAGAATCATAGAGCATCGAGAAATCGTAGTCTGTCTGCTTTGGAGGGCCTCTCCCAGAATCGTAGAGTGGTCGAAACTGCGACGCCCCCAAATCCGGGTATCTTCCAACCAGACAATTGGTGCTACACGCTGCTACAGTTCACACATACATTCAATTGAAATACTTCAAAAGAACGAATATGTCTTATATATATTCCAAACAATATTACCATTCCCCAGGTTCTTTATAACCATTATGTAAGACGCCAACTTTTTATAAATTAAATTAAATTTCCTCTATTTATTATTTTGAAATAGTAAGGGTTGATTTGATTAATGTGGTTAGTTATGGGTAAAATGCGCAAATATTTTAAATAAGCAAGTGGTTATAAAATGTTCATTGTTGTTGGGAATATTCGTTTGGTCATGGAATATTCTTATCGTTTGGGAATATTAAATGCGATGGCGTTAACCTTGTGTGGGCCCCATAACGAAAAGCGATTGGATGAAGAAAATGATAAGTACGAGTTTTTTTTATAAATAACGGCGTAGTTGTTACTATTAATACTGTTGGAAAACCCGGTGGTTAAAACACAGTAATACAAGGTGTTGCACAGTAGCACACGATATTGCACCAATTATTGATTCTTACGTAAGAAGGCACACTCAATAATTGTTACAATAATTACTGTTCAATATTTTATTTTTTTGATTCAATAATTGCTACGTTGATATTTTATATTATTGTTGTTTCAATAATTGTCAGTGCACAGTATTTCCCATTATCAGATCAATAATTCATATTATTTGAATAATAATATTAGATAGCATTATTGGCAATATCTAAGGAAGTTCTGTCTATGGAGGTGTTTGGTCACCTAATTGCGCGTCAGTAAGGAGAAATCCTTCTCGGAAAGCCCCCTCTTTCCTAGGAACGGTTTGGTTGTCATTATTGTGATTCTGTAATATTATTTGTGAATAATTAATTATTGATTTATATGATAAAGAAAATATTTATTTATGTGGATATAAATGGAGGAATTTTTAAAAAAGTGTCAATTGTTGAAAATTGATATTTTTATCTTTTCTAATAAAATAATTCATTTAAATATATTATAATAATATAATAATTGTGTTATTTTTACAATGAATGTGTAATTTATGAATAAATGAGGAGGAGGAGTATTTTTGTTATAATAAATACTAAAAATAGGTTAAACATGTTGGTTGACCTTATTTTTGACTGAAATTTGATGCAAAATCGTCCGTATATGGATTTCGGTCAATTTCTTCTTGGAATTTAGAAAAATTAAACTTACAAAGTTGTAGAGAATTGAATTTACTATGGAATGGACATAAGATTCTAATTTTTCTGATAAAAGGGCTATTTATTATGAATTATTGGAGTTCTGGAATAATTGATTTTTGAAGTTTTAAATATTTTTTAAAAGAAAAACATTTTTTCATTTTGGTGGCCCCCGCATGTGTGGTAAATGAGCCTATTTCAGATGTCAAGAGGTGGGCGTGAATGTTTTTTATAAATATTATTATTTTATTAAATTTTCTACTTTGGTGTTCTAAGCATTTTCTTATAAATAGGATGATTATGTTAGAATTTAAAATCACTCTAGAAACTGAAGTTTTCTCTCTCTGTATTATCGAGTGTATTTTTGTGAGTATTTTGATACTTTGAGTGTTGCTATACGGTGCAAGTTTCCTTCAACACTATATCCGGTATTCCAGTCAGACGTACTGTCCTTTTGAGGTAAGGGATGTTATTATTTTTTATAAACGATAAGATTTTTCTTATGAAATTTTTGTCTTTCTATGTCGAGGTTACTATTCACGTATACGACACTATTCACAAAAAAAAATAAAATTTTCTTTTCTTTGTCCAAGTTGTTACTATCTTTGATTGTATCCATGTTTTGATCTTCATTCTTGAATTTTGCTCCACAATTGATTATTATAAAGTATTTTTGAACTTGGATAAACTAAAGTACGAATCTCTAATCTTTGATCTTTGATCTTATTGGATTCGTTTTCTTTAAGATATTTTTCATCATCCTCAGTCCTAAATGATGATATTACTGAATATCTTTGGCCTGTAGTGCAAAGATGAATGATTAACTGATGAATATCTTTGGCCCGTAGTGCAAAGATGAACAGGTGTTGAGATGAACATGACCAACTGGTGATACAAATGAATATCTTTGGTCTATAGTGCAAATATGAATATTTGATTTAAGATGTATATTGATTGATGTTATCGAGATAAAATATTGATGATGGACTTTTAAATCTTAGAAGATAGTAGAATTCATTCTCTACTTGACTCTTCTAATGGATTGATGTTTCTGCTGCAGTTGTTGATCTAAAACTTGTTGTCTATTATATTCTATCAAAATTTTCCCTGTTGAAGACTAATGATAATTTGTTGTATATTATCTTAGTCATAATATTCTTTACTGGGCTAGTTGAGCTCACCCTTTTCCTTTTTGTTCCATTTTTCTTCTCAAGAGGTGAGAACATAGCAGGAACTAGCCGAGGTATGGAGTGATGGTTCAGGATAGTTGTTTTAGTAGTCCTCACTATTTTTTAAAATAGTGTATCAATAATTGTAATGAGGGCTCCTTTTGAGTGTGTATACTGTCTATTAGACAATATTTGTATTTAAACTCACATTATATGTGTTGTCGTATTTTGAACGACAATTGTATTACTGAAGTTGTATTTGTTTCTGTACCATGTATTTCGCGACTCAGAATGGGTGATGTATACCTTTTTTGGGGGCGTCAAAGTTGGTATCAAAGCTTAGGGATATGGTCTCTGGCAGAGATCGGGGAATAGAACTAGGAGGGGAGAGACGAGTAATCCTTCGTTAGTGTGTCATACCTAGGCTTATTTGGTTGGTCAGTCGGAGCATATGGTTAATATGTTATATGTTAATTTGTTAATTAAACCTTGTTTTGTGGCAGTAGTTGAGAAGGGCAGCTGGAAATATTAGCAATGGAGTGAATGAGACCGTGGAGACACCTTTAATCACCACCTAGGGGAACGTGCAACATGAAGGAAATATTCCTCCTGTAAACAAAATTACCGAACAAATGATGAATGATGGGATGTTTAGAAGCTTTTTGTAGTTCATGCAAAATCAGACGAGGGAGACTCGTGTACAAAATACAGGTGGAAATGATAGCAATGCGCAGCTTGTCACAACAAAGCAGTTCAAAGAGTTGGGACCACCAGAATTTGCGGGAAAGCCCGATCCGATTGAGGCGGAAACGTGGGTTAAACAAATTACCAAGATATTTTATGTCTTGGGATGCACGGAGGAACATAAGGTTCCATTCTCCACCTTTATGTTCTGTGGTGAGGCAGATTACTGGTGGAAATCTGTGAAGCATACCCAGCCTGCCGCACTCAACATGTCTTGGGAAACGTTTCAGAAACTGTTTAACGACAAGTACTTTCCTGAAAGTATTCGTCATATTAAGGAGGTAGAGTTTATTAGACTGGAAAAAAATAACATGACGGTGTCCCTGTACGAATGACGCGGATTTTTCTGAGAGGTCTAAAACCCGAGATTTGGCAATATCTTATCTCTCATAAATTTTCTTTATATTCAGATGCTGTGAACAGGGCTCAATTATTAGAGCGAGATAATGAGAATGTTCAACCAAGGGACCACAACCAAGGTCATAGCGGTGTCAGCGGTCATCAGAGCAATGACAACCAGCGGGGAGGAAAACATTCAGACAAAAGCAGTAACCACTTTGGTGGTAATAGTGGCCATGAACATAGAAGAAGTGAGTCGGGGGGAGATTTCAAAAAGAGAAGGTACAATAATGATAACATAAAGACGTCAGCACAAACATCAGCTATTTGTAGGGGAGGAGAACGAGCACTGGTCGTTTGTTATAAATGCGGGAAAGAGGGACACGTCAGCCCAAACTGCCCATAACAATCCAAGGTGTCTTATAACTGTGGAAAAGAAGGTCATATAGCTAGAGATTATCTTATTGCAAAACCAAGTTCAATGGGGATGGTGACTCCAAAGGTTGTCCCAGACAAGTCAAAGTCAGTGGTTTCGGGAAGGGCGTTTGTTGTGACTGCCAAAAACGCGAGGAACCCAAACGAGGTGATCACGGGTAAGCTAATCATAAACTCTTGCAAAGTTTATACCTTATTAGATACCGATTCTACCCATTTTTTTATCTCTCTTGCTTGTGCTCAACGTTTGAACTTGACTCCGGAGAAGTTAGACCTTGACTTATCTGTTGAGACTTCGTTAGGAGAAACTTTCATTAAATCTACTGTTTATAAATCTTGCTTAATTCAAGTTGGAACCATCACATTACCTGCCGATCTTATTTCTTTGAAAATACTTGCATTTAATGTGATTTTAGGGATTGATTGGTTAACCAGTCATCATGCTAAAATTGATTGTTTTCGTAAGGTTGTTAGTTTTCATATTCCTAACCAACCTGTTATGCTAATTCAAACAACCAAGCCACTAAAGTCAATCACTGTCATATCAAGCCATAAAGCTATTCGTTTATTAAAAAATGGATGTCAAGCTTTCTTAGCCCATGTCACGGACTTGTACAAAAATACGCCAGATTTGAATAATATTTCTGTTGTTAGTGAATTTCCTGACGTATTTCTTGAAGAACTTCCCGGTTTACCCCCAGAACGTGAAGTGGAATTCTTTATTGACCTTGAACCTGGTACAAAGCCCATTTCTAAAACCTCATATCGAATGGCTCCTATTTAACTTCAAGAGTTAAAGGTCCAACTATAGGAGTTATTGGATATCGGTTTCATTCGTCCTATTACATCTCCTTGGGGTGCTCTTGTTTTATTCGTAAACAAGAAAGACGGGAGTATGCGACTTTCTATTGACTACCGAGAATTGAACCATGTCACCATCAAGAATAGGTATCCACTACCTCACATTGATGACTTATTTGACCTGTTGCAAGGAGCACAATTCTTTTCAAAGATCGATCTTCGTTCTGGATATCATTGGCTGAAGATTAAAACTGAGGATATTCCAAAGACTGCCTTCAGAACTCGGTACGAACTGAAGATTATGAATTCCTAGTCATGTCTTTTGGATTGACTAATGCTCCTACAACTTTCATGGATATGATGAATCGTGTGTTCAAGGAATATTTAGATCAGTTTGTTGTTTTCTTTATTGATGACATTCTCATCTATTCCAAAAGCCGTGAAGATCATGAGCACCATTTGAAGCTGGTACTTCAAAGGCGCCGTGATAACAAGCTATATGCCAAGCTGAAGAAATGCGAGTTATGGCTTGAGGAAGTAGCATTCCTTGGGCACGTGGTGTCAAAACATGGAGTATCTGTTGACCCGACGAAGACTGAAGCAATACAAAGTTGGGAGCAACCGAAGTCGGTGGCGATCAAGCACGTAGCTACGGGCTTAATTTGGTTATTATCGAAGATTAGTGGAAGGATTTTTTCGAATCGCTACTCCGTTAACTCATCTGACTCGTAAAGATACAAAATTCGGTTGGAGCGAGGATTGTGAGAAGAGTTTTCAAGAACTCAAGAGTAGACTCATTTCGGCACCTGTTATGACAAAACCATCTGGTTCGGATGGATTTGTTATCTACAGCGATGCTTCAGGAAAAGGGTTAGGATGTGTTCTTATGCAACATGGGAAAGTCATAGAATATGCCTCGCCATAACTCAAAGAATATTAGAGGAATTATCCTACCCATGATTTGGAGTTGGCAGCAGTCGTTTTCGCATTGAAGATCTGGAGACACTACTTGTATAGGGAGAAAGTGGAGATTTATACGGATCATAAAAGCCTCAAATATTTCTTCACCCAAAAGGAACTCAACATGAGGCAACGACGTTGGCTCGAGTTGTTGAAAGATTACGACCATACCATCATTAGCATGAGTTTTAAATCTGCGCGTCAATAATGAATCCACGCTATTTGAAACACTGCACAATAACGGATCACTGAAGCTTGATTGGCCGTCTTGGCGGGGATAACTCGGTGTGAGAATAAGTACATGCCGTTTACAAGGATTAACAATGGAGGCTTAAGTATTTAGTGCTCAAAGATGTATTACCTGTTAATTATAGTTAAACCTTGTATTTATAGCCATTCTCATCTCCCAAGAGTCCCTCTTCGAGTTGGAATAGGACTCCTAAATATGGTAGTTGCCTATATTTGGGTCCAACACAATCTCCTTAAAAAGTGTAAGTAGAATCCCTTTCCAATACTACCTTTGGAGTTGCCTTATCAACATATGATTAGGGTTGGGATCCTTAACCATGTAATCCCCTTATTACGCCCAACTCTGCGTGTGGGCCGTCCGACTGCACAGGTCCAACCCATCAAGCATCATAAGCACTAGCTTGGGCCTCGGTCAAAAGGACGCGAAGACCCGACCCCGACCTCCATGATCACAACCGGATCCCGGCCTATTGGGCTCGGGTATCCGAACCCAAACGTCCTCGACCTCCTGTATGTCTTTGGCTATATCGGCCCAACCTCCTCAATTCCAGCCCAAGCTTACAGCCAACATGAGGGTCGGTAAAACAATCCCAAACATTGGGCCGATATGGCCGAAGACATACAAGAGGTCGAGGACGTTCGGGTTTGGATACTCGAGCCCAATAGGTCGGGATCCGATTGTGATCATGGAGGTCGGGGTCGGGTCTTCGCGTCCTTTGGACCAAGGCCCAGACCGGTGCTTATGATGCTTGATGGGTTGGACCTGTGCAGTCGGATGACCCACATGCAGAGTTGGGCGTAATAAGGGGATTACATGGTTAAGGGTCCCAACCCTAATCATATGTTGATAAGGCAACTCCAAAGGTAGTATTGGAAAGGGATTCTACTTGCACCTTTTAAGGAGATTATGTTGGACCCAGATATAGGCAACTACTATATTTAGGAGTCCTATTCCAACTCAGAGAGGGACTCTTGGGAGATGAAAATGGCTATAAATACAAGGCTTAACTACAATTAACAGGTAATACATCTTTGAGCACTAAACACTTAAGCCTCCATTGTTAATCCTTGTAAACTACTGCATTTTATTCTCACACCGGAAAGTTATTCCTGCTGCACTACCGCCAAGCTTCGTGGTGATCCGTTATTGTGCGTGTTTCAAAGACGTGGATCTCGTGATTGGATGCGCTGTATCAAAAATCATGCTAACATTGGCGCTAGAAGGAGGGCTAGTGCTTTTTTGCAATCACCACCCACTTTTTCGATAGGAGATTATGGCGAGTAAGTAAAATAATGTCTCTACCCAGGAAAAGGCAAAGTCCCAGCAGTCACACCAGACCACACAGGTGAGGGGGTCAGTGAAGACCGCCTAGGGTCCAGGATTCCAGATTTGGAAGAGATACCACCTCCTCCTCTTCAACGAAAACTCTTCCATGGCAGCCATCACACCCCATCTAAGGCTAGTCGTGCGGGTGAGAGCCAATCTCGGGCACTGGAGGTGCATGGAAAGACTCGAGGAGAAGGTAGCCAAGATCAGAGGGAGGTTATCCAGAAATGGAAGATGCAACAGAACAACGACGCCATATTGGCCTTACGCCTCCAACAGGAAGAGCTCGAACAGCAGATGAAGAAAATGAATGGAGAACAGGAGGCATCCTCCAAAAGGCATTAGAATCGGAGCCGATCCCGGTCACCCCGATGGGGAAAGGCGGGAAGAGAAAAGAGCAGAAGAAGAAGTCGTTCGGCTGAGCGCAGATCGGAGCATCCGGACAGATCAGGACAGAGGAGGAGGGATGCATCCCCCAATTACATGAGGGATAGACCCCGATCGTCCCCTCGGAAGGAAGAAGCCGATCCCCTCGCCCGAAGAGTCACCGAACTAGAGAAACTACTAGCAGCTAAGAGTCCGATGGGGACCTCTTCAGGGTGTCCTGGATCGCCCTTCTCACCAGAGATCAACCAAGTTACAACCGATCCGAAGAAAAAGATGCCCCCCATGGACACGTACGATGGGTTAGGGGACCCTTCTGATCATTCGGAAGGGTATGATCGTCTGATGTCATACTACGGACACTAGGACGCGGCCAAATGCCATATGTTTGCCATGACACTGAAAAAGAGCGCCCGGGAATCGATGGGGAGTTTGGCGGCAGGATCGATCGGGTCTTGGAACGATCTTCGGGAGAAGTTCCATGTTCGGTTCGGAAGCAACAGGAGACGAAGAAAGATCACAGCATCCCTCATGCAGGTTTGACAGAAGTTGGACGAAACATTAGGGTAGTACGTAAAGAGATTTTGGGAGGCTATGGGGTCGGTAGCAGAATTGAACTCCCCACAAGCCTTGGGATTCTTCACAACGGGTCTGGACATCGGGAGGTCGAAGAAGCTGGTGAAAGATTTGGTGATCAATCCCCCAGCAGATCTGACCGAGGCCTTCCACCAGGCCGAAGGGTTTATTGCAATAGAAGAAGCCCTGGGTAATTTTAAACCACACTCCCAGTCCTACGAGAAGTCTAAGGATTGGGACAAACAGAGTTATCAACGTTCGGACAACCACCAGTAGAGATCGGATAATCTGAGAAAGAAGAATTATAATGGTGGGGGATCAGGAAGCAGTAGTCCTCCACTGCCCAATCGTAACGTCAGCAAAGTTTATACCCCCTCACTGTAGATTGGTCAAAAATTTTGGAGGAGATGAAGAACCAACCCTTCTACAAACCATGCTCGAGGCGAACCCAGCCCGGAAGAAGGAGTCGGGACAAATATTATGATTATCACCATAGTACCGGGCATGCGACAGAGGCATGAACCCAGCTGATGGACATGATATAAAAGAATGTTCAGAACGGGCAATTGATACAGTATATGGTCGGTCGGGGTAATGCAGCGGCACCTAGAGAAGAAAACAGAAATCAAGATCCGGACACCCAGCCTCCACAAAACCCCCCAGCCCGAGGCGTAATTGAT
Source organism: Panax quinquefolius (assembly GCA_020205615.1). Lineage (NCBI taxonomy): Eukaryota > Viridiplantae > Streptophyta > Magnoliopsida > Apiales > Araliaceae > Panax > Panax quinquefolius. The sequence continues at coordinate 62,332,245 of CM035171.1, read as the reverse complement.
GTTATCTCGGGAGGTTCTGTCGGATGGGTGACGAGAAGGAAGAGAAGCGGGCATCTCGAGGCAATGTTATAGGTTACGGGGTTAACTACTAGAAAGGAGCGGGCATATTTTGGGACATCTATCTCCTTCGCGGACGAAGATTACCTGACGGACCTCATCGAGCTGCATAACGGAGCATTGGTGATAACTGCCTAAGTCGGGACCGTGGACATGAAACGGATGATGATAGATAATGGATCCTCGATCGATATCCTGTACACTCACGCCTACCAGAGGATGGATCTACAAGGGAAGAAGATGGACCTGGGCGGTGAAGGACCTTTGTACGGGTTCATTGGAGATCCGGTGTATTTGTCTGGTACCATCAAACTGCCAGTCAAGTTCGGCACGACACCCAATCAAGTCGAAATAATGGTCAGATTCTTCATCGTCCAAGTGGATTCGGCGTACAACGCGATCCTCGGCAGACCTACCATGGTAGCCCTGCAAACAGTGACTTCTATACCCCACTTCAAAATCAAGTTTCCAACGCCGAACGAGATCGGGGAGGTAAAAGGAGACTTAGACATTGCCCGAAGGTGTTATCGGAACAACTTAATTTCCTCAGGGGGCGGGGTCAGCAAGCAGAAACAGACAATCGCCATTGAAATAGAGCCATTCACTGAGGGTAGCACAGAACCGCTTGCTCTGCCGGTCGAAGAAATCGAAGATATTGAACTGGTTCCAGGGAATTCAGCGAAAATGGTCAAGATTGAGTCGGGGTTAGTAGAACTGTTCAGGATAGGATTGATAGAATTGCTCCAAGTTTATGTAGATATCTTTGCATGGGAACCAAGTGATATGCTAGGGGTAAGCGAATCAGTGGCCCTGCACAAGTTACATGTGGACCCAAACAGAAAGCCAGTCATACAGAAACGGAGGATTTTTTCCCCGGAGAGACAGAAAATAATCGATGATGAAATTGCCAAACTCCTGGAGGCCGAATTCATCTTCGAAATCGATTACCCAGAATGGTTGGCCAACGTAGTCTTGGTCTAGAAGCAGAACGGGAAGTGGAGACTGTGTAACGACTACATGGATCTGAACAGGGCGTGTCCAAAAGACTTCTATCCATTGCCCAACATAGATCAGTTAATAGACGCCACTTCGGGATACGGTATGCTGAGCTTCATGATTGCATTCTCAGGATACCACCAGATTTCAATGAGCAAGGAAGATATCCCGAAGACAAGTTTCATCATGCACCGAGCAATATATGCATATCAGAAAATGACCTTCGGGCTACTGAATGCCGGGGCGACTTATCAGCGAATGATGAACTTCGTGTTCACGAGTAGGGAGGAGTATGGAGGTCAATATAGACGACATGATCGTTAAAAGCATGTCAGTCCGTGACCATCTTCAAGATCTAGAAAACTACTTCGAGACAGTTAGAAGACGCAAACTGAGGTTGAACCCAACCAAGTGCACGTTTGGATTGGGATCGGGGAAATTCCTAGGGTATCTGGTCAGCAAAAGGGGAATCAAAGCAAACCTAGAGAAGATTCAGGCGGTCCTAGATATGAAATCCCCAATGACATATAGGGATGTGCAAAGACTGACAGGTCGGATTGCGGCCCTCTGATGGTTCATCTCCAAATCAGCACAGTGATACCTACCATTTCTTGACACCTTGAAAGGGCCCAAGAACGAGAAAAGCTTTTAATGGACTCCGGAGATCGAAGACACGTTCCAAGGGATCAAACAATATCTATCTTCGGCACCACTACTGATGAAGTCGATCCATTCAGAACCTTTGTATCTATATCTAGCAGCAAGTTCGATGATGGTCGACTCGATGTTGATAACCGCGTAGTCGATCTCAAAGGCACAGAGACGTCGAATTTGAGAGTCAGCGCTCTCAATGGGGACGTCAGCTGGAGCTGTTGGCAATTCGACCTAAACCAGGTCACCGGAGGTGATGGTAGCGGCGCCGGTGAGGATGACAGTTGGGGGCGAATGATCACTAGAATCAGCCATTAGATTGAGGATACACATGAGAAAATTATCGAAAAGGCTAGAATCAGAGAGTTGGTGGAAATGGGATGCTCGCCGGAAATCGCCCTTGCCGGAAAAAGTTGCAGAAATATTTGAAATGGATAAGGGTTCGAAAAACTGACAGTGATGGTTATTAAGGGACTTATATAACACGTCTGGCACGGTTTCCAAGGGCAACTATTTATGGTAGGTGGAGCCCAGTCTTGGAAAAACGTGTACCGGCTCATGTATTGAAGAGAAACCATTTGGGTTCCCAAGACAGTTCATCATTACTGGGAGTGACTATTCAAATTCGCGTCCTTTCAAGTCTCATGTCATAAATATCTTATAACAAGAGACTGGGGGGGCAATGTTCGGGAGTGTTTTACCGACCCTCATGTTGGTCAGAAGTTCGGACCGGAATCCGAGGAGGTTGGTGATATGGTCAAGACATACTGAGGTCGAGGATGTTCGGGTTCGGATATCCGAGCCCAATAGGCTGGGATCCGGTTGTGATCATGGAGGTCGGGGTCGGGTCTTCGCGTCATTTGGACTGAGGCCCAGACCAGTGCTTATGATGCTTGATGGGTTGGACCTGTGCAGTCGGATGGCCCACACGCAGAGTTGGGCGTAATAAGGGGATTACATGGTTAAGGGTCCCAACCCTAATCATATGTTGATAAGGCAACTCCAAAGGTAGTATTGGAAAGAGATTCTACTTGCACCTTTTAAGGAGATTGTGTTGGACCCAAATATAGGCAACTACCATATTTAGGAGTCCTATTCCAACTCAGAGAAGGACTCCTGTGAGATGAGAATGGCTATAAATACAAGGCTTAACTACAATTAACAGGTAATACATCTTTGAGCACTAAACACTTAAGCCTCCATTGTTAATCCTTGTAAATGGCCTGTACTTATTCTCACACCGGAGCTATCCTGCCAAGGTACCGTCAAGTTCTTAATGTGATCCATTATTGTCTTTGGTTTCGGTAGCGTGGATTCTGTGATTGGATGCACAGACAAAACTTGGCGTTAACACCATCCAATATCATCTTGGAAAAGCAAACGTGGTAGCTTACGCATTAAGTAGAATATCATATACGGGTACGAGTGCAATATTGTTAACATAAAGGCCCATTTTATATGACTTGCAAAGGATGGAGATAGAGGTAAAGGTTTCAAGTACCCACGTGATGATATCAAACATACGAGTAGAACCGACTTTAATCGATAAAGTTAAAGCTACTCAAGCTACGGATATGGAGCTGATTCGTATGAAGAAGAAAGTGCAAGAAGGTGCTGTTCCAGAAGCAAGAATCGATGAAGAAGGAATACTTTGAGTCAAATCTAGACTTTTTGTTCCTAACGATTCTGACTTGAAGCATAGAATCATGATGGAGGCACATAACACACCGTTTGTAATCCATCCTGGAATTACCAAAATGTATCTTGATCTTCGACATACATTTTGGTGGAACAATATGAAGAGAGAGATCGCGAAGTTTATCTCGAGGTGTTTAACTTGTCAACGTGTAAAGGCGGAGCATCAAGTGCCAAAGGGTCCATTGCAACCACTTGAGATTCCAAAATGGAAGTGGGAATACGTTACCATGGATTTTGTTATTGGTCTTCCCAAGGTTTCTCAAGGCATAGATGTGATTTGGGTTATTATTGATAGATTAACTAAGTATGCTCATTTCTTCCTGATATGGGAGGCTTATTCCCTTGAACGTCTTGCTCGTATGTATGTAAATAAGATTGTGAGATTGCATGTCATGTCAGTATCCATAGTTTCGGATCGTGACCCAAGATTCACTCCACGATTTTGGGTTAGCTTGCAGAAATCTATGGACACGGATTTATGATTCAGTTCATCATACCATCCTCAAACGGACGGGCAATCAGAGAGGACTATTCAAACTCTTGAAGATCTATTAAGACTCTGTGTCCTAGATTTCAAAGGGAGTTGGGATAAGTACCTACAATTGGTGGAATTCTCCTACAACAGTTATCAGGCAAGTATATGTGTGGATCCATTTGAAGCATTGTATAGACTCGCATTACCTCCAAGCATGTCTCGTGTTCATAATGTTTTCCACATATCTATGCTTCGTAAATATGTGAAAGACCCGAACCACATTATTGATTTAGAACCATATGAGATAGCCGAAGATTTAACGTACGAGGAGGTATCTGTTAAGATCTTGGATAGGAAAGAACATGTCCTACGCACCAAGTTTATACCACAAGTTATGGTTTTGTGGAGAAATCATGCTATTGAAGAAATGACCTGGGAGTTGGAATCATAAATGAAAGCGAGGTATCCTCAACTTTTTGAAACACCAGGTACGTACGTCAATTTAGAGGATGAAATTTCATAAGGAGGGGAGGTTGTAAGACCCCAACTTTTTATAAATGAAATTGAATTTTCTCTATTTATTATTTTGAAATAGTAAGGGTTGATTTGATTAATGTGGTTAGTTAAGGGTAAAATGCGCAAATATTTTAAATAAGCAAGTGGTTATAAAATATTCATTGTTGTCGGGGAATATTAGTTTGGTCGTGGAATATTCTTACTGTCGGGGAATATTCGTATGACGGCGCAACCTTGTGTGGGACCCATAAGGGAAAGCGATTGGATGAAGAAAACAAAAAGTATGAGTTTTTTTTATAAATAACGATGTAGTAGTTACCGTTAATACTATTGGAAAACCCGTTGGTTAAAGCACAGTAATACGCGGTGTTGCACAGTAGCACACATTATTGCACCAATTATTAATTCTTACGTAAGAAGGCACTACTCAATAACTGTTACAGTAATTACTGTTCAATATTTTATTTTATTGATTCCATAATTGCTACGTTGATATTTTATATTATTGGTGTTTCATTAATTGTGACTACACAGTATTTCCCATTATCAGATCAATAATTCATATTATTTGAATAATATTATTAGATAGCATTATTGGCAATGTCTAAGGAAGTTCTGTCTAAGGAGAGGTTTGGTCACCTAATTGCGCGCCAGTAAGGAGAAATCCTTATCGGAAAGCCCCTCTTTCCTCGGAATAACATGGTTGTCATTATTGTGATTCTGTAATATTATTTGTGAATAATTAATTATTGATTTATATGATAAGGAAAATATTTATTTATGTCGATATAAATGGTGGAATTTTTAGAAAAGTGTCAATTGTTGAAAATTGATATTTTATCTTTTCTAATAAAATAATTCATTTAAATATATTATTATATTATAATAATATAATAATGGTGATATTCTTACAATGAATGTGTGATTTATGAATAAATGAGAAGGATGAGTATTTTTGTTACAATAAATACTAAAAACATGTTAAACATGTTGGTGGACCCCATTTTTGACTGAAATTTGATTATAGCCTGCAAAATCGTTCGTATATGGATTTCGGTCAATTTCTGCTTGGACTTTTGAAAAACTTAAACTTACAAAGTTGTAGAGAATTGAATTTCCTATGGAATGGATATAAGATTTAAATTTTTCTGATAAAATGGCTATTTATTATGAATTATTGAAGTTCCGGAATAATTGATTTTTGAAGTTTTAAATATTTTTTAAAAGAAAAACGTTTTTTTTTTCATTTTGGTGGGCCCCACATGTGTGGTAAATGAGCTGATTTCAGCTGTCAAGAGGTGGGTGTGAATTTTTTTATAAAGATTATTATTTTATTAAATTTTCTGCTTTAGTGTTCTAAGCATTTTCCTATAAATAGGGTGCTTAGGTTAGAATTCAAAATCACACCAGAAATTGAAGTTTTTTCTCTCTATATTATCGAGCGTATTTTTGTGAGTTTTTTGATACTTTGAGTGTTGCTATACGGTGCAAGTTTCCTTCTGCACTATATCCGGTATTTCAGTCAGGAGTACTGTCCTTTTGAGGTAAGGTTTTGTTTTTTTTATAAACGATATTATTTCTTTCAATATCATTATGCCGGAATATTGGTAAGATTTTTCTTGTGAAATTCTTGTCTTTCTATGTCGAGGTTACTATTCACGTATACGGCACTATTCACAGAAAAAATGAAATTTTCTTTTCTTTGTCCAAGTTGTCTATTATGGTTACTATCTTTGATTGTATCCATGTTTTGATCTTCATTCTTGAATTTTTCTCCACAATTGATTATTATAATGTATTTTTGAACTTGGATAAACTAAAGTATGAATCCCTAATCTTTGATCTTTTATCTCACCGGATTCATTTTCTTTAAGATATTTTCGTCATCCTCAGTCTTAAATGATGATATTACTGAATATCTTTAGCTTGTAGTGCAAAGATAAATGATTAACTGATGAATATCTTTGGCCTGTAGTGCAAAGATGAACAAGTGTTGAGATGATAATGACCAACTGGTGATACAAATGAATATCTTTTGCCTGTAGTGCAAAGATGAATATTTGATTAAAGATGTATATTGATTGATGTTACAGGGATAAAATATTGATGATGGACTTTTAAATCTTAGAAGATAGTTCTCTACTTGACTCTTCTAATGGATTGTTGTTTCCGCTGTAGTTGTTGATCTAAAACTTATTGTCTATTATATTCTATCAGATTTTTCCCTGTTGAAGACTAATGATAATTTGTTGTATATTATCTTAGTCATAATATTCTTTACTGGGCTAGTTGAGCTCACTGTTTTCCTTTTTGTTCCATTTTTCTTCTAAGGAGGTGAAAACATAGCAGGAACTAGTCGGGGTATGGAGTGATGGTTCATTATAGTTGTTTTAGTAGGCCTCAATTTTTTGTAAAATAGTGTATCAATAATTATTATGAGGACTCCTTTTGAGTTTGTATACTGTCTATTAGACAATATTTGTATTTAAACTCACAGTATATGTGTTATTGTGTTTTGCACAACAATTGTATTACTGAAGTTATATTTGTTTCTGTACCATGTATTTGGCGACTAAGAATGGGTGATGTATACCTATTTTGGGGGCATCACACATTACATGTGTTCTTGTTATAATATCAAATAATAACAACATTAACCTATACTATTACAAAGGTAATCTATAGGTTCACCTTAGCCTTCCCTTTATCTTTACCAGATGCTTCGGTCTGTTCGGTCTTAGCTGCATTCATATGGTTCAAGCAAAAAATGAGCATAACTAGCTCAGCAAGTATGACAATTTCATCTAACAATATGCTTGAAACATACTAATCGTATAACTTCAATAACTGAACAATAGTTATGAAGTACTATCGATAATTCAAAATAGCACTTCTCTTTTCTTTAAAACGTTTCACAATGAACAATATTCATTAAACATCAATATCGGTCCAAGACCTTGAGCATTTCATTCTTTCTTTGAAAAGGATAACCCGACACCAAGTCCGTAAGTCTGGTATATCTTACGAGCACGTCTAGCTGATCAGCCTATAGTACTCTATGTTGTACATACATACTTTCTTTAAAAGTATGTATGTTTAAGGTTTGGCAACCTCACGTGCATGTCGTTTGACGACAAAACATTTGTTTAGAATACTCAGTCTTCTTTTGAAAACCACACCAAATAGTTTAGCAAAACTTAACAACATTTACAATAGTTCGATAGATTATAAGAAATCCATAAAACATCTTAAGTCTAGCCGAAGGAATTGGCTTCGACTTCATTACACATCAATTTATGCATAAGGTACATGAGCTACAAGGCTTGTCCAAAGAATTCAGACAAGGGTCAGAATACTTGCATTTAGCGTCTTCTACAGTTTTAATACTTTTCCTTTGAGTCTTTAAGGTCTCTACAATACATGATCACATAACATACCATATTAGGTCATATATAATCAAGTAAGTTTACTACTATATCTTACCCTTCTTCTCAATCTAATCATGCTTTAGATTTGTTTAACATTATTTCTTATGTTTACGTAATCGTCCATCAACCTTTAGTTGAGTTCTAATCATCTTTACGGATGTCATTTCAAGTAAATCAAAGATATAGTTCATAGTTAATTAGCTTCCTTTCTTCTTTATACACTTAGTCATTCTTCTCTGCGCTTCTTCTCTAGTCTTTGTATTTGTGGTTTGCCAAACTTTCTTTATACAACTTCTCGTGTTCTGGTAGCGGTTCATCAATGCCTATGGTCCGGACTTGGCTCTGCGGCGCGAGTCCTTTTGTTAATTGTCGCGTTGCGGCGCCACTCTTTAATGGTTGATGGTCAAGTCTGGTGCTGCGGTGCCATCCTTTAATCCTTGGGCTGCACCGCGGCACCGGCCCTGTGCCACATACAACTTTGATAGATAATTTCTTATGTGAGATTCCCGGGCTCATTACTTCTTCGTTATAAATCCGAATTGGCTTGTTCAAAATCCTTTAGCTCACAAATTACATGCTCTAAGTGCTCATACAAGAATTTTACATTTCTGAATCTTTTAACTCGGAATTCACCGATTAGTTCATTATTACGAAAATGATAAACGTTCGTGAACGTTCAAAGCTCATTTCTTCGTTCTAAGTCGGAATTTGGTCATTTTTGAGTCTGCAACTCTAGAATGCCAATTGAGACTAATCTCCATCAAAAACCAATGTTTCTGAGTTTAATGTCAAAATTTGACTTCCATTCCGAGAATTTCACGATTTCGACAATTAACGTCTAATCCCGTAAATTCTTCCATAACTTCATTACTTAAGATATTTACATCGTTTCAAATGGATTCATTACATCATACTAACATCCAAACCAAACATATTTCATTATGTATACATGTTAAATTCTTTCATATATTTCATGAGTTCATAATTTATATAAGTATGAATTACTTATTCATGATTTATTAAAGCTTAAGTCCTTTGATTAGTCATTCTCATCACTTCTTAGCATACAAGTTCTACCACTACTCACTTCTCTAACAATTGAAGAGAGGGAGAATCATGGTTTAAGATCATTACCTTTGATGATCTCTTAGTTGATCTTTGTTCTTCCATCTTGCTTCTTAAACTAACAAAGTATAGCTTTTCTAACTTTTTCTCTCTAACAAATAAGCACTTAAGTTGTTGGTGGAAAATTTAACAAGTAATTGAACTAGCAAGCTTCTTCTATTTTATAGAAAACACAAAGTGAGGGTATTCTAGACAATAAATCACCCCGCCTCCTTAATCCACCTCCTTTGCCACCTCGTTACTATTCATCTCTTGGTCACCAAGTAAAACCACTTTACTTGGTCACTAAGATGGTGCCATGTGATCATGGGGCCCACATGGGTTGCCCCAAGGGTCATTCTTACCCCTTGGATTGATCCACGGATCCGGTTTTTAATTTGGGCTTTAGGTTTAATTAACTTAAGTTATTCTTTGGGCTTGCATTTAACAAACATTTTGGCCTTCACAATACTAACCATTGGACTCTAACCATTCCTACACTTGGGCTTGTGTAATTCCTACCAAATCCTACAAGTCCAATACAATTGGCTTAAAACCTTATAACGTATTATACACGTATTCTTCTCGTATGCTAACTCGTATACTCATTCATAATATATGACATACCATTATTTATACATACTAGTATAATACCTCGAATCATACTCATATTCATTTCCTCGTGCAATACTTACGTATCACACGATTAACGTTTATTCATTAACGCTTTACTTTCACTAACTTTCTCAAATTTAGTACGTAGGCAAAAAATTGTGTTGGCCATACTTGAATTATTATTACGTAATGCATCATCCCTCATTATTCTATCGTTATGTATTTCTCGGAAGTTCAAAAATAATTCCCGAGCAGAAAACCGTAAATAGTGTTTTTTCGGAAAATTTCTCAGAAAACTTTTATTTTTTTCTTGGAAATTCTAACACTTTAATTCCCTCACATAGCCAAAATACTATGACATTCCGACATATCAAGGTTATAGAACAAAATTCATCTTACTAACACATAATAATAACATATAATATAATTTAATTCATTATTTAATTAAATAAAATTATTTTACAATAAATCCTATTTTCTCGGTCGTTACATCCTTCCCCCAAGGATTCTGTTCCAAGAATCTCATCTTACATTAAACATATAGCTGAGGGTAATTCTTCTTTATCTTTTCTTCAAGTTCCCACGTTGTTTCTTCAGCATCGTGGTTCTTCCATAACACCTTTACCGAAGGTATAACTTTTTTCCACAGAACTTGCACTTTCATATCCATGATTTAAATAGGCACTTCTTCGTACATCAAGTCCTTCTTGATATGAATAGGTTCATATTCTATCACGTGCTTATAATCTGGCTTATAAGGACGTAACACAGAAACATTGTGACGCCCCCAAAAATAGGTATACATCACCCATCTTGAGTCACCAAATACATGGTACAAAATTCAAATACAACTTAATAATACAACTATTGTGTAAAATACGACAAAACATAAACTGAGAGTTTTAATATGAATATTATCTTCTAGACAGTACTCAACTCAAATGGAGTCCTCAATACATTTATTATCACACTATTTCATAGAATATTGAGGACTACTAATGCTATCATCTGGACCGTCACTCCGTTCCCCGAGTAGTCCCAGCTACGTTCTCATTTCTTGAAGAGAACAATGAAAACAAAAGGGTGAGCTCAACTAGCCCAATAAGAAATAATATGACTAAGATAATGCAGAATAAATTATCGCTAGCCTTCAACAGTGTTAAACTGATAAAATATAATAAACATAAAGTTTAATTGCAGCGGAACAAGCAATCCATTAGAAGAGTCAAGTAGAGCACAAAATCTACTATCTTCTATGATTTAAAAGGTTTTTCATCACTTTTATTGCTGAGACTCAGGTTAATAAATAATCCACATCATCGAATCACCCCTGCACTACGACCAAGGATATTCTTTAGTATCACGACCATAAATTATTCGTGCACTATGGGCCAAGGATATTTGTGTATTCATCAACGGTCATGATCATGCCAACAACTATCCATCATTGCACTACGGGCCAATGAGTACTTTTACCACGTCATTTATAACATTACGGTCATGATTATACCGAATAATTCTTGGTCATAATCATACCAAGTACATCTATGCACTACAGGCCACGGATGACTTTCAACATAATATAAACACGAGGATGCTGACAATGATTTAAGAATTCAATAAAACAAGTTCAAGGATAAATTTTTAATGATTTATAATTTAATTTATCCAGAATTCAATATTGTCTAAATTGTCAACATGATACTGCTTTGTGGAGTAAAATTCAAGAATGATAATGTATCAAAAATGATTTGGACCGAAAAAAAATCAATTTTTGTTATGAATAGTACTCCGGGTGAATAGTACCGGAGTGAATAATACCCTATGAATAGTACTCCGTGAATAGTACTTTGTTAATAGAATTTTGTGAATAGTAACCATATAAATGAATAGTACTCATGGACAGTACTCCAGCATGAAAAACATAAAATTTAACAAGAATGTGCAGAAAATATCCTTGTGAAGAGATACTAGATGAAGCACAAATTTCAAGGATATTCTACTAATTTCACGGAATATAGAAGCAATACTTTAACCGAATGATGGTATAATCAGGAATACGAGATGAAATAATATTACTCACATATTACAGAGTATGGAAGAAAATATTATTCCTATGAATACTTAACAAAATAATATCCCTTACCTCAGAAGAAGACTGTATACTGGAATAGTGAGGTAGCAGACTTCTCTTCTTCTTTCTCTCTATAGATTCTCTCGCTATAGCTTCTCTCACTATAATTGCTCTTGCGAGACTTAGTGAATTCATGAGAATGAAAGAAGAATGAGCTTCTATTTATAGAAAAATATAGTTTAGATAATTGCACGTTTTGGGGCTCAAAATATTACAGTATAATACATTTATCTTTTCCTTCATTTTTAATTTAGTCATGCAAGTATTATCAAACTTGCACCACCTCCCCTAATAGTAACTCATGTGAATTAATAGTTCAACCATGTGAATCAATAGTTATATACATGTAAAAATATGAATTACAGTATAGTACCTCCATCTATACATTCATTTTTAACTTAGTCATGCAAGTATTATCAATATTCAACCACATCCCCTAATAGTACAAGAATGTGAATCAATAGTACACACATGTGAACAAATAGTTATAAGCATGTGAATTAATAGCAATTAATTACTCATTTATCCGATTAATTGCCCGATTGGTCAGTATAACTTCCAGACATCAATTATTATCGAAATAAATGTCTATTTCCACTAACACTAATAATCCCAACACAATGGAACTATCAATTTCATCTTTAATCAACACGAACATATTCATCATTAATATTATAACTCATAATATTTAACAACCAGGTCGATCCCAGGAAAGAGGGGGCTTTCCGATAAGGATTTCTCCTTATTGGCGCGCAATTAGGTGACTAAACCTCCGCTTGACAGAACTTCTAGACATTGTCAATATTGCAAATAATAATATGAATAACTTTGTCATCTCAATTATTGATTTAATAATATAACATATTATGTAGATGATACTGTGAAAATAATTGAATCAATAATATGAGAGATATGATGCAGCAATTAATGTAGCAATAATTGAGTATAACTGAGTGACTTTTTACGTAAGCATCAATAATCAATATCGTGTGCTACTATACAACCACACATATTACTGTACTTTTACTACCGGGTAGTTCAACAGTTTAACGATAAAACTTTCGCCGTTATTTTTATAAGAAGATAATTCTGTCGTTTTCTAACTACGACAATACTTTTGTTGTGGGGTCTACCAATGATTGTGCCGTCGTACGAATATTCCCTGTTAAAATGAATATTCCCCGACCAATCAAATATTATATAACCACTTACTTACTTTGCAAAATTTGTAAATAATACCCACAACTATAACATTATATCAAATCCACACCATAATATTCAAAATTATATTTAGAAAAAATTAATATTTATTCATAAAAGTTGGGGTCTTACAAACATGAAACACGTTATGTATTCGTTCTAGGTCTTGAGGTAATGCTACTACATAAGCTACCTCTTCTACCCGTTTTAATACCTCAAAAGGTCCCATAAACCTTGGGCTTAACTTTCCCTTCTTTCCAAAGCGTATCTTTCTTTTCTAGGGAGATACCTTTAGAAATACGTACGAGCCTACTTCAAATTCTCTATTCACTCGATGTGAATCCACATATTTCTTCTGTTTGTCTTGAGCTGCCACGAGACGCATCTGTATCAGCTTAACTATATCCTATGTCTGCTGCACCAATTCTGGTCTTAGCATTCTGAGTTCTCCCACTTCATTCCAACACAATGGTGTTTTGCATTTCCTTCTATATAAAGCTTCGTAAGGCGGCATGCCTATGCTCGCATGATAACTGTTATTATATGCAAACTCTCCTAGTGGTAGATGATCATCCCAGCTACCCTTGAAATCCATGACGCAAGATCTCAACATATCTTCTAGCGTCTGAATTGTTCTCTCGCTCTGCCCATCAGTTTATGGATGATAAGCCGTACTCAACTTCAGTTGCGTTCCTGTGACGCCCCCAAAATAGGTATACATCACCTATTCTGAGTCGCCAAATACATGGTACATAATACAAATACAACTTTAAATATACAACATGAGCTGTGAGTTTTAATACAAATATTGTCTTCTAGACAGTATTCAAACTCAAAATAAATCCTCAATACATTTATTATCACACTATTTCATAGAATAGTGAGGACTACTAATCCTATCATCTGGACTGTCACTTCGTTCCCCGACTAGTCCCTGCTACGTTCTCATTTCCTGAAGAGAACAACGAAAGCAAAATAGTGAGCTCAACTAGCCTAGTAAGAAATATCATGACTAAGATAATGCATAATAAATTATCATTAGCCTTCAACGGTGTTAAACTGATAAAATATAACTAACATCAAGTTTAATTGCAGCGGAACAAGCAATCCATTAGAAGAGTCAAGTAGAGAATAAAATCTACTATCTTCTATGATTTAAAAGGTTTTTCATTACTTTTATCGCTGAGACTCAGCTTAATAAATAATCCACATCATCCCTGCACTACGACCAAGGATATTCATTAGTATCACGACCACAAATTATCCATGCACTACGGGCAAATGAGGACTTTTACCACATCATTTGTAACATTACGGTTATGATTATAATGAATAATCCCTGGTCATAATCATACCAAGTCCATCTATTCACTACAGGCCACATATGACTTTCAACATAATATAAACATGAGGATGATGACAATGATATAAGAATTCAATAAAAAAAGTTTAAGAATTAATTTATCCAGGAACCAATAACGTCCAAATTGTCAACATGATACTTCTTTGTGGAGCAAAATTCAAGAATGCTCAGAAGAATATTTTCATGAAAAGATACTAGATGAAGCGCAAATATTAAGGATATTCCACTAATTTCATGGAGTATAGAAGTCAAAACTTTAACCAACTGAGTATAATAAAGAATGGAATAACAAAAGAAATCACCAAACCTGTGATAGATCGCACATACAGGTTATTCCAACAGAATAATAAATAATAGAACCAGTTCATGCAGAACGCATACAGATTACGATATTCCAATGAATAATAAATAATGAAACCAAAGTTATGCGTAAACGCATTTGCATGATGATGTTCCAACAAAATAATAAAGAATGGAATAATGAAGAATTTCACCGAGTATAGGGTATCCAGCACAGATACAAGTTATTCCAATGAATAATAAAGAATGGAATAATAGAAGTTCTCTTCACTTAATAAGAAAGAAAGAATACCCCTTACGAGTACAACAAATAATATCCCTTCTCAGTAAAAGAAGAGTATTAAAACCGGTAGGCGAGGATATTCTTGAAGAAAACTTACAGACTACGCTTCAAAGCTTCTTAAAACTCTAAAGAAATACGCTTAAGATTATAGAAGAATTCTCCGAACTTCGGTGTGGTTTTCAATTCTAACTAAGCATCCTATTTATAGGAAAATAAAAGGATACTATCTTTGACTATGCAATAAAATATAATATATTATATATATATATTTTATTTAAAATCTAATAAAACAAATAACTTTATAAAAGTATTCATTTTTATATAAAAGATTTTACTATACAAAACACTATGCAGAGCACTATGCAACACTATGCATAATAAAATATAATATATTCTAATTATTGTCTAATAAAACAAATAACTTTATAAAAGTATTCTTTTATATAAAAGATATTACTATGCAAAACACTATGCATAATAGAATATTATATATTCTATTTATAGTCTAATAAAATGAATAACTTTATAAAAGTATTCTGTTTTATATAAAAATCTTTTCTATTTTATTACATTAATAATACTAATAAAATAAAATGCATCATCATTATTATAATTCAAACTATTAATCGACCAGGTCGTTCCTAGGAAAGAGGGGACTTTCCAATAAGGATTTCTCCCTATTGGCGCACAATTAGGTGACCAAACCTCTCCTTGACAGAACTTCTAGACATCGTTAATATTGCAAATAATAATATTAATATCTTTGTCGTCTCAATTATTGATTTAATAATATATAAAATATTGACAATAATTGAATCAAATAACGTGAGATATTATGCAACAATTACTGTAGCAATAATTGAACAAAACTAAGTGACTTCTCACGTAAGCATCAATAATCAATACCGTAAAGCATTTAGTAACCACGACGCATATCTTGTACTTTTAACATCGGGTGTTTCAACAGTTAACGGTAAAACTTCTGCCGTTATTTTCATAAAGTATTTTTGTCGTTTTCTCAATCTGACAATAATTCCGTTGTGGGGTCCACCAATGATTGTGTCGTTGTACGAATATTCCTTGTTAAAACGAATATTCCCCGACCAATCGAATATTATATAACAACTTGTGTACTTTGCAAAATTTATAAATATTACCCACAACTATAACATTATATCAAATTCATTCTATAATATTCAAAAATGATATTTATAGAAAATTTATCTTTATTTATAAAAGTTGGGGTCTTACAGTTCCCATCTCTTCTTGTAGACTTCTCCAAAAGTTTGTTGTGAATCATGGATCATGATCTGACACTATCAAAACTGGTACTCCATGCCTGGAAATGACTTCCTTAACATAAAGTTAAGCTAATTGGTCTAAGTTATACTTAACCCTGATTGGCCAAAAGTGAGCCAACTTCGTCAATCGGTCCACTATTACCCAAATCGCATCATACCCCTTCTGAGTAATTGGAAGTCCCACAACAAAATCCATTTTGATATGCTCCCACTTCCACTCCGGAATCTCCAATGATTGTAACAAGCCACTTGGTCGTTGATGTTTGACCTGAACTTTTTGACAAGTCAAGCACCTACTCACGTACCCTGCTATCTCTTTCTTCATGTTTGGCCACCAAAAATTCTGTCAAAGGTCTTAATACATCTTAGTACTACCAGGATGAATCGAGTACCTCGAACTATGAGCTTCTTGTAACACTTTCTCCTTTAATTCCATTTCATTTGGAACCCAAATTCTTCCTTCAAATCTTAATAATCCTTCGTTATCAAGACTACACTTTAAATCTTTTTCATCGATTAACCGTTTCTTCATCTGGTCACACTCCTCAGTTCGGAGTTTCATCTCCTTGACTCTCTCTACAATGGTAGATTGAATCTCTGTTATAAACAATCTCTGCCCCAATTCACTCGGTAACTTCACCTCCAACTCCATCCTAGCCATCTCTGTTATTAACTCAGTTTGAGCCATTAACATAGACAACTTTTCCCGACTAGTAATAACTTATCATGTTATAAGTTAATGAATCATGTATTTCAAGATGTAAGAATGTTGGAAGGAATCATTTAGAACGACAAACAAATGTTAAGTAATGAAGTTTTGTCGAAATTCAAACGATTAGACTATAATCGTCGAATTCGTGAAATTCTCGGAATGGAAGTCATATTTTGTGTTTGAGCTTGGAAACGTTGGTTTTTAATGGAGACAAGTCTTATTTGGCATTATAGAGTTGTTGTAGCGCCCCCAAATCTGGGTATCTTCCAACCCGACAGATGGTGCTATACTGTACAACATTCATACATTCATTCAATTGAAAAATCTCAAAGAACGAACATAACTTCTATATATTTAAAGTAATATTTACATTTCCTAGGTTCTATACCCATTACAAAGGTTCTTTGTCATAATATCAGTTACATTACAACAATAGACCTATACTATTATAAGACAGCTTAGTAATCTGCCTTAGCTTTTCTTTTATCCTTTTTCGATCCTTCGGGATGTTCAGTCTTAGCTGCATTCATATGGTTCAAGCAAGAGTAAGCATAACTAGCTCAGTAAGTATAACAATTTAATAACAACATGCTTGACACATACAAATCATATATCTTTAATAACTGAACAATAGTTATGAAGTACTATTGATAACTCAAAATAGCACTTCATCTTTTCTTTCAAAATGTTTTACAATAACAACAATATTTAGTAAAACATTCACTTCGGTCAGAGACCTCGAGTATTCATTCTTTATTGGAAAAGGACAACCGGAAGCAAGTCTCAGAAGTCCCGATATTACTTACGAGCACTTCTAGGTGATCAACCTATTGTACTCTATGTTGATCAACACTACATCCATTAAACGTATGCACGTTTAAGCATTTGGCAACCTCACGTGCCTGTCGTTTTACCGACAAAACATGTGTTTAACATTTCAGTCTTCTTTTAAAAACCATATCAAGTAGTTGACAAAAGATAACAACATTTGATAATACATGAATAGATTATCAATACATCAAGTCTAGCTAAAGGAATTGGCTTTAACTTCAACATACCTCAATTCATGCGAAAGAATACATGAACCTCAAAAACTTGTTCAGATTGAACTGAGACAAGAGTTAGAATACTTTCCTTTAGCGTCTGCTACGGTATATTAACTTTATGTTCAAGTCGTTCAAGTCTCTACAATACATGATAACATAATGCCTTACATTAGGTCAGATATAATCAAGTATATATATGACTATGTCATACCCTTCATTTCAATCTAATTGTGTATTAGATTCAGTTACTATTCATTCCGGTTTATCATTGTCCTTGCATTTATATTCGACTAGGTTTTCTCATCCTTTATACAACATCCTTAAGGTTTAACAAAGTTTAAACAATGTTACATTACATTCCTTAAGTTGTGTTTACTTTTAAATTAATTAGCTTTCCTTTATTTTTACTTAGAAACCTTCATTACTATCCTTGTTCTGAGATTGGTGCTGCAGCACCAGCTTTATACTTACATCTCGCGCTGCGGCGCAAGCTTATAGCATCATTGTTCCGGACTTGGCACTGCGACGCGAGTCCTTACTTAATGGGCCGCGCTACGGCGCCACTCTCTAGAAGATTTTTGTACTGTACATGGCGCTGCGGTGCCACATATTGTACTATGGTTCATTGCATGAACTCTTACAACTGATACTCGGACAACTTCATTACGCTATGGTGCGACTCGTTTGTTTAGGGGGGAAAGCCATGTATTTCAACTCTCTGTCACTAGAAAAAAATTTCAGTTTGCGAATTTTGTGAATTTCCCGGACGCATAACTTCTTCGTTATATGTCCGGATTGGCTCGTTCAAAAGCCTATAGTTCATAAATAATGTAATCTACATGATCGTGCAAGAATTTTATCTATTTGACTTCGTTTGCTAAAAATTCACCTATTGGTTCATTTTTTAACGAAAACGATAAACGTTCGTGAACGTTTAACGCTCGTTTCTTCGTTCTAAGTCAAAATCCGGTCATTTTCGAGTTTGCAACTCTTGAATGCCAAATATGACTTGTCTCCATTGGAAAACAATGGTTCCTAGTTCAAACACAAAATTTGACTTCTATTCCGAGAATTTTATGAATTCGACGATTATCGTCCAATCGTGCAATTTCTGGCAAATCTTCATTCTTATGATTTGTTCAACATTACAAATGACTTCCATTCATCATGTGAACATCTCAACCTACTTATTACAACAACTTATAGTCATTCTTGGATTTTGGAATTATTCTTCATGAGCTTATAACTTGTCAAATTATAAACTACTTAAGATTTTATTGTTCATGACTTATGACAATTAAAGTTTCTTAATCATCATTCTTTATATGTTCTCAACATATAACTTTACTTACGATTCATAGGTTCATACAAGTTCTTTTAGATCCTTATTACTTCTCTTGATAAACTTATTACGAATTCATATTTTCATACTTAACATTCAAGGTTAACTTATAATAAGTTTATAACTTTTATAAGTTCAAATGACTTATTGCCAACTTATGTGGCTAAAGTTCATGACTTATTCATTCTTCTTGCTTCTTATCATTCATGTTTCTTAATCCATATTTTCTTATCAACCTATCATGGTAGAGATAGAAGATAATGGAGAAGAAGTTTTACTTTTGTGTAGTCTTGGTAAGGTAGCTTGTTTTTTCTTCTTACTTATGGAATGACTTGTTTGTAGCTTATTCTCTCTAACACTTAAGCACTTGCAATATGTTGGATTAATTGAACAAGATTTAAATGGCTTGTAAGCCTCCTATATTTATAGAAGTTGCAAAGCTAGGGTAGTTTAGTCTTTAAATCATCCCAACTCCATTAAGCCACCTCCTTACTATTCATTACTTGTTAATCACAACACTTATCCTATACTTGGTCATTATTCATTTAACTTGGTCATTACTCTTAATACTTGGTCATTACTCTTAAGTCTTGGCCATTACTCTTAACTTGATCACCACATATTAACCATAATGATATGGTTTGCCCCATGGGTCATACAACTCAAGGATTCTAGCTTGGGCTTGCATTAATTCAACCTTTGGGCTTTGCATTAATAAACACTAGTTGGTTCATTAACTAATAGTTGGGCCTCTCCCTTTAATTCACTTGGACTTGTATATAATTGTTAACCAATCTTCCAAGTCCATTAACATTTTTTAATACATATACTTATAGTTTATGTATTATTTTCATATTCTAATTCATATAAAAAATATATACGATATTTCATCCTTCATACAAACTCGTATAATACTTAGTATTATACTCGTTTTCATTACTTTGCACAATACCAGGTATCATACAATTATTACTTATTCCTTACCACTTCGCCTTACTTAAAGATTATAAATTAAGTCCACAAGCGAATTATTACATTTTCCATAACTAGATTTTTATTACATAATCCATCTTACCTTGTTATTCCAACATTACGTAATTCTCGGAAACTCAAAATTATATCCTGATCAAATACCGATGAATAGTGTTTTTTGGAAAATTTGCCAGAAAACTTTTATTTTCATCTTGGAAATTCAAACACTTTAATTCATCCACGTAGCTCAAATACTACGACATTCTAACATCAATAGGTTATACAATGACAACCATCTTGAGCACACATAGAATATGATTTTATTATTATTTAATTTAATAAAATCATTTTACAATAAGATCCGAATTTCTCGGTCGTTACAGTTGCGGACTCAAAAATGGCCGGATTCTGACTTAGAACGAAGAAACGAGCATTGAACGTTCACGAACGTTTATCGTTTTAGTTAAAAATGGACTAATAGGCGGAATTTTAGAAAACGAAGTCGAATAGATAAAATTCTTGCATGAACACGTAGAATACGTAATTTATGAACCGTAGGCTCTTGAACGAGCTAATTCGGACTTATAACGAAGAAATTAGGAGCTCGGGAATCTCACTTAAAAGAAAATCTATCAAAAATTATCTAATACAGTCAGTAGCCCAATGACGACGACTCAAGGCGAAGAATGGCGGTATGCAACAGACTGAGACTAGACCTTAGCCCCTGTTAACTAGCGCCGCAGTGCGGCCAATTATACTTAGCATGGTGCCACAACATTGTGACCAAAATTTAGGAACCAAAACCCCGCGCCACAGCGCGAGCCCTAGAGGAGAAGATGGTGCAGCAGCGCCAGTACTAGGTCATGCACAGTAATAAAAGATTACAAGTAAGGAAATAAAGATAAGTGATTAGTAATGAACTAATACATTAATAAACTTAATGTAGCATCATTATAAACCTTAAGTAATACGCTAAAAGTTAAAGATAAGTTGGATTTGAACATAAATGGTATGTAATGAACGTACTTAACCAATGCCGATTAAGTGTCAAGTTAATAACATAAGGACGTTAGTAAGCCGTGAGGAAGGATAATTAACTCGAATTGAGTTGTATTAATGAAATAATTTCAGTTAAGTTATAAAAGAGAACGAAGTTGGTAAGAATAATGTAAAAGAACGAAGGCAAGCCGGAACCAATAAATAACAAATTTAATACGTGATTAGATTGAGAAGAAGGGTAAGATTCTTTAGGAACTACGTATGTTCATTCATGACCTAATGTGGTATGTAATGTGATTATGTATTGTAGAGACCGTAAAGACTCAAAGGAAACGTAATTTTTCTGTAGCAGACGCTGAAAGCAAGTTTTTCTTAAACACTTGTCTAAACTTCGTGTTAGTCAAGTTTTCAAATGATTCAAGTTATGAGGTGCATGAATGGTTTTACGAAAGAGTTGATTGATTTCTTTACAACTTTTCCTTATAGAATTAATAACGCTATCCTATGTCAATTGTTTGGCACAGATTCAAGGTAAGCCTGAATATAAATAAACAAATGTATTTTCATCGAGTATTCGATGGGCACGTGAGGTTGCCACAACTTAAACGTATACATGTTTAATGAATGTAGTGTTGATCAACATAGAGTACTATAGGCTGATCACCTAGAAGTGCTCGTAAGATATATCGGACTTACGGACTTTGTTCCGGGTTGTCCTTTTTAAAGAAATTATAGAACACTCATGGTCTTGGACCATAATTGGTGTTTTACTGAATATTGTTATGATAAAATGTTTTGAAGGAAAAAGGAATACTATTTTGAGTTATTGATAGTACTTCGTAACTACTATCATGTTATTGAAGATATATGATTCTTAAGTTTCAAGCAAGCTTTTAAAAATGAAATTGTTGTACTTGCTAAGCTTGTTATGCTTACTCTTGCTTGAACCATATGAATGCAGCTTAGACCGAATGGACCGAAGGATTCATCAAGGATAAAGTGAAGGCTAAAGCGAACTTATAGATTACCTATGTAATAGTATAGGTTTGTAATGATAATATTTGATATTATGACAAGAACAAATGTAACGGTTATAAAGAACCTGGGGAATGGTAGTATTGTTTTGGAATATATATAAGGCATATTCATTCTTTTGAGGCATTTCAATCAATGTTTGTGTGAACTGTAGCACCGTGGAGCACTATATGGCGGGTTGGAAGAGACCCGGATTTGGGGGCGTCACAGGTTGGTATCAAAGCGTTAGGTTATAAAACTTAAGGGGGAAGAACCTTAGGCTAATAACCTCATTAAGGAAGGAGAAGTCCGAAGAAAGTAAACTTGAGCTTTACTTAAGTCGAATGAGTTAATAAGGTATTGAGGAAACTCAGTACCAAAAGATTTAAAAGATGGAAAGTAACCTTAAATAAATTAAATGTGATTTGTGCTTATACTATTGTGTGTTATGTACTAATCAACATGTTATGTGTTATTATAGGATGTCGATCGATAGCTTGATGTATAGAGATATACACGCGGTGAGCGAAGAGCTTGTGAACCAAGTAGAGCATGTACCTATGCCAGTGGCGGAGGTACCAATGGTGATTCTAGAGGAGTCGGAGACAGATGAGTACTTTTCTGAGGAAGACTACTCTGAGGGAGATATGTATATAACATCATACCTTAGTATGATGAATGAGGTTGAGGAAGAAAGAGAGGTAACATCGGTTACTACGGTGGTACCTACACTAGAGTCATCACCTCTAGATGCAATGGAAGCATTGTATCTGGCAGCGCTTGACAGGAATGTGCAACTGAGTGCAGTTGTGCAGAATCAGAATGAAGAGATTAGTGCTCTTTATATAGCGAAGGAGTTTGCAGAAGCATATTTTAAGTCAGAACATGATGAGAAGGTGCTCATGATAAATAAGGCTAGAGACTATAAGAACGAGGCCGATGAGATTCATAAAGAACTGGGGGAGAAGAACCGGAAGATAGCAAGGATGTCTTACATCCATGAGAGTGCTCATAATGATTTCAAGCTAAAAGTTGCTTGGTATTCCAATGAGTCAGGACAAACCCGTCGTACTATTAGTCGGGATACTGTAGTGGCAATTGTGAATGAGAAACACGAGGATGCTGTTATGCATTATTAAGAAATCTAAAGTTATAAGTATGTGTGTAGTGAAGTAAAACCCTCTTCTGTATAACAGGGTAGTCTTTTGTAAATCTCAACTTTTGTGCAGTTCAATTTTGGGATAGAAATGTAATAGTTGTTGGCTAAAGAAAATAAGTTGTAAATAGTTTTAAACTATGAAGAAGTATATGAATATAATGATGTTTTCATGGAAATGATTTGTTATGGTGCGAGTTGGTATATGGCGATTAATAACGAAGTAAGTAAATAGATAATAATGACATTTTATTTATTTTATTAGAAAATGCCGTCAAGAAGAAGATAACGTAATCAAGAAACAAAATCATGTAATGATAATAAATGGGGTCAAAACAACCCTATGCAAGAGTTCGTTAATATATTAATGGATGCATTTAACCAAACCGGGGGAAGAGTACCCCGAAACCTAAAATAGTCAGAACGACTACCTTTAAAGAGTTTAAAAGTGTAGATCCAGCAGAGTTCATCGGAACGATGGACCCAATAAGGGCTCATGCAAGGTTAAAAGAAATAGAGAAGGCATTTATTATTACAAACGTAGGTGAGGCGCAAAGGACTTCTTTTGCAACTTACATGTTGAAGGGGGAAGCCAACTTTTGGTCGGAGACTTACTAGGGTGGGGCTACAATAGATGCGGTAATGTGGGAACAATTCAAGAAGGTTTTCTTCGAGAATTATTTCCCTACAAGCATGCAAGGGAGGATAGAGACTGAGTTCTTAGAACTTAAACTAGGGGACATGACAGTTCCCTAGTACGAGGCAAAATTCGATTAGCAAGGTTTGTTTCACATAAAGTGGACACTGAGGAAAGGAGGGCTCGTAGGTTTGAGCAGGGCCTGAAACCCTGACTCTATGGTTGGATTTCTATGTTCCTGAGTGTTTCCTATGGGACCATTCTAGAGAAGGTAATTATAGCAGAGGATGGTAGTGAGGCGTTGACTCAATACCACAAAGAGGGAAAGAATGAGAGCAAGGGATAGGGAGGAACCAAGTTTAACTCCGGGAATACTGGAGTGAGACAAGGGGATCCTAAACTTAGGATCAAAGTGTGTAAGACATGTGGAAAGACTCATATAGGAGTCTGTCTAAAATGGATTAAAAATACCTTTAAACATTAAGGTAGAGGAAGAGGAAATAACTTTCGTTAATTTATCCGTGGAAAATTTGTTTCATGAATAATACAGGTAAGCAGGTATCAGTAGATAAGTACTGTTAATGTTGAGAAAATTTGAAGAAATATTTGGTAAAAATGGGTTGATTAACCATAGAGCTATAATAAATTGTTATAAGAAAAGTGTGAACCTTTAGTTTTCTTAGAAAATCTAAGGTAGTAATGTATATTAATAAAACTTTGTGACGCTCTTGTCGTCTAACCTTGACGTAAGTTTGGAGGATGTTAGGGAAGAGGATGAGTCGTTATGATTGCGTATCGACTATAGTAATAGGAGTAATTTAGCAGTTAAGAATAAATACCCAGGGCCCAGGATCGATGATCTATTTGATCAGTTGAAGAGGGCAAAGAATTTTTCTAAGATAGATTTGTGTATGGGGTATCATTGGTTGAAAATAAGGAAGAATGAGGAGGTACCTAAGATGACATTCAGAACTCGTTATAGTTATGACAAGTTTCTAGTTATGTCATTGGGTTGACTAATGTACTGAAGTTAGATTTTTCGTAAGGGGAGCCGAGCAAGCCGGTGGCAAATTGATAGGTACCCTTGTGAGACGCTATGGTTGAAGGTATCATTAGCGTCACAGTTAGAGGATGGTTAAGCGAAGCACCTGTATTATCTTTATCAGATGATACGGGGGATTTTATAGTGTATCTCGATGTTTTGCAAGGATGACGGAGTTGCGTGCTCATGTAGCATGGCAATGTCATTGCGTATGCATCACGCCAGTTAAAGGATAATGAGAAGGTCTATCCTACTTATGATCTAGAATTGGCAATTGTAGTTTTTGAATTAAAAATCTAAATATAGTATTTATAAGGGAGAAAGGTGAGATATACACGGACTCTAAGAGTCTGAAATATATCTCCACACAGAAGAAGTTGAATATGCATTAGAAAGAGGAATGGGATATCTTATATCATTCTGGGAAGGTAAACATTATAGCCGACACGTTAAGTAGGAAGGGTAGGGAAAGCTATCGATGTTAACAACTCAGAATGAGTTAACAACGGATATGGCAAGAACAAAGTTAGAAGTTAAATTACGGAAGGAAAGGGTAGAAATATTATTCACAAGGTAGACTAAATCCATGATAATGGAACGAGTTAATTAAGTATAACTTGGTAACGAGGAATGCAAGCAGATGAAGAAGAGGACGCAAGATAAATAGAAGACTAGGTATAGTCTTATTTTGAGGGAGGAATTTAAGTTTCCAATAATTACGAGTTAAAAGAAGGACTAATAAAAGGAAGATAGTGTAATATGTTAGTAAGTGTTTAACTTCCAATTCAAATTGTTAATATGAATTGATAAGTCATTTGAGATAAGATAATACCTTCGGTGAAGGTGAATGTAAGAACCACAATGTAAGACCCCAACTTTTTATAAATGAAATTTAATTTCCTCTATTTATTATTTTGAAATAGTAAGGGTTGAATTGATTAATGTGGTTAGTTATGGGTAAAATGCGCAAATATTTTTAAATAAGCAGGTGGTTATAAAATATTCATTGTTGTCGGGGAATATTCGTTTGGTCGTAGAATATTCTTGCTGTCGGGGAATATTCGTACGACGGTGCAAGTCTTTTGTGGGCCCCATAACGAAAAGCGATTGGATGAAGAAAAGGACAAGTATAAGTTATTTATAAATAATGGCATAGTTGTTACCGTTAATACTGTTGGAATACCCGGTGGTTAAAACACAATAATACGCGTTGTTCAAGACAAGAAGTACACTGCAGTATTGCACCAATTATTGATTCTTACGTAAGAAGGCACTACTCAATAATTGTTACAGTAATTTTTGTTCAATATTTTATTTTATTGATTCAATAATTGCTACGTTGATATTTTATATTACTGTTGTTTCAATAATTGTCACTACAGAGTATTTTCCATTATCGAAGCAATAATTCATATTATCTGAATAATATTATTAGATAACATTATTGGCAATGTCTAGAAAGTTCTGTCTAAGGAGAGGTTTGATCACCTAATTGCGCGCCAGTAAGGAGAAATCCTTATTGAAAAGCCCCCTCTTTCCTAGGAACTACCTGGTTGTCAATATTGTGATTCTGTAATATTATTTGTGAATAATTAATTATTGATTTATATGATAAGGAAAATATTCATTTTATGTGGATATAGATGGACAAAATTTTTAAAAGTGACAATTGTTGAAAATTGATATTTTATCTTTTCTAATAAAATAATATTTTATTAAATTATTATAATATAATAATGATGATATTTTTTACAATGAATGTGGGATATATGAGTATATGAGGAGGAAGAGTATTTTTGTTGCAAAAGTTGTTTAAAACATTTTAAACATGTCTGTGGGCCAATTTCTTGACTGAAATTTGATTATAGCCTGTAAAATCACTTGTTTGTGGATTTCAGTCAATTTCTGTTTGGAATTTGGAAAAACTTTCTTCTGCAAAGTTGTAGATAATGTAATTTCCTATAGAAATACATAAGGTTCGAATTTTTTGACAAAATGGCTATTTATTATGAATTATTGAAGTTCCGAATTAATTAATTATTATTATTTGGAGTTTTAAATAAATTAATTGAGAAAAATGTTTTTCTTATTTATTGTGGGTGGGTGGCTGATGTTGTGAGTTGTTGGTGTGCGTAGGAAAATTTAATATATATATATATATATATATATTAATATTTTATTAAATTTTCTGCTTTGGTGTTCTAAGCATTTTCCTATAAATAGGGTGCTTAGGTTAGAATTGAAAATCATACCAGAAACTGAAAACTACTCTCTCTTTCTCTCTCTATATTATCAAGTGTATTCTTGTGAGTATTTTATTACTTTAAGTATTGCTATACGGTGCAAGTTCTTTCAGCACTATATCCAGTATTCTAGTCAGAAGTACTATCCTTTTGAGGTAAGGGATATTATTTTCTTCGTAACTCATATTATTTCTTCAATATCATTATGCCGAAACATTGGTTGGAACATTTTATCAAATTTAGAACTTTTTCATGTTGGGGTTACTATTTATGAGTTACTATTCATGAGCACTATTCACGAAGCATGATGATTTTTTGTGTGAAATTTCTATCTTTTAGTGTCAAAGTTACTATTCATGTATACGACACTATTCACGTATACAGAACTATTCACGAATGCGACACTATTCACAGAAAAATTAAATTTTCTTTTCTATGTCCAAAATTGTCTGTTATGATTCCTATCTTTTATTGGATCTATGTTTTGGTCTTCATTCTTTAATTTTACTCCACTTTGGTTATTTATGAAGTATTTTTGAACTTGGATTGTTTAAAGTACGAATCCTTAATATTTGTTCTTTTGTTTCACTGGATTCGTTTTCTTTAAAATATTTTTTATAATCCTCAGGTCTAAATGATGATATAACTGAATATCTTTGGTCTGTAGTGCAAAGATGAATGATTTCTGATGAATATATTTGGCCCGTAGTGCAAAGATGAACAGGTGTTTAGATGAACATGACCAACTGATGAATATCTTTGGCCTGTAGCGCAAAGATGAATATTTGATTCGGATATATATAGATTGATGTTACGAGGATAAAAGATGAGCGATGAACTTTTAAATTCATATATAGAAGATGGTAGATTTCATTCTCTACTTAACTCTTCTAATGAATTATTATTTTCGCTACGAATATTGATTTAAAAATTATTGTCTATTGTATTCTATTAGATTTTTCCCTGTTGAAGACTAACGATAATTTGTTTTATATTATCTTAGTCATAATGTTCTTCACTGGGCTAGTTGAGCTCACCCTTTTCCTTGTTGTTCCATTTTTCTTCTCAGGAGGCGAGAATGTAGCGAGTACTAGTCGGGGTGTGGAATGATGGTTCTAGAAGTTGTTCTAGTACTCCTCACTATTCTGTAAAATAGTGTATTAATAATTGTAATGAGAACTTATTTGAGTGTGGATATTGTCTAGATGACAATATTTGTATTTAAACTCACAGTTTAAGTGTTGTTGTATTTTGCACAAACAATTGTATTAATAAAGTTGTAGTTATTTCTGTACCATGTATTTCGCGACTTAGAATGGGTGTTGTATACCTATTTTGGGGGAGTCACAGTTGGTATCAGAGCTATATGTAAAGAGCCCCGAGCCTCTATCCGGTGACTTCCTGTTGATGATGGATGCACCGAAGCCAGACTCTCCGTAGGGGACGCCGTTCTGCGGTGGCAAACTAATAGGTATCATTGTAAGGTGCTGACACAAGTTGGTGTCCAGAGTTACAGTTGGTATCAGAGCATAGGGATATGGTCTCTGGCGGAGATTGGAGAATAGTACTAGGAGGGGAGAGACGAGTAATCCTTCGCTAGTGTGTCATACCTAAGCTTATTTGTTGGTCAAAGCATATGGTTAATATGTGATATGTTAAATTGTGTAATTAAACCTTATTTTATGGTAGTATTTAAGAATGACAACTAAGAATATTAACGGTGGAGTTAGTGAGATCGTGGAAACACCTTTAATCACCACCCAGGGGAACGTGCAACAGGAAGGCAATATTCCTCCTGTAAACAACACCATTGAGCAGACAAAGAACGATAGGATGTTTAGGAGCTTTTTGCAGTTCATGCAAAACCAGACGAGGGAGACTCGTGTACAGAATACGGGTGGAAATGATAGCAACGCGCAGCTTATCACAGCCAAGCAATTCAAAGAGTTGGGACCACCAAGATTAATTGGAAAGCCGGATCTGATCAAGGCAAAGACGTGGGTTAAACAAATTACCAAGATATTTGATGTCTTGGGATGCACGGAGGAACAGAAGGTTCCATTCGCCACCTTTATGTTCCGTGGCGAGGCGGACTCTTGGTGGGAGTCTCGTGAAACGTATACCACTGCCAGCTTTTCAAAGATGTCTTGGGAAACATTTCAGAAACTTTTCAACGAAAAATACTTTCCTGAAAGTATTCGCCATATGAAGGAGGTAGAGTTTATTAGACTAGAACAAAACAACATGATGGTGTCCCAATACGAGGCAAAGTTCGCAGAGTTATCCAGGTTTGCACCTCATTTGGTAGAGAATGAGGAACAAATGACGAGGATGTTCCTGAGAGGTTTAAAACCCGAGATTCGACAATATCTTATCTCTCATAAATTTTCTTTATATTCAGATGTTGTCAACATGGCTCAATTATTAGAGCGAGATAACGAGTACGTTCAACCAAGGACCATGAATCAGTGGTCATACCGATGGCAAAGCGCGATCTGAGCAATGAAAACCAGCGGGGAGGAAAACATTCAGACAAAAGCGGTAACCACTTTGGTGGTAATCGTGGCCATGAAAATAAAAGATTATTGGATATTCCATCTCACCTCGATGGGTCATGGATGGTTTAAACCCATGGGTTATGGATGGTTTAAACCCATGGGGAAACCCATGGATGATCCAAGGTGATTAATAAGCAAACTTAGAGGCTAAGTAAGTGTGGTGAGCACACAAAGTGCTTAAGTGATGAGCAAGTAGACTTAATGACAAAGAGACTTAAGGGCTAAGTGTTGTGATGGACAAGTAATTTATTTGGAGAGCAAGTTTACTTGATGCCTAAGACATAAATAGTAAGGAGGTGGAATGACTTGTTGACCATTGTGCCCTCATCTAGGATTTCCTATAAATAGAGGATTTGTGCATTCATTTGTTGGTTGTTTCATTTCATCCCAGTTATAAGTTCAGAGCTTATTTGGTTGAGAGAATAAGCACATATAAAGTTAGACTTTCCTTGTTAGCTTTTTCACTAATAACTTGTAGCTTATTGGTTAGAGAGAATAAGTTAGAAAAGCTAGAAGCTAGTCTTTCATATTTCAAGAAGCAAGAAGGAGATCAAAGGTTAAGCAAGTAATCATCAAAGATTAAGTATTCATAAACCATGATTCTCTTTCTCTTTCATTGTTAGAGAAGGGGGTATTGGTAGAACTAGCATGCTAAGGAATGGTAAATAAAAAAGGGCTTAAGTCTTAATAAGCCGTATAAGTCATGCATAAGTAATTCAATCATAAATAAGTTATTAAGTTATAATAAATGTATAAGAACTTGTGAGAACTTGTAACATGTTTACATTAATAAAGTGAGTATGATACTAAGAAGTAAGAAGAATGGTTAAAAGTCATTAACCATAATGAGTCATATAAAAAGAAGACATAAGTCATGAGTAATGAAAATATAAGTAATTTATATTGGTATAAGTTATAAACTCACAATGAACTAGTAATAACTTACCATGTTATAAGTTAATGAAGTATATATGTGAAGATGTAAGTATGTTGGAAGGAATCCATTTAGAACGACGAACAAATGTTAAGTAATGAAGTTTTGCCGGAATTCAAACGATTAGACGATAATCGTCGAATTCGTAAAATTCTAGGAATGGAAGTCATATTTTGTGTTTGAGCTTGGAAAGGTTGGTTTTTAATGGAGACAAGTCTTATTTGGCATTATAGAGTTGCGGACTCGAAAATGGCCGGATTTCGACTTAGAACGAAGAAACGAGCATTGAACGTTCACAAACGTTTATCGTTTTTGTTAAAAATGGACTAATAGGTGGAATTTTAGCAAACAAAGTCGAATAGATAAAATTCTTGCATGAACACGCAGAATACGTAATTTGTGAATCGTAGGCTCTTGCACGAGCCAATTCGGACTTATAACGAAGAAATTAGGAGCTCAGGAATCTCACTTATAAGAAAATCTATCAAAAATTGTCTGATACACAGAGTAGGCTCCGTGGCACGACTCAAGGCGAGAATGGCATGGGCACGAGCAGGACCTTAGCCCTGTTAGCCACAAGCCAGTGGGCTAATTAAACTTTACATGGTATCGCATGCAGCCATGACCATTGACCAAAATTTAGGAACCAAAAGCCTGGCAGTGTAGCGAGCCCATAGGGAGAAGTCTGGTAAGAGGCGCCAACACTGGGTCATACACAGTAATAAAAGATTTCAAGTAAGGAAATAAAGATAAGTGATTAGTAATGAACCAATACATTAATAAACTTAATGTAGCATCATTGTAAACCTTAAGTAATACACTAAAGGTTAAAGATAAGTTGGATTTGAACATAAATGGTATGTAATGAACGTACTTAACCAATGCCGATTAAGTGTCAAGTTAATAACGTAAGGACGTTAGTAAGCCGTGAGGAAGGATAATTAACTCGAACTGAGTTGTATTAATGAAATAATTTCAGTTAAGTTATAAAAGAGAACGAAGTTGGTAAGAACGATGTAAAAGAACAACGGCAAGCCGAGACCAATAAATATCAAATTTAATACGGGATTAGATTGAGAAGAAGGGTAAGATTCTTTAGGAACTACGTATGTTCATTCATGACCTAATGTGGTATGTTATGTGATTATGTATTGTAGAGACCGTAAAGACTTAAAGGAAACGTAATTTTTCTGTAGCAGACGTTGAAGGCAAGTTTTTCTTAAACGCTTGTCTAAACTTCGTGTTAGTCAAGTCTTCAAATGATTCAAGTTATAAGGTACATGAATGGTTTTACAAAAGAGTTGATTTATTTCTTTACAACTTTTCCATATAGAATTAATAACGCTATCCTACGCCAATTGTTTGGTACGAATTTAAGGTAAGCCTGAATATAAATAAACAAATGTATTTCCATCGAGTATTTGATGGGCACGTGAGGTTGCCACAACTTAAACGTATACACATTCAATGAATGTAGTGTTGATCAATATAGAGTACTATAGGCTGATCACCTAGAAGTGCATGTAAGATATGCTGGACTTACGGACTTCGTCCGGACTTACGGACTCATGGTCTTGGACCATAATTGGTGTTTTACTGAATATTGTTATGATAAAATGTTTTGAAGGAAAAAGGAACGCTATTTTGAGTTATTGATAGTACTTCGTAACTACTATCCAGTTATTGAAGATACATGCTTTTAAAAATGAAATTGTTGCTTGCTTGAACCATATGAATGCAGCTTAGACCGAATGGACCGAAGGATTCATCAAGAATAAAGTGAAGGCTAAAGCAAACTTGTAGATTACCTATGTAATAGTATAGGTTTGTAATGATAATATTTGATATTATGACAAGAACAAATATAACGGTTATAAAGAACCTGGGGAATGATAGTATTGTTTTGGAATATATATAAGGCATATTCGTTCTTTTGAGGCATTTCAATTGAATGTTTGTGTGAACTGTAGCACCGTGGAGCACCATATGTCGGGTTGGAAAAGACCCGGATTTGGGGGCGTCACACTTCATATCCAAGATTTGAACAGGAACCTCTTCATACGTCAAATCTTCCACTATTTCATCTCGTTCTTACTCAATAATGTGGTTCGGATCTTCCACATATTTACGTAACATGGATATGTGAAAAACGTTATGAACACGAGATATACTTGGCGGTAAAGCGAGTCTATAGGCCACAGTTCCTACTCGATCGAGGATTAAAAATGGGCCGATGAATCGAGGATTGAGCTTTCGTCTATTTCCAAATCTCGTAACTCCATTCCATAGAGCAACACGTAACAACACATGATCTCGTATATCGAATTCCACATCCTTTCGATGAAGATCAGCATAACTCTTTTGTCGATCTTGTGAGGTTTTTATACGTTGTCGGATCGTTTGAATCTTTTCTGTAGTCATACGTACCAACTCTGGTCCCAACAACATTGCTTCACCCACCTCATTCCAACATACTATAGAACGACACTTTCTTCCATACAACGCCTCAAATAGAGCCATACCAATACTTGTTTGATAACTGTTGTTGTAGGAAAACTCCACCAATGGTAAGAACTTATCCCAACTTCCCTTGAAGTCAAGGACACAGTGTCTTAATAAATCTTCAAGAGTTTGAATAGTCCTCTCCAACCGCCTCGTCCGGCCTCGAGGATGATATCTTCGAGCTAAATCAGAATCTGTGCCCATAGCTTTTCTCGCAAACTAACCCAAAATCGTGAAGTGAATCTTGGGTCTCGATCAGAAACTATGGATACTAGCATACCATGAAGTCTTACAATCTCGTTTATGTACATACGAGCAAGACGTTCAAGTTTATAAGTTTTTCGTATCGATAAGAAATGAGCAGCCTTGGTCAGTCTATCAACAATGACCCAAATCGCATCTATGCCTTGAGAAACCTTAGGAAGATCGATAATGAAATCCATGGTAATGTGCTCCCACTTCCATTATGGAATTTCAAGTGGTTGCAATGGACCTTTTTGTACTTGATGCTCCAGCTTGACTCGTTGACACGTTAGACACCTTGAGATAAACAGTGTTATCTCTTTCTTCATATTGCCCCACCAAAATGTATGTCAAAGATCATGATACATTTTGGTACTCTCGGGATGGATTGCAAACGGTGTGTGGTGCGCCTCCATTATGATTTTATACTTTAAATCAGGGTCGTTAGGAACACAAAGTTTGGAGTTGACTCGAAGTATTCCTTCTTCATCGATTCTTGCTTCCCAGATAGCACCTTCTCAGCACTTTCTTCCTCATATGCATCGGCTCAGTGTCCGTAGCTTGAGCGACTTTAACTTTATCGATTTAAGTCGTTTTCTACTCAGATATTCGCTATCATCACATGGGTCCTCGGAGTCTTTAACTCTATCTCCATCCTTTGCAAGTCACACAAAATGGGCCTTTCGTTGACAATATCGCTTTTCGTGCTTGCATATGATCTTCTACTCAATGCGTCAGCTACTACGTTCGCTTTTCCAGGATGGTATTGGATGGTATGATCATAATCTTTCAATAGTTCAAGCCAACGTCGTTGTCGCATGTTGAGTTCATTTTGAGTGAAGAAATATTTGAGGCTTTTATGATTCGTAAAGATCTCCACTTTCTCCCCATACAAGTAATGCCTCAATATTTTAAGTGCGAAGACAACAGTTGCCAACTCTAGATCATGAGTAGGATAATTCCTCTCATATTCTTTGAGTTGTCTTGAGGCATAGGCTATGAGTTTCCCATGTTGCATGAGAACACATCCCAACCCTTTCCCCGAAGCATCACTGTAGATGACAAATCCCTCCGAGCCAGATGGTATTGTCAGAACAAGTGCTGAAATGAGTCTCCTCATGAGTTCTTAAAAACTCTTCTCACATTCTTTGCTCCAACCGAACTTTGTATCTTTCCGAGTCAGCTGAGTTAATGGGGTAGCGATTCGAGAAAATCCTTCCACGAATCTCCGATAATAACCAGCTAAACCGAGAAAGCTACGTACTTCAGTCACTGATTTAGGTTGCTCCCAGCTTTGAATTGCTTCAATTTTTGTCGGGTCAACAGATATTCCATGACTTGATACTACGTGCCCAAGGAATGCTACTTCCTCAAGCCAGAACTCGCATTTCTTCAACTTGGCATGAAGCTTGTATTCACAAAGCTTTTGGAGTATCAGCCTCAAGTGTTGCTCATAATCTTCACGGCTTTTGGAATAAATAAGGATGTCATCAATAAAGACGACGACAAAGTGATCCAAATATTCCTTGAATACTCGATTCATCATATCCATGAAGGCAGCTGGAGCATTAGTCAATCCAAATGACATAACTAGGAATTCATAATGCTTGTACCGAGTTCTGAAAGCCGTCTTTGAAATATCCTCAGTTCTAACCTTCAACTGATGATATCCAGAACGAAGATCGATCTTTGAAAAGAATGGTGCTCCTTGCAACTGGTCCAACAGGTCATCAATGTGAGGCAACGGGTACCTATTATTGATGGTGACATGATTCAACTCCCTATAATCAATACAAAGTCACATACTTCCATCTTTCTTCTTCACGAATAAAACAGGAGCACCCCAAGGAGATGTACTAGGACGAATGAAACCAATGTCTAACAATTCTTACAATTGGGTCTTTAACTCCTGAAGTTCAATAGGAGCCATTCGATATGGGGCTTTAGAAATGGGTTTTGTACCGGGTTCCAGGTCGATACAAAATTCAATTTCACGCTCTAGGGGTAGGCCAGGAAGTTCTTCAGGGAATACGTCAGGAAAATTATTAACAATAGAAATATCATTCAAATCTAACGTATATTTGTTTAAATCTGTGACATGAGCTAAGAAAGCTTGACATTCATTTTTCAATAAACAAAAAGCTTTATGGCTTGAGATGACAGTGATTGATTTTAATGTTTTGGTTGCTTGAATTCAAATAATAGGTTGGTTAGGAATATGAACGCTAACAACCTTACGAAAATAATCAATTTTTGCATGATGAGTAGTTAACCAATCAATCCCTAGAATCACATCAAATGCAAGTATTTTTAATGAAATAAGATCGACAGATAATGTGAGGGTACCGATTTGAACCAAACAAGACTTATAAACAGTGGATATAATGAAGGTTTCTCCCAACGGAGTTTCCACAGATAAGTCGAAGTCTAATTTCTCCAGAGTCAAATTTAATCGTTGAGCGCAAGTAGGAGAAATAAAAAGAATGGGTAGAACCGGTATCAAATAAGGTATAGACTTCGCTAGAGTTTATGATAAGCTTACCCGTGATGACCTCATTCGGGTTCCTTGCTTTCTGGGAGGTCACAAAAAATGCTCTCCCTTGAACTACTGGTTTTGACTTGTCTGGGACGGTTTTTTGTGTCACCGTTCCAACTGGACTTGTCTTCGGTGCACGACAAAATCGGGCTAGGTGACCTTCTCTTCCACAATTATAACACATTTTGGATGGCATTACGCAGTTTGGACTGATATGTCCATCCCCTCCGCATTTGAAACATATGATATGTGATCGTTCTCCTTCCTTAACCACGGGTACTGATGCTAATGTTTTTCCATCATTGTTGAATCTCCTCTTCTTGAAATGTCCATTCTTATTGTCTTAGCCATGATTACCACGAAAGTGGTTACCATTTCTGGCTTGTTAATTCCCTCCACGTTTGTTGTCACCGCTTCGATGACCGTTACCACTGGTATTTTCATTCTGTCGGCTGCTTTCTCTTGGTTGCGTTGACTCGTGATCGCGCTCCAATAACTGAGCCCTATTACAACATCTAAATACAAAAAGAGTTTATGAGAAATAAGATATTGACGTATCTCCGGTTTCAAACCTCTTAAAAACATTCACGTCATTCTCTCCTCATTATCAACCAAGTAAGACGCAAACCGGGACAACTCAGCAAACTTAGCTTTCGTACTGCAACACGGTCATATTGTTCTGCTCCAACTTGATGAACTCTACCTCTTTCATGTGACGAATACTTTCAGGAAAGTACTTGTCATTGATAGTTCTTGGAACTTCTCCCATGACATCTTTAGTGCGTCAGGTTGAGTAAGCTTTGCCGATAACCACCAGTAATCTGCCTATCCTCGCAACATAAAGGAGGCAAAGGGAACCTTTTGCTCCTCAGAGCATCCCAAGATATCAAATATCTTGGTGATCTGCTTTATCCATGCTTCTGCCTTATGTGGTCCCAGCTCCTTGAACTGTTTAGCGGTGACCGTCCGAGAGTTTCCAGTGTTTCCACCTACATTTTGGACAGGAGCCGCTCTCGCCTGATGTTGCATGAATTTCATAAAGCCTCTGAACATTCCATCATTCATCATTTGGTCAGTGTTGTTGTTTGCATGAGGATTGTCGCCTGATGCACATTATCCTGATTATTGATATGTGGAGAATCAACGGTCTCCTGTGCTCCATTGCTATTCTCAACATTCTTGGATGTCATTTTTAGATACTACCACAAAACAAGGATTAATTATCATATCACATATTATCCCTATACTCTGACCGACCAATTAAATACCAAATAAACTTAGGTAGGTCATACTAGCGAAGAAATTCCCCGTCTCTCCCCTCCCAGTTCTAGTCTCACATCTTAGCCAGGGATCATATCCCTAGGCTTTGATACTAACTGTGATGCCCCCAAAATAGGTATACATCACCTATTCTGAGTTGCCAAATACATGGTATAGAATACAAATACAACTTTAAATATACAACATGAGCTGTGAGTTTTAATACAAATATTGTCTTCTAGACAATATTCAAACTCAAAATAAGTCCTCAATACATTTATTATCACACTATTTCATAGAATAGTGAGGACTACTAATGTTATCATCTGGACCGTCACTCCATTCCCCGACAAGTCCCTGCTACGTTCTCATTCCTGAAGAAAACAATGAAAGCAAAAGGGTGAGCTCAACTAGCCCAGTAAGAAATATTATTACTAAGATAATGCGTAATAAATTATCATTAGCGTTGTGGTTCCTCCAAATTACCTTAACAGAAGGTATAACTTTATTTCTGAGAACTTGTTCTTTTCGGTCGACAATTTGGATAGGAATTTCTTCGTAAGATAAGTCTTTCTCAAAATGTAGGGGTTCATATTCAATTACATGCTTGTAATCGGCCTTGTAGGGTCGTAATACAGAAACTTGGAAGAAGTTGTGGACATTCTCGAGTGCTGGAGGAAAGGCTACCTCGTACGCAACTTCTCCGATTCTTCTCAGTACTTCAAAGGGTCCAATGAATCTTGGGCTCAATTTCCCTTTCTTTCCGAACCTGATCTTCCCCTTCCAGGGAGAGACCTTCAAGAAAACATAACTGCCTGATTCAAACTTGATATTTTTACGATGTGGATCAGCGTATTTCTTCTGTCGATCTTCAGCCGCTACCAGTCGTGCTTGGATCACTTTGACTATTTCTGCCATTTGTTGTACCAATTCTGGCCCTAGCAATTGTCTTTCACCAACTTCATCCCAAAGAAAGCGGAGTTCGACTTTCGCCCGTATAACGCTTCGTAAGGCGGCATGCCTATACTAGCGTGGTAACTGTTGTTGTAGCCGAACTCTACTAACAGTAGGTGATCATCCCAATTTCCTTTGAAGTCCATCACACAAGCTCTCAACATATCTTATAATATTTGAATCATTTTCTCACTCTGTCTGTCTGTTTGAGGGTGATAAGTTGTACTCATTCGCAATTGCGTACCCATGCATTCCTGAAGACGATTCCAGAAATTTGATGTGAAGCGCGGATCTCTATCAGAAATAATTGACACCGACACTCCATGTCACGAAACAATCTCTTTCACATATAACCTTGCCAACTGATCTAAGTTGAATCTAATTTTGATTGGAAGGAAGTGTGCGGATTTTGTCAGTCGGTCAACGATAACCCATACTGCGTCGTAGCCTTTCTGAGTCGTCGGAAGGCCAACCACGAAGTCCATTGTAATATGTTCCCATTTCCATTCTGGGATTTCTAACGGTTGTAGCAATCCACTCGATCTCCGATGTTTCTGCTTTTACTTTTCGACGATGTGTCGACACTTGGCAACACATTACGCAACATCGCGTTCAAATTCGGCCACCGTAAAATGTTGTCGAAGATCTTGATACATCTTTGTACTACCTGGGTGAATCGAATATCTCGAACTATGAGCCTCACTCAGAATTTCTTCCTTAATTTCTTGTACTGGCGGAATCCAGATTCTATTTTCAAATCTCAGTATTCCTTCCTTATCCATCTTAAATCTTGGTTCGGTTCCTTCAGATATCTTCTTTGTCACCTTTTTACATTCTTCGTCCTGAAGCTGAGCCTCCTTTACTTTATCTAGTAGAGTTGTACCAGATTGCATCTAAAATAGCTTCTCATCAATCTCCATAGGATACTTCACTTCCAACTCCAGTTTCTCCATTTCTGTAATTAGCTCCTCCTGAGCAGTTAACATCATCAATTTCTCACGACCCTTTCTACTTAAGGCATCAGCAACCACATTTGCTTTCCCCGGATGGTATAAAATCTCACAGTCGTAATCCTTAATTAATTCAAACCATCTTCTTTGACGCATGTTCAAATCCTTCTGTGTAAAAATATATTTCAGACTCTCGTGGTCCGTATATATTTCACACTTCTCCCCGTATAGATAGTGCCTCCAAATTTTTAGAGCAAAAACAATCGCAATTTAACTCCAAATCATGGGTCGGGTAACCCTTCTCGTAATTCTTCAACTGTCGTGATGCATACGCAATGACTTTGTCGTTTTGCATCAGCACACAACCAAGTCCTTTATGCGATGCATCACTATAAATAACAAAATTTCCTGTATCCTCTAGAAGAGATAACACAGGGGCCGTACTCAACCTCTTCTTCAATTCTTGAAAACTTTCCTCACACTTATCCGTCCAAACAAATTTCACAGCTTTTCGAGTTAAATTCGTTAACGGAGTTGCGATCTTGGAAAAGTCTTGTATGAACCTTCTATAATATCCTGCCAATCCAAGAAAACTTCCTACTTTCGATGGCGTCCTCGGCTGATCCCAGTTAATCACGGCTTCGACTTTGGATGGATCTACCGAAATTCTATTTTTTTCGATCACGTGCCCAAGAAATTGCACTCGTTTAATCCAAAATTCGCATTTCGAAAACTTGGCATACAACTTTTCCCTTCTCAATACTTCCAACGTTAATCTCAAATGCTCTTCGTGTTCTTCTTTGGTTTTCGAATAGCATCAAAATGTCATCTATAAATACCACTACTTAACTTGTCCAAAATGGCTTGAACACACCTTTCATTAGTCCCATAAATGCCGCAGGAGCATTCGTAAGACCAAACGACATTACTAAAATTCAGAGTGACCGATCGTGTTCTCAACGCAGTCTTTGGTACATCCTCGGCCTCACCTTCAATTGATGATAACCGCTTACTCAAGTCTATCTTGGAAAAGTACCTCGCTCCCTTCAATTGATCAAACAGTGTCGTCGATCCTCAGTAATGGATATCTGTTCTTAATCGTGACCTTATTCAGGTTCTCAGTAGTCAATGTAGAGTCGCATCGATCCATCCTTCTTTTTCACAAACAACATCGCAAGGCTCCCGCCATGATACGCTGCAGTTGAATGTACTTCTTTGTCCAACAATTCTTGTAGTTATACAATTAATTCCTTCATCTCATCTGGTGCCATTCGCAGTATGGTGCCTTCGATATTGGAGCGCCCAGGGCGCCAAATCGACACGAAATCTACTCTCTATCCGGTGGAAGTCCCGGTAAATCGTCTGAAATACGTCGACGAAGTCCCTCACAATCGGTATTTCTTCTACCTTCAGATTCTCTTTTCGACTATCGACTATGTAAGCTAAGTATCCTACATAGCCTTGTCTTAACAACTTCCTGGCCTGCATTATCGTCAAACAACTCGTTTGTCTAGGCGACTTGCTACCATAAAACACAACCTTTGATGGAGTCATAAGGTTAATACGCTTCTTTTGGCAATCAATTACAGCCCCATAATTGAATAACCAGTCCATTCCCAAAATAACGTCAAATTCCCCAAGTCGAATAGGGATAAGATCTGCGTTCATGATATTACCCTTAATATCCACTCTATAGTTCTTAAACACGTACTTAACAGGAATTATCTCCCTATTCACAATTTCTATATTCATGGGATATTCCAACTCATCCATAAGCAAATCTAAACTATTAGCAAAGTCTTCGGATATAAAGGAACAAATAGCACCCGAATCAAATAAAACATAAGCATTAATTTCATTGATCGGAATGATACGACACCACATCACGAGATCGGATTGCATCCGCACCGTCATATTGAAAGTCCCATGGCGGATCGGTTTGTTGCGGTTGGTCCGGTGATGGTTAAGGCATTTTCACTGTTATTTCCCCGGTTTCCTCCTGATCCTAACCCTCCCGATCCCTTCTTGAGACAATCTCTTGCCAGATGGTCCTTCTAACCACAAGTAAAACAAGCACCCTTCTTTGGGTTTGGACAGTTTGGTGTTATGTGGCCTTCCTGTCCACAATTGTAGCACACTTTTTTTCCTTTCATACAAACTCCCAGATGGGCTTTCCCGCAAGTCGGGCATGCTTCGATTCTTTTCTTCTGACTACCTTGCTGATTCCCCGATGATGAGCTATTCGCTCCACCTTTTCTCTCGATTGAAATTTCCACCTCTCTGTGCCACTTCCAATCGACCTTGGTATTTCCTTCACCTTCACTCTTCTTCTTCTTTTGATCTTGATTGTACTTGGTCACCGTGATCGCTTCCTCCTTCAAATGAGGATGGCCTTTTCTAGTACTCCAAAGAAACGTGTTTAGCTAAAACATTAATACCTTGTTGTACACCCAAGGCTTTAGTCCTCGCTCAAACCAAATCTCGCCTTCCTCTCATCATCCGTGTGAACTTGATACGGGCAAAACCTTGCCAATTCGTTGAATTTAGCCGCATAGTCGAGCACGCCATATATTCCCCTCGCTCAACTCCGTAAATTGAACCTCCATCCGGTTCGTGAACTAGTTGGGAAATACATTTCGAAAAACATCTCTTTAAATCTCTCCCACGTAATTATACCTTCACCTCCTCGCACTTTGTTTGCTTGCCACCAATAGCTAGCCTCAGACTTCAACATAAACGTTGCAAAAGCGGTCTTCTGGTCTTCTCTAACCCCAAAGAACGCTAAAAAACCTTCTCCATTTCCATAACCCACGTTTGAGCCTCGATTGGGTTCATGGAACCTTTGAACTCTGGCGGTCCCACCGCCTTGAAGTCTTTAAACGTTGTGTTTGGTTTAGCTTGCGGTTAATTATTCATGGCTCCAGTTAGTAAGTTCACCAATTGCTGAACGGGATTAGCGTTGGCATTATTGTTATTATTGGTTGACTCTTCCTGAGCCGGGTGACGTTGTTGTCTTCTCCTTGGCGGCATTTTTTTGTTAAATAAACGCTTATTAGAACTTTATTTATTTCTCTAAATAGTTAAGGCATTACTTAACAATTTAACATATTCATTTAACACATCATCTCAAACAACTTGATATATTTTCATTCAAATCAAAAGCTTTAACATTAAACGATAGCATAACTGCTATTTACATCAACTATCCTGGAATAAAGAATCCACATGATTAAAACATTCAAATATTCTTTCGTTCATAAAAACGTCAGAATTTACATCTAAACACTAATTAAGTTCTTTACATAATTAAGCAAATCATATCACTGCCGGTTAAGATGCTGAATAGCCTTGTTACGCTCCTCTTCTAAGATGCGATACATCATCCTGCGATCCATCATGTACAATGGTAGTCCTTCGAATTGGATTGGGTACCTCAAAACTCGATCTTGGGTTTCATTCATTGCCTTGTTAAGTGTAGAGTACGTTTCCCCAATCTTCGCTTTCTTTGCACGACTATCATCCTCTGCACGATCAGCTCGACGCGATTCTCTTACCCAGCCTTCCTCTGCTATGTTCAAATTTTCGGAGGTTTCCTTGATTCCTTCTTCGCTCTCTATCTCCTCGGTCTTATCTTGGTTTGACCTTCTCATGGACCAAATCCCATTCTACATTTGCCAATCGAGAATGAAGAGTCAAAATCTCCTCTCCTTCTCCTCTGAGTAATATGTCAATAACCGCTTCGCTTACCAAATCCTCGGACCTCGTCTCAGTAACTCCACGCTATTTTATCCGTATAACGGTCATACATCTCAAAGATCAACTGTGTGTACCGTGGTAACTCCTCTTCTTCCTCTTCCTCTTCCTCAAAAATTCCTCCTCGGGATCGATCCTTGCTCATGTTCACGACCTACAACTGATGATCAATGGAGATGAATCCTCTCTGCTGCACAATTTGCTTTCTAATGACATGAATGTCTCGGGGGCTCCTCCTCCGTTTGCACTATAGGTACACGGGTTCTTCCTCCCCAGCTTGACTAGCTTCTCCAACATTCGACATCCTGACACAAAATTTTAAGTTTTAGTTACTAAGTCGTATCATCTAACGAATACTTTAACACATAAACACATAAGATCTTTTATTAGCTTCAATGAATTTCATAAATTCATTTCTTATAACTCGATAAGAGTTTTTCATCACTATCTTCTTTCTATAAGGCTACTACCTAAGGTTGTTCCCCCACCTAAGGTTCATAACCTACAGCTCTGATACCAACTTGTGACACCCCCAAATCCGGGTACTTCAATTCCACGGGAATTGGTGTTCACTGTATAAATATCATTTATCTATCTACCCATAATAAATGCAAACCATGCAATAGATAGAAATAATAATAAATCTCCCCCTATGGGGTTACATCAACTACATAATAAATA
The DNA here is from genome assembly GCA_020205615.1 of Panax quinquefolius. NCBI lineage: Eukaryota > Viridiplantae > Streptophyta > Magnoliopsida > Apiales > Araliaceae > Panax > Panax quinquefolius. The sequence goes on along the minus strand of CM035171.1, from coordinate 62,288,590 downwards.
CAATCCCAGGTTACTCTAACCTTAAACATCTGTGCGGAATCATAAACAATTAAGTCTTAAACAACATCATTAACTTAAATCTAACCTAAATACATCATCAAATAAAATAACAAGTCTTCAACACTTGCTAACTTTGCCCTTGCCTTTACTAGTGGAAGGTTCGTGGGTTCTTTTCATTCTTAATCGTAATGTTATTATTAGCAAGAGTGAGCACTAATGCCCACAAGTATAATAATGAAATAAACAAAGATAATAACATGCGAGTAAATCAAAGACATCCGAATAAAAGCTCAACTTTTGAATCAAGAATGAATAACAAGAAACAAAAGAATTTCGAGGCTCATAAGACCTTGAACTATGTCCCAGGTTATCAAGGGTTATACTTGAAACCTTTAATACTATAAGACTATGGACCTTTCTACTCTCGTACTTAGGAGGATCACTTTCAAGTACAACATCTGTGCATTAATATCTTAACGCTAACGATAAGTAAATCCTTTCGCAGGTTGTTAACCTTAGTTTGACATTCGAGTCCGCATCAAAGGAAGTTTGGTTTGGACAATTCATCAAGGGTTCAGAAATTTAGAACGCTCATCAACTATGGACTAGTCGAATCAATAAGGGTTCGCTAGTCTAATAAGGTTCAATAATAATGATATTCAAATTGAATAATAATCTCAAGAAGTATACAATAGGACAATTATTGTATAACTGAATCATACTTTGAAAAGATAATCAATCTTTAATATAACATTTGAACATGAATAATAATAATGATAATTTACTCAAGGTAATTAATAAACTTAAACAATAATAACAAGTAGGGTTAGGAAACTTGCCTCGCATGCAGTAGCTAAACGATTACTACTTAGATTCACCACAAATCCTACACACATACCATATGTATTCATTTATATTCATTAGTTACATTTTCACTTAATTATTTAATATAAACTCCACTTATTTAACAAATCATTACCCTTCTAATTTAATTACTTAATTAAATTAGAATATTTTCATTCTCTTACTATTATTACACTTTAATAAATTATTTCATAATAATTTCCATCGAATATTTAATTTATTCCATAATATCTCAATTAAAATATTTAATTTATTTTATAAATATTTTAAATATAATTTTCATCGAATATTTATTTTATTCCATAATATCTCGATTAAAATATATAATTTATTTTATAAATATTTTAATAATAATTTTCATCGAATATTTATTTTATTCCATAATATCTCAATTAAAATATTTAATTTATTTTATAAATATTTTAATAATAATTTTCATCGAATATTTATTTTATTTCATAAATATCTCAATTAAAATATTTAATTTAATTTATAAATATTTTAATAATAATTTTCATCAAATATTTATTTATTTTATTTTATTTTTTATTATTATTATTTTTATTTATTTATTTATTTTGATCATAGGAAAGTGGTAATTTAGTTTAGTAAACGCCACGGAAGTGGGTTACCTAAGCTCATTTTCTACAGTTTCATATTCTCATAGTCATGAACATAACAAGGCCAAATTAGGCCAAAATCAATCACACGTAAAATTATACATGAATATAGCCATAACTTCCAATTAGTTATTTTTTTTACACGAATTCAGACTTACCCAATCATTGTAATACATATATAATCATTATTTAACCCATCTAGCATGATTTTTAACAAGTTACAACACATAATTTGCAAAATCAACACATTTACTTTCACTGTTCTTGATGTTCTTGAAGGTTTTGAAAATAAAACATGAAAATTGTCACTACGGATTCGTTATAACACCGAATCCGGTTATTTAAATTTTGGTTTCTTCGTATCAACATGCATAACAACATACAAGTGTAAAATTTAAGGATAATATACGATCAATACATAAAATACCACGTATAAGGCCATATGGCCAAAACCCAAACTCAGAATTTTTGAAATAAAGTAAGTCATCGATTATTTAAACTTATGATATGGTTTACAAAATATATATAATTAAATACGATGTGATGTGCCATAACACATACAAAACCCATAATCATTACTCCTATCTCAATTACGGAGGCTTTACAAAGATGAATGAAAGCCATTTTCATAAAACTCAAATAACGTAAAAATAGAATTTGGTTTGGAGAAATTACCCGTAGTATAGATTAAGAAGTGGTGATCCAAGATGATCCTTTCACAATTACCGATGATTACACACTCACAATATCTCTAATTCTCACAAATTTTCTCCGATAAATTCTCAATCTCTCTCCTCTCGCTTCTTCCGGACTTAGAATAATAAAAGAAAAGAAAAGAGAACGTCAGATTATAAGAACTCTCGATCGACGCCAAATAATAATGGTCAATTAATCCAAATCATGGGTAATCGCTAGTAACCCCCACTAAGGCCATGTTTGGCTAGCATAATAGATTTCAAAACTCCTTTAATTTAATAAAGCTTTATCATATAGTTTAATTCACGCCACACCCACTGCACAATAATTCATTTATCTTATTTAATATAAATAAAATATAATAACTTCTCATAAATTCACATAGTCATATATTTAATTTTCTCATTAATTAATTATATTAAATTATTAAATCTCTAATTAATAAATAAATAAATTAGAATACCATCATGCTTAATTAAATAATTTATTTAATTCAATAAGTGACATAATTACATACTTGATAATAAAACTCTCTACATTAATTTAATAAATATAACACATATAATTAAATTAATCTACCACAATTAACGCCAATTAATTATTTAATCTAATAATTAAATCATAGAAAAATATTTATTTAATTCAATAAATATTAAAATTAATTACAAAATTCTCGTTCGTCACAAGAACCTAGACAGAAAATAAGTGTATGTGTTTGATATTTTTAAGATAGAATTCTGAGGATTTCAAAATTTTGTGAATGATTTAAGTGAAATATTCAGGATTAGGGAATAAGGGTTTATGTTCTGTGTATATGTGTGCATGATGTAGTTAAGAGTCAAGGGTTGAGCATTATCTATTTATTTATGGAGTATTAGTTTTAATTTTTTTGGCTCTTTATGCAGTTTATCAATTAGTTTGAAACAAGTATATATGACATGATTTATATTAACTTGAAATATTAAATTTAATATTTATTATAGCATTTAATAATAATAATAATAATAATAATAATAATAATAAAATATGAAATTAGTTATTTGAAAATTAATTATAATTTGCAATTAATTTTGATTATTTATCAATTAATTTTTATATACAAATTTATAATTTGTGAAGGATTTTACTTGAGAAATGGATTTTAATGAAGGATTATTTTCCTCACTAAATCTTTTCTAGTTAATTAGTTAGTCATCAATGAAGGATTATTTCCCTCACTAATTTGAAGATACATTCTCAATTTATAATTAGTGAAGGAAAATTTTCTCTCATTAAATAAATTTGTTCTTCACAATATATTATTTGTGAGGGAATAAAGTTATTTACTAATTTTAAATAGTCCTTAAAATATTATTTGTGAAGGAAACCAATCTTTCACTAAATAACAATATTCCATTACTAAATACAATTTGTGAAGGAATAAGTTATTCACAATAAATCCTTCACAAAAAAACATTTAGTTACTACTTAGCGAAGAATACCCAATTGCGAGGAGGTCTAATGCGAGCACTCGTGTGAATAAAATATTTCTTCGCAATATATCACTTGTGAGAGATATAGGGTCTCTAGTGAAGGATTTGTCCTTCACTAGAGGCCATTTTTGGTGTAGTATAGGGTGTTTTATGTTTTGAATCTATTCTATGACATGAGGACTTTGATCTGAAACTGGAAGCAGGGTCAGATCTAGTTTAGATCATAAGTTATGTTCGGTCAAACCACGTTGACCGTTCACAGAAACTGGATTCTGGTCAGCCCAGAAATTTCAGTAACCCCTGACAAGATTTTGCAAGCCTCTAATCTTGCAGTCGTTTTATTGTTTTGGCCATGTTGTTGTTTTGGTATTGTAGCCTGACATTTATATTACACATCTAAGCCACCAGAACCACCAGATCGATCACAAGATAAAAGATAATACCGGTCAAACAACCGTTGACCGATTGCCCGGATGAAGATTCTGGAAAACCCAGAATCTTCAAGAACTTGTTTTCTGTCAGAGTTTGACCAGCTTAGATCTTTCGTTTGTTTCGAGGTTAGGCTGTTTCAAGCTTATATACATGTACCCTGACATGTGTCTACAGTATTGAACCAATAGTTCACTCAAACAAATTATAGAATAAAGGTTATGAGGATCGAAAACTAGTACCCTTGACTGTTCTTAATTTTCTAGAAAACCCAGAAATGAAGAACAACGTTGTCAGATTTTTGTAAGGCTTAGATTGTCTAAGTATGAGGTAGTATGGCCATGATATTGCTTAATAATCATAGTATTACACGTATACTACAATAACAACACAATTTACCAGTCCAGAATCAACTCGATCATAGAGTAAAAATCAGTCAAACTAGCAACCTTTAACACTGACATGAAGTTCTGGGCTTGGTGAAGAACTTGCCAAGAACACCTATAGCGAAAGGTTTGTCGCTATAGGCCCCTTTAACGACAGATAAATTAGAAAATAATTATTTTAATTAAATAAATTGAAATAAATAGATTTTAATTATTAAAAATACTTAGAAAATTACGAAAATTTATTTTAAAGTCCAGAAAAATAGTTTTTAATTATTTTGAGTATATTTCATAAATATTTAATATTTTTGGAATATAAATGGTATTTAATTTATTTAATTATAATATTAAATAAATGATTTAAAAATGATTTTAATACATGAAAAATCATCAAAAATAATATTATGATATAAGAAAATATTTAAAGATATTTTCGGTGACTTTTAATATTTTTTGATGAATTTCATTAATTAATCAATATTAATGATAATTAGTTTATTTAATAAATAAATTAAGAAAAAATAGAATTAATGTTTTATAAATCATATTAAAAATGATTTAAGTGTTATAAAAATATTTTAAGTTATAAAATATAACTTTTGATATTTTGTCATGAAAATATTATTATTTTAATATTAATAGTAATTATCGGATAATGAATTTAACGGTTTAAAAATTATATAAATACGATTTTAAGGTATTAAAATACTTTGATATATTATAAATATATTATAATATTATAACATCTATTTCATTAATATTTGATAATAAATAAATATTAATGATAAAGGAATTATATGGTATTTAATTCATTTAAATATAATTCTAATGATTGAAAATTCACGATAAATAGTAATAATTACTTAAAAATTATTACGAGCTTGTGAAAAATATTTTGACTAATATTAAAATTATCTGAGATAATTATTAAGTGTTAGGCAGAGTTTAATTGAACTTAAACTCAAAATTTTATCCGACTAGACTGTCGAGACGTTAGAATTTTGTCGGATTCAAGTCAGACTGAAATAGTTTTACTTGATACCGTGTCTTATGTGTGTTATAGACTGATAGGGTTATGTGTTATGTGTTATGTGTTTAGGTTATTCTATGTATATATATATATATATATATATATATATAATAGTAATATCTTGTGATGATATTATTCTAATATTGGAGATCTATATTACTAATATTAGGTCTTCAGATAAAGCGATATAAATTTCATAGCGGTAATCAACGGTTCAGGCAAGTTTATTTTTATTAACTCTACTAAGAGTTATTTCATTTGGATATGCTTATGCTTAATCATTGCTGATTGCCATGTATAATTGTATTCTATACATATTACATGTATAAGTCACGTATGAAAGGCTGATCACCTTCATTACCCATCGGTTCAGATATAATTGTTCATGTAAAATACTTGTTCAGTCAAAATTTTGTTCCTGCTAGTTCACAATTATAATGTTTAATTATAGCCAGCTTATTATTCAGACTCTTTCAATCATGATATATCGTTATATTGTTGAACTTAAACTTGCTGGGTAATCCTTATGCTCACCTTTGTTATATCATGATAAAACATTGCAGATTAAGACGAACGTGTCGGATACAGGAAAAGATTAAAGAAAGTTCCAGCTTTAGTTTATGTATGTGATTAAGAATGTAATAGTGTAGTGTGTTAGATATTTATAAATTATGTATAAGTTAAGGTTACTCGACCTTGGGGAATAGTGTGTAATGTAATGTATAAACAATTTATGTTTATATCTTCCGCAAATAGTAATAGTTGTATAGAATGATCGAACCGGATCCGAGGTGATTCGGGACTCGGATCCGGCCCTCAGCATTGGTATCAAAGTCATGAGGTTATGAACCTTAGGTAGGAATACCTGAGACTAATAACCGCAGTTATTAGGATAAGATCTAACTCATATAGAGTTAGTTGGTTGGTAAGATTCAAAGACGAATCTGGACGAGTTATAAGATACAGAGTTCCCTAACTCTGATAATAAAGTTGAACAGTAGTGGTGAATAGATAGAGTCTAAAATACTAAAAGTGCAGTGATAGGAGATCATAAAATAAAACGATCAAAATATAGAAATGAATCGTAATACATACGATGAGATCACCCCGTGATCTGATAAGGTTATAGTATAGAGGAGGATCAAGCGAATGATTGGAAAGTTTACAGCAAGATTGTTGTGTGTCAGTTGTACTATGAATTGGTATAGATTCAGGAAAGGATTATGAATGCGAGTTAAATAAAATTCGTATTGAAAAGGGGGTTAGTGTTAGGTGGGGATTCAATTGAGGATTCATGTCGGCGGCTGAGTTGTATGATTCCTTGTATGGGCATGGAATTGTACTTGGTGTAATAACTACTTAGTTCTGGCAATGATAATAATTAAAATGTTTGTGTCGCGCTATTTGATATATGCATGTTAAGAGGGTGATTCCTTTCTCATGTGTATAACAGATAGATAGGTTATAGGTAGAGAATATAAGGTTAAGTATGAGTTCTTAAAACTCATACTTATGTGACATTCTTGATTTATAGTTATATGAAATGTTTATGAATCCCTCAGCGAATGGACGCCAAAGGTCTGACTAGGACAAGTTCTTAAACTCATATGATTGTGGCAAGTAAATGAACTCATAAGTGAAGTTTGACGAACTGGGTAGAACTAAGTGTGAATGCAGTACTGAGGATAATAGGAGCAGATAGATTGTTAAACAAATGATTATTAGTGAAGAATTAAGTTTTCCAAAAATCCTAGCTATGCTAGATTTCGAAATGATTGACATCAAGCTAAATACGCACTATGTGCCTTTAAAAAAATATGTAGACTCGTAATCATTTTTGAAACGGTTTAAAGTATAGTCTATGCTACTTATTTCAGCTAGACACAAATGATTTGAAATATCAAAATTTATTTTATTTATCTCTCATGTACCATGTAACCTGGTGCAGAGATGATATAAATTTGATGGAGTTGTAAATACAGGAATACTTAGTGTGAATTTGATCTAAAATCGTTGTTCCACTATTGTATGATGTGTTATGACAAAGTCATACAATGACAAGCATCCTCAAACGGATTTATTAATACAAAGACGCCATCATGGCGTCATTCTCGAAAATATTTTCAAAAATTTTAATTTGTCAACGGGGTTTGGCTACACTTTAATAATTCGATTGAATTGAATTATTGATATGAGTCTATGCTATTCGATTCAGCTAGACTAATGTTATGAAAACTCTAAAGTGTTCATTCAAAGAAATTTCCCGAATCAAATTGCTTTGGTACGAAATCCTATGATAAGACTGAGGTGAACTATGTTGTTTTGATAAATAATCCAATCAAGTAGCGTAAATATTCGCTATACATAATTAATACATTATGCATGACGTAAAAGTACAATACGCTGATCACCTAAAGTACTAGCAACGGTAGTTTACCTTCTTTGTGATTGTAAACATACCAAGTAATGAATTATTTTGCGGTATGATCAATACCATTAAAACTATGTGTTCATGGTCTATATGACCCTCAAAGACAATTTGAAAAGTTTTACTCTTGTGAGTGGTGTATTGGGTAAAAGTTTAACGTGTGTGAATGGTGTATGATGAATGGTAAATGGTTCAAGGTGTAAGGTGTAAGGTAAATTTCGGGGACAAAATTTTTAGAAGAAGGGGTGAATGTGACAACCCGAGAATTTTGAATATTTTTAAAAAAATTATTAATTGATTTAAGGTTCAAAATTAGAATATGGACAAAAAATAAGTGTATGTGTTTGATATTTTTAAGATAGAATTTTGAGGATTTCAAAATTTTGTGAATGATTTAAGTGAAATATTCAGGAATAGGGAATAAACGTTTATGTTCTGTGTATATGTGTGCATGGTGTGGTTAAGGGTCAATGGTTGACCAGATAATTAAAACCCTAATTACGGATTTGAAACCCTAATTTGTAAATAGGGAAAAACCTAAGTGTTAATTAAATAGTTTTAATGTTAATTAGGAAATATTAATCCTAATTTTAAAGTTATGAGTAATTAGAAAATCCTAATCTATTTACGAATATTTAATTTCTAATTAAGAAAATTATTTTTTTCTATTAGGAACCCTAATTAGTGGGTTATAAACCCTAATGACCATTTTGACCCTAATCGCTTAATTAATGATTTTAATTAGGAAATAGTAATCCTAATTAGTGAAATTTAAATTATGATTAACAAATTTTAATATAATTAGAAAATCCTAATTATAATTTAGAAATGTTAATTTTCTATTTTTAAAACCTAAATTGGAAAATTTAGAAAATTAAATTGCAAACCCTAAGGGTTTCAAACCCTAAACCCTAAGGTTTTCCGAACCCTAAACCCTAACCCAAACCCTAAACCCTAAGAGTTTGGCCATTTACTAGAACGCCATTAAATTAAAAGGAAAAAGACCAAAATGCCCTTTTCTTAAAACCTAAGCAAAAGATTTTGCAATCTTGGTGAGTCATCACTCTATGGTTATCCCATGTGCTTATTATCTTAAAAGATCAGATATGTGTGCCAACTAGCAACATTAGATTCAATGAATCAAAACATAAGAGATTTAAAAGTAAGAAAATACTTACTTTACTTTTCATTTTTACCAAGACCATTCTTTCTCTTCAATTTCAAAATCTAGAGTGAGAGAGCGAGAGAATCCAAGCTAAGATCAGTTCATAGCCTTTCAGTAACAAGATCAAAGGTCAGAAGTTAAGATCAAGCACTAGAAAGGTATAAACCTTCAAAATTCGAAATTTTTAGATCTTATGTTATTTGTTATGATTTGTTGTTTTAAGTTGTGTTAGAAGGTGTCACTTAATGATCTGGGTTGCTGTATAGTGAATCCATAACATCAAAGTGCTCGAAATAATCATTTTAAGAAATCTGGGAAAAAGTTTAAAAAGTAGCTGATGAAATATATGTCGAGGCCTTAGATCTTTGTGTGTTATTGTTTAACACTACACCAAAATGGCCTCTAGCGAAGGAAATTTTGTGAAGGAATTTATTCCTTCACATGAGGAGTTGTTTAGCGAAGGAACAAAGTGAAGGAAAAAAGTATAGTGACAATATAGTTATTAGCTTAAAGAAACATCCTTCACAATTTATATTTTTTTCTCGCAAAATTGGGGCGATAGAAAGATTTTTGGAGCCAATTTATGATGAAAATTTGCGAGGAAAAATCCATTTAGTGAAGGAATTATTACTCACTATATATCATTATTCGTAAGTTTTTCATGAGGGATAAAATTAGTCGCTATCTTGTTTCTAAATAATATTTTTTAATTAATTGTGGTGAATATAAATTCCTTAAATTTTTACAATAGTAAATTTAATTTTAATAACACTTTTTAAGTATCTTAAAATATCAACTATTTATTTTAATAAACTATAAAGTAAATAACTTTACACTTAAACTTTAAAATTTCTACATAAAAGTTTATTTTAATGATCATAAATAAAGTTAAAGTTAAATAAAAATAAAAATAAATAATCCAAAAGACTTTAAATTTTATTTTAAGTATATGACTAATGAAGTGAAACAATAGAGTTTTTGGTAATGGGAATTCCATTGGTAATGACTAATAAGGATTAAGGGATGCGTGGGCGTCTTCAAGGAAGAAGAACGCCTTCTTTATTGCTTTCGTCTGCTCAGGATTGCAAGGAATTGCACTCGATTAGGGTTGTGGTTTTCCTCTTCATCAATCCCTCCTACTCCGGACTTCCTCTTTTTCCTATTTACAAGCTACGGGGGTTAGGGTTTCAAAACTATTGAAAAAATTAAAGCTATAGAAGAACTATTAGTAATGTGTGAAATCAACGATCGTGCCTCCTCTTTACTACTGGTTTCAAAGCCTCCACCATTGTATGTTTGAGTCTCCTGTGGTTTCTCCACCATCGTGTGTTTCAGTCTTCCTCTCTTCTAATTTCGAGTTCAAATGCATACGATTTGGTTTTAATTTTGATGCTAATGATTTCGATTAGGTTTTGAATTTGGTTTGATTAATCTTAGATTTGGGTTTAAGATATATATATATATATATATATATATATATATATATATATCCAACCGATGTGTATATATATGATCATGTGATAGAAACGAATACTCCGCTTTTTATAGTAGTATTTTGATTGAGTCAAATTGTCTTGCTTAGATGTATGGGTTGTATAAATATTCAATAGTATGGCTTCCATTATCTTAGCTCTCTATGAAGTTATTGATTATATAATACCCATTATTCTCACTAAGACTTTGAAAATAATTAATTGGAAACTAAAAGTTGTACATTAAGAATTTTTCTCAATTGTACTAAACTCCTTGCTACTTAATCACATTCTCTAATATAAATATATTGAATCACTATATACTTTATTGAATCACCTTGGTTTGGTTTTCTGTAATGAGTCCTAGAGAAACCATTTTGGAAAATGGACACAAATGAAAACTTAGAAACTTGTGAAACGAAGAAAGAAGAAAGAAATGTACTATTTAAAGTAGGGAACTTTACCTCATAATCAAATGCAATTTTAGATTCTAATTTGTACATATACGCCAATGCGTTATCCTGGTCTGAATACTAATGTATGGGTAATATAGAGTATAGACCAAAAGTACCTACTTTAGATTCAAGTCTGAGGTGTCAACTTCTTTAGCTTCCTACTTGACTCTCAGTCAGAATTGAGAAGGGTTTAGTAATTTATCTCTAGCTTCAGATAAATCTGAAAATATACTTTGTTAATTTTGTATACATTTCAAAGAATGCGACTTGCTAGTGTCAACAAGGGGGAAGCAAAAAAAAAGAGTCTACAAGGCGGAAACTCAAGGGCAGAGCGAAGAGTATTTTGGTCGTTGGATTAGAGAGAAAAATATTCCTTGGGACAGTCTCGTCTTTCGCCACTAAGGTAGTCAACTCCATTGAATTTGATCCCTTTTAATTGATGTTGTTTATGCATTTTGAGCTCAAATGTAAAAAGTTACTCGATCATGGCTCCCCGATCAAAACATAAATTTGCATGCTACTTAAATTTTTTAATCAACCAAAATTTCAAGTGTTTGAAAGCTAGACTTCCGGTTTTGCAATTTTTTCAAGATTTTCTTGTTAATATGTTAACTGCTCATAACCTTTGAAATGGAATAAGCTTGATTTGAATATTATCGTGAACCATTATATTAAAAGTTAGTGGCCCATCCGGACAAATGACTTAGATTAGGAAGGCCAACAAGTTTGGATGCGAGTAATATAACACGGGCTATTGACAATAGGTTAGGCCCCAATTAGTTTGATGGGTGACTTTATCACAATATTGATTGGAAATCTATAGAAATAAACGGATATTCTTGGATCTCTTCTCTACTTTGTTATAATTTGTTTTGATTTGTCTTATGAGTTCTGTCTAGTAATTTACATACAAGATATATATCACTACAAGAAAAAGGTTTATCAATGATCGCTTTTTAGCGTAAAGTGAGCGTGAATCTGTGAGATAGATATCACGACCGCATCCGATTCACCGATAATCGTCGTCCGATAAAATCTAGTCATTTGGGATGCACATCCGAGACCATTATTAACGGCCGTCTTATTAGCGACCGATATTAGCAACTGAAATGATAAATGCGGTCGCTAAGCTGAGTCAGCATAGTCCATGGCCAAAGCTGACATGCTCCACGCGTGGCGGCCGAGTCGTCAGCAGCATGATCAAGAAGTCGGTCGCTGATACCCTCACTTGTTAAGTCGTCAGCATTAACTATCAATGACCGCGACACGTATCATCGATATGAAATGTATCGCAAACCAGATTTTTGTTGTTTTGCAGAATTCCCAAACACATGTACCTGTTTTGTACCTGCTTTATCCCAACACACAATCACAATAATATAAACAGCATTCACAACAATATAAACATCCATCTCCACCAACATACACCAAAATAGTATTTAAACATTTAAAACCCAATATGAATTAAATAAATATAATAACATTTCAAAACTTGTTTAAGTAACATACAGACATTACAAAAATGAATATACAAATAAAAGCTTATACTATAACTACAAAACTGATCTAAAACAGGTACGTCAAGCATCATCGCCTCCTTGATCACCCTGTAATTAACAAAATAATAAAACAAGTTACAAATATAGTAACTATGTTGATACTGATATATATATTACGATAATATATACAAAAAAGTGATTTTATACCTCGTCGCCATCCCCATGCTGTCCTGATGCTGCTGTCAGTACTACTTCAGCTAACTCCTCAGGATCGAGAGCCCCCATATGCCCGCCCAGTATCTTCAAAGGATTTCAATCTCAACATATAGCTCTCACATAGTCAGCCGGAGTGTGAACAACTGGATGACTCGATGACTGTGAAGACAGGGTAGCAGAGCTGCCTGAGCCACTGAAGGATGGGCGTCATCATTGTCCTTGAACTTTAATGTAGTTCTTCTTCACAACAGACGCCCTCTCCCACAGCTCTTGATCAATAGTCGGACGTGGAGTGCCTTCAGGATAGCGCTCATTCAATAAATGCTTATAAGTATCCTGTCATCATGTTAACAATTAAATAGTTAAAAATAAATTATGTAAGCATTGATAAACAAGATCAAGTTGTCAAAACTTATTACCGCTATCTGGATAGCATCAAGCAGACCATCATGGGTGGCCACGTACACATCCAGCCAATGGATATGTGTACCTTAAGACTGAGACTCATATACAAAAAATAGCACAATATTACTAAGTAAAAATGTGATATATTTTCTAGAATTCATGATTGTAAACATATTAAAACTTGTAAATACGTACCCTGGCAGTGATATGTTGCAACTGTAAAATACTGTCGCCCTTGTATGTCCCTTTAACCTTTTCGCCATCGGGTACACCTGAGGATCTGCTGGTGGAGGCAGTCTTTCGTCTTTTCACCCAATTTTCCTCTCGGCTCTCCATTGGGCACACATCTCAAACCCATATGGATCTGGTGCACCACTGTGGGCTATGCTCAGTGCATATGATCCTCTACCGGCCCGGATGGTCGATCTCGGCAGATTGTGAAGGGCTTTTTGTCTTTCTTTGTTCAAATTGTCTTTAGTGCGGATGACCGCAGACTTCCGCCAAAATAATGTTTGTATCACTTAAGCTCACAAGATCCTCCCATCTATATCGCTTTCAAATAAAACAACAATAATAACATTACAAAACAATTATCCTTTGAATATTATATTATATGTCATAATTAAAAAAAACATACCTGAAATTCAGTCCAAACACCATCCTTGTGGGCGATAGGTGTCCTCGCCCACGTAATCACAGGTGTAGTCCAATTCTGTAAACACAGCTGTGATATGCACTTTACGATCTTATCATCTGAAAAATTACTATAATAAACAACAATTTACATCTGCGATAAGTAGATATATTAAAGCAATTTACATCTAAGTTCTATATATGTTGCATAAATGGAATCTTAAATGCTTATATATAAATGATATATGCGGGACGTACGTGCTATTCGGAGGAGGGAGAATCTAAATAAGAATCCGATCATCCGGATTAATAGGGGCCTTGGGCACATGATTAGGCCCCCTACCTATAAAGGCTTTTTCATACCGCTTCGAAGCCATCCAGATATTACAAATTTCAAGATATATATATGACAATAAACATGACAGTGATATAAACATGTATATGAATATAAAATGACAATAAACAAAAGTTGCATTTAAATAGTTTAGTACATAAACATGATAATGATATAAAAAACATGTAATGCTAAACATACATTTCATTTGTTCATGTGTCAATGCCTGAATCAGAATCATCTTGTATACGTGTTATGATTCATAACCATCATCCGCTTGATTCACTCAATAACTCTTCCTCCTCAAGATCAATGTCATCCGACACAAGTATAGACTCGGGATCTAATTCATGTGGTTCATCTCCACCATCTAACTTGATTACTTCATTGTCGCCTCCACATTTATTATAGTTTGACTATGAAGCATCTGCTCTTAGTAAATCTCACCATCAACTACTTCTACACGATCTACGGCGGGAGTATGAATTACAACTTGCCAATCTATAAGGTGTGTCCCTTTTCCTAACAGGACTAGGAGTGTAGTATACTTGTACTGTTTGAGTTGGTAAAACAAATGGTTCGTTGGAGTATGCAAACCTATGGAGGTTTATATCGACGATTCCATGTCCGGCAACACGTATCCCTTTTTCGAATCAAACCAACGGCACTTGAACAAGTGAATATGACCCCGTCAGACGCGTCCCGCATCAACGACAACTCTACGATTTCCACCAACTCCCCATAAAAGGCACGACCAAGCTCATTGTAACAATCTCCTTGGGCACACACTCCGAGTTCGTTGTTCTTTTACCGCTACCGTATATGCCTTTGTGTGAAATTCACAACCATTTATTTTATAACCATTGCTTGGTGACTTGGTCTCGTAGGGTCCCATAGCTAGGACTTGTACATTAGCCGAAATCGTTGATCCCTCGGTCAAAGCCTACAAAAACTCCATCTTATTAAATGAATAATTAGGAAATATTAATCCTAATTTTAAAGTTATGAGTAATTAGAAAATCCTAATCTATTTACGAAAATTTAATTTCTAATTAAGAAAATTATTTTTTTCTATTAGGAACCCTAATTAGTGGGTTATAAACCCTAATGACCATTTTGACCCTAATCGCTTAATTAACGATTTTAATTAGGAAATAGTAATCCTAATTAGTGAAATTTAAATTATGATTAACAAATTTTAATATAATTAGAAAATCCTAATTATAATTTAGAAATGTTAATTTTCTATTTTTAACACCTAAATTGGAAAATTTAGAAAATTAAATTGCAAACCCTAAGGGTTTCAAACCCTAAACCCTAAGGTTTTCCGAACCCTAAACCCTAACCCAAACCCTAAACCCTAAGAGTTTGGCCATTTACTAGAACGCCATTAAATTAAAAGGAAAAAGACCAAAATGCCCTTTTCTTAAAACCTAAGCAAAAGATTTTGCAATCTTGGTGAGTCATCACTCTATGGTTATCCCATGTGCTTATTATCTTAAAAGATCAGATATGTGTGCCAACTAGCAACATTAGATTCAATGAATCAAAACATAAGAGATTTAAAAGTAAGAAAATACTTACTTTACTTTTCATTTTTACCAAGACCATTCTTTCTCTTCAATTTCGAAATCTAGAGTGAGAGAGCGAGAGAATCCAGGCTAAGATCAGTTCATAGCCTTTCAGTAACAAGATCAAAGGTCAGAAGTCAAGATCAAGCACTAGAAAGGTATAAACCTTCAAAATTCGAAATCTTTAGATCTTATGTTATTTGTTATGATTTGTTGTTTTAAGTCAGGTAGAAGGTGTCACTTAATGATCCGGGTTGTCAGATAGTGAATCCATAACATCAAAGTGCTCGAAATAATCATTTTAAGAAATCTGGGAAAAAGTTTAAAAAGTGGCCTGACAGTCATATGTCAGAGGCCTTAGATCTTTGTGTGTTATTGTTTAACACTACACCAAAAATGGCCTCTAGCGAAGGAAATTTTGTGAAGGAATTTATTCCTTCACATGAGGAGTTGTTTAGCGAAGGAACAGTGAAGGAAAAAAGTATAGTGACAATATAGTTATTAGCGAAAGAAACATCCTTCACAATTTATATTTTTTTTCTCGCAAAATTGGGGCGATAGAAAGATTTTTGGAGCCAATTTATGATGAAAATTTGCGAGGAAAAAATCTATTTAGTGAAGGAATTATTACTCACTATATATCATTATTCAGAAGTTTTTATGAGGATAAAATTGGTCATTTATCTTGTTCTAAATAATATTTTTTAATTAATTGTGGTGAATATAAATTCCTTAATTTTTTACAATAGTAAATTTAATTTTAATAACACTTTTTAAGTATCTTAAAATATCAACTATTTATTTTAATAAACTATAAAGTAAATAACTTTACACTTAAACTTTAAAATTTCTACATAAAAGTTTATTTTAATGATCATAAATAAAGTTAAAGTTAAATAAAAATAAAAATAAATAATCCAAAAGACTTTAAATTTTATTTTAAGTATATGACTAATGAAATGAAACAATAGAGTTTTTGGTAATGGGAATTCCATTGGTAATGACTAATAAGGATTAAAGGGATGCGTGGGCGTCTCAAGGAAGAAGAACGCCTTCTTTATTGCTTTAAATGTCTTTCAGATTGCAAGGAATTGCACTCGATTAGGTAATGTGGTTTTCCTCTTCATCAATCCCTCCTACTCCGGACTTCCTCTTTTTCCTATTTACAAGCTACGGGGTTAGGGTTTCAAAACTATTGAAAAAATTAAAGCTATAGAAGAACTATTAGGGTTTGTGAAATCAACGATTGTGCCTCCTCTTTACTACGGTTTCAAATTGCCTCCACCATTGTATGTTTGAGTCTCCTGTGGTTTCTCCACCATCGTGTGTTTCAGTCTCCTCTCTTCTAATTTTGAGTTCAAATGCATTTATTTGGTTTTAATTTTGATGCTAATGATTTCGATTAGGTTTTGAATTTGGTTTGATTAATCTTAGATTTGGGTTTAAGATATATATATATATATATATATATATATATATCCAACCGATTGTGTATATATATGATCATGTGATAGAAACGAATACTCTGCTTTTATAGTAGTATTTTGATTGAGTCAAATTGTCTTGCTTAGATGTATTAGTTGTATCAATATTCAATAGTATGGCTTCCATTATCTTAGCTCTCTATGAAGTTATTGATTATATAATACCCATTATTCTCACTAAGACTTTGAAAATAATTAATTGGAAACTAAAAGTTGTACATTAAGAATTTTTCTCAATTGTACTAAACTCCTTGCTACTTAATCACATTCTCTAATATAAATATATTGAATCACTATATACTTTATTGAATCACCTTGGTTTGGTTTTCTGTAATGAGTCCTAGAGAAACCAGTTTGGAAAATGGACACAAATGAAAACTTAGAAACTTGTGAAACGAAGAAAGAAGAAAGAAATGTACTATTTAAAGCAGGGAACTTTACCTCATAATCAAATGCAATTTTAGAGTCTAATTTGTACATATACGCTAACGCGTTATCCCGGTCTCGAATACTAATGTATGGGTAATATAGAGTATAGACCAAAAGTACCTACTTTAGATTCAGAATCCGAGGTGTCACTTCTTTAGCTTCCTACTTGACTCTCAAGTCAGAATTGAGAAGGGTTTAGTAATTTATCTCTAGCTTTGTATAAATCTGAAAATATACTTTGTTAATTTTGTGTATACATTTCAAAGAATGCAAACTTTGCTAGTGTCAACAAGGGGGAAGCAAAAAAGAGTCTACAAGGCGGAAACTCAAGGCGAGAGCGAAGAGTATTTTGGTCGTTGGATTAGAGAGAAAATATTCCTTGGGGACGCCTCGTCTTCGCCACTAAGGTAGTCAACGCTCCATTGAATTCTGATCCCTTTTAATTGATGTTGTTTATGCATTTTGAGCTCAAACCGTAAAAAAAGTTACTGACCGCGGCTCCCCGATCAAAACATAAATTTGCATGCTACTTAATTTTTTTAATCAACCAAAATTTCAGGTGTTTGAAAGCTAGACTTAGGGTTTTGCAATTTTTTCAGTATTTTCTTGTTAATATGTTAATCTGTTCATAACCTTTGAAATGGAATAAGCTTGATTTGAATATTACTGTGAACCATTATGTTACAGGTTAGTGGCCCATCTGGACAAATGACTTAGATTAGGGAAGGGCCAACAAGTTTGGATGCGAGTAATATAACACGAGCTATTGACAATAGGTTAGGCCCCAATTAGTTTGATGGGTGACTTTATCACAATATTGATTGGAAATCTATAGAAATAAACGGATATTCTTGGATCTCTTCTCTACTTTGTTATCATTTGTTTTGATTTGTCTTATGAGTTCTGTCTAGTAATTTACATACAAAATATATATCACTACAAGAAAAAGGTTTATCAGCGACCGCCTTTTAGCGACCGTGAACGGTCGCAGATAGATATCACGACTTGATCCGTCACCGATAATCGTCGTCGATAAAATCTAGTCATTTGGGATGCACATCCGAGACCATTATTAGCGGCCGTCTTATTAGCGACCGATATTAGCAACCGAAATGATAAATGCGGTCGCTAAGCTGAGTCAGCATAGTCCATGGCCAAAGCTGACATGCTCCACGTGGCGGCCGACGTCATAGCCGATCGAAGTCGGTCGGCCGATACCCTCACTTGTTAAGTCGTCAATAATTAATCATCAGCGATCGCACGCGGTCAACGATATGAAATGTAATGCAAACCAGATTTTTGTTGTTTTTTGCGAAATCCCCAAACACATGTACTGCATTTTGTACCGCTTTATCCCAACACACAATCACAATAATATAAACAGCATTCACAACAATATAAACATCCATCTCCACCAACATACACCAAAATAGTATTTAAACATTTAAAACCCAATATGAATTAAATAAATATAATAACATTTCAAAACTTGTTTAAGTAACATACAGACATTACAAAAATGAATATACAAATAAAAGCTTATACTATAACTACAAAACTGATCTAAAACAGGTACGTCAAGCATCATCGCCTCCTTGATCACCCTGTAATTAACAAAATAATAAAACAAGTTACAAATATAGTAACTATGTTGATACTGATATATATATTACGATAATATATACAAAAAAGTGATTTTATACCTCGTCGCCATCCCCATGCTGTCCTGATGCTGCTGTCACTACTACTTCAGCTAACTCCTCAGGATCGAGAGCCCCCATATGCCCTCCCAGTATCTTCAAAAGATTTCGATCTCAACATATAGCTCTCACATAGTCAGCCGGAGTGTGAACAACTGGATGACTCGATGACTGTGAAGACAGGGTAGCAGAGCTGCCTGAGCCACTGAAGGATGGGCGTCATCATTGTCCTTGAACTTTAATGTAGTTCTTCTTCACAATGTGACGCCTCTCCCACGCCTCTTGATCAATAGTGGACGTGGAGTGCCTTCGGGATAGCGCTTTCATTCAATAAATGCTTATAAGTATCCTGTCATCATGTTAACAATTAAATAGTTAAAAATAAATTATGTAAGCATTGATAAACAAGATCAAGTTGTCAAAACTTATTACCGCTATCTGGATAGCATCAATGGAACCATCATGGGTGGCCACGTACACATCCAGCCAATGGATATGTGTACCTTAAGACTGAGACTCATATACAAAAAATAGCACAATATTACTAAGTAAAAATGTGATATATTTTCTAGAATTCATGATTGTAAACATATTAAAACTTGTAAATACGCACTCAGCGGTGATATGTTGCAATTTGAAAATATCTGTCAGCGCTTTGTATGTCCCTTTAGCCTTTTCGCCATTGGGTACACCTGAGGATCTGCTGGTGGAGGCAGTCTTTCGTCTTTTCACCCAGCTCTCAGCTCTACATTGGGCACACATCTCAGCCCATATGGACTGGGTGCACCACCAGGGGCTATGCTCGTGCATATGATCCTCTACCTGGCCTGGATGGTCGATCTCGGCATTGTGAAGGGCTTTTTGTCTTTCTTTGTTCAAATTATCTTTAGTGCGGACCGCGCACTTCTGCCAAAATAATGTTTGTATCACTTAAGCCTGCGCATCCTCCCATCTATATCGTTTCTGCAAATAAAACAACAATAATAACATTACAAAATAATTATCCTTTGAATATTATATTATATGTCATAATTAAAAAAAACATACCTGAAATTCAGTCCAAACACCATCCTTGTGGGCGATAGGTTTGCTCGCCCACGTAATCACAGGTGTAGTCCAATTCTGTGAACACAGCTGTGATATGCACTTTACGATCTTATTATCTGAAAAATTACAATAATAAACAACAATTTACATCAGCGATAAGTAGATATATTAAAGCAATTTACATCTAAGTTCTATATATGTTGTATAAATGGAATCTTAAATGCTTATATATAAATGATATATGCGGGACGTACGTGCTATTCGAAGGAGGGAGAATCTAAATAAGAATCCGATCATCCGGATTAGTAGGGGCCTTGGGCACATAATTAGGCCCCCTACCTATGCTTAGGGCTTTTTCTCATACCGCTTGAAGCCATCTCAGATATTACAAATTTCAAGATATATATATGACAATAAACATGACAGTGATATAAACATGTATATGAATATAAAATGACAATAAACAAAAGTTGCATTTAAATAGTTTAGTACATAAACATGATAATGATATAAAAAACATGTAATGCTAAACATACATTTCATTTGTTCATGTGTCAATGCCTGAATCAGAATCATCTTGTATACGTGTTGCAGATTCATAACCATCATCTGCTTTAGATTCACTCAATAACTCTTCCTCCTCAGTATCAATGTCATCTGACACAAGTATTGACTCAGGATCTAATTCATGTGGTTCATCTCCACCATCTAACTTGATTACTTCATTGTCGCCCTCCACATGTATTATAGTTTGACTATGAAGCATCTGCTCTTAGTAAATCTCACCATCAACTACTTCTACATGACTACGCGCGGGAGTATGAATTACAACTTGCCAATCTATAGGCGGTGTATCCCTTTTCCTAACAGGACTAGGAGTGTAGTATACTTGTACTGTTTGAGTTGGTAAAACAAATGGTTCGTTGGAGTATGCAAACCTATGGAGGTTTATATCGACGATTCCATGTCTGTCAACACGTATCCCTTTTTCTGAATCAAACCAACGGCACTTGAACAAGTGAATATGATCCCCGTACGTGCCCTTGTACGACAACTCTACGATTTCCACCAACTCCCCATAAAAGGCACGACCAAGCTCATTGTAACAATCTCCTTGGGCACACACTCCAGAGTTCGTTGTTCTTTTACCGCGCCCATATGCCTTTGTGTGAAATTCACAATCATTTATTTTATAACCATTGCGGCTGACTTGGTCCTTGTCTGGTCCCATAGCTAGGACTTGTACATTAGCCGAAATCGTTGATCCCTCGGTCAAAGCCTACAAAAACTCCATCTTATTAAATGAAGTCATAGTTAACATAGAGTATATATATTCTACGTGCTTAAAAATTGAACTTACTTTGTCCTTTAGCCAAAGTGCAAATTTTTTATCACGATTGATTTGAATATCTTTATCAGTTATGCCGGGAAGCTTCACTTTTAACTCGTCATCGTACAATCTATACCATGTTATAAACATTAACATATTGAAATAAATTTTAAACTTAAAAGATAAATTATCACGTTTACATGTGCACCTCACAAATTCGTCAATCTCCTCGTAATTGAGAAGAATGTAAGTATGTGCAGCATGTAATTCTTGCTCAGAGAGGAATATGCACTTCCCTTTACCATAAGCGCGGCCCGATAGACCAAATACAGAGAGCCGGCCATTTAGTTCAACATTTCCTCCATCATCATGTCTCGATACTCGATTGGCCTTTGTCAAGACTTCGTCTGGAAAATAGTCTAAGACAAACGTAGATATATCATCAAAACTGTATGCCTCACATATCGACCCCTCGACATAAGATCTATTCTTCACCTTCTTCTTTAGGTTTCCCATCACCCTCTCGAAAGGGTACATCCATCTATATTGAACTGGACCCCCAACACGAGCTTCATAGGGAAGATGGATTTGCAAATGCTCCATGGAGTCAAAAAAACCAGGTGGGAATATTTTTTCTAGTTTACACGTGATCTCTATGATGTTCTTCTCAAGTACAGACATGTCCTTCTCATTTAATAATTTTGAACATAAGTCTTTGAAGAAACGACTAAGATCCGTCAAAGCATCCCATATTGGTTTATCAAGGAGATCCCGAAATGCTATAGGCATGAGTCTCTCCATGAACACATGATGTAAGACCCCAGCTTTTATAAATAAAGATGAATTTTCTATAAATATTATTTTTGAATATTATGGAATAAATTTGATATAATGTTATAGTTATGGGTAATATTTATAAATTTTGCAAAGTAAGCAAGTTGTTATAAAATATTCGTTTGGTCGGGGAATATTCTTTTTGTGGGGAATATTAGATGACGACGGCTCAATCAATCGATGGTGGACCCCACAACGGAAGTATTTTTGTAGTTAGAAAACGACAAAATTATCTTTCTATAAAAATAACGGCAGAGGTGTTACCGTTAAAACTGTTGAACTACCCGGTAGTAAAAAAAATACGATGTCTGGCGTGGCATAGTAGTAGCACACACGGTATTGATTATTGATGCTTACGTGAGAAGTCACTTAGCTTTACTCAATTATTGCTTTACAAAGAATTCTTCGCATCATATCTTTTATATTATTGATTCAATTATTGTCACAAGATCATCTGTATATAATATGTTATATTATTAATTGAGACGACAAGTTATAAATGATTAATAATTGTTGAAAGATTAAATATGTGTTGATTAAAAATAAAATGATTTGTGGTAATATTTATTCAATCCTTGATGTATATAAAGAGTCTGTTATGAGACGTTTGTGGTAAGTTTGATTATTTTATGGGGGGCCCATATGTCATCATCTAAGAGTCTCTTCGTCAATAGTATTTACCTTTGTGAATAGTAATTACCTTTGTGAATAGTAATTACCTTCGTCAATAGTATTTACCTTTGTGAATAGTAATTACCTTTGTGAATAGTAATTACCTTCGTCAATAGTATTTACCTTCGTCAATAGTATTTACCTTTGTGAATAGTAATTACCTTTGTGAATAGTAATTACCTTCGTCAATAGTATTTACCTTCGTCAATAGTAATTACCTTCTTCAATAGTAATTACCTTCGTCAATAGTAATTACCTTCGTCAATAGTAATTACCCCTTCGCAAATAGTAGTTGTCCCTTCAATATTACCAAGAGTTAACTGCCTCTTCGGTGTTCCAAGGGTTAATTACCCCTTCGCAAATAGTAGTTGTCTCTTCAATATTACCAAGAGTCATTTTGACCCTTCGTTAAGACCAAGAGCCACCCTCGATTTTTCTATAAATAGAAAGCTCATTCCTTCATTATTTCTTACGAATTCACTAAAACTCTAGAGAGAGAAACTATAGAGAGAAAGAAGAAAAGTATTTTGCTACTTCACTTTTCCAATATTCAGTTCTTTTAAGGTAAGGGGTATTATTTGTTGTACCCGTAAGGGGTATTATTTGTTGTACCTGTAAGGGGTGTTATTCTTTCTTATTCATGAAGAGAACTTCTGTTATTCCATTCTTTATTATTTCATTGGAATAACTTCGTATCATGCTGCATACCCTATACTTGGTGAAATCCTCTCGTTATTCCATTCTTTATTATTACGTTGGAATAACTCAGTGTCGTGGCATACCCTATACATAATCAGATCACGTGGTTTACCCTATACTTGGTGACATTCTTCTATTATTACATTGGAACATCCTATCTCGTGTGTTTTACGGGACCTGGTTAAAATCTTTATCATTCTGTTGGAATATCCTATCGTGTGTTTTACTAACGGATCCGGTTCCATCTTTATTATTCTGTTGGAACATCCCGCTTCGATTGTGAATTTCACACGACTGGTTCCGTTATTTATTATTCTCATTTGAATAACCCGCCTGCAAGGCGGTCTATCGCATGCATGGTGATTTATTTTGTTATTCCATTCTTTATTATACCCAGTTGGTTAAAACTTTGACTTCTATACTCCATGAAATTAGTAGAATATCCTTGATATTTGCGTTTCATCCAGTATCTTTTCATGGAAATATTCTTCTGATCATTCTTGAATTTTACTCTACAAAACAGTATTTTGTTGACAATTTGGACGTTAAAAATTCCTAGATAAATTAATTCTTGAACTTGTTTTATTGAATTCTTATATCATTGTCATCATCCTCATGTTTATATTATGTTGAAAGTTATCTTTAGCTTACGTGCATAGATGAACTTAGTATGATTATGAACAGGGTTCATTCGGTATAATCATGGCTTGATATAAATGATGTGACAAAAGTCCGCAGTGGCCTGTAATGCAGTAATGGATAGTTTTTGGTATGACTATGACCAGGGGTGATTCGGTATAGTCATGACCATTGATAATTTGTTGAAAATCCTTGACCGTGGTACAGGGATGATTAGATATTGTGGTTTATTCATTAAACTGAGTCTTAGTGATAAAAATTGATGAAAACCTTTTAAAACCTAAAAGATAGTAGACTTTATTTTCTACTTGACTCTTTTAATGGATCACAGATTCATCGAAGTTAAAACCGGTTGTCTATTGTATTTTATCGGTTTAACATTGTTGAAGACTATTGATAATTTATTTCGCATTATCTTAGTCATAATATTTCTTCTTTGGGCTAGTTGAGCTCACCCTTTCTTTCATTCTCTCTTTGTGAAATGAGAATATATTGGGACGAGTCGGGGAACGGAGTAATGGTCCAGAGGATAGCATTAGTAGTCCTCACTATTTTGTGAAATAGTGTGATAATAAATGTAATGAGGACTCCTTGAGTATGGATATTGTCTAAATGACAATATTCCTATTAGAACTCTCAGTTTATGTATTGTTGTATGTTACACGACAGATGTATAATTAAGTTTGTATTTGTATTTTGTACCATGTATCTGGCGACTCAAGATGGGTGATGAATACCTAATTTTGGGGGCGTCACACATGACAGTCATGATTCTTCATCCCTTGCAATTTCCCACCCGTAACACACCTTGCAATGTTTGACGCATATCCATCTGGTAGTTTCAGTGACTTAACCCATGTGCACACATCTTCAACTTGCTTTTTGGACAATGTGTACCTTGCATGCGGTTTGACAATCTTACCATTAGGAGATTCATAAAGTTCTAATCCAGGACGCTTACAAATATCTTTCATGTCCAAACGTGCCTTATCGTTATCTTTTGTCTTCCCCGTAACATTCATCACAGTGTTAAACACATTGTCAAACACATTCTTCTCAATATGTATCACATCTAGATTATGTCGAATCAAATTTGTAGACTAATAAGGCAGTTCCCAAAAGATGCTTCTAAGAACCCAGTTATGAGATTCGCCAAACCCATTGATTATGTTTGTGGCATCAATCTTACCAAATGGGATAACCGGAAATCTCATCACACGATCTTGCATCTCCATTCCCGACAATCGCGGTGCAGGCATATCATTGTCTACTTTCCCTTTCCTGAAGTGTTCTCTATTTCTTCGAAATGGGTGATCTACCGGCAAGAACCGACGATGACAGTCAAACCAACAAGGCTTTCACATACGGACAAGCCAACTTCCCGTGTGTACTCCATCCAGCTAACATACCATAAGCTGGGAAGTCAATTATAGTCCACATCACCGCTGCCCTAAGGTTGAAATTTGTTTTCGTTGCAACATCCCAAGTCTGTACTCCATCCTCCCACAATACCTTCAACTCGTCTATAAGAGGTCTCAAGTAAACATTTATGTTCTTTCCAGGACTCTTAGGACCAGGAACCACGAGTGAAAGAAACAAGTATGGCTATTTCATACACATCCAAGGAGGCAAGTTGTACGGAGTAACAATCATACGCCAACATGAGTACGGAACAGCTGAGTGGTCAAACGGATTGAAACCATCGGTGAAAAATCCAAGCCTCACATTTCTAGGTTCCAATGCAAACCCAGGATGTGCTAAGTTGAAATCTTTCCAAGCCTGCCCATCTGCGGGATGATTTAGTTCTCCATCTTTAGCTGGAGATTTCGCATGCTAACTAATATGTTCAGCTGTTCTTGAAGACATGTACAATCCTTTTAGTCGATGTGTTATTGGAAAATACCTTAGAATCTTAAACGGTATACTTGATTTTTGTAGTAGTCACCCTCTTTATTAGGCCTAAACCTATCATGATTGCAAAAGCGTGCACCTTGTCATCCCATTCATTTTCCTTATAAAATAACATGCAATCGTTGGGACATGCATCGATCTTTTGGTATCCAAGACCCAACTTCTTCACCATTTTCTTACAAAAGTAATAGTTACCAGGTAATTTCTCACCATCAGGCAATATACTCTTAATGGCCTTCAAGAGAGACTCAAAACACTCATGGCTCATGTTATGATCAGCCTTGATGTTAAGTAATGTCGCACTGCAGACAATGTAGTGTGTTTGGTGTAACCATGCCATAATGGCTCACTACCCTCCTCTAACAACTTAAAGAAGTCTTTGGCATCAGAATTCATAGGTTGCTCTCTGCCTTGCTCCCAATCAAAATCTGGCCCTGCAATATCATGAACCATTTCATTCATACGATGAGTACTACTACTCGAATTGTGTACTTCTGTGATGCCACCATCTATTCTCTGCCCATGTGCCCACCAGCATTCTTCGTAATTTCTCATGAATCCAGAAACAAGTAAATGATAGTTTACCATGTCTCTGTCCATATAATTTACATTCTTACACTTCAAACATGGACATCGTATCTGCGACTTACCATTCATACATTCCAGGGTGACTATACGATACTCCAAAAACACTTGGCAACAACCTCTAAATTCACCAGTAGACTTATATCAGGCACTTGACTTTCGTCGTGCCATCCAACTCTGATGCGAATAGAGGTCCATGATTCCACGGTACCTACTACAGACAACATTATAAATGTTAACATATGACTTGAGCATACTTCTAAGCATATGACTTAAGCATACTTGTAACCATATGACTTGAGCATACTTGTAAACATATGATTAACATTTAAGCATACTTGTAAGCATATGACTTGAGAGCATATATACTTGTAACCATATGACTTGAGTATACTTGTAAGCATATGATTAACATTTAAGCATACTTGATGTTAATGAATGAGAAACTAAGTAAATGCTACTTAGTTTAATAGTTATATTATATCATGTTATTTTATTTTAATTTATTTTAAATTTGTTTTTATTGTTTATCGTAAGTGAATACGTAAGGTATTTCATTCATGCTAGCTTTATATCAGAGTTTTCTAACTCATTTATACAACTTATGAGTATCTTGGAGATTCATTCATATCAACTAGTGTGTTAAGCAACTTTTGGGATAGTCATAACTTGGTTGAGCAATTTATAGCTTCTATAACATTTTGTAGCTGTATTCTTGTATACATAAGTGTTAAATACCCTTGCGTTTCTGTTATAGCCAAACAGTCTCTTTATTGACCAAGTGTGTCTAGTTACCATCTCTGTTGCAGTAACAATTCCCTATCACTGCCTATTTAGGCTTAACTACCCCCTAACAACCAAGCTTGGCTTGGCCCCGTGAAGCTTGGCTAAGCTTGGCGTGGCCTCGTATGGCCTCATGGCCCCAAGCCCAGCCCATCAGCTCCAACATCCCCTTAATAGGCTCTAGTAGATCACCAATAGGCTCGTTAATAGTATAAATGTTCGCAACTACCCGACCAATAAAAAAATTTCGCCAGAGTCTCCTTTGTAATAGGGACTAGCCACATGCACGATGGCATGTATATAAAGTCATTTCTAGGCACCCAAGACATAAACCAAGAGTCCACATAGACAAAAACAGTCCATATATAGGCAAAAAAACATTTAGGCATTCAAATAACTTTAAAATCATGATAATAAAAGGTACTTTAGGCATGATTAAGTACTAAATTATACTAACAGTCCCCAAGCCTTTCATTATAAACAATCTATATCAAATAATTGTTATATCCTTTGTATTCATGGTTTTCATGATTTATTACTCAAATATATCAAATAATTGCTATATACTTTGGTGGGAAAGGTAAACTAATATATAAAATTAATCAATACCTATAATATGATGGCTATACAAACTTACTGGCGTAGAGTCTCAGTGATAAATTGTTGTGCCGAGGATACACTTTTTTGAAAGCCCTTTTTCCTAGAACCTCTTTATATTGCAGGCCATGAGAAATTAAGAAATAGTAGTTAAGTTTTCTGGGCATGATAAAATTAGTCTAGAACACACTTATACATAATTTTTTTATTATTTTAGTTATACCCTTTTAAAAGAATAAATTAAAAATTAAAATTTATTAGCATGCACTAGAAACTTTTTAATTTGAATAAATAAATAAATAAACAAATACACAAGTCTTACAAACCAAAATGTGTTCGGATGGAGAGAGTATTTTATGTTTGTGATGAAAATTAAGCTGCAAATAAGGAGTAAACATCATTCCTTGGTTTATTGAATAACAAAAATTAACAAATTAAGGTTTGTCTAAACCACATTCAATTAATAACAAAAATAAAAAAAAAAGTTAGGGTTTGTCTAAACCACATTCAATTAACAAATTAACAACAGATTCAAATGAGTTGAAATTAACAACTGATTTGTGAACTTTGGGTTTTTGAAATATTTCTACTAAATGGGTGACCTCCCCTAGACTTGTAAATGAGAAAAGTAATACAACTAAATGGACCTTCACAACAATATGTAATACACTTTCAAGTTCAACTCTGCTAGAAATGACAGAAACAATCGAATGTGTTTATGCATCATTGAATCAATTTCCAGGTATTGCATGTATTATAAACAACAAACTGAAAATTAAACCGAAAAAAGAAGAAGAAGAAGAATTTTTTACCTCTAAAATTAAATTGATTTGAAGAAGATTGAACACACCGAATCGAGCGAATGAACGCCTTTTATCTCCCTCTTCTCCCTCTTCTGTCGCCCTCTTTTTTTTCCTTCTCTCTCTTCTTTGAATCGAGCTTAATGCCTCGAGCTGGCGGTTAAGAGAATCGTTGATCGCTATCCATGACCGCATCGCGGTCATTGGTTTTAATGACGTGGACGATTTCCGCAACCGAATGCGGTCGCTGATAATTCTTAGTCGCAACAAAAAAATGCGCCAGGGTTTCGCACCAAATTTTTGGGGGGAAATTCATATCAGCGATCGATCAGCGATCGCAGGCGGTCGCTGATATAAAGTAGCAACTAGAATTTTTACCGGTCGCAGATAGCGGTCACTAACACTACTATCAGCGACCGCATATCCGATCGCTGATAATATTGGTTGCAGGTAGGTCTTTTTCTTGTAGTGTATGTTATGCCAATTGCCGTAGTAGTGCGTAGAGTATGGATGACTACTTTTATGTTGTCGTTCTGTCTTGGTACATTTCCAAAAGCTCTTCAAAGTTCACAATATTGTAAGGAGATCATTTGCACTATCACAGTACTACTTTTCTACCAATGCCCATGCATTTATGCCATTTTTCCATTCTTATGGTATTGCAAAAACATTTTCACTTTTATGTTTCTGCCATTACTTATTTGACGGTTAATGACCGTTAGTTATATTAGATGCTACTCGGTTGTCTGTCTTTCGACATTATCTTTGGATCTTTATGTTACGGAAGTTAACCGCATTGCATTTCAAATTGTGCCTTTTATTTTAAATAGTAAGTATTCAATGAACTATTTTAGTTATGCTAATTATGTTTTGCATTTGGAGGTACTATTTTTTATATCATGAGTAAACAACCTTGTAGTGAAATGTATTAGCGAAAAAAATATTACATGGCATGTAAAAGCTTATATAGTTATACTTGACAATTTAAAGGTTTCATGAGGTTTGGGACTTTTGAGGACGCAAGCATTAATGGTATTACCCTTTGAAACTATTGAACATAGTAAACTAGAGGGATACATTTCTCTGCGGTAGAAGAAAAGACAATCTGGTCTTTGAAAATTATAAGCATAAACAACATCAATACGCAAACAACATGGATAGCCCACATAAGACTTCAAAATATAACCCGGATGTAGTGAACCCAACCTAACAAGTGAGCCAAATAAACTAAAATCAACAACAATCAGATAATTGGTGAGATGTTTATAGGGTTCTACATGGGTACGCAGTTATATGTTCTTACTAAAGCACTCGAGAGACTTCTTGCTTTTTTGTTTGCAAAAGACTTGGAAGTGATTTTGACACTATTTGTTTCATGATATGTTGCGGACATTCAGCCAAGTGTGCCTTTTTAACTTTAGCACCGTGAGCAATTGAAGTTAAACAAAGTTCCGTGGACCATTTCGATCGACTAGATTCTCTTATAGAGGATTGTTAATTGGTGAGATGCTTCATCATTTTCTTAACTATGTTGGTATGTAGATATTTTTTCTATTAATTTGTCTTGAGGCAATCAAGAAATTTTGGGGCGGGAACCTATGTGACAAAACACACACACATACACACAAACACACAAAAGTAGGTCGTATTTGGTGACACTTGGATACTCTAGTATATGTAGAAAGTTATCTATTGTATATTAGGGATTAAACTTCCATGTGAGTATCCAACAATTGGTTAACATTGTAGAATACTAATCTTAGAATTGGTAATGCTTATTTGAAAGTTGAAGTATTATGGATACAAATAGAGTGTTTTTTGAAATTTTCGTATTCCCTTGTAAGATGCTAATATATTATTTCTAAACTTGTGATCGAGAATGGTGCGAGATACATCTCGGCACTATCAACCGCTGCCAATGATAAAAAGGTTATTCATTCTATGGCTTATCTGAAAGTCGGTAAGTGATTTCTATGTTGGTGCATTCCATTTTCATTTCAAATAAATGGTTATGATAAATAGAATATATTTATTGCAATATGTCATTTGCAATATGTCGGCTACTTTGCAATATGTCATCGCAATATATCGTCATTTCGCAATATGTCACATGTTTATTACAGATTTAATCATCAATGCTTAACGATTCTAAATTGTTACATCCACACTTATTACAATCATTATAGCTTTAATCATCAATGACTTTTTTCCTTTTAGTATAACGGTGGATGAATTCTTATGGGCATTTGGGATACTAAGATCAATGGCTTTTTTCTCGCCATGGTCAAAATCTTGTCTCAATCCCAATCGCGGACTTGGTAAGTAATATTATCTCTCAACCTCATTTGGAATGTCAAAATCTTCAAGAACCTCACGGACATTTTACAAATCATTATATAATTTACTCGGATGCAAAATTAGCAGATCGTTCATAGTGTAGACAAACCTTAAAATCTCCATCCACATTTCGACCACCCCACAAGGAAAGTACAACCCCTGTTTTTGCAGCCAAGCAGTATCTCCAACATCTTACCATAATCACCACCATGGTCTTTGGGTTGTAAAGGAATCCATAACTCGTAAGAATCAACTCGAATTATTTGCAAGCCTACCCATTTTGTCAAAACCCTCTATTTTGTGATGTATAATAGTGTTTTTAAAAACATTACCAAATTTTCTCCCAATAATCCTTTATTTATTTCATTTGTATTATCAGGTCATCGATACTTAAGTTAATAGCTTCTATGTTGCTATGAGAAGCCATCATCAACTCAGCTACATCTTCAAAGCCAATAGATTTATTATATTAACTATACAGCTTATATGTCAATCAAGGAATAGAAATCTCAGGCAAATGGTTCAATAAAATTCTTGTCAATATTGAGGCATAAGTTAAAAATGTTAGAGATGGACTGCAACTTCATTTCTATGTGAAGTCTGCATTCGGCATTCCATTATGTACGATATATTGGGACTTGATACAGGCAGAGAAATATTGATTTTTTCTGAGTAACAACCCGAATAGAATAAGTCTAAAATAATAAATAATTAAAATAATAAATAATAAAGGGTATGTAGATACAATCAGAATCAAAATAAAAGATTAGACAAGGCAATCAAACCATTGAACTAAGAAATAAAAAATAAAAAAAAAACACATTTTGAAATTGATTCGGAACATCAAAATGAATAGATGAGACGAAAATACAAGAAATTCTCTGATAAAATAAAAAGATAAATAAATGTAAAAATTTATAAACCATCTCTTATGTTATCGACCTTTCAATCAAAAAAACCTTCTTGTATCAAAGCGAATCCAACGAACCCATCATAACTTATCACCTATTTCCTTTAGTATGTCTACCTGATTTTTAGTTTAGTCAACTAATATTTACAGTTTCAATTGCTAATTGATGTGCATTTTTATTACTTGCAAATATATTTAATGTACGTATTTAACTCTTATACATGTTTTGTATTTTAGTCAGGTTATAGTACTGATGTAGGCGGTCCTGCAGAGGACGGTACACCAGAAGTAGATGACTTGGCTATTTTGATTGAGAAAACTGGTGGGATTAAAAAAAATAGGATACTTGGTTTTCCAGGATATCACGCACGAGACGTGCTCGGTACTCCTCTTATAGTGTCGCCGAGTATAGGTTATTCTTCACCACAACAATCTACTGATCCTAAGGAATTGGAGAATATGATTGACAAGATTGTTCTCCGTCGATTGGGTATAAAGTCTATAGATGATGCTTCTACCAATGATAGTACACCACAACCGTCCATTGGTATAGATATTATTGAACATATAACTAAATTGGTAGAGAAGAAGTTTATAAACTTCCTTCAAACATTTACCAACTATGGTTCACTTGAGGTATTTACTAATAACTATATTTTTGTCTTTGTCCTTCATTAATCCCTCTCTATCTATCAATTTAAGTTCACCATGTTTATTTTTTCTTATTCCTCACTTTGTTGAAATTGAATTTTGGTGTTTCTTTTGCAGGAGGAACTTTACAGGCCCAATCTTGATTTTCTTGAAAAAATCAATGATGAAGTGTACCTAACATGATGTACACTTCATTCCTTCTAGCTTGTTATTTTTTTATTTTTCTTATGTTAGTTATTAAATATTGTAAGTAATATGATCCTTGGGAGATCATGATACAATAACAAATTTTGTACTTATTGTGACTTGAGCAATATCTATTTATATATGGAGTATTAGTTTTAATTTTTGGCTTTTTATGCAGTTTATCAATTAGTTTGAAACAAGTATATATGACATGATTTATATTAACTTGAAATATTAAATTTAATATTTATTATAGCATTTAATAATAATAATAATAATAATAATAAAATATGAAATTAGTTATTTGAAAATTAATTTTGATTATTTATCAATTAATTTTTTATATACAAATTTATAATTTGTGAAGGATTTTACTTAAGAAATGGATTTTAATGAAGGATTATTTTCCTCACTAAATCTTTTCTAGTTAATTAGTTAGTCATCAATGAAGGATTATTTCCTCACTAATTTGAAGATACATTCTCAATTTATAATTAGTGAAGGAAAATTTTCTCTCATTAAATAAATTTGTTCTACACAATATATTATTTGTGAGGGAATCAAGTTATTTACTAATTTTAAATAGTCCTTAAAATATTATTTATGAAGGAAACCAATCTTTCACTAAATAACAATATTCCATTACTAAATACAATTTGTGAAGGAATAAGTTATTCACAATATATCCTTCACAAAAAATATTTAGTTACTACTTAGCGAAGAATACCCAATTGCGAGGAAGTCTAATGCGAGCACTCGTGTGAAGAAAATATTTCTTCTCAATAAATCACTTGTGAGAGATATAGGGTCTCTAGTGAAGGATTTGTCCTTCACTAGAGGTCATTTTTGGTGTAGTATAGGGTGTTTTATGTTTTGAATCTGTTCTATGACATGAGGACTGTGATCTGAAACTAGAAGCAGGGTCAGATCTAGTCTAGATCATCAGTTATGCTCGGTCAAACCACGTTGACCGTTCACAGAAACTTAATTCTGGTCAGCCCAGAAATTTCAGTAACCCTTGACAAGATTTTCCAAGCCTCTAATCTTGCAGTTGTTTTATTGTTTTGGCCATGTTGTTGTTTTGGTATTGTAGCCTGACATTTATATTACACATCTAAGCCCTCAGAACCACCAGATCGATCACAAGATCAAAGATAATACCGGTCAAACAACCGTTGACCGACTGCCCGGATGAAGATTCTGGAAAACCCAGAATCTTCAAGAACATGTTTTCTGTCAGAGTTTGACCAGCTTAGATCTTTTGTTTGTTTCGAGGTTAGGTTGTTTCAAGCTTGTATACATGTACCCTGACATGTGGTCTACAATATTGAACCAATAGTTCACTCAAACAAATTACAGAATAAAGGTTATGAGGATCGAAAACTAGTACGATTGACTGTTCTTCATTTTCTGGAAAACCAGAAATGAAGAACAGCGTTGTCAGATTTTTGTAAGGCTTAGATTGTCTAAGTTTGAGGTAGTATGGCCATGATATTGCTTAATAATCATAGTATTACACGTATACTACAATAACAACACAATTTACCAGTCCAGAATCAACTCGATCATAGAGTAAAAATCGGTCAAACTAGCAACCTTTAACACTAACATGAAGTTTTGGGCTTGGTGAAGAACAAACCAAGAACACCTATAGCGACGGGTCTGTCGCTATAGGCCCCTTTAGCGACAGATAAATTAGAAAATAATTATTTTAATTAAATAAATTAAAATAAATACATTTTAATTATTAAAAATACTTAGAAAATTCTGAAAATTTATTTTAAAGTCCGAAAAATAGTTTTTAATTATTTTGAGTATATTTCATAAATATTTAATATTTTTAAAATATAAATGGTATTTAATTTATTTAATTATAATATTAAATAAATGATTTAAAAATGAATTTAATACATGAAAAATCATCAAAAATAATATTTTGATATAAGAAAATATTTAAAGATATTTTCAATGACTTTTAATATTTTATGATGAATTTTATTAATTAATCAATATTAATGATAATTAGTTTATTTAATAAATAAATTAAGGAAAATAGAATTAATGTTTTATAAATCATATTAAAAATGATTTAAGTGTTATAACAATATTTTAAGTTATAAAATATAACTTTTGATATTTTGTCATGAAAATATTAATATTTTAATATTTATAGTAATTAGGAAAATGAATTTAACGGTTTAAAAATCATATAAATACGATTTTAAGGTATTAAAATACTTTGATATATTATAAATATATTATAATATTATGACATGTATTTCATTAATATTTGATAATAAATAAATATTAATGATAAAGGAATTATATGGTATTTAATTCATTTAAATACAATTCTAATGTTTGAAAATTCACGATAAATAGTAATAATTACTTAAAAATTATTACGAGCTTGTGAAAAATATTTTGACTAATATTAAAATTATCTGAGATAATTGTTAAGTGTTAGGCAGAGTTTAATTGAACTTAAACTTGAAATTTTGTCCGACTAGACTGTCGAGACGTTAGAATTTTGTCGGATTCAAGTCAGACTGAAATAGTTTGACTTGATACCGTGTCTTATGTGTGTTATAGACTGATAGGGTTATGTGTTATGTGTTATGTGTTATGTGTTATGTGTTTAGGTTATTCTATTTATGTATATATATATAATAGTACTATATTGTGATGATATTATTCTAATATTGGAGATCTATATTACTAATATTAGGTCTTCGGATAAAGCGATATAAATTGCGTAATGGTAATTAACGGTTCAGGCAAGTTTATTTTTACTTAACTCTACTAAGAGTTGTTTCATTTGGATATGCTTATGGTTAATCATTGCTCATTGCCATGTATAATTGTATTCTGTACATATTTCATGTATAAGTCACGTATGAAAGGCTGATCACCTTCATTACCCATCGGTTTAGATATAATTGTTCATGTAAAATACTTGTTCAGTCAAAATTTTGTTCCTGCTAGTTCACAATTATACTTGTTCAGTCAAATCCTTATGCTCACCCTTGTTATATCATGATAAAACATTGCAAATTAAGAAGAACGCGTCGGATACAAGGAAAGGTTAAAGACGGTTCCAGCTTTAGTTTACGTATGCGATTAGATTTGTATTAGTAATGTATGTATATAATGTTATTGTAAGTCAAGTAAGTTATGAAATGTGTATTAAGTTAAGGTTACTCGACCTTGGGGAATAGTGTATAAAGTTTTTATATAAACAATTTATGTTTATATCTTCCGCAAATAATAATAGTTATATAGAATGATCGAACCGGATCCGAGGTGATTTAGGACCTGGATGTTTATATAGTAACAATTTATGTTTATATCTTCTGTCAAAGGTCTTGATACATCTTAGTACTACCAGGATGAATCGAGTACCTCGAACTATGAGCTTCTTGTAACACTTTCTCCTTTAATTCCATTTCATTTTGAACCTAAATTCTTCCTTCAAATCTTAATAATCCTTAATTATCAAGACTATACTTTAAATCTTTTTCATCGGTTAACCGTTTCTTCATCTGGTCACACTCCTCAGTTCGGAGTTTCACCTCCTTGACTCTCTCTACAATAGTAGATTGAATCTCTGTTGTAAACAATCTCTGCCCCAATTCACTCGATAACTTCACCTCCAACTCCATCCTAGCCATCTCTGTTATTAACTCAGTTTGAGCCATTAACATAGACAACTTTTCCTGACCCTTCCTACTCCAGGCATCAGCCACTACATTGGCTTTTCCAGGGTGATACATGATTTCACAGTCGTAATCCTTTATCAACTCCAACCATCTCCTTTGTCTCATATTCAACTCCTTTTGTGTGAAGATATATTTTAGACTCTTATGGTCCGTGTATATATCACATTTCTCCCCGTATAAATAATGTCTCCATATCTTCAAGGCAAAAACTACTGCGACCAGTTCTAAATCATGAGTAGGGTAAACTTTCTCATAATCTTTCAAGTGCCGTGATGCATACGCAATGACCTTGCCATGCTGCAAGAGCACGTAACCAAGTTCTCTATGCGAAGCATCGCTATAAACTACAAAATTCCATGTATCATCGGGTAAAGATAATATAGGTGCTTCACTCGTCCTTTTCTTCAGTTCTTGGAAACTGTCTTCACATTTCTCCGTCCACACATACTTCACGATCTTCCTTGCCAAGTTAGTCAACGAAGTAACTATCTTCAAAAAATCTTGGATAAATCTTCGATAGTATCCTGCTAACCCTAGGAAACTCCACACCTCAGTTGGTGTTTTTTACTGTTCCCAACTCATTTATGCTTCAACCTTCTCTAGGTCTACTGAAATCCCCTCACGGTCGATAACATGACCCAAAAACTGTACGCTTTACAGCCAAAATTCACACTTAGTGAATTTCGCGTACAACTTCTCCTTCCTTAGTGTCTCCAACACTACTCTTAAGTGTTTAGCATGACCTTCTGGCGTCTTAGAATAAACTAGAATATCATCGATAAACACTACGACAAACTTGTCCAAATATTATTTGAACACTCTGTTCATCATATCCATAAATACAGCTGGTGCATTAGTCAACCCGAATGACATCACCAGGAACTCGTAATGGCTGTAACGAGTCTTGAATGTCATCTTAGGTGCATCCTCACTTCTAACCTTCAACTGATGATACCCCGTTCGCAAATCTATCTTAGAAAAATATTTACCCCTTTCAATTGATCAAAGAGATCATCGATCCTGGGCAATGGGTAATTATTCTTTACCGTTAACTTGTTCAACTCTCGATATTCGATACAAAGTCTTAACGATCCATCCTTCTTTTTCATAAATAGTACCGATGCTCCCCACGGCAAAACACTTGGTTGAATGTACTTCCTATCCAACAGTTCTTGTAACTGTACCATCAACTCCTTTATCTCCACTGACGCCATACGGTACGGTGCCCTAGAAACTAGTGCCACTCCTGGAATAATGTCTATCACGAACTCGGTCTCCCTATCCAGTGGAAGACCCAGTAATTCAATTGGAAATACATTCGCGAATTCTTTCACCATAGGTATGTGTTCCATCATTACTCCTACTCTATGGGTATCAACAACATGGCACAAATAGCCTACACATCCCTTCCTTAACAACTTCCTTGTTTGTGTCATGGTAAGACAACACGAACGTCCTGGCGATTTATTACCATAAAACACTATATGAGGTTGACTCAACGTTCTAATGTTTACACATTTCTTTTGGCAATCTATTATTGCACCATGGTTGAACAACCAATCCATTTCGAGAATTACATCGAATTCTCCCAACTTTATCAGTATCAAATCTACCGATAATTTATAACCTCGTATATCTACAAATCAACTCCACAGATATCTTCAACATGAATTATTTCCTCGCTCGCTACCTTGAAATTCAAAGGTATAGGCAATCTTTCGGGAAGTAATCCTAAAAGTCTAGCAAAATCACATACTATGAAAGAACAATTAGCACCCGAGTCAAATAACACGTAAGCATTTATGTCGTTGATCGGGATAATACCTGCAACTACATCCCCGGATGCAACTGCATCTTGGACCGTCATGTTAAAGGTGCAGGCCATTGGCTTACCCGTCTGCACCGGACCACAATAGCTAACTTACCGCTATTAGCACCCTTATTCCCATCCGTCCCCTTCTTTGGGAAGTTCTTCATCGTGTGATCAGTTGATCCACACACGAAGCATCTATTGTTTTTCTTCGGACTTGGACAATTAGGCGAAATATGACCCTCCATTCCATAGTTGTAACATACGGCTTTCTCGTTGAGACAGAATCCTAAGTGAGTCTTCCCACAGTTCTTGCACGCCTCCATCCTTCTCTTAGGATCCCATTGCTTCACTCTGGTATTCCCAGAGTCAAATCCCTTCCTCTTCTGGCCTTCGCCACTACCACTGGCTCCCTCGAGCTTTAATCCCTCGTCTACCTTTTCCTTGTTCTTTTTCTCCATGTGGTATTGGCTTAAAGCCTCGTTACCACCTTCAACAATTATTGCCTTCTCTAGTATGGTCCCAAAAGAATTACTTTAGAATAGAGAAATACGGATATAGAGTCAGGGTTTCAAGCCATGCTCAAACCTGCTAGACTTTCTCACCTCGGTGTCCACCTGATGTGGAGCAAACCGCGCTAAATCATTAAATTTGGCAGCGGATTGGGGAACTGTCATTTCCCGTTGTTTCAACTCCAGAAATCGCATCTCCATCCTCCCCTACATACTTGTGGGAAAGTAGTTCTTGAAGAAAATCTCCTTGAACCGCGTCCACATTAAGTTCTTTATTCTGACCCTAACCTAGTTCACCTCCCACTAGAAGTTAGCCTCCCCCTTCATCATATAAGTGGAAAAAGCAACCTTTTGCCCCTCATCGACATTTGCAATTACAAATGCCTTCTCTATTTCTTTCACCCAAGTCTGGGCTTCATTCTTTCGGCTACTTTCTCTTGGTTGCATTGACTCGTTATCGCGCTCCAATAACTGAGCCCTATTTACAACATCTGAATACAAACACAGTTTATGAGAAATAAGATATTGACGTATCTCCGGTTTCAATCCTCTTAAAAATATTCACCTCATTCTCTCCTAATTATCAACCAGCAAACCGGGACAACTCAGCAAACTTAGCTTTGTATTGTGACACGGTTATATTGTTATGCTCAAACTTGATGAACTCTACCTCTTTTATGTGACGAATACTTTTGGGAAAGTACTTGTCGTTGAATAGTTCTTGGAACTTCTCCCAAGATATCTTCAATGCGGCAGGTTGAGTACGCTTTACCGATTCCCACCAGTAATCTGCCTCTTTTCGCAACTCTGATGGACCAACACTCTTAAAATCCTTAAAAGTAGCAGCTCGTACTACATCACAATTTACAGGAATATCCGCCACATTTCCTATTAAAAGCAGCCATTAAAAGGTTAACAAACTCTTGCATAGAGTTAACCGAACCTCCCTCCGGTTGATTTACGTTAGCATCTTAATTTCTTTGTCTCCTTATTGGCGGCATTTTGTTGTTAAGACAAATAACAAATCATTATTATTTCGTTCTTGTTAGTTAGTTATTATTCATGATTTAAACAATAACCTCAACTCATTACACAATATGTTCCTTAAAAAGGCTTATATTGGTTTACTTCTTGTAGTATAATACTACATCATTCATCATTACATAGCCTTAGCTGATTACTTTACTATCCCGCAATTGCTTTCCAAAAATTGAGATTTACAAAAGACTATCCTTTGATATACAAAAGAGGGGTTTACGTCACTACTAGATACATCTTATATACATATCTAACTCTACTCTAGCTAATGCTAGGTTAGATCTTCCGTATGGCATTCTCAAAATCCGCGTTGGCAAGACTGGCTATAATATCTCGACTGATAGTATGTCGAAGCGGCCCTTCTTCTATTGGATACCCAACTACTTATTTCTAAAAATCCACACGAGAACTCCTATGTATATAGGACATCCTCCCAATCTTCTGCTTCTTGGTCTTTAGCTCCTTCCTGAGCTCAAAGACCTCGTGTTTTAGCTTATGGACATTGTCCTTCGCCAAAACTCGTTCATCATGCTCCTCCTCCAACATAGTCTCCATACTTATCTTATCTCCCAAGACAACATGGTGCTCCTCCTTCAACTCCTTAACTTCCTTACAATGCTGGATATTTATATCCAATACTGTCATGATAAGTGATATCATCGACTCCCCCTGAGTTAGCTCTTTCGCAGGTGTTACGGTGTTAAAAGATGACACATTTGCCTCCTCCTCCAACATGCCATCGAACATGGACATGAGGTCTAAGCTTTCATTGTCTCCAGACTCAATTACCACCACTTTCGGATCTGCTGCTATAGGGTTTGGTAAGACTTCTATTTGGTTCACCGCTTCCTCACTTACTACATGCATATCCCTATACATTTCATTTTCTCCTAACATCTATAACAAAACAATTTAGTTTGATTAGTACACGTTAGTAGAATAATAAAAACACATATCATATATAATGCATTTTTAGGATTAATTTCCATATTATACTTCTTTGACTCTTCTTAAGGTTATGACTTAAGGGTCTAATTCCCCCCTTAAGTTTATAACCTAACGCTTTGATACCAACCTGTAACACCCCCAAATTCGGGTATCTTCCAACCCAACAATTGGTGCTACACGGTGTTACAGTTCACACATACATTCAATTGAAATGCCAAAAAAAATGAATGTCTTATATATATTCCAATCAATATTACCATTCCCCAAGTTCTTTATAACCATTATATGTGTTCTTGTCATAATATCAAATAATAACAACATTCACCTATATTATTACAAAGGCAATCTATAGGTTCGCCTTAGCCTTCCCTTTAAATTTACCATATGCTTTGGTCCGTTCGGTCTTAGTTGCATTCATATGGTTCAAGCAAGAATAAGCATAACTAGCTCAACAAGTATGACAATTTCATTTAACAATATGCTTGATTATACAAATCGTATATCTTCAATAACTGAACAATAGTTGTGAAGTACTATCGATAATTCAAAATAGCACTTCTCTTTTCTTTAAAATGTTTCACAGTGAACAATATTCATTAAACATCAATATCGGTCCAAGACCTTGAGCATTTCATTCTTTCTTTGAAAAGGACAACCCGACACCAAGTTCGTAAGTCCAACATATCTTACGAGCACGTCTAGGTGATCAGCCTATAATACTCTATGTTGTACAACACTACTTTCTTTAAACCTATGTACGTTTAAGGTTTGGAAACCTCATGGGCCTGTCGTTTGACGACAAAACATTTGTTTAGCATACTCAGTCTTCTTTTGAAAACCACACCAAATAGTTTGGCAAAACTTAACAACATTTATAATAGTTTGATAGATTATAATAAATCCATAAAACATCTTATATCTAGCCGAAGGAATTTGCTTTGACTTCATCGTACATCAATTCATACGTAAGGTACATGAATTACAAAGCTTGTCCAAAGAATTCAGACAAGGGTCAGAATACTTGCCTTTAGCGTCTTCTACATTTTTAATACTTTTCCTTTGAGTTTTTAAAGTCTCTACAATACATGATCACATAACATACCATATTAGGTCATATATATTCAAATAATTTTACTACTATATCTTACCTTTCTTCTCAATCTAATCATGCTTTAGATTTCTTTAACATTGTTTCCTATGTTTACGTAATCGTCCATCAACCTTTAGTTGAGTTCTAATCTTCTTTAAGGATGTCATTTCAAGTTAATCAAAGATATATTTCATAGTTAATTAGCTTCCTTTCTTCTTTATACACATAGTCATTCTTCTCTGCATCTTCTCTAGTACTGCCGTTGCGGCGCCAACTTCCTATACACAACTCGCGCTGCGACGCGGTTCATCAATGCCTATGGTCTAGACTCGGCGTTGCGGCACGAGTCCCTTTGTTAATTATCGTGCTGCGGCGCCACTCTTCAGTGGCTGATGGTCAAGTCTGGTGTTGCGGCACCATTCTTTAAGCCTTGGGCCGCGTCGCAGTGCCGACCCTGTGCCACAGACATTTTTGATAGATATTTCTTATGTGAGATTCTCGGGCTCATAACTTGTTCGTTATAAGTCCGAATTGGCTTTTACAAAAGTCGTTAGCTCACAAATTACATGCTTTAAGTGTTCATGCAAGAATTTTACATTATTGAATCTTTTAACTCGGAATTTACCGATTAGTTCATTATTACAAAAATGA
The DNA here is from genome assembly GCA_020205615.1 of Panax quinquefolius. Lineage (NCBI taxonomy): Eukaryota > Viridiplantae > Streptophyta > Magnoliopsida > Apiales > Araliaceae > Panax > Panax quinquefolius. Next base: position 62,245,553 of record CM035171.1, on the reverse strand, counting down.
TAAACGTTCGTGAACTTTTAAAGCTCGTTTCTTCGTTCTAAGTCGGAATTTAGTCATTTTTGAGTCCGCAATTCTAGAATGCCAATTGAGACTAATCTCCATCAAAAACCAATGTTTCTGAGTTTAATGTCAAAATTTGACTTCTATTCCGAGAATTTCACGATTTCAACGATTAATGTCCAATCTCGTAAATTCTGCAATAACTTCGTTATTTAAGATTTTTAGATCATTTCAAATGGATTCATTACATCATACTAACATCTTAACCAAACATATTTCATTATGTATACATGCTAAATTCTTTCATGTTCTTCATGAGTTCATAATTTATATAAGTATGAATTACTTATTCAAGATTTATTAAAGCTAAAGTCCTTTGATTAGTCATTCTCATCACTTCTTAGCATACAAGTTCTACCACTACTCACTTCTCTACCAATTGAAGAGAGGGAGAATCATGGTTTAAGATCATTACCTTTGATGATCTCTTGGTTAATCTTTGTTCTTTCTTCTTGCTTCTTGAACTAACAAATTCTAGCTTTTCTAACTTTTTCTCTCTAACAAATAAGCACTTAAGTTGTTGGTGGAAAATTTAACAAGTAAATGAACTAGTAAGCTTCTTCTATTTAGAAAAAACACAAAGTGAGGGTTTCTAGATAATAAACCACCCCACCTTCTTAATCAACCTCCTTTGCCAAATCCTTACTATTCATCTCTTGGTCACCAAGTAAAACCATTTTACTTGGTCACCAAGATGGTGCCATGTGATCATGGGGCCCACATTGGTTGCCCCATGGATCATTCTTACCCCTTGGATCGATCCACGGATCCGGTTCTTAATTTGGGCATTAGGTTTTATTAACTTAACTTATTCTTTGGGCTTGCATTTAACAAACATTTGGGCCTTCACAATACTTACCATTGGACTCTAACCATTCCTACACTTGGGCTTATATAATTCCTACCAAATCCTACAAGTCCAATACAATTGGCTTAAAGCCTTATAACGTATTATACACGTATTCTTCTCGTATGCTAACTCATATACTCATTCATAATATACGACATACCATTATTCATACATACTCGTATAATATCTCGTATCATACTCATATTCATTTCCTCGTACAATAGTTATGTATCACACGATCAACGTTTATTCATTAACGCTTTATTTTCACTAAAGTTCTCAAATTTAATACGCAGGAGAAAAACTGTGTTTGCCATACTTGAATTATTATTACATAATCCATCCTCCCTCATTATTCTATCGTTACGTATTTCTCTGAAGTTCAAAAATAATTCCCGAGAAGAAAATAGTGAATAGTGTTTTTCAGAAAATTTCTCGAAAAACTTTTATTTTTGTCTTGGAAATTTAAACACTTTATTTTCCTCACGTAACCAAAATACTACGACATTCTGACATATCTAGGTTATAGAAAAGGATTCATCTTACTAACACATAATAATAACATGTAATATAATTTTATTCATTATTTAATTAAATAAAATTATTTTACAATCAATCCAAATTTCTCGATCGTTACAGAAATGCCTGCCGAGTCAACACAAGAATCGTAGTGTGCTCTCAGAAGCGTAGAGTCTGCAAATCAAGCAAGTTAAGATCGTAGTGTACCAGTACTTAAGAGAAATCATAGTGTTCTCATCTTCTAATACCGGATCAAGCACTAATGTTGCAAGACACCACGATCATAATCTTAGTGTATCATCTGTCTGCATAAGAAGCATCGAGCCTTATCCATTTGTTTAAGAATAAATTTTAACAAATGTGGAATGGATTATAGATGTTGAGACTATCGAGAATCCGAATGACACAACATTTAGCCTTATTATATAACAAAGAGACGTATTGAAGAAGCTAAAGAAAGTATTATATGTCAGCCAAAAACACCTTTTCAGGTGTTAGGTGAGATAGCAGTCTGCTGTGTTAGTGGGCCTGTGACACCCCCAAATCCGGGTTACCTGACCCCCGAGTTTTGTGACAACCCGAGAATTTAGAATATTTTTAAAATTTTTATTAATTGATTTAAGGTTCAATATTAGAACCTAGATAGAAAATAAGTGTATGCGTTTGATATTTTTAAGAAGGAATTTTGAGGATTTCAAAATTTTGTGAAGGATTTAGGTGAATTATTCAGGATTAAGGGAATAAGTTAATATGTTTTGTGTATATGTGTACAGTATGTAGTTAATTAAGGGTCAAGGATTGACCAGATAAACGATATCTTTAACAAACCCTAGTTATATATTAAGAACGTCAACGTTCGGTTAGAAAACCCTAGCAATGGATAAGAAACCCTAGAAATCGGTTTTGAAATCCTAAGTTCAGTTTTGGGAATTTTAAAACCCTAATTCGGTATATGGAAACCTTAAATTGGGGATTTAAGTACAACGTATATGGTTTCTGTATTAATCACAAACTTAATTAGGGATAACCCTAATTCATTAATTAGAAATTCTAATAATTAAAAACCCTAATTATTAGGAACCCTAATTTATAAATTTGAAACCCTAATTTATAATTAGGTAATTTTAATTCTTAATTAGGAAACATTAATCCTAATTTTTAAAGTTATAAGTAATTAGAAAATCCTAATCTAATTACTTAAATCTAATTTCTAATTTAGAAAAATTAATTTTTATTTTGAAACCCTAATTCGGAATATAAACCCTAATGATCATTTGGACCCTAATTTCTTAATTAGCGATTTTAATTATGATATATTAATCCTAATTAGCAAAATTTAAAATAAGATTAGGAAATTTTAATATAATTAGAAAATTCGAATTCTAATTTAGAAATATTAATTTTCTATTTTGGAAACCTAATTTGAAAATTATAGAATTTATGTTAAAACCTAAAGGGTTCAAACCCTAAACCCTAAAGGGTTCAAACCCTAAACCCTAACCCTAACCCTAAGGGTTTGACCATTTACTAGAATGCCATTAAAATTAAATATGAAATGACATTTTTGCCCTTTGTTGCATAATTGTGACTTAACTTGCAAGAGTTGTTCTAGTGTAGTTAATTGGTGAACTAACCCTAGCCCTAGCTCATGACTTATATCTCACATCTCAACAGCAAAGATCAGCCAAGTGTATGTGTTAGTTCCTAGTTGGCACAATAGTTATCTAGAAGGGGGGGGGTTTAATAGATAATTAAAAATATTTTCTTTTTTTAAACTAGTTCTTTGATAATGATTAAAACTTAGCGAAATTAATATTTGTTTTAATCTTCTTTACCAAGCAAGAGTTATGAATGTGAGGCAGTTATGGCAGATATAACAGATATGGCAGTTATAGCATGAACGTAAAAGACACAGTCATTTTTAAGTGGTTCAGAGCCCTTAAAGCTCCTAGTCCACTCTTCTACTCAACGAGTAGGATATCCACTAAGGATGTCTGTTACAACTTCTGAATCACATAGATTCCATCTAGACCAGCAGTCTAGGAACTTCTTAGTTCACTATTGAACTCTTCAAGTCTAGCAGACTTGGCATTCTTATGATTCACTATTTAACTCTTCAAGTCCAAAGCAGACTTGGTACTCTTCTTCAGTTGGTTGATAATGTTGTGTTCTTGATTGTTGCTACTCAGTTGCTGTGTAAGCACTTGTTCTAAAGAACTGAGTAGCTGAGTAAGCTTTGCAATATCTCAAATTGTAGAGTGGAGCTTGAGAGAGATGTTCACGTTGTTTGTTTAATGCTTGCTTGTTCCTCTCTCATCTGTCTGATCTACATATATGTGATCTTGAAACATATCCGTTAGATCCATCCGTTGAGGTATTGAATGCGTCTGAACTTTTTGTACTGTGATAGAGACATTTCAGACATCTTCTCGAATTTCGCATCCGCCCATCGACATCGCAAATCGCTTTCTCACCTACCACCTGAAAAGGTGTTTTGTCCCTCTTACCCATGGTACTATCCTTAGCTTCTTCAATACGCTTTTTGTTGCATACTAAGGATATTTCATATACTGGGACCTGGGATGAGTAGTCTGCAGGCGTCTAGAATCCATTCCTCATATGTTGAAATCTACCATTACACAAATCATGAGGCTCGATGTTTTCTAACATGAGACAGATGATGCTCTACGATTTGGATCATGGTACTCTACGATTCCGATCGTAGTGCCTTATCATCTTGGTGCCTTGTCTGATGTTATCAGCCGAGAGCACTACCATTCTTCTTAAACCTCTGCACACTACGATCTTCATTTGCTCGTGTTGTTGTCTCTACGTTTCGGAGAGCACACTACGATTGTTGACTTGTAAACTCCATGTTTCCTTCAGCACACTACGATCGTTGAGATGGCTCGGCAAACATTGGGACCACTCTACGATTTTCGAAGAGTCCCTTCAAGGCAGGCACACTACGATCTTCGAAGCTCTACGTTTTCTGCCTTGACTTCTGCAATGTTGATCAGATGATACACTACGAGTTCTTCGAAGCCTATCTATTACATCTCAAGATCAACCTAACAGCTTTGATCTTTCTATCTATACATTCAATTACAGAATGATACACGTTAAGAGCTTAGATCAACATAACAACTTTGATCTATCACTAAGTCCTTGTACATATCTTACTTGAAGGACTTTACAAATAATCATGAGCATATACATTAAAACATCAAATCATAATATGCATTCTCCCAACAATCTCCCCCTATTTGATGTTGACATAACCAAGGAGATTTGCTGTCATGATTATTAGTAACTAGATGCATTTGTAGAAAATTTAAACATGACTTAGTATTTCAGTGAGCAGCTGAAATTTCTAGAGAATAAGCATGAATTTATTGATGATCAAGAGATATTACAGTTTAGCATTACATCAATCAGAAATTTCAACTTATCTCTATTTCTTTGACCTCTTTCGTGGAGGTGGGTTGGCATACTCCTCAACCCTTCTTTTTTTTCAAGCTTCCTCGTTTCTGGCTAACTCTTCCAGCTCGCTTGGACATAGTCTTGGATTTTCCTCATGTCTATATATGAATGCAGGATCTCCAGTTGGCATTCTTATGCATACAGTAGACACATCTTGTGAGCTGGGAGTTGACTCCTGACGACTTAAAGGTATAGCTGTTAAAATTCCCTGCTGATCAGATCGTTGAGTCTGATGGTGGAATTGTCTTGCAAGAGGGCTTCGTGATGCTTGAGCATGAAATTGCCCTCTTCCCCTTTCTTGAGTTCCATGACCTCCTCTGCCTCTGCCTTGATCTCCCTATCTTCCCTTAACTCATTTCCCTTTATTCTCCCCCTTTATGTCAGCATCAAGGGTTTGAATATCTGCAGATAATCGATTAACACCTTGGACAAGCTCGTTCAGTTGGCTTTGTGTCTGAGCAATGTCCTCTCTACTTTCCTTGATCTGTTTGTCAAATCTTGCTTCTTTGTTTCGGAGGGCTGTTAGAACCATGTCATTCTGTTTTTCCTGATTGACATAAGATTTCTGGAAGTCGTAGACAGAAGCTTTCAAGTTGATGATATTCTCCAGCATAAGTTTATGTTGAGTGTCTTCATGTTTCTGCATTTCAAGAACAGCGTCTCTTTGCTTGGCAGCTATCTGGAAGTGAATCTCATCTCTGTCCTTTATACTCTTAAGAATTTCTTGGATAATTTCCCTCAGCTTCTTTGTAAGCTCAGTGTTCATAGTGCTGTGAAAATTATCTCGTCATCAGAATCATTTGATCAAATTTTGGATATGGATGAGATCGGAGTGAGATTCTAGACTGTCTTCTATATTCTTGACCATGTTCTTGGTTGCTTCCTTAAAGTCATCCTTGGTGGGCAGGTTTGGGAGAGTATCATTGGTTTGAGGATTGTTAGTTGGAGGGGTTGTTTACTACAATTGATCTTGCAAGTTGTAAAGAGCAAGATCAAGACTAAAGTAGTCATTTGATGAGGAGGATGGTATATCGGATGGAGGGGTCTGAGGTTCAGTGTTTGGACTATAGGGCTCTACGATATCTATTTGGGACTCTACGACTGGGCTAGAGTCAAGGATTGTAGAGATGGTGGTTTGTGGGAGCAAAATAAGGTTGGCTGTATTTGGTTCTTCAGTTACAGAATTTTGGGATTCTGTAACTAGGAATTGATTCACTGGATTGAGAATCTCTTCCAACCATCGAGGGAATTCATAGAATTGACTAAATGAAGATGATGGCAAGTGATTAACTTTGAAGTGAGTAGGGATAGATAATACCTCAAGTTTATCCTTTGAGGAGGAGGTGTTGGTAATCAACATCTTTGCAAAGTGGACTTTCCCTGGGAATCCATGAGCCAGAACTGAGATGGCTGGATACTCTTTGAAGCTTCAGAACATGTGATCCCATGAGTTCAGGATTTGAGCTTGATGGTATGCCATCATTGGTAGGTAAGAAAATATTTGATTGTACAGATAGCTTCTATATCCATCTTTACATATACCAGTGATTTCGAGCTCATCATCATCATCTTGTTCTTCTTCTTTGTTCTCTTCTGAGGATTCCATTATCTCAATGGTCCCTGGATGGTCTTGCACTGGTTCATCTTTATTTTGTGTAGGGACCTCTTCTTCTGCCATGTGGATATCATGAGGCTCCCCCTTAGCATGATTATCTTCTTGAGAGTTCAGAAACTGCCCCTCAACTGGAACATCTTCTTGAGCTGCAGACATCTCCCCCTCAGCTGGTGTATTCTCTATCATGAGAATTTCAGGGATCTCCCCCTCAGCTGGAGCACTGTCCTCTTGATTTGCTCGGGACAGTTCTTCTTTTGCATCCACACTCTTTGCTTTATTTTTCAGCACCTTTTCATTTTAAAGAATGTACTTCTTGACCAACTATCTTCTTGATCTTCTGGGTTTAGCCACAACTTCAGGACTCTCATGAATCTCAGCTTTGTCCTGTTTAATAGCCACTATACTTGAGACATCTCCTTCCTTGCCTGCTATACATTGTCTGGCCTCTGTGAACAGTAGAGACTCTACGATAGAGGAGATTGATGGCCTTTTGGACTTATGGCCAGCTTTGTTCTTCTTTAGGATCTGTGATATGGTGGCTTGATCCTCATCAGCTTCATCTTGTTGCTGCTTCCTTCTTAGCATCCTCAGAGTCTCTATATCAGAGGACTCTACAGGAATATCAGTTGTAGATCCTTGAGGCTCTTTTATCTGTCTAGCCCTTAGATTCCTCTTGCCCTTGTTTTTTCTAGTAAGGACAGAGGGTTCTCCCTTGTTGGCTTCTTCTTCTTCTTCACTTCCGACGACAATGTATATATTTCGGAAAGCTCTGCGTCTTCAGCCTCCGTTCTTCCAATCGGACTCACCATCATTCGTACATACTCAAAGTAGGTTTTCTTCCGCTTTTTAAACAACTGATGGGTCATTCTTCAATTTGGGTTTATGGCTTCTCTATCTTCATCCCCAATTTTGTTAACCATTGCAGATTGCAGAATGATACTTAAGAAACGCACATATAGCATCTTCTGAGGGCTTTTTGATTTCTTCGAGTTGACGATCCACTTGCCGATCCACTCGAGCAATACAGCTCCATAGTTGAGTTGTATACCATAAAAGATGGCCGTCATGAGCTTAAGCTGAGCTTCATTCACTGAGTCATGACCTGAGCTCTTACAGCAGATGCATTTCCCAATAATGTCCGCCAAAAATTTGTACCTTTGTGGGAAATCCTTCTTTTTGAACCCTTTCACAGAGGGGTTTTTCTTGTGATGCATTTTTCTTAGTCCCTCTTGGAAGTCTATGCTGTCTAAGAATGGGTGCCCTTCATTCTTGAAACCTAGGGCCAGATTGAAGTCTTCTGCCTTTAGTTTAATTTCTACTTCCCTTACTCTTGTAGTGATGGTGTCGTTTTCAAACACACCATTTTTGTAGAACTCTTTCACTAGCTTGGGATAGATAAGGGTATTTGTGCTCAGAGCCTTCTCGAGACCCACCTTCTTCAGCAGCGCTAGGGTCTTATGAAATTTTGGTGGAGCTGTTTTGAACTTGTTAAAACAGATTCTGTACCCAGATACCACATTTGAAGCAGCCATTGATTCTGTAGTTGAAAGTGAGATACGTCTGAGCTTTCTGCTGATTTAATGCTTTTGCTTTGAGAGAGAGAGAGAGTGAGAGGGAGATAATCTTTTGGACTTCAGATTCCAAAATTGTGATTTCAACTTATACTTGTAACTTCCCTCTCTTTTTTTCACTTAGTGGGACAGGTGTCGATTTCTCTTGGCTCTACGATTTTGACTGTGCAGGAATGTACTGATTTGCCCTTGGCTTCTTTAAAGCTGAGGTGAGGAGGACTACGATTGTTGAGGTAGTCTTATGGTCGTTGAGTCTGTCCTGCGATCGTCGAGTCTGTCTAGCATTCGTTGAGTCTGTCCTACGATCGTCGTGTCTGATCAATCATTCGTTGAGTCTATCCTACGATCGTCGAGTCTGACTGGATCCTTGTGATGAGTTTTTGACTAAGCATTCTTTTAAGGTAACTCAGGAAGGGCCAACCTCTTGAAGAGATTCAAGGGTTAGGTTTGTTCCTGAGGCACCTCTTAGAGAGATTGCTTTGTCATGAAGCTTGTCATCACAGGATACATTTTTTCTTTGTGGATGGGGCTTGTGTCATCGTTGAGTCTTCCCTACGATAGTTAAGTCTTTGCTACGATCGTTGAGGTAGTTTTCTTTTCAGCTCTACGATCGTGAGCTTTCCTTAATCATGTCTACGATTTTGAGTTAAGCCTTTGTATCTGTCATGGTTAGCACAATCTAGAGCATATATTTCATGGTTGTAGATTTAGCATTCCTAGCTCAGTTATTAACTTATTTAATCTGGATTCATCTAGTGGTTTTGTAAAAACATCAGCAAGTTGATTTTTAGTAGGGATATATTGTAAAGATATAGTTCCATTTTGCACATGATCCCTAATGAAGTGATACCTTATTTCTATATGCTTAGTCCTAGAATGCATGAAGGGATTATGAGTTATTGCTATGGCATTTGTGTTATCACAGTGTATGGGAATAGATTTGAAATCAAACCCATAGTCACTAGTCGATTTCTCATCCATAGATCTCGAGTACAAAGAATGCCAAAAAGAAAGAATATATTCTTCTGCGCTTGAAGTAGAATCGAGTTTTTTTTTTTTGCTAAACCAGACACAAGTCTATTTTCTAGCAATCGACAAAGTGCCATCGGTATTTTTTCTATCCATTTTGCATCTTGCAAAATCAAAGATCTCGTGAATCTCGTTAGTTCAAATGAGGATTCCTTGGGGTACCAAAGCCCCAAGTAAGGTGTACCCTTGAGATACATGAAGATCCTCTTTACAGCAGACAAATGTGACTCTTTGGGGTTAGCCTGAAATCTAGCACATATGCATGTTGCAAACATTATGTCTGGTCTACTGGCAGTTAGGTATAAAAGAGAGCCTATTATACCTCTGTATTGAGTGATATCAATACTTTTAACTTTCTCATCCTTGTCAAGCTTGGTTACAGGAGCAATTGGTGTTTTCATGGGAGAGGCTGATTCCATGTCATACTTCTTCAGTAAGTCTTTGATGTACTTGGCTAGGTTTATGAAAATTCCTTCTTCAGTCTGCTTTACTTGCAATCCAAGGAAGAAGTTCAGCTCACCCATCATCCTCATTTCAAACTTGATCTGCATTATCTTAGAGAATCTCTTGCATAACTTTTCGTCAGTAGAACCAAAGATAATGTCATCAACATAGATTTGAACTAGTAAGACTTTGTCTTTATGCTTTCTAAGAAACAGTGTGGTATCTACTCTACCTCTAGTGAACCCATTTTCGATTAAGAAGTTAGTCATTGTTTCATACCATGCTCTAGGTGCTTGTGTAAGACCATATAAAGCTTTATCTAATCTATAGACATAATTGGAAAGTGATGGATTGATGAAACCTAGAGGTTGTTCTACATAGACTTCTTCTTGGAGTTCTCCATTTAGAAATGCACTCTTGACATCCATCTAAAAGACTTTGAACTTCATGTAATGCAAAGGCAAGAAAGATTTCGATGGCTTCTAGTCCCGCAACAGTGCAAATGTCTCATCGTAGTCGATACCATCTTCTTGAGAATAGCCCTTTGCCACTAATCTTGCCTTGTTTCTGGTTATGACCCCATCTTCATCCATTTTATTTCTGAAGACCCACTTAGTTCCTATCACATGATGACTTTTTGGTCTTGGTACCAATCTCTATACTTTACTTCGTTTAAATTGGTTGAGTTCTTCTTGCATTGCTTCTATCCAGCTGGAGTCTTCCATAGCATCCTCTATCTTCTTTAGCTCTATTTGTGACAGGAAGCTTAGATAAAAGCATTCATTCTGAGTAGCAGCTCTTGTTTTGACTCTGGCACTCGGATCTCTAATGATTAGATCCTGAGTGTGATCTCTTTCCCATCTATTACCGGTTGGGACATCTGTCCTGATGCCTTCCTGTCTTAAATCTTCAAGGTCTATCTCTTCTTCTTGCAGTGGAGGCACGCTGTCTTGCATGGACCTCTCTACAATCACATTCTCATGCTTTACGATTTCACTATCTAGTACTACGATGTAATGTTGAGCTCGACGACTTTATTCGTAGTGTCTGCACTATCGGTCGTAGTGTCTTGAGGTACTGTTTTGTCTAAGTCAGTTTCATCAAAGATGATGTGTATTGAGACTTCAACATTCAGTGTCTTCTTGTTAAACACCCTGTAAGCCTTGCTGTCTATGGCATATCTAAGAAAGATCCCTTCGTCTGACTTGGGCTGGAATTTTGTCAGATACTACCTATCATTGTTGAGAATGTAGCATGCACAACCAAAGACATGGAAGTAGCTGACACTTGGATTCCTTCCTTTCCATAGTTCGTAGGGCGTCTTCTTGATCATAGAGTGTATGAGTGATCTGTTCTGCGTGTAGCATGTAGTGTTGATAGCTTCTGCCCAAAAGTATTCAGACAGATGGGCTGCAGCTAGTAGAGTTCTTCCAGCCTCTATCAAGGTTCTGTTCTTTCTTTCAGCTACTCCATTTTGTTGAGGAGTTCGTGGAGCTGAGAAGTTGTGACTGATCCCATTGTCTGTGCAGAACTGATCCATTTTTGAGAAATCAAATTCTCTGCCATGATCACTCCTTATGGCCTTGATTTTCTCTCTTTTCTCGTTCATCACTAGTCTGAACATCTTGATTAATTCGGAGCTTGTTTCATCCTTTGAAGTAAGGAAGAATACCCATGTGAATCTGGTGTAGTCATCGACTATGACTAGAGAGTATATTTTTCCTCCAAGATCGGTTGTTGGGATTGGCCCAAAGAGATCCATATGAAGCAACCGCAGTGGCTTGTCAATAGAGTCAAGCGATCTTGCTCTTCGAATGAGCTTCGTTTGCTTTCCAAGTCGATGTGCATTGCATGGCCTTTCCTTCACGAAGTTGAACTTGGGTAGGCCAGCTACTAGGTCTTTTGATGCCAGTTTGGACATGCTTTTGAAGTTTAAGTGATACAACCGTCTATGCTATAGCCAGCTCATTTCTTCAGATGCTTTTGCCAGAAAACATATTGTCTCATCTGAGCTTAGTTGACCAAGATCCACTGTGTAAACATTTCCTTCTCTTGTCCCGGTTAGCTTTACAACAGATGTCTTTAAATCTTTGACTTGACATTGGTTGTTGAGGAATGTCACTTGATGACCCTTGTCGCAGAGTTGGCTGATACTTAGAAGATTGTGTTGAAGACCTTCCACATAGGCTACTTTGCTGAAAGATATTGCACCATTGCCAGCAGAGCCATATCCTCTTGTCTTACCTGAGCCGTTGTCTCCAAAGATGACAGAGAGACCCTCCTTTTGTATGTAATTTGATAGTAGGGCTTTGTTCCCTGTCATATGTCGTGAGCATCCACTGTCCAGATACCATGTTGAGGTCGTGGAGCTCTTTTCTTGTCAAAACATTTGAACCTTCATTTTGGTACCCATATTTACATGGGTCCTTCATTGTTAGTACCTTTGGGGACCCAAATCTGTCTAATCATGGGTCTCAAATGCATGGAGTTATAATAACATTTTGTAGCCCCATGACCATATTTATTGTATATGAAACATCTATTATGATGCATGCTTGTGTGTGTGTGATGATTCATCTTCCACTTGGACTCGTGTGGTTCCTTAACTATCCTTCTATTAAACTGATTCTCTTTCTTCCACGTGTCCTTAGGTTTCATAAATAGTGATGAGTGTGCCTTACCTCTACTGTACCTTCCCAGTTGATTCGTAGAGTTGGTCTTGTTTAACTCTACGATTCTTCGAGGTTGGTGAGTAGAGGTTGGGTTACTCTTCTCCTTTATGAAACCCAGGCCAGCGTGAGATCCTTTACTTCTCTGAGTATAACAAGAAACAGTATAACAAGGTTGAACTGGCTCTTCCAACTGTGAGGATTTCACAAAGGCAATGCCTCTACCAAAACTTGAGGCATTACTAGTGCTAGTTTCCATTGTCTTTTCCACACATGACTCTGAGATGGATTCCCCAAAGCCTAAACCTGTTCTGTCGAACGTATTTCTCGGACTAGAGAGCAGGAAGTGCATGGATGATGAGGATTTGTTCCATGCAGAGATAGTCTTCTCTAGATCCTCAATTTTAGAGGTTAGATTAGATTCTCTTTGTGCATTGAGTGTATTAGTACTTAGAAGGGATGTTTCAAGCTCTTCTTGAACTTTCTTCTTCTCCTCTTGAAGAAGTGAATGATCTTTAGACAAGACTCTGAACCACTTCATATATTGAGGTAGATCAGTGGTTATGCCATGCAGTGCAGTTCTTAAGTCATTTATGTCTACATCAGGTGAGTTGAAATCAAATACCTCGTCGAGACTTACATCATGTATGTTGAGGCTTTGTTTGTCCTTTTCATGTTTGGCAATGAAGCACAGATTGGCCATTTGTAGTTCTTCTTCATCTCCGGAGTCAGCATTTGAGTCATTATCTGAATCACTCCACGATCCTCCAGCTACCCGGCCTTTGTCTCTTCTCTAAGGCCTCTTGTTTCCTTTGTATTCCTTCTTTGCATGTGTTTTCTTCTTTATTTCTTCTTTGATAGGTTTGTTGCAGTTGGCGATGAAGTGGCCAGGCTTTTTGCAGTTGTAGCATAGGTCATTCATTTGCTCTTGGCTGCTATAATTGTTGACCTTCTTTGGCTTGCTGATTCTTCCTTGTCGCATGAACCTTCTTAGTCTCTTTACCAGCATAGCAAAGTCTTCATCGTCGTCTTCATCATAATCAGAGTCAATCTCAGTGATGACTTTTGATGCACCATCATTTTCCTTGAGAGCAACACCCTTATCTTTCCTTCTTCCTTCTGATAGGGTTTCAGCACGTTGGGTCAGCTCCAGCTCGTATGTCAGGAGATTGCCATATAGTTGTTGAACTGTCATCTCGTTGAGATTCTTTAACTCTCTTATTACAGTGGTCTTGGCATCCCATCTGCTTGGTAGGGCTCCCATGAACTTTATGGTTAGATCTTTGTTAGGATAGACCTTTCCATATGCTCGTAGAGAGTTGAGCAGAACGTTGAATCTTTCATAGGTCGCAGTTACATTTTCTCCTTGCACATGAGCGAACATTTCGTACTGCTGTGTTAGGAGAGACTGTTTGTTCTCTCTAACTTCTTCAGTTCCTTCATGCATGATCAGCAGTGCTTCCCAAACTTCCTTAGCTGTTTTGATGTTTACAACATTTTCAAACAGATCGTCCTCTAAGGATTGGAACGAGATGTTCTTAGCCTTCTTATCAAGTTGGATAGCTCTCTTCTCGTTGTCTGTCCACTCTTCTTTAACTTTGATCTATATACGGTTTGGATCGTCAGTGGTTGGTGCAAGCTTGGTTGGAATTTAGGGCCCATTTTGAACGGTCTCAAATAGATCTTCATCTATTGAGTCCATGTACGCTTGCATCCTGACTTTCCAATTAGCAAATTTATCCTTGTTGCACATTGGTGTCTTGCTGCCTCCCCCGGTCCTGGATTCGCTTGGTACGAGTGACATTGGATCTACTAAAGCTTGTAAGCTATAAAATAGAACCTACTTTGATACCAATTGTTAGTTCCTAGTTGGCACAATAGTTATCTAGAAGGGGGGGGGGTTGAATAGATAATTAAAAATCTTTTCTTTTTTTAAACTAGTTCTTTTATAATGATTAAAACTTAGCGGAATTAATATTTCTTTTAATCTTCTTTACCAGGCAATGGAGTTATGAATATGAGGCAGTTATGGCAGATATAACAGATATGGCAGTTATGGCATGAACGCAAAAGACACAGTCGTTTTTAAGTGGTTCAGAGCACTTATGAATTCTGGTGTGATTTTCAATTCTAACTTAGCCCTCTATTTATAGGAAAATATTAGCACGCCGAAGCAGACTTAACTCAGAACTCTGATGGGCTTTACTCGCTACTATTCTACCCACCAAAAATCAGCCATCTTCCCCAACAACCAAAAGTGGGGCCCACCCATTTCTAGAATTTTCCACTAAAATCATTTATAAACCTAATTTCTGAATCAGTCACCTCTTAAAATTCATAACAATTCATTCGTTCATTTTAATCTGCTCAAAATTTGTGAACATATACTCAACTTATATATGTATAACATATCTAAAAATCACAACGATCCAACTACGATTAAAAATTATAACTCACACAATAAAGTGTAAGAAACATCGATTTGATCTTTTAATACCTCCAATCCGACAAAATACTGATAAAATACCTCAACATTAATTCCTTCATTTATAACCACATAAATAAATCCATCATTTATATCCACATCAAATAAATATTTCATTATCATATAAATCAATAATTAATTATTCACAAATAATATTACAGAATCACAATAATGACAACCAGACAGTTTCCAGGAAAGAGGGGGCTTTCCGATAAGGATTTCTCCTTACTGGCGTGCAATTAGGTGACCAAACCTCTCCTTAAGAGAACTTTCTAGACATTGTCAATAATGCTATCTAATAATATTATTCAAATAATATGAATTATTGATCTGATAATGGAGATACTATGCAGTGACAATTATTGAAACAACAATAATATAAAATATCAACGCAGCAATTATTGAATCAATAAAATATTGAACAGTAATTACTGTAACAATTATTGAGTAATGTCTTCTCACGTAAGAATCAATAATTGAAAAAAATACGGTGCAATACCGTGTGCTACTGTGTAACAACGCGTATTACTTTACTTTACCAACCGGTTAATCCAACAGTGTTAACGGTAATGATTACGCCGTTATTTATAAAACTCAATTTTGTCATTTTCTTCATCCGACAGTTATTCTGTTATGGGGCCCATAAATGGTTATACTGCAGTACATTTAATATTCCCTACGTAGAAAGAATATTTCACGACCAAATGAATATTCCCCGACAAAAATGAATATTTTATAACCACTTACGTAATTTGAAAAATTTGCACATTTCACCCATAACCAAAGCATTATATCAAATTCACACCTTATTATTCATAATAATAAATAGAGGAAATTCGATTTTATTCATTAAAAAGTTGAGGTCTTTCAACTTCCCATCCTTATGAAATTTCGTCCCCGAAATTTACGTACCTGGTATTTCGAAAAGTTGAGAATACCTTGCTTCCATTTCAGATTCTATCTCCCCGGTCATCATGAGTTCTCCATTGCTCATCTCCCATGATAACTTCATTTGGGTTCCTCACTTGTTGGGAAGTCATGACAACCGCTATCCCTTGAACTACTTGGCTTTGACTTGTTCGGGGCAAAGATTTGGCGTCATCACTACCGTTGGAATATACTTTTCTATAGGCATATTCCTCCCTCAATCGCTTTCGTCGTACTCCTGATTCATGATCTGAATCATCAATCTTCGATCCATATCGAATTCAGGTTGACCGCTATATACAGGGTAATTCAAAACTCGATGTTGGGTTCTCCCAATTGCTGTCCAAAAAGAGAAATACATATCATATATTTTAGCCTTCTTAGATCGGACATCTCTTTCCACAATATCAACACATCGTGTGGCTTTTACCCATGCATCACTCATTCTTACTCGTTCAGTTTTTTCTTATTTCAGCTCAAATTCCATCTTTATCATCTTATACTATGCCAAAGAATGCTTCTGTTCAAGCATCACATATCGGGTAACACAAGCTTGAATTGTTGCATCATTTTGCTCCACGACCGTCTGTCGTTCTTCAGCCTGCTCTTCTAACTCATGAATACGATTTTGCAATTCTACATTTTGATCATATAATACCTCTAATAAATTCTCCTTAGGTACCTCTTCTTCCTCTTCTTCCTCACTCTCAACTCATTACCTCATGACTATCTCAAAAAAAAATTTATCAATTCTTCACTCACCACAAGAATATCTTTAATTCCTTCTTTGTCTGACATCACATTATCATGGTTAGTGATTAGAGGTATCCCCACAGTCTCATTCAATCCATTGTTAGCATTCTCAGCTGCCATTCTCAAATACTTTCATAAAATAAGGGTTAATTAAGCAAATTAACGTATCACATAATATCCATATATTATGACCAACCAACAATTAAGTTTAGGTAGGACACACTAGCAAAGGATTTACTCATCTCACCCCTCCTAGTTATATTCCCCGATCTCCGCCAGAGACCATATCCCTAAGCTCTGATACCAACTGTGACTTTGGACACCAACTTATGTCAGCACCTCACATTGATACCTATCAGTTTGTCACTGCAGAATGGCATCCCCTACGGAGAATCTAGCTTCGGTGCATCCCCCATCAACAAGAAGTCACCAGCGAAAGGCTCGGGGCTCTTTACTTATAGCTCTGATACCAACTGTGACAACCCCAAAATAGGTCCATTTCACCCAACCTATTCTGAGTCGCCAAATATATGGTACAGAAAACAACTACAACTTTATTACAACAATTATCGTACAAAATACAACAACACATATGTTGTGAGTTTGGATACAAATATATACCAACTGTGACTCGTGTCCCAACCGTAATGTGACAAATGTCCCATTAGTTGACAACACCTCACAGTGATACCTAAATAAAGGTATAGTCAAAAACTATTTTAGAAATTAGAAGCTTTGGTAAGTGCTCAAGGAAACCTTCGTACATGGGAGGCCATGCTTCTAGGTTATGATAGATATCATATGGCCACAGAATTATCCTTAGTTGACCCAATAGACCCCAAAGAAAAATAAGAAGATTACTATCATATTCTTTCCAATGGTGAGTCTTCTCTTGACATATCATTATCTCCACTGTCTCTAATTGAGAATTATACTTCAAACAAACACCAAGATCATATAGGTAGTGCGCGTAGATATACTCAGTAAGTGGATGTGCACAACCCTGTCTTATAATGACGCGAGGTTGTATGTCTTTAGACATCTTGTATGATAGTGGCAAAACACCCTTCCAACGTTGAGTTTGCCTCACCCTATTTGATTCACCAAATATAACTACTAAATGATGACCACCGTTCTATTCCCCTGTTACCCCCACTCAACCCAGCTACACTCTTATTACCTGAAAGGAATTGTGAAGCAAAAGGGTGAGCACAACTAGCTCAGTAAAGAATATCATAACTAAAGATAATTAAATTATCAATAGCCTTCATCAGTAATAAATCAGAGATTTAGAACATATGGTAGATGATAAAACTTTTCAACCATAGTTGTAGCGGAACGAGAAATCCATTAGAAGAGTCAAATAGACCATAAAGTCTATTATCTTCTCCACACTAAAAGTCCCCCAACAATGTTTTATCCCTTGAACATTAATCAACAGTTCCTTTCCACAATTATATGAATAACTCATAATCATAATTGTAATTCTAAATTTCTCTTCGCATCTAGGACGAAGATAATTTTCATCACATGTCTTTGCCTGAAACATCAAAGATCATGGTTATACCAAATCACAGTTCCTGTTCATAATCATACTAATAAATTCATCTTTGCACTACGACCAAAGATATTCGTCAACAGTTCATCTTTGCACTACTGGCCAAAGATATTCAACAACATGTCATCTTTGCACTACGGGCCAAAGATATTGATCAACAATTCATCTTTGCACTACATGGCAAAGATATTCCTCAACAGTTCATATTTGCACTACAAGCCAAATATATTCATCAACAGTTCATATTTGTACTACATGCCAAATATATTAATATCTCAAAGAAATAAATAATCATTTCAGAATTTATATAAATAATAATTATAACCATGTTGATCATTTCACCTTTGCACTTAAGCTAAAGATATTCAATTATAAATTCAATGGTCATGATCATACCAGTCAATAATTCAACTTTGCACTACTGGCCAAAGAGAACCCATAGTCATGATCATACCAATAATCTACCCATCTTTTTTACTCAAGTCAAAGAGAAATTAATATCATCATTAGGGTTATAAAAATGTTATATATGATAATAAAAAAGAATATGATCAAAACACGGATTTAATTTCAAGAGTAAGATTCATAAATCAACAATAATTTGGTCAGAAAAAGAAACCAATTTTGTCGTGAATAGTAACTCGTGAATAATAACTCATGAATAGTAACTCGTGAATAGTAAATCGTAAATAGTAACTCATGAATAGTAACTCGTGAATAGTAACTCGTGAATAGTAACCCCGACATGAAAAATGTAGAAAATTCCACAATAAAATCCATACCAATATTTCGGTATAATGATATTGAAAGAATAAAATTTCTTAAACTTATAAACAATTTATTTTAATCGTTTACACTTTACTAAATAATGCATTTAATCATTCTAAAATGCCAAACTCATAAGATTTCATCACCAATAACCAAAACCCTCATCAAAAATCTGCATATACCTCATATAGGATTCTCAAGCCATAAAATCCTATTTTCCAATTTTCTTACTTCACATAACATATTTAATTCATTTACTCATAACTAGTCCATTTTCATGAAAAATACCAAATCGCCCAAAAATATTTCTTTTCTGGGATTTAGCAGAATATAGTCCCACATTGAAAATATATTTTTCTCAGAATTTTTAAAATTCATTTACTATTTTTCATATGGCCAAAACCGCCAAATATTTAGACATTTATCATAAATTGTACTTTTATCCAAAAATTCCAAAATTCACAGAGTATACTGATATTATATAGATATACTTCCAATAAAAATTTCATCAATTTTGGAGTTAACCACAAGGAGTTATAAGCAGTTACTTTTAAAATAGTCTTTTCTCGTAAAATTCATAACTCTTAATCTATACATCCAAAAATCGCTATTTTTGGGCACAATCAATAAAACTCATCAAAATATCATTTCAAATTTTTCTAGAATTTTCTGAATGACGGAAGAAGTACGAACTAAAAAACATAATAACCCTTAAAATCTCTTACTATCCCTTACCTCAAAAGAGCAGCACTTCTGACTGGATATCGGATATGACACTAAAGTAAACTTGCACTGATGAATAGCAACTCACCAAGTATCTAAATACTCACAAAATACACTCAATAATCTAGAGAGAAAAAGTGAGAAAACTTATGAATTCTGGTGTGATTTTCAATTCTAACTTAGCCCTCTATTTATAGGAAAATGTTAGCACGCCGAAGCAGACTTGACCTGTAACCTGATGGATTTACCTGCTACTATTCTACCCACAAAAAATCAGCCATCTTCCCCAACAACCAAAAGTGGGGCCCACCCATTTCTAGAATTTTTCACCAAAATCATTTATAAACCTAATTTCTGAATCAGTCACCTCTTAAAATTCATAACAATTCATTCGTTCATTTTTAACGGTTCAAAATTTGTGAACATATACTCAACTTATATATGTATAACATATCCAAAAATCACAACGATCCAACTACCAGATTAAAATTATAACTCACACAATAAAGTCAGTAAGAACACCGATTTGATCTTTTAATACCTCCAATCCGACAAAATACTGATAAAATACCTCAACATTAATTCCTTCATTTATAACCACATAAATAAATCCATCATTTATATCCACATCAAATAAATATTTCATTATCATATAAATCAATAATTAATTATTCACAAATAATATTACAGAATCACAATAATGACAACCAGGCAGTTTCCAGGAAAGAGGGGGCTTTCCGATAAGGATTTCTCCTTACTGGCGCGCAATTAGGTGACCAAACCACTCTTTGATAGAACTTTCTAGACATTGCCAATAATGCTATCTAATAATATTATTCAAATAATATAAATTATTGATCTGATAATGGAGATATTTGTGCGTTGACAATTATCAAACAACAATAATATAAAATATCAACGCAACAATTATTGAATCAATAAAATATTGAACAAGAATTATCGTAACAATTATTGAGTAGTGCCTTCTCATGTAAGAATCAATAATTGAAAAAAATACTGTGCAATACCGTGTGCTACTGTGCAACAACGCGTATTACTTTACTTTACCAACCGGGTATTCCAATAGTGTTAATGGTAACGATTACGCCGTTATTTATAAAAACTAAATTTTGTCATTTTCTTCATCCAACATGCTTATTACATTATGGGGCCCACAAATGGTTATGTACTGGCCATACGAATATTCCCCGATAGAAAGAATATTCCACAGCTATTGAATAATGTTTTTAATTACTTTAAAAACATTTAAAAGAAATAATAAAGTATTAAAAATACTTTTAAATATTATAAATATATTATAATATTATGACATGTATTTCATTAATATTTGATAATAAATAGATATTAATGATAATAGAATATTGTGGTATTTATATTATATAAATACGATTTTAATGATTGAAAAATTATGATAAATGATAATAATTATTTAAAAATTATTACGAGCTTGTGAATATTATTTTGACTAATATTAAAATTATCTGAGATAATTGTTAAGTGTTAGGCAGAGTTTAATTGAACTTAGACTCGATAAAAGTCCGACTAGACCGTCGGGATGTCAAATTTGTGTCGGGTTTAACTCAGACTGCAATAGTTTGACTTGATACCGAGTCTTATATGTGTTATAGATTGATAGGGTTATGTGTTATGTGTTTAAGTTATTCTATGTATATCTATATATATATAATAGTATTATATTGTGATGATATTATTCTAATATTGGAGATCTATATTACTAATATTAGGTCTTCGGATAAAGTGTTATAAATTGCGTAGCGGTAATCAATGGTTCATGCAAGTTTTACTTAACTATAATAAGAGTTGTTTCATTCAGATATGCTTATGGATAATCATTGCTGATTGTCATTATAGAATTGTACTCTATACATATTGCACGTATAAGTCAGGTATGAAAGGCTGATCACCTTCATTACCCTTCGGTCCAGATATATTTGTTCATGTTATATACTTGTTTAGTCAAAAGTTTGTTCCTGCTAGTTCACAATTATATTGTTGAATTATAGCCAGCTTATTATTTAGATTCTTTCAATCATGATATATCGTTAAATTATTGAACTTAAACTTGCTGGGCAACTTTCATGCTCACCCTTGCTATATCATGATAAACATTGTAGATTAAAACGAATACGTCAGATACAAGGAAAGGTCAAAGACACTTCCATCTTTAAGTTATTGTGTGCGATTATAGTTATAATAGTATAATATGATATTAAAGTTATTGTAAGTCAAATAAGATATGAATTGTGTATTAAGTTAAGGTTACTCGACCTTGGGAAATAGTGTGTAAATGTATTGTATAAACAATTTATGCTTATATCTTCCGCAAATAAGTAATAGTTGTATAGAATGATTGAACTGGATCCGCGGTGATTCAGGAACTCGGATTCAGAGCCGTCACAAGTTTGGTGCTCACGATCCAAATATAATAACATCTAACTACCCATTTATATAGAAATAGTATTACATATCATATTAACATATGTTGTTAATACATTAGTCTCAGTTCCGCTAACCTTAACATTACAAACATACCCCTTAGATATACAAAAAGGGTTTACAAATAACGTAATAAATATGCTTCATCATAACTAATTTATCACCATGCCTTTGTTAGGTTTGTAATATTAATGTGCGCAATCAAATTGCAAAAATTAAGCGTAAGCGTGTAAAAATCAGAGTTTAAAAATTTACAAACCAAATACCCGGATCACCCTTTATGCACAATTATTAATTAAACGAAAAGATAAAGAATAAAATCATACCCTTGAAGATCGAAGCTTCCTCGTGTACAAGTTCACCTCCAAATCCTTTCGCTCAACTTGAATCCACCGGTTTTGTTCCTTCCTTTGATCAACGTTAGCCACCCATATGTTTGGCCTCTAGAGGTGATCCACCAAGGAAAAAGAAAATTCAAGAAGAAGGGTATTCGCTCAAACCCTAGTTTTTCCTATCTCTATAGAAAAGGTACTCTCCAACAAATTGGAATTATTACGTAGTTCACAAAGTCAACAACCCATATCACCCATAATAAGACTACTCTTATTTATAGATGTGGGCAACCCACCTTAACAATTAAGGAATTGGGTTTTATTTAATTAATTAAATTCTTTTAATTAATTAAGCTCCCTAATCTTATTAGGGATAATTAATTAAACTCTTTTAATCAATTTAACCTCCTAATCTTATTAGGAATAAATGAGAGTACTTATATTAAATTAATTCCTAAACTCTTTTAGAAATTAAAATAATAATAATTGTAATAATATTAATAAGACTCCTCTTATTAATTTATATTTAATATTTCTAAAATATTAAATAATAATATTAAGCTATTTAATTTATTCTATCACCATAGATTAAATTAAATATACTTAATATATTATTACGATTATGCCATTAACTTCTTAAATAATCATTCTTCCTTTTATGGTGTGACCCTTTAGGTTCTCCATATTAAACCTAGGTTGTGAATAAATCAATTAGAAACAATTCTAATCTTATTTAAATAAATAAATTAAACAATTAATTTATTTAAATAAATAATATTTATTCTACAATAGGATAAGCCTCCTAATGATCAACGACTTTCCAGATAATATAGATTTCAACATTAATCATTAAAGAACCTTTGAGTAAATAGTTACTGCATAATTCAATCCTTCCACCATTCAATGTCCCAATTAAATATAAGACATGGAATTATGTCAAGTCTTATTTTATTTAATTATATGTATTTCGATCCTTAAATGCACAACTCAAATAATGCAAATTAGAAACTCCTTTCTAATTTCATTACGCCCGCCAAGGACTATCCTGGGTTGTCATTTATCGAATCACATAGGACATTCTCTTCTTTTATTAGAAGTGGTAGATTCTTTATTGATCATACATTATCTCCATGTACAACTTATTATACCCAAGCATACCCTTTGATATACCCTAAGGGTCTTAAGGAATAAGTCAAAGTATAACTCATCATACACAAGATACTATGATGATCTCAAGTCCAAGGATTACTCAGACTACTATCACTACAGAATTCCTATCGACAGCAAATAAAACTCCATTAGGTATTCCTTAGCGAGCCACGTTCAAATGAACTTATTCTCTAATAAGCACCTACATACTTGCTTTAGTGTCTCCACACAAATGATCATGAGATCAATCATTCTCATCCAATGAGCAAGCAACGATGTACCAATCTATCCCGGATTCACTAATCCCCAATTTAGTAATCCAATGATTGGGAACTATTTTAGTTTTAAGCTTTCTAAGAATTTAGATCTCATTAGAATGATCATCATCATTATTCTAAAAGCATTGCTTAAAACTATGGGTTTATCACATATTATAAAACAAAGATCATGTAGATAATTAAAAGCCTTTAATAAATTAATACTTTTTATTAATAAATGAATAAGATTGTTACAAAGTATATGCTTTATCATCAAACATGATTGGCTTGTGTGCATATTACTTTCAATCTCCCACTTGCACTAAAGCCAATCGCCATTGTAATTCATACTCTTCTTCTCTAAGTGACGATTATCCTGCTGTTGGATAAGCTTTAGTTAATGGATATGTAATGTTGTTCTTGAGAGTCCACTATCTCTATAGTGATTTCCCATCTTTCAATGATTCTAATAATCAAATGAAAGTGCCACAACACATGTTTAGATCCAAGATGAGACTTAGGAACTATTCCTAGTTCTGTAATGAACTTTTAATCCAAACAATAAACTTGCGACTTCATTTATAGCTATATACTTTGTCTTTATCACTAAACCAAGCAACTTTTGTTGTTTGGAACCTTTTCAATTCAACTGCACTAATTGCTCAAGGTAACCCTTTACCTTAAAGTGGATTTTTCATCATCTTGGTCTGTCTTCGAAAAACTTGAGTCTGTTAAGCCCTCTAGTTTTAATTTAGACCCACCATGAATATGATCACATCCTTAGTGCCGGTTAAGCACTTTAAGATGTTTTTCACTGACTCATAGTGAACTTCTCCATAATATGACTGATCAACATCAGGTCTCGTATATTTCATTGCATACATGATTGTTACTCATGTGATCTCTCTTTTCAAGAGTCTGTGGGGACTATTAAGAGAGATACACTCCATAGCTCATCGACATGAGACATCTCTTGGAGTTTGCCATGCTAAACGACTTTAGCATCAAATGAATATACGTTCCTTGGGTTAAGTCGAGTATCCTCTTAAATCTATCTATATAGATTTTATCCCCAATTAAGATACTCGTCCCAAACCATTCATGGAGGAATGTTTAGACAACTTTATCATTACTGATTGTAGCATTAGTATGTCATTCCTTATCCGTAGTATATCAACATATAATATTATGAATGTCACGACGCTCCCAATTGACCCTTTTGTACACACTAGAACTCTTACTTCATCATATGTAAACTGGATCATCATCTTCATGATGATCGTACCTCATCATCATCATCCATGATGAATCCATACCTCCTAGGTATCTTCGGAAGACTATTCGATTTACGATTATCTTTGCCAGGTACAATAGGTCTATCTATAGGTTCCTCTTATTTGACTTATAGTGTTTTGTGGTTCTTGAACTTTTCAAGATCTATTATCCTCCCACTAGCCCTTTTAATGATAAACACCTTTATCTTAGAAGCGTGGTGTTTCATAATAAACACCTTCAAGCATGTAGGATTATAGAACATATGCCCCAAACTTACTTTAGGATGTCCCACAAATTGTACTTGTCAAATCTTGTCCCAAGCTTATCCTTTGAAACCTTTTCACATAAGTTGGACAACCCCTTATCTTAACATACTTAAGATTAGGAATCCTCCCCGTCCATAACTTTTATGGAGTCTTGAAATTTGGATTTTGAGGTTACCTTTTCGTAGATATATCGTACCATTTCTAGGACATAATCCTAGAAGGATACTGGAATGTTGGTAAATCATTATGGACCGCACCATGTCCAACAAGATACGATTTTTCCTTTCAGATACATAAATCATTTATTACATATCAGGAGGCATCCATTATGAGAAAACCATTTGAGATGATCAAGAAACTTATTGCACAAGTATTTATTCCTTGATCTAATCAAAGAATCTTAATACTTTGCCAATTTGTTTCACACTTCAATTCTTTGAACCTTTCAAATAATTCATACTTGTATTTCAGCAAATACACACATTCAACTCTTTGAATGATCATCTCCTTTTCTTATACTAATTTGTTCAATATGCAAAATTATTTTCATGTAAGTCAAGTATACAAAATTTATTAAGTAATATTTCAGTTCTATACAAAACATTATTATTATAAATAGAACAACAATTGTTCTTAAATATAATACCAAAGATTTCATTGTCCAACAATAAAATGGAAATAATGTTTTCAACGAGAACTAGAATACAATAACAACTTATTGACTTAATAGATTTGCTCAGTAAGAAAATCTTAAACTATAAGTTTCTATAGTTAATGCAAGAACCTTTGCTTCATTTTCCACACATAGGATTACTTATCTTTGTTTAACTTTCTACTTCTGTTTGGTCCCTTCATAAATCTATATTTATGATAACCAAAGTCGGTATCCAATACCCAAGTAGAACCTTGACTTAAAGAAAATTTTATTTCAATCATGAACAAAAACTGTATTGTAACCGAAACTTCACTAAGCTTCTTTTGTTAGCCTCGCAAGATGCTTCTCGTAGTTTCTTTCCGTTGTCCAGCTTATTGCGGTGGAAGCAAACTCATTTGCTATCCGTGACGCTTTTGTTCTTATTATCCTTTGTTTACGCCTTTTTCATTTACCTTCTTTGAATCGTTCTTCTTTTCGTAAGATCCTTTGGCCCCTACCAAGAAGACTCGGCCTTTCTTGGTTGAAAGTGACTCTCAACATTTTTCAACATGATAAGCAAATCGTGAAAGTCGATATCTAGCTTGTTCATATGAAAATTCACAACAATTGTGAAAGGAGTCCGGGAGTAAGTGCAAGATCAAATCTTGGCTCAACTCTCCATCCATGACAAAAAACGTCATGTCTAATTGATCAATCCAATTGATTATGTTAAGAACCTTTGTCTGCATACTATAGTGCCATTGGCCATTCCAGATCGGAAGAGCTCCTTAGATATCGATATCTATCGGTCCCACTTTCCTCACCATCAACTACTTGATGTGCGGGAATATAGTAGAAGCATCCATAAGATCACGCCGACGGCAAGCTCTCGTTACTCATAGATGCGAGCATGATGCATTGAGCTAACTCTCGCATCATCTTGCCACTTTCTAAAAGTAGCAATCTCTTCCTCAGAGGCATTATCTCGCAACCATTGCGAGGATAGGCGACATGACATAAGATAGCTTTTTCATTTATGAGAACTATTCTCAAATTCCTTAACCAATCCGCTTAATTGGATTCGATTAACTTAGCATCTAATATGCTTCGCAGATGATAGTAATTTTAGACATTGTAAAATTCGTAAATGAATTTGTAATTAACAACATTTTAACATACATTCTATTATTAATTACCAAAATAAATTAGGTCTTGTTTTAAATTGGTATCTCCCCTATTATTTTCTTCAAACTATATTACCTCACTTATATAGTTCGGCAAAATCTAATTAAAGATTTGCTAGTGAGAACAAGGATCCCATTTCAAATGTATATAGCCTTGTGGTGACACAACAAACTATATATAAATAAATAGGTAGACAACTTTTGTCAATTACATCAACTATGCAACTCCTTGTATTTTGCCTCTTAGATTATTTTGATCAAGTGGTGGCACATCCAGAATCAAAATTATCTAAGTTAAGTCCAACCTAGCACTCCATATATTCAAAAAGAAAAATATCATCCTTGTGGTGACACAACAAAACAATATTGTTCAATTTTCTTTATAAGCATCAAATGTGATAAATTAACATCTTAAATACTTAATACTTGCCTTGTGGTGACACAACAAACTCATATTAATTATTTAATACTCTATTAATTTTATCATGCTAGAAAGCTGACGTTCGATATTCCAAATATCTTTGAACGCTTAGGACTTAATATAAAAATTGAGGGGTTTGTTATTAATTTGTCTCATCTTGTTTAGCATGCACATATATATATAAAATACGCGTCATATTAATGAACATGCGAAGCATGTTTGCATAATATATAATATATATATATAGTATAAGCATGCACATATAGAATACTATATTCTACACGGATTGATTATGGACTTTTATTCTAGTTTGGTTCACTAGAGCCACCAAGTGAACCAAAAGGTCAAACCCTAGGGGTGCAAGAAATAATATTTAAATATAACTATTACATTTAAACCCTGCTCTATTACAAACGAAGTCTTCAAGCGCTTCTTGTCCCTTGATCTCTAATTCTTCAAAATTAATTCTAAATATTCTATTACAAAACTATTTAAAATAAATAGAAACCTTGATCAGCAGTCAAGGGAAGTACATAGGAGGGAGATAGAATTTACATTAAGAAAAATTAGAGAAGACGAGGTACGCAGACCCCATTTAATAAAACCCATACATTCATGCATCCAACTAAAATAAAATCCAATCACATTGGTCAATAGTCCATAATCAATCTCATTTATTATCATACACATCATCATATGCATCAATAAATAACATTCATCTTATGAATAATAAACATTTAATATATATATTGATATCATTTAATGGGAAAATTTAGTTAGTATAAAATCTAATTTTGAATTAAAATAAACTCCTTTATTTTAATCCAAATTTAAATCAAAATAAAACTATTTTATTTTAATTTATCCAATTTTGAATAAAATAAACTATTTTATTTTAATCAAAATATTTAATCAAAATAAACTCCTTTATTTTAATTAATTATGGAATCCAATTCCATATAAAAAAATCTTTAATTAAAATAAACTCTTTTATTTTAATTAATTATGGAATCCAATTCCATGTAAAAATCTTTTATTAAAGAAAACACGGATATTCTTTCCTATTCACAAATAAACTCCTTTATTTTGAATAATATGAAATCTTATTTCATATTTAAATAAACTCCTTTATTTAAGGAAACATGGATTCTCTTTTCTATTCACAAATAAACTCTTTTATTTTGAATAATATGAAATCTTATTTCATATCTAAACAAACTCCTTTATTTAAGGAAAGATGGATTTACTTCCTATTCACAAATAAACTCCTTTATTTTAGGAAAAATAAAATCCAATTTCAACTCCAATTAGTTATTATGGAATCCAATTCCAACTCTAATTAGTTAGCATGAAATTCTAATTTTAAAATTAAAATAAAACTATTATTTTAAAATTAAAATAAACTTTTATTTTAAAATTAAAATAAACTTTTAATTTTAATTATAAAATAATTAAGAATAATATATATATATATAACTATTATATATATATAATATAAACCGAATATATATATATATATAGTTAACATATTTTACTATATATATATATATATATATATATATAATATCCATCCGTTGCTTTTCCAAAAAAAACGCACGGTTAATATTTTTTTTTTTAACATATTTCCGTGCATACTTCATTCATTTTGTAAACATTTTGTAGGATTTCCGTGCAAAAAAAAAAAATGGCAGTATCACGTTGCAACTTTTGATTTCCGATTTTTTTTTTTTTAATAAGTTTTATACAATAAAATTATGCCCAATTAAATTGTTCTAAACACATATCAATATACAAATTAAATCTGAACAATTAATAATTTGCATAAAGGTTTGGCTCTGATGCCACTGTTAGGTTTGTAATATTCTTAAACGCAATCAAATTGCAAAAATTAAGCGGAAGTGAGATAAATCAGAGTTTAAAAAATTTACAAACCATATACCCGGATCATCCTTTATGCATAATTATTAATTAATCGAAAAGATAAAGAATAAAATCATACCCTTGAAGATCGAGCTTCCTCAGGTACAAGTTCACCTCCAAATCCTTTCGCGTTCAACTTGAATCCACCGGGGTTTTGTTCCTTCCTTTGATCAACGTTAGCCACCCATATGTTTGGCCTCTAGAGGTGATCCACCAAGGAAGAAGAAAATTCAAGAAGAAGGGGTATTGGCTCAAACCCTAGTTTTTCCTATCTCTATAGAAAAAGGGCGTACTCTCCAACAAATTGGAATTATTACGTAGTTGTCAAAGTCAACAACTCATATCACCCATAATAAGACTCCTCTTATTTATAGATGTGGGCAACCCACCTTAACAATTAAGGAATTGGGTTTTATTTAATTAATTAAATTCTTTTAATTAATTAAGCTCCCTAATCTTATTAGGGATAATTAATTAAACTCTTTTAATTAATTTAACCTCCTAATCTTATTAGGAATAAATGAGAGTACTTATATTAAATTAATTCCTAAACTCTTTTAGAAATTAAAATAATAATAATTGTAATAATATTAATAAGACTCCTCTTATTAATTTATATTTAATATTTCTAAAATATTAAATAATAAATATTAAGCTATTTAATTTATTCTATCACCATAGATTAAATTAAATATACTTAATATATTATTACGATTATGCCATTAACTTCTTAAATAATCATTCTTCCTTTTATGGTGTGACCCTTTAGGTTCTTCATATTAAACCTAGGTTGTGAATAAATCAATTAGAACAATTCTAATCTTATTTAAATAAATAAATTAAACAATTAATTTATTTAAATAAATAATATTTATTCTACAATAGGATAAGCCTCCTAGCGATCAACGACTTTCCGGATAATATAGATTTCAACATTAATCATTAAAGAACCTTTGAGTAAATAGTTACCGTACAATTCAATCCTTCCACCATTCAATGTCCCAATTAAATATAAGACATGGAATTCTTTCACAAGTCTTATTTTATTTAATTATATGTATTTCGATCCTTAAATGCACAACTCAAATAATGCAAATTAGAAACTCCTTTCTAATTTCATTACGCCGCCAAGGACTCTTTGGGTTGTCATTTATCGAATCACATAGGACATTTCTCTTCTTTTATTAGAAGTGGTAGATTCTTTATTGATCATACATTATCTCCATGTACAACTTATTATACCCAAGCATACCCTTTGATATACCCTAAGGGTCTTAAGGAATAAGTCAAAGTATAACTCATCATACACAAGATACTATGATGATCTCAAGTCCAAGGATTACTTGTACTACTATCACTACAGAATTCCTATTGACAGCAAATAAAACTCCATTAGGTATTCCTTAGCGAGCCACGCTCAAATGAACTTATTCTCTAATAAGCACCTACATACTTGCTTTAGTGTCTCCACACAAATGATCATGAGATCAATCATTCTCATCCAATGAGCAAGCAACGTATGTACCAATCTATCCGGATTCACTAATCCCCAATTTAGTAATCCAATGATTGGGAACTATTTTAGTTTTTAGCTTTCTAAGAATTTAGATCTCATTAGAATGATCATCATCATTATTCTAAAAGCATTGCTTAAAACTATGGGTTTATCACATATTATAAAACAAAGATCATGTAGATAATTAAAGCCTTTAATAAATTAATACTTTTTATTAATAAATGAATAAGATTGTTACAAAGTATATGCTTTATCATCAAACATGATTGGCTTGTGTGCATATTACTTTCAGCCTTTGCCTCTATTCTTCACAGCATCTTTTACAACTTTGTCCCTTGCTGAAAATTTTTATTTAGCAAGGGTAAGTAACAAATTTTCCCCACAAGTTAAGACATGCAATGAATATATACGAATCAAGAGTATCAGACTCTCTAATTTGATGTAATTATAATAAAGTTTGAGGAACTTTGAATTAGCTGAACAATTTGTTAATCAATAACAAGTCTTCTCGTATTCTAGGCAACACAATAATCTGATAATGAAAGAGTACAACGCTTTCAAAGTTTCTACGATATTCTATTGAATAAACAAGAATCAATTCTACGCAATAACAAAGTGAAATGTTTTCCAGATTTATGCTGAGCGATCCATTGGATCTAAAACTTCTCTTCTCGGGTATTTATCAAAGATTTACTTTGATACATACGCAGGAGTATCAGATAACCATAAAGATTAAATTATACCCCTCTGCAAGTATAACAAGTGATCAGCTTTATTATACCCTATATTATGCATAATACTTAACAGTGCGCAATGGTCGAATTTATGATCTAAAATCTTCCCTTTATATAAAAGGTTGTTCTTCTCAGTCTTTGAATCAGAATTTGATTTAACAACGAAATCCAATGATTTCAATATCTAATCGTTTCTCTTCTCTTATCAAACCTATCAAGTTTTCTTTTTCGATCTAGCCGATACAACTGGCATTGATCTATCAATAATAATTAAATTCTCTTCTATTCTCTTCTCGAACCTATCAAGTTCTAACAAATGTTCGTCTAGTCAGAATAATTAGCTAAGACATTTCTCAACATAATTCGACAATAAATAGGAATTATCTGTACTGTCAATATTAGCTTCTACGAATTTTGATATCTAAGAACAGTTGTTCTACGAATATATTTCCAGAATCAGTAATTCAGTTTGAATTATTACATATGCACTAATTGCGAATAATAAACAATAAATCCCTGGACATGGTATAATTAGCAATAATTAACCACTATAATAATTGAATGAGTATAACTCAAGGTTGAGTTAGGAAACTTGCCTTCTGCGTTGATTACAGCAACACAATAAACTTATTTGCGTTTGAAAGACCTATAACCAATAATATCGGTCTCATAATTAACACAATATTTCATAATCACGTAACATTGTATTCTACAGTCAAACTTCTCCTACGCACATTATCACATAGCCACATTAGTGTTTATAACCTATATAGACACTTAACAAGTCTAACTAGTTTGGTCTAGTTGGACTTTAGTCTCATCTCGGTGTTCTGGTCACCCTATCCGACAATTAACACATTGATTGACAATTAAACTTGATCTCTAAGCTTCAATATTATTTTAGATAAGTTAAATATCGTTTATAATATTTTTCGAAAGCTTTTAATAATTTATAAACAATTATTATAATTTATAATAATTTTTCAAACACTTAAATCATTTTTAAATGATTTAATTATCAAATAATCTTATTATCATTAATATTTAATAATATAAAAATATTAATGTTAAACTTGTCAAAATATTAAAGTTATTATTAATAACTTAAAATATTTTTAAATCATCAATATTCTCCTACGCACATTACCACATAGCCACATTAGTGTTTATAACCTATATAGACACTTAACAAGTCTAACTAGTTTGGTCTAGTTGGACTTTAGTCTCATCTCGGTGTTCTGGTCACCCTATCCGACAATTAACACATTGATTGACAATTAAACTTGATCTCTAAGCTTCAATATTATTTTAGATAAGTTAAATATCGTTTATAATATTTTTCGAAAGCTTTTAATAATTTATAAACAATTATTATAATTTATAATAATTTTTCAAACACTTAAATCATTTTTAAATGATTTAATTATCAAATAATCTTATTATCATTAATATTTAATAATATAAAAATATTAATGTTAAACTTGTCAAAATATTAAAGTTATTATTAATAAATTAAAATATTTTTAAATCATCAATATTCTACTTAAATGATTTTTAAATTAATTAAAATTATTTTTAAACCATCGCCATTAATATTTAAATATTAATGAAATTATTATCAAAATATTAAAAGTCATTAATTATAACTTAAAATATTTTTAAATCATTTTTCTCATTTTTAAATGATTTTTAAATCAATAAAATCATTTTTAATTCATTAATTTAATATAATAATTAAATAAATCTAACATCATTAATATTAATTTATTAATGAGAATTCTTCAAAATATTGAAAATTATATTTTATAATTCAAAATATTTTCTAACACTTTATTCTTATTTAAAATAATTTTTAAATTAATAAAATTGTATTTAACTTATTTATTTAATTTAATAATTAAATAAATCTAATATCTTTAATATTAATTTATTAATTAAAATTCTTCAAAAATATTAAAAGTTACATTTTATAACTCAAAATATTTTTAAATACATTATATCTATTTAAAATGATTTTATATAATTAAAATAATTTTCTCTAATTTATTTAATACACTAATTAAATAAATTAAATGGCATTAATATTCAAATAATTATAATTATTAATGAAAAATATTCCAAATAGTTAGAAAGTATTTTACATAATTAAAAATAAATTTTAAAACCATTTTTGGTAATATTTATAATTTATTTCTATTTTTAAGCATTTTTTGGAATATTCAAAAAATAAAATAAATAAAACCGTCGCTATAGGGCTTTAGCGACATAAAGCGTCGTTGTTGGTGCTCTTGAGCCTCAAGAACACTGACAGCTCAGTGTTTATGGGTTCATGTTTGACCACGATTCATTCTCAGTTTAATTAGTTTCTGGGCTAGTTTGAACCTTGACCGTGTAGCTGAAATGTAATACTTCAATAACCGACCTTCATCTAGGTCATAACACAACACATCATGACGATCTGGCAGTTAAACGCATTGTCAGACGTCACCTTGGTTTTCCAGAAACCTAGGAAGTTCGAGTGGCTATATTGAAACTCGATTATCTAAGTGTTCTGATCATGGTTCATATGATCTACTGGCTCACATGTGTACTCCTTATGTCAAGGAACATTACTAAATCAATAGATCAATTTATCATCAACAGGATCACCAGGAATCATACGGTCAAAGTATGTCAGACGTCCTGTTCATATGGTTTTCTGGAATTTCCAGAAACTCAAAATCAGTCTAGAATGGCTACTTTGACCATCTCTTATATCCAACACAATTGTTGTTTAAAAGTTTTTAAGGAACAGATTTATACTCCATCTAGCAGGCTATAACATGTATTCAACAACATCAACAAACAACAAACAACCGGACAGATCTAGACCTTCAAAGATCTTGTCAGACCATGTTTTACACTTTTTGGGTTACCCTGAAAGTGGTTGGTCATGCTCGGTCAACCCTTTTTGACCATGAATAACAACAAATCTAAACATCTGATGGCTATAACACCACTTGCAGATTAAAGAACTTATACCAAATTACATATCCAAAACATAAAACAACAAGAATCATAAACATACACGAATCTGTGGTGCCTGGCGTACATTAGCTTGTCAGACCACAAACCATGTTCTTGACAGTTTTTATAAAACTCCTTTTAAAAGCATTTTGATGCTATGGATCTATGTTAGATCAACATAGATCATCATAAAACATCATCTAGCACAAATCTAAACACATAAACACTAACTCTATCTTAGCATACAAGATCAAAAATTAATTTAGGGTTATACCTTTCTTGCTCCAATCCTTGATCTTAGCTCTCCTTAACTGATCTTAGTGATATAAGGGATGTTCTAGGGAGTGATATACTTGTGATTTTCGGAGCTTTTAGTGAGAGAGAGAGTTGGTGGGAGCTTGTGACTAAAATGAGCAAATACATGCCTTTTCTCTCTCTTTAATCCATATAAAATATGCTACGTTGCTTAGATCTAATTATTTCGGCTGTTTTGCTTGAGATTTGTACTCACAAAGTCAAAGTAGTGGTTTGCCCACTAAAGTTTCTAGCAATAATACAAGTTACCAATTAAAGAAAATGAAAAAGGGCATTTTGGTCATTGGTAAAATAAATTTAATGGCATACTAGACATTTGCACAAACCCTTAGGGTTTAACCCTAAGGTTCTAACCCTTAGTGTGATGCCCCCAAAATAGGTATACAACACCCATTCAGAGTCGCCAAATACATGGTACAGAAACAACTACAACTTTATTAATACAATTATCGTGCAAAATACGACAACACTTAAACTGTGAGTTTAAATACAAATATTGTCATCTAGACAATATCCACACTCAAATAAGTCCTCATTACAATTATTGATACACTATTTTACAAAATAGTGAGGACTACTAAAACAACTTCTATAACCATCATTCCACACCCCGACTAGTACTCGCTACATTCTCGCCTTCTGAGAAGAAAAATAGAACAAAAAGAAAAAGGGTGAGCTCAACTAGCCCAGTAAAGAAAATTATGACTAAGATAATATAGAACAAATTATCGTTAGTCCTCAATAGGAAAAAATCTAATAGAATACAATAGACAACAAGTTTTAAATCAATATTCGCAACGAAAATAACAATTCATTAGAAGAGTTACGTAGAGAATGAAATCTACTATCTTCTATATATGAATTTAAAAGTTCATCATCAATATTTTATCCATGTAACATCAATCAATATATATAACTGGAATCAAATATTCATCTTTGCACTATAGGCTAAAGATATTCACCAGTTGGTCATGTTCATCTAAACACATGTTTATCTTTGCACTACGGGCCAAAGATATTCATCAGAAAATCATTCATCTTTGCACTACATGCCAAAGATATTCAGTTATATCATCATTTAGGACTGAGGATGATGAAAAATATTTTAAAGAAAACAAATCCAGTGAAACAAAAGAACAAATATCAAGGATTCGTACTTTAAACAATCCAAGTTCAAAAATACTTCATAAATAACCATAGTGGAGTAAACTTAAAGAATGAAGATCAAAACATGGATACAATCAAAGCTAGTATCCATAATAGATATCTTGGGTAAAAACAAAAATTTAATTTTTCAGTGAATAGTGTCGTATACTTGAATAGTAACCCCGACACTAAAAGACCAGAATTTCACAAGAAAAATCTTACCAATATTCCGACATAATGATATTGAAAGAAGTAATATCATTTATAAAAAAATAACATCCCTTACCTCGAAAAGACAGTACTTCTGACTGGAATACTGGATATAGTGTAGAAGGAAACTTGCATCGTATAGCAACACTCAAAGTACCAAAATACTCACAAAAATACGCTCGATATTATAGAGAGAGAAAACTTAGTTATTGGTGTGATTTTCAATTCTAACCTAAGCATCCTATTTATAGGAAAATGCTTAGAACACCAAAGTAGAAAATTTAATAAAATAATAATATATTTTTTTCCTAAACTTCCTACGCACACCACAATTCCCAAAACATCATCCATCCACCCATTAAAAGTAAGAAAAACGTTTTTCTTAAATAAAACAATTAAAACTTCAAAAAATCAATTATTCCAAAACTTCAATAATTCACAATAAATAGCTCTTTTATCAGAAAAATTCAAATCTTATGTCTTTCCATAGGAAATTCAATTCTCTACAACTTTGCAGAAGAAAGTGTTTCCAAATTCCAAACAGAAATTTAACGAAATCCACATACGGACGATTTTACAGAGTATAATCAAATTTAAGTCAAGAAATAGGGTCCACAAACATGAAAATCATGTTTTAAATATTTTTGGTAACAAAAATACTCTTCCTCCTCATTTACTCATACATCCCACATTCATTGTAAAAATATCATCATTATTATATTATTATTATATAATATAATAATATATTTAATTGAATTATTTTATTAGAAAAGACAAAATATCAATTTTCAACAATTGTCACATTAAAAATTTTCTCCATCTATATCAACATAAAATGAATATTTTCCTTATCATATAAATCAATAATTAATTATTCACAAATAATATTACAAAATCACAATACTGACAACCAGGCCGTTCTCAGGAAAGATGGGGCTTTCCAATAAGAATTTCTCCTTACTGGCGCGCAATTAGGTGACCAAACCTCTCCTTAGATAGAACTTTCTAGACATTGCCAATAATGCTATCTAATAATATTATTCAAATAATATGAATTATTGCTTCGATAATGGAAAATACTGTGTAGTGACAATTATTGAAACAACAGTAATATAAAATATCAACGTAGCAATTATTGAATCAATAAAATAAAATATTGAAGCAAGAATTACAAATAACAATTATTGAGTAGTGCCTTCTTATGTAAGAATCAATAATTGGTGCAATGCGTGTACTCATTGTCTGCAACAACGCGTAGACATCGTGTTTTAACCACCGGGTATTCCAACAGTATTAACGGTAACAACTACGTCGTTATTTATAAACAACTTATACTTGTCGTTTTCTTCATCCAATCGCTTTTCGTTATGGGGCCCACACAAGGCTGCGCCATCATACGAATATTCCCCGACAATAAGAATATTCCACGACCAAACGAATATTCCCCGACAATAATGAATATTTTATAACCACTTGCTTATTTGAAATATTTGCACATTTTACCCATAACTAACCATATTAATCAACTCAACCCTTACTATTTCAAAATAATAAATAGAGGAAATTCAATTTCATTTATAATAAGTTGGGGTCTTACACTTGGGTTTTAAATCACTAACTTTCTTGCTAGGAGTTTCTAAATTAGGGTTTTAATTTAGAAAATTAAAATTTTGAAACTAAAATTTGCCTGAGTCTAGAGATGATGAAGATCCTCAAATAGCAAATCTATGTCTAATGGCCAAACATGCAAAGGATAAGAAAAGCCCTGACAATCATGAAGTAAGTATCGATGAGGTATTTGACTTTAACTCTCCTGATGTAGATATTGATAATTTAAGAACTGCACTACATGGCATAACATCTGATCTGCATCAATACATGAAATGGTTCAGAGTTCTATCTAAAGATTATTTTCTTCTTCAAAAAGAGAAAGAAAAAGTTCAGGAAGAACTAGAAACAACTCTTCTAAGTACTAACTTTCTCTCCAAATTTGAAGATGAGAATAAACTCTCAAAATAGACCAATGAACTTAATGCACAAAGAGAGTCAAATCTAACCTCTAAGATTGAGGAACTAGAAAAGACAATCCTAACATGGAATAGATCCTTTTCATCTATGGACTCCCTGATCTTTAGTCAGAGAAGTGCATCTGACAGAACAAGATTTGGTTTTGGGGAATCCACCTCAGAACCATATGTGGAAAAGATAAAGGAAACTAGCTCTAGTAATGTTACAAGTTTTAATAGAAGCATTACATTTGTGAAATCTTCACAGAAAGAAGAACATGTCCATCCCTGCCATTCTGATCCAATCCATGTTCCAAGGCATAACGGATCTCATGCTGGCCTAGGATTCAGAAAAGAGAAGAGTAACTTAGTCATTACTCTCCAACCTCGAAGGGTCGTAGAGTCGTGTAAAATAAACTCCACGAACCAACTAGGTAGGAAAAGTAGAGTTAAGCTTCACTCTTCACAAATCATGAATCACAAGGATACATGAAAAAAGAAGAACCAGTATAAAAGAAAGATTGCCAAGAACCCACATAAGTCCACCGACATAAGTCCAAATCGAGAAAGAATCCACATAGACACACAAGCATGCATCATGCTAGATGTTTTATATGTAATAAAATTGGTCATAAGGCTGAAGTATGCTACAATAATTCTTTGCATATTAGACCCAAAGTCAAGCAAATTTGGGTTCCCAAGGGTACTAACAAGGTAGGACCCATATAATTACGAGTACCAAAATGAGAGTTTAATCTTACCACATGAACAGAGCTCCACGATGGTATCTGGATAGTTGATGCTCAAGGGACATGACCGGGAACAAAGCTCTTATGTGTAACTTCATAGAGAAGGAGGGTCCAACAGTCATCTTTGGAGACAATTGCTCTGGCAAGACAATAGGATATGGCTCAGCTGGGAATGGTGCAGTGTCCTTCAGTAAAGTAGCCTATGTGGAAGGACTAAAACATAATCTTCTGAGCATAAGAAAATTCTGTGATAAGGGTCATCAAGTTACCTTCCTCAATAATTAATGTCAAGTCAGAGATCTGAAGACCTCCTCTATAAAGCTGACCAGAACAAAAGAAGGGAACGTCTACACTTTTAATCTTTGTCAACTAAGTTCTGATGAGAAAATATGATTTCTGGCTAAAGCTTCTAAAGAAATGAGCTGACTATGGCATAGAAGTGAAAGTAGTATGCACACAAGCCAATCATGTTTGATGATAAAGCATATACTTTGTAACAATCTTATTCATTTATTAATAAAAAGTATTAATTTATTAAAGGCTTTTAATTATCTACATGATGCTGTTTTATAATATGTGATAAACCCATAGTTTTAAGCAATGCTTTTAGAATAATGATGATGATCATTCTAATGAGATCTAAATTCTTAGAAAGCTTAAAACTAAAATAGTTCCCAATCATTGGATTACTAAATTGGGGATTAGTGAATCCGGATAGATTGGTACATACGTTGCTTGCTCATTGGATGAGGATGATTGATCTCATGATCATTTGTGTGGAGACACTAAAGTAAGTATGTAGGTGCTTATTAGAGAATAAGTTCACCGAACGTGGCTCGCTAAGGAATACCTAATGGAGTTTTATTTGCTCTGTCAATAGGAATTCTGTAGTGATAGTAGTACAAGTAATCCTTGGACTTGAGATCATCATAGTATCTTGTGTATGATGAGTTATACTTTGACTTATTCCTTAAGACCCTTAGGGTATATCAAAGGGTATGCTTGGGTATAATAAGTTGTACATGGAGATAATGTATGATCAATAAAGAATCTACCACTTCTAATAAAAGAAGAGAAATGTCTATGTGATTCGATAAATGATAACCCAAAGAGTCCTTGGTTAAGGTAGAATGAAATTAGAAAGGAGTTTCTAATTTGCATTATTTGAGTCATGCATTTAAGGATCGAAATACATATAATTAAATAAAATAAGACTTGATTGAAATTCCATGTCTTATATTTAATTGGGACATTGTATGGTGGAAGGATTGAATTGTATTTGCAACTATTTACTCAAAGGTTCTTTTATGATTAATGTTGAAATCTATATTATCCGGAAAGTCGTTGATCATTTGAGGAGGCTTATCCCTATTGTAGAATAAATATTATTTATTTAAATAAATTAATTATTTAATTTATTTATTTAAATAAGATTAGAATTGTTCTAATTGATTTATTCACAAATGGGTTTAATATGGAGAACCTAAAGGGTCACACCATAAAAGGAAGAATAATTATTTAAGAAGTTAATGGCATAATCGTAATAATATGTTAAGTATATTTAATTTAATCTATGGTGATAGAATAAATTAAATAGCTTAATATTTATTATTTAATATTTTAGAAATATTAAATATAAATTAATAAGAGGAGTCTTATTAATATTATTACAATTATTATTATTTTAATTTTTAAAAGAGTTTAGGAATTAATTTAATATAAGTACTCTCATTTATTCCTAATTAGATTAGGAAGGAAAATTAGTTAAAGGAGTTTAATTAATTATCCCTAATAAGATTAGGGAGCTTAATTAATTAAAAGAATTTAATTAATTAAATAAAACCCAATTCCTTAATTGTTAAGATGGGTTGCCCACATCTATAAATAAGAGGAGTCTTATTATGGGTGGTATGGGTTGTTGACTTTAAAAAAGTACGTAATAATTCCAAGTTGTTGGGAGTATGCCTTTTCTATAGAGATAGAAAACTAGGGTTAGCCATAACACCCATCTTCTTGAATTTTCTTCTTCCTTGGTGGATCACCTCTAGAGGCCAAACACATGGGTGGCTAACGTTGATCAAAGGAAGGAACCAAACCCGGTGGATTCAAGATTGAACGCGAAAGGATTTGGAGGTGAACTTGTACCTGAGGAAGCTCGATCTTCAAGGGTATGATTTTATTCTTTATCTTTTCGTTTAATTAATAATTGTGCATAAAGGTGATCAGGGTATATGGTTTGTAAATTTTTAAACTCGATTTTTACACGCTTCCGCACTTTTTATGCAATTTGATTATATTCATGAATATTACAAACCTAATAATGGCATCGAACCAAACTTTTATGCGAATTATTAATTGTTTTAATTTATTATGTATATTGATATGTGTTTAGAACTATTTAATTGGGCATAATTTTATTGTATAAAATTTATAATAAAAAAAAAAAAAAAATTACGTGATAGCAGCTATTTGCTTCATGCACTCACGGAACATAAAATTTTCATGCACGCACGGAACATAAAAGTTGGCTGCCGTTTTTTTTTTGTTTTTAACCTGCACGGAAATCGAGAAATAAAGGAAGCAGGAGCTAATTTTTTTAAAAAGGCAGTAGTACATTTTTTTTTTTTTAAAGCAGGAATTCCTACGGTTTTATATATATATATATATATATATATATATATATATATATATATATTAATTTATATATATTATATATATATATAATAGTTATATATATATATATATTATTCTTAATTATTATATAAATAAAATAAAAGTTTATTTTAATTTTAAAATAAAAGGTTTATTTTAATATTAAAATATAAAGTTTTATTTTAATCTTAATAATTTTATAATTAAAATAAAAGAGTTTATTTTAATTTTAAAATTAGAATTTCATGCTAACTAATTAGAGTTGGAATTGGATTCCATGATAACTAATTGGAGTTGAAATTGGATTTTATTTTTCCTAAAATAAAGGAGTTTATTTGTGAATATGGAAGTAAATCCATCTTTCCTTAGATAAAGGAGTTTATTTAGATATGAAATAGGATTTCATATTATTCAAAATAAAAGAGTTTATTTGTGAATAGGAAAGAAAATCCATGTTTCCTTAAATAAAGGAGTTTATTTAAATATGGAATAAGATTTCATATTATTCAAAATAAAGGAGTTTATTTGTGAATAGGAAAGAATATCCGTGTTTCCTTTAAATAAAAGATTTTTTTTTACATGGAATTGGATTCCATAATTAATTAAAATAAAAGAGTTTATTTTAATTAAAGATTTTTTTATTACATGGAATTGGATTCCATAATTAATTAAAATAAAGGAGTTTATTTTGATTAAAGATTTTGATTAAAATAAAATAGTTTATTTTATTCAAAATAGGATAAATTAAAATAAAATAGTTTTATTTTGATTTAAATTTGGATTAAAATAAAGGAGTTTATTTTGATTCAAAAATAGATTTTATACTAACTAAATTTTGCCCATTAAATGATATCAATATATATATTAAATGTTTATTATTCATGAGATGAATGTTATTTATTGATGCATATGATGATGTGTATGATAATAAATGGGATTGATTATGGACTATTGACCAATGCGATTGGATTTTATTTTAGTTGGATGCATGAATGTATGGGTTTTATTAAATGGGGTCTGCGTACCTCGTCTTCTCTAATTTTTCTTAATGTAAATTCTATCTCCCTCCTATGTACTTCCCCTTGACTGCTGATCAAGGTTTCTATTTATTTTAAAATAGTTTTGAAATAGGAATATTTAGAATTAATTTTGAAGAATTAGAGATCAAGGGAGAAGAAGCGCTTGAAGACCCGTTTGTAAGGGAGCCCGGGTTTAAATGTAATAGTTATATTTAAATATTATTTCTTGCACCCCTAGGGTTTGACCTTTTGGTTCACTTGGTGGCTCTAGTGAACCAAACTAGAATAAAAGTCCATAATCAATCCGGGTAGAATATAGTATTCTATATGTGCATGCTTATACTATATATATTATATATTATGCAAACATGCTTCGCATGTTCATTAATACGACGTATTTTATATATATATAATAAATGCAGCTAAACAAGATGAGACAAATTAATAACAAACCCCTCAATTTTTATATTAAGTCCTAAGCGTTCAAAGATATTTGGAATATCGAACGTCGCCTTCTAGCATGATAAAATTAATAGAGTATTAAATATTTAATATGAGTTTGTTATGTCACCACAAGGCAAGTATTAAGTTATTAAGATGTTAATTTATCACATTTGATGCTTATAAAGAAAATTGAACAATATTGTTTTGTTGTGTCACCACAAGGATGATATTTTTCTTTTTTGAATATATGGAGTGCTAGGTCGGACTTAACTTGGATAATTTTGATTCGGATGTGCCACCACTTGATCAAAATAATCTAAGAGGCAAAATACAAGGAGTTGCATAGTTGATGTAATTGACAAAAGTTGTCTACC
The DNA here is from genome assembly GCA_020205615.1 of Panax quinquefolius. NCBI lineage: Eukaryota > Viridiplantae > Streptophyta > Magnoliopsida > Apiales > Araliaceae > Panax > Panax quinquefolius. The sequence continues at coordinate 62,202,012 of CM035171.1, read as the reverse complement.
TATTTATTTATATATAGTTTGTTGTGTCACCACAAGGCTATATACATTTGAAATGGGATCCTTATTCTCACTAGCAAATCTTTAATTAGATTTTTGCCGAACTATATAAGTGAGGGTAATATAGTTTGAAGAAAATAGTGGGAGATACCAATTTAAAACAAGACCTAATTTATTTTGGTAATTAATAATAGAATGTATGTTAAAATGTTGTTAATTACAAATTCATTTACAGAATTTTACAATGTCTAAAATTACTATCACTGCGAAGCATATTAGATGCTAAGTTAATCAGACCGAATTAAACGGATTGGTTAAGGAAATTGAGAAAAGTTCTCATAGCTGAAAAGCTATCTTATGTCCTTAATACGCTTATCCCTGCAATGGTTGCAGACAATGCCTCTGAGGAAGAGATTGCTACTTTTAGAAAGTGGCAAGATGATGCACAGTTGGCTCAATGCATCATGCTCGCATTTATGAGTAACGAGCTTCACAAGATGAAAAACTATAGATGCTTCTACTATATTCCCGCACATCAAGTAGTTGATGGTGAGGAAAGTAGGACCGATAGATATCGGATATCTAAGGAGCTCTTCCGATCTAGAATGGCCAATGGCACTATATAAGTATGCATAAAAGTTCTTAACATAATCAATTTGATTGATTAATTAGGACAACTGGTTTTTGTCATGGATGGAGAGTTGAGCCAAGATTTGATCTTGCACTCACTCCGGACTCCTTTCACAATTGTTGTGAATTTTTCATATGAACAAGCTAGATATCACCTCATTGATTTGCTTAACATGTTGAAAAATGTTGAGAGTCACTTTCAACCAAGAAAGACCATGTCTTCTTGGTAGGGGCCAAAGGATCTTCTGAAAAGAAGAATGATTCAAAGAAGGTATATAGAAAGGCAAAAACAAAGGATAATAAGAACAAAACTGATACGGATAGCAAAGGAGTTTGCTTCTACTGCTATAAGCCTGGACACTGGAAAGAAACTGCGAGAAGCATCTTGCAGAGGCTAACCAAAGAAGCTTAGTGAAGTTTCAGTTACAATACAGTTTTTGTTCATGATTGAAATAAATTTTCTTTAAGTTAAGGTTCTACTTGGGTATTGGATACCGGCTTTGGTTATCATAAATGTAGATTTATGAAGGGACCAAACAGAAGTAGAAAACTAAACAAATATAAGTAATCCTATGTGTGGAAAATGAAGCAAAGGTTGCTACATTAGCCATAGAAACTTATAGTTTAGCAATGCCTATGGGAAAGTCTGTTAAGTCAATAAGTTGTTATTGTATTCCAGTTCTCGTTGGAAACATTATTTCCATTTTATTGTTGGACAATGACATCTTTGGTATTATATTTAAGAACAATTGTTGTTCTATTTATAATAATAATGTTTTGTATAGGACTGGAATATCACTTAATGGATTTAGTATACTTGACTTACATGAAAATAATTTTGCATATTGAACAAACTAGTATAAGAAAAGGAGATGATCATTCAAAGAGTTGAATATGTGTATTTGCTGAAATACAAGTGTGAATTATTTGAAAGGTTCAAAGAATTCAAAAGTGAAACAAATTGACAAAGTATTAGGATTCTTTGATCGGATCAAGGAATAAATACTAGTGCAATAAGTTTCTAGATCATCTCAAATGGTTTTCTCATAATGGACACATCCTGATACGCAATAATTGATTGATGTATCTGAATGAAAAATCGTACCTTGTTGGACATGGTGCGGTCCATAATGATTTTACCGACATTCCAAAGATCCTTCGGGATAATGTCCTAGAAATGGTCTGACATATCTACGAAAATGGTAACCTCAAAATCCCGCCCCAAGACTCCATAAAAGTTATGGACGGGAGGATTCCTAATCTTAAGTATGTTAAGATAAGGGGTTGTCCAACTTATGTGAAAAGGTTTCAAAGGATAAGCTTGGGACAAAATTTGACATGTATACAGATTTGTGGGACATCCTAAAGTAAGTTTAGGGCATATGTTCTATAATCCTATATAGCAAAAAGGTGTTTATTGCAAAAACACCTCGCCTTCTAAGATAAAGGTGTTTATCATTAAAAGGGCTAGTGGGAGGATAATAGAACTTGAAAAGTTCAAGAACCACAAAACACTATAAGTCAAATAAGAGGAACCTATAGATGACCTATTGTACCACAACAAGAATCGTAAATCTGAATAGTACAAGAAGATACCTAGGAGGTATAGATTCATCATGGATGATGATGATGAGGTACACATCATAGAAGATGATGATCCGGTTACATACGATGAGGTAAGTGTTGTAGAACACTCGTGAGAAATGGATTGAAGCAAGTTTCTCAAATATGGAACATTCATTTTGATGAGGCAATCAAAAGAGTTTGATTTTATCAAAAATAAGAATGAACCTAGTGTGTACAAAAGGGTCAGTGGGAGCATCGTGACATTCCTAGTAATATATGTTGATATACTACGGATAAGGAATGACATACTAATGCTACAATCAGTAATGATAAAGTTGTCTAAACATTCCTCCATGAATGGTTTGGGAAGAGTATCTTAATTGGGGATATAAATCTATATAGATAGATTTAAAAGGATGCTCAACTTAACCCAAGGAACGATATTCATTTGATGCTAAAGACGCGTTTAGCATGGCAAACTCCAAGAGATGTCTCATGTTGATGAGCTATGGGTGTATCTCTTAATAGTCCCCACAGACTCCTAAAAAGAGAGGTCGCATGAGTGACTATCATGTATGCAATGAAATATACTGAGACCCGATATTGATCGGTCATATTCGGAGAAGTTCACTATGAGTCGCTGAAAACATCTTAAAGTTCTTAACCCAAGCACTAAAGATGTGAGCATACATGGTGGGTCCGAATTAAAACTAGAGGGCTTAATGAGACTCAAGTTTTTTCGCATGCACCAAGACGACAGAAAAATCCACTTTAAGGTAAAGGGTTACCTTGAGCAGTGGTGCGTTGAATTGGAAAGGTTCCAAACAACAAAAGAGTTCTTTGGTTTAGTGATAAAGACAAAGTATATAGCTATAAATGAAGCTACAAGTTGATTGTTTGGATAAAAGTTCATTCTGAGAACTAGGAATAGTTCCTAAGTCTCATCTTGGATCTAAACATGTGTTGTGGCACTTTCATTTGATTATTAGAATCATTGAAAGATGGGAAATCACTATAGAGATAGTGGACTCTCATGAACAATATTACATATCCATTAACTAAAGCTTATCCAACAAAGCCAGGATAATCGCCACTTAGAGAGAGAAGAAGAGTATAAGATACCATGACGATTGGCTTTAGTGCAAGTGGGAGATTGAAAGTAGTATGCACACAAGCCAATCATGTTTGATGATAAAGCATATACTTTGTAACAATCTTATTCATTTATTAATAAAAAGTATTAATTTATTAAAGGCTTTTAATTATCTACATGATCTTTGTTTTATAATATGTGATAAACCCATAGTTTTAAGCAATGCTTTTAGAATAATGATGATGATCATTCTAATGAGATCTAAATTCTTAGAAAGCTTAAAACTAAAATAGTTCCCAATCATTGGATTACTAAATTGGGGATTAGTGAATCCGGATAGATTGGTACATACGTTGCTTGCTTTTCATTGGATGAGGATGATTGATCTCATGATCATTTGTGTGGAGACACTAAAGCAAGTATGTAGGTGCTTATTAGAGAATAAGTTCTTTGAACGTGGCTCGCTAAGGAATACCTAATGGAGTTTTATTTGCTGTCAATAGGAATTCAGAGTGAGTGATAGTAGTACAAGTAATCCTTGGACTTGAGATCATCATAGTATCTTGTGTATGATGAGTTATACTTTGACTTATTCCTTAAGACCCTTAGGGTATATCAAAGGGTATGCTTGGGTATAATAAGTTGTATACATGGAGATAATGTATGATCAATAAAGAATCTACCACTTCTAATAAAAGAAGAGAAATGTCCTATGTGATTCGATAAATGACAACCCAAAGAGTCCTTGGTTAAGCGAATGAAATTAGAAAGGAGTTTCTAATTTGCATTATTTGAGTCATGCATTTAAGGATCGAAATACATATAATTAAATAAAATAAGACTTGACGTAAATTCCATGTCTTATATTTAATTGGGACATTGTATGGTGGAAGGATTGAATTGTACGGTAACTATTTACTCAAAGGTTCTTTTATGATTAATGTTGAAATCTATATTATCCGGAAAGTCGTTTGATCGCTAGGAGGCTTATCCCTATTGTAGAATAAATATTATTTATTTAAATAAATTAATTATTTAATTTATTTATTTAAATAAGATTAGAATTGTTCTAATTGATTTATTCACAACGGTTTTAATATGGAGAACCTAAAGGGTCACACCATAAAAGGAAGAATAATTATTTAAGAAGTTAATGGCATAATCGTAATAATATGTTAAGTATATTTAATTTAATCTATGGTGATAGAATAAATTAAATAGCTTAATATTTATTATTTAATATTTTAGAAATATTAAATATAAATTAATAAGAGAGTCTTATTAATATTATTACAATTATTATTATTTTAATTTTAAAGAGTTTAGGAATTAATTTAATATAAGTACTCTCATTTATTCCTAATTGGATTAGGAAGGAAAATTAGTTAAAGGAGTTTAATTAATTATCCCTAATAAGATTAGGGAGCTTAATTAATTAAAAGAATTTAATTAATTAAATAAAACCCAATTCCTTAATTGTTAAGATGGGTTGCCCACATCTATAAATAAGAGGAGTCTTATTATGGGTGGTATGGGTTGTTGACTTTAAAAAGTAACGTAATAATTCCAAGTTGTTGGGAGTATGCCTTTTCTATAGAGATAGAAAACTAGGGTTAGCCATAACACCCATCTTCTTGAATTTTCTTCTTCCTTGGTGGATCACCTCTAGAGGCCAAACACATGGGTGGCTAACGTTGATCAAAGGAAGGAACCAAACCCGGTGGATTCAAGATTGAACGCGAAAGGATTTGGAGGTGAACTTGTACCTGAGGAAGCTCGATCTTCAAGGGTATGATTTTATTCTTTATCTTTTCGTTTAATTAATAATTGTGCATAAAGGGTGATCCGGGTATATGGTTTGTAAATTTTTTAAACTCTGATTTTTACACGCTTCCGCACTTTTTATGCAATTTGATTGCGCTCATGAATATTACAAACCTAACAAGAAGGTTGTGTCATCTTAACTTTAAAAGCATGTCAAAACTGGTCTCCAAGGATCTAGTAGCTGGCTTACCCAAGCTCAGCTTTGTCAAAGAAAGGTCATGCAATGCCTGTCAGCTTGGAAAACATACTAGAAGCTCATTTAAAAGAAAAACTATCAACTCAAATGATAAGCCTTTGGTGTCACTTCACATGGATCTATTTGAGCCAATTCCAATATCAAGCCTTGGAAGGAAGAAATACTCATTGGTTGTAGTTGATGACTATACTAGATTTAATGAGTGTTCTTTCTAAACTCAAAAGATGAAACAAGCTCCCAACTCATCAAGATGTTTAGGCTGGTGATGAACGAGAAAAGGGAGAAAATCAAGGCCATAAGGAGTGATCATGGTAGAGAATTCGACTTCTCTGAAATAGATCAGTTCTGCACAGACAATGGCATCAGTCACAACTTCTCAGCTCCACGAACTCCACAGCAAAATGGAGTAGTTGAAAGAAAGAATAGAACGTTGATTGAAGCTGGAAGAACTCTACTAGCGATAGAAATGCTGCTGAATACTTCTCGCGAAAGTCATCAACACTGGCATGCTACACTCAGAACAGATCTCTTATGCACTCTACGATAAACAAGACTCCCTACGAGATATGGAGAGGAAGAAAGCCAAATGTCAGCTACTTCCATGTGTTCGGTTATGCTTGCTATATTCTCAACAATGGAAAACAGTATCTAACTAAGTTTCAACCCAAGTCAAATGAAGGAATCTTCCTCGGATATGCCACAAACAGTAAGGCTTCTAGAGTGTTCAATAAGAAGACACTAAGTGTTGAAGTCTCGATTCACATCAACTTCGACGAAACAGACTTAAAAAAAATTGTGCCTCAAGACACTATGATCAAAAACTCAGACACTATGAACAAGGTGGTAGAGCTCAACACCACGATCGTAGTCCCAGAAAATGAAATCGTTGAGCATGAAGAAGAGATCGTAGAGAGAACTACGCCTGACAATGAACCTCCACATCAAGAAGCAGAGGTTAATCTTGAAGAATTCAGACACGAATACATCAGGTCAGATGTTCCAATAGGAAAGAAATGGGCAAGAGATCACACTCAAGACCTAATCATTGGAGATCCAAATGTAAGAGTCAAGATAAGATCTGCCACCCAGAATGAGTGTTTCTATCTAAGCTTTCTGTCTCAAATAGAACCCAAAAAGATAGAAGATGCTATGGAAAACTCAAGTTGGATAGAAGCCATGCAAGAGGAACTAAATCAATTTGAAAGAAGCACAGTATGGAGATTTTTTCTGAGACCTAGAAGTCACCCGATTATTGGCACCAAGTGGGTCTTCAGAAACAAGATGGATGAAGATTTTGTAATAACAAGGAAAAAAGCAAGACTAGTAGCCAAAGGTTACTCCCAAGAAGAAGGCATCGACTACGATGAGACCTTCGCACATGTTGCCAGATTAGAAGCAATCAGTATATTCCTTGCTTTTGTTTCCCACATGAAGTTTAAAGTCTTTCAAATGGATGTCAAAAGTGCATTGCTGAATGGAGAAATTCAAGAAGAAGTGTATGTGGAGCAACCTATAGGTTTCATCAATCCAACTCTCTCTAATTATGTCTATAGATTAGACAAAGCCTTTTATGGACTTAAACAAGCACCTAGAGCATGGTATAAAACACTAACTAACTTTCTTATTGAAAATGGTTTCACTAGAGGTAGAGTAGATACAACATTATTTCTTAGAAAGCACAAAAACAATATCTTATTAGTTCAAATATATGTTGATGACATTATCTTTTTCTCTACTGATGAAAAATTGTGTAAGAGATTTTCCAAGCTTATGTAGAGCAAGCTCAAAATGAGTATGATGGGTGAGCTAAATTTTTTCCTTGGATTACAAGTAAGCAGACTGATGAAGGTATCTTCATAAACCAAGCCAAGTACATTAAAGACTTACTTAAAAAGTATGACATGGAATCAACCTCTCCCATGAAAACACCAATTGCTCTAGCAACCAAGCTTGATAAAGATGAGAAAGGTAAAAGTATTGACATAACTCAATATAGAGGTATGATAGGCTCTCTTCTATATCTAACTGTTAGTAGACCAGACATAATGTTTGCAACATATATATGTGCTAGATTTTAAGCAAATCCTAAGGAATCACATTTAACTGCTGTAAATAGAATTTTCAGGTATCTCAAAGGCACACCTCACTTGGGACTTTGGTATCCCAAGGAGTCCTCCTTTTAATTAATAGGATATACAGATGCTGATTTTGTAGGCTGTAAGATCGATAGAAAAATTACGAGTGGCACATATCAGTTGCTAGGAAACAGACTTGTGTCCTAGTTCAGCAAGAAGCAAAACTCAGTATTTACCTCAACAACAGAAACTAAATACATTATTAATGGCAGCTGTTGTGCTCAAATCATATGGATGAAAAATCAACGAGCATACTATGGGTTTGATTTCACATCTATACATGTTCATTGTGATAACACAAGTGCCATAGCAATAACACCTAATCATGTCATGCATTCTAGAATTAAGCATATAGAAATAAGATATCATTTTATTAGGGGCCATGTTCAAAATGGAACTATATCTTTACAATACATCCCTACTGAAAATTAACTTGATGATGTCTTTACAAAACCTCTAGATGAATCCAGATTTAATAAATTGATAAGTGAGTTAGGCATGATAAATCTGTAACCATAAACTCTATATTCTAGTTTGTGCTAACCATACAGATAAAAAGGCTATGTTTAAAATCGTAGAGATGACTAAGAGGAACCACAATCGTAGATCAGCCTCGACATAACAAAGAAGCAACATGTGATGACATCACTTTTATCAAATCCAAGAAACCCCTCTGATAAGCGCCTCAGGGACAAACTTGACCCTATGTTTAGCCTAAGAGGTTAGCCTTTCCTGAGCTACCTTAACCCAGAAAGGAATGCTTTGTCAAAGCTCATCACAAGGACTAGGACAGACAGTGATCAGAGAGAAGAGCCAGCAATGAACTCTACCATCATAGTGCAACCTCGACGATCGTAGTCCTCCCAAAGGATACACTAGCTCAGGGGAGATCAGTATTATCCAAATTATTTAAAATTGTGGAGCCCGATAGAACTCGACACGTGCTCACTATGCAGATCATGAGGAGGGAAGTTACAAATACAGCTTAAAAAGGTTTTTGAAAACTCACCCCTGAATTTCAAAAAGCTCATCTATCTTTCTCTCCCGCTACTAGCAGAAACCCTAGCTTTCAGAAATGCTCAATCAACCTGAGTTCAATCAACTGTTGCTTCAAAAGTTATCTCTGGTTACCAACTCTACTTTGACGAATTAAGGACAACTGACCCTATGTTTCATCAGATTCTATTGCTTCTAAAGAAAGCTGATCTTGAAGAAGCTCTGAGCACTAGCACATGGATATACATAAAGCTGGTGAAAGAGTTCTACAGCAATGGAGTCTTTGAGAATGACATCATCACGACAAGCGTCAAGGGGGAACAAATTACACTCAAAGCTTAAGATATAAACCTAGCCCTAGGTTTGAAATCAAAGGGACTTGTATCTATAGAGGTAATCGACTTTCATGAACGTCTGAAGAAGATGTGTCACACAAAGTTTTAGAACGTCAAGGGATACAAGAAGAAAGAGTTTCCCCAAAGTATGAGTTTCTAACTGACATTGATGGGAAATGCATATGTTGTAAAAGCTCTGGCCACGACTCTGTGAATGAAGTTCAACTAAAGCACATGACAACAATTTGCTTCAAGATTCAACTCAACTATGGGGCCCTTCTTATCGATTGGATTGGGAAGTGGATACTCAGTTCAAAGAAAATAAAGAGCTCTAGGAAGATGCTCTATGGGCGGTTCATAAGCATAATCCTGCTATTAGCTTTAGGTGACAAAATTAGGGACAATGAAGGAGAATCCATCAATCCCAATAGAAAAATGATCCAGTAGCTGTTTCAAAACTGGAAAAGAAATCTTACATAAAATGTCAGAATGATGTCTGAATCCAATGGAAGGACTGGTGAAGCAAAGGAATATGGGCTACCAGGAAACATGTCAGTTGGGAAGGAAACTAATGAAGAAGAAGAAATTAATAAGAAGAATCAATAGCTTTAATCAAAAAAAGCAAGGGTAAGAGGAAAATGTAGGCCCAAACAACAGAAATGAAGAGGAAAGAGCAACATTCTAAGGAAGAAGAAGATAGAGCCACCATTTCTCAGCTGCTTAAGAAGGGAAAATGCAGCCACAAAACAAAGAAGTCTTCATTATCTTTGATCGTAGAGTAACTACCGATCGTTGAGTCCAGACTTGACATCACTCTAGAAGTGGATGCTAAAACAGTATCAATCTTCATAGCTATAGCTAAAGAAAGCACCAAGGCTAAAACTCAACCTAGAAAGGCAAGGAGAAAGCTCGTTAAGGCATATGTTCTTGAAAATATGAAAGCCTTTAAGGAAGAAAGAAGGAAAACAGCTGCAGAAAAGGAGCTTCCTGAAGTTCCTACACTAGAGAATGCTCCAACTGAGGGGGAGCTTCTTGAAGTTCAATTAAATGATCAGATTGAGGGTGAGTATCTCGAAGTTCCTGTGCAAGAGAAAGATACAGCTAAGGGGGAGATGCAAGAAATGGAAATCAAAGGTTTAAGAGTTGTGGAGGAAGAAAAGTGTGATAATCAGATAATGGATAAGGAGATGGTTGAAGTAGTGGAAATTTTAAATGAAGAAAATGAAGAAGAAGAGGAAGATGAAGTTGAGATTATAGCAGTGGGCTGGGATGGATATAGGAGAGCCAACTACAATCAACTGTTCTTCTATTTACATATGATGCCCTATCATAGAGCCCAAATTCTTAACTCATGGGATCAAATGTTCTGGACTTTCAAAGTTTATCCAGCAATCTCTATGCTTGCTCACGGATTCCCAGGCAACCTCATGTTTGCCCTGAAGCTAATCACTAACCATCCTTCTTCATAATCTGGGCATGAGGTAAAATTAATTCCCATCTCTTTCAGGGTTTATCATTGTCCTCCATCCACCTTCAACCAATTCCACGAATTGCCAAGATGGTTGGAAATGATTCTTCATCCACTCAATCAATTTCCAGCTACAAAATCTCAACATTCTATAAATGATGAACCAAATATGCCTAATTTTATATTGATCCAGTCTCCTACCATCTCTCACTCTACGAATATTGATCTTATTCCAATCATAGAGTCACCTACTTAAATCGTAGAGCCACCTCCTCTTGAAACTCAACCTCACACACCTACTCCTCCTTCAGATATTCCTTCCTCATCAAACAATAATTATTTTGATCTTGATCTTGATCTCTACAATCTGAAAAATCAAAATACGAGAACCTCTCCTCCAAATACTCAACAACTCCTTGAGCTTCACTCAGATCTTCCTACCAAAACTGAGCTGTCTAATGCATCCCAGAAGGTGACCAAGGATATTCAAGAAGATCTTGAAATTCACTCTGAGCTTGTTCATATGAGGTTGACTCATTTGATCTATGCTGCCAACACCCTCCCCAACAATCTAAGTACTGAGCTTACAACTAAGCTTCAGAGATCATCAAGGAAATGATCCAAAGTATCAATGAAAGGGATGAAATTCACTTTTAGGCTGCCAAGAAGCACATGGATGCAGTTCTCCTTTTGCAGAAGACTCAGGAATCTCAAAATAAACTTATGATGGAAAGTATCTCAAGTCTACGAACCTCAATGCAAGAATTCCAAGTATTTTCCATGGGTCAAATGAAATAAACAGAAACTGTCGTGGCCATTCTACATAAGAACAAATCTTGAACTGATTTTCTAGTCCAAGAAAACCGTGAAGATATTGCTCAATCCAGGAATCAGCTCCAAGAGCTCGTCCAAGGCATGAATCGACTGTTTGAAGACATTTGAACCCTTGATGCTGAAATAAAGGGGGAGAATAAAAGGTAAGGAGAGAAAGAAAAAGGCAGAAGTAGAGGGAAATTCATTGCTCAATCTTCAAGAAGCCATCCCTTAAGATAGCTTCATCATCACACTCCACGACCTGAACAATAACAAATTATCATGGCGCAAACGCTAAGGAGTGAAGGGTCATCTCCCAGCTTACAAGGGACATCTCCCATCTTACCAGGGGTGACCACTATTGACCTACATATTCTAATTGGAGACCCTGCCATTATGAATAGTCATGATCATGGAAAAAGGTTAAGTCAAAGCGAGCTGGAAGATATTGCATGGAGAGACGAAGCCATCAAGAGAAGGAGAGATGTAGAGAATGCCAATCCTTGAAGGAGTAAAAGGCATAAGAAATAGAGATAAGTTGGAACTAATTTCTTATTGATGTAACTAAGCTTTATTGTAATATCTGTCTTTACAAACATCAATAAATTCATGCTTATTCTTTAAAGATTTCAGTTGCTCACAGAAACACTATGTCATATTTACTTTATAGCAATTTCATCTAGAAATTGATGATCATGATAAAAATCTCCTTGGTTATGTCAACATCAAATACGGGGAGATTATTGAGAAATTACATATTTAAATTTGATGTTGAAAGTAAATATTCATGCTTATATGTAAAGTCCTTCATGGAATACATGTACAAGGACTTAGTTGTAGATCAAACTTGTTAGGTTGATCTGAGCTTTAATGTTTATCATTCTGTAAATGAATGTATTAAAGAAAAGATCAAAGCTGTTAGGTTGATCTATGTCTTGAGATGTAATAGATAGGCTTCAACAGAATCGTAGTCTATCGAGAAAGTCAAGTGATTGCAGAAGCTAAGGCAGAATCATAGAGCATCGAGAAATCGTAGTCTGTATGCTTTTGACGGCCTCTCCCAGAATCGTAGAGTGGTCCAAACACTTGTTGAGTCAACTCAAGAATCGTAGTGTGCTCTCGAAAGCGTAGAGTCTGCAAATCAAGCAAGCTAAGATCGTAGTGTACCAGTACTTATGTAACAATCCAAAATTTTAAATTATAAGTTCAAATATTTATTGAATTATATAAATATTTTAATTGATGTGTTTGTTGTTAAGTAAATATGTGTTGGATTATTTATTAGTTAAATAAATAATTCATGAGTTATAGAAATTAACTTAATTAAGATAAAAGAGTGATGAATTAAATTTATGAGATAATACTCTAATTTAATTATATTATTTGCTATAATGTTGTTTTAATTTAATTTAGTAATTAAAGTGATATGTTAATTTATTAAATAAAATTATAATGAAAATTATAATTTTGTGGTAAGTGGTTAAGTGGAAAATTTATTTAATAAGTTGTAAATTGAGTCTTGAATGTGTTAATTCAGTAAGAAATGAAAAAAATACAATTTGAATGAGTTGATTTGGTGTAATAATGAGACTTCGGTGTTAATTTTTGCTAAGGATGTCAAAAATAGAGTTTTTGGCAAAAGTGTAGAATTCAAAGGCTTTAATTTGATTGTAGTTGTTGTTTAATTGTTCTAAATCAGTATATATGTGATGGGTAATGTTTATATGAAGTTTATGTCATTTGGGTATGTATAATTTGTTGATTAATGGATGAAATTCGTGATAGTTGGACTAAACAAAGCAAATAAAAGCATTCAAGATATTTTTTCGTTCAGCACCAACAGAATCGCTACCGGGTGGTGGCAAAAGAAAAAAATGCACTATCTTGCACCTGCAATGTAGGCAATGAAGTCTGTTGATGGTGCATACTTAAAAAACTCATTGCAAATATAACATCTGAGAAAATCAGATTTTATGTGAATTTAATTTTTATATGATTATTTGAATTAAATGAACTTAATTGTTTATTTATGTGAGAAGCTATTTGAAGTTCATTCTATGAACTAGGATTAATTGTTTTGAATTTCCAAGACGAAAATAAAAGTTTTTCGAGAAATTTCCGTATAAATACTATTCATTTGTTTATGCTTGGAGATTAAGTTTGAATTTCTGAGAAACGCGTAATGATAGAATTCTAAGATGAGATGGTGTGACGCCCTCAAATCCGGGTTTCTTCCATCCCGACAAATAGTGCTACACGGTGCTACAGTTCACACAATCATTCAATTGAAATACCTCAAAAGAATAAATATGTCTTATATATATTCCAAAATAACATTATCATTCCCAAGTTCTTTATAACCATTACATGAGTACTTGTCAGAATAATAAGTAATTACAACATCTGTACTAATCTATTACAAAGCCAACCTATTGGTTTGCCTTGGCCTTCCCTTTTATCTGTACCGGATCCTTTAGTTTGTTTGGTCTTAGCTGTATTCATATGGTTCAAGCAAGAATGAGCATAACTAGCTCAACAAGTATGCCAATTTCATTTAACAATAGGCTTGAATCATATAAATCTTATATCTTCAATAACTGAAACAATAGTTATGAAGTACTATTGATAATTCAAAATAGCACTTCTCTTTTCTTTAAAACGTTTTACAATGAACATCATTCAGTAAAACATCAATTTCGGTCCAAGACCACGAGCATTTCATATTTTCTTTGAAAATGACAACCCAGCACCAAGTTCGTAAGTTGGGAATATCTTACGAGCACGTCTAGGTGATAAGCCTTTAGTACTCTATGTTGTACAACACTACTTTCTTTAAACATATGTACGTTTAAGGTTTGGCAACCTCACGTGCCTGTCGTTTGACGACAAAACATTTGTTTAAGCATACTCAGTCTTACTTTGAAAACCATACCAAAATAGTTTGGCAAAACTTAACAACATTGACAATGGTTCGATAGATTATAAGAAATCCATAAAACATCTTTAACTCTAGCCGAAGGAATTGGCTTTGATTTCATCATACATCAATTCATGAGTAGAATACATGAATCACAACACTTGTCCAAAAAGAGTATAGATAAGGGTCAGAATACTTGCCTTTAGCGTCTTCTATCGTTAATACAAATTCCCTTTGTGTCTTTTAGGATTCTACAATACATAGTCACGTAACAAACCACATTAGGTCATATATAATTAAGTAAGGTCATTACTAAAACTTACCCTTCTTCTCAATCTAATCATGCCTTATATTGTTTAACATTGGTTATGGTTTACTTTATTACATTGTTCTTACGTTCAATTAATCTTTCATCAAACTTTAGCCGTTAACTTAAGGTTATAAACATCCTTTGATGATGTTACTTTAGGTTTATTAAGTGTTCAATTCATTACTACTCAACTTCTTCCTTCTGTATACACTTAAGCGTTATTTATTGGTCTTGTTCTAGTCTTTGGTATTGGCCATGACCAGCCTTCCTTCTTCATTTCATTTCATGGCTGATTGAACAATGGTTGAGACCTACCAGAAATGGCTACGGCTACTATCAATACAAATGGCCGCGATGTGGTGCCAATATTTAGTAGGTTTGGGCTTGACTTCGGCGTGGCGCGCTAAATTTTAAGCCTTGGTAGGTAGGGCATGATATCACCCTATGTCTCGCATAACTTTGATGAGAAAATTTCATATGTGAGATTCCAAGGCTTATAACTTCTTCGTTATAAGTCCGAATTGGCTCATTCAAAAGCCATTAGTTTACAAATCACTGGATCTATGATGTCATTGGAAAATATTTCATTTTCAAATCTTTTAGCTCAAAATTCACCGATTAGTTTGTTATTACAAAAACGTTAAACGTTCGTGAACGTTCAAAGCTCGTTTCTTCGTTTTAACTCGAAATGTGGTCATTTTCGAGTCCGCAACTCTAGAATGCCAAATGAGACTATACTCCATTGAAAACCGACGTTTTTGAGGTCAATGCTAACTTTTAACTTCCGTGTCGAGAATTTAACGGTTTCGACGATTATCGTCTAATCTCATAAATTTCACCATAACTTCGTTACTTGAGATTTTTACATCGTTCACAATGGATTCATTCAATCATTCTAACATCCTAACCAAACATATGTCATCAAATCATTTATATGACAAATTCTTCCAAGTTTTGCATTAGTCCAATACTTATAAAAGTATGATTCATTTATACATGGCTTATTAAGGTTTTGGTCCTTTGATTAGCCATCCTTATCACTTCTTAACATATATGTTTTATCAATCAATACTTCTCTATCAACCTACAATTGAAGAGATTGAAGATTAATAATCTAAAGTTGCTTACCCTTGTTGATCAAACTTGGCTCTTCTTCCTTTCTACTTGAATTTATAGCAAGTCTAGCTCTTACTTTTTCTCTTAACTAAATAAGTTCTAAGTTGTTGGTGAAAATTAAACAAGACAAATGATCTAGCAACCTTCTCTATTTAAAGGATTTTCCAAGTGGGGGTATAAGGGTCAAAAAGCTATCCCACCTCCTTAACTTCACCTCCTTACTATTCATCTCTTGGTCACCAAGTAAAACCACTTTACTTGGTCACCAAGATGGCTGGCCATGTGCTAATGGGGCTCACATGGGTTGCCCCATGGGTGTTTCTTACCCGTTGACCCACCGATTCGATCCACGGATCCGGTTCTTAGCTTGGGATTTAGGTTTAATTAATTTGGGCCTAAAGTTGGACTTGCATTAATAACCTTTGGGCTTTAACACACTTCCCATTGGTCTTGCATAATTCCTACACAAAACCCACAAATATAATACAATATGTTTAAAGCATTTAACATAAAATCCTCATATCCTTTACGTATACTAATTCGTATAATCTTTCATCCTATACGTTATAATACTTTCATAAATACTCGTATAATACCTCGTATCATACTCGTATTCATTACCTCGTATAATACTTATTATTATACGATCATCCATTATTCAAATCTTTGCATTCCTTAACATTCTCAAAATAAGTACACAGGTGAAAAACTGTGTTTGCCATACTTGAAATATTATTAAATATTCCATCCTCCCGTATTATTCTATCGTTATGTATTTCTCGAAAATTCAAAAATAATTCCCGAGCAGAAATCAGTGAATAGTGTTTTTCTAAAAATTTCTCGGAAAGCTTTTATTTTCGTCTTGGAAATTCAAACACTATAATTCCTCCACGTAGCCAGAATACATTATGATACTTTTAGGTTATAGAACAACCTTCATCTTACTGACACATTATAATAACATATAATATAATTTTATTCATTAATTAATTAAATAAAATTATTTTACAATAAATCTGAATTTCTCGGTCGTTACATCTTTCCCCCCTTATAAGGATTTTGTCCCCAGAATCTCATCTTACATTAAACAAATAGCCGAGGGTAATTCTTCTTTATCTTTTCTTCAAGTTCCCACGTTGCTTCTTCGGCATCATGGTTCTTCCATAATACCTTTACCGAAGGTATAACTTTGTTCCTCAGAACTTGCTCTTTTCTATCAATGATTTGAATATGCACTTCCTCATACGTCGAGTCCTTCTCAATATGAATAGGTTCATATTCTATCACATACTTATAATCTGGCTTATAAGGACGTAACATACAGACATGAAATACGTTATGTATTCATTCTAGATCTGGAGGTAATGCTACTACGTAGGCTACCTCTCCTACCCTTTTTAATATTTCGAAAGGTCTTATAAACCTTGGACTTAACTTTCCCTTCTTTCCAAAGCGTATATTTCCTTTCCAGGGAGATACCTTGAGAAATACATACGAGCCTACTTCAAATTCTCTATTCACTCGATGCGAATCCGCATATTTCTTATGTCTGTCTTGAGCTGCTACCAGACGCATCCGTATGAGTTTCACTATATCCTCTGTCTGCTGCACTAATTCTGGTCCTAGCATTCGGCATTCTCCCACTTCATCCCAACACAATGGTATTCTTCATTTTCGTCCGTATAGAGCTTCGTAAGGCGGCATGCCTATGCTCGCATGATAATTATTGTTATACGCAAAGTTCATTAGCGATAGATGATCATCCCAATAACCCTTGAAATCAGTGATGCAAGATCTCAATATATCCTCTAGCGTTTGAATTGTTCTCTCGCTCTGCCCATCAGTTTGTTGAGAATAAGTCGTACTCAACTTCAACTGTGTTCCCATCTGTTCTTGCAGACTCCTCCAAAAGTTTGACGCGAATCATGGATCACGACCTGACACAATTGAATACTCCATGTCTGGAAATAACTTCTTTAACATAAAGTTTAGCTAACTGGTCTAAGTTATACTTAACCCTTATTGCCAAAAAGTGAGCAGACTTCGTCAACTGGTCCACTATTACCCAAATCGTATCATACCCCTTCTGAGTAATTGGAAGTCCCACCACAAAGCCCATCGTGATATGCTCCTACTTCTACTCTGGAATTCTAATGACTGTAACAAGCCACTTGTTCGTTGATGTGCAGCCTTAACTTTGTGACAAGTTAAGCACCTACTCACGTATTCTGCTATCTCCCTCTTTATGTTTGGCCACCAAAAACTATGTTGAAGGTCTTGATACATCGTGGTACTACAAGGATGGATCGAGTACCTCGAACTATGAGCTTCTTGTAACAATTGCTCCTTTAATTCTGTCTCATTTGGAACCCAAATTCTTCCTTCAAATATTAAAAATCCATCCTTATCAAGACTGTACTTTAAATCTTTTTCATCGGTTAACCGCTTCTTCATCTGGTCACACTTTTCACTTTGGAGTTGTACTTCCTTGACTCTTTCTACAATGGTAGATTGAATCTCAGTTGTAAACAATTTCTGACCTCCTTCACTCGGTAACTTCACTTCAAAATCCATCCTAGCCATCTCTATTATTAACTCAGTTTGAGCCGTTAACATAGACAACTTCTCACGACCCTTCCAAGTTAAGGCATCGACCACTACATTGGCTTTTCCGGGGTGATACAGGATTTCACAGTCGTAATCCTATATCAACTCTAGCAATCTCCTTTGTCTCATATTCAACTCCTTTTGTGTGAAGATATATTTTAGACTCTTATGGTCCATGTATATAGCACATTTCTCCCCATATAAGTAATGCCTCCATATCTTCAAGGCAAACACTACCGCGGCCAATTCCAGATCATGAGTAAGATAAACTTTCTCATAATCCTTCAATTACCGTGATGAATACACAATGACATTGCCATGCTGTATGAGCACGCATCCAAGTCCTCTATGCGAAGCATCACTATAAACTACAAAATTCCATGTATCGTCTGGTAAAGATAATACAGGTGCTTTAATCAGCCTCTTCTTCAGTTCTTGAAAATTATCTGCATAATTCCTCATCCACACATACTTCACCGTCTTCCTCGTCAAGTTAGTTAACGGAGTAGCTATCTTTGAAAAATCTTGGATAAATCTCCAATAGTAATCCGCATCTCAATCGGCAATTTTGGATGTTCCCAACTCATCATTGCTTCTACCTTCACTGGATCCACTAAAATTCCTTCTCGGTCCATAACATGACCAAAAAACTGTACCCTTTCTAGCTAAAATTCACACTTCGTGAATTTCGCATATAACTTCTCCTTCCTTAGTGTCTCCACCACTATCCTTAAGTGTTCAACATGATCTTCTGGCGTCTTAGAATAGACTAGAATATCATCAATAAACACCACGATGAACTTTTCCAAGTATTATTTGAACACTCTGTTCATCATATCCATAAATGAAGCTGGTGCATTAGTCAACCCAAATGACCTCACCAGAAACTCGTAATGGCCGTAACGAGTTCTGAATGTCATCTTAGGTACATCCTCACTTCTAACCTTCAACTGATGATACCCCGTTCGCAAATCTATCTTAGAAAAATACTTTGCCCCTTTCAACTGATCAAAAAGATCATCGATCCTGGGAAATGGGTATTTACTCTTTATCGTTAACTTGTTCAACTCTCGGTAGTCGATACAAAGTCTTAACGATCTGTCCTTCTTCTTTACAAACAGTGTCGGTGCTCCCCACGGTGAAACACTCGGTTGAATGTACTTTCTATCCAACAGTTCTTGTAATTGTACCATCAACTCCTTCATCTCCACTAGCGCCATACGATACGATGCCCTGGAAATTGGTGTCGCTCCTGGCACAATGTCTATCATGAATTCGGTCTCCCTATCCGATGGAAGACCTAACAATTCACTTGGAAATACATCCATGAATTCTTTCACTATAAATATTTTTTCCATCATTTCCCATACTCTCTGGGTATCAACAACATGGCATAAATAGCCTACACATCCCTTCCTCAACAATTTCCTCATTTGTGTAATGGTTAGACAACACGAACGTCCCGGTGATTTATTATCGTAAAACACTATATGAGGTTGACTCAACGTTCTAATGTTTACACATTTGTTTTGACAATCTATAATTGCACCATGGTTGAACAACCAATCCATCCCGAGAAATACATCGAATTCTCCCAACTTTATCGGTATCAAAATTACCGATAATTTACAACCTCGTATATCTACATAACTCCTATGAATATCTTCAAAAGAAATTATTTCTTCATTTGCTACCTTGATATTCAAAGGTACATGCAATCTTTCGGGAAGTAATCCGAATCATCTAGAAAAATCACATGCTATGAAAGAACAAGTAGCACCCGAATCAAACAACACATAAGAATTTATATTGTAGATTGAAATAATACCTTCAACTACATCTCCGAATGCAACTTCATCTTGGACCAACATGTTAAAGGTGTAGGTCATCGGCCTACCCGTCTGTGCTGGGCCACCAATAGTTAACTTACCACTATTAGTTCCCTTTTCCCCATCCATCCCATTCTTTGGGAAGTTCTTCGCCATATGATCAGTTGATCCACACACGAAGCATCCATGGTTTTTCTTCAGACTTGGATAGTTAGGAGAAATGTGCCCCTCCTGTCCACAGTTGTAACATACGGCCTACCCCTTGAGACAGACTCCTAAGTGAGTCTTCCCATAGTTCTTGCAAGCCTCCATCCTTCTCTTAGGATCCCCTTGCTTTGCTTCGGTATTCCCAGAGTAAAATCCTTTCCTTTTCTAGCCTTCGCCACTACGACTGGCTCCCTTGAGCTTTACTCCACCATCTATATTTCCCTTGTTCTTTTTCTCCTTGTGGTATTGGCTTAAAGCCTCATTACCACCTTCAACAATAATTTCCTTCTCCAGTATGGTACCAAAAGAATTACTTTAGAACATAGATATACGACTATAGATCCAGGGTTTCAAGCCCTGCTCAAACCTCCTAGCCTTACTCACCTCGGTATCCACCTAATGTGGAGAAAACCACGCCAATTCATTGAATTTAGCAGCGTATTAGGGAACTATCATTTCCCCCTGTTTCAACTCTATAAACTGCATCTCCATTCTCCCCTGCATACTCGTGGGAAAATAGTTCTCGAAGAAAATATACTTGAACCGCGTCCACGTAAGATTTTCTATACCGGCCCTTGAAAGTAGTATGCACACAAGTCAATCATGTTTGATGATAAAGCATATACTTTGTAACAATCTTATTCATTTGTTAATAAAAAAGTATTAATTTAGTAAAGGTTTTTAATTATCTACATGATGTTGTTTTATAATATGTTATAAACCCATAGTTTTAAGCAATGCTTTTAGAATAATGATGATGATCATTCTAATGAGATCTAAATTCTTAGAAAGCTTAAAACTAAAATAGTTCCCAATCATTGGATTACTATATTGGGGATTAGTGAATCCGGATAGTTTGGTACATACGTTGTTTGCTCATTAGATGAGGATGATTGATCTCATGATCATTTGTGTGGAGACACTAAAGCAAGTATGTAGGTGCTTATTAGAGAATAAGTTCACTAAACGTGGCTCGCTAAAGAATACCTAATGGAGTTTTACTTTCCTGTCAATAGGAATTCCTTTAGTGATAGTAGTACAAGTGATCCTTGGACTTGAGATCATCATAGTATCTTATGTATGATGAGTTATACTTTGACTTATTCCTTAAGACCCTTAGGGTATATCAAAGGGTATGCTTGGGTATAATAAGTAATACATGAAGATAATGTATGATCAATAAAGAATCTACTGCTTCTAGTAAAAGAAGAGAAATGTCATATGTGATTCGATAAATGACAACCCATAAGTCCTTGGCCAAGGCAGAATGAAATTAGAAAGGAGTTTCTAATTTGCATTATTTGGAATTATGCATTCAAGAGTAGAAATACATATAATTAAATAAAATAAGACTTGACAGTAATTTCATATCTTATATTTAATTGGGACATTGTATGGTGGAAGGATTAAATTGACCTCGGTCTCGTAAACACATATCTACTGCTTACTGCCCTTGAAAGGGAGGCTTATCCCTATTGTAGAATAAATATTATTTATTTAAATAAATAAATAATTTAATTTATTTATTTAAATAAGATTAGAATTGTTCTAATTGATTTATTCACAACAAGTTTAATATAGAGAACCTAAAGGGTCACACCATAAAAGAAAGAATAATTATTTAAGAAGTTAATGGCATAATCGTAATAATATGTGAAGTGTATTTAATTTAATCTTGGGTGATAGAATAAATTAAATAGCTTAATATTTATTATTTAATATTTTAGAAATATTAAATATATAAATTAATAAGAGGAGTCTTATTAATATTATTACAATTATTATTATTTTAATTTCTAAAGAGTTGGAAATTAATTTAATATTAGTACTCTCATTTATTCCTAATAAGATTAGGAGGCTAATTAATTAAAAGATTTTAATTAATTATTCCTAATAAGATTAGGAGCCTTATTATTTAAAGGGGTTTAATTAATTAAAATAAAACCCAATTCGTTAATTGTTAAGGAGGGTTGCCTACATCTATAAATAAGAGAAGTCTTATTATGGGTGAGGCAGTTGACGTTTTCATAGAATACGTAATTCCAATAGGTGGGAGAGTAAACTCTTTTTCTATGAGAGATAGAAAAACTAGGGTTTTGCCAAACACCCATCTTCTTGAATCTTTCTTCTTCCTTGGCGAATCACCTCTAGAGGCCAAACACTTGGGTGGCAAACATTGATCAAAGGAAGGAACCAAACCCGGTGGATGCAAGTAGAACACAAAAAGGATTTGAGGTGAACTTGTACCTGAGGAAGCTCGAATCTTCAAGGGTATGATTCTTATTCTTTTTTTTCGTTTAATTAATAATTGCGCATAAAGGATGATTCGGGTATATGGTATGTTAAAATTTAAAATTTTGATTTTTCCACGTTTTCGCTTATTTTGTTCTATTTGATTGCATTCATGAATATTACAAACCTAACAGTGGTATCAGAGCCAAACCTTTATGCGAATTATTAATTTTTTTTGATTTGATATGTGTAGACACTCGAAATTTTCTGCACACCTGTCAGTGACATTGCAGGAGGGTAGATTCGTCTTTCAGAGATAACCCTGGAAGACAGTTCACGTCAAGTTCGGATACTACCGGAAGTTCAGTATCAACCCCGGAACACACACTGGGAGTAAAAATTTCAACCTCGGAGATAACCCCGAGGCATGCAGTTCCAATACCGAAAATTCCACTGAAGAAGACCAATTAATCTCGGAGATAACCCCGACGTATCCTATCTCAGTCCCAACACTGGGAGTAGCAGCTACCACCCTTGGTGATAACCCCAAGGGATACAGTTCCGGCGATAACCCCAAAAATGTTTGTTTCAAATGAATGCGATTAGCTTCAACCTTAACACTCATACCGAGGCACTCAGTACAAGGCCCAAAGATAACACCAAGAATACAGGCGCACCTCAGAGATCACACTGAGGACCTTCAATATTTGCAGCAATCCAATCTCAACAATAACCCTCAAAAACGTCTACTTTATCAGCCCAACCCGACGATAACTCTGGTGAGGGGTAAAGTAATCATCTCGCCATTTTAAAGCCATATCACATTGTCTCAACATTTTTACACAACAATGTCCCACAAGAATCAAGGAAAAGCAATTCCGAGTGACTATTATGCAAGGTAACAGATAGAATTTGAAGCTTGAAATCCGGAGGGCACCGTCCCATCTTCCTGACTTTGTACAACCTCTAATCCCATGCCATTGTATAACTCTCGACAATAGCGGTTCGAAATAGGTCCTACATACCTCAGTCGGATGCCCGGATTGCAATTCAAAAAGTTTGAGCGGACATTGCAGTGCCTCCATGCACACACTGCCAGACGACGCGACCCACGAAACTCGGGGCAACCCAGCCAGCCTCAAGTACACCTGCGGTTGGCCGCAGGTACACATGCGGCTCCTACCTCTATAAATAGAGGGCTTGGGGTGGCCATATTAAAAAAAAGGCGAGGAAACCTTGTCAAATTTGCTCCGTACTTAGAATATACTGAGTGATTTCTCATTTTAAACACTTGTGAGCTCGCATATAGCTATTCTTGTAACTGCGGGAGCCGAGTTTCATCCACTTTAAAGATATAGAAGTCTTCTTTGGCAGCCCACTGTAAGCCTTCTCACACACTTTAAAGTATTTCTCTTCATCTTTGCACACACCCTTCTTCACGCCGAGAGTCGTGTTGCGTGTGTTTGCCCGAACTTCGGTCCGTGGTTTTATTTCAGTTTGTATATACATATATATTTATATTTATATATTTATATATATGGACTAACATTATCGAGCTATGCCTCGATTGAGCTTAGACTTCGGTCTGGTGCGTTTATTTGCTTATATATATATATATATATTTATATATATATATATATATATGAATTGTGTGTCGAACTTTGTTCGATGAGCCTAGACTTCGGTCTGGAGCATTTACTGCTTTAATATATATATATACTTATATATATATATATGAACTGTGTATCGAACATTGTTCGATGAGCCTAGACTTCGGTATGAAGCGTTTACTGCTTTAATATATATATACTTATATATATTAACTGTTGTCGGACTTTGTTCGATGAGCCCTGATTTTACATCCAAAGCATTTACTTACTTTTATATATATATATATATATATATATATATATATATATATATATATATATATATTTATATTTATATATGTGAATTGTTGTCGAACTCTGTTCGGTGAGCCTGGATTTTACATCTGGTGCGTTTATATATATATATATATCATCCCGCCTAGAGTTTATTTCGTGGCGGTTGATCGCTTTTACAGCTTTATTTACGTTTTGTCCCGCCTAGAGTTTCCTCCGTGACGGTTGATAGCTTTTATAGCTTTATTTACGTTTTTATCCCCCATGGAGGTGCTTCGTGGTTGGTGATCATGTCTATATATATATTTACAACTTTTATATATATACTTGCTTACTGCTTTCATAGAAATTGCAGCATCATGTGAGCCTAGGAATCATATGATCACCGATTCAGTCTACTGAATCTAGATTCGGTTCCCGTGATGGACCTTTTCAGCTGTAAGAAGCTTGTAAATTTATCTACGGTGTCTGAATTTCCTCAAATGGTTTTCATACCCACGAGAAAGTCAGCATTATTTTTTTATAGATGCTTCGCATCTCGGAAATAAAAGCAATCAAGTCGAACACTTAATAAAATGGGAGTGTAAAAGGTCTCAATTACTATTGAGCACAAGGGTTTGAAAAACCTCTTTTATAAAACATCACTGTCATATCTTGTTAAATTGAATTTTTACATAAATTAAAACCCTGTGTATAAAGGTACGAACGAGGCCTCACACTACTTCCAAATAAACAGCACATTGACCCACACACACACATTTAGAGAACAGTTTCTTGAAAAGTGGTGGTCACCGTGGTAACACGGATGTCGGGGGTGCCTAACACCTTCCCTCCGCATAATCAAGTCCCCGGACCTTAATGAATCTCGGTTTCACCGACCCGTTTAACAGTGTCACATCACTAGGTCAATGTACAAACCTTTTCTCGGTTGTGTTGGTACAACCATTTAAAAAACTAACTGGCGACTCTTAACAGTCCATCGTCGACATTATACATGTCGGACCTTTTTCACTTGTTTTTTCAAACAAATGTCACCAAAAATGAGAACACCAAAGGACAAGTAACGAAAAGGGACAACTAAAAAATCCCGACGTCGACAGGTGGCGACTCTGCTGGGGACACCAGTAAGAAGACTTAAGCCGCTATTCCAATCTTTTCAAAATTGTTATCTGTTTATGTGTGGATGTTACATTTACATTTACGATGAATGTGTACGAATGCATTTACTTATTGCACATAGTGCTTCACACCATATCTGCTTATGATATTAGTGCTTCGCACATGTCATCATTTTCATACGGTGAGTCACGATGTATGTGAATGTATGTTGTGTGGTCCCTCCACCAGGAGGCTATCATGTCGGTGTTTGATTACTGGACTCGTAGGAAGACTAATTCCCATGAGGCTCAAGAAAGGCACCACCCAAATTTTCTCCAGTTGAAAGATCAGATTAACTTCCCGTTGAGTAAATTGCGATGATTTGGGAACCTTAATGCCAAAAAGCCACGAGAGTAACCTAAGGTAGGTCAGCCTCTGATAAACCCAACACGGAGGAAAGTCTCTTCATGCTTTTCATTACTTGTAAAGTCAATTACTTGTAAATTCATTCAAAATTCATCTCCATGTAATGAGAAATATGAAGAAATGTGTATACATACATGTTTAAATTAACATGATACCGTGTATAACAAACAGCTAACATCCATTTTACAGGATAAAATTCCTAAAACAGACACAATCACAAAGCATGTTAATATTTACACATTCACTAAAGACTAAACCATGCAAGTCTTTCGCAGGGAAACAATCGGACCTACTACCCGGTCAAAATCCAAAAAGGACGCAAGCCTACAGTCAATCATGTCGTCATCCAACCAAACTGACCTTAATCCAGTTTCTCGCAAAGAATTCAACGGATTAAGCAAACAAATTACAAATTTGGCTGTTCTACTTAAAGAACTATGCCAGTCTAACCAAGATCCAAAAATACCCATACATGTTGAATCCTCTACACAGGGAGAAACTCAAACCCTTGTGATACCTGAACTGCAGTTGGATACGACTAACAAAATTCATGATGCTACCCATCTCACAAGAAATCCAGACACCGGAAGAAACCCTTCGTGCTATCAAAGGAATTAAAACGCACGGGAGTGTTTCATATGCTGACCTATGTGTCTTCCCTGGTGTTCATTATCCAAAAAAGTTTAAGACTCCTGACTTCAAAAAATATGATGGGTTTGGGATCCTTAAACATATTTGAAGGTGTTTATTGGAGAACTTGGATCTTATGCAGAGGATGAGAAGCTCAGAATGCAGCTGTTCCAGAAAAGTCTGACTGGAGAAGCCCATTCATGGTATACCAGATTAGACAATTCAAAGATCCATAGCTGGGAAGAGCTAGCACATGTCTTCCTCACTCAATATAGCTTCCAGTCTCAAATGACTCCTGACCAGTATCAGATTACCAAGGTCAAGAAACAGTCTAACGAGTCTTTTAGAGAGTATGCTCAAAGGTGGAGGCGTATGGCTGCTCAAGTTATTCCTTCCATGGAAGAATCAGAAAATGGTCATTACTTTTATAGACGTACAAGAAGCTCCTTTCTATAAAAGAGTTTTAGCCGTAATCGATAAGCCATTTTCTAAAATAGTCAAACATGGGGAGATGGCTGAGATGGGATTGAAGTCCGGAAAAATTCAAGACCTAGCTGCCCTTAA
The DNA here is from genome assembly GCA_020205615.1 of Panax quinquefolius. Taxonomy (NCBI): domain Eukaryota; kingdom Viridiplantae; phylum Streptophyta; class Magnoliopsida; order Apiales; family Araliaceae; genus Panax; species Panax quinquefolius. Next base: position 62,175,140 of record CM035171.1, on the reverse strand, counting down.
AGCTTTTGTTAAGCACATCCAATCCAGAAATTATGGAAAAAACTCCGGAGGGTCCATAAAAAGAAAGAGGAAGAAGTTTCACTGATACTACAGGGTTAAAAAGGCAATCAGAACATGCCTATCCAGAGGAGAAATTACACTCCCTTTCAAGTACAGTCTTCAAACCGTCCAATGCCAAAAGGTGGAGAAGTCAGACGCCCTCGAGTGTTCACACCCTTAGGGGACTCACTCGAGAATATTCTCACTCTTCTGACAACGCAGAAGAAAATCACGCATCTTCTTCCACCAGCCAGCCCTAATGGACGGGGTTTCAATGCTGCTCGAAAATGTGCTTATCATGCCGGGGCACCTGGACATGATACTCAAGATTGTTGGGCTTTGAAACACAAAATCCAAGACCTGATAGACATCGGGGAAATTGTGTTCACCAAACCAGATCAACCTCACGTTCAAGACAACCCTCTTCCTCAACACAAAGAGAAATAAGTCAACATGGTTAATTGGAGCAATGGACACTGTTCCAATTTCAACGGCGAATCATCTCAGACCACCAAAGACGATGTTGACAAGTGAGATTATGCCAAGTTCTAGTTCGCAATGGAACGTAAGATGAAAGCTCTTTGCAAGCAAATTGAGAAATTGGCATAATTGGTGATCTATCAGCATCAAGTTACACGCCAGTTAGTCAGCCAGGAACATGCTAGTCTCCTTCCTCTGGTCATGAGTATTCCCTCGTCACCTTCAGAAAATGAAATGATGGAGGACAAAGTGACAAAGATGGCAAATGCTAAAGCTCATCGGGATTTTGCTAATTGAAGGAAATTTATATACCTGGGCCAACCTATGGAGGAAATCCTTCAGATGCTAATCAACGAAGGAAGAATCACTTCCCTTCTTCCTCCAATTAATCCCCGTTCAGGACGGTATAATTCTGATGGAGTATGTTAATATCACTCCCATTCTCGCGGTCATAACACAGAAGAATGCTGGGCACTCCGCCACCTTATCCAGAATCTAATTGATAGTGGTGTCCTGCAACTAGCAGATGATGATATCATGCTACGGGAAAGTGAGAATAATTATCCTACTAAGTGGAAGGGATTGGTAACAGTTATATTCACTGAGGCTGATGACACTGGCAAAACGCTCACTATACTAGCAATTCAACTCAGAGGAAGCAACAATCCTTTGAAAGTGGCCGCTCCAGAGCCAATCAACTTACCATGTAGAGAACAATATCCCATTGTCAGCTTGCATAAAGTTCCATGGAATTATGGAGAAGGTGTAGGATCCACCTCACATACAACTGCTACAGTGTCAAAGGAGAATCCACTGTATCTTCCCTAACGGGTGATGAAGTCTACCATCAAATCAAAGGGGAAAATACCCATGGATAAGATTGAAAAATTCTTCTACACTATGGGTCATAGCGAAGCCAAGGTGGTTTTAAACTTAAGAGAAGTTCCACATCAAATTTCAATCCTGGACTTGGCTTTAACTTCCGAGGATCACAGGAAAATCTTGATAAAGGTTTTGGAAGAAGCCTATTTACCGACATCAGTGGATACAGAAAAATTTCAACACTTGGTTGATCTCATTTTTAACAATAATGTGATATCCTTCGCTGATGATGATATACTGCCCGAAGGGACCGGTCATTGCAAGGCGTTACATATTGTAGTCTTGTCCTCGGGATACATGCTAGTCGGAGTCTTGATAGATGGAGGCTCATCCCTAAATATCTGTCATTACGCTACAATGTTGAAGATTAATGTCAATCTCAACCGAATCCGGAGCAGCCATACGATTATAAAAGCTTTTGATGGAGCCCGCCGAAATTTGGTCAGAGTAATTGAGTTGTCTATCGAAATTGGTTCCCATACATTCTGTGTATCTTTCCACGTGCTCAAGATAGATTCAAGATACATCCTCCTCTTGGGACGACCATGGATTCATATGGCAGGGTCAGTCCCCTCCACCCTTCATCAACAACTGAAATATATTATTAACAATAGCCTAGTCACGGTCAACGCTGAACCAGAGTGTCCTCAACATGGGGACATGCCATTCATCAATGTTAATGCAGATGTTGAACCGGTCAATTTTCATGACTTGGAAGTAAACAATACCCAATACCATGCAATTGGAACACCATTTCCCGAACCCAAGATTTCTACCGAGGTAATGTCGGCTACTCAAGAAATGATGTCATTGGGTCATCAGTCGGGACAAGGGCTGGGTAAAGATCACCAGGGTATTAAGCACCCCATTCGAGTATACAGTCAAACTGGGACAGCTGGACTAGGTTATTCTGCCAGTTCTAGCCATAGGAATCCTCATAAGCATCATCAGATTCCTTCAGCTTCAGCAACATGGCGATTATCTTCACTTGCGAATTCTGAGTCCGCACAACCTCCGGTAAAGGTGTCAGCCAATGTAATGGCAATGTTATTTCCCAAGTCGGTACCGGTAAAGAGGAAATAAGTCTTTGCTCCAGATCCCGCAGTGGAAAAGGAGGAACGAAGAATCAAGCAAGATGTCATCCGGATGATGTCAGGCATACGCATCATCGTCCATGATGAACATACCAACATATATATCCCAAACGATGATTGCACGGACATAATGGCCATCATTCGGGAGAAGGATGACTATGACAACCCCTCCATCATTGCAGTCCACCCGGACTTTGCCCTTGCCAATTGGAGCAGCACTCATTGCATTGGTCGACAAGGGTAAAACGGGCAAGAAATCTTTATGCCCTGTAGATATCATAACTGCTTACTTTTTTGTACAGTAGCAGCAGTTTATTTTGTCAGTATATGCGAACACTATGTATGATCAAACTATTTCAGATATACTATGCGAACACGGTAAATTATTCAGGATTAAGGAAATACGTGAAAATGGTTGTGTATATGTGTACAATATGTGGTGAAGGGTCAAGGGTTGACCAGATAAACGATATATGTAACAAACCCTAAGTATATATTAAGAACGTCAACGTTTGGTTAGAAAATTCTTACGGATTATAAGAAACCCTAGAAACCAGTTCTGGAAACCCTAATTTCAGTTCCGAGAATCTGAAACCCTAATTCAGAAATTTAAAATCCTAATTGCTTTAGTGCTATTAATTAATATATTAATTAGGGTAAAGCTTAATTAATTAGCAAACCCTAATTTCAAATTTAGAAAACCCTAATTTATGGATTTGAAACCCTAATTTTTAATTAGGGAAAACCTAAGTGTTAATTTAATAATTGTAATGTTAATTAGGAAACCCTAATCATAATTTCCAGTTAAGTAATTAGAAAACCCTAATCTAGTTACGAAAATTTAATTTCTAAATTAGAAAATTATTTTTCTATTAGAAACCCTAATTAGTGGTTTATAAACCTTAATGACCATTTTAACCCTAATTGCTTAATTAGCGATTGTAATTAGGAAATGCTAATCCTAATTAGCAAGATTTAAGTAATGATTAAGAATTTTTAATATAATTAGAAAATTCTAATTATAATTTAAAAATATTAAATTTCTACTTTTAAAACCTAATTTTGAAATTCTAGAATTATTTTTTTCAAACCCTAAACCCTAAATTGATTCAAACCCTAACCTAAACCCTAACCCCTAAGGGTTTGGCCATTTACTAGAATGCCATTAAATTAAAAAGCCAAAAGTCCAAAATACCCTTATTGCATAATTGAAGGTTTCTTGCAAATCTAGCCAAGATTGAGTTGTCCAACTACTCCATAACTCACCAATTGACTGAAATACTATACTTATCAGCGTATACACTCAGCCAAGATCATTACATACAACATTTATAAGATTAAAGAGAGAGAAAGAGTCACTTTATTTTTATTTCTCTCCAACACATTCTCTCTCTAAAATTCGGGAAGGTAGAGTGAGAAAGTGAGATATGATAAGAAATAATCAGTCCATAACTATCAAAGATCAGATCCTCAAGGATCAGATTCATGAATCAAAGCCTAAGAGGTAAGAACCCTAATTTCAAAAATCTTTTGATTTGATGTTAAAAGTTGTAATTTGTTGGCTAGATATGTGTAATAGGATGTCTATAAGGGATCTGGGTTGTATAATCTCAGATCCATAACATCAAAGTCCTCGAATCTAGCATTTTGTAAAATCTTGAAATGTTGAAAAAAAATGGCCTGACAGTCTAATGTCAGAGGCCTTAGATCTTTACGTGTTAACTTTTTTGTGTGTTTTATGTTTTAGATCTATTCTATGTCATATAGGCTTTGATCTGAAACTGGATACATGGTCGGATCAAGCCTATATATCTTGATATGACCGGTCAAAGTTCGTTGACCGCTGGATTTAAAGCGCTTCAGGGTGACCCAGAAATTTCGAGACCTCGACAAGCATGTTCATGGCGTACGATCTCGTATACGTGTGATAGTTAGGCCAAGTTATTGTGTTTTGTTGTATCGACATGAATACTACATGTTAAAGGCTTTAGATCACCCGGATCCATAACCAAAACGATTTTATACGGTCCAAACCAGGTTGACCATCACGACCGGATGAAGATTCTGGGTAACCCAGATCTTCATCAGCCGATTTTTGAGGCAAGGTTTGACCAGATTTCATTGTTCATTGGAGTTGAGGTTTGACAGATTTAATGCTTCTATATTGTAGCCTGACATGTATACTAGAGATGTAAACGCTTAGATCACACAAACAATCAAAATTGGTACCTGAATCGTTCTTCATTTCGAAAAACCGAAATGAAGAAACGACTTTTTGACATTCTTTACGAGCTTGGATCTTGCAGATTAGTTATGTTTTGGCCATGAATATTGATTAAGCTTGTCGTGTGTCGGTAATACTACAACATCAGTGGAAAACCAAACCCAGAAATCATCAACTACACTGTTTTAATTGAGGTCAAACTAGGCAACCTGTTAGCAGCTTATGAATATATGGGTTGGCTGAAGAACACCTATAGTAGTGAGCTTTTGTCAATATAGGTACCTTTTTACAGATAAATTAGAAAATGATTATTTTAATTAAATAAATCGAAATTAATAATTTTAATTATTAAAAATACTAAATAAATTCGAAAAAATTATTTTAAATTAAAAAGCAGCTTTTTAATTAATTGAAGTATATTTCATAAATATTTAATATTTTGGAATATAATTGGTATTTAATTTTTTTAATTATAATATTAAATAAATTATTTAAAATGATTTTAATACATGAAAAATAATATTATGGTATAAGAAAATATTTTAAGTTATTTCCAATAACTTTTGATATTTTGTGATGAAATTTATTAATAAATTAATAGTAATGATAATTAGTTTATTTAATAAATATATTAAATAAATTAAGGAAAAATAGGATTAATGTTTTATAAATCATATAAAAATGATTTATGTGTTATAAAAATATTTTGAGTTATAAAATATAACTTTTGATATTTTGTCATGAAAATATTAATATTCTAATATTAAAAGCAATTATCGGATAATGGATTTAAGTATTTAAAAATTATATAAATGTGATTTTTAAAGTATTAAAAATACTTGGATATATTATAAATATATTATAATATTATGACATGTATTTCATTAATATTTTATAATAAATAAATATTAATGATAAAAGAATTATGTAGTATTTAATTCATTTAAATACGTGTTTAATGATTGAAAATTCACGATAAATAGTAATAATTATTTAAAAATTATTACTTAATTTCTGAAAAATATTTTGACTATTATTAAAATTATCTCGAGTTAATTGTTAAGTGTTAGCGAGTTTAATTGAACTTAAACTCATGAATTGTCAAACTTGCACATGTCGGGATGTCAAATTTGTGTCGGTTTCAAGTCAGACTAAAATAGTTTGACCTGATACTATGTTTTATTTGTGTTGTAGACTGATAGGGTTGTGTTATGTGTTATGTCACTACTACAAAACAGTAAATAGACAACGCGAAAAAAACATTGTGGTTTTGTCAGAAAAACGTCGTGGTTAAGGGTGTTATCTATTTTACACCCTTACACAACGTTTTTAAAACGTTGTAGTTAAGCACAATACACAACGTTTTTTAGAAAAAAAAACGTTGTAAATTTGTTTTCAAAAAATTAGCAGATGCTTAAAAACGTTGTAGAAAGTATGATTCCACAACGTTTTCTGACTAAAAATGTTGTAGTTTAATGTATCAGACAACGTTTAGACACATTTAAACAACATTTTTAAAATGTTGTAGATAAAACAAAAAAAGTTGTGGTTCTCCTACATTACCAATGCACCTTCAATATGCTAATGCCATGATATATAACTAAAAGGTCTAAATTCTCATTTAAATTTAAAGCCAAAATGCATCAACCATTCAAAATACATCCCAATAATACCGTTCGTTTACAGTTTCAAATTACTACATCCACAAAATATATACCAAACTATTCATATATACTTCTCAAATTCACTTTTCAATCCACAAAATAAACCAAACTATCATTGCACACAAAAAAGTACTAAAATTGTTATGTACAGTTTGTGCATCAAATAACTAAAAAGAGTTGAAGTCATTCCTCAGCGTCATAGCGAAATTATTAACAAGACCAAAATGAAAAGACAAATATATAAAAGCTACCTTACATTGAGTTATCATGTCATTCTTCAGTATTTTATAGGATATATGTACTTAGATTGTCTAAATAATACAAACTTGGTTTTTAGTTATATGAAACCGAGACGGCAAGAAACTCTAATAGAAGAGTATATGATACCATCGGGCTGTCTGATAAAAGCTTCAACTTTCTCCCACTCAAATTGTATATCCACTCCTGAAATCAAAATCAAATACCAAGGAAATTGCAAATGACTAACAGTTATGTAGTGTACTAAAAGTTATTATCCAAAGAGCAGAATATTCAGAAAGAGAGAAAGAGAGAGAGACCAATATGAGTTTGTTTTTTCAACTGCAACTCAGCCGTTGCCCTCCCCAAAACTTCCAAATGAGCTGCCAACTGAATATAATAACACGAATTGTGGGTAAATCATAAATTGTTACAAATCATTATGTTCTCTCTACCTCCCCTATTCTCCTCAAGTTAAAAATTATACTTACAAAGGCTGACAAAATTTTGGAAGAAAGTGCACAACGAAATGTAAAATTTTAAAAATAAGATGTGGACCAAGATTTCAAATATTATCTGAAGTGGTCTGTGTTTGTATGCATTTTTCATCTAATAATCAATTTGAGAAGAAAGTGATAGTAAAGCAATTAAAGAGCTTGTATATGAGTATATCCACAAACAGAAGTTGAAAAGTGAGTATAAATTCGAACCTTCAGCATGAGAGCATTTATACTTGTACTAGCTTCCACATCGACATGTTACCATAAGAATAGTCCCAGTTCCTTGTCCTTTAACTTTCCCTTCGGAAGTATCCCTCTCCACGATTACGGCTGTGAACTCCTTGGGACCATTTAGTGTGTGCTCACTTAGACGAATACCTGCCTCCTGCCCATAATCCTCCTCCAAGCCTGGAACCTTAACATAAGCAAGACTACACAGCTGAGCAAGGACAGGTGATGAGGACACAGAAGAATCAAGAGGTCGCAACTGACTATAAGCAACAACTTCTTGATTTCCATAGTCGATGTAAAACACTTCAAACTTGTCTAATGGAGATTCAACAACACCTCAAGGAGCATTCACAATCTTTACATATTGAATAACAAAAAGAGTAGAATAAGTAACACTGTTAAGAAATGAAGATAATTATAATCATTCAAAAAGAAAAACTGAATGTTGCTTTGTGAAAAGTGTTGAGCTTTGTATTAAAAGCACCCTCGCATACAGTCATGGGCTAAACTTCAATTTCGCCTACCCATTCACGTACAATGAAAATGTTAAGATTTATAAATACAGATGCTTACCTGAAATATTAAATAAAGTAGACAAACAATTACCAAGTGTCAAGCATTCAGTAGGTTTTTTGAAAAACTGTCTGAAAAGGTAGATTGGCTCCTCAAGTGACTTCAATTCCAATGAGTTCAAGGCATTGAAAATCTGGAAAACAAGTACATAAATTAATATAAATTTTAGTCATTAAAAAGGTGAAAACACCTAGTGGGAAATGCAGTCACCTCAATTAAAACAGACCTTCTAGCATTCACCGTAGAATTTAAGTGTTCCTTCCTTTTCATGTGGAAATTTACTTGTAAGTTCTGTAATGAATTCACTGTATTCTCTGTGTACTCGGACAGAAAGGTCACTAGGTAGATGGAAATGGACAGTTCTTGGATCAGGTATCACCTCCATCTTACATCCAACTGCTGCCAATGCTTGAGTTATCAAATTTAAATGGAAAGTTCACCAGTACATAAGTGTAGTATAATGCAAGTCCACCCAATTGCAAATATATCATAACAATATATTCTTCAAACTTTGAACTGAATCACAAAAACTAACCCAAATAAACCCAATATATAAATCATCCAAAAGACCCTGCAACCAATATATTTATCAAATCTAGCCTCAACTCCAATTTATGTTTATGCTCCAAACCTGCAACTCCAATTCCTGACACTATATACCCACCAGCACTACAAGACCCTAACAACATTAATAAGTAACAAAACTACAAAAAACAAGAAAAGAAAAAAAAACACCAAATGGGTATGGGCAAAATCAAACAAGGAAATGTCTCTCAAGACAAGAAAGCGATAGTTTTTATATGAGTTCAAAGAATATGGAGCTCTGCTGGTGTTGCTGCTGCTACATACCTTGAACCTGAGTTTAATGCTTAAACTACAATACACCATGACCTTGACAGAATGCAACCCCCTTACAAAGTTGATACATCAAACTCTGCATTCAAGAAGAAAAAATAGTTAAATAACCAACTTCCCCACCATATAAACACTAAAATTGGGGGAAACCCTAACCTAGCTAGTATAAGAACGAATTGACAAAATCAACACTAAATCAAAAATTTCTCAATTTGGTACAAAATAGGCCAAGTAAAATTGGGCGTAACCGTAACTTATTATAAGAATGAATATACAAAATCAACTAAAGAAAAGGAAAATTTCTCAATTCGGTACTTCATAGACATGAATCCAAGTAAGGAACGCTGTGAAATTGAGACCAATTAAAACCCTAAACATATAAAAACAACAGAGGAGTTCAACAAAATCAATGTGCGTAATTTAGGAAACTCAACAAATAACTGCGAAACCCTAGAACTAGAGAAATTAGTAGTATAAACCTGACAATGTGGGGATCGCTCGAAAGCATACGCAACAAAGAGACTTCACGGAGAGTGGTGGGAGGGACTCCTTCATCGTCCTCGTGGAGTCTCGTCTTCTTCAGGGCTACAATTTTACTGGTAGCCCTTTCTCTAGCTCTGTAAACCTTCTCGTACGTTCCTTCGCCTACTTTCTCAAGCTTCTCGAAAGCATCCTGCGAGTTGAGACAAAATCACAGTTGACTTGGCGTCGAAGACTTGAACCAGGCCTGAGTGGGATCCGGCGGCGAGTAGGTGTCCGTCCGAGCCAAAAGAGGCGGATGTGGCTATATCTTTGAAGGCATAGATGGTGGCTTTGGGTGTTAGGCTTTCGGACGACAAAATGGAGACGGTTGCAGAGTGAGTGGCGGTGAAGTGGTGAAGAGAAGTTGGTGAGAAGGAGAGAGAAGTGGGTGGTAGCCGAAGCTTTAGATCGTAGGAGAGCAGGTCACAGTAGATCTAAAAACTATTTTAATTTCAAATTTTGAGTTTTGCACAGTAGATTCGGGACCTCGGATTCGGGGCCCTCACAACCCCAAACCAAAAGAATGACATGGTTACGTTACTAACCCAATTCCAAGATATATTGTGTGACCACGGAGGTAATGTTATAACCTTCCCATTAAAGAGGCATTCAAGCCAGTCAAGCAGATACTCAAGCGATTAAAACCTGAGTAGAGTTTAAAGGTGAAAGAGGAAATTGTGAAACAATTTCAAGCTGACATCATCATGGTGTCCACATATCCTGAGTGGATATCCAACATCGTTCCCGTGACTAAAACTAGAGGAAAGGTACGAGTTTGCGTGGATTATCGGAACTTGAACAAAGCTTGCCTTAAAGATAGCTTTCTCGTGCCATTTATCCACATTCTCATTGACAATCTTTTTCAATCTGCATGTACTCCTTACTTGATTGCTTGCGAGGTACCATCAGATCATGGTTGCTGAGGAAGATTGTGAGAAAACTTCTTTCATCACGCCTTGGGGAACTTTTTGCTATAGACAGTTGTTGTTCGGCCTCATCAATGCCGGAGCCACCTATTAGCGAGCTATGATGGCTCTCTTCCACGACTTAATGCACAAAGAGATCGACATCTACGTGGATGACATCATTGTCAAGTCCCGAAAGGAGGAGGACCACTTACACCATCTCAGAAAGCTATTCAACAGGTTACGTAAATACAACTTGAAGTTGAATCCAGCCAAGTGCGCCTTTGGTATTAAATCAGGCAAGTTGCTAGGATTCCTAGTCAGCCACAAAGGGACTGAGCTGGATCCTACCAAAATCCAGGGCATAACGGAAATGCCCATTCCTCAGATAGAGAAGGAAATACGAGGATTTTTGGGAAGAATCAACTTCATTAGCTGGTTTATTTCTCAACTCACCGCAACCTGTGAGCCAATCTTCAAGCTATTAAGGAAGAACTCCTCCATGAAATGGAATGATGAGTGCCAAAATGCCTTCCCCACGATTAAAGAACAGCTAGTTAAAGCTCTCGTTTTGATACCACCCAGGGATGATGTTCCCCTGTTCATGTACCTGTCCATAAATGACAATGCCATGGGCTACATGCTGAGACAGAAAGACGATAGAGGCCAAGAACGAGCTATCTATTACCTCAAAGAAAAGATTCGATGAGCTTGAGTGAACACAAGTACACTCTGATTGAGAAGACTTATTGTGCTTTAGCATGGACGTCCATGAGGTTACAACATTACCTCCGTGGTCACACAACCCATCTAATAACCCGCGTGGATCTTCTCAAGTACATATTCAACAAACCCATGTTAAATTGCCAGCTGTCCAGATGGCAGGTTATCCTACAACAATTCGACATTGTATATGTGACTCAAAAGTCCATCAAAGGTCAAGAAATTGCGGATCAACTGGCCGCTGCACCTTCAGGGGACTTTAAACCCTGGGAAACATACTTCCCCGATGAAGGAGTAATGACAGTTTAGCAACACCATCAGTACGATACACGCCAAGCATGGAAGATGTATTTCGATGGAGCTGTTAATATGAAAGGTGCTAGAGCTGGAGCAGTTCTAGTATCTAGTACGGGGGAGCATTATCTCATCGTCGTCAAATTGAAGTTTATCAGCACCAACAACAAAGCTGAATATTAAGGCTATCTCATGGGGCTAAAACTTGCCCGTTCAATGGGCATCAGGCAGTTAACTGTCTTTGGAGATTCAGAGTTGGTAATTAGACAATCCACCGAAAACTATCAAACCAAAGAGCTACATTTGTTGCCTTACCATCGGTAAGTTTTACAGAGTGTTTTGGAGTTCGAAGAAATCTCTTTTCTACACGTTCCTCGTAATAGGAATGACTTTGCAGACGCATTAACATCTTTGGCCTCCTTAATTCACATACTTGACAAGGGACACTTGCCAAGCGTCACAATTACCCTGCACAAGGCAGCAGCCTATGGGAACTATGTTGGAGAAGTATCGGATGAGCTACCTCCCATCTAGCACCCTTAGTATCAGCATATCAAGGAATACCTACGAGATGGATCTATACCCGCTGAGGCATGCCCGACTGAGAAAAGGCGGATCCATCGACTTGCTATAAAATTCTACCTGAGTGGAGATTCCCTCTATAAGAGAGATGCAGGACAAGGTCTCCTTAGATGTTTAGACAAAGACCAAGCTCAAAGGCTTATGGATAAGATCCATGGTGGAGTTTGTGGCCCACACATGAGTGCCCCCCCTCCTTGTTAAGAAGATCCTCAGGACATGACATTACTGGCTCTCTCTCAAAGCTGACTGCAATGACCATGTCAAGAGATGTTATTAGTGCCAAATTCATGGGAATGCTATCCACGCCTCTCCACGGGAACTCCACAATATGAGTTCGCCTTGGCCCTTCTCAATGTCAGGAATGGATGTTATTGGGCCCATTAAGCCTAAAGCCAGTAATGGACATCGCTTTATCTTCATCATGATCGACTACTTCACCAAGTGGGTATGAAGCAACCTCATTCCCCAGGGTTACCAAGGAAGTCATCATTGCTTTCATTAGAAATAATGTTATTTGTCGATATGGACAACCAGAGGTGATTGTATGAGACAATGCTAAAAACCTCAACAACAAGATGATAGAGGAGTTATGCAGTAAATTACACATCAAACATCTTAACTCTGTCATCTACCGTCCAAAGATGAATGGTGCTGTTGAAGTGGCTAACAAAAACATCAAGAAGATCATGCAAAAGATGTCCGCCAACCACAAAGAGTAGCCTGACTTATTGCCTCTTGCTCTGTTAGCATACAGAACATCAATGCGTACTTCCACTAGGGCAACCCCCTAAGCATTAACCTATGGGATGGAAGCAGTGCTCCCCATATAAGTTGAAATGGATTCCCTCAGGGTGTTGATAGACGCTCAGCTGATGAAGACCAATGGGTATAAGACAGGTTTCACCAATTGTCTCTAATAGACGAAAGGCGAACCACGACAATCTTCCATGGTCAATTATATCAACAAAGGATCTCCAGATCCTACAACAGAAAAGTCTAGCTACGGTAGTTTAAACAAAATGACTTGGTTTTGAAGAAGATCATTGACAACCAAGATCAATCTAAATTCGCTCCTAACTGGGAAGGCCCATTTGTTGTCAAGGAAGTATTGACAGGAGGTGCTCTCAGATTGCGAGAAATTGACGACGATGAATTTCCACAACTCATCAACTCGGACGCCGTGAAACGGTACTATGTCTGAAGTGACCATCAAGCAAACATCCTGGTGTTGGACCATCAGATCACCAGTCATTCCGGTTCTTTAACCATTTACCACATACAACTCTTTTCCACACTTTGCCCCTCAGGGAAACATACTTTTCAAGCTAGTAGCCTGGCTTCACTGTGCTCATACAACTTAGGTCATCCCACTACGGATTGAACCTCTCGTGTTTGCAGTTTGGCTACCCATACATGGGATCAAACTTTTCACACTTACAGTTTATCCTCAACCTAGGATCAAACTTTCTTTTCCCCGCAGTCTGACCTGCATATGGGATCACGCTTTTTAACTTGCCCTGAGGGGCGAACTACGCCGACCTGATCTCCTCTTCAATAGGAGTACGTAGGCAACCATTTCATATGGCCCGATCGCAATAAAATAAAAACAACAAAAACATTTCTACCCCTTTCTCCTTACAAAAACAAAAACAACAAAAACATTCCTACACCCTTTTCTACCATATAACTTTGAACCTTTTACACCAGGTTCGAACTACGCAGACCTGATCTCCTCTTCAATAGGAGTACGTAGGCAGTAATTCATGGTTCGGTCTCACCCCCTACCAAAAAATAAACACTTGTCATGTGGTACTGGGATCATCCTTCAATCCACCACATTTCATTGGCTTCAGACCAAAGGGATGGAATTACCTGAACTCCTCCAAGATAGGAGATTTGGCGACCATCTAAGTTGCGGTTATACCTTGAAGAGTAACACCAATCCATAAGAGATGGAATTAACTAGGCTCCTCCTGAATAATGTACTGGCGACCATCTGTGGTGCGGTCAATCTCAGAGAATAAAGCCACACTCCTCTTCACATTTCCATGCAGAAACCAGTCCCAAGACACCAAAGATGGTAGGGATACACAAAGATCAATGATCCATTCTGAACTGTCTAGAGACAACTCAATGTCCATCCATCCGGGAAGAGTTCAGAATACATCAAGATCACAAGCCCTGAAGAAGCAGGAAAAATATCAAGCAAGTATCAGAGCATATCTAAAAGGGAAGCGATCAAAAATATATTTCCCTACTATATATATAATGTTGTTTAATATACACAATGTAAACTGTACATGACAAAATGGCTATGCTAGTCTGTGCAGGAAAATACCAACCCATCTACAAGTCAGGGTATATGCGAGCTAACAAGCCCAACATGGCATCCCTCTCAGGAGAAGGAGGCGAAGCTATGGTCTCCTGTACGAGAGTATCCACACGACCCAACAGATCTGCTGCCATTTGCATGGTGACCATGTGCTCATCAATGTAAGCGTTCATCTCTATAATCATGCCAGTGGTAAGGGACCTTACTGCAGTACTATTTGTGATAGCTACATACCAAGCAGATATGGCACTATCCCGCTCAACTATCGCTGCATCTCTGGCTGATCTGGCCTCATCCCGCTCAACAACATCGACATCTTTGTGAGCTAATGCATCGTCTCTCTCTAACAGAGCTGAGTCTCCCATCAAGGGCTGTCAACATCAAGGCTCTGCTTTGGCTCTCTCAAGGTCATGGGACGGTGACTCGCTTTCAAAGCACTTGTCTTTGAATATGAATCACAACAAAGATTAGTACTAGGAGAATCTAAAGGAGATGTTGTCAACCCAGCAACGAGTTCCTCCTCGAGATGGGAATCAATGTCCTCCATGGGCTCTCCCTCATCTGACTCACTATCCGGTACTGTGGATACTGCCGCAACAAGTGAAATCTCTGTCTCCATCCACGCAGAATACTCTGACGAATAACCCGGATGGCTCATAGAGAAAACAGCTATCTCATGCTGATCCCAGCATGCATATACACGGGATTGGTCCTCTGCGAAAAGATAGCGAGAAGCTAAATGCTAACCTAGCGCCCCCTCAAAAGGATGGAAATCCTGGAACTGGTCAAACTGTGACATCACGACCAGCGGGTGGTAGGTAGTCATGCCCCTCAAACCAGCCAGAGGGAGGTAATCCATGCCCGGAGCATGAGTAATAAAGTTGTAAGGGGAGCTGAGCCCCGAACATGGACCACTGAACATGGGTGAACACGGCAATATGCTAAACGGATCACTGATATCCGCCAAGAACGTAGACCCAGACATAGCATCCGTACACTCTGATGGCTGAAAAGAGTATGACATGGCTATATCATAGGTGAAACAATACCCATGCCGTCTAAAAGTACCAATCAGTCTCAAGTGTGACATAAACCACACGTATAGCATAACCGAGCTGCCCATAAATTCTCTTATCAGATACGTGCAACAATATGTAACTAACCTCAGAGTCTCTGCTATAATCATCGGTATGATGGTACGACCCTCCCTGAGAGCTCTCACTGCCATGATGACTCCAATATTTATCTCATTCATGTATGTAGTGGCATATAGACATCTGACGAGACGCACAATAGCAAAGACATCCACCCTGGCTAAACGCCAATGATCTTCCGGTGTGGTGAAATCCCCGGAATGTCGTGTATAACTATCCTCAGAGCCAAATCTGTCAAACAAAAAACATTGGGATATAACGTGGCTAGATGTAAGCTCATCCTGCACCACCTTACGCCTCAATTTAGTGAGGGTCATGAACTGTCGACTCATGTCCCCCAAAGCCATATGCACGCAAGGTCTGTCCAGCGGCAACATCGTCAACCATGCATACTCCTCCAGAGTGGGAGTCAACTACTGGGTCCCAAATTGGAAAACTCAGATCTCCGATACCCAAAGCTTTCAAGCATGCCATCCCACGAATCTGTGGGAACTTGAAATATCAACAGGGTCATAGTATGCTACAACAAATTATCTACAGTCACCCTGTTTGATGGTGACATGGTATCGTACCACGATCGCATACCAGATACGACCAATAATGGTGGGGTATGATCAATACTGACTAATCGTCAAGAAGACATCATGCGAATCTAATCTCTGTGACAAATTAAAAGTATGGAAATGAGGCACAAACGCCCTACTACTAACAGAAGCCTATCAAAAGATATAGTGAGAATGGGGCATAGCCACCCAATAGCTAACAGAGGCCTATCAAAAGAGATAACGAGAATACACATCACAAGAATACAACGGTGTCAATGTCTACATCGTCAATCCTGTCCACCTGATGTAACTCCTCCTGAGTCACTGAATCTCTATCAACAGGGATGTCAAGCCTATACAAAGGAGGATCTGCACCGGCAAAATCAAATGGGTCATCTGAGAGGCCAGCGCCTGAGCTAGAAGGAGCAAACAAATCTGCCTTTGCTGGATCTCTACCCAAATGCCGGTTGAAGAAATGTGTCTGATCTAGTCGCCGAGTCAAACTATTGATCTGTGTTATAAGAGTCGGATCTCGGACACAGGCTATGCAATCCGTCATCATAACAGATCCTGGAACCATATCCCCCATGAATTGAGTGGCGCGGGACTGGGCTCCAATGGTACGAGGGAACCACCAACGCTGGAATATCTCCTGAGTCCAAGGACCCTCTGATAATGCAAAGTCATCAACCCCCAACAATGGGATATCAGTGACGGGTGATCGCGATACATGTGCTGAACGACGCTGGCAGAAGCAAGATCGGCAGATCTGAATCTCTCTGCGGTGCTCCTAATAGCACGTTCTCCTAAATAGAGCTCCCATCCTCCATCTGTAAAGAGAGAAACTCTCCGGGTGGAAATCACATACTCGATACCAGTCGGGTACCCATCCTCAAAATTGATGGCCAAGTGCTCCCCAGAATAGGGAATCCATGTAATAATATCAGCTGTCAACAACTCCAGCTATAGGCGTCAATGAGTGAAACCCTCAGCTACAGGGACCTCCGACGATATGGAATGATGCCATCGTCATCCTCGTGGATAGGTATCTAAACCTAACACACTCACCGGACACAAGCATTGAGTCTTTCATAGGCCCAAAACTGCCAATACAATGGCAAAACATCTGCGGTCAGTAAACACTCTTAACCTATAAAGGGGAAACGACAAGAGAAATACTTACCAGCAGAAATGGGTAGAATCATAACCAAGCCTCAGTCAAACCTGTGAGCGCATATGCATGCCCCTGAGGAAATAGGCAATGATATAGGGGCCCTAATCATACTCTCCAATACGGTCCACATGACGCGTGACACTAATCAAAGTGAACAACACCGTAGAAGAGTTATCTACTATGAAGCAGCCTCTAATGATCTCCGATACCCAGTGCTCTAGCATGCCATCCACGAATCCTGTGGGAACTTGAAATATTAACAGGGTCATAGTATGCTACAACAAATTATATACAGTCACCTTGTTTGATGGTGACATGGTATCGTACCACGATCGCATACTAGATACGACCAATAATGGTGGGGTATGATCAATACGGCTAATTGTCGAAGAAGACATCTGTACGGGTCGTGTCATAAGACCATCCAGGGGTCAATGTTGAATATCTCTGGACATACATATGCATAACATTATACATGTATTGCAGATAATAGATGGCAATATGATATAGGGAATGAAAACTGTGCATACATTCTTAAGTATATCAACATCTAATACATCATCTCTGTACAACTAAAAGTACAGGGAAATGAGGCACAAACACCCTACTACTAACAGAAGCCTATCAAAAGATATAGTGAGAATGGGGCATAGCCACCCAATAGCTAACAGAGGCCTATCAAAAGAGATAACGAGAATACACATCAGAAGAAGACAACGGTGTCAATGTCTACATCATCAATCCTGTCCACCTGATGTAACTCCTCCTGAGTCACCGAATCTCTATCAACAGGGATGTCAAGCCTATACAAAGGAGGATCTGCACCGGCAAAATCAAATGGGTCATCTAAGAGGCCAGCGCCTGAGCTAGAAGGAGCAAACAAATCTGCCTTTGCTGGATCTCTGCCCAAATGCCGGTTGAAGAAATGTGTCTGATCTAGTCGCCGAGTCACACTATTGATCTATGTCATAAGAGTCGGATCTCGAACACAGGCTATCCAATCCGTCATCATAACAGATCCTGGAACCATATCCCCCATGAACTGAGTGGCGCGGGACTGGGCTCCAATGGTACGAAGGAACCACCAACGCTGGAATATCTCCTGAGTCCAAGGACCCTTTGATAATGCAAAGCCGTCAACCCCCAACAATGGGATATCAGTGACGGGTGACTGTGATACAGGCCAATGACGCCTGGCAGGAAGCAAAATCGGCATACGAATCTCCCTTGCGGTGCTCCTAATAGCACGCTCTCCTAAATAGAGCTCCCATCCTCCATCTGTAAAGAGAGAAACTCTCCGGGTGGAAATCACATACTCTATACCAGTCGGGTACCCATCCTCAAAATCGATGGCCAACTGCTCCCCAGAATAGGGAATCCATGTAATAATATCAGCTGTCAACAACTCCAGCTATAGGCGGCAATGAGTGAAACCCTCAGCTACAGGGACCTCCGCCGATATGGAATGATGCCATCGTCATCCTCGTGGATAGGTATCTAAACCTAACACACTCACCAGACACAAGCATTGAGTCTTTCATAGGCCCAAAACTGCCAATACAATGGCAAAACATCTGCGGTCAGTAAACACTCTTAACCTATAAAGGGGAAACGATAAAAGAAATACTCACCAGTAGAAATGGGTAGAATCATAACCAAGCCTCAGTCAAACCTGTGAGCGCATACGCATGCCCCTGAGGAAATAGGCAATGATATAGGGGCCCCAATCATACTCTCCAATATGGTCCACATGTCGCGTGACACTGATCAAAGTGAACAACACCGTAGAAGAGTTATCTACTATGAAGCAGCCTTTAATTATCATCAGGAACAATCGCCGAAGAATGTAATCCCTAACTCTGACATCATCTAGCATGGGCTCTCTAAATAGCCCACTCATAGCATCTATGCTCAAAGGACCTACACGGACAGTCCTGCCTTTGAGCGCCTCCACCAGAGCTCCTAGCAAGGATCTGACGGTAGTAGGGGTAATATTCGCTATGCAAGGCACTGGTGCTCTACCAAACTCCATACTTGTGATAAACCACCAATCCATCGGCGTCATCATCACCTCACAGTCCAACAAATGGAGTGACTGAGTATGATGAAACCATCGCTCAAACAATTCCCTGAGATAACCCCAGGGACAACGACAGGGAAGGATGGAGACGAACGCCCCCAATCCCCAGTCATGCACAACTGCTCTATAGT
This sequence comes from Panax quinquefolius, assembly GCA_020205615.1. NCBI lineage: Eukaryota > Viridiplantae > Streptophyta > Magnoliopsida > Apiales > Araliaceae > Panax > Panax quinquefolius. The sequence goes on along the minus strand of CM035171.1, from coordinate 62,155,919 downwards.
CGGGATGAAGAGCCTGGTACTTGGAGTGTATGCTCAACCAGTTCCCTTGAGGCTGTGTAAAGCCAGGAACCTGCATGAAATTCAGATCAACATCAAAACCCTTTAATCCTCATTAATAGGAAAGAAGGAAGATCAAGATCTAACATCATACCTCGTTAGCGTGCAAATACATCGAGGGATGTCGACTCAAATAGCCCAGAATCTCTGGGTTTTCCACCTGAATACTCGGGAGCTCCCTACGGGGAACATGCGTAGCAGGAGCGGGGTCTGCAACTGGAACATCCTCCTCCTCGTCCTCAATGTCCGACACATCAACCTGGACTGGACGTATCACCGTCTCCACCAGCCGACGAGACTATCTAACAGAACGGGGTCGAGGTACTTCAAAAGCCCTCCTCCGTACACCAGAAATGGTCCTACGGGAACTACTCGGCTGATCCGGATCCATAATATCTCGACAACAAGTCTCTAAATCACCTCAGAAAGGGTGTGGTATTTTCTAATTTGGAGCTTTTCAAAATGCATGTTATGACTACATGCATGCATGCACTATTTTAACACATGAGATAAAAATGCATGATTAATTAAATGCCTACACTTTGGAAAAATTTTGCCATAGTCCCCTTTGTAAATCAGACTATCCACATGCACATAGGCATGATTAGGTGGCCATTCAGTAGCACACCTGCCCAAAAGTCATATCCAAAATATATGCAATATAAATCAAACTCAGCAATACATAAGGTTAATTTCAATACCAGGAGTACTTTGCCTTTACCTTTTGCTCATTTGTCCTCAAATAGGATAAGAAATAGCAGAAAAAGGTGCCAACTTGACTGTCTCATAAATCAAATTTTTTCACATCATTATGTTCAGCATGGTTTAATACTAACATTTACTATATTGAATATTTTTTATCAAGTCTTTTGAGCATACATAATCAGTACTATGTGTTTAAATGCATTTCATGTGATAAGTCATTTTTCAACGGATAAAAACTAGAAAAAAAAATACATGCATACGTTACCAGGATAGTGTAGAACACTTGTGCGGTGACAGAATATGCAGAAAGTCGCCCGAACTCGGCAGATCTGAAGAAGAGCTCTCGGATTTCCTTCGTGGTGCAACTTGAAAATGACTTATGAAAGCAACCTGCAGGACTTTAATATCCACAGTTGGCCAAAGGTCCATCCGCAGCTGGAGCAGGTGTACCTGCGGCACCCTTATGTGGGCCCCACCCCTCCGGTTCGATCCAGTTCGAGTTACAAAGGTTGTGACGCCCCCAAAATAGGTATACATCACCCATCTTGGGTTGCCAGATACAAGGTACTGAATACAAATACAACTTAATTATACAATAATCGTGTAAAATACGACAAAACATAGGCTGTGAGTGTTAATACAAATATTGTCATCTAGACAATATCCACACTCAATGGAGTCCTCATTACATGTATTATCACACTATTTCACAGAATAGTGAGGACTACTAATGCACTATCTAGGACCATCACTCTATTTCCCGACTAGTCCCAACTACTTTCTCATTTCCTGAAGAGAACAGTGAAAGAAAGGGTGAACTCAACTAACCCAGTAGGAAATATTATGACTAAGATAATGCAGAATAAATTATCATTAGCATTCAACAATGTTAAACTGATAGAATATAATAGACAACAAGTTTAACTGCAGCGGATCAAGCAATCCATTAGAAGAGTCAAGTAAGGTATAAAATCTAATATCTTCTATGATTTAAAAAGTTTTTCATCAACTTTATCGCTAAGAATCAGCTTAATAAATAAAATCGAATCATCCCTGCACTACGACCAAGGATATTCATGTAATCATCAATGGTCACGACTATACAGAATAATCCCTAGTCATAATCATACCAACAACTCTCCATCAATGCACTACAAGCCACTGAGGACTTATACCACATCATTCGTCACATTACGGTCATGATTATACCGAATAATCCCTGGTCATAATCATACCAAGTCCATCTATGCACGTAAGCCAAAGATGACTTTCATCACAATATAAGCATGAGGATGATGACAAGACATAATAATTCAATAAAACAAATTCAAGAATAAATTTTAAAGATTAATAAGTTAATTTATCATGAACTCAATAACGTCCAAATTGTCAACATGATACTGCTTTGTGGAGTAAAATTCAAGAATGCTCAGAAGAATATTTCCATGAAAAGATACTGGATGAAGCGCAAATATCAAGGATATTTCACTAATTTCATGGAGTATAAAAGCTAAAGCTTTAGCCAACTGAGTATAATAGAATATATGAAACTGCAAATGGATTTTCGCCCGCCATGCGGTAATCCACGTAGACAGATCATTTCCACAATTTAATAAGGAATGAATACGAAGGATCATTCACCATGCATATGGTAATCCACATAGACAGGTCATTCCAACAGAATAATAAAGAATGAAACCAGGTCCGGCATAAACGCAAAGACATGATATTTCGACAAAATCCTAAATAATGGAACCGATGTCTCGGCGTAAACGCATGTAAAGAACATTAAACAGAATAATAAATAATGGAACGAAGTAAAGGCGTAAATGCACAGACGAGGATATTACGTGCGAATAATAAAGAATCGAATATTAGATGAATTTCACCATGTATGCGAAGATTGATAAACAAAGTTATTCCAATGTAATAATAAAATGGAATAACAGAAGAATTTTACCATGTATATGGTACTTCGCATATACAGGTTATTCCAACATAATAATAAAGAATGGAATAACAGAAGAATTTCACCATATATGCGGTACTTCGCATATACAGGTTATTCCAACATAATAATAAAGAATGGAATAACAAAAGTTCTCTTTATGAATACGAAAGAAATAATACCCCTTACGAATACAACAAATAATATCCCCTACCTTAGAAGAAACTGGATATTGGAGTAGTGAAGTAGCATAATACTTTTCTTCTTTCTCTCTATAGTTTCTCTCTCTAGAGTTTCAGTGAATTCGTAAAAAATAATGAAGGAATGAGCTTCTATTTATAGAAGAACTGAAAGTGGCTCTTGGTCTTAACGAAGGGTCAAAATGACTCTTGGTAATATTGAAGAGACAACTACTATTTGCAAAGGGACAATTAACTCTTGAAACACCGAAGAGGCAAATAACTCTTGGAAAGCTGAAGGGACAAATAACTCTTAGAAAACTGAAGGGACAAATAACTCTTGGAAAACTGAAGGGACAAGTTACTATTAAAACTTTAAATCAACGATCCATATTGATTTACTATTATAATTTCAACCAATGGTCAGAAAAATTAGCACATCTCCTCATGGAATAATATTGTACCCAAAAATGATTTGGACCGAAAAGAAATATATTTTACGGGTGAATAGTACCCCATGAATAGTAACTCGTGAATAGTACTCTAACACGAAAAGTGCCCCGAATACCCGATTGAACAATATAACCTCAAGAAATCAATTATTATCGAAACAAATGTCGATTTCCACTAACACAAATAATTTCAACATAATGGAACTATCAAATTCATCTTTAATCAACACAAACTTATTCATCATTAATATTATAACTCACAATATTTAACAACCAGGTCGTTCCTAGGAAAGAGGGGGCTTTCCGATAAGGATTTCTCCTTATTGGCGAGCAATTAAGTGACCAAACTTCTAGACATTGTCAATATTGAAAATAATAATATGAATAAATTTTTCGTCTCAATTATTGATTTAATAATATAACATATTATACAGATGATACTGTGACAATAATTGAATCAATAATAGGAGAGATATGATGCAGCAATTAATGTAGCATTAATTTAGTATAACTAAGTCACTTCTCACGTAATCATTAATAATCAATACCGTGTGCTACTATGCAACCACGCGTATTACTGTACTTTTACTACCGAGTAGTTCAACAGTTTAAACGGTAAAACTTCCGCCGTTATTTTTCATAAAAATATTTTTTGTCATTTTCTCAATCCGATAATAATTCCGTTGTGGGGTCCACCAATGATTGTACTGTCGTACGATATTCCCCGACTAATCGAATATTATACAACAACTTGCATACTTTGTAAAATTTATAAATACTACCTACAACTATAACATTATATCAAATCAACACCATAATATTAAAAAAATAGTTCGAGAAAAATTAAATCTTATTCATAAAATTCGGGGTCTCACAAAGGTGTTCTCACAGACTGAAAAGGTGAAATCAGGAATAAAAACGCAACGCGATTGAGCAGAATAACTTGCAATCCTAGTTTACTACGATTGAATCTTGGGTCTGTACACCACTCATTTGGTATTCGTCCAAGCACGGGGTATACTATGTCGATGATCTCAAATGTTGCAAGTCACGCTCGTCAATACCTGACGAAGGTCCAATGCCGCCAATTCAGGGTCATAACCCTAAGTTACAACGTAAAACCCGGCAAGGGTTACAACGCATTCCCCGGCGGGGGTCACCACACATGTGATAACCTGGGATTCCGAATAATCAAAATTTTATGAATTTTTTTTTTTAATATTGATTATCAATTTTTTGACAAGTATATGTGGTATGAGTCTCGAGAAGGTCAATTTGTGTATTGACTAATAAATTTAGAGTAGAGTTGTGCTTAACAGCTTTAGAAACCCTAACCCTAACTTCTGGATAGGAATTCGATAGAAAATATAATTAAAATAATTATATTAAAGAGTATGTGTTTGTACTGTATAGAGATATTGATAAATGATTGGTCGAATAAAGTTTAAAATTAATAAACTCTAATAAGAGATTCAAAACCCTAATCTTAGGATTATAAACCCTAATCGAAAGCCGAGAAACCCTAATTTTATATTCGAGAATCCTAAAACCCTAATTAGGAAACCTTAATCCTAATTAGTAAGCTTAATGTGTTTATTAAACTTTAACATGATTAGAAAGCCCTAATTATATTTTTGTTATCTTACTTTCTATTTTTACAAACCCTAATTGTAATTTAGAAATTTTATTTTTCTAATTAAAACCCTAATTAGGAAACCCTAATCCTAATTAGCAAGCCTAAAGTGATTAGTGTGTGTTAATATAATTAGGAAACCCTAATTAATTTCTATTTAAAACCATAATTACATTTTCGAAATTCTTAATTTTCTATTTTTAAACCCTATTTAGAAAATTTTAGAATTGGAGTTTTTAAAACCTAAGGGTTAGAACCTTAGGGTTAAACCCTAATGGTTTATGCAATTGTCAAGAATTCCATTTAAATAAAAATTCAAATGACCAAAATACCCTTTTTATATTTTTAATAAGCTAACTTGTGAATCTTGCTAGAATTGTAGTTGTTCACCATCTACATTGACTTGGTGACCTAAAAATCGAGCCAATCAGCCTATCTCATCAGAAATCTAAGGAACATACATTGCATCAAGTGGATATAAAAGAATTAAAGAGAGAAAGTCTAGTGTTTTATTTATTTTGCACTTCAGCTCTCACCAACTCCTTCTCTCAGCTAAACCTTCGAATATAGCAAGAATATCAGTCACATTATTAGCCTTAGAACACCCAAGAATATATTGGAGATCAAAGATCAAAATCTAGAGCAAGAAGGTATAAACCCTAAAACCTAATTTGATCTTGTATGCTTAGATAATTTTTGTGTTTAAGTGTTTAGAATCTTGCTAATGGATGTTTTATGAAGATCTATGATGATCTATCATGAATCCATAACATCCAAGTGGGTAAAAACTATGTTTTTCAAAAATGTTCTTGAGCAATTATAGTGGTCTGACAAGAAATGTCAGTCCTCTAGATCTTTATGTGTTTATGATATATGTTGTTTTAAAGTTGTAATTTGTAGCCTGGTATGTGGACTTTAATCTGCAAGTAGAATCAGGGTCATTTGATGTCTAGATCATGCATTATTAACGGTCAAAACCCGTTGATCGACGTTGACCGGGTGAAATCTGGGTAACCCAGAAATACATGATCAGTGTCTGATAATGATTTCAAGCTTCCACATCTGTCAGGATTTTTGTTTTATGATGTGGTTGTTGTAACCAGTTTGTAGCTTGTTAGTTAGACTCTAGATCCATGCTAGTAGATCTCTTAAACAACACATAAGATGGTTGTAATAAATGGTCAAACTAGACCATTTGATCACGGATTAACTTTCTGGAAAACCCAGAAACGGTATGAACAAAGATTCTGACAAGGTTTGACCGAATTGGATCTGGCGTATATGATGTTGTTGGACTGCTTAAATGGTATATAAATGTTTCCTGACATTAGTACTTTAGTTTTGAACCTTAATAACATAAATACAATAACCAGATCCGGAAGGAAATTGAATTGCAAAGTGGGCGATTGAAGTATGCGGGTTTACGGGTTTCAGGTAACCTGTAAAGCCCAAAAACTCGGCGACCACTTTGAAGCTCATGATGATGCTATGTTATTGTTTGGCTTGGATGCTGATTTATTCTTGTAGTGCTACAAAAACACTACATGATCAATGATTAACATGACCCAGATACAAAATGGATTGAGATTAATAGCTGGTCAAACGTGAACCCTTGTACTGCCGGCTATCAGTGTTCTTGAGGCTCAAGACCACCAACAGTGACGCTAAGTGTCGCTAAAGGGCTATAGCGACGATTTTATTTATTTTATTTTCTGAATATTCCGGAAAATGCTTAAAAATAGAAATAAATTATAAAAATTACTAAAAAGGTTTTAAAAATTATTTTAAATTAGGAAAAATAACTTTTAATTATTTGGGACATTTTTCATTAATATTTATAATTATTTGAATATTAATAATATTTAATTAGTGTGTTAAATAAATTATATAAAAATGATTTAATATTATGAAAAATTATTTTAAATAAGAATAATGTATTTAAAAATATTTTGAATTATAAAATATAATTTTAATATTTTTGAAGAATTTTCATTAATAATTTAATATTAATGATATTAATTTTATTTAATTATTATATTAAATAAATAAGTTAAAAATGATTTTATTAATTTAAAAATCATTTTAAATGAGAATAAAGTGTTAGAAAATATTTTGAATTATAAAATATAATTTTCAATATTTTTGGAGAATTCTCATTAATAAATTAATATTAATGATATTAGATTATTTAATTATTATATTGAATAAAAGAATTAAAAATGATTTTTATTGATTTAAAAATTATTTAAAAATGAGAAATTTTTTAAAAATATTTTAAGTGATAATTAAGGACTTTTAATAGTTTGATAATAATTTCATTAATATTTAAATATTAATGGTGATGATATAAAATGATTTTAATTATTTTAAAAATCATTTAAGTAGAATATTGATGATTATTTTGACAAGTATTTCATTAATATTTTTATATTATTAAATATTAATGATAATGGAATTAATGAGTATTTAAATCATTTAAAAATGATTACAATATTTGGAAAAATTATTTTAAATTATAATAATTGTTTATAAATTATTAAAAGCTTCCGAAAAATATTATAAACGATATTTGACTTATCTAAAATAATATTGAAGCTTAGAGACCAAGATTAATTGATAATCAATGTGTTAATTGTCGGATAGGGTGACCAGAACACCGAGATGACACCGAAGTCCAACCAGACCGAACTAGTTAGACTTGATAAGTGTTTATATATGTTATAAACACTAATGTGGTTATGTGGTAATGTGCCTAGGAGACAGATTGACTGTGAATTATAGTATTACGTGTTATGAAATATTGTGCTAATTGTGAGACCGATATTATTGGTTATAGGTTTTACGAACGCAGATAAGTTTATTGTGTAGCTGTAATCAACGCGGAAGGCAAGTTTCCTAACTCAACCTTGAGTTATATTTTTTCAATTATTATAGTGGTTAATTATTGTTGTTTAGACCACGTCCAAGAATTTATTGTTGATTATTCGCAGTTAGTGCATGTTTAATAATTCAAATTGAATTACTGATTCGAAAAATATACATTCGTAGAATAACTATTGTTGGATATTCATATTCGTAGAAGCTAGTATTGACAGTACAGATAATTCCTGTTTATTATCAAATTATGTTGAGAAATGTCTTAGCTAATTGTTTTGGCTAGACGAACATTTGTTAGAACTTGATAGGTTCAAGAAGAGAAGAGAAGAGAATTTAATTATTATTGATAGATCAATGACAGTTGTTTCGGTTAAATAGAAAAAGCAAAACATAATAGGTTTGAGAAGAGAAGTGATTAGATATTGAAATCATTGTGTTTCGTTGTTAAATCAAATTTTGATTCAAAGACTGAGAAAAACAACCTTTTATATAAAGGGAACATTTTAGGTCGTATATTCGGCCATTGCACACTGTTAAGTATTATGCATAATATATGTTATAATAAAGTTGATCACTTGTTATACTTGTAGAGGGGTATGATTTAATCTTTATGGTTATCTGATACTCCTGCATATGTATCAAAGTAAATCTTTGATAGATACCCGAGAAGCAAAGTTCTAGATCTAATGGATCGCTTAGCATAAATCTGGAAAACATTCCACTTTGTAATTGCGTAGAATTGATTCTTGTTTATTCAATAGAATGTCGTAGAAACTTTGAAAGCGTTATACTCTTTTATTATCAGATTATTGTGTTGCCTAGAATACGAGAAGACTTATTATTGATTAACGATTTGTTCAGCTATTTCAATATTCCTCAAACTTTTTTGTCATTCTATCAAAATAGATAGTCTATTATTCTGATAATTATACATTCATTGTATATCTTAACTTGCAGGGCAAATTTGTTGTTCACCCTTGCTAAATAAAACTTTTTAGCTAGGGACGAAGTGGCAGGAGGTGCTGTGAAGAACAAAGGCAAAGGCATAGTGATAGCATAATTTTATGAATATTATTATTATTATGTTGTATTTGTGAACCCTTTTTGTTTATCTAAAGGGTATGTTTGTAATGTAAAGGTTAGAGAACCTGGGACTAATGTATTAATAATCTTTGTTAATGACTTATGTATTACTATTTATATGTGAATGGGTAGTTAGATGTTATTATATTGTGGATCGTGAACACCAAACTCGGGGGTCAGGTAACCCAGATTTGGGGGTGTCACAGGTTGGTATCAAAGCTATAGTGACCAAGGCGTCACAAGTTGGTAGCAGAGATGTAGGTTATAAACCTTAAGTGGGGTGGGGAAAACCCTAAGATTATAACCATAAGCGAAATCTAGAATACTTATTTAGAGTACTAAGTGAGGGATTGCCGAAATATATCGATAGTGAGATATGCGGACACATAATGTGAGAAGTTCATACTGGAGAAGTATTAATCAAGTCAATTAGACTGATGGTAGGATGTCTAGAGAAGATGAAATGAGTGCGAGAGATCTTTGGCGGTCATTACACCTGTCGGTCAAGAGTCGAGGTGCCGCAAAGCGAGTTAGTTGAAGAGGTGGGAAAAGATGAACCTATGATCAATCTGGGGAGCGATCATGACGATTATCCCGAGATGTATCTGAGTTGTGATGAGGAGGTAGAGTCCAAAGAAGCTAAGTTGGAGAAAGAGAATAAGACAAAAGTTGGAGAGAAAGATCAAGAATCTGTAGAAGTCTAAGAACTTCGGAGTAAAGTATTTCTCTTGGAGGAATTGTGGAAGACAGAAGCAGCGTTTAAGCATGAAATGGTGAAAACCGAAATGAAAATGAGAAAGGCGCAGGTGGAGAGGATGAAGACTAAAGGTGGTGGATCGTCTGAAGGAACAATCAAGCAGCAAGAAGGGCAAGAATAAGAGAAAGAGGGACAACGACAACGACAACTCTGAAAAAATTCAAACCTGAAGAAGAAGCAAGCCTGCAGCAAGTGTGGAAAGGCTCACGTGGGAGAATGCATGATGTGGAAGAACGTGTGCTTCAATTTTAAGCAAGAAGGATATATTTTCCTATATTGTCCTAAGTCGAAGGAAATAAGTGTCCCAGTAAGAAGAAGACTGGTGAAGGGAGTGGACGGTAGATATCTTATGTTTAAGCGATATTATCTTTGATAGTGTGTGATATTAACAGTTGTAATATCAAGAATGATGTGTGAACATATGTATATATATATTTTTTTGTATGAGTGAAATCTTTATTTTCTATATGAATATAAGATTAAGATTAATTTTTGAGTTCTTAAAACTCATACTTATGGTAAGTTCATGACTCATAATTATATGAAATGTTTTGAACCCCTCAGCGAATGGACGCCAAAGGTCTTACTAGGATAAGTTTATACACTCATATAATTGTGGCAAGTTCCTGAACCCCTAGGTGTGGTAAGTTTGATGAACAGGGAATAGTTATGTGTGAATGGAGAATTACGACTTTTGTTTAAAGTTGTAACACTTCGAATTTTCAATGAATTAAATTTTTATTTGATTATGTAGATTAAATGAATTTAATTGAGTATTTATGTGCGTAAAATATTCAAAGGTCGTTCTAATTCCTAGAATGTGCAGATATGGTTAGTATTCTGGCTTTGTGCTAGAATGAATGGTTGTGAATTATCAAGACGAAAACAAAGGTTTTCCAAGAATGTTTGCGTAAAAACACTATTCATCCGATTTCGTTCTAAGCTAGGGTTTTAGATTCTGAGAAATGCGTAATGATAGAATACGATGAAAGTAGGGAATATCCCATAATAATTCTGTTATGGCAAACGAAGTTTTCACATGCAGACTTAAAAACCTAAGGGTTTGTGAAAGAGGTTTCCGAAAGGGAATTACAATGCGTATAGTCGTTTCAGATATTATACGTATGAAATACGAGTATTATATTAGTATGAATATAAGTAAGGTATGAAGAATAGTACTACGTATAATACGATTATTATATAAGTATTAGACAAAGAAAATACGTAAGTAATACGCGTAGAATACAAGACATATTAATAAAGTATGAGTTAAAGATTTTTATACTATCCAATTGGACTTAAGTCAATAGTAAGCCCAATAAATTAGATGAGAAAGCCCAAGTTAAAAGTCTAACATTTATTAAAGTCAAGCCCAATCAAAAGAATTAAATCATGGGTCAAACCGGTGGGTCATGGGATGGGTAAAACCCATGGGGCAACCCATGGGATGATCCAATAAGGAGCGGGCCGGCCACTTGGTGGCCAAGCCAAGTAATAAACTTGGTCACCGAGTATTTTACTTGGTGACAAAGTGGTAAATAAGTAAGGAGGTGGAGAATTGGACAATTTTGCCCCTCATTTGGTTTTCTATAAATTGAAAGCTAGGGTTGGATTTTTATTATTTTATAAATCTTGTCCAACATATTTGAGAGAGAAAAAAGAGCTAGAAACTTATAATCCTTCTAATTCCAAGAAAACCATTAGACGTTTATCAAGAACGTTAACTACTTCAAAGGTAAATTCTCATAAATCGTAATCTTCATCTTTTTTTCGATTTCTTTCTCATAGAAGAATCGTAGATGGGTGGAGCATGTTTATTGAGGAGAGATAAGGATGCCTAGTAATGACCAAATCATTGATAGGTCATGACCAAATAGAAATCTTAAGTGGTTACGTGAGTTCAAACCATAAAAAGTTTTGGACGTGAACTTATTTTGAATGAACGTTTAAGAATCGTTATAGCTAAGGAATGTGCCTAGTGCTTGGTTAGGATGTAGATATGAAATCCATGGAGTATTCCATGTGATTTGGCTTACAGAACATTAGTAACAAAGTTGTGGCGGATTTTGCGAAAAAAGATGTTAACCGTCAAAAACGTATAAAGTGCAGATTAAAGGTAAAAAGTTGTCGTATGACTTGAAAACGTGGGTTTCTAATGTCAACAAGTGAGATAAGGTAGTTAAGAGTTATTGGTGAAAGAATCGTCGCATTCTGACTTCTAACAAAGAAAACGAGTATTGAACGGACGAAAACGTTAAACGAACACTTAAAAATGAACTTAAAGATGAATTTTGAGTTAACGGATTCGAAAAGGTAAAATTCTTATACGAACACGTAAAGGATGTAATTTGTGACTTGTAGGAATTCGAATGGGTCAATTTGGATGTAAAATGAACAAATTAGGAAGCCGGGAGTTTCGTTAAGAAACCAAACTATTTTAATGGTGCATGTGTTGAAGTTGTCGTCAGCGGCCAAACCCTGTGTTTTTCGGTCATGCCATGGCCTTGATTATGGCCGGGAGAAAATACAAAGGTCTGGAGACTCGTACCGCAGCGGTAGAGTTTGTACATGGACTCGCGCCGCAGCGCCTAGTCCGGGCAAAACCTCTGGAGAGTGACGCCGCAGCGCCACTAGAATGCATAGGATTTTGCGTCGCAGCGCCGGTAGTAGAAAAATGTTGACCAAGTTAGTTTTTGTTCCATTTTGAATAAAGACTTAAAGTAAGACATTGAAGGTACTTAATGTACATTATAAGACTTACCTTAACTCACTTATAAGGTGTTAATATAAGAAGATCTTGTAAGGTTTAATTGAAATTAAACGAAGAACACAAACACGTAATAAGTGAATCGTGAATGACGTTCAACGTTGTTAGTTAACCAATAATGATCGAATGTCGGCTAAGGACGTAAGAATGTTAATGAAACGTAACGAAGTATAGAAAGTTGAATCGACTTTATTAACGAAGTTAATTCAAATAAAACGTAGAAGAGAAAGAAGTTGGTTAGAACCGTAAAGCTAGTTGTTTGATAACTAATTACAGTGTGCTATGTGAATGTATCATGTATATCCTGTAAAGACTGAGAATAGTTGAATTATAAATTCATAGACGCTTGAAGGCAAGTCTTTCTTAACGCTTGTCTGACCTTCATGTTAGCTAAGTTTTACGTGATGCATGTTATACAATGCATGAATGGTATTAAAGAAAGAGTCAATGCCTGTTTTAACTCGGCTAGACTAATACTGAAGAGTTGATTGATTTGTTTACAAGTCTTTCGATATAGAACTGTTAACGCTATCATATGCCAAGTATTTGGAATGGATGTAAAGGTAAGTTTGTTAATGTACAAACAAAAGTATTTTCATCAATTATTCGATGGGCATGCGAGGTTGCTAAATGTTGAACATAAATACGTTTAACGTAAGAGTGTTGATCAACATAGAGTACAATAGGCTGATCACCTAGAAGTGCTCGTAAGTAAAGACGGGTGGATGGCCTTAGTGACGGATATCCTTTTCAAGTATGAAAATGAAAAGAGTATGTTCATGGTCTATTGACCGGTTCATCATTCCTAAGCTATTATATATACTCTGGAATTATTGTAAGAGAAGTATTAGTCAAATGTTTTATAATGCTTTATAGATAATTGTTCAGATATGGAAATAAGGCATGTAATTGTTGATGTGATATTCATATATTTCATTGTTAAGACTTGCTGAGCTAGTTATGCTCATTCTTGCTTGAACCATATGTTTGCAGCTAAAGCCGAACGAACTGAGAGTTCTAAGAGAGATAAAGGCAAGGCTAAGATGGACAATTAATCGTCCAGTAACAGACTAGTATATTTGTATGTAATCTATATAATAAAACAGAGCGGCTTTAATGAAGAACGGTCTCGATTAAAACTTCATCATCCAATGGCTCAGATTTAATCTAATGGCTCTAATGGCTGTTATTTTATTCTAGCCAAACAAAAAACAAAAAAGCCCAATTCAAAAATCCCTAAAGTCTACCCAAGTCCAGCCTTACAGCTTTGCCCCCTTCTCATTTCGCCTGGCATTTCCTTCATTTCTTGGAGAGAGAAAGTTCCCCAAAATCAAGATTCTTCATTTTTGATCACTCGCAGGGTTCATCTTCCTAAAAACAAGTCGGCGACAGCAAAAATCAAGGTTTCACCCATACCCACCAAAGAAATTTACTCTTTTTTAATTTTTTTTCTAGAGCCATAGACTTGAATAAGAGAAATTTGGGATTTGGGTTTCAGTTTTTTTGAAGTGGGTCAATTTTATTGTCAAGAAATGGGAAAATGGTGATCAGATTTTCTCCCTGTTATATGTTACTTCAATTTTCACTTGGAAAAATCCTAGGTAGATTAATTTCATCTCACTATTATCATTTATCGCGTCTTTTTCAAATGTAACTTTTGTCAGTTTGTTGATATTTCTCCTTCGTTTAATTCTGTGCATGATGTTCTATGCTGCTTCTGCCATTGCAACAGTATGATCTTTCAACATTGATCATTAATTATAAGGTGCATAAAGTTTAATCCCATTAAGATTTATTATGGGTTCTTAGTTGTTTTGATTGAATTGTATATACTCATTATTAACTGTTTATTTGTTTTGTTTGCAGTTGCTATTGGTGTGGGTTCTTAACTTTTTTTTAGGAACGGAGAGTGATTTTTTTTTTTTAATTCTGAATGCTAGCTATATTACAAGTAGAGAGATATAGTTTAGCAATGATTGTGGTTGAACATTTTTATGTTATTTTTGTATGCTTACATTTTGTTTTGTTATTTACTAAAAAACAAGTTCCCTTTCTTTGAAGCATAAGTTTAGCACCTACAATTGTCTTTATTATTTATTTATTTATTTTTACAGAATTTAGTGGTGTTACTAATTTAGAACCGATGCTTAAATAGACTATTGACATATTCAATTTGTTAGGCATAACCGCATAACTTTTGAGAGTGGAGATGCTCAATTCAACATGGATGTCTAAAATTCAAGATTATTTCTTATGTTTCACATACTTGCTACTATAATTTCCTTTTTTAAATAGATTATGTACTCGTGTGCTTCATTCTCAAATACAGTAATTAAAATGACAAGATTATCCATAAAACAACACACTAGGTCCTGCCACCTCAGTCTTGAATTTCAGACAATAGTCACAAGTCTTTGGTTCTTTAGCCTTTTTCTCCACTATCTCTTCCTTTGAGCTTTCTAGTGCTTTAGCTTTTAAAGCACCTTCCGGGGATTTTGAGAATGTGATTGTGTATTTGAATTTCTGTTACAGATAAATGTGATGCTTTTTCGAGTTATAGCTCTACAAATAGAGGAAACAATGTGGAGGGAGGGAATTGGCTGATATTTTTGAATTGTTTATTGGGAAGATAAAAAAGAAAAATGGTTTGTGAAATTACACTACCAAGGATTGAATACTTGGCCTAACAAAGAAAAAAGGTTTGTGAAATCACACTACAAAGGATTTATTTATAGGGAAGATAACAAAGAAAAATGGTTTGTGTGGATTACGAAGGATAAATTAAAAAGGTGAATAGGAAAGACAAGGATATGCGATATAAGACGATATAAAGATGTTCAATTTTTTGTTTTCTATATAGCATGACCTAAATACCTTTTTTGGAGCACAGTTAAAGCCACAAATTTTATCAATTTGTGCATTATGGTATAATGGTTGCCACATTTTGCAACCCTAACATTTGCTTTTTGTTTTTTTTCTCTTTGAGGTATTTATATGTGTATATGTTGGATGTTGGATCTGACCATAAACGATTATGCTTGATGTTGTTTTATATAGTTCATAGTTTAAATTTCTTTTTAGCTGATTGATCTGTTCTTTTTGTATTTTGTTAGTTAACTTGGTTTACTTTTGGAATTGGGCTGCATAAAGTGTGTTCCTTTATTTATTACCCGTTAAAATTTTGGTTTCTATATGAATTGAAGAAGTAGGTTTACTTTCCCTAACTTCACATAAAGCCCTGTCTGCCTCTGTTCTAACTTCACAAAATTTACACTTCATCCTACCATGTAATGTCTACTTATCTCAGAAATTGGCGAGTACGCTTGTAAATTAAGCTGCATAGCATATGAAACAAAAAGCCATACTGCTAATCATTTAAAAACCCGAGTGAAAAATATATATATAGGTTACTTATCAATCGAGAAGAAAAAAAAATTATTATGAAAAGAGATAATACAAGCTTATAGTTATCAATCATAAACCCATCAATCACATATACACTTAACTAATGAATATCCAATATGAACACCTAAACCGAATTTATACTTGAATATAAACATGTCGGATTGGTTTCATCTGTCTCATTCCCCCTCCTTTTAGAAATATGATAGAATAGGTTTCTTGATTTTCATCTGAGAAAGACGAAGAATTTCTAATCAGAAGCCTCCTGATATTCATACCTGTTTTTATCAAATCAGCTTATCCTAATAATGTTAATTTTTTCATTATGATTGATTTCATATTATATCAAACATGTGATGATCATGTAAGCAGTGGTGATAACTTTTACAAAAGCTTGGTTATAGAGAGATTACTTCTAATTGATGTAGGGTAGGCTTCATATAGTACAACTGCATGATGCAAGTTCCCCCACCTACTTTAAATACGAGGGATTCCCTATCAACCTTAGATCTTGTCGGATTGTTTAAGATTCTGATTGGCTTTCATCCTTAAATTTTGATGGGTTTTAATTAAGTTGTTGAGTAAACATATGGTGTTAGAGCAACAAGTGTAGCATAAAGTGTTAAATGTCGTTAAAATAATTACAAAAATATATTTTTGCATTTTTGTTGCAGAGTTGTGACAATATCAACCTTCATTATCTCTTTTACTATTTTAGCTTCTAAATAAACTGTAAATGTTGGTATGTTGTGGTGGGTAAGTTTATTTATGATAATGTTGGTTAACTGAAGTGGCCTTGGCCTCGGTCGCAGTCATCTCTCTCTCTCTCTCCTACTTCCGCCGACGTAGCAATGATTCGTCGGTGCGATAACGGCGGCGTCGCTTGAGAGGAAGCCGTGGAGTTTATCCAATAGCTCTCTTGAACATCTCTCATCTCTTTGCGATAATAATTATCAAAAGGTAATGAGAGATGTTTAATTTGTTTATTGTTTGTATACATGGTTCATGTGTTGTAAGTAGTTTAATTGTCTCTAATTGTTTTGATTTTTTTCCCTTTATTTTTTTTATGATGATTAAATAGTTTATTGAGGTATGATTTTAGTGACTTGAGCAAATTTTGTATTTTTGTCCTAGATGTTTATAACTCCAGCTAAAGAGGATAATTTGATTTTCTTAGGAAAGTGTTATCATTGTGATTGCTAAATCAACTTTGTAAGCTTATGATTCTGTTATTAACAAATATGATTTTGGAAATAACTTTTCCATGTTGTCTTTTTCATTTTGACCGAAAGAAAAATTTACTGGAAAATAGTTTTCCTCATTTAGGGATGACACATTTTTCTTTGTTTTGATTGCTATTTTTATTTATTGGCAAGCCTTAAGAATTTACAAACTTTGCATTTTGGATAAATATTGCTCAGTTGCCAAGCTGCCGGACATGGAGCATTTCAAGATTTCTGAAGATCTAATTATTTGTCAGTCCATGGGTTCTTAGCCTAATTTGGTATTCAAATTGACGCCGTCTTAGGTAATAAATTCATCGACTTATGCAAATTTTAGTGGAATGGATTATACATAATGTGTGTTTGATGAAATGGTTGAGAGAAATACCATTACATGGAATTCACTAATTAATTGATGTTTGATTCTGTTTCTTCACTCAATACAATTACATGTTTGATGTTTGAGTAGTACATTACATAAAAAGTTCAATGAGCTACTGGGTCGGTAATAGGTTCGATTCGTTAGTTAATCTGCTAAAATCCACCCATTAACTTTTGCAAACCAAATTAATCTCTCAACAAAAAACTCAACCTCTAATATCTAACAAACTTATGGATTATTGAGAGAGAGAAACAATGATAATCAATACCATCCATTACAGTTCTGGCTCAATTTTTAAATTAATGTTAAATGCCCTGTAGATGACTAAATAACCAAAGTTGTGTAATCTAATTTCTCTATTCACCATGAATGTAAACAAGTTTGTATAACTAGAAGGGACTAAAACTAGAAGTTAGTGGAATTCTTGAAGGAATTCCTTCACTGCCTGAATATTACTGCTCTGCTTCTGTAAGCCCTGCCCTAAAAATGAAGCCCTGAATACATGGTGTTAATGACTGCCCTAGCCTTATTTGTAATTTATTACATTGACTTGATTTTGTTGATGACTTATACTGACTTTGGAGCACTAAAAAGTAGGAAAAAAATGACTTGATTTTGGTGATGCTTGGGAACGGAAGATTTTGGATGGTTATATTTTTGAAAAAATACTTTATAGTTTAAGGAGAGTAAGACACGACGTAACGAAAAATTATTATAAATACCTAACCTTAAAAAGAACTCCGGGTTGAGGTCTTATAAAGTGTAATTTGAAAATTTAAATAGCCTTTTATATCACCAGTCTTCAAAGTACCTTCAATAAAATAGCCTTTTGTAGGGGAGGTGCAAAAAATGATTATTAAAAGCTTTATTAAAATGAGTACCTTCAATACCCATATGTCGTTGGAAACCATGTTTTATTCCCCTTGTTTTTGATGAATGTTTTACATAAAAGTTACATTTTTAAATGTTTTACATAAAAGTTTGTGGTAAAAGATTCAAATTGGATTTTAAACTGAGTGGTACAATTAGATTTTTTTAATTTGTTATTATGAAAAGATTTAGAAGCAAACACCTTCGTGAGAAGGCAAAAGTAGTTTATCTTATTCTTTGTTTTTTATCGTTTTCTTTTTATTGAATGGGTTTGCTGAACTATTGATTAAAATGGTGGTTTTTTAAAGGTTGAGTGACTCCGGGTTTTGTATATTGAATTCATTTCGGTGGATCGAGGTTCCAATTTGGATGGGTTTAGTTTTTTTGTTCAACTTTTATGGGGTTTAATGCGTGATTATAGATTTATTTTTCTTCTCGATTATTTTTTTTGAAGAAATCGCAAATATGTTACTTGAATGAGGTTTAATACGTGATTATGGATTTAATTTTTCTTCTCGGTTGTTCTTAATGGGAACTTTTTGGATGTTTTTTTTAAATCTTTCATTAGGAGTTAGGACAAATTGGTACTCATATTATGTAAGTTGTAAATAGTTTATTTTTTCTTTTTTAAAATTTTTATACTTGATGTTTTTTAATTTCAGTAGATTGGTTTAAATTTACGAATCAACTGAGTTGTGGTTTAAATTAAAATAGTTTTTATCATGATTTTTTTATCAAGTGAATCAACTATTAGTATCAGTTATACCTTGAAATCTTTAACTTAAATTTTCGAATAGCTTCAGTTAAAAATTCTTATTTATTTCATCATAAGTCTTCTTATAAAGTCGACGACAGCTTTAGTTTAACTTTGGGTGTTTTAAATTATTATTTTTTACAATGGGTGTTTAATCTTTGTCTTTCTCTTTCACAGCAGTAGCACACACACCCACCCACCCCATTATACTGCCACCAATACAGATTTATGATTTAAATCATTAACCAAATTAACCGTTTGTTGAAATGGTACTAAGAAAATTTTATTCGATTGTAAGTCGATGTCTTTGCCTAAATAAATTGATTATTTGTTACAATCTCTCTAAATTCTCACTTATATCAATCTAAA
This sequence comes from Panax quinquefolius, assembly GCA_020205615.1. Taxonomy (NCBI): domain Eukaryota; kingdom Viridiplantae; phylum Streptophyta; class Magnoliopsida; order Apiales; family Araliaceae; genus Panax; species Panax quinquefolius. Next base: position 62,136,461 of record CM035171.1, on the reverse strand, counting down.
TCATTCCCCCTACATACAAATATGTGTTCTCATTTGTTTTTTAGATAATCCAGGGTAAAGTAAGGGGTCTTATGTTACGGATTTACAATTATTTTATTTTGACTCACATATTTCGATAAGTTTTAATTTTTAAATATTTTCAGGTATATATTGAAGGATACATGGTGTAAGCTGTAAAGAATATACTTGGTGTAAGCTATAAAGTAAAAGGTCTTATGCTCAACATGTTGTTTCTCAATTTTCTGCATGTATGTATTTTTTGTGTTCCGTCTTTTGTAAAGTTAGCTAATTATACATGGTTATGATGATTTTGGGTATGGAATGATGGTTTTTTTAGTGGTTTGGATATGTATGGATGATTGTAAGTTTTATAAACAGGTTTAGATTTTTTTGGATATCTATTTTTAAAGGAAATTCTGCCGAAATTTCTTGAAATTAGTAGCGACTAGCTTGATGTTTTGGTGGTTGGATGTGTTGATGATTGAATATGTATTAATTTCTTCATGTATGAATTTTTTGTGTTCCGTATTTTGTAAAGTTAACTAATTATACATGGTTATGATGATTTTGTGTATGGAATGATGGTTTTTTTGTAGTTTAGATATGTATGGATGATTGTAAGTTTTATAGACAGGTTTATATTTGTCTGGATATCTATTTTTAAAGGAAACTCTGTCGAATTTTTTTAAAATTAGTAACGACTAGCTTGATGTTTTGGTGGTTAGATATGTGTTGATGATTGTTTGTATTTTGTGTGTTCTGTATTTTGTAAAGTTAAATTATTATACATGGTTATGATGATTTTGTGTATGTATTGATGATTGTAAGTTTTGTAGACAAATTTAGAATTTTATGGATATCTATTTTTAAAGAAAATTCTGCCGATTTTTTTTGAAGTTAGTACCGACTAGCTCGATGTTTTGGTGGTTAGATATGTATTGATGATTGAGTATGTATTAATTGTTGTTGTGGTGTGTGTCTTTAAATAATGTAATATTTTTCAAATTTTAATTTAATTTTTCGTTACGCCGTGCCTTCAAGCACGGGTTATAGCTAGTATACTTATGAAGAACAACGAATGTATTCGGTTATGAACCTGGGAAAGGATTTATTACAGATGTAATACAAAGATAGTAATTACACTCATTTTGTTGTTATTTCAATAGAATGATTGTATGAAATGTAGTATCGTGGAGCACCATCTGTCGGGTTGGAAGATACCCGAATTTGGGGGCGTCACAGGTTGGTATCAAAGCAAGAGGTTATAAAACTTAAGGGGGGGAAGAACCTTAGGCTAATAACCTCGTAAGAAAGGAAGAGTCCGAAGAAAGTTAACTCGAGTCAAATGAGTTAATAAGGTATTGAGGAAACTCAGTACCAAAAGATTTAAAAGATGGAAAGTAACCCTAAATGGATTAAATGTGATTTGTGCTTTTATTACTGTGTATTATGTACTAATAAATTTGTTATGTGTTATTGTAGATGTCGGTTGATAGCTTGATGTATAGGGATATACATGTGATCAACGAGGAGTCTATGAACCGAGTCGAGACAGTATATGTGCCTATAACAGACATACCTATAGTGATTCTAGAGGAGTCAGAGCCCGAGGAGTATTACTCGGAGGAGGACTATTCTGAGGAGACCATGGGGATAGCATCATATTTGAATATGATGATTGATGTGGAGGATGACATGGAGGTGACATCGATTAATACGGTGATGCCTACCCTAGAGTCGACACCTATAGAGACTATGAGGGCAATGTACCTCTCAAAGTGTTTCGATAGTAGAACGCAATCGCACAATATGGTGCAAAGACCGTAAAGAAAAGATCGATTGATCTCAGATGGAAGTAAAGAGTCTGCAGAGTCAGACTATGAGATAGAGCATGATGAGAAAGTGCTCATGATTGACAAGGCCTAGGACTATAAGAACGAGGTCATAGAACTTCACAAGAAACTGGTTGAAAAAGACCAGAAGATAGCATGAATGTCATATATAAATGACAGTGCGCACAAGGATTTCAAGCTTAAGATAACTTGTTATTCTATTGAGTCGGGACAGACTCGACATACTATAAGTCGAGATATTGTGTCAATTTTGGCGAACCAGAAGCATGAGAATGCTATTAGGCTGTATTAGGAGTAGTATGGTAAATACTTTTGTGTAGTGACGTAAAACCCTCTTTTGTATAATTAAAGGGTAGTCTTTTTGTAAATCCCAATTTTTGTAAAAGTCAATCGCGGGATGTATATGTACTAACTTTTGGGCTATGGAAAGCAACTTGTAAATAGTTTTGAACTATAAAGAAGCATTTTTATATAAAGAAGTTTTTATTTCAAATTGCTTTTCTGTGTATGAGTTATTGTTCAGTTGTTTGACGACTAATAAAGAAGTATGTAAATAAGTAATAACGGAACTATATTTATTTAATCAGAAATGCCTCCAAGAAGAAGACAACGTAACCAAGAAGCAGAATCGCATAATGAGAACGAGGGGGGTCCTAATAACCCAATACAGGAGTTCGTTAATTTATTAACGGCTGCATTTAACCAAGTTAGGGGTAGAGCACCCGCAGGACCTAGGGTAGCCCGAACGACTACCTTTAAGGAATTTAAGAGTGTAGGTCCACCCGAATTTAAGGGAACAATGGACCCAATGGAGGCCCAGACATGGGTCAAGGAAATAGAGAAGGCATTTGTTATTACAATGATGATGAGGAAGAAAAAGACCTCTTTTGCGACCTATATGATGAAGGGGGAAGCCAACTACTGGTGGGAGGCTCACCAGGGTGGGGGTGGAGCGGAAGCTGTTACATGGGAACAGTTTAAGAAGGTATTCTTCAAGAACTATTTCCCTACTAGCATGCAAGGAAGAATGTAGATTAAGTTCTTAGAACTTAAGTAGGGGGACATGACTGTTCCCCAATATGTGGTTAAATTCAATGAATTGGCAAGGTTTGCTCCACACCAAGTGGACATGGAGGAGAGGAAGGCTCGTAGGTTTGAGCAGGGCCTAAAACCCTGGCTCTATAGTAGGATATCGGTTTTTCAGAGTGCTTTCTATGGGACCATTCTGGAGAAGGCGATAATAGCGGAGGGTGGTAGTGAGGCGTTGACCCAATACCACAAAGATCGAAAGAATAAGAGTAAGGGAGAAGGAGTAAATAAGGCAGAGGTTGCCAGTGGAAGTGGAAATATGCCTAAGAGGAAGAATTTTAACCCTGGGAATACTGGGGCAAAGCAAGGGGATCCTAAACGTAGGATGGAGGCATGTAAGACATGCGGTAAGACTCATCTGGAAGTCTGTCTGAAGGGGAAGACCGGTTGTTATAATTGTGGGCAGGAGGGTCATATATCTCCCAACTGTCCTAATCTTAAGAATAGATGGGGATGTTTTGTTTGTGGGCCGGTAGACCACATGGCAAGAAATTGCCAAAAGACAGAAGCGGAGGGTAGTAAGGGTTCTGGTAGTGGTAATTTAGTCATTATTGGACCAACACCATCATTTGGTAGACCTTCAGCCCGAACATTTAATATGACAGTCCAAGATGCGGTTGCATCAACGGACGTAGTAGCAGGTAACATTCCAGTGAACGAAATAAATGCTTACTTACTATTTGACTTAGGTGCTACTTGTTCTTTTATAGCATGTGGATTTCCTCGGCAATTGGGATTAAATCCTGAAAAATTAGAAATACCTTTAGACGTTAAAGTAGAAAACGAGGAGATAATTCCCATTGAACATATTCATAAGAATTGTTTCGTAGATATCAAAGGTATTAGATTATCGGTAGATCTTTTACCGATAAGGTTAAGAGAATTTGATGTAATTCTCGGTATGGATTGGTTAATTAACCATCGAGCGATAATAGACTGTCATAGAAATAGTGTGAACCTAAGGCTTTCTAAGAAACCTGAGGTGGTGTTTTATAGAAATAAATCATCGGGACGTTTTTGTTGTCTAACCATGACACAAGCTAGGAAGATGTTGAAGAAGGGGTGTAAGGGTTATCTGTGTCATGTGGTGGATACCCAAAGAGTGGGAACATCGTTGGAACAGATAGCGGTGGTTCAAGAATTCACGGATGTGTTTTCGGAGGAGTTACCCGGTATTCTGACGGATAGGGATGTATAGTTTTTGATTGATTTGTTGCCGGGTACGACACCAGTTTCAAAGGCAGCATATAGGATGGTGCCAGTTGAGATGAAGGAGTTAATGGTTCAGTTACAGGAACTGTTAGATAGGAATTACATTCAACCGAGTGTGTCTCCGTGGGGAGCATCGGTATTGTTTGTAAGGAAAAAGGACAGATCGTTACGAATTTGTATCGACTATCGAGAGTTGAACAAGTTAACGATTAAGAATAAATACCCATTGCCCAGGATCGATGATCTATTTCCAGACATGGAGTACCTGTTTCGATTATGTCAGATCGTGATCCACGATTCACATCGAACTTTTGGAGGAGTTTGAAAGAGCAAATGGGAACGCAGTTAAGATTGAGTACATCATATCATCCTCAGACGGATGCTTAGAGTGAGTGGACAATTCAAACGCTTGAAGATATGTTAAGATCTTGCGTTATGGATTTCAAAGGGAGTTGGGACGAATATCTACCGTTGGTGGAATTTTCGTACAACAATAGTTTTCACGCTAGTATAGGCATGCCGCCTTACGAAGTGTTGTATGGAATGAAGTGCCGAACTCTATTGTGTTGGGATGAGGTGGGTGAACGTCGGATGTTGTAAAACCCCAACTTTTTGAATAAAGATGAATTTTTTATAAATATTATTTTTGAATATTATGGAGTGAAATTGATATAATGTTATAGTTGTGGATAATATTTATAAATTTTGCAAAGTAAGCAAGTTGTTATATAATATTCGATTGGTCAGGGAATATTCGTTTTAACAGGAATATTCAGACAATCCAAGACAATCATTGGTGGACCCCACAAACGAAATTATCATCGATCGAGAAAAACGACAAAAATACTTTTATGAAAATAACGATAGAAGTTTTTACCGTTGATACTGTTGAAACTACTCGGTAGTAAAAACAAGAATGTCTGGCGTGGTTGCATAGTAGCACTTACTGCAGATTGATTATTGATGCTTACGTGAGAAGTCATTCAGTTTTGTTCAATTATTGCTATAGTAATTGTTGCATAGTATCTCACGTTATTTGATTCAATTATTGTTGATATTCTTTATATTATTAAATCAATAATTGAGACGACAAATTTATTAATATTATTATTTGCAATATTAACAATGTCTAGAAGTTCTGTCAAGGAGAAGTTTGGTCACCTAATTGCGCGCCAATAAGGAGAAATCCTTATTGGAAAGCCCTCTCTTTCCTGGAATGACCTGGTCGATTAATATTGTGAATTGTAATAAAGATGATGAATGTTTTTAAAATTATTAAGGTGATTTTTATGAAGTTTGCTTATTTTACGGATTCCTATTTACCCATTTTTCAAAATAATCGGTAGAAAATTATTTAAAGGTGGGGCCCAAATATGGGGGCCACATGTGGGGCCCATATGTGTTGGAAAAATGATTTTGGAAATGGAAGAGTATACGTATGGAAGTATATGTATGTATTGAGTATATGGTGGGAGAAAGTGATATGTGAAAGTGATAGTTGTGTGATGTGTGTGTGAGTGGAAAATGGTGGAAAAGTTGTAGTGTGATAGTGATGTGTAAGAGTGTAGTGAAATTGATTTTTGGGTGGGTGGGGGATTGATGTTGGTTATGGGGGAGAAAAATTAAGTGGTAGATATATTATATATATATATATATTTAGCATGTGTTTATATATATATATATGTCTTATATTTTAATTTTGTTTGCATCCTATTCGTTGGTAGATTGAATTTTTGCATTAGTGTGATATCAAAACATTGATACGTATATCTGCAGAATTATTTCATCCATGAACAGTGCCTTTCCATTCTCCTATAAATAGAATCTCATTCCTTCATTATTTCTTACGAATTCACTGAAACTCCAGAGAGAGAAATTATAGAGAAACTATAGAAAAGTATTTTACTACTTCCCTACTCTTATATTCAGTTTCTTTTACGCTAAGGAGTGCTATTCTTTCTTATTCATGAAAAGAACTGTTGTTATTCCATTTCTTATTATTCTGTTGGAATAACCTGTATACGCGGACTACCCTATACTTGGTGACATTCTTCTATTATTCCGTCTTTACTATTACTGGTTGGAATATCGTATGCATGCGTTTTACACCGCACGATTTTGTCTTTATTATTCATTTGAATATCACATGCATGCGTTTTTCTACGGACCTGATTCCATCCTTATTAGTATTCTATTGGAATAACCTATCTATGTGAAGTACCGCATGCATGGTGAATTTTGTTGTTATTCCATTCTTTATTATACTCAGGTGGTTAAAGTTTTGACTCAGAAAGATACAAAGTTTTGTTGGAGCGAGGAATGTGAGAAGAGTTTTCAAGAACTCAAGAGGAGACTCATTTCAAGACTGCTCGACAATACCATCCGGGTTCAAGGATTTGTCATCTACAGTGATGCTTCGGACGAAATAGCGGAAGATTTGACGTATGAATAGGTTCCTGTTCAAATCTTGGATAAGAAGGAACATATTCTACGCACCAAGGTTATACCTCAAGTAAAAGTTTTGTAGAGAAACCATGATGTTGAGGAAATGACTTGGGAGTTAGAATCTGAAATGAAATCAAGGTATCCTTACCTCTTCGACATACCAGGTACGTACCCTAATTTCGAGGGAGAAATTTCATAAGAAGGGGAGATTGTAAAACCCCAACTTTTTGAATAAAGATGAATTTTCTATAAATATTATTTTTGAATATTATGGAGTGAAATTGATATAATATTATAGTTATGGGTAATATTTATAAATTTTACAAAGTACGCAAGTTGTTATATAATACTCGATTGGTCGGGGAATATTTGTTTTAACAGGGAATATTCGTACAACGGCACAATCATTGGTGGACCCCACAACGGAATTATTGTCGAATTGAGAAAATGACAAAAATACTTTATGAAAATAACGAAAGAAGTTTTACCGTTGATACTGTTGAACTACTCGGTAGTAAAAGTACAGTAATACGCGTGGTTGCATAGTAGCACACTGTATAAATTATTGATGCTTACGTGATAAGTCATTCAGTTTTGTTCAATTATTGCTATAGTAATTGTTGCATAGTATCTCACGTTATTTGATTCAATTATTGTTGATATTCTTTATATTATTAAATCAATAATTGAGACGACAAAGTTATTAATATTATTATTTGCAATATTAACGATGTCGAGAAGTTCTGTCAAGGAGAGGTTTGGTCACCTAATTGCGCGCCAATAAGGAGAAATCCTTATTGGAAAGCCCCCTCTTTCCTGGGAACGACCTGGTCGATTAATATTATGAATTGTAATAAAGATGATAAATATTGTTAAAATTATTAAGGTGATTTTTATGAAGTTTGCTTATTTTATGGATTCCTATTTACCCATTTTTCAAAATAATCGGTAGAAAATTATTTAAAGGTGTAGCCCACGTGTTGGGGCCACATGTGGGGTTGGAAAAATGATTTTGAAAATGGAAGAGTATACGTATGGAAGTATATGTATGTATTGAGTATATGGTGGGAGAAAGTGATATGTGAAAGTGATAGGTGTGTGATGTATGTGTGAGTGGAAAATTGTGGAAAAGTGGTAGTGTGATAGTGATGTGTAAGAGTGTAGTGAAATTGATTTTTGGGTTGGTGGGGGATTGATGTTGGTTATGGGGGAGAAAAATGAAGTGGAAGATATATTATATATAAATATAAATATATATATATATATATATAAATTTATTTATTTAGCATGTGTTTATATATATATGTCTTATATTTTAATTTTGTTTGCATTCTATTGGTTGGTGGATTGAATTTTTGCATTAGTGTGATATCAAAACATTGATATGTATATCTGCAGAATTATTTCATCCATGAACAATGCCCTTCCATTCTCCTATAAATAGAAGCTCATTCCTTCATTATTTTTTACGAATTCACTGAAACTCTAGATAGAGAAATTATAGAAAAACTATGGAAAAGTATTCTGCTACTTCCCTACTCTTATATTCAGTTTCTTTTACGGTAAGGGGTGTTATTCTTTCTTATTCATGAAGAGAATTGTTGTTATTCCATTTCTTATTATTCATTGGAATAACCTCATATATCACGGACTACCCTATACTTGGTGACATTCTTCTATTATTCCGCCTTTTACTATTACATTGGAATATCCTCATTCTGCATGCGTTTTACGTGGGACCGATTCCGCTCTTTATTATTCTATTGGAATATCCTATTCATGCGCTTTTACATGGGACCGGTTCCGTCTTTATTATTATTATTCGTTGGAATATCCATGCATGCGCTTTTACGCTTGGACTAGATTTTGTCCTTATTAGTATTTTGTTGGAATAACCTGTCTATGCGAAGTACCGCATGCATGGTGATTTCTGTTGTTATTCCATTCTTTATTTTTTTGTTGGAACATCCCATTGCATTTAATTTTGCCTCGACCTAGTTCCGTTATTTAGTATACATTGGAATAACCTATCTGCGCAAGCAATCGCATGCATGGTGATTTCTTTTGTTATTCCATTCTTTATTATACTCAGTTGGTTAAAGTTTTGACTTCTATACTCCATGAAATTAGTGGAATATCCTTGATAATTGCGCTTCATCCAGTATCTTTCATGGAAATATTCTTCTAAGCATTCTTGAATTTTACTCTACAAAGCAGTATCATGTTGACAATTTAGACGTTATTGGTTCTTAGACAAATTAATTCTTGAACTTATTTTATTGAATTCTTATATCATTGTCATCATCCTCATATTTATATTTTTTTGAAAGTCATATGTATTTGTAGTGCATAGATGGACTTGGTATGATTATGACCGTGGATTATTGATTGTAATCATGACCGTAATGTTATAAATGATGTGGTTAAAGTCCCGATTGGCATTGTAGTGCATTAATGGATGATTGTTGGTATGATCATGACCATTAATGAATACACAAATATTCTTCGCCCATAAATGCATGGATAATTGTGGTCGTGATACTAAAGAATATCCTTGGTCAGAAAGTGTGGGGGTGATTCGATGATGTGGATTATTTATTAAAATGAGTCTCAAATGATAGAAGTAATGAAAAACCTTTAAATCATAGAAGATAGTAGATTTTATTCTCTACTTCACTCTTCTAATGGATTGCTTGTTCACCGCAGCTTAAACTTGATGTTTGTTATATTTTATCGGTTTAATATCTTTGTTGAAGGCTAATGATAATTTATTCTCGCATTATCTTAATCATAATATTTCTTCTTGGTCTAGTTGAGCTCACCCTTTCTTTCACCGTTCTCTTCGTGAAATGAGAACGTAGGCTGGGACTTAGTCGGGGAATGGAGTGATGGTGGGATGATAGTATTAGCTAGTAGTCCTCACTATTACGTTAAATAGTGTGACAATAAATGTAATGAGGACTCATTTCGAGAGTGGATATTGTCTAGAAGATGATTTGTATTTAAACTCATGACTCTCTTGTTGTATAATTAAGATTTTATTTATATTCGTACCATGTATTTGGCAACTCTTGAATAGGTGATGTATACCTATTTGGGGCGCCACGTGATGTTGGGGACCGAGATGGTATAGCAGACTACGGACATGGTAAAGTTAATACGTATTCGATTAGTTCATGGCTCAAGACCTAAGAATGAAGTATGCAGATCCTCATGAGAGAGAATAGAGAATTGATGTAGGATCTTTTGTTTTCGAAAATAGCACCTTGGAAGGGAAGATACGTTTTGGAAAGAAAGGGAAGTTAAGTCTAAGGTTTGTAGGACCTTTTGAGATTTTAAGAAGGATAGGGGAGGTAGCTTATGAAGTAGCCTTACCTCTACAGATGGAACGCATTCATAATGTGTTTCATGTGTCAGTGTTGCGTCCTTATAAACTGGACTATAAACACGTAATAGAATATGAATCTATTCGGATAGAGAAGGACTTGTCCTATGAGGAACTTCCAATTCAAATTATTGATAGGAAGGAACAAGTTTTAAGAAATAAAGTAATACCTTCAGTGAAGGTGTTATGGAGAAACCACAATGCTGAAGAAGTAACGTGGGAGCTCGAAAGTAAAATGAAGGAAGATTTTCCTCATTTGTTTATGTAATTATAAGCTAAGATTCTGGGGACAGAATCCTTATAAGGGGGAGAGAATGTAACGCCCGAGAAAATCGAATTTTTATGACAATTAAATTTTTATTTGATTATGTGAATTAAATAAATTTAATTGATTTCTTTGTGAGTAAACTATGTTAAGGTCGTTCTATGACCTAGAATGTGCTAACGTTGTTAGTATTCTGGCTACGTATTAGAAATAATTGTTTGGAATTTCCAAGACAAAAATATTTGTTTTCTGAGAAATTTCCGTAAAAACACTATTCATCCGTTTCTGTTCGGGGAATTATTTTGAAATTCTGAGAAACATGTAATGATAGAATATCGTGATAAGATGGAATATCTGATAATATTTCCTTTATGGCAAACGCAGTTTTCGCCTGCGGACTTAAAACCTAAGGGTTGAGTATATTGATTTTTGAGAAAGAAATAATATGCGTAGAAGGAATGACGTTGGGGTTAATGCGAGTGTTGTACATTAGGTGATACTATTTAGTATCTATGTATAATACATTGGGTAAATACGAAGTACAATACGATTATTGTACGAGTAGTATATAGAGATAATACGTGAATTGTACGTATGTGGCACGATTAGTATTATAGAATTAAGTTAAGACTTAATGACTAATTCATTTGAGTTGGATTATTAATTAATCAAATCATTTGAATGATCAAGGCCCAATGTTAATTTAGTTAAGCCCAATTCAATAAAACCAAACCGTGGGTCGAACCGGTGGGTTACCGAATGGGTAAAACCCATGGGGCAACCCATGGGATGTCACATGGGGTGGTGGGCCGGCCACCTTGGTGTGGAAGCCAAGCATAAGGCTTGGTCACCAAGTGTTTTACTTAGTGACCACACATGAATAGTAAGGAGGTGGTGGTTTAAAGTCCAAATTGCCCTCCATTATAGTTTTCTATAAATAGAAAGCTAGGTTGATTCATTTGGGAGTTTTTCAACTTGCCAACCTAGATTATTTGAGAGAGAAAGAGAGCTATACTTGCAAAACATATACTTTGGAAGCCTGATCTTAGAGTTTTCCAAGAAAGAAAACCAAGAGTTCTTAAGGTATAATCCTTACCTTTCATCTCCATCTCTTTTAGATTTTCTTTCATCTTAGAGAATCATAAAATGGGTGGTATATGTCTTGTGTGAGGATTTAAAGATGACTTACCATAGATTAGATCTCTATAAGTCATGAGATTATAAGAATCATAAGGTTTATTATAGTTTTTAACCATGAAAATATTGATAGTTGAGATCGATTGTTGATAAACAATTGAGCTCCATCAATACGTTAGTATATGCATCTTGTTTGGTTAGGATGTAGATATGAAATCCATGGAGTATTCCATGTGATTTGGCTTAGAGAACCTTAGTAACGAAGTTATGGCGAATTTTACGTAAATAGACGTTAAACGTCGAAAACATAGAATTCCGGAATGGTAGTCAAAAGTTGTCGTGAGACTTGAAAACGTTGGTTTTCAATGTCAACACGTGAGATAGGGTGATTAAGAGTTGTGGGTTCAAAAATCGTCGGATTCCGACTTAAAACGAAGAAAACGAGCATTGAACGCTCATTAACATTTCTGAACATCTATAAAATGAACTCAATAGTGAATTTTGAGTTAGCGGATTCAAAAGTGTTGAATTCTTATATGAGCACGTAAAGGATGTAATTCCCGACTTGTAGGAATTCGAATGGGTCAATTCGGATATAAAACGAACAAATTAGGAAGCTGGGAGTTTCGTTAGGAAACCAAGCTGCTTTTGGCCAATCTGGTGCATTGGTGATTACCGGCAACAGTAGCACCTAAACCAGTACAAAGTGGTGGCGCCAGTAGCGCAGACTCGGCGAAAGTACCCCGGCTCGGGGGCAGCAAATACCACTAAAATATTAAAGGATGTCAGCCCAAAAATGACGAAGGAAAAAAGTTGACCAAGTTAGGTTTTGTTCCATTTTAGATATAGACTTAAAGTAAGACATTGAAGGTACTTAATGTACATTGTAAGACTTACCTTAACTGACTTGTAAGGTGTTAATGTAAGAAGATCTAGTAAGGTTTAATAGTAATTAAACGAAGAACATAAAGACGTAGTGAGTGAACCGTAAATGACATTCAATGTTGGTAATTAACCATTTATAATCGAATGTCGGTTAAGGATGTAAGAACATTAATGAAATGTAACGAAGTATATAAAGTTGAATCGACTTTAATAACGAAGTTAATTCAAATAAAATATAGAAGAGAAAGAAGTTGGTTAGAACCGTAAAGTTAGTTTATGTGATAACTAATTACAGTGTGCTATGTGAATGTATCATGTAGATCTTGTAAAGATTGAGAATAGTTGAATTATAAATTCGAAGACGCTTAAAGGCAAGTTCTCTTAACGCTTGTCTAACTTCCATGTTAGCCAAGTTTTATGTGATTCGTTGAACTGAATTGCAAGACTTGTTTTAAAGAAAGGGTCGATGCCAAATTTTAACTCGGCTAGACTATTCGTAATATATAGATTGATTATTATTCATATCATTCTATATAGAAATGTTAACGATATCCTATGCCAAGTAATTGGTATGGTCGTGAAGGTAAGGTTTTTCTATGAACAAACAAAAGTATTTTTCATCGATTATTCGATGGGCACGCGAGTTTGCCAAAAAATATTAAACGTAAATACGTTTAATGAATGAGTGTTGATCAACATAGAGTACTATAGGCTGATCACCTAGAAGTGCTCGTAAGTTATACGGATGAACGACCTTAGTGTTGGAACTCCTTTTCAATTATGAAAACTAAAAGTTACTGTTCATGGTCTATCGACCGGTTCAGAATTCCTAATCTATTCTATACCTTGGGAATTGATGTTATGAACTGTTAACATATTATTGATTCATAATACTTCATAACTATTGTTCAGTTATGTCGGAATTGTTATATGATTCACGAATGTGGTATTACTGTTATCCTTGATTAAACTTGTTGAGCTGTCATGCTCACTTCTTACGTGGATTATATAACTGCAGTTAAAGATGAACGTACTGTGAATGCCAAGAGAGATAAGGGCAAAGCTAAGATGGATGCTTAGGCATTGTGTAATAGTTTAGTAAGTTTGTATGTATTATACATTATGAACAATGAACGATGTTATCGGTTTATGAACCTGTGAAGGGTTATACTTTGATTGTAATAAGAAGATAGTAATTACCTTCATTTTGTTGGATTTCAATGGAATGATTGTATGGATGTTAGTACAATGGAGCACCATCTGCCGGGTTGAAAGATACCCAAATTTGGGGGCATCACAGGTACAGATAAGTACTGAAGAATGCGATCATGTAAAAAAGATAGTGAAGGATGACGTGAAGACTAAGTATAACCTTGATAAGGAAGGTTTACTTCGTTTTGAAGGAAGAATTTGGGTTCCAAATAATTCCGAGTTGAAAGAAGAGATTATGTACGAGGCCCATAGTTCGAGGTACTCGATACATCCTGGTAGTACTAAGATGTATCAAGACCTTCGTCAGAACTTTTGGTGGCCGAACATGAAGAGGGAGATTGCAGAATATATTAGTAAGTGCTTAACTTGTCAGAAAATTAAGGCTGAAAACCAAAGACCGAGTGGATTGATACAACCACTGGAGATTCCAGAGTGGAAATAAGAGCATATCACCATGGACTTTGTGGTAGGACTTCCAACGACGAGAAAAGGATACGATGCTATTTGGGTAATAGTGGATCGGTTAACTAAATCAGCTCATTTTCTACCAATACGAGTTAGGTATAACCTAGAGCAGTTAGCTAAGCTTTATGTCAAAGAAATCATTTTCAGACATGGAGTACCTATTTCGATTGTGTCCGATCGTGACCCACGATTCACGTCGAACTTTTGGAGGAGTTTGCAAGAGCAAATAGGAACGCAGTTGAGATTGAGTACGGCATATCATCCACAGACGGATGGACAAAGCGAACGGATAATTCAAACGCTAGAAGATATGTTAAGATCTTGCGTTATGGATTTCAAGGGGAGTTGGGACGAACATCTACCTTTGGTAGAATTCGCTTACAACAATAGTTTTCACGCTAGTATAGGATTGCCGCCTTACGAAGCGTTGTATGGGAGGAAGTGTGGAACACCACTTTGTTGGGATGAAGTAGGTGAACGTCGAATGTTGGGACCGTAGATGGTATAACAAACGGCAGACATGGTGAAGTTTATAAGAGCTCGATTAATAGCGGCTCCAGATAGACAACGGAAGTATGCAGATCCTCATCAAGAGAAGAGGGAGTTTGAGGTAGGGTCTTATGTCTTTCTAAAAGTATCACCTTGGAAAGGGAAGATACGTTTTGGAAAGAAAGGGAAGTTAAGTCCGAGGTTTGTAAGACCTTTTGAGATTTTAAGAAGTGTAGGAGAGGTAGCTTATGACGTAGCCTTACCTCCAGAAATGGAAAGAATACATAATGTGTTTCACGTGTCTGTGTTGCGTCCTTATAAATCGGACTACAAGCACGTAATAGAGTATGAGTCTATTCATGTAGAAAAAGACTTAACGTATGAAGAGATTCCGATTCAGATTATAGATAGGAAGGAACAAGTCTTGAGAAATAAAGTAATACCTTCAGTAAAGGTAATTTGGAGTAACCACGATGCTGAAGAAGCAACGTGGGAGCTCAAAAGTAAAATGAAGGAAAAGTTTCCTTATTTGTTTATGTAATAGTAGCGAGATTCTGGGGACAGAATCCTTATAAGGAGGGAAGATTGTAAGGCCCGAGAATTTTGAATTTCAATGAATTAAATTTTTATTTGATTATGTGGATTAAATGAATTTAATTGAGTATTTATGTGCGTAGAATATTCGAAGGTCGTTCTTTGACCTAGAATTTGCAGATATGGTTAGTATTCTGGCTTTGTGATAGAATGAATGGTTGTGAATTATCAAGACGAAAACGAAGGTTTTCCAAGAATGTTTGCGTAAAATCACTATTCATCCGATTTCGTTCGGAGCTATGGTTTTAGATTCTGAGAAACGCGTAATGTTAGAATACGATGAAAGTAGGAAATATACAATAATAATTCCGTTATGGCAAACGAAGTTTTCGCCTGCGGACTTAAAAACCTAAGGGTTTGTGAAAGAGGTTTCCGAAAGGGAATTACAATGCGTATAGTCGTTTCGGATATTATACATATGAAATACGAGTATTATACTAGTATGTATATAAGTAAGGTATGAAGAATAGTACTACGTATAATACGATTATTATATGAGTATTAGACAAATAAAATATGTAAGTAATACGCGTAGAATGCAAGACGTATTAATAAAGTATGAGTTGAGGATTTTTATACAATCCAATTGACTTAAGTCAATATTAAGCCCAATAAATTAGATGAGAAAGCCCAAGTTAAAAGTCCAACATTTATTAAAGTCAAGCCCAATCAAAAAAATTAAACCATGGGTCAAACCGGTGGGTCATGGGATGGGTAAAACCCATGGGGCAACCCATGGGATGATCCAACAAGGAGTGGGCCGGCCACTTGGTGGCCAAGCCAAGTAATAAACTTTGTCACCAAGTATTTTACTTGGTGACAAAGTGGTAAATAAGTAAGGAGGTGGAGAATTGGACAATTTTGCCCCTCATTTTGTTTTCTATAAATAGAAAGCTAGGGTTGGATTTTTGTTGTTTTACAAAGCTTGTCCAACATATTTGAGAGAGAAAAAAGAGCTAGAAACTTATAGTTCTTCTACTTCCAAGCAAACCATTAGACGTTTATCAAGAACGTTAACTACTTCAAAGGTAAATTCTCATAAACCGTAATCTTCATCTTTTTTTCGATTTCTTTCTCATAGAAGAATCGTAGATGGGTGGAGCATGTTTATTGAGGAGAGATAAGGATGCCTAGTAATGACCAAATCATTGATAGGTCATGACCAAATAGAAATCTTAAGTGGTTACGTGAGTTAAAACCATAAAAAGTCTTGAATGTGAACTTATTTTGAATGAATGTTTAAGAATCGATATAGCTAAGGAATGTGCCTAGTGCTTGGTTAGGATGTAGATATGAAATCCATGGAGTATTCCATATGATTTGGCTTAGAGAACATTAGTAACGAAGTTATGGCGGATTTTGCGGAAAAAGACGTTAACCGTCGAAAACGTATAAAGTCTGGATTAAAGGTCAAAAGTTGTCGTGTGACTTGAAAGCGTGGGTTTCTAATGGCAACACATGAGATAAGGTAGTTAAGAGTTGTTGGCGAAAGAATCGTTGCATTCCGACTTAGAACGAAGAAAACGAGTATTGAACGGACGAAAACGTTAAACGAACGCTTAAAAATGAACTTAAAGATGAATTCTGAGTTAACGGATTAGAAAGGGTAAAATTCTTATACGAACACGTAACGGATGTAATTTGTGACTTGTAGGAATTTGAATGGGTCAATTCGGACGTAAAACGAACAAATTAGGAAGCCGGGAGTTTCGTTAAGAAACCAAACTATTTTGGCTAATCAGTGCATTGAGTTCTAAGGCCGCCGCACCGCCAAACCCTCGTGTTTTCTCGTCACATCGCATTGCGATTATATGGAGGAGAATATAAAAGGTCTGGAGACTCGCACCGCATCATGAGAGTTTGTACATGGACTCGCAGTCACATAGAAGTCCCGCAAACTTCTTCGAGAGTGATGCCATGCCGCCACTAGAATGCATAGGATTTTTTTAGTGCATACTTGGTAGTAGAAAAATGTTGACCAAGTTAGTTTTTGTTCCATTTTGAATAAAGACTTAAAGTAAGACATTGAAGGTACTTAATGTACATTATAAGACTTACCTTAACTCACTTATAAGGTGTTAATATAAGAAGATCTTGTAAGGTTTAATTGAAATTAAACGAAGAACACAAACACGTAATAAGTGAACCGTGAATGACGTTCAACGTTGTTAGTTAACCAATAATGATCGAATGTCGGCTAAGGACGTAAGAATGTTAATGAAACGTAACGAAGTATAGAAAGTTGAATCGACTTTATTAATGAAGTTAATTCAAATAAAACGTAGAAGAGAAAGAAGTTGGTTAGAACCGTAAAGCTAGTTGTTTGATAACTAATTACAGTGTGCTATGTGAATGTATCATGTAGATCCTGTAAAGACTGAGAATAGTTGAATTATAAATTCGAAGACGTTTGAAGGCAAGTCTTTCTTAACGCTTGTCTGACCTTCGTGTTAGCCAAGTTTTACGTGATGAATGTTATACAATGCATGAATGGTATTAAAGAAAGAGTCAATGCCTATTTTATCTCGGCTAGACTAATACTGAAGAGTTGATTGATTTGTTTACAAGTCTTTTGATATAGAACTGTTAACACTATCCTATGCCAATTATTTGGTACGGATGCAAAGGTAAGTTTGTCTATGTACAAACAAAAGTATTTTCATCTATTATTCAATGGGCACGTGAGGTTGCCAAATGTTGAACATAAATACGTTTAACGTAAGAGTGTTGATCAACAAACAGTACAATAGGCTGATCACCTAGAAGTTCTCATAAGTAAAGACGGGTGGATGGCCTTAGTGCCGGATATCCTTTTCAAGTATGAAAACAAAAACAGTATGTTCATGGTCTATTGACCGGTTCATCATTCCTAAGCTATTATATATACTCTGGAATTGTTGTAAGAGAAGTATTAGTCAAATGTTTCATAATGCTTCGTAGATAATTGTTCAGATATATAAATAAGGCATGTAATTGTTGATGTGATATTCATATGTTTCATTGTTAAGACTTACTGAGCTAGTTATGCTCATTCTTGCTTGAACAATATGTTTGCAGCTAAAGCTGAACAAACTGAGAGTTCTAAGAGAGATAAAGGCAAGGCTAAGATGGACAATTAATCGTCCTGTAATAGACTAGTATATTTGTATGTAATATACTTATGAACAACAACGAATGTATTAGGTTATGAACCTGCGAAAGGATTTATTACAGATGTAATACAAAGATAGTAATTACACTCATTTTGTTGTTATTTCAATAGAATGATTGTATGACATGTAGTATCGTGGAGCACCATCTGTCGGGTTGGAAGATACCCGGATTTGGGGGCGTCACAAAAGTTGTGTTGTAAATCCTGATATTATTTAAAGAGGGATAATGCTATATGTTAAGTACTAAATGTATTTTTTGGGAGAATGCATAATATGATTTGATGTTTTAAATGTATATGCTCATGATTAGTTGTAAAGTCCTTCAAGGAATATATGTACAAGGACTTAGTGACAGATCAAATTTGTTAGGTTTATCTAAGCTCTTAACGTGTATCATTTTGAAAATGAATGTATAGATAGAAAGATCAAAGCTGTTAGGTTGATCTTAAGATGTAATAGATAGGCTTCGAAGAATTTGTAGTGTATAAATCTAATCAACATTGCAGAAGTCAAGGCAGAAACGTAGAGCTTCAAAGATCGTAGTGTGCCTGCCATGAAGGGCCTCTTCGGAAATCGTAGAGTGGTCCCAACGTTTGCCGAGCCAACTCAGAGATCGTAGAGTGCTCTCGTAAACGTAGAGTTTATAACTCAAGAAAGCAAATATCGTAGTGTGCAAAGGTTTAAGAGAAATCGTAGTGCTCTCGACTGATAGCATCAGACCAGGCACCAAGGCGGCAAAGCACCACGATTTGAATCGTAGAGAACCACGATCTGAATCGTAGAGTACCACGATCTACATCGTGGAGTATCATCTGTTTTGTGTCAGAAAACGTCGAGCCTCATGATTTATGTGGCGACAGATTCCAACATAAGAGGAATGGATTCTAAACGCTGCAGTACTCACCAGTCCCAAAGTCATAAGAAATATCCTTAGTATGCAACAAAGAAGCGTATTGAAGAAGCTAAGGAAAGTACCATTGGTAAGGGGGAAAACACCTTTTCAGGTGTTAGGTGAGAAAGCAGTCTGTAGTGTCAGTGGGCCAGAATGCAGTTCAGAAGATGTGCAGAAATGTCTCCGCCAAAGAATAGAAAAGTCAAACGCATTTAATACTTCAACGGATGGATTCAACAGATAGTTTTCAAGATCACATATATGCAAATCAAGTAGATGAGAGAGAAGTAAGCAAGCATTGAACAAACAAAGTGAACAACTCTCAAATCTCAACTTTATGATCTAAGAAACACAAAATCTTGCTCAGCTACTCAGTTCTTTCGAATAAGTGCTTAAACAGCAAATGAGTAGCAACCATTAAGAACTCAACATCTACCAATCAACTGAAGAAGAGTACTAAGTCTGCTGGACTTGAAGAGTTCTAAGTGAACTGTAAGAGAGCCAAGTCTGCTGGACTTGAAGAGTTCAAGAATGAACTAAGAAGTTCCTAGACTGCTGGTCTAGAAGGAATCTGTGTGATTCAGAAGTTGTAAAAGACATCCTTAGTTGATTTCCTACTCGAGGAGTAGAAGAATGGACTAGGAGCTTTAAGTGCTCTAAACCACTTAAAAAAAACTGTGTCTTTTACTTTCATAAGATAACTGCTATATCTGCCATAACTGCTATAACTGCCTTACTATCATAATTCCACTACTTCGTAAAGGAGATTAAAAAAAACATTAATTTTGCTAAGTTTTAATCATCATCAATGAACAAGTTTAAAACGAAAAGGTTTTTTAAATATCTATTCAACCCCCCCCCCCTTCTAGATAACTATTGTGCCAACTAGGAACTAACAATTGGTATCAAAGAAGGTTCTATTAAACAGCTTACAAGCTTTAGTTGATCCAATGGCACACGTACTAAGCAAATCTAGGACTGGAGGAGGCAGCAAGCCACCAATGTGCAACAAGGATAAATTTGCAAACCGGAAAGTCAGGATGCAAGCATACATGGACTCAATAGATGAAGATCTATTTGAGACTGTTCAGAATGGGCCCTATGTTCCAACAAAGCTTGCACCAACCACTGACGATCCAAACAGAATACAAATCAAAGTTAAATAAGAGTGGACAGACAACGAGAAGAGAGCTGTCCAACTTGACAAAAAGGCCAAGAACATCTTGTTCCAATCCTTAGAAGACAATCTGTTCGAAAACGTTTTCAACAACCAAACTGCTAAGGAGGTTTGGGAAGCACTGCTAATCATGCACGAAGGAACTGAAGAAGTTAGAGAAAACAAACAATCACTCTTGACACAGTAGTATGAGATGTTTGCTCATGTTAAAGGAGAAAACGTAACTGCCACCTATGAGAGATTCAACGTTCTGCTCAACTCTTTACGAGGATATGGGAAGATCTATCCTAACAAAGATCTGATCATAAAGTTCATGAGAGCCCTACCGAGCAGGTGGGATGCCAAAAACACTACTATAAGAGAGTCAAAGAATCTTCACGAGATGATAGTTCAACAGCTATATGGCAATCTCCTGACATACGAACTGGAGCTGACTCAACGAGCTGAACCCTATCAGAAGGAAGAAGGAAGGATAAGGGTGTTGCTCTCAAGGCAACTGAAGGTGCATCAAAGGTCAACACTGAGATTGACTCTAATTATGATGAGGATGATGATGAAGAGCTTGCTATGCTGGTAAAAAGACTAAGAAGGTTCACGCGTCAAGGCAAAACCAGCAAGCCAAAGAAGGTCAGCAATTACAGCAGCCAGGAGCAAATGAATGATCTATGCTACAACTGCAAGAAGCCTGGCCACTTCATTGCCAACTGCAACAAACCTCTCAGAGAAGAACTAAAGAAGAAACCACATGCAAAGAAGGAATACAAAGGCAACAAAAGGCCTCAGAAGAGAGACAAAGGCCTGGTAGCTGGAGGATCATGGAGTGATTCAGACAATGACTCCAATCCTGACTCCAGAGATGATGAAGAACAACAAATGGCTAATCTGTGCCTAATGGCAAAACATGCAAAGGACAAACAAAATTTCAACATACATGATGTAAGCCTCGATGAGGTATTTGACTTCAACTCACCTGATGTAGACATAAATGATTTAAGAACTGCACTGCATGGCATAACCACTGATCTACATCAATACATGAAGTGGTTCAGAGTTTTGTCCAAGGATCATTCACTTCTTCAAGAGGAGAAGAAGAAAGTTCAAGAAGATCTTGAAACAACCCTTCTAAGTACTAACCTTCTCTCCAAGCTTGAGGCTGAGAATGAGATCTTAAAACAGACAAATAAATTCAATGCACAAAGAGAGTCTAATCTAACCTCTAAAATTGAGGAACTAGAAAAAACTATCTCTACATGGAACAAATCCTTATCATCCATGGACCCCCTGCTCTCTAGTCAGAGAAGTACATTCGACAGAACAGGCTTAGGCTTTGGGGAATCCATCTCAGAGCCATGTGTGGAAAAGATAAAGGAAACTAGCACTAGTAATGCCTCAAGTTTTAGTAGAAGCATTACCTTTGTGAAATCCTCATAGAAGGAAGAACTAGTTCAACCCTGTTCTACTATTTCCATTCATACTCAAAGGAGTAATGGATCTCTCGTCTTGGCTTTGGGCTTTATAAAAGAGAAGAAGAGTAACCTAACCTCTACTCACCAACCTCGAAGAATCGTAGAAGTCAAGCAAGACCAACTCTACTGAATCAACCAGGAAAATACTGAGAGAAGTAAGGCACACTCATCACTATTTATGAAATCCAAGGACACGTGGAAGAATGAGAATCAGTTCAACAGAAGGACAACTAAAGAACCGCACAAGTCCAAATGGAGGTTGAATCATCATACACACACAGGCATGCATCATACTAGATGCTTTATATGCAATAAATATGGTCACAAGGCTGCCAAGTGTTATTATAATTCCATGCATGTGAGACCCAAGATTAAACAGATTTGGGTCCCCAAAGGCACTAACAAAGAAGGGACCCAAGAAAATATGGGTACCAAAATTAAGGTTCAATGTTTTGATAGGAAAAGAGCTCCATGATCACAACATGGTATCTGGACAGTGGATGCTCAAGGCACATGACAGGGAACAAAACCCTTCTATCTAACTATATAGAAAATGAGGGTCCCTCAGTCATCTTTGGAGACAACGGCTCGGGCAAGACAAGAGGATACGGCTCTGCTGGCAATGGTGCAGTATCTTTCAGCAAAGTAGCATATGTGGAAGGTCTCTAACACAACCTTCTAAGCAACAGCCAACTCTGCGACAAGGGTCATCAAGTAACATTCCTTAACAACCAATGTCAAGTCAGAGATTTGAAGACATCTGCTGTAAAGCTAACCGGGACAAGAGAAGGAAATGTCTGCACAGTGAATCTTGGTCAACTAAGCTCAGACGAGACAATATGTTTTCTGGCAAAACCATCTGAAGAAATGAGCTGGCTATGGCATAGACGGTTGTCCCACTTAAACTTCAAAAGCATGTCCAAACTAGCATCAAACGATCTCGTTGCTGGCCTACCTAAGTTCAACTTCGTAAAAGAAAGGCTGTGCAATGCGTGTCAACTTGGAAAGCAAACTAGAAGCTCATTTAAGAGCAAAACTGCCAACTGTATCGATAAGCCCCTGCAGTTGCTCCACATGGATCTATTTGGGCCAATTCCAATAACTAGTCTTGGAGGAAAAAGATACTCTCTAGTTATAGTCGACAACTACACCAGATTCACATGGGTATTCTTCCTAACTTCAAAAGATGAAACGAGCTCCCAATTAATCAAGATATTCAAACTGGTGATGAACAAAAAAGGAGAGAAAATCAAGGCCATAAGGAGTGATCATGGAAGATAATTTGACTTCTCAGAAATGGACCAGTTTTGCACAAACAATGGCATCAGTCATAACTTCTCAGCTCCACGAACTCCTCAATAAAATGGAGTAGCTGAAAGAAAGAACAGAACCTTGATAGAGGCTGGAAGAACTCTACTAGCAGAAGCTCATCTGCCTGAATACTTCTGGGCAGAAGTTGTTAACACTACATGCAACACGCAGAACAGATCACTAATACACTCTACGATCAAGAAGATGCCCTACGAACTGTGGAAAGGAAGAAAGCCAAGTGTCAGCTACTTTCATGCTTAGTACCGTGCATGCTACATTCTCAACAATGGAAAGCGAAGACTGACAAAATTTCAAAAGTCGGATGAAGGAATCTTTCGGGATATGCCACGACAAAGAAGACGATGAGTATTCAATAAGAAGACACTGAGTGTTGAAGTTTCGATTCACATCATCTTTGATGAAACCGACTTAGACAACATAGTGCTTCAAGACACTATGACCGATAGTGCAGACACTACAAACGAAGTCATCGAGCTCAACACTACTATTGTAGTGCCCGATAGTGAAATCGTTGAGCAAGAAAATGAGATCATAGAGAGGTCTATAAAAGACAATGAACCTCTACACCAAGAAGAAGAAATAGATCTTGAAGACTTAAGACAAGAAGGCATTAGGACGGATGTCCCAACCGGAAATAGATGGGCCAGAGATCACACTCAAGATCTAATCATTGGAGATCTGAGTGCTAGAGTCAAAACAAGAGCTGCCACCCTAAATGAATGCTTTTATCTAAGATTCCTGTCACAAATAGAACCAAAGAAGATAGAGGATGCTATGGAAGACTCCAGTTGGGTAGAAGCCATGCAGGAAGAACTCAACCACTTTGAACGAAGAAAAGTATGGAGATTAGTACCAAGACCAAAGAGTCATCCTGCCATTGGAACCAAGTGGGTCTTCAGAAACAAAATGGATGAAGATGGAGTTATAACCAGGAACAAGGCAAGATTAGTGGCAAAGGGCTACTCTCAAGAAGAAGGCATTGACTATGATGAGAAATTTGCACCTGTTGCCAGACTAGATGCCATCAAAATCTTCCTTGCCTTTGCTGCTCACATGAAGTTCAAAGTCTTTCAGATGGATGTCAAAAGTGCATTCCTAAATGGAGAACTCTAAGTAGAAGTCTATGAAGAGCAACCTCCAGGTTTCATCAATCCATCTCTTTCCAATTATGTTTATAGATTAGACAAAGCCTTATATGGTCTTAAACAAGCACCTAGAGCATGGTACGAAACACTAACTAACTTCTTGATTGAAAATGGGTTCACTAGAGGTAGAGTAGATACCACATTATTTCTTAGAAAGCATAAAGACAAAGTCTTATTAGTTCAAATATATGTGGATGATATTATTTTTGGTTCTACTAACAAAAAGTTATGCAAGAGATTCTTCATGCTAATGTAGAGCAAGTTTGAAATGAGCATAATGGGTGAGCTAAATTTCTTCCTTGGACTGCAAGTAAAGTAGACTAATGAAGGAATCTTCATAAACCAAGCCAAGTACATCAAAGACATACTCAAGAGTATGGCATGGAATCAGCCTCTCCCATGAAAACCCCAATTGCTCCTGCAACCAAACTTGACAAAGATGAAAAAGGTAAAAGTATTAATATAACTCAATACAGAGGTATGATAGGCTCTCTTATATCTAACTGCCAGTAGACCAGACATAATGTTTGTAACATGCATATGTGCTAGATTTCAAGCTAACCCTAAAGAATCTCACTTATCTGCTGTAAAGAGGATTTTCAGGTATCTCAAGGGTACACCTTACTTGGGGCTTTAGTACCCCAAGGAATCCTCATTTGAACTAACATGATATATAGAAGCTAATTTTGCAGGCTGAAAAATAGATAGAAAGAGTACCAGTGGCACCTGTCAATTGTTAGGAAACAGACTTGTGTCCTGGTTTAGCAAAAAGAAAAACTCAGTGTCTACTTCAACTGCAGAAGC
Organism: Panax quinquefolius; assembly: GCA_020205615.1. NCBI lineage: Eukaryota > Viridiplantae > Streptophyta > Magnoliopsida > Apiales > Araliaceae > Panax > Panax quinquefolius. Next base: position 62,111,462 of record CM035171.1, on the reverse strand, counting down.
TAAATACATTGTTGCTGGCAACTGCTGTACTCAGATCCTATGGATGAAAAATTAGCTAGTTGATTATGGGTTTGATTTTAAATCCATTCCCATTCACTGTGATAACACAAGTGCCATAGCAATAACTCATAATCATGTTATGCATTCTAGGACTAAGCATATAGAAATAATGTATCACTTCATTAGGGATCATGTGCAAAATGGAACTATATCTTTACAATATATTCCTACTGAAAATCAACTTGCTGATGTTTTTACAAAACCTCTAGCCAAATCCAGATTCAATAAGTTAATAAGTGAGCTAGGCATGCTAAATCTACAACCATAAAATACGTGCTCTAGATTGTGCTAACCATAATAGATACAAAGGCTAAACTCAAAATCGTAGACATGATCAAGGGAAGTCCACGATCGTAGAGCTGAAGAGACAAAACTACCTCAACGATCGTAGCAAAGACTCAACCATCGTAGTGATGACTCAACAATGATAAAAGCTTCATAACAAAGAAATCTCTCTGATAAGAGTCTCAGGAATAAATCTAACCCTTGACTCACTCCAAGAGGTTGGCCCTTCCTGAGCTATCTTAAAAGAATGCTATGTCAAAAACTCATCACAATGATCCGGTCAGACTCGACGATCGTAGCTCGTATTAACAATGATTCTTTGGACGGACTCAACGATCGTAGCTTTCGGACATACGAACGAATGCTGGATGAGACTCAACGATCGTAGCTCGCATACACAACGATTCTTTGAATGAGACTCGACGATCGTAGCTCAGACACAACGATTGTTGGACAGACTTAACGATCGTAGCTCAGACTCGACAAATGCAAAGCAGACTCAACGATCACAAAACTACCTCAACGATCGTAGTCCTCCCTAAGGACACATCAGCTCTGCGAGAGCCAAGAGCAAATCAGTACAATTATTATTAGTTAAACTCGTAGAGCCAAGCAAAATTCGACACCTGTCCCACTAACTAAAAAGAAGAGAGGGAAGTTATAAGTACAAATTGAAATCGTCTTTTTGAAATCAGAAGTTCAAAAGATTATGTCTCTCATCCTCTCTCAAAGCAGAAACCCTAAATCAGGAGAAAGCTCAGTCAAATCACACTTCTAGCAAGAAAATTATCTCCGGCTACAGACTCTGTTTTGACGAGTTTAAAACAACTGAACCCAAATTTCACAAAATTTTGGCTCTACTAAAGAAGGCGGGCCTCGAAGAAGCCTTGGGCACAAACACATTGATCTATCCCAAGCTAGTGAAAGAATTCTACAAGAATTATGTGTTTGAATACAACACCATCACTACAAGAGTAAAAGAAGTGGATTTCAGACTGAAGGGCGAAGACATCAACCTCGCCCTAGGTCTCAAAAATGAAGGGTATCCAGTCATAGATGGCGTAGACTTCCAAGAGGGACTCAAAAGAATGCATCACAAGAAACTCCCCTCTGTGAAAGGATACAAGAAGAAGGAGTTTCCACAAAGGTATGAATTTCTAGTTGATATTGTTGGGAAATGTATATGCTGGAAGAGCTCGGGTCATGATTCTGTGAATGAAGTACAAATTAAGCTCATGACTGCCATGTGTTATGGAATACAACTCAACTATGGAGCCTTATTGCTCGATTGGATTGGAAAGTGGATCATAAACTCAAAGAAGTCAAAAAGCCCTCAAAGATGCTCTACGGGCGATTCATAAGCATCATTCTACAGTCTGCTTTGGGTTACAAAATTGGGGACGAAGAAGGAGAAACTATCAACCCAAATAGATGAATGACCCAGCAACTATTTGAAAATTAGAAAAGGAACCCAGCTGAGTATGTTCGCACGATGACCAAGTCCAGTGGAAGAACTAGTGATCTGAAGGACTCAGGCCTTCTTGGAAATATGTCTGTTGTTAAGGAGATCGAAGAAGAAGAAGAAATGAACAAAGGAGAACCCTCTGTCCTTATCAGAAAAAGCAAGGGCAAGAGGAAGCTTAAGGCTAGAATGGTCGAACAACCCTAGGGATCCACGACTGATAAACCAGTAGAGTCCTCAGACATTGAGACTCTAAGGATCCTGAGAAAGAAGCAACAGCTGGATGAGGCTGAAGAAGATAGAGCCACCATATCTCAGATGCTGAAGAAGAATAAAATCAGCCACAAACCCAAAAATTCATCCATCTCATCGATAGTAGAGTCTCTACTAATCGTAGAGACTAGACCTGTGACACCCCAAAATCCGGGTACTTGAAACTCGAACTCGGTGCTTCACGATACCATTTCTATAAGCTGAATAATACTAATAATAATAACAATAATATAAAATTCAAACTTAAATTACATATGCATCAAAGTTTACTCCAGTGCTGAGACCTTTAAACATTCATTACATCATAGATAATAAGTATCATTTTCTTAATAAACTATAACTATTACACAACATAATATAAATCTCATTCGAACAGCTTTCCTTTCCCCTTGTTCTTGCCTGAACCTTCTGGTTGATCATACTTAACTGAAAGCATTTAAATTTAAAGCAAGAATGAGCATTGGATTGCCCAGCAAGTAATAACAACAATATATATTAGTTGAAAGAATTAAATGTTTTTTTTGAAAGACACTTCGATAACGAATCAACAGTTGTGAAGTAAGCTGAACCAATAATAACAACATATCACTTCCATATCTAATCTTTGAAACTACGTATAGACTATAACTGGAGATCATTCGACAGACTATGAACATTGTTTTTTTTTCATTTTCACTAGGGTTTAGCAGAACTTCATCTGCAAACCGTCATAACTTACGGACACGAGGGTGATCTGCCCAATGTGCCCTGTATTGATCAATACTACATGCAAGAATGATATCATTGTTCACTCTATCCACCTTAGGTGCACAAAAGTTTCTCATATTCGAGATGTTCATACTTAGTCGGGAATCCGAACCAAAACAATCTGGTTGGATACAATAACGTTCTATCTTGTTCAACAATATTTTTATGACTAGTTGAATCAAATAGCTTAGACGGCTTTTAAGTCAACGTATACATACTTGAAATCGATAAGTATGTATCAACATATGATTAAATACAATGGTTATCCAAGTGGGGACACTTGTCTAACCCTATATACGAATTAAAGAACAGAATAAATATCTGAATTATACAATAATACAATGATTATATAATGTAAGAACTTGTAAGAATACAAAGATTGGATACATAATCAATAATAATAGAGTTAATAATCTGGCACAATAATATGATTCTGAAACTTTCTTTGCAAAGGTAGGATACTTGCACAATGTAAATAATAGATCAGATACTTGCTCAATAATAATTGGAGTAAGTTTAGGAAACTCAGCATAACATGATGTACTGTTGCATCGAAATAAAAGTAGTGCATAAGGTTTAGATATTTTCACGAGAAATGCCGCTTACAATAACGCAACTTAGTTCTATCTTTTATATCAAAACCTATCATTAATAAGATCATTCGATTCGATTAGAATAATATATCATATCACATAAGATCGCTAATTGCGATAAAGACATAACCTAATCGCATTGTCACATATGTTTAACAATTATTGATTCACTAACAAACACATATCTAGTCAGTTTATCTAAGTCCAGATCAATTTCTGAAATATTTCGGTGTACCAACGGCTTTAACGGGTAAATATCGAGTCTAAGACTCTATCGTGTAGTTCAATATTCATTTAGATATTTTAAATATCAGTCATATTATTTTTCATAGCCTTATAATAATTTATAAATAATTATTATACTTTATCATGAATTTTCAAATACTAAAATCATTATTAAATGATTTAAATATTAACTAATTCTATTATCATTAATATTTAATTAATATTAAACTATTAATGAAACCATCGCTTAAAATATTAAAATTATTTAATAACTCAAAATATTTTTAAAGTATTAATATTACCCTTAAATGATTTTTAAAACATTTAAAATTATTTTTAAATAATTACCATTAATATTAGAATATTAATTTATTATTTATCAAAATATAAAAAGTCATTTATTATAACTTAGAATCTTTTTAATTCATTTATTTCCTTTTTAAATGATTTTTGATTCAATAAAACCATTTTTAAACTATTTATTTAATATAATTATTAAATAAACGTAATATCGTTAATATTAAATTATTAATGAAATTTACCTTTAAATATCAAAAGTTATATTTTATAACTTAAAATATTTTTAAACTATTTATTTTCATTTAGAATGATTTTTAAAATATTAAAATCATTTTTAATTAATTTATTTAATATAATTACTAAATAAATCTAATATCATTAATATTTATTAATTAATGAAACTTATCTTAAAATATTAAAAGTTATGTTTTATAACTTAAAATATTAATAAATACCTTATTATTATTTAAAATGATTTTAATAAAATATAATCATTTTTAATTAATTTATTTAAAGCATTTATTAAATAATTTAAATATCAATAATATCCAAATAAATATTAATATTTATGAAAAATATGTGAAATTATTAAAAGTTAATTTTTATAACTTAAAATAATTTTTAAAACTGATTTTATAATTTTTAGGAATTTATTTCTATTTTTAATGTATTTTTCGAAATTTATAAAACAAAAATAATTATAACCGTCGCTAAAGGCTTTAGCGACAGTTTCTGTCGCAATAGGTGTTCTTGAGGCTCAAGAACACCGATAGTCAGTGCACAAGGGTACCTACTTTAACATTTTTTAATTCGTTATGTGTAATGTTTCTGGGCTAACTATAACTGTGATCTTGTAGTACTCATGTAACACTACAAGTGTAAATCAACATCTGGGTTAGATCATAACATATGAGCAAGATATAAATCTTTGAAATCACTGTCAGTCATGTTCATAGTGTCTAGATAAACTATCAGAGAACATGTTTCAATCCATTGTAGAGTCTAAACATAATTAATCAAACCGAGCTAAGCTATTGAAAAGTTGTTTGTGAATCGTTCTTCATTTTCCGGGTTACCCGAAATGAAGAACGATTAAATGCTATAATATATTGGGCTTCCACAACTTGTTGTACTTGCATGATATTTGTGATCTAAGGTTTCCAGATTGTAGCTAACATGTAGGTGAAGAGATCTATTACATAAATACACCATAACAACAAACAAATCTCTAGATCCATGCCGGTCAAACCATGCCAGAGATGGTGGTCATACGTTTTCTGGGTTACCCAGAAAACAGAAACGTGATCGAGTTACTTGGTTTGACCGTCTATCAAATACATCCTGTTAGTCATCTAGGTTATATAAAAGCTATAATATGTAGTACATATACCATACTATAACATTTTAACAACAACAGAAACAAATCGACAAACACACGAAATAATTTATATTCCAAAAATATTAAATATTTCTGAAATATACTCAAAATAATTAAAAACTATTATTTTAGACTTTAAAATAATTTTTAATAATTTATTAAGTATTTTTAATAATTAAAAACCATTTTTTTCTATTTATTTAATTAAAATATTAATTTTCAGAAAATAATTAATTAAAAAGGGGCCTTATAGCGACAGACCCGTCGCTATAGGTGTTCTTGACCTGCCCAGAATGTTCATAGTCAGTGTTCGAGGTTAGTACTTTGACCAGTCTTTGATTCATGGTTATAAGGTTTCTGGGAGAGGTATTAAGTTAATGTTGTAGTACTTATGTAGTACTACAACCATAAACAAGTTTCATGACCAAAAGCTAACACAACAGAGAGATTAATGCTGCAGAAATCATTGTCAGAATCTGTTCTTCATTTATGGGTTTTCCAGAAATGAAGAACAGTCCGAGCTAGCCACTTGTGATCTTAATAACTTGCATCCAGAGCTTGCTTAATGTGATATTAAGGTTCCAGTGTATACTAGAGATGTCAGTGAACAAATTTATATCCACAGATCAGTCTAACAACAATACAAATGAACAATTAAGGCTGGTCAAACCTCGCCCCAAAAATCGGCTGATGAAGATCTGGGTTACCCAGAATCTTCATCTGGCGTGATGGTCAACGCCTGTTTGACCCACAATTTCTATGATTCTGTTCATGATCTATGAGTTCTACAAGCATGAGCATGAAGCCTAAATGTCATTATACAATTATATTACACAAACATGGTCAGATCGCTTCACAGAAGGAAGATCAGAGACCATAAAATTGTTGTCAGACGCTTCTGGAATTCTGGGCTGCCCAGAATTCATTTTTCAATGAACGGTCAACGATGTTTGACCAACAATATTTACGATCTAGACATGCTATGACCCTGTTTCCAGTTTTAGATCACAGTCCTCATGTCATAGAACAGATCCAAAGAATAAAACACACAAAACATCAAACACATAAAGATCTAGAGGCCCTGACATATAACTGTCAGCCCTTAAAATTAAAGTTCTTGGTCGGTTTTGAAAACTTAATTTGTGTGCCTCTAGATGTTATAGATTCATGATCTAACAACCCAGATCACTTATAGACACATTCTAACACAACTTTAAACAATAGATCATAACATCTAACATCAAATCATAAGATTTTTGAAATTAGGGTTTATACCTGTATTATGCTTTGATCTTGATTCTGACTTTCGGATCCTGATATTGGCTTGCTATGAACTGATCTTAGCTTGGTTTCTCACCCTCTCTCACTTCCCATTCTCGAATTTTAGAGAGAGAATGTCTTGGGAGAAAATGAAAAATAAAGTGAGCATGTCTCTCTCTCTAATCTTTATATTTGATATGATACAATGAAAGGAGCTGAGCTAGCTGCTGATTTGCAATGAATTATGTCACATGGGGTTGTTGGGGTGGTTGAGAACCAATATATGGCAAGATTGCATATTATCTCTCAATAATGCAATAAGGGCAAAATGGACATTTGCCTTTTTATTTTAATGGCAAACTTGTCAAATGCTCCTAACCCTTAGGGTTTAGGGTTTGGAAATCCTTAGGGTTTTAACCCTTTAGGTTTGCAATTTAGTTTATAATATTTCTGAATTTCGGTTTTCAAAATAAAAAATTAATATTTCTAAATTAGAATTAGAATTTTCTAATTATATTAAAATTTACTAATCATAATTCAATCTTGCTTATTAAGATTAATATATCCTAATTAAAATTGCTAATTAAGTAATTAGGATCAATATGGTCATTAGGGTTTACAACCCAGAATTAGGGTTTCTAAATAAAAAATAATTTTTCTAAATTAGAAATTAGGTTTCGTAATTAGATTAGGATTTTCTAATTACTTATATCTTTAAAATTAGGATTAATATTTCCTAATTAACATTAAAATTATTTAATTAACACTTAGGTTTTCCTTATTTATAAATTAGGCTTTCAAATCAATAAATTATGGTTTAGAATTTTGAAATTAGGGTTTGCTAAATAATTACGCTTTACCCTAATTAATATTATAATTAATAGCACTTGAGCATTATAATTATCCTTTAAGTTCCCATATTAGGATTTCAACTTCCGAATTAGGGTTCCCGGAACTGAAATTAGGATTTCCAAAACCGGTTTCTAGGGTTTCTTGTTAATCGTAAGAATTTTCTAACCGAATGTTGACGTTCTTAATATATACCTAGGGTTTGTTACAGATATCAATTATCTGGTCAACCATTGACCCTTAACCACATATTGTACACATACATAACCCTATACACATAACATATTCACGTATTCCCTTAATCCTGAATAATTCACCTAAATCCTTCACAGAATTTTGAAATCCTCAAAATTCCATCTCAAAAATATCAAACGCATACACTTATTTTCTGTCTAGGTTCTAATATTGAACCTTAAATTAATTAATTAAAATTTTAAAAAATTTCTAAATTCTCGGGTTGTCACAAAATTGACTTGGTGACCTAAAAATTGAGCCAATCAGCCTATCTCATCAGAAATCTAAGCAACATATATTGCATCAAGTGGATATAAAAGAATTAGAGAGAGAAAGTCTAGTGTTTTATTTATTTTGCACTTAAGCTCTCACCAACTCCTTCTCTCAACCAAACCTCCGAATATAGCAAGAATATCAGTCACATTATCAGCCTTAGAACACCCAAGAACATATTGGAGACCAAACATCAAAATCTAGAGCAAGAAGGTATAAACCCTAAAACCTAATTTGATCTTGTATGCTTAGATAATTTTTGTTTTTAAGTGTTTAGAATCTTTCTAATGGATGTTTTATGAAGATCTATCATGATCTATCATGAATCCATAGCATCAAAATGGGTAAAAACTATGTTTTTCAAAAACTATTCTTGAGCAATTATAGTGGTCTGACAAGAAATGTCAGTCCCTCTAGATCTTTATGTGTTTATGATATATAATGTTTTAAAGTTGTAATTTGTAGCCTGGTATGTGGTCTTTAATCTGCAAGTGGAATCAGGGTCATTTGATGTCTAGATCATGTGTTATTAACGGTCAAAACCCGTTGACCGATGTTAACCGAGTTTCTATGAAACACCCCGGGTCAAATCCCGAGTCCGGAATAAATATCGGGTCAAATCCCAAGTCCGAATCGAATCAAATTCATCAAAATAAGGCCTCAAACTACTGGCCCAATAGTATCTTCTTGGGTCATCTTAGCCCACCACAGACTCCCAAAAGGTCATGACTTGAAGGTACTATTGGTAGTAACTTATTTCCTTATATGAACACAAGTTTTCCCCCTATCTTTCGATGTGGGACTAGGGTGTTACAAACTCCCCCACTTAAATTTCTGACGTCCCCGTCAGAACCGATCACACACACAGGCCCAAAGATCTTTGTCTCTCTAGCCATTGTGGGATAATACCGACTGGCTCCGTGTCCCCACGTCCGGACCTCCATCTCTCCATTATGGGATAATACCACCAGCCTTCGTGTCCCCACCTCCGGTAACCCGATCGGATGACCCGACCCAAGCTTTCGAGAGTCGGCTCTGATACCATATGAAATAACCCGGGTCAAATTTCGAGTCCGGAATAAATCTCGGGTTAAATCCCAAGTCCGAATCGAATCAAATCCATCAAAATAAGGCCTCAAACTACTGGTCCAATAGTATCTTCTTGGGTCATCTTAGCCCACCACAGGCTCCCAAAAGGTCATGACTTGAAGGTACTATTGGGAGTAAATTATTTCTTTATATGCACACAAGTTTTCCCCCTATCTTTCGATGTGGGACTGGGGTGTTACATGAAATCTGGGTAACCCAGAAATACATGATCAACGTCTGATAATGATTTCAAGCTTCTAGATCTGTCAGGATTTTTGTTTTATGATTTAGTTGTTGTAACCAGTTTGTAGCTTGTTAGTTGGACTCTAGATCCATGCTAGTAGATCTCTTAAACAACACATAAGATGGTTGTAATAAATTATCAAACTAGACCATTTGATCACGGATAACCTTTCTAGAAAACCCAGAAACGGTATGAACAAATATTCTAACAGGGTTTGACCGGATTGGATCTGGCGTATATGATGTTGTTGGACTGCTTAAATGGTATATAAATGTTCCCTGACATTAGTACTTTAGTTTGAAACTTAATAACATAAATACATTAACCAGAACCGGAAGGAAATTGAATTGCAAAGTGAGCAGTCGAAACTGTCTGTGTTTCTGGGTAACCTAGATAGCCTAGAAAACTTCTAACAGCCACTTTGAAGCTCTGTATTGTGATGTTATGTTATTTTTTGGCTAGGATGATGTGATAACCCGAGATTTCAAATAATTAAAATTTTACGAATAATTTTTTATTTTTATTTTAATATTAACATTGATTATCAATTTTGCGACAAGTATCTGTGATACGAGTCTCGAGATGGTCAATTTGTATATTGACTAATAAAATTAGAGTAGAGTTGTGCTTAATAGCTTTAGAAACCCTAACCCTATGTCCGGATAGGGATTCGCTAGAAATTATAATTTAAATAATTATATTAAAGAGTATGTGTTTGTACTGTATAGAGATATTGATCGATGATTGATCGGATAAGGTTTAAAATTAATAAACCATAATAAGAGATTAAAAACCCTAATCTCAAGATTAGAAACCCTAACGTACCGTTAGAAACCCTAATCGAAAGTCGGGAAACTCTAATTTTATATTCGGGAATCCTAAAACCCTAATTAGAAAACCCTAATCCTAATTAGTAAGCTTAATGTGTTTATTAAACTTTAATATGATTAAAAATCCTAATTATATTTTAGTTATCTTAATTTCTATTTTACAAACCCTAATTGTAATTTAGAAATTTTTATTTTTCTAATTAAAACCCTAATTTCATATTCGGGATTTTTAAACTCTAATTAGGCAACCCTAATCATAATTGGAAGGCCTAATATAATTATTAAACACTAATGTGATTAGGAAAACCTAATTTAATTAGGAAACCCTAATTTTAGTTTTAAACTTTTTATTTTCTATTTTTAAACCCTAATTAGAAAATTCTAGAATTGGATGTTGTAAAACCTAAGGGTTAGAACCTTAGGGTTAAACCCTAAGGGTTTGAGCAATTGACCATCATGCCATTAAAATTACAAGAACAATGACCAAAATGCCCTTTATGGGATTTTTATTAGATTACTGGTAAAAATTGCAAAACCTTTAGTTGTTGACCAACTCTCTTGACTTTGTCACACAAGAATCTCAGAATATCAGCTCTATTTGCCAGCCATGTCGTCAATATACATTGTATCTATGTATTATAAAAGAATTAGAGAGAGAAAGCCCATTTTCTAGCCATTTTCTCTTAAAGCTCTCACCAACACTCTCTCACTCAAGACTCCAAAATTTCTAAGGTAGATCAGTCATATAATCAGTTACTAGAACACCCAAAAACAGATTGGAGAGCATAGATCAAGAATCGAAATAAAGAGGTATAAAACCTAAAACCTAATTTGATCTTGTATGCTAAGAAAGTTTTTGTGTTTAAGTGTTTTATCTTGTGTTAAAAGATGTTTTTAGTTGATCTATGTTGATCCGTCATGGATCCATAACATCAAAGTGCTTTAAAATTGAGTTTTTCAAAATCTGTTCTTGAGCTTAAAATGTGGTCTGACAACCAAATGTCAGTGGCCACAAATCCTTGCTCATTTGTGTTTTTTTGTTGTTTTATGTTACGGCTCAGTAGTCTGGTATGAGGTAGTTACGCTTCAAGTGGAATCAAGGTCATTTGATGTCTAGATCATTAGTTATTAACGGTCAAACACCGTTGGCCAAACCGAAGCTTCGACCTTGAAATCTGGGTAACCGGAAAGTAAAAATATTCGATACATGAGTTTTAAAGGTCCGAATCTGACAGATATGATATTGTTTTAATAAGGTGTTGTAATCCATTTGTATCGTGTTGTTTTTACTCTAGATCCATGGCCTTATAACGCTTAGATAAGCAACAAATAGATCATATCAAGTGGTCAAAGTAGGCCACTCGTACTGCTTTTACAATTCTGGAATTTCCAGAAAACGATATGGACAAAGATTCTGATAGGGTTTGACCGAGCTGAATCGTGCACCTGTGATGTATTCTGACTCCTATGTTGTTGTATTTATGTTCTATTACATGCGTACTGTAGATTTGAACCATAATAACACATGAATCATGATCGAAACATTAAATTATTTGGGCTGGAAAGTAGGCACTCGAACTGCTGGGTTTCTGGGAATACCCAGAAACCGTCTGACATGTAATTTGAAAGCACAGATCGTCTTTATGTGTTGTGGTATGACCATGCTATGCATTTTAACTTGTAGTGCTACATAAACACTACAAGATCCAAGTCTTATATTGAACAGAGCCTGCAATAACAAAAACTTAAAGCTGGTCAAACGTGGTATGTTGGTAACCGGCCTGTCAGTGTTCTTGAGGCTCAAGAACACCAACAACGACTGTTACTGTCGCTAAAGGGCTATAGCGACGGTTTTATTTATTTTCTTTTCTGAATATTCCGGAAATTAATTAAAAATAGAAATTAAATTATACAAATTACAAAAATGGTTTTAAAAATTATTTTAAAGTCTGAAAAATAACTTATAATTATTTGGGATATTTTTCATTAATATTTATAATTATTTGAATATTAATGGTATTTAATTTATTTAATTAGTATATTAAATAAATTAGAGAAAAATAATTTTAATTATATAAAAATCATTTTAAATAAGAATAAAGTATTTAAAAATATTTTGAGTTATAAAATGTAATTTTTAATATTTTTAGAGAATTTTGATTAATAAATTAATATTAATGATATTAGATTTATTTAATTATTAAATTAAATAAATAAGTTAAAAATGATTTTATTGATTTAAAATCATTTTAAATAAGAATAAAGTGTTAGAAAATATTTTAAATTATAAAATATATTTTTCAATATTTTTGGTGAATTCTCATTAATAAATTAATATTAATGATATTAGATGTATTTAATTATTATATTAAATAAATGAATTAAAAATGATTTTATTAATTTAAAATGAGAAAAATGAATTAAAAATATTTTAAGTGATAATTAATTATTTTAATATTTGGATGATAATTTCATTAATATTTAAATATTAATGGTAATGATTTAAAAATGATTTTAATTACTTTACAAATCATTTAAGTAGAATATTGATGATTTAAAGACATTTCAAGTTATTAACAATAGCTTTAATATTTTGACAAGTATGTTGTTAATATTTTTATATTATTAAATATTAATAATGATAAGATTATTTGATAATTAAATCATTTAAAAATGATTCCGATGTTTGAAAAATTATTATAAATTATAATAATTGCTTATAAATTATTAGAAGCTTCCGAAAAATATTATAAACGATATTTGAATTATCTAAATTAATATTGAAGTTTAGAAACAAATTGACAATCGATGTGTTAATTGTCGGATAGGGTGACCAGAACACCGAGAATGGACCGAAGTCCAACTAGACCGAAATAGTTAGACTTGATAAGTGTTTATATAGGTTATAAACACTAATGTGGCTATGTGGTAATGTGTCTAGGAGAAGATTGACTGTGAATTACAGTGTGGTGTGTTATGAAATATTGTGCTGATTGTGAGACCGATATTATTGGTTATAGGTCTTTCAAACGCAGATAAGTTTATTGTGTAGCTGTAATCAACGCGGAAGGCAAGTTTTCTAACTCAACCTTGAGTTAATATTGTTCAATTATTATGGTGGTTAATTATTGCTAATTATACCACATCTAGGGATTTATTGTTGATTATTCGCAGTTAGTGCATGTTTAATAATTCAAATTGAATTATTGATTCTGAAAATATATTCGTAGAATAACTTTTGTTGGATATTTAAATTCGTAGAAGCTAATATTGACAGTATAGATAATTCCTGTTTATTGTCGAATTATGTTGAGAAATGTCTTAGCCAATTATTCTGGACTGGACGAATATTTGTTAAAACTTGATAGGTTCGAGAAGAGAATTCAATTATTATTGACAGATCGATGCCAATTATTTCGGCTAAATCAAGAAGTAACTAGAATTTGAAATCATAGTATTTCGTTGTTAAATCAAAATCTTGATTCTGAGACTGAGAAGAACAACCTTTTATATAAAGGGAACATTTTAGGTCGATATATCTACCATCATGCATTTATTAAGTATTATGCATAATATAGGGTATAATAAAGTTGATCACTTGTTATACTTGCAGAGGGGTATGATTTAATCTTTATGGTTATCTGATATTCCTGCGTATGTATCAAAGTAAATCTTTGATAGATACCCGAGAAAGTAGAAGTTCTAGATCCAATGAATCGCTCAACTTAAATCTGGAAAACATTCCACTTTGTTATTGCGTAGAATTGATTCTTGTTTATTCAATAGAATATCGTAGAAACTTTGAAAGCGTTGTACTATTTCATTATCAGATTATTGCATTGCCTAGAATACGAGAAGACTAGTTATTGATTAACGATTTGTTCAGCTATTTCAAAGTTCCCCGAACTTTGGTGTCATTCTATCAAAATAGATAGTCTATTATTCTTATGCTTATACATTCATTCTATATCTTAACTTGCGGGGAAAATTTGTTGCTCACCCTTGCTAAATAAAACTTTTCAGCTAGGGACGAAGTTGCAGAAGGTGCTGTGAAGAATAGAGGCAAAATGCTGGAGTAGTTATAATAAACTTATTATTATGTTATGTTATCTAAGGGGTATGTTTGTAATGTTAAGGTTAGCGGACCTAGGACTAATGTATTAACTGTGACAACCCGAGAATTTTGAATATTTTTAAAAATTTTATTAAATGATTTTAGGTTCAAAATTAGAACCTAGACAGAAAATTAGTGTATACGATTGATATTTTTAAGAAGGAATTTTGAGGATTTCAAAATTCTGTGAAGGATTTAGGTGAATTATTCAAGAATAAGTGTATACGTGTTTATGTTCTGTGTATATGTGTACAGTATGTGGTTAAGGGTCAAGGGTTGACCAGATAAACGATATCTGTAACAAACCCTACGTATATATTATGAACGTCAACGTTCAGTTAGAATACCCTAGAGAATTATAAGAAACCCTAGAAACCAGTTCTAGAAACATTAACTTCATTTCTGGGAATTCAAAACCCTAATTCGATGTATGAAACCCTAATCTGGGAACTTAAATGATTATTATATTGCTTAAGTGCTATTAATTAAAATATTAATTAGGTTAAAGCTTAATTAATTAGCAAACCCTAATTTCAAATTTAGAAAACTCTAATTTTGGGATTTGAAACCCTAATTTTATAATTAGGAAAAACCTAAGTGTTAATTTAATAATTTTTATGTTAATTAGGAAACATTAATCATAATTTTCAAGTTATGATTAATTAGAAAACCCTAATCTAATTAGGAAATCTAATTTCTAAATTAGAAAATTATTTTCTATTAGAAACCTTAATTTTAGGGTTATAAACCCTAATGACCATTTTTGACCCTAATTGCTTAATTAGGAAATACTAATCCTAATTAGCAAGATTTAAGTTATGATTGAGAAATTTTAATATAATTAGAAAATTCTAATTATAATTTAGAAATATAAATTTTCAATTTTTAAAACCTAAATTGGAAATTTTAGAAAATCAAATTGCTTAACCCTAAGGGTTCCAAACCCTAAACCCTAAAGGGTTCAAACCCTAAACCCAAGCCCAAAATCCTAAACCCTAAGGGTTTGGCCAATTGATAAGTTTGCCATTTAATTAAAAATCAAAATGACTATAATGCCCTTTTTGAATTTTTTTAAGGCAACTTGTAAATCTTACTAAATGAGGAGTTGGTGACCAACTCATTTGACCTTGGTGACTTAAAAATGTCAAGCAAACCATTCAATGAATCAGCCCTATGCATTTATATCATACCATATATATGGATTTAGTGAGAAAAAGCTCACTTTATTTCTTTCATTTTTACCAACCTCCTTCTCTCTCTTAAAATCCAAATTCTAGAGTGAGAAAGAGTGAAATATTGAGCCATGGTCAGTGTATAACTTTCCATAAACAGATCCCAAGAGTCAGAATCAAGAATCAAAGTCTCAAGAGGTATAACCCTAAAAATTTTGAAAATCAGTGATCTTATGTTGTTTAATGTTAGTTGTTGTTTAAAGATGTATTAGAAGGTGTTTATAAGTGATCTGGGTTGTTGGATCATGGATCCATAACATCTAGAGGCACAAAAATCAAGTTTTTAAAATTGGTCAAGAACCCTAATTTTGTTGTCTGACAAGCCAATGTCAGTGCCTCTAGATCCGTGTGTGTTAGATGTTTTCTGTGATTTATGTTATGGATCTGTTGTATGCCATGTGGTATTTATTCTGCAACTTGAATCATAGTTAGATCAGGTATAGATTTCAAGATATAAGCAGTCAAAGGTCGTTGACCGACCATGACTGAATAAATCTGGGTAACCCAGATTACCCAGCGAAGTCTGACAACCATTTTTTGGGCTTCAGATCTTGCCCTTGTTTGTGTTTTAGTCCGTGTAAGTGATTTAATCTTGTAGCCTGACATGCTTTCTACACATATCTGCTTTTATATTAATCATAGAATGAACACAATGTAAATTAATCGTGGTCAAACTAGGTTGACCGATCTGCCCGGATGAAGATTCTAGGTAACCCAAAATCTTCAAGAACAAGATCCTGACAGGACGTTTGACCTGACTTGATCTCTCTGTTGTGATGTTTTTAGGTTGATGTAATGTAATAGAACTGTACCCTGTCATGTGGTCTACAATATGGAACCATGATATTACACAAATCAAACCCAGAATGAACGATATGAAGATCTAAAGTGGCATATCCGAATTGTTCTGCATTTCTGGGTAACCCAGAAATAAAGAATAGCTCCTAACAAGCTCTTTGAAGGCTAATAACTCTCTGGTATGTTGTTGTATGGCCATGAAATTAGTTGTAGGTTGTAGTATTACATCCGTACTACTATACTAACTTAATAAGCGACCCAAACACCAGCAAGAACACTGCTTAAATGATGGTCAAACGACCCACCTTGTTAACTGACATGAAGGCTCAAGAACACCTCAAGAACACCATTAGCGACGGATTCGTCACCTAAGGCCCCTATAGCGACACATAATTTTGGAAGTTAATTATTATTTTCCGAAAATGATTATTTTAATTAAATAAATAGAAAAAAATGGTTTTTAATTATTAAAAATACTTAATAAATTATGAAAAATTATTTTAAAGTCTGAAAAATAGTTTTTAATTATTTAAAGTATATTTCATAAATATTTAATATTTTGGAATATAAATGGTATTTAATTTATTTAATTATAATATTAAATAAATTATTTAAAAATAATTTTAATACATGAAAAATCGTGAAAAATAATATAATGGTATAAGAAAATATTTTAAGTTATTTTAGTGAATTTTAATATTTTGTGATGAATTTCATTAATTAATCAATATTAATGATAGTTAACTTATTTAATAATTATATTAAATAAATTATGGGAAAATAGAATAAATGATTTATAAATCATATAAAAATGATTTAGGTGTTATAAAACTATTTGAAGTTATAAAATATAACTTTTGATATTTTGCCATGAAAATATTAATATTTTAATATTAAAAGCTATTATCGGATAATGGATTAAATTGTTTAAAAATCATATAAAGGTGATTTTAAAGTATTAAAAATACTTTATGATATTATAAATATATTATAATAATATGACATATATTTCATTAATATTTGATAATAAATAAATATTAATGATAAAAGAATTATGTGGTATTTAATTCATTTAAATACGAGTTTAATAATTGAAAAATTATAATAATTGGTAATAATTATTTAAAAATTATTACGAGCTTACGAAAAATATTTTGACTGTTATTAAAATTATTTAAGTGAATTGTTAGGTGTTAAGTCAGAGTTTAATTGAACTTAGACTCGATAAAAGTCCAACTAGACCGTCGGGACGTTAGAACTTTTTCGAACTCAAGTCAGACTGAAATAGTTTTACCTGATACTGAGTCTTTTGTGTGTTATAGACAGATAGGGTTATGTGTTATGTGTTATGTGTTTAGGTTATTCTATGTATATCTATAAATATAATAATATTATATTGTGATGATAATATTCTAATATTGGATATCTATATTACTAATATTAGGTCTTCGGATAAAGCGTTATAAATCAGCGTAAAGATATCAAATGATTCGATCAAGTTTATTTTTACTTAACTCTACTAAGAGTTGTTTCATTTTGGATAAGCTTATGGTTAATCATTGCTGGTTGCCATGAATTGTACTCTATACATATTGCATGTATAAGTCAGGTATGAAAGGCTGATCACCTTCATTACCAGTTGGTTCAGATATATTTGTTCATGTTCAATACGTGTTCAGTCAAAATTTTGTTCCTGCTAGTTCACAATTATATTGTTGAATTATAGCCAGCTTATTATTCAAACTCTTTCAATCATGATATATCGTTATATTATTGAACTTAAACTTGTTGGGAAACTTTCATGCTCACCCTTGCTATATCATGTTAAAACATTGCAGATAAGGCGAATCCGTTTGGATACAGGAAAAGAATAATGCCAAATTCAGCTTGGGATAAAATGTTCAGCTAATTTGTAATAGTATAGTTTGATAATAATGTACTATGTTAGATAGTTTATGAATGGTGTATAAGTTAAGGTTACTCGACCTTGGGGAATTGTGTGTATTGTATTGTATAAATAATTTATGTTTATATCTTCCGCAAATAGTAATAGTTGTAAAGAATGATCGAATCAGATCCGCGGTGATTCAGGACCTCGGATCTGGGGCCCTCACATTAAAAATCTCTGCTAATGAATTATATATATTACTATTTCTATATGAATGGGTAGTTAGATGTTATTATATTGTGGATCGTGAACACCAAACTCGGGGGTCAGGTAACCCAGATTTGGGGGTGTCACAGGTTGGTATCAAAGCTGTAGTAACCAAGGAGTCACAAGTTGGTAGCATAGCTGTAGGTTATAAACCTTAAGTGGGGTGGGGAAAACCCTAGGATTATAACCATAAGCGAAATCTAGAATACTCATTTAGAGTACTAAGTGAGTGTTGGTTAAAATCAATACGTGCAAAACACGCAAGTGTACGTGGTCAACAAGTAATATAGTAATGAATAAAGTATCGTTCCCACGAGGACAAATTATCAAGGATTTTAACTTCAAAATTATCAATTTTCTATTAATCCTAATTCTATTAAACTATTCAATTCAATGGTTTTAAAACTATAAAAACTAAATTAATAAATAAGTAAACTATCACAAAAACAACCGCTAATATCAAAATCCAAAATTTCAAACAATTAATGGAGAATTATGTAAGACCCCAACTTTTTATAAATGAAATTTAATTTCCTCTATTTATTATTTTGAAATAGTAAGGGTTGAATTGATTAATGTGGTTAGTTATGGGTAAAATGCACAAATATTTTTAAATAAGCAGGTGGTAATAAAATATTCATTGTTATCGGTGAATATTCGTTTGGTCGTGGAATATTCTTGCTGTCGGGGAATATTCGTACGACGGCGCAGTCTTTTGTGGGCCCCATAACGGAAAGCGATTGGATGAAGAAAACGGCAAGTATAAGTTTTTTATAAATAATGGCGTAGTTATTCATTAATTATCATTGTTGGAATACCCGTTGGTTAAAACACAAGAATATGTCTGGCGTTGACAACGCGATAGCTGCAGTATTGCACCAATTATTAATTCTTACATAAGAAGGCACTACTCAATAATTGTTACAATAATTACTGTTCAATATTTTATTTTATTGATTCAATAATTGCTACATAGATATTTTATATTACTGTTGTTTCAATAATTGTCACTACACAGTATTTTCCATTATCGAAGCAATAATTCATATTATCTGAATAATATTATTAGATAATATTATTGGCAATGTCTAGAAAGTTCTGTCTAAAGAGAGGTTTGGTCACCTAATTGCGCGCTAGCAAGGAGAAATCCTTATTGGAAAGCCCCCTCTTTCCTGGGAACTGTCTGGTTGTCAATATTGTGATTCTGTAATATTATTTGTGAATAATTAATTATTGATTTATATGATAAGGAAAATATTCATTTTATGTGGATATAGATGTAGAAAATTTTTTAAAGTGACAATTGTTGAAAATCGATATTTTATCTTTTCTGATAAAATAATATTTTGTTATATTATTATAATATAATAATGATGATATTTTTAACAATGAATGTGGGATATATGAGTATATGAGGAGGAAGAGTAATTTTGTTGCAAAAGTTGTTTAAAATATATTAAACATGTCTGTGGGCCCATTTCTTGACTGAAATTTGATTATAGCTTGTAAAATCGTCCGTTTGTGGATTTCGGTCAATTTCTGTTTGGAATTTTGAAAAACTTTATTCTGCAAAGTTGTAGATAATGGAATTTCCTATAGAAAGACATAAGGTTCGAATTTTTCTAACAAAAGGGCTATTTATTATGAATTATTGAAGTTCAGGATTAATTAATTATTATTATTTGGAGTTTTAAATAAATTAATTGAGAAAAACGTTTTTCTTATTTATTGTGGGTGGGTGGCTGATGTTGTGAGCTGGTGGTGTGCGTAGGAAAATTTAATATATATATATATATATATTAATACTTTATTAAATTTTCTGCTTTGGTGTTCTAAGCATTTTTCTATAAATAGGGTGCTTAGGTTAGAATTCAAAATCACACCAGAAACTGAAATCCTCTCTCTCTCTTTCTCTCTCTATATTATTGAGTGTATTCTTGTGAGTATTTTATTACTTTGAGTATTGCTACACGGTGCAAGTTCTTTCAGCACTATATCAAGTATTCCAGTCAGAAGTACTATCCTTTTGAGGTAAGGGATGTTATTTTCTTCATAACTGATATTATTTCTTCAATATCATTATGCCAAAACATTGGTTGGAACTTTTTATCAAATTTTGAACTTTTTCATGTCGGGGTTACTATTCGTGAGTTACTATTCATGAGTTAATATTCACGAGATACTATTCACGAGTACTATTAACGAAACATGATGATATTTTTTGTGAAATTTCTATCTTTTAGTGTCGGAGTTACTATTCACGTATACGGCACTATTAACGTATACGACACTATTCACGAATATTTACACTATTCACGGAAAAATTAAATTTTCTTTTCTATGTCCAAGATTATGCATTATGATTCCTATCTTTGATTGGATCTATGTTTTGGTCTTCATTCTTGAATTTTACTCCACTGTGAGACCCCAGATTTTATTAATAAAGATTTAAATTTGGTCGAAATAATTTTTTTAATATGTGGTGTGAATTTGAGATAATATTATAGTTGTGGGTAGTATTTATAAATTTTGCAAAGTATGCAAGTGGTTATATTATATTCGATTGGCTCTGGGGAATATTCGGTTTAGCAGGAATATTCAGATAACTACTCAATCATTGGTGGACCCTATTAATGTAATTATTATCATTTGATCGAGAAAACGACAAAAATATTTTATGAAATAACTACGGAAGTTTTACCGTTGATATTGTTGAACTACTTCAGTAGTAAAAGTACAAGAATACGTGTGGTTGCATAGAAATAATACCAGATTGATTATCGATGCTTATGTGAGAAGTCACCGGTTTGATTCCATTATCACGATTAATAATATGAATTATTATAATGATAATGACGCTTTTGTTTTATTCAGATTATTAACGTAATAAAATGTAAACATCTTTTATATAAAATAGAATACTTTATTAAAGTTATTCTATAAATGTAATATATTATATTTTATTACGCATATAGTGTTGCATAGTGTTTTGCATAAGTTTTGCATATAAGATTGCATAAGTGTTTGCATAGTAAAATGTTTTTATATAAATAGAATATATTATATTTTATTTAAAAGATTTTTCTTTAAATATGGACCGTCGATTAAAGTAAATCAACTGGACCGCTCATGGATTAGTTACTATGCATTCCATTTTCCTATAAATAAGCTCATTCCTTCATTATTTTCTTTTAATTCATCAAACTCTGTAGAGAGAAATTATAGAGAGAAACTATAGAGAGAAAATTATAGAAAGAAGAAGAGTATTCGCTACTTCACTACTTCTATATTCAGCTTCTTTACTAGAAGGGTGTTATTCTTTCTTCTTCGAAGAGAACTTCGTTATTCCATTCACTATTATTCTCGTTGAATAACTCGTAAAAGTGACATACCCTATACATAACCTCAGATATGCAGATATCCTATACTTGGTGAAATCCTTATGTTATTTCATTCTTATTTATTTCGTTGAATAACTCAGATAACGCCGGTTTACCCTATACTTGGTGACATTCTTCTATTATTCTCGTTGGAACATCCTCGTCTGCGTGTGTTTTACACCGGACTCGGTTCCGCTTTTATTATTCTCGCTGAACATCCTCGTCTGTGTGTTTTACACCGACCGGTTCCGCTTTTTATTATTCTCGCTGAATATCCTATCGTGTGTTTTACACCGGATCCGGTTCCATCTTTATTATTCTGTTGGAACATCCCGCTTAATTGTGAATTTCACCGACCGTTCCGTTATTATTATTATTATGTTGAATAACTCGCTCATGGCAAGCACCGCATGCACGGTGATTTCTTTTGTTATTCCATTCTTTATTATACCCAATTGGTTAAAACTTTGACTTCTATACTCCATGAAATTAGTAGAATATCCTCGATATTCATGTTTCATCCAAAGATCTTTTCATGGAAATATTCTTCCGATCATTCTTGAATTTTACTTCATTTAAACAAAGATCATGTCGACAATTTGGACGTTAATAATTCATGGATTAAATAATTCTTGAACTTGTTTTATTGAATTATTATGTCATTGTCATCATCCTCATGTTATATTATGTTATCTTCGCTTTACAAGCATAGATGAACTTAGTATGATTATGACTGTGGATCATTCTAAGATAATCACGACTTGATATAAATGATGTGACAAAGTCCTCAAGTGGTCTCAGAATGCAGTGATGGATAATTTTTGGTATGATTATGACCTGGGGTGATTCTAAGATAGTCATGCTTAACTATCGATAATTTGATGAAAATCCTCGACCGTGGTATGTGGATGATTAGATGTGGTGGTTTATTTATTGTCGAGTCTCAAATGATAAAAATTGATGAAAACCTTTAAAACCTAAAAGATAGTAGATTTTATTCTCTACTTGACTCTTTTAATGGATTGCTTATTCACCGCAGCTTAAACCGGTTGTCTATTGTATTTTATCGCTTAACATCGTTGAAGGCTAATGATAATTTATTCTCGCATTATCTTTAGTCATAATATTTCATCGGGCTAGTTGAGCTCACCCTTTCTTTCACCGTTTCTTCGTGAAATGAGAACATAGCCGGGACTTAGCCTGGGAACGTAAGTAATGGTCCGAGGATAAGATTAATAGTCCTCACTATTTCGTGAAATAGTGTGATAATAGTTGTAATGAGGACTCCTTTTCGAGTTTGTATAATATCTAGTAGACAATATTTGTATTCAAACTCATAGTTTATGTCGATTGTATACCACGCTTATATTAGTAAGTTGTATTTGAATTTATGTACCATGTAAGTGGCGACTCAAGATGGGTGACGATACCTAATTTTGGGGGCGCCACGGTTGGTATCGAGCTTAGGATATGATCCCCCGGCTAAGATGTGAGATAAGAACTAGGAGGGAGAGACGGAAATTCTTCGCTAGTATGACCTACCTAAGTTTATTTGGTATTTAATTGGCTCACGTAGTATAGGGATAATATGTGATATATTAATTAACCCTCAGGTTGTGGGCAAAGTTGTTTGGAAATGGCAAATGGCAAAAAAAATATTCACAATGGAGTGAATGTGACCGTTGTAGACACCTTTAATCACTAATCAAAGTTAATGCAAAGGTCGACGAGGAACAAATTAGAGATATCCACGTAGTGAATGAAGAACTAATTGTTGCACCCGAGCTAGTTGCAGAGGTAGCAGCTGAAAGTGAGGAAGAAGAGGAAGAAGAGGAAGAAGAGGAGAATTGGTTAGAAGAAATTTATGATCAAAACTTAGAATTACAAAATCGTGTTCGTGAGCTAGAAGAAGAACAGTTGAAGAACCACCAAGCAAACTACCGTGGAACAAAGGGATACAACAATTCAAAATTGGGTTACCCGATATGTGATGCTCGAACAAAATCACGCTTCAGGTGGTGTAAGATATTAAAGTTGGAATCGAGAATTTAAAAATCAAAGATCGCCTAAAAGAAGAAACAATCGAACGAAGGAGAATAGGCGATGCATGGGTAAAAGTCGCACAACGCGATGATAGTGTAGAAAAAGACGTCCGATCCAATAAAGCCAAAATAGATGAAATGGACTTTGCTTTTGACAAGAATTGGGAGAATTTAACATCGAATTCTTAATTACCTCGCATGCATAGCGGCCAACCCGAATTCGATATGGATCGAGAATAATGATTCAAATAATGGATCAGAATGTGAAGAAGCACTTAAGGGTGGAATGTACCCTATAGTAAAGTCAACTCTTGTAATTTAAGCGAGAGCGTTTGTCGAGAAACCGAACGGGTTATTATTACGTAAGTTAATTATAAATTAATGCTAAGTCTATACTTTATTCAATACAAGTTCTACCCACTCTTTTATTTCACCTAGTTGTGTTCAACGCTTAAATTTGACTCAAGAAGTTAAACTTTGACTTATTGGTTGAAACTTCGTTAAGAGGAGCCTTCATATCGCGCTTACTATTTTTAAATCTTGTTGATTCAAATAAACATTTTCACGCTAATTCGTCGATCTTATCTTTTGAAAATACTTGCCTTTGATGTGATTTTTAGGAATCAATTGGTTAGCTAATCATCATGCTTTTCGAAGGTTGTTAGCTTTTATATTCATAACCAACCCGTTATACTTAATTCAAAGTAACCAAACCCTAAAGTTAATCATCGTTATATCAAGCCATAAGAAAAGAGCTCCGAACCTTTCGTTGTTGACTTCCTTGTGTGGAATGCAATCAAGCCGGACTTTTCAGAAGGCGTAATGAAGATGGCAAGTTTATAGGTATCATTGTGAGGTGCTATCTAGGTTAAGGATGTAAGTCACAGCTTGGTATCAATGTGACGACTATCCAAGTCTTGGATAAGAGTAACAGCTTTTGAATGATATTTCTATCATTAATAAATTTCTTGACGATTCTTGAAGATTTCCTAGCCTACCCTAGAGCGTGAAATCGAATTTTGTATTGACCCCAAAGATAAAAACCCATTTCTTAAACCCTCAAATATTTCTTCAACTAAATAAACAGCTTTACGTGGTTTATGATGAAAGTCATAATAAAAGCATTGGAATAATGAAAATCATGGGTATATGAAGTATTAGTAAATTTTATGATGAGTTATGTTGGTTAGTACGTAAAAACATGAAAGTTTCTTAGAAATCACAAAGAGTTGAAAATCGATTTTAGTGAAAAACGAATATGAAATTAAATTGACCATATCTCCTATTATATTTTGAATTTTGAATGTGGTCAAGTCCTAGAGTTAGATCCATGAGTTACCTAACTAATCCAAGTAGAATTACTGGAAAAGGTGTTGTAGATTTTTGTGTGGACTGATTTTAGCAAAGGAGTGCAAAGCTGCAAAAACCTAAAAAGCTTCTCGCCATGATTTTAGAGAGGCTGTTTTGGCCACTTAAATTATGAGAAAAATTCTGGCCTTTTGGGACATGAAAGTATATGGTATAAAGTACCTCCTGTCCAAAAATGAGCTCATTCTCGACTTAAAATGAGCAAGTTATGACTATTTCAATATTTAGGTTTTTCCGATTTAAAACGCTTATAACCTGAGTTCTATAACTCCGATGACCATGAAATTTAAACCGAAGCTCACGTTAACATGTGTAAGGTCCTGCCAAGATTTGGGAATTTTGGAGTTAAACTTGAGGTAGCTAATTTCTTAAGGAATTATGGAAATTGATTTTTAAAAATAGTAAATAAATTTTAAAAATTCGAGAAAAATATATTTTCATTATGGGACTATATTATGCTAAATCCCAGAAAAGAAATATTTTTGGGGCTGATTTGGTATTTTTCATGAAAATAGTTTAGTTACTTAACATATGAGTTAAATATGTTATGTGAAGTAACAAAGTTGAAAATAGGATTTTATGGCTAGAGAATCCTATATATAGTATATGCATATTTTTTGATGAAGGATTTGATAATTGGTGATGATATCTTATGAGTATGACATTTTTGAATGATTAAATGCATTATATGGTAAAGTGTAAACAATTAAGATAAATTGTTTATAAATTTAAGAAGTGATTAAAATATTGTTATAATATTAATGTTATTAGATTATGAGATTATTAAATGATTGATAACATGGGGATATTCTTGAATCCTCGGATAAATTATATTATAAATGTTTAATATTTATCCTTTATCTCATTTGATTGATTCTTTATATCATTATCCTCATGTTTATATTATGTTGAAAGTCATCTCGTGGCCTCAGAAAGTGCATAGATGAACTTGGTATGATTATGACCACGGATTATTCAGATAATCATAACCGTAAATGAATACACAATTACCTTTCGTCAGTAGTGCATGGATAATTTGTGGTCGTGATACTAATGAATATCCTCGGCCCGTAGTGTAGGGATGATTCGATGATGTGGATTAATTATCGAAATGAGTCTCAAAGAATGAAATATTAATTCATGGATGTGTTCAAAGTCATCTCGTGGCTTACGTGCATAGATGGACTTGGTATGATTATGACTGTGGATTGTTCGGCATAATCATAATCAGAATTGAAAACACAATTATCTTTCGCCAGTAGTGCATGGATAATTTGTGGTCGTGATACTAATGAATATCCTCGGCCCAGAAAAGGTGGATGATTCGATGATGTGGATTAATTATCGAAATGAGTCTCAAAGAATGAAATATTAATTCATGGATGTGTTCAAAGTCATCGCGTGGCTTACGCAGCATAGATGGACTTGGTATGATTATGACTGTGGATTGTTTCTAAGATAATCATAATCAGAATTGAAAACACAATTATCTTCGCCGTAGTGTATGGATAATTTGTGGTCGGATACTAATGAATATCCTCGCCCGTAGAGCGGTGGATGATTCGATGATGTGGATTAATTATCGAATCGAGTCTCAAAGAATGAAATATTAATTCATGGATGTGTTCAAAGTCATCCGTGGCTTACGTGCATAGATGGACTTGGTATGATTATGACTGTGGATTGTTCTAAGATAATCATAATCAGAATTGAAAACACAATTATCTTCGGGCCGTAGTGCATGGATAATTTGTGGTCGTGATACTAATGAATATCCTCGGCCCAGAAAAGTGTGGATGATTCGATGATGTGGATTAATTATCGAAATGAGTCTCAAAGAATGAAATATTAATTCATGGATGCGCTCAAAGTCATCTCGTGGCTTACGTAAGCATAGATGGACTTGGTATGATTATGACTGTGGATTGTTTCTAAGATAATCATAATCAGATTGAAAAACACTAATATCCTCGCCGTTGGTGCATGGATAATTCGTGGTCGTAATACTATTAAGTCGCCTTAGCATTATTGGTTTTATAAATTGTATATCTTTATTCAGTAGAAAAAAGATGAATTGTTAATGAATAGCTTTTTGGCAGATTTCAAAGATGAATTTAATATTTTTAAACGATAAAGGTATTCAAGGTATCCTCATCTCTTTATCATACTAGGTATCGCACTCTAATTTCGAGGGCTTAAATTCCATAAGGAGGGAGATTGTGAGACCCCTGATTTTATTAATAAAGATTTAAATTTGGTCTAAATAATTTTTAATATTGTGGTGTGAATTTGAGATAATATTATAGTTGTGGGTAGTATTTATAAATTTTGCAAAGTATGCAAGTGGTTATATTATATTCGATTGGTCTGGGAATATTCGGCTTAGCAGGAATATTCGCATAACTACCAATCATTGGTGGACCCCATAATGTAATTATCATTTGATCGAGAAAACGATAAAAAATATTTTATTGAAATAACGGCGGAAGTTTTACCGTTGATATTGTTGAACTACTCGGTAGTAAAAGTACAAAGAATACGTGTGGTCGCATATAGAGCAGCACTATACCAGATTGATTATCGATGCTTATGTGAGAAGTCACCTCCGGTTTGATTCCATTATTGTCGATTAATAATATGAATTATTATAATGATAATGACGCTTTTGTTTTATTCAGTATTATTAACGTAATAAAATGTAAACATCTTTTTATATAAAATAGAATACTTTATTAAAGTTATTCTATAAATGTAATATATTATATTTTATTACGCATATAGTGTTGCATAGTGTTTCAGATATATAGTGTTTTGCATAGTATTGCATAGTGTTTGCATAGTAAAATGTTTTTATATAAATAGAATATATTATATTTTATTTAAAAGATTTTTCTTTAAATATGGACCATCGATTAAAGTAAATCAACTGGACCGCTCATGGATTAGTTACTATGCATTCCATTTTCCTATAAATAAGCTCATTCCTTCATTATTTTCTTATTTAATTCATGAAACTCTCTAGAGAGAAATTATAGAGAGAAACTATAGAGAGAAAATTATAGAAAGAAGAAGAGTATTCTCGCTACTTCACTACTTCTATATTCAGCCTTTTACTAGTAAGGGTGTATTATTTCTTCTTCGAAGAGAACTTCGTTATTCCATTCACTATTATTCTCATTGAATAACTCGTAAAAGTGACATACCCTATACATAACCTCAGATACGCCAGATATCCTATACTTGGTGAAATCCTTATGTTATTTCATTCTTATTTATTTCATTTGAATAACTCAGATATGCTGGTTTACCCTATACTTGGTGACATTCTTCTATTATTCTCATTGAACATCCCGTCTCAGGTGTTTTACACCGGACCGGTTCCGCTTTTTATTATTCTCGCTGAACATCCTGCTGTGTTTTACACCCGAATTCGGGTTCCGCTTTTTTTATTATTCTCGCTGAATATCCTATCCGTGTGTTTTACACCGGATCCGGTTCCATCTTTATTATTCTCGTTGAACATCCCGCTTGGCTTGTGAATTTCAATTCGACCGTTCCGTTATTATTATTATGTTCGAATAACTCGCTCATGCGCAAGCAACCGCATGCATGGTGATTTCTTTTGTTATTCCATTCTTTATTATACCCAAATAAGTTAAAACTTTGACTTCTATACTCCATGAAATTAGTAGAATATCCTCGATATTTGCGTTTCATCCAAAGATCTTTTCATGGAAATATTCTTCCGATCATTCTTGAATTTTACTCTCACGTAAACAAAGATCATGTCGACAATTTTGACGTTAATAATTCATGGATTAAATAATTTTGAACTTGTTTTATTGAATTATTATGTCATTGTCATCATCCTCATGTTATATTATGTTATCTTTCGCTTTACGCATAGATGAACTTAGTATGATTATGACTGTGGATCATTCTAAGATAATCACGACTTGATATAAATGATGTGACAAAGTCCTCAAAGTGGTCTCAGAATGCGTTGATGGATAATTTTTGGTATGATTATGACTGTGTGGGGTGATTCTAGATAGTCATGACCATTGATAATTTGATGAAAATCCTCGACCGTGGGTATGTGGATGATTTAGATGTGGTGGTTTATTTATTGTCGAGTCTCAAACGATAAAAATTGATGAAAACTTTTAAAACCTAAAAGATAGTAGACTTTATTCTCTACTTGACTCTTTTAATGGATTGCTTATTCCCACCGCAGCTTAAACCGGTTGTCTATTGTATTTTATCGCTTTAACATCTGTCAAGGCTAATGATAATTTATTCGCATTATCTTAGTCATAATATTTCATCGGGCTAGTTGAGCTCACCTTTTCTTTCCTTTTTCTTCGTGAAATGAGAACATAGCCGGGATTTAGCTCTGGGAACGTAAGTAATGGTCCAGAGGATAAGATTAATAGTCCTCACTATTCTCGTGAAATAGTGTGATAATAGTTGTAATGAGGACTCCTTTTGAGTTTGTATAATATCTAGTAGACAATATTTGTATTCAAACTCATAGTTTATGTCGATTGCATACCTACGCTTATATTAGTAAGTCAGATTTGAATTTATGTACCATGTAAGTGGCGACTCAAGATGGGTGACGATATACTAATTTTTGGGGGCGCCACAGTGGGGTGTGGAATGATGGTTCTAGAAGTGGTGTTAGTAGTCCTCACTATATTCGTAAAATAGTGTATTAATAATTGTAATGAGGACTTATTTGAGTGTGGATATTTTCTAGATGACAATATTTGCATTTAAACTCACAATTTAAGTGTTGTCGTATTTTGCACGACAGTTGTATTCATAAAGTTGTAGTTGTTTCTGTACCTTGTATTTGGCGACTCAGAATGGGTGTTGTATACCTATTTTGGGGGCGTCACAGTTGGTATCAGAGCTATAAGTGAAGAGCCCCGAGCCTCTATCTGGCGACTTCCTGTTGATGAGGGATGCACCGAAGCCAGACTCTCCGTATGGGATGCCATTCTGCGATGGCAAACTGATAGGTATCATTGTAAGGTGCTAACATACGTTGGTGTCCAGAGTTACAGTTGGTATCAGAGCTTAGGGATATGGTCTCTGGCGGAGATCGGGGAATAGTACTAGGAGGGGAGAGATGAGTAATCCTTCGCTAGTATGTCATACCTAAGCTTATTTGTTGGTCAAAGCATATGGTTAATATGTGATATGTTAAATTTTTTTAATTAACCCTTGTTTTATGGCAGTATTTAAGAATGGCAGCTAAGAATATTAACGGTGGAGTTAGTGAGACCGTGGAAACACCTTTAATCACCACTCAAGGGAACGTGCAACAGGAAGGCAATATTCCTCCTGTAAACAACACCATTGAAAGCGAGCATGATGAAACGAACACGGATGTTTAGGAGCTTTTGCAGTTCATGCAAAACCGGATGAGGAGACTCGTGTACGTAATACGGGTGGAAATGATAAGAACGCACGCTTGTCACAAACCAAGTAGTTCAAAGAGTTGGGACCACCAGAATTTATTGGAAAACCGGATCCGATCAAGGCAGAGACGTGGGTTAAACAAATTACCAAGATATTCGATATCTTGGGATGCACAGAGGAACAGAAGGTTCCATTCACCACCTTTATGTTCCTTGGCGAGGCAGACTACTGATGGGAGTCTGTGAAACGTACCGAGCCTACCGCACTCAGCATGTCTTGGGAAACATTTCAGAAACTTTTCAACAAAAAATACTTTCCTGAAAGTATTCGCAATATGAAGGAGGTAGAGTTTATTAGACTAGAACAAAATAACATGACGGTGTCCCAATACGAGGCGAAGTTCGCAGAATTATCCAGGTTTGCACCTCATTTGGTAGAGAATGAGGAACGAATGACGAGGATGTTCCTTAGAGGTTTAAAACCCGAGATTCGACAATATCTTATCTCTCATACATTTTCTTTATATTCAGATGTTGTCAACATGGCTCAATTATTAGAGCGAGATAGTGAGTACGTTCAACCAAGGGACCGCAACCATGGTCATACCAATGGGCAAAGAAATATCTGAGCAATGAAAACCAGTGGGGAGGAAAACATTTAGACAAAAGCGGTAACCACTCTGGTGGTAATCGTGGCCATGAAAATAGAAGAAGCGAGTCAGGGGGAGATTTTAAAAAGAGGAGATTCAACAATGACAATGTGAAGATGTCACCACTAGTAACAACTGGTTTTAAGGGAGGAGAACGACCACCGGTCGTATGCTATAAATGTGGAAAAGAGGGACATATCAGCCCAAACTGTCCACAACAGTTCAAGTTATGCTATAGTTATGGAAAGGAAAGACATATCGCACGAGATTGTACTGTAGCAAAACCAAGTCCAGCAGGGATGGTGACTCAAAAGGATGTTCCAGAAAAGTCAAAGTCAACGATTCTTAGAAGAGCATTTGTCGTGACTGGTCAAAGTACAAGGAACCCAAACGAGGTGATCACGGGTAAGCTAATCACAAACTCTTGCGAAGTTTATACCTTATTAGATACCTGTTCTACCCATTCATTTATCTCTCCTACTTGTGCTCAACGTTTAAATTTGACTCTGAAGAAATTAGACTTTGACCT
The DNA here is from genome assembly GCA_020205615.1 of Panax quinquefolius. Lineage (NCBI taxonomy): Eukaryota > Viridiplantae > Streptophyta > Magnoliopsida > Apiales > Araliaceae > Panax > Panax quinquefolius. The sequence goes on along the minus strand of CM035171.1, from coordinate 62,079,663 downwards.
ATCCGTGGAAACTCCGTTAGGAGAAACTTTCATCACATCTACTGTTTAAAAATCTTGTTTGATCCAAGTTGGCATCATCAGATTACCTGTTGACCTTATCTCTTTAAAGATACTTTCTTTTCATGTGATTTTAGGGATTGATTGGTTAACTACTCATCATGCCAAAATTGATTGTTTTCGTAAGGTTGTTAGTTTTCATATTCCTAAACAACCTGTTGATCGAATTCAAGCAACTAAACCATTAAAATCAATCACTGTTATATCAAGCCATAAAGCCATTCGTTTATTAAAAAATAGATGTTAAGCTTTCTTAGCCCATGTTATGGATTTGAATAAAGACACGTCAGATTTGAATAATATTCCTGTTGTTATTGACTTTCTTGACGTATTTCCTGAAGAACTTCCTGGTCTACCCCCGGAATGTGAAGTTGAATTCTTTATTGATCCCGAACCTAGTACAAAGCCCATTTCTAAAACCCCATATCGAATGGCTCCTATTGAACTTCAGGAGTTAAAGGTTCAACTACAGGAGTTGTTGAAAATCGGTTTCATTCGTCCTAGTACATCTCCTTGGGGTGTTCCTATTTTATTTGTAAAGAAGAAAGACGGAAGTATGCGACTTTGTATTGATTATCAAGAATTGAACCATGTCACCATCAATAATAGGTATCCGCTACCTCGTATTGATGACCTATTTGACCAGTTATAAGGAGCGCAATTCTTTTCAAAGATCGATCTTCGTTCTGGATATCATCAGCTGAAGGTTAAAACTGAGGATATTCCAAAGACTGCTTTCAGAACTCGGTACGGGCATTATGAATTCTTAGTCATGTCTTTTGGATTGACTAATGCTCCTGCTGCTTTCATGGATATGATGAACTGAGTATTCAAGGAATATTTGAATTAGTTCGTTGTTATCTTTATTGATGACATCCTCATCTTTTCCAAAAGCCGTGAAGATCATGAGCGCCATTTGAAGCTAGTACTGCAAAGGCTTCGTGATAACATGCTATATGCCAAGCTGAAGAAATACGAGTTCTGGCTTGAGGAAGTAGCATTCCTTGGGCACATGGTGTCAAAACATGGAGTGTCTGTTGACCCAGCGAAGATTGAAGCAGTACAAAGTTGGGAACAACCGAAGACGGTGACCGAAGTACGTAGCTTTCTGGGCTTAGCTGGTTATTGTCGAAGATTCATGGAAGGATTTTCTCGAATTGCTACTCCGTTAACTCAGCTGACTCATAAAGATACAAAATTCATATGGAGCGAGGAATGCGAGAAGAGTTTCCAAGATCTCAAGAGGAGAATCATTTCGGCACCTAATTTGACAATACCATCTGGTTCGGATGGATTTGTTATCTACAACGATGCTTCAGGCCAAGGGTTTGGGTGTGTTCTCATGCAACGTGGGAAAGTCATAGCCTATGCCTCGCGACAACTTAAAGAATATGAGAGGAATTATCCTACACATGATCTAGAGTTGGCAGCAATCGTTTTCGCGCTAAAGATCTGGAGGCACTATCTATATGGGGAGAAAGTGGAGATATATTCAGACCATAAAAGCCTCAAATATTTCTTCACCCAAAAGGAACTCAACACGCGGCAACGACTTTGGCTCGAGCTGTTGAAAGACTACGACCACACCATTCAATACCATCCTGGAAAAGCGAACGTGGTAGCTGACGCGTTGAGTAGAAGATCATATGCGGGAACGAGTGCGATGTTGTTAAAACAAAGGCATATTTTATGTGATTTACAAAAGATGAAGATAGAATTCAAGACTCTGGGGACCCAAGCAATGATGTCAAGTATACGTATAGAACCAACTTTAATCAAAAAAGTTAAAGTTGCTCAAGCCACAGACCCGGAGCTGATACGTATGAAGAAGAAAGTGCAAGAAGGTGTTATTCCAGAAGCAAGAATCGATGAAGAAAGAATACTTCGAGTCCACTCCAGACTTTGTGTTCCTAACGATTCTGATTTGAAGTACAAGATCATGATAGAGGCACATAATACACCATTTGCAATCCATCCTGGAAGTACCAAAATGTATCATGATCTTCGACATACATTTTAGTGGAACAATATGAAGAGAGAGATTGCAAAGTTTATTTTGAGGTGTTTAACTTGTCAACGTGTAAAGGCGAAGCATCAAGTGCATAAGGGTCCATTGCAACCACTTGAGATTACGAAATGGAAGTGGGAACACATTACCATGGATTTCGTTACGGGTCTTCCCACGGTTTCTCAAGGCATAAATGCTATTTGGGTTATTGTTGATAGATTAACCAAGTCTGCTCATTTCTTGCCGATACGGGAGACTTATTCCCTTGAACGTCTTGCTCATATGTATGTAAATGAGATTGTGAGATTGCATAGCATGCCAGTATCCATAGTTTTGGATCGTGACCCAAGATTCACTTCAAGATTTTGGGTTAGCTTGCAAAAAGTTTTGGGGACGGATTTACGATTTAGTTTGGCATACCATCCTCAAACGGACGGACAATCAGAGAGGACTATTCAAAATCTTAAAGATCTATTAAGACTCTGTGTCCTAGACTTCAAAGGGAGTTAGGATAAGTATTTACCATTGGTTGAATTCTCCTACAACAACAGTTATCAGGCAAGTATAGGTGTGGCTCCATTCGAAGCATTGTATGGATGAAAGTGTCGCTCTCCAATATGTTGGGATGAGGTGGGTGAAGCAACATTGTTGGGACCCGAGTCAAAATACGTATGACTACGTAAAAGATCCAAATGATTCGACAATGTATACAAACGGCACAGGATCGACAAAAGAGTTATGCGGATCTTCATCGAAAGGACGTGGAATTTAGTATTGGGGATCATGTATTGTTGCGTGTGGCTCCATGGAAGAGAGTTACAAGATTCGGGAAGAGAGAAAAGCTCAATCCACGATTTATTGGTCCATTTCAGATTCTTGAATGAGTAGGAAATATGGCCTATAGACTCGCGTTACCTCCAAGCATGTCTCGTGTTCATAACGCGTTTTCAATATATCGTGGCTTCAGAATATGTGAAGGACCCGAACCACATTATTGAGTTAGAACCAGATGAGATAGCCGAATATTTAACGTACGAGGAGGTACCTGTCAGGATCTTGGATAAGAAAGAGCATGTCCTATGCACTAAGGTTATACCACAAGTTATGGTTTTGTGGAAAAACCATGCTATTGAAGAAATGACCTGGGAGTTAGAATCAGAAATGAAAAAGAGGTATCCTCACCTTTTCGAAACACTAGGTACGTACGTCAATTTCGAGGACGAAATTTCATAAGAAGGGAAAGTTGTAAGACCCCAACTTTTTATAAATGAAATTTAATTTCCTCTATTTATTATTTTGAAATAGTAAGGGTTGAATTGATTAATGTGGTTAGTTATGGGTAAAATGCACAAATATTTTTAAATAAGCAGGTGGTAATAAAATATTCATTGTTATCGGTGAATATTCGTTTGGTCGTGGAATATTCTTGCTGTCGGGGAATATTCGTACGACGGCGCAGTCTTTTGTGGGCCCCATAATGGAAAGCGATTGGATGAAGAAAATGGAAATTATAAGTTTTTTATAAATAACGGCGTAGTTGTTGCCGTTAATACTGTTGGAATACCCGGTGGTTAAAACACAGTAATACACGTTGTTGCCGACAAGAAGACACCAGATTGCACAGATTATTGATTCTTACGTAAGAAGGCACTACTCAATAATTTTTACAGTAATTACTATTCAATATTTTATTTTATTGATTCAATAATTGCTACATTGATATTTTATATTACTGTTGTTTCAATAATTGTCACTACACGTATTTTCCATTATCGAAGCAATAATTCATATTATCCGAATAATATTATTAGATAACATTATTGGCAATGTCTAGAAAGTTTCATCTAAAGAGAGGTTTGGTCACCTAATCAAGGCTTAGAAGTGAGAAATCCTTATGGAAAGCCCCTCTTTCCCAGGAGGCGCTGGTTGTCAATATTATGATTCTGTAATATTATTTGTGAATAATTAATTATTGATTTATATGATAAGGAAAATATTCATTTTATGTGGATATAGATGTAGAAAATTTTTTAAAGTGACAATTGTTGAAAATCGATATTTTATCTTTTCTGATAAAATAATATTTTGTTATATTATTATAATATAATAATGATGATATTTTTAACAATGAATGTGGGATATATGAGTATATGAGGAGGAAGAGTAATTTTGTTGCAAAAGTTGTTTAAAACATGTTAAAGATGTCTGTAGGCCCATTTCTTGACTGAAATTTAATTATAACCTGTAAAATCGCCCGTTTGTGAATTTCGGTTAATTTCTATTTGGAATTTAGAAAAACTTTATTCTGCAAAGTTGTAGATAATGGAATTTCCTATAGAAAGACATAAGGTTCGAATTTTTCTGACAAAAGGGCTATTTATTATGAATTATTGAAGTTCCAGATTAATTAATTATTATTATTTGGAGTTTTAAATAAATTAATTGAGAAAAACGTTTTTCTTATTTATTATGGCTGGGTGGCTGATGTTGTGAGCTGGTGGTGTGCATAGGAAAATTTAATATATATATATATATATATATTAATATTTTATTAAATTTTCTACTTTGGTGTTCTAAGCATTTTCCTATAAATAGGGTGCTTAGGTTATAATTGAAAATCACAGCAGAAACTGAAATCTTCTCTCTCTTTCTCTCTCTATATTATCGAGCGTATTCTTATGAGTATTTTATTACTTTGAGTATTTCTATACGGTGCAAGTTCTTTCAAAGACTATATCCGAAGATTCAAATGTCAGAAGTACTATCCTTTTGAGGTAAAGGATGTTATTTTCTTCAGAATCGATATTATTTTTCAATATCATTATCGCCGAAACATTGGTTGGAACTTTTTATCAAATTTAGAACTTTTTCACGTGTCATGAGTTACTATTCATGAGTTACTATTTATTACTATTCACGTACTATTATTCACGAAGCGTGATGATTTTTTTGGTGAAATTTCTATCTTTTAGTGTCTGAGTTACTATTCACGATCAAGACTATTCACGATATCATTTACACTATTCACAGAAAAATTAAATTTTCTTTTTTATGTCCAAGATTGTCTGTTATGATTTCTATCTTTAATTGGATTTATGTTTTGGTCTTCATTCTTGAATTTTACTCCACTCTAGTTATTTATGAAGTATTTTTGAACTTGGATTGTTTAAAGTACGAATCCTTAATATTTGTTCTTTTGTTTCACTGGATTCGTTTTCTTTAAAATATTTTTCATCATCCTCAGTCCTAAATGATGATATAACTGAATATCTTTGGCCTGTAGTGCAAAGATGAATGATTTTTGATGAATATCTTTGGCCCGTAGTGCAAAGATGAACAGGTGTTTAGATGAACATGACCAACTGATAAATATCTTTGGCCTGTAGTGCAAAGATGAATATTTGATTCCAGATATATATTGATTGACAATGAACTTTTAAATTCATATATAGAAGATAATAGATTTCATTCTCTACTTAACTCGTCTAATGAATTATTATTTCTGCTGCGAATATTGATTTAAAACTTATTATCTATTGTATTCTATTAGATTTTTTTCCTGTTGAAGACTAACGATAATTTGTTTTATATTATCTTAGTCATAATGTTCTTTACTGGGCTAGTTGAGCTCACCATTTTCCTTGTTGTTCCACTTTTCTTCTCAGGAGGCGAGAATGTAGCGAGTACTAGTCGGGGTATGGAATGATGGTTCTAGAAGTGGTTCTAGTAGTCCTCACTATTCTGTAAAATAGTGTATTAATAATTGTAATGAGGACTTATTTGAGTGTGGATATTGTCTAGATGACAATATTTGTATTTAAACTCACAGTTTAAGTGTTGTCGTATTTTGCACGACAATTGTATTAATAAAGTTGTAGTTGTTTTTGTACCATGTATTTGGCGACTCAGAATGGGTGTTGTATACCTATTTTGGGGGGCGTCACAAATTAGACTTATGATTTCACCTTGAGCTTCACTCTGATTTGCAAACCTTTATTCCAACTCAATTTAATATCCCAGTTTATTAATCAAGAACACAAAAGTAATACTAGCCACCTCTCGATGCATTAATACCATATTAACGTCAATCCACAATTAAGACAGAAATCCGTTAAACACCTAAATCAACCAACTCACTATATCTCTATGTGAACTGCAATTAAAGAAGGTTTAAGCTTAAGTTCTCTATTTGATTACATATGATGTTAAGCATATCTCTACCTTAACAATAATCAAAAATCTGCTATTGACAAAATTCATGACACATGCTATATTAACTAGGTCTAGAATTGAATCTCCTCTCTCAATTCCATTCAAATCCACAAAGAATTGTTGATCAGGCAATTCATAAATTCACACTCGAATTAACATAGATAAACTGAGAATATATTATTGAATTAGAAATCAAAGCTATAAAATCATTGTTTCACCCAAAGATCCATCACAAGTCTAATAAGTGAATTAGTTCATAATGAATGAATTAAAATATGAATAATATACTGAAAACAACCTTTCGATTACAAATAAAGAACTAAATAGAAGAAGAATAATGAAAACCCCTTCACGTAGCCTCGATTTGCAACCGTCACGATAGTCTCTGAAAATTACTCCTCCGAATCTCACACTTGAATCCTGGATTTTTTCTTGTAATATGATCCTTGTGTTGTGTGATTAGTTGTATTCTATGTAATATTCAGCTCTCCTTTCTATTCAAGCTGAAATCCCCTCATATAGAGTCCAGGTGCCTACAACAAACCAACAAACCAAGTAGCAGCAGACTCCATACAGCAGCAGGACACTTGCAAGATTCGGGACCCCCACCCCATACGGGTATAGCTTAAAACTCCCCGCCTTGGCATGCTCTTCGCTAAGGAAAATTTTTGCTTTCATGAGTTTTTCCACTTTTGCTCCAAAACTCCGCCATTATTCACCACTTGCATCCATGACCACCCTACACATAAAATAACATGAAACGAGTAAAAACGAACACAAAATACAAAAATAACTATGAATTTAAGCTTGAAATGAATATCGATTCGTGTATATAAAACCACTTATCAAAATCCCCCAAACTTAAACCGTGCTAGTCCTCAAGCGCAAAACAAACTACATGCTATGCAATGCAACGAAATGCAAATCTAAATGCCTAAGAATAAAACAATATTGTAAAAACTAACTTTTCTCGTCGGCCTCAGAGAAAACAACCAACCTTACAATATGAATCACCAAAACTAATCCACAATTTCATATTAATTCTCAAATCTTGAACACTCATCACTGGTATAGCGTGTGTGTGTGATCAACAACTAAGATAACTGATACGGACCCAAATTCAATACATAAGAAACTTCTTAGAAGGAATCATACAATGCAAACTTGAAAATTTCAAAGATAGGCACAACCCAACTAAAATTAAACAAAACCAAATTCTAGGGTACATACAGGATACTTATGCTTTCTTCTTTTTCTGTTTTTTTTACACGGGGGCTTTTTTGCACTTTTCCCGTTTTATTCTTTTTTTTTCTAAATATACATAAGTGATTGTGCAATGTCTCATCCCATTAGGCTAACAGTGTTACCCCTTAGCGAGCTTTCGACCAATGACTCCCAGACCAGAAAAGACCTTAGGGCGCTAGGTGTAAAGACAATCCCCTCGGGCGTACTTGCTCATGTAACAAAGCCCCGAAACAAGGCTAGTCACCATGTATACCTTTTTCTTTTTTTTCTTCTTTTTTTTTAAAAAAAATAGAAAATGTACCCCACATATACTCCCCCAAACTTAGGTTATTGCCTAATTTAAGCCTTTACTGCCTATCCTTATCATTTTCTGGTTCACCCTAGCATTATCCTTTAGAAACTATTTATGTATCAATTTGAATCGATAAATTCAACAAAGATGTTATTAGTGCTAACCTTTTATATACAGATTTCAAACAAGTCCAAGAATCGATTCATAATAGAAATTGCCTCATAGTTCTAATAATCAAAACTGTAGTGGTTAACTTGTTCACAATCTCATCATTGGCCCACAGATAACATGAAGATGCAAAACCGCTGGACATATGCAAACACAATATTTAACTAATTTTTTTTATTTATAACAATACAGAATTAACAAAAATGTAAAATCCTAGATTACTATGCAAATGCCTAATCTACTATGCAAAACTAAAATAACAAAATGCATGCGACTAAACAAATAAATCCCCCAAACTTAAATAACACAATGTCCTCATTGGATAAAAATAACATAAAGTGCATGAGGACTTCCCTGGAATCGTCTAAGTCTGGGAAGGTGGTTGGTGCTCTTCTTCATCGGAATCGCTCGGAGGAAAGCGAGGTAATGGGTCGGGTTGTTGATATGGATAGTGTGCCGCCGGGTTTAAGCTTTGGAGTGTTGTATTGAGTGAGGCAAAAGATGCGTTCATAGCATCAAACATGTGATCTTGTCGCATCGCCAATCACCGCATATCCCGGCGTGCTGCTCTATTGTGCACATTCATCTGATTTTGGAACTCAAGGAACTGAGGACAGGATATTGCCTCGGTCTATGGAACCTGCTCGGTTCCTTGATCTCCCGTAGGTTCATCCTCAACCCCCGAGGTATCTTCTGCATCGACTTCGTCTTCCGACGACGATGGAAAAATAAAACCCAGACCTCGTGGATGTGACTCGCCTCCTACCCATACAGAATACCGTGCTATCATTCTTGAGTCAGGAAAATCGAGAGGCATTTGAGTAGGCTCATCATCGGACCATCTCACCCCTTCATTGTGGCACAACTGACAGATGAGTGATGGGTGTGGCAAGTCGCCCGAAAAATTTCCACGTAGGCACCGACGGATGGAAAAACTGATAATTGCCCCGACGTCAATGATGAAATCTTGCACAATTGCGTACAACAGTAACGCCTTCTCTTTGGTGACGTCCGAAGTGTGTTGGGATGGAAGCAATTTAGCACATAAGAAGGTATACCATATTTTGCCATACTGGCTAAGTTCCTTGTTATGGAACACTGTACCTCCCTTTCAACCTTTTATGCAAGAAGTTCCCGGCTTTGTCATGTTCGTGATAACTTCCTTATAGTTCGGGTCAAAATCTCTCAATTGTGCATACTGACTGTGACACCCCCAAATCCGGGTACTTCAATTCCATAGGATTTGGTGTTCACTGTACAAATATCATCTATCTATCTACCCATAATAAATGCAAGCCATGCAATAGATAGAATTAAAATCTTCCCCTTAAGGGTTACAACATCCGAATAATAATAATACAATCCCAGGTTAAACTAACTTTAAACATCTGTGCGGAATCATAAACAAATAAGTCTTAACAACATCATTAACTCAAGTCTTAAACATAAATATATCATCTAATAAAAATAACAAGTCTTCATCATTTGTTAACCTTGCCCTTGCCTTTACTAGTGGAAGGTTCGTCGGTTTTCTCGTTCTTAACTGCAATGTTATTATTAAGTAAGAGTGAGCATGATTGCCCACAAGTATAACAATATAACAATGAATAATAACATGCGAGAGAAATAATAACTTCTGAATTAAAAGCTCAACTTCTGAATCAAGAATGAATAACAAGAATCAAAAGATTTCTAAGGGTCATAAGACCTTGAACTATGTCCTAGGTTATCAAGGGTTATACTTGAAACCTTTAACAGTCATAAGACTATGGACCTTTCTACTCGTACTTAAGGGGATCAACCCTTAGTACCATACTGTGCACAATATCTTAACGCTAACGCATAAGTAAATCCCTTTGCAGGGTTGTTCATCTCAGTTTGACATTTGAGTCCACACCAAAGGAAGTTTGGTTTGGATAATTCAATAAGGGTTCTGAAATTTAGAACGTTCATCAACTAAGGACTAGTTGAATCAATAAAGTTCACTAGTCTAATAAGGTTCAACAATAATGATATTCGATTTGAATAATAATCTCAAGAAGTATACAATAGGACAATTATTGTATAACTGAATCATGCTTTGAAAAAAATAATAAATCTTTAATATAAAAATTGAACTTGAATAATAGTAATGATAATTTACTCGAGGTAACTAATAACTTGAACAATAATGACAAGTAGGGTTAGAAAACTTGCCTCGTGCGTAGATTACACTTTAACTAAGCACGTTCTTTGAATTTAATCTTACATACCATTCCCATTCACAATACCAGTTAATTATAATTTAACTAATCATCATAAACCTATTCTTTTATCTAAACTTTGGTTATGACTATACTTAGTCAAATATCACACTTATTGTCACATAATAACACTTCATGAATAATAAGCTACTTATGAAATCAATAATTCAATCCACATGTAATTATGTTATTTACATGTTAAGGAACTATTTTAACATCTCATTATACTTCTAACATGTTTACATGTTCATTAAATTAATTTACTAACACATTGTTAGACTTAAACATTTTAAAAATTACATTTTTGAAATTTTTGGAGAGTAAGTATTCTTATACGCCACTTTTTATATCTTCGATCTTCACAATATGGTATATAATGACAGACTCTTAATGATTTTGCTGCTAAATAGTAATCTTCATGGGTTTCGAGACTTCATGACGTGGCGTGTGGTGGTCTTGTGGCATCGCGGGACTTTAGTTCGGAGTTGGCATGCATGGCTGAAACTCCAGACTTTGATTCCCAGTTTGCGAAGAACACAGAGTTCAGCGAAAAGGACACAAAATGATCATTAATTTAACTAAATTAACATACCCACATGCTATGATTTATACATAATCATTGCCCAACATCTATAAAGTGATTTTAACCCATTAAAACACATAATCACAGAATTAAAATCTATAATTTCACTGACTTTGATGTTCTTGAAGGTTTTGAAAATAAAACATGAAAATTAACACTACGGATTCGTTATAACACCGAATCCGTTCGTTTAAAGTTTGGTCTCTTCGTATCAACATGTATAATAATATACGAGTGTAAAATTTAGGGATAATATATGATCAACACATGAAATACCACGTATAAGGCCATATGGCCATAACCCAAACTCTGTAATTTTGTAGCAATCATACACGACGACATTTCATGAAACTGATGACATGGTTTACATAATATATATAATTAAATACGATGTGATATGTCATAACACATACACAACCCATAATCATTACTCATAACCCAATTATAGAGGTTTAAACCAAAAACTATGAAACCCATATTCATGAAAGTTAACAACGTAAAAATAGAAATTGGGAAGGAGGAGATTACCCTATAAAGTATAAATTAGAAGATGATCAATGATGATCCGTTTACAGGTATTTGATTGATTGCACACTCACAATTTTTTCTCAATCTAAATTCTTTTCTCTCTGTGAACTCTAAGAAAATATGCTCTGCTTGTTTTCTAGACTTAGGAATAATAAGAAAGAAAAGAAGACATCGTATTCAAATGAACTGACGCATTGTGGTCAGTTACCCATCATGGGTAACTGCTCTCAACTCCTTCTAAGGCCATGTTTGGCTAGCAAGAAAAGGTTTCAAATCCATTTAATTTAATAAAACCTTTATAATATAGTTTCAAAATGTCACACTCCTTATAAAATAAATCCAATATTTTATTTAATTTACTTTAAATAAAATATAATAATTTCTCATAAATTCACATAGTCACATAGTCACATAATTAAATTTCTCATTAATAAATAATGTCAAATTATTAACTCTCTAATTAATAATTAAATTAATTAAATAACATCATGCTTGGTTAAATAATTCATTTAATTCCATAAGCTCACATAATTACATACTTGAATAATAAATATTCTCTACATTAATTCAATAAATGTAACACATATAATTAAATTAATCTATCACAATTACATGAATTATTTATTTAATCAAATAATTAAATCATCGAAAATATTTATTTAATTCAATAAATATTAAGATTAAAAAATCTCATTCGTCACATCTTTCCCCCTTAAAAAGATTACGTGTGAGAGACCCAGATTTTATCAATAAAGATTTAAATTTTGTCGAAATAATTTTTAATATTATGGTGTGAATTTGAGATAATATTATAGTTGTGGGTAGTATTTATAAATTTTGCAAAGTATGCAAGTGGTTATATTATATTCGATTGGTGGGGAATATTCGGTTTAGCGAGGGAATATTCGCATAACTACTCAATCATTGGTGGACCCCTAATGTAAATTATTGTCGGATTGAGAAAAGCGACAAAAATATTTTATTGAAATAACGGCGGAGTTTTACCGTAGTTCTTGTTGAACTACTCGGTAGTAAAAAGTACGATGTACGTGTGGTTGCATAGTAGCATACGGTATTGATTATTGATGCTTATGTGAGAAGTCACTCGGTTTGATTCCATTATTGCCGATTAATAATATGAATTATTATAGCGATAATGACGCGTTTTGTTTTATTCAGTATTATTAACGTAATAAAAGCGAAACATCTTTTATATAAAATAGAATACTTTATTAAAGTTATTCTATAAATAGAATATATTATATTTTATTATGCATAGTATTGCATAGTGTTTTGCATAGTGTTTTGCATAGTATTGCATAGTGTTTGCATAGTAGTAAAATGTTTTGATATAAATAGAATATATTATATTTTATTTAAAAGATTTTTCTTTAAATATGGATGATCGTCGATTAAAATAAATCAATCTGGACCGTTCATGGATTAATTACTATGCATTCCATTTTCCTATAAATAAGCTCATTCCTTCATTATTTTTTTTACAATTCATTAAAACTCTAGAGAGAGAAATTATAGAGAGAAGCTATAGAGAAAGTTATAGAAAGAAGAAGAGTATTCTGCTACTTCACTACTTCTATATTAGGTTCTTTTTACGGTAAGGGGTATTATTTGTTGTACTAGTAAAGGGTGTTATTCTTTCTTCTTGAAGAGAACTTACATTATTCCATTCATTATTATTACATTGGAATAACTTTGTAAAAGTGGCATACCCTATACATAACTTTGTACACTGCAGATACCCTATACTTGGTGAAATCCTTATGTTATTCCATTGATTATTATTCATTGGAATAACTTTCGTAAAAGTGGCATACCCTATACATAACTTTGTATCTGTGGCATACCCTATACTTGGTGAAATCCTTATGTTATTCCATTGCTTATTATTACATTGGAATAACTTGTATCTGTGGTTTACCCTATACTTGGTGACATTCTTCTATTATTACATTGGAACATCACATGCTCGTGTGTTTTACAGGACACTGGTTCGCTTTTTTATTATTACATTGGAACATCACATGCGTGTGTTTTACAGGACCTGGTTAAAATCTTTATCATTCTGTTGGAATATCCTATCGTGTGTGTTTTACACAGGATCCAGTTCCATCTTTATTATTCATTGGAACATCACCGCCGATTGTGAATTTCACGACTGGTTCCGTTATTATTATTCATTGGAATAACCTTTTCATCTAAGCACCGCATGCATACATGGTGATTTCTTTTGTTATTCCATTCTTTATTATACCCGGTTGGTTAAAACTTTGACTTCTATACTCCATGAAATTAGTAGAATATCCTTGATATTTGCGTTTCATCCGATATCTTTTCATGGAAATATTCTTACGATCATTATTGAATTTTACTCTCTAAACGAAGATCATGTTGACAATTTGGACGTTAATAATTCATGGATTAAATAATTCTTGAACTTGTTTTATTGAATTACTATGTCATTGTCATCATCCTCATGTTATATTATGTTATCTTTGGCTTACGTGCATAGATGAACTTAGTATGATTATGACCGAGGATCATTCGGTATAATCATGACTTGATATAAATGATGTGACAAAAGTCCTCGGTGGCACGTAATGCGATGATGGATAGTTTTTGGTATGATTATGACCGGGGTGATTCGGTATAGTCATGACCATTGATAATTTGATGAAAATCCTTTGGCCGTAGATACGAGGATGATTAGATGTGGTGGTTTATTATTTGTCGAGTCTCGTGATAAAAAATTGATGAAAACCTTTTAAAACCTAAAAGATAGTAGACTTTATTCTCTACTTGACTCTTTTAATGGATTGCTTATTCAGCTGCAGATTAAAGCTGGTTGTCTATTGTATTTTATCGGTTTAACACTTTGTTGAAGGCTAATGATAATTTATTCGCATTATCTTAGTCATAATATTTCTTCTTTGGGCTAGTTGAGCTCACCCTTTCTTTCACCTTTGTTCTCTTGTGAAATGAGAACATATTTGGGACGAGTCGGGGAACGTAAGTAATGGTCGAGAGGATAGCATTAGTAGTCCTCACTATTACGTGAAATAGTGTGATAATAGTTGTAATGAGGACTCCTTTTGAGTTTGTATAATATCTAGTAGACAAAATTTGTATTCAAACTCACGGTTTATGTCGTATTGTATACCTACAGCAGATTATATTAGTAAGTTGTATTTGAATTTATGTACCATGTAAGTGGCGACCCAAGATGGGTGGCGATACCTAATTTTGGGGCGTCACGGTTGGTATCGAGCTTAGGATATGATCCTGGCTAAGATGTGAGATAAGAACTAGGAGGGAGAGACGGAAATTCCTTCGCTAGTATGACCTACCTAAGTTTATTTGGTATTTAATTGGTCTCAATCGAGTATAGGGATAATATTTGATATATTAATTAACCCTTGTGTTGTGGCGGTGTTTGGAAATGGCATTTGGAAATATTCACAATGGAGTGAATGTGACCGTTGTGACACCTTTAATCACTAATCGAGTTAATGCAAATGTCGGACGAGGAACAAATTAGAGATATCCACGTAGTAAATGAAGAACTAATTGTTGCAGAGCTAGTTAGTTGCAGAGGTAGCGGTGAAAGTGAGGAAGAAGAGGAAGAAGAGGAAGAAGAGGAACACGAGGAGAATTGGTTAGAAGAAATTTATGATCAAAACTTAGAATTACAAAATCGTGTTCGTGAGCTAGAAAACAGGTTGAAGAAGCGAGTAAGCGGTCGTGGAACAAAGGGATACAACAATTCAAAATTGGGTTACCCGATATGTGATGCTAGAACAAAATCACGCTTTGGCGAGGGTGTAAGATATTAAAGTTGGAATCGAGAATTAAAAATCAAAGATCGCCTAAAAGAAGAAACAAGCGAACGAAGGAGAATAGGCGATGCATGGGTAAAAAGCGCACAACGCGTTGATAGTGTAGAAAAAGGCGTCCGATCCAATAAAGCCAAAATAGATGAAATGGACTTTGCTTTTGGAATGTGAATTGGGAGAACCCAACATCGAATTCCGGAATTACATGCATAGCGGTCAACCCGAATTCGATATGGATCGAAGAATAATGATTCAAATCATGGATCAGGAATGTGAAGAAGCACTTAAGGGTGGAATGTACCCTATAGTAAAGTCAAACTCGGTAATTTAAGCGAGAGCGTTTGGTCGAAAACCGAACGAAGTTATTACGGGTAAATTAATTATTGCGAAGTCTATACTTTATTCAATACAAGTTCTACCCACTCTTTTATTCTACCTAGTTGTGTTCAATGTTTAAATTTGACTCCGAAAAAAAAAAAATTTTACTTTGATTTATCTATTGAAACTTCGTTGGGAGAAACCTTCGTTACCTCCACTGTTTATTAATCTTGTTGTTTCAAATAAACATTTTCACGTTACCTGTCGATCTTATCTCTTTGAAAATACTTGCCTTTGAGGTAATTTTTGAAAGTGATTGATTAACTACTCATTATTCTTTTTGTAAGGTTGTTAGCTTTCATATTCCTAACTTGACTGTTATATGAATTCAAAGTAACCAAACCCTAAAGTTAATCCTTTGTTATATCAAGCCATAAGTAAAGAGCCCCGAACCTTTCGTTGTCGACTTCCTTGTGTGGAATGCAGAAGCAGGACTTTAGTGGCGACATCGTGAATGAAGATGGCAAGTTTATAGGTATCATTGTGAGGTGCTATCTAGGTTAAGGGATAGAAGTCACAGTTGGTATCAATGTGACGTATTATCCAAGTCTTGGACGAGAGTAACAGTTTTGAATGATATTTCTATCATTAATAAATTTCTTGGCGTATTCTTGAAGACTTCCTAGCCTACCCTAGGCGTGAAATCGAATTTTGTATTGACCCAAAGACAAAACCCATTTCTTAAACCCTCAAATATTTCTTCAACTAAAATGAACAGTTTACGTGGTTTATGATGAAAGTCATAATAAAAGCATTGGACTAATGAAAATCATGGGTATATGAAGTATTAGTAAGTGTTATGATGAGTTATGTGGTTATTATGTGAAAACATGAAAGTTTCTTAGAAATCACAAAGGGTTGAAAAATCAGATTTTGGTGAAAAACGTAACATGAAATTCAATTGACCATATCTCCTATTATATTTTGAATTTTTGAGTGTGGTCAAGTCCTAGAGTTAGATCTATGAGTTAACTAACTAATCCAAGTGGAATTACTGGCAAAGGTGTTGTAGATTTTTGTGTGGACTGATTTTAGCAAAGGAGTGCAAAGCTGCAAAAGCAAGAAAAAGCTTTCGCCATGATTTTAGAGAGGCTGTTTCGGCCACTTAAATTATGAGAAAAATTCTGGCCTTTTGGGACATGAAGGTATATGGTATAAAGTACCTCCTGTCCAAAAATGAGCTCATTCTGACTTAAAATGAGCAAGTTATGACTATTTCAATATTTAGGTTTTTCCGACGAAAAACGCTATAACCGAGTTCTATAACTCGATGACCATGAAATTTAAACTAGAAGCTCACATTAACATGTGTAAGGTCCTGCCAAGATTTGGGGAATTTTGGAGTTAAACTTGAGGTAGCTAATTTCTTAAGGAATTAATTAGAAATTGATTTTTAAAAATAGTAAATGAATTTTAAAATTCGAGAAAAATATATTTTCATTATGGGACTATATTTTGCTAAATCCCAGAAAAGAAATATTTTTAGGACTGATTTGGTATTTTTCATGAAAATAGTTTAGTTACGAACATATGAGTTAAATATGTTATGTGAAGTAACAAAGTTGAAAATAGGATTTTATGGCTAGAGAATCCTATATAGAGTATATGCATATTTTTTTTTTTTTGATGAGGGATTTGATAATTGGTGATGATATCTTATGAGTATGGCATTTTTGAATGATTAAAATTATATGGTAAAAGCGTAAACAATTGAGATAAATTGTTTATAAATTTAAAGTGATTTAAATATTGTTATAATATTAATGATATTAGATTAGGAGATTATTAAGTGATTGAAAACATGGGGATATTCTTGAATCTGGATAAATTATATTATAAATGTTTAATATTTATCCTTTATCTCATTTGATTGATTCTTTATATCATTATCCTCATGTTTATATTATGTTGAAAGTCATACGTGGCACTGTAGTGCATAGATGGACTTGGTATGATTATGACCAAGGATTGTTCGGTATAATCATAACCGTAATTGAAAACACAATTATCTTTGGCCGTAGTGCATGGATAATTTGTGGTCGTGATACTAATGAATACACAATTATCTTTGGCCGTAGTGCATGGATAATTTGTGGTCGTGATACTAATGAATACAAGATTATCTTTGGCCGTAGTGCATGGATAATTTGTGGTCGTGATACTAATGAATACACGATTATCTTTGGCCGTAGTGCATGGATAATTGTGGTCGTGATACTAATGAATACACAGTTATCTTTGGCCGTAGTGCATAGATAATTGTGGTCGTGATACTAATGAATACACAGTTATCTTTGGCCGTAGTGCATGGATAATTTGTGGTCGTGATACTAATGAATACACGATTATCTTTGGCCGTAGTGCATGGATAATTTGTGGTTGTGATACTAATGAATACACAATTATCTTTGGCCGTAGTGCTTGGATAATTTGTGGTCGTGATACTAATGAATACACAATTATCTTTGGCCGTAGTGCATGGATAATTTGTGGTCGTGATACTAATGAATATCCTTGGCCTGTAGTGCAGGGATGATTCGATGATATGGATTAATTATTGAGCTGAGTCTCAGCAATGAAATATTAATTCCTGGATGTGGTAAAAGTCATCTTTGGCCGTAGTGCATTGATAGACTTGGTATGATTATGACCACGGATTATTCGGTATAATCATGACTGTAATTGAAAACACGAATATCCTTGGCCAGTAGTGCATGGATAATTCGTGGTCGTGATACTAATGAATATCCTTGGCCTGTAGTGCAGGGATGATTCGATGATATGGATTAATTATTGGTGAGTCTCAATGAATGAAATATTAATTCATGGATGTGGTAAAAGTTATCTTTGGCCGAAGAGTGCAAAGATGAATTGTTAATGAATATCTTTGGTAGGATTGCAAAAATGAATTTAATGTTTTCAACGATAAAGGTATTCAAGGTATCCTCACCTCTTTATCATATCAGTCACGTACCCTAATTTCGAGGGCTTAAATTCCATAAGGAAAGGAGATTGTGAGACCCAGATTTTATCAATAAAGATTTAAATTTTGTTGAAATAATTTTTAATATTATGGTGTGAATTTGAGATAATATTATAGTTGTCGGTAGTATTTATAAATTTTGCAAAGTATGCAAGTGGTTATATTATATTCGATTGGTCGGGGAATATTCGGTTTAGCGGGGAATATTCGTACAACTGGCTCAATCATTGGTGGACCCTATAATGTAATTATTGTCGGATTGATCGAGAAAACGACAAAAATATTTTATTGAAATAACGGCGGAGTTTTACCGTAGTTATTCTTGTTGAACTACTTCGGTAGTAAAAAGTACGAGAATACGTGTGGTTGCATAGTAGCACACGGTATTGATTATTGATGCTTATGTGAGAAGTCACTCGGTTTGATTCCATTATTGTCGATTAATAATATGAATTATTATAAGCGATAATGGACGTTTTGTTTTATTCGTATTATTAACGTAATAAAAAAGCGAAACATCTTTTATATAAAATAGAATACTTTATTAAAGTTATTCTA
This sequence comes from Panax quinquefolius, assembly GCA_020205615.1. Classification (NCBI taxonomy): domain Eukaryota; kingdom Viridiplantae; phylum Streptophyta; class Magnoliopsida; order Apiales; family Araliaceae; genus Panax; species Panax quinquefolius. Next base: position 62,060,557 of record CM035171.1, on the reverse strand, counting down.
TAAATAGAATATATTATATTTTATTATGCATAGTGTTGCATAGTGTTTTGCATAGTATTGCATAGTGTTTGCATAGTAAAATGTTTTTATATAAATAGAATATATTATATTTTATTTAAAAGATTTTTCTTTAAATATGGACCGTCAGATTAAAGTAAATCAAACTGGACCGTTCATGGATTAGTTACTATGCATTCCATTTTCCTATAAATAGAAGCTCATTCCTTCATTATTTTCTTACGAATTCATTGAAACTCTAGAGAGAAATTATAGAGAGAAGCTATAGAGAGAAAGTTATAGAAAAAGAAGAAGAGTATACGCTACTTCACTACTTCTATATTAGGTTCTTTTTACGGTAAGGGGTATTATTTGTTGTACCGTAGTGGGGTGTTATTCTTTCTTCTTGAAGAGAACTTCTATTATTCCATTCATTATTATTACATTGGAATAACTTTTGTAAAAGTGGCATACCCTATACATAACTTTGTATCTGTGGCATACCCTATACTTGGTGAAATCCTTATGTTATTCCATTGATTATTATTACATTGGAATAACTTTGTAAAAGTGGCATACCCTATACATAACTTTTGTATCACTGTGGCATACCCTATACTTGGTGAAATCCTTATGTTATTCCATTGCTTATTATTACATTGGAATAACTTTATATCTGTGGTTTACCCTATACTTGGTGACATTCTTCTATTATTACATTGGAACATCACATGCATGTGTGTTTTACACAGGACACGGTTATTTTTTATTATTCTGTTGGAACATCTTGTGCGTGTGTTTTTACAGGACTGGTTAAAATCTTTATCATTCTCGTTGGAATATCCTATCGTGTGTTTTACACGGATCTGGTTCCATCTTTATTATTCTGTTGGAACATCACGCTTGGTGTGAATTTCACGACACTGGTTCCGTTATTATTATTACATTGGAATAACCTTTCTATCAAGTACCGCATGCATGGTGATTTCTTTTGTTATTCCATTCTTTATTATACCCGGTTGGTTAAAACTTTGACTTCTATACTCCATGAAATTAGTAGAATATCCTTGATATTTGCGTTTCATCCGATATCTTTTCATGGAAATATTCTTACGATCATTATTGAATTTTACTCTCACTAAAAAAGATATCATGTTGACAATTTGGACGTTAATAATTCATGGATTAAATAATTCTTGAACTTGTTTTATTGAATTACTATGTCATTGTCATCATCCTCATGTTATATTATGTTATCTTTGGCTTACGTGCATAGATGAACTTAGTATGATTATGACCAGGATCATTCGGTATAATAATGACTTGATATAAATGATGTGACAAAAGTCCTCAGTGGCCTGTAATGCAGTGATGGATAGTTTTTGGTATGATTATGACCAGGGGTGATTCGGTATAGTCATGACCATTGATAATTTGATGAAAATCCTTGACCGTGGTACAGGGATGATTAGATGTGGTGGTTTATTATTAAAGGTGAGTCTCAAATGATAAAAAATTGATGAAAACCTTTTAAAACCTAAAAGATAGTAGACTTTATTCTCTACTTGACTCTTTTAATGGATTGCTTATTCAACGCTGTGATTAAACTGGTTGTCTATTGTATTTTATCGGTTTAACCTTTGTTGAAGGCTAATGATAATTTATTCGCATTATCTTTAGTCATAATATTTCTTCTTGGGCTAGTTGAGCTCACCCTTCTTTTCTTTATTCTCTTGAGGAAATGAGAACATATTTGGGACGAGTCGGGGAACGAAGTAATGGTCCGAGAGGATAGCATTAGTAGTCCTCACTATTACGTGAAATAGTGTGATAATAGTTGTAATGAGGACTCCTTTTGAGTTTGTATAATATCTAGTAGACAAAATTTGTATTCAAACTCACGATTTATGTCGTATTATTGTATACCTGCAGTTATATTAGTAAGTTGTATTTGAATTTATGTACCATGTAAGTGGCGACCCAAGATGGGTGACGTATACCTAATTTTGGGGGCGTCACATTCTGTCCCCAGAATCACGTCTCAATAAATTCGACCCATTACATTCTCCCCCCTTACAAAGATTCTGTCCCCAGAATCGCTTACACAAAAAATTAAGTAAATAAATGAGGGTAATTCTTCATCATATTCTCTTCGAGTTCCCACGTAGCTTCTTCAGCGTTGTGGTTCCTCCAAATTACCTTAACAGAAGATATTACTTTATTTCTGAGAACTTGTTCTTTTCTATCGATAATTTGAACAGGAATTTCTTCGTAAGATAAGTCTTTTTCAAAATGTAGGGTTCGTATTCAATTACATGCTTGTAATCGGGTTTGTAGGGTCCTAAAACAGAAACATGGAAGACGTTATGGACATTCTCGAGTGCTGGAGGTAGGGCTACCTCGTACGCAACTTCTCCGATTCTTCTCAGTACTTCAAATGGTCCAATAAATCTTGTGGTCAATTTCCCTTTCTTTCTGAGCCTGATCTTTCCCTTCCAAGGAGAGACCTTTAAGAAAACGTAGCTACCTGATTCAAACTCGATATTTTTATGATGTGGATCAGCATATTTCTTCTGTCGATCTTGATCCGCTATCAGTCATGCTCGGATCACTTTGACTATTTCTGCTGTCTGCTGTACCAATTCTGGCCCTAGCAATTATCTCTCACCAACTTCATCCCAGTAAAGTGGAGTTATGCACTTTCAGCCGTATAACGCTTCATAAGGCGGCATGCCAATACTAGCGTGGTAACTGTTGTTGTAGCCAAACTCTACTAATAGTAGGTGATCATCCCAAATTCCTTTGAAGTCCATCACACAGACTCTTAGCATATCTTCTAACGTTTGAATTGTTCGTTCGCTCTATCCGTCTGTTTGAGGGTGGTATGTTGTACTCATTCACAATTGTGTACCCATGCATTCCTGAAGACGTTTCCAGAAATTCGAAGTAAAGCGCAGATCCCTATCAGAAACAATTGACACCAGAACTCCGTGCCTCGAAACAATCTCTTTTACGTATAACCTTGTTAACTGATCTAAGTTGAATCTGATTTTGATCGGAAGAAAGTGTGCGGATTTCGTCAGTCGGTCAACGATAACCTATACTGCGTCGTAGCCTTTCTGAGTCGTCGGAAGGCCAACCACGAAGTCCATTATAATATGTTCCCATTTCCATTCTGTGATTTCCAACGGTTGTAGGAAACCAATCGGTCTCTGATGTTCCGCTTTCACTTTCTGACAGGTCAGACACTTGGCAACACATTCTGCAACATCACGTTTCAAATTCGGCCACCAGAAATATTGTCTAAGATCTTGGTATATCTTGGTACTACCAGGGTGAATCGAATATCATGAACTATGAGCCTCGCTCAAAATGTCTTCCTTAATCTCTATGACTGGTGGTACCCAAATTCTACTCTCGAATCTCAGTATTCCTTCCTTATCCAGCTTAAATCTTGGTTCAGTTCTTTCAGATATCTTCTTTGTCACCTTTTTGCATTCATCATCCTGAAGTTGAGCCTCTTTAACTTTATTCAGTAGGGTTGTACCAGATTACATCTGAAATAGCTTCTAATCAATCTCCATAGGATACTTCACTTCCAATTCCAGTTTCTCCATTTCTGCAATTAGCTCGTCCTGAGCAGTCAACATCATCAACTTCTCCCGACCCTTTCTACTTAAGGCATCGGCAACGACATTCGCCTTACCCGGATGTTATAAAATTTCACAGTCGTAATCCTTAATTAATTCCAACCATCTTCTTTGACGCATATTCAAATCATTCTGTGTAAAAACATATTTTAGACTCTTGTGGTCCGTATATATTTCACACTTCTCCCCATAAAGATAGTGCCTCCAAATTTTCAAAGCAAAAATAACTGCAGCTAACTCTAAGTCATGGGTCGGATATCCCTTCTCGTAATCATTCAATTGTCGTGATGCATACGCAATGACTTTGCCGTTTTGCATCAGCACACAACCAAGTCCTTTATGCGACGCATCACTATAAATAACAAAATTTCTTGTATCGTCCGGAAGAGATAACACAGGGGCCGTACTCAAAGTCTTCTTCAATTCTTGAAAACTTTCCTCAAACTTATCCGTCCAAACAAATTTCACAGCTTTTTGAGTTAAATTCGTTAACGGAGTTATGATCTTGGAAAAGTCTTGTATGAACCTTCTATAATATCTCGCCAATCCAAGAAAACTTCTTACTTCCGACGGCGTTCTCGGCTGATCCCAGTTAATCACGGCTTTTACTTTGGATGGATCTACCGAAATTTCATTTTTATCGATCTCGTGACCAAGAAATTGTACTCGTTCAATCCAGAATTTGCATTTAGAAAACTTAGCATACAACTTCTCTCTTCTCAATACTTCCAACACTAATCTTAAATGTTCTTCGTGTTCTTCATTGGTTTTTGAATAAACCAAAATGTTGTCTATTAATACCACCACGAATTTGTCCAAAAACGGCTTGAACACACCATTCATTAGTCCCATAAATGCTGCAGGAGCATTCGTTAGACCAAACGACATTACTAAAAATTCTTAGTGACCGTATCGCGTTCTGAACGCTGTCTTCGGTACATCCTCTAGCCTCACCTTCAGTTGATGATAACCGCTTCTCAAGTCTGTCTTGGAAAAGTATCTCGCTCCCTTCAATTGATCAAACAGGTCGTCGATCCTTGATAATGGATATTTGTTCTTAATCGTGACCTTATTCAGTTCTCTGTAGTCAATGCATAGTCGCATCGATCCATCCTTCTTTTTCACAAACAACATCGGCGCTCCCCACGGCGATACGCTCGGTTAAATGTACTTCTTGTCCAATAATTCTTGTAGTTGTACCATTAATTCCTTCATCTCTACTGGTACCATTCGGTATAGTGCCTTCGATATTGGAGCAGTTCCGGCCGCCAAATCAATTACGAAATCTACCACTCTATCTGGTGGAAGTCCTGGTAAATCGTCTGGAAATACGTCGACGAAGTCCCTCACAATTGGTATTTCTTCTACCGACGGATTCTCTTTTCGACTGTCGACTATGTAAGCTAAGTATCCTACACAGCCTTGTCTTAACAACTTCACGGCCTACATCATTTTCGAGACAACTAAAGCATGCAAGCGACTTTCTACCATATAAAACATAACCTTTGGTGAGTCATAAGGTTAATCGCTTCTTTGACAATCAATTCTGACCCAGTAATTGAATAACCAATCCATTCCCAAAATAACGTCAAATTCCCCAAGTCGAATAGGGATAAGATCTACGTTCATGATATTACCCTTAATATCCACTCTACAGTTCTTATTACGTACTTAACATGGATTATTTCTCTATTCACAATTTCTATGTTCATGGGGTAATCCAATTCATTCTTAGGCAAATCTAAATTCTTGGCAAAATCATCGGATATAAAGGAACAAGTAGTACCCGAATCAAATAAAACATAAGCATTAATTTTATTGATCAGAATGATACTTGACACCACATCACGGGATTAAACTGCATCTTGTACCGTCATGTTGAAAGTCCGGGCGATCGGTCGGTTTGTTGCTGTTGATCCGGTGATGGTTAAGGCATTTCCACTGTTGTTTCCCCGATTTCCTCCTGATCCTGACCCTCCCGATCGCTTCTTGGGACAGTCTCTTGCCAGATGGTCCTTCGAACCACAAGTAAAACAAGCACCCTTCTTTGGGTTTGGACAGTTTGATGCTATGTGGCCTTCCTGACCACAATTGTAGCACACTCTTTTTCCTTTCATACAAACTCCCAGATGGGCTTTCCCGCAAGTCGGGCATGCTTCGATTCTTTTCTTCTGGCTACCTTGCTGATTCCCCGATGATGAGTTGTCATTCCATCTTTTCGTCTGATTAAAATTACCACCTCCTGTGCCAATTCCACTAGTCTTGTTATTTCTTTCACCTTCACTCTTCTTCTTCTTCTGATCTTAATTGTACTTGGTCACCGCATCGTTTCCTCCTTCAGCGAGGATGGCCTTTTTCGGTACTCCAGCAAACGTGTTTAGCTAAAACATTGATACCTTGCTGTACACCCAAGGCTTTAGTCCTTGCTCAAACTGTCTCGCCTTCCTCTCATCCGTGTGAACTTGATACGGGGAGAACCTCGCCAACTCGTTAAATTTAGTCGCGTAGTCAGGTACGCTCATATTTCCCTTCTTCAACTCTAGAAATTGAACCTCCATCTGGTTCTGTGAACTAGCTGGGAAATACATTTCCAAAAACATCTCTTTAAATCTCTCCCACGTAATTACACCTTCACCTCCTCGCACTTTGTTTGCTTGCCACCAGTAGGTAGCCTCAGACTTCAGAATAAACGTTGCAAAAGCGGTCTTCTGGTCTTCTCTTACCCTAGCAACGTCGAAAACCTTCTCCATTTCAATAACCCACATTTGAGCCTCGATTGGATTCATGGAACCTTTGAACTCTGGCGGTCCCACCGCTTTGAAGTCTTTAAACATTGTGTTTGGTGGAGCTTGAGGTTGATTATTCATGGCTCCAGTCAGTAAGTTCACCAACTGCTGAACGGGATTAGCATTGGCGTTATTGTTATTATTGGTAGACTCTTCCTGAGCCGGTTGACGTTGTTGTCTTCTCCTTGGCGGCATTTTTCTGTTAAAGAAACGCTTATTAGAACTTTATTTATTTCTCTAAATAGTTAAGGCATTACTTAACAATTTAACATACTCATTAACACATCATCTCAAACAACTTAATATATTTAATTCAACCTAAAAGTTTTACATCAAACGATAGCATAACTGTTATTTACATCCACCATCCTGAGATAAAGAATCCACATGATTTAAATATTAAAAAAAATTATTCCTTCGTTCATAAACACATCAAAATTTACATATAAAAACTAATTAAGTCTTTCACATAATTAAACAAATTCTATCACTGTCGGTCAAGGTACTGATTAGCCTTGCTATGCTCCTCATCTAAGATGTGATACATCGTCCTACGATCCATCAAGTACAATGGTAGTCCTTCAAACTGGATTGGGTACCTCAAAACTCGATCTTGGGTCTCATTCATTGCCTTGTTAAGTGTAGAATATGTCTCCCCAATCTTTGCCTTCTTTGCACGACCATCATCTTCTGCACGATCAGCTCGACGTGATTCTCTTACCCAGCCTTCCTTTGCTATTTTTAGTCTTTCGGAGGTTTCCTTCTGTTCCTTCTTTAGTTTCTCTATCTCCTCAGTCTTATCTTCGGTTTGACCCTTCTCATGAACCAAATCCCATTCTACATTTCCCAGTCGTGAGTGAAGAGTCGAAATCTCCCTCTCCTTCTCCTCTAAAGTAATCTGCTAAATAATAGCTCACTCAGTCAGATCCTGCACCTCATCTCGTAACTCCACGTTACGGTCGTATAATGTGTCATACATCTCAGCATCAACGGTGTACCGTGGTAACTCCTCTTCTTCCTCTTCCTCTTCCTCAACAAATTCCTCCTCAAGATCCTCCTCAAGATCAGCCTCAGGTTCATGCTCCTGACCAACAACGGTGATCAATGGAGATGATTCCCTCTACACCAGCTGCTCCCTAACGACATGAATGTCTCAGATCTCCTCCTCTGTCGGTACTATAGGTACACGGGTTTCCTCCTCAGTAGGTACTATAGGTACACGGGGTTCCTCCTCAGTAGGTACTATAGGTACCCGGGGATCTTCCTCCCTAGCTTGACTAGCTTCTCCCACATTCGACATCCTGACAACAAAATTTTAAGTTTTAGTTATTAAGTCGTATCATCTAACGCATACTTTAACACATAACACATAAGGCCTTTTATTATATTCAATGAATTACAGAAATTCATTTCTTATAACTCGATAAGAGTTTTCCATCACTATCTTCTTTCTATAAGGCTACTACCTAAGGTTGTTCCCCCACTTAAGGTTCATAACCTATAGCTTTGATACCAACTTGTGACACCCCCAAATCGGGGTACTTTAATTCCACGGGATTTGGTGTTCACTGTACAAATATCATTTATCTATCTACTCATAATAAATGCAAGCCATGCAATAGATAGAATTAAAATCTTCCCCTTAAGGGTTACAACATCTGAATAATAATAATACAATCCCAGGTTAAACTAACCTTCATCATCTGTGTGGAATCATAAACAAATAAGTCTTAACAACATCATTAACTCAAGTCTTAAACATAAATATATCATCTAATAAAAATAACAAGTCTTCATCACTTGTTAACCTTGCCCTTGCCTTTACTAGTGGAAGGTTCGTCGATTCTTTCATTCTTAACTGCAATGTTATTATTAAGCAAGAGTGAGCACGATTGCCCACAATTATAACAATATAACAATGAATAATAACATGCGAGAGAAATAATAACTTCTGAATTAAAAGCTCAACTTCTGAATCAAGAATGAATAACAAGAATCAAAAGATTTCTGAGGGTCATAAGACCTTGAACTATGTCCTAGGTTATCAAGGGTTATACTTGAAACCTTTAACGATCGTAAGACTATGGACCTTTTACTCGTACTTAGGGGATCGCCCTTAGTACCATCACGTGCACAATATCTTAACGCTAACGCATAAGTAAATCCCTTTGCAGGGTTGTTCATCTCAGTTTGACATTCGAGTCCGCACCAATGGAAGTTTGGTTTGGATAATTCAATAAGGGTTCTGAAATTTAGAACGTTCATCAACTAAGGACCAGTTGAATCAATAAATTTCACTAGTCTAATAAGGTTCAACAATAATGATATTCGATTTGAATAATAATCTCAAGAAGTATACAATAGGACAATTATTGTATAACTGAATCATGCATTGAAAAGATAATAAATCTTTAATATAACAATTGAACTTGAATAATAGTAATGATAATTTACTCGAGGTAACTAATAACTTGAACAATAATGACAAGTAGGGTTAGGAAACTTACCTCGTGCGTAGATTACACTTTAACTAAGCACGTTCTTTGAATTTAATCCTACATACCATTCACATTCACAATACCAGTTAATTATAATTTAACTAATCATCATAAACCCATTCTTTTATCTAAACTTTGGTTATGACTATACTTAGTCAAATATCACACTTATTGTCACATAATAACACTTCATGAATAATAAGCTACTTATAAAATCAATAATTCAATCCACATGTAATTATGTTATTTACATGTTAAGCAACTATTTTAACATCTCATTATACTTCTAACATGTTTACATTTTCATTAAATTAATTTACTAACACATTTTTAGACTTAAACATTTTAAAAATTACATTTCTGAAATTTCTGAAGAGTGGCACTGCGGCGCCACATTTATACTTGATCTTTGCGTTATGGCGATATGTATATGCTATGACGGACTCTTAAGCGTTACGTGTGCGCGTGCAGCTCTCTTGACTCGAGACTTGTCGATGCAAGACGCAGTGGCGCTGCTGACACGGTGGCGTTAACGACGCGGTGGCCATGCCACATGGACTTCGATTCGAGAGTTGGCGTAGTGGCTAAAACTCCAGACTTTGATTCGATTCGCGAAGAACACGAGTTCAAATGAAAAGGACACAAAATGATCATTAATTTCACTAAATTAACATACCCACATGCTATGATTTATACATAATCATTGCCCAACATCTATAAAGTGATTTTAACCCCATTAAAACACATTATCACAGAATTAAAATCTATAATTTCACTGACTTTGATGTTCTTGAAGGTTTTGAAAATAAAACATGAAAATTGACACTGCGGATTCGTTATAACACCGAATCCGTTCGTTTAAAGTTTGGTCTCTTCGTATCAACATGTATAATAATATACGAGTGTAAAATTTAGGGAAAATATATGATCAACACATGAAATACCACGTATAAGGCCATATAGCCATAACCCAAACTCTGTAATTTTGTAGCAATCATACACGATGACATTTCATGAAACTAATGATATGGTTTACATAATATATATAATTAAATACGATGTGATATGTCATAACACATACACAACCCATAATCATTACTCATAACCCAATTATAGAGGTTTAAACCAAAAACTATGAAACCCATATTCATGAAAGTTAACAACGTAAAAATAGAAATTGGGAAGGAGGAGATTACCCTGTAAAGTATAAATTAGAAGATGATCAATGATGATCCTTTTATAGGTATTTGATTGATTGCACACTCACAATCTTTTCTCAATCTAAATTCTTTTCTCTCTGTGAACTATAAGAAAATATGATCTGCTTGTTTTCTAGACTTAGGAATAATAAGAAAGAAAAGAAGACGTCATATTCAAATGAACTGACGCGTTGTGGTCAGTTGCCCATCATGGGTAACTGCTCTCAACTCCCTCTAAGGCCTTGTTTGGCTAGCAAGAGAAGGTTTCAAATCCATTTAATTTAATAAAACCTTTATAATATAGTTTGAAAATGTCACACTCCTTATAAAATAAATCCAATATTTTATTTAATTTACTTTAAATAAAATATAATAATTTCTTATAAATTCACATAGTCACATAATTAAATTTCTCATTAATAAATAATGTCAAATTATTAACTCTCTAATTAATAATTAAATTAATTAAATAAAATCATGCTTGATTAAATAATTCATTTAAATCCATAAGCTCACATAATTACATACTTGAATAATAAATATTCTCTACATTAATTCAATAAATGTAACACATATAATTAAATTAATCTATCATAATTGCATGAATTAATTATTTAATCTAATAATTAAATCATCGGAAATATTTATTTACTTCAATAAATATTAAGATTAAAAAATCTCATTCGTCACACTGACACTGTCGTGGCACCCGCAACTGATAATGAGAATTAATGGAATCATCACTGAACGGGACCACGCGACCCCGTACAAACGCATTGAATGGTGCTTTGTCTTCGGCGTTTGCATAAAATTCTTTGACGATGTTGACAACGGTGGGTACCGGATGTTCAGTGAGTTTTAGCCACCCCTTTTGATATATTTGAGACATCATCTCCCCATTATTTCCCTAGGGGGCCAAACCACGTTTCGGCGTAAGGGCTTTGGTAATCATGTAGTCATACCGGTTGGCGGCGGCGACACTCACAAATTTTCGTCGATCGTATGTTCGTGGCGGTGGAGCGGGTCTTGAACTCTCTCCCCTTTGGTATTTTGTTGTCGGTTGTGAAGCCATTGAAATTCAGATGTTACAACTTGCTAGCACACACTTCCTTCCCCTTACACTTGGTTCAGTCAATTTATCAAACACTTTGTGTGCACAGCCCGTTCTTCCCCCAAACTTAGGTTATTTCAATGGAATTCAGTGGAGAAAAGAAGAAAACTCAATGGGAATGTAACTTACTCTCAATTGTGCTATATGTTCCCCAATTTCTTGAAGAGTTTGAAATTTTTGGTGATGACGATGGAAGGCCTGTGGTAGGGTTTATATAGAAGTGATGAATCGGAGAAGAAGTGGTGGACTTGAATGTGTGAGGTAATGGAATTCGTGGGGTGGAAAGTGGGTGCAATGGATTTAGGTAGTGGGTAGGAGGAAGTTAGTATCGTGGGTAGCAAGTGTTCTTGTTATGGAGGCTAGGTAGTGTGTTTGACGAAGACTGAGAGAAATAGAGGCGTGTATGGGTGTATGGAATTGATTTAGAAGGCAGCGTGTGTAACGGCTTTGTCTGCCCAAGATTAGGGACCCCACTCAAATGGGTGAATAATTATTTTAGTAGCCGTGAATGCATGCCCACTATAATCCATTTTTTGGCCCAAAATTTGGTGATGTAAAATTCTCCGATTTTCCTCCCTTTTTTACCCGTTATTGCTCTTACGCAATTTTGACCCCTCCTGCAACCATTAACATGCACGATGTTAGATTATTGACGACGTGGAGTTTGATTGAGAGTTTCAGCAAAACTTTTACTTGATAAGACCTAACTAATGCTTAATAAAAAACTACATCCTAACAATTAAACATGAACTACAAAAAATAACGAAATGTTGGGTTGCCTCCCAATTAGCGCTTGATTTTAAGTCGTTCAGCTTAACTACTCCTTGTTTTATTATGTGTCGGCGAGGGTAACGTCGTCGGCGTCCCAGTTCGACTCGCCACCCCAGTAATGCTTTATCCGTTGACCATTGACTTTGAATGTCTCTAATGGATTACGACTGTAGAGTTCAACGGCGCAATGAGGAAATACTCTCTTTATAGTGAATGGTCCCGACCATCTCGACTTAAGCTTTCCTGGGAACAATCGCAACCGTGAGTTGAACAAGGGGACTGATTGTCCCGGCTCGAATGTTCGTTGCACAATTTTTTGGTCGTGCCATCTTTTAACCTTTTCTTTGTATAGCTTGGCATTCTTGTAGGCTTCGAGTAAGAATTCGTTGGAGTAGCATCTTTTTTCCTACAACGGTTTGATCAAAATTCAATTTATGTATGGCCCAATAAGCCTTATATTGTAGCTCCACCGGTAAGTGACATGCTTTTTCGTTCAAGAGTTGATATGGTAACATCCCGATTGGTGTTTTGTATGCAGTTCGGTACGCCCATAATGCGTCATCCAACCGAAGTGACCAATCTTTCCAACTCGGATTGACGACTTTCTCTAATATCTTCTTAACTTCTCTGTTTGAGACCTCGGCCTGTCCATTTGTTTGAGGATGATACGTTGTAGCTACCTTATGGTTAACCCCATACTTAGCCAAAAGAGCTATAAATGACTTATTGCAGAAGTGACTACCTTCATCACTGATTATTGCTCTTGGCATGCCAAACCTCGTGAAGATGTTTTTCTGTAGGAATTTGAGGACCACCTTGGCATCGTTAGATGGTAATACGGTAGGTTCAACCCACTTCGAGACGTAATCCACCGCTAGTAGAATATATTGATTGCTCAAAGACGAGGAGAATGGCCCCATGAAATTAATGCCCCATACATCAAAGATTTCTACTTCAAGAATTGTCTGTAGGGGCATCTCATTCCGTTTAGAGATGTTGCCCATCCATTGGCATCTATCACATGTTTTCACGAATTGGTGGGCGTCTTTAAACAATGTCGGCCAATAAAACCCGGCTTGAATCACTTTTGTCGCAGTGCGCTCACTCCCATAATTTCCCCCATATGCCGATGAGTGGCATTCCTGTAGTATGTTGTGTACTTCGCTATAGGGGATACACCTTCTAATCATCTTGTCGGCGCACTATTTGAATAGGTAAGGCTCATCACACATGTACTACTTGACGTCATGAAGAAACTTCTTTTTTTGTTGTCTTGTAAGATCAAGGGGAAGCATGTTGCTCACCAGATAATTTGCGAAGTCAGCATACCAAGGAAAGTCAGCATTTAACCCAAATAATTGCTCATCCGGGAATGACTCATTAATTGCGCATCTATCTTCATTCTTTTTCTCTGGATTTTCCAGCCTTGATAAATGGTCGGCAACTTGATTCTCCGTCCCCTTTCTATCTTTAATTTCTAAGTCGAACCCTTGAAGTAAAAGAATCCATCGGATAAGGCATGGCTTAACATCTTTTTTCGCAATTAGGTACCGAATCGCCGAATGATCCGTGTATACTATCACCTTGGTCCCGATCAAGTAAGCCCAGAATTTGTCAAATGCGTACACCACTGCAAGCAATTCCTTTTCCGTGGTAGTGTAATTCATTTGAGTCTCTGTGAGTGTTTTGCTAGCATAGTATATGGCGTGAAATACTTTGTTTCGTCTTTGTCCAAAAACAGCCCCAATCGCATAGTCGCTCGCATCACACATAAGCTCGAATGGCATATTCCAGTCCGGTGCGACTATCATGGGGGCTGTAGTTAATTTCTTTTTCAACAATTCAAACGTGAACTTGCATTCCTCAGTAAAATTGAAAGTGGCATCCTTCTCTAAGAGACTGCATAAAGGTTTTGCAATCTTAGAGAAATCTTTTATGAAGCTTCTGTAGAACCCAGCATGCCCCAGAAAACTTCTAATACCCTTAAGCGAGCTCGGTGGAAGGCGGTTTCTCGATCGTATCCGACTTTGCTTTGTCCACCTCTAATCCTTGGTAGACACCTTATGGCCCAAAATTATTCCCTCTTCAACAATGAAGTGACATTTTTCCCAATTGAGTATGAGGTTTGTATCCTTACATCACTGCAAAACCATGACCAGATTCTCTAGGCAAGTATCAAAATTATCTCCATAGACCAAGAAATCGTCCATGAAGACTTCTGAAAGTAGTATGCACACAAGCCAATCATGTTTGATGATAAAGCCTATACTTTGTAACAATCTTATTCATTTATTAATAAAAAGTATTAATTTATTAAAGGCTTTTAATTATCTACATGATGCTGTTTTATAATATGTGATAACCAATAGTTTTAAGCAATGCTTTTAGAATAATGATGATGATCATTCTAATGCGATCTAAATTCTTAGAAAGCTTAAAACTAAAATAGTTCCCAATCATTGGATTACTAAATTGGGGATTAGTGAATCCGAATTGATTGGTACATACGTTGCTTGCTCATTGGATGAGGATGATTGATCTCATGATCATTTGTGTGGAGACACTAAAGCAAGTATGTAGGTGCTTATTAGAGAATAAGTTCACTGAACGTGGCTCGCTAAGGAATACCTAATGGAGTTTTACTTGCCTGTCAATAGGAATTCTGTAGTGATGATAGTAGTCAAGTGATCCTTGGACTTGAGATCATCATAGTATCTTGTGTATGATGAGTTATACTTTGACTTATTCCTTAAGACCCTTAGGGTATATCAAAGGGTATGCTTGGGTATAACAAGTTGTACATGGAGATAATATATGATCAATAAAGAATTTACCACTTCTAATAAAAGAAGAAAATGTCCTATGTGGTTCGATAAATGACAACCAAAGAGTCCTTGGTTAAGCGAGAATGAAATTAGAAAGGAGTTTCTAATTTGCATTATTTGGAGTTCATGCATTTAAGGATCGAAATACATATAATTAAATAAAATAAGACTTGACAGTAATTCCATGTCTTATATTTAATTGGGACATCAGTATGGTGGAAGGATTGAATTGTGCGGTAACTATTTACTCAAAGGGTCTTTTATGATTAATGTTGAAATCTATATTATACGGAAAGTCGTTGATCGCTAGGGAGGCTTATCTCAATTGTAGAATAAATATTATTTATTTAAATAAATTAATTATTTAATTTATTTATTTAAATAAGATTAGAATTGTTCTAATTGATTTATTCACAATAGGTTTAATATGGAGAACCTAAAGGGTCACACCATAAAAGGAAGAATAATTATTTAAGAAGTTAATGACATAATCGTAATAATATGTTATGTATATTTAATTTAATCTATGGTGATAGAATAAATTAAATAGCTTAATATTTATTATTTAATATTTTAGAAATATTAAATATAAATTAATAAGAGGAGTCTTATTAATATTATTACAATTATTATTATTATTTTAATTTCTAAAAGAGTTTAGAAATTAATTTAATATAAGTACTCTCATTTATTCCTAATAGGATTAGGAGGAAAATTAGTTAAAGGAGTTTAATTAATTATCCTAATAAGATTAGGGAGCCCATTTAATTAAAAGAGTTTAATTAAATAATACCTTATTTTATTAAATAAGGTTACCTGATATCTTTATAAGAGGAGTCTTATATCAGATATCAAAAAAAATATATACGACATAATTCCAATTTGTTGGAGAGTACGTTCCTTTCTATAGAGATAGAAAACTAGGGTTTGAGCCAAATACCTATCTTCTTAAATCCTTCTTCTTCCTTGGTGGATCACCTCTAGAGGCCAAACACTTGGGTGGCTAATGTTGATCAAAGGAAGGAACCAAACCCGATGGATTCAAGTTGAACGCGAAAAGGATTGGAGGTGAACTTGTACCTGAGGAAGCTCGATCTTCAAGGGTATGATTCTTATTCGTTATCTTTTTCGTTTAATTAATAATTGTGCATAAAGGGTGATCCGGGTATATGGTTTGTAAATTTTAAACTCTTATTTTTACACGTTTTTGCTTATTTTTTGCAATTTGATTGCGTTCATGAATATTACAAACCCAACAACTTCAACATTCTTTTCCACCATATCTGAAAAAATAGCCATCATACACCGTTGGAAAGTTACTGGTGCGTTGCATAGCCCGAATGACATCCTCCTAAATGCAAATGTGCCGTAAGAGCATGTAAATGTTGTCTTTTCTTGATCCTCAGGAGCGATGGCGATCTGATTATATCCCGAGTATCCATCCAACAAACAGTAAAACTCATGTCTCGCTAATCCGTCTAATATTTGATCAATAAATGGTAGCAGGAAGTGATCTTTTTGGGTTGCTTTATTCAATCTCCTATAATCAATGCACACCCTCCATCTTGTAACTGTTCTTGTTGGAATTAACTCGTTGTCCTCATTCTGTACCACAGTCATTCCCCTATTTTTCGGCACACAATGAACTGGACTTACCCATTTACTGTCGGAAATTGGATATATAATACCTACATCCAATAATTTCAGAATTTCCTTCTTTACCACTTCCTTCATAATTGGGTTAAGTCGACGTTGATGCTCGGCTGACGGTCTCGCATCATCCTCCATCAGAATCTTGTGCATGCAAAATGACGGGCTAATTCCCTTTATGTCCGCAATCGTCCATCCAATTGCTGAATTTTCTGCATTATTACCCCCAAGATGTTTTCCACTTCTCAACATAACTGCTTGACATTGCTCATGAGTACCCATCAGATTTCTCTCAGTGTCGCTAGGTAATGTTCCTTGTGGTCTATTATTTAACATTAACGCCATCTGTCCACTCTAATTTTCCAAATTCTTGATTGACATCTCTTGACTTTTCATCACCATTGCTTGATTTTTTATTGATGCCTCAGCGCTGGTTATGAACTTCGACACCATTTCCTCGAAATCTAATTTCCTTTCCTGATGTTGAACCGGTTGTTGATGACTCTGAAAACCAGGGGGATATGATGGTCGTGGAGCTTGAGTTTGCTGGTTATTGCTCCATGAGAGGTTTGGGTGGTTCCTATTCCCTTGGTTGTAGGTGTTTTGGTATGTATTTTCTTCAAATTCGTTTGTAATTACTGGATGAACCGGACGGATCTTTGGATTAATTCATGATCGATCTAAAGGATGATCACCCGCACACAATTGACATACTACCGCAACCTGCTGAACTTGAGCCCCTATCATAGTATCAACCTTATCATTCATAGTATCAAACTTCTTGGAAAGTGCAGAAATCTGTGCTTGTATGGTTGTCACCCCATCTAGTTCCAAAATCCCAGCCGCCTTTGCCTGTGTCATCCTTACTGTAGGCCACTGGTAGTTATTTTTTGACATGATTTTGGTCAAATTGTAGGCTTCCTCGTAACTCTTAGCCATGAATGCACCGCCCGACGCCGCATCAATACTGGTTCTGACATTCCCATTTAATCCATTGTAAAAGGTGTTCAGTTGCAACCATTTGGGCAATCCATGATGTGGGCACTTTTTGAGTAATTCCTTGTAACGCTCCCATGCCTCATATAGTGACTCCCCATTCTGGTGCTCAAACATCATAATGTCATTCCTCATTTTAGCAGCTTTTGCCGGTGGGAAAAATTTGGCAAGGAAATTTTGAGCCAAGTCTTCCCACGTAGTAATCGACCCTGGAGGCAGAGAAAGTAACCAACTCTTCGCCTTGTCCCGCAAAGTGAATGGAAACAAGCGAAGTCTCACTGCCTCATCCGACACCCCATTGTACTTGAACGTGTCGTACATTTCCAGAAAACTGATTAAATGCTCATTCGGATCATCGTTTGCCATTCCCCCAAACTGACATGAGTTCTGCATCATCTGAATGGTCCCAGGCTTGATTTCAAAAGTATTTGCAGCTATTGCAGGCCTAGTGATGCTCGACTGCAGATCAGTCACCTTAGGTGTTGCAAAATCCCTCAACGCTTTCTGGTCTTCGGCAGCCATTGATTCTTCCTTATCAGAATTTTTGAATTCGTTCTTTGTTTCATCGAACCACTTACTTAACCTCTGAAATCTTCTTTTGATGTCGTCCTCAAAAGGAAGCAAGTCTGGATTTTTGGATCGCATTTGCATAAACAAATGTCAAAAACCTGAAATAGGAATAATAAAAAAACAAAAAAAAATGTTTAAGTAAAACTGGACTAATTAAACTGATATCGTAAAAATATTAAAATCTAGGCTAAATTGTCCCTGACAACGGCGCCAAAAACTTGTTGGTTAAAATCAATACGCGCAAAACACGCAAGTGTACGTGGTCAACAAGTAATATAGTAATGAATAAAGTATCGTTCCCACGAGGACAAATTATCAAGGATTTTAACTTCACAATTATCAATTTTCTATTAAACTATTCAATTCAATGGTTTTAAAACTATAAAAACTAAATTAATAAATAAGTAAACTATCACAAAAACAACCGCTAATATCAAAATCCGGAATTTCAAATAATTAATGGATAATTAGACTTATGATTTCACCCTGAGCTTCACTATGATTTGCAAACCTTTATTCCAACTCAATTTAATATCACAATTTATTAATCAAGAACACGAAAGTAATACTAGCCACCTCTCGATGCACTAATACAATATTAACGTCAATCCACAATTAAGATAGAAATCCGCTAAACACCTAAATCAACCAACTCACTATATCTCTATGTGAAATGCAAATAAAGAAGGTTTAAGCTTAAGTTCTCTATTTGATTACATATGATGTTAAGCATATCTCTACCTTAACAATAATCAAAAATCTGTTATTGAAAAAATTCATGACACATGCTATATTAACTAGGTCTAGAATTGAATCTCCTCTCTCGATTCCATTCAAATCCACAAAGAATTGTTGATCAGGAAATTCATAAATTCACGCTCGAATTAACATAGATAAACTGAGAATATATTATTGAATTGGAAATCAAAGCTATAAAATCATCGTTTCGCCCAAAGATCCATCACAAGTCTAATAAGTGAATTAGTTCATAACGAATGAATTAAAAACTGAATAATATACTGAAAACATCCTTTCGATTACAAATAAAGAACTAAATAGAAGAAGAATAATGAAAACCCCTTCACGTAGCCTCGATTTGCAGCAAATCACGATAATCTCTGAAAATTACTCCTCCGAATCTCGCACTTGAATCCTGGAATTTTTCTTGTAATATGCTCCTTGTGTTGTGTGATTAGTTGTATTCTACGTAATATTCATCTCTCCTTTCTATTCTGGCCGAAATCCCCTTATATAAAGTCCTGACGCCTACAACAAACCAACAAACCAAGTAGCAGCAAACTCCACACAGTAGCAGGACACTTGCAAGATTCGGGACCCCACCCCGGGGGGTATTATTAGAACGCATATCACAGGCATGCTCACTGCTAAGGAAAATTTTTGCTTTCATGAGTTTTTCCACTTTTGCTCCAAAACTCCGTCATTCTTCACCACTTGCATCCATGACCACCCTACACATAAAATAACATGAAACGAGTAAAAACGAACACAAAATATGAAAATAACTATGAATTTAAGCTTGAAATGAATATCGATTCGTGTATATAAATTCCACTTATCAGTGACGGATTGCCGAAATATATCGATAGTGAGATATGTGGACACATAGTGTGAGAAGTTCATATTGGAGAAGTATTAATCAAGTCAATTAGACTTATGGTAGGATGTCTGGAGAAGATGAAATGAGTGCGGAGATGCTAGCGACTGTTGCACCAGTGCCAGTAGCCTAGGTGCCAGCGCAAAGCGAGTTAGTTGAAGAGGTGGGAGAAGATAAACCTATGGTCAATCTGGGGAGCGATCATGACAATTATCCTGAGAGGTATCAGAGTGATGATGAGAAGGCAGAGTCCGAATAAGCTAAGGTGGAGAAAGAGAATAAGATCAAAGTTGGAGAACAAGATCAACTATCTGTAGAATTTCAAGAACTCCGGAGTAAAGTGTTTCTCTTGGGAAAACGGAGCGAGCGTTACACGAAATGACTGAAGAATGGAACAAGCTGAAGACACATGTGGAGAGGATGAAGACTGAAAGTGGTGGATCGTCTGAAGGAACAATCAAGCAGCAGAAAGGCAAGAAAAAGAGAACGTGGGACAACGACAGCGATGATTCTGAAAATTCAAACCCGAAGAAGAAGCAAGTCTGCAGCAAGTATGGAAAGACTCCTGTGGGAGAATATATGACGAAGAAGAATGTGTGCTTCAATTTAAAGCAGGAAGGACATATTTTCGTATATTGTCCTAAGCCGAATGCAACAAGTGTCCCAGTAAGAAGAAGACTGGTGAAGGGAGTGGACGGTAGATAGCTTAAGTTTAAGCGATAGTATCTTTTGATAGTGTGTGATATTAACGGTTGTAATATCAAGAACGATGTGTGAACATATGTATATATATATATATATATGTGTGTGTGTGTGTGTGTGTGTGTGTGTGTGTGTGTTTGTATGAGTGAAATCTTTATTTTCTATATGAATATAAGATTAAGATTAATTTGTGAGTTCTTAAAACTCATACTTATGGTAAGTTCATGACTCATAATTAGATGAAATGTATTGAACCCCTCAGTGAATGGACGCCAAAGGTCTGACTAGGATAAGTTCATACACTCATATAATTGTGGCAAGTTCCTGAACCCCTAGGTGTGGTAAGTTTGATGAAATGGGGAATAATTATGTGTGAATGGAGAATTACGACTTTTGTTTAAAGTTGTGTTGTTAATCCCGATATTATTTAAAAAGGGATAATGTTATGTGTTAGGAGCTAGATGTACTTTGTGCTATTTGAATAAATATCTGATTATATAAGAAATTTTTAATTCTTATTATGTTATTAATAAGAATCTGTGTAGAAAAGGAGAATTAATGTAAGATTTTTATCAGATAATGCCACCAAGGAAGGGAGGTCTAAAGAGAAATATGGACGAACAATTTTTGAATCTGAAGCAGGAAGATATGACGGTGACATAATATTTTGTCAAGTTCAACAAGTTAGCAAAATTTGCTCTAAATCGAGTGGAAACTGAGGAGTTTAAAGCACGATATTTTAGGAACAGATTGAAATCGTTGGTACTCGAGAAGTTAGATGTGCTGCAAATTAGTTCATTTTCAGCGTTATTAGAAAAAGCCATTATCGCTGAAGGAGAAATTGAAGCTGTATTGAAGAATAGTCAAGAATAAAGAAAGGATGTTGAAGGAAACAATATGATAGGTGGTAGTGGAGGTTGTAATCTTAATAAACGTAAGAGGGATGGTGATATTAATTCAGGAAATAATCCAGTAGAGATTAGGAAGAAAGGCGCATCGTGCGTAGTTTGCGGGAAGCATCATCAAGGAGTTTGTTTGAAGAAAAAAAGGAGTCTGTTACAACTGTGGTCAAGAGGGGCACATGTCACCCCAGTGTCCTATTCCAAAGAAGACACGAGGTTGTTTTGCGTGTGGGTCGACCGATCATCTGGTCCGGAATTGTTCGAAGAAAAATAAAGAGAAAGGAAGTGCCAACAAGGGACCCGGTAGCGGAACCTTGGCGATTCAAGGACCTGCACAGCCAGGAAGTCCAACAACATTCACTTTTAGCATGACAATTCTAAATGCAGCAACTGCCCATGAAGAGGCGACAGGTAACAAGTTCGGTTAGAAATTAAATTACGCGAGAAATACGAGTTAGATATTGTTGTGATTTGTTTTCTTTTATACGGTCCAAGTTACAAGTTAGAATTTGAGACGCAAATTAATATTGTGTTGTTAAGAATGAATTGATGATACAACTTTAAAAGATTGTACAGAATAAGAAAGCGGTGATTCTGAGGACGGAATCCTTTTAAGGAGGGGTGAATGTGATAACCCGAGATTTCGAATAATTAAAATTTTATGAATAATTTTTTATTTATTTTAATATTAATATTGATTATCAATTTTGCGCAAGTATATGTGATACGAGTCTCGAGAAGGTCAATTTGTGTATTGACTAATAAAATTAGAGTAGAGTTGTGATTAACAGCTTTAGAAACCCTAACCCTAAGTCCGGATAGGGATTTGCTAGAAATTATAATTTAAATAATTATATTAAAGAGTACGTGTTTGTACTGAATAGAGATATTGATCGATGATTGATCGAATAAGGTTTAAAATTAATAAACCCTAATAAGAGATTAAAAACCCTAATATCAGGATTAGAAACCCTAACGTACCGTTAGAAACCCTAATCGAAAGTCGGGTAACCATAATTTAATATTCGGGAATCCTAAAATCCTAATTAGGAAAACCTAATCCTAATTAGTAAGCTTAATGTGTTTATTAAAATTTAATATGATTAAAAACCCTAATTATATTTTAGTTATCTTAATTTCAATTTTACAAACCCTAATTCTAATTTAGAAATTTTAATTTTTCTAATTAAAACACTAATTTCATATTCGGGATTTCTAAACCCTAATTAGGCAACCCTAATCATAATCGGAAGGCCTAATATAATTATTAAACACTAATGTGATTAGAAAAATCTAATTTAATTAGAAAATCCTAATTTTAGTTTTAAACTTTTTATTTTTTATTTTTAAACCCTAATTAGAAAATTCGAGAATTGGATGTTGTAAAACCTAAGGGTTAGAACCTTAGGGTTAAACCCCAAGGGTTAAACCCTAAGGGTTTGAGCAATTGACCATCATGCCATTAAAATTACAAGAACAATGACCAAAATGCCCTTTATGGGATTTTTATTAGATTACTTGTAAAAATTGCAAAACCTTTAGTTGTTGACCAACTCTCTTGACTTTGTGACACAAGAATCTCTGAATATCAGTTCTATTTGCCAGCCATATCATCAATATACATTGTATCTATGTATTATAAAAGAATTAGAGAGAGAGAAAGTCCATTTGCTTGCCATTTTCTCTCAAAGCTCTCACCAACTCTCTCTCACTCAAGACTCCGAAATTTCTAAGGTAGATCAGTTACTAGAACACCCAAAAATAGATTGGAGAACATAGATCAAGAATTGGAACAAAGAGGTATAAACCCTAAAACCTAATTTGATCTTGTATGCTAAGAATGTTTTTATGTTTTAGTGTTTAATCTTGTGTTAAAAGATATTTTTAGTTGATCTATATTGATCCATCATGGATCCATAGCATCAAAGTGCTTTAAAATTGAGTTTTCAAAACTGCATTTCTTTTAAAAAAATGTGGCCTGACAACCAAATGTCAGTGGCCACAAATCCTTGCTCGTTTGTGTTTTTTTTTGTTTTATGTTACGGCTCAGTAGTCTGGTATGAGGTATTTACGCTTCAAGTGGAATCAAGGTCATTTGATGTCTAGATCATGAGTTATTAACGGTCAAACACCGTTGACCGAGCTTGACCGACTGAAATCTGGGTAACCCATAAAGTAAGAAACAGCGTCTGACATGAATTTAAAGGTCCGAATCTAACATATATGATATTTTTTTTAATAAGGTGTTGTAATCCATTTGTAGCATGTTGTTTTTACTCTAGATCCATGGCCTTATAATGCTTAGATAAGCAACAGATAGATCATATCAAGTTGTCAAAGTAGGCCACTCAGATCGCTTTTTAATTCTCGGAATTTCCGAAAATGATATGGACAAGATTTCGATGAGGTTTCGACCAAAGTTTAATCGCACTGTGATGTATCTTGATTGCTATGTTGTTGTATTTATGTTCTATTACATGCATATTGTAGATTTGAACCATAATAACACATGAATCATGGACCTAACATTAAATTATTTCAATGGAAAGTAGCACTGAATCAGGGCCGGGTTTCGGGAACCGTAAACCTGCTCTGACATGTAATTTGAAGGCACAGATCATCTTTATGTGTTGTGGTATGACCATTCTATGTATTGTAACTTGTAGTGCTACATAAACACTACAAGATCCAAGTCTTATATTGAACAGAGCATGCAATAACAGAAACTTAAAGCTGGTCAAACGTGGTATGTTGGTAACCGGCCTGTTAATGTTCTTGAGGCTCAAGAACACCAACAACGACTGTTACTGTCGCTAAAGGGCTATAATGACGGTTTTATTTATTTTATTTTCTAAATATTTTGGAAATTAATTAAAAATAGAAATTAAATTATACAAATTACAAAAATGGTTTTAAAAATCATTTTAAATTCTGAAAAATAACTTTTAATTATTTGGGACATTTTTCATTAATATGTATAATTATTTGAATATTAATGGTATTTAATTTATTTAATTAATGTATTAACTAAATTAGAGAAAAATGATTTTAATTATATAAAAATCATTTTAAATAAGAATAAAGTATTTAAAAATATTTTGAGTTATAAAATGTAATTTTAATATTTTTAGAGAATTTTCATTAATAAATTAATATTAATGATATTAGATTTATTTAATTATTAAATTAAATAAATAAGTTAAAAATGATTTTATTAATTTAAAAATCATTTTAAATAAGAATAAAGTGTTAGAAAATATTTTGAATTATAAAATATAATTTTCAATATTTTTGGAGAATTCTCATTAATAAATTAATATTAATGATATTAGATGTATTTAATTCTTATATTAAATAAATGAATTAAAATGATTTTATTCATTTTAAAAATCATTTAAAATGAGAAAATGAATTAGAAATATTTTAAGTGATAATTAATTACTTTTAATATTTGGATGATAATTTCATTAATACTTAAATATTAATGGTAATGATTTAAAATGATTTTAATTACTTTAAAAATCATTTAAGTAGAATATTGATGATTTAAAGATATTTTAAGTTATTAACAATAACATTAATATTTTGACAAGTATGTTATTAATATTTTTATATTATTAAATATTAATAATGATAAAATTATTTGATAATTAAATCATTTAAAAATGATCCAGATGTTTTAAAAATGATTCCGATGTTTGAAAAATTATTATAAATTATAATAAATTCTTATAAATTATTAAAAGCTTCCGAAAAATATTATAAACGATATTTGAATTATCTAAATTAATATTGAAGTTTAGAAACAAATTGATAATAGATGTGTTAATTGTCGGATAGGGTGACGTAACGAGAATAGAATGGATCAAGTCTAACTAGTAATCAAATAATTAGACTTGATAAGTGTTTATATAGGTTATAAACACTAATGTGGCTATGTGGTAATGTGTCTAGGAGAAGATTGACTGTGAATTACAGTGTGGTGTGTTATAAAATATTATGCTGATTGTGAGACTGATATTATTGGTTATAGGTCTTTCAAACGCAAATAAGTTTATTGTGTAGCTGTAATCAACGTGGAAGGCAAGTTTCCTAACTCAACCTTGAGTTAATATTGTTCAATTATTATAGTGGTTAATTATTGCTAATTATACCACATCCAGGGATTTATTGTTGATTATTCGCAGTTAGTGCATGTTTAATAATTCAAATTTAATTACTGATTCTGAAAATATATTCGTAGAATAACTGTTGTTGGATATTTAAATTCCTAGAAGCTAATATTGATAGTACATATAATTCTTGTTTGTTGTCGAATTATGTTGAGAAATGTCTTAGCCAATTATTCTGGACTGGACGAACATTTGTCAAAACTTGATAGGTTCGAGAAGAGAATTCAATTATTATTGACAGATCGATGCAAATTATTTCGGCTAGATCAAGAAGTAACTAGAATTTGAAATCACAGTATTTCGTTGTTAAATCAAAATCTTGATTCTGAGACTGAGAAAAACAACCTTTTATATAAATGGAACATTTTAGGTCGTATTTTCGGCCATTGCGCACTGTTAAGTGTTATGCATAATATAGGGTATAATAAAGCTGATCACTTGTTATACTTGCAAAGGGGTATGATTTAATCTTTTTGGTTATCTGATACTCCTGCGTATGTATCAAAGTAAATCTTTGATATATACCCCGAGAAAGTAGAAGTTCTAGATCCAATGGATCGCTCAGCATAAATCTGGAAAACATTCCACTTTGTTATTGCGTAGATTTGATTCTTGTTTATTCAATAGAATATCGTAGAAACTTTGAAAGCGTTGTACTCTTTCATTATCAGATTATTGCATTGCCTAGAAAACGAGAAGACTTGTTATTGATTAACGATTTGTTCAGCTATTTCAAAGTTCCCCGAACTTTGGTGTGATTCTATCAAAATAGATAGTCTATTATTCTGATGCTTATACATTCATTGTATATCTTAACTCATGGGCAAATTTGTTGCTCACCCTTGCTAAATAAAACTTTTCAAACTAGGGACGAAGTTAAGGAAAGTCTTTGTGAAGAATAGAGCCAAAATCTTTGGAGTAGTTATAATAAACTTATTATTATGTTATGTTTGTAAACCCTTTTTGTATATCTAAGGGGTATGTTTGTAATGTTAAGGTTAGCGGACCTGGGACTGATGTATTAACAATATCTGTTAATGACTTATATATATTACTATTTCTATATGAATGTGTAGTTAGATGTTATTATATTGTTGATCGTGATCACCAAACTCGGGGGGTCAGGTAACCCAGATTTGGGGGTGTCACAGATGATGAGTTATTTATGTAGTGCTACATAAACACTACATGATCAATGATTAACATGACCCAGAAACAAAATGGATTAAGATTAATAGTTGGTCAAACGTGGACCCTTGTACTGCCGGCTGTCAGTGTTCTTGAGGCTCAAGAATACCAACAGCGACGCTAAGTGTCGCTAAAGGGCTATAACGACGATTTTTTGAATATTCCGGAAAATGCTTAAAAATAGAAATAAATTATAAAAATTACCAAAAATGGTTTTAAAAATTATTTTAAATTCTGAAAAATAACTTTTAATCATTTGGGACATTTTTCATTAATATTTATAATTATTTGAATACTAATAATATTTAATTTATTTAATTAGTGTGTTAAATAAATTAGAGAAAAATGATTTAATATCATGAAAAATCATTTTAAATAAGAATAATGTATTTAAAAATATTTTGAATTATAAAATATAATTTTAAATATTTTTGGAGAATTTTCATTAATAATTTAATATTAATGATATTAGTTTTATTTAATTATTGTATTAAATAAATAAGTTAAAAATGATTTTATTAATTTAAAAATCATTTTAAATAAGAATAAAGTGTTAAAAAATATTTTGAATTATAAAATATAATTTTCAATATTTTGGAGAATTCTCATTAATAAATTAATATTAATGATATTAGATTATTTAATTATTATATTAAATAAATGAATTAAAATGATTTTTATTGATTTAAAAATTAGAAAAATGTTTTAAAAATATTTTAAGTTATAATTAAGGACTTTTAATATTTTGATAATAATTTCATTAATATTTAAATATTAATGGTGATGATTTAAAATAATTTTAATTATTTTAAAAATCATTTAAGTAGAATATTGATGCTTTAAAAATAATTTAAGTTATTAATAATAACTTTAATATTTGTACAAGTATTTCATTAATATTTTTATATTATTAAATATTAATGATAATGGAATTAATGAGTAATTACATCATTTAAAAATGATTATAGTATTTGGAAAAATTATTATAAATTATAATAATTGTTTATAAATTATTAAAAGCTTCCGAAAAATATTATAAATGATATTTGACATATCTAAAATAATATTGAAGCTTAGAGACCAAGATTAATTGACAATCAATGTGTTAATTGTCGGATAGGGTGACCAGAACACCGAGATGAGACCGAAGTCCAACCAGACCGAACTAGTTAGACTTGATAAGTGTTTATATAGATTATAAACACTAATGTGGTTATGTGATTATGTGGTAATGTGCCTAGGAGACAGATTGACTGTGAATTACAGTATTACGTGTTATAAAATATTGTGCTTATAGTGAGACCGATATTATTTGTTATAGGTCTTACGAACGCAGATAAGTTTATTATGTAGCTGTAATCAACGCGGAAGGCAAGTTTTCTAACTCAACCTTAAGTTATATTTATTCAATTATTATAGTGGTTAATTATTATTGATTAGACCACGTCCAAGAATTTATTGTTGATTATTCGTAGTTAGTGCATGTTTAATAATTCAAATTGAATTACTGATTCGAAAAATATACATTCATAGAATAACTGTTGTTGGATATTCATATTCGTAGAAGCTAATATTGACAGTACAGATAATTCATGTTTATTGTCAAATTATGTTGAGAAATGTCTTAGCTAATTGTTTTGGCTAGATGAACATTTGTTAGAACTTGATAGGTTCAAGAAGAGAAGATAAGAGAATTCAATTATTATTGATAGATCAATGCCAGTTGTTTACGCTAGATATAAAAAGCAAAACTTGATAGGTTTGAGAAGAGAAGTGATTAGATATTGAAATCATTGCGTTTCGTTGTTAAATCAAATTTTGATTCAAAGACTGAGAAGAACAACCTTTTATATAAAGGGAACATTTTAGGTCGATATTAGGCCATGCAAGATCGTTAAGTATTATGCATAATATAGGGTATAATAAAGCTGATCACTTGTTATACTTGCAGAGGGGTATGATTTAATCTTTATGGTTATCTGATACTCTTGCATATGTATCAAAGTAAATCTTTGATAGATACCCGAGAAGAGAAATTCTAGATCCAATGGATCGCTCAGCATAAATCTGGAAAATATTCTATTTTGTTATTGCGTAGAATTGATTCTTGTTTATTCAATAGAATATCGTCGAAACTTTGAAAGTGTTATACTATTTCATTATCAGATTATTGTGTTGCCTAGAATACGAGAAGACTTGTTATTGATTAATGATTTGTTCAGCTATTTCAAAGTTCCCCGAACTTTGGTGTCATTCTATCAAAATAGATAGTCTATTATTCTGATACTTATACATTCATTTTATATCTTAACTTGTGGGGAAAATTTGTTGTTCACCCTTGCTAAATAAAACTTTTCAGCTAGGGATGAAGTGGCAGGAGGTGCTGTAAAGAACAAAGGCAAAGGCATAGTGATAACATAATTTTATGAATATTAATATTATGTTGTATTTGTGAACCCTTTTTTTTTATCTAAAGGGTATGTCTGTAATGTTAAGGTTAGAGAACCTAGGACTAATGTATTAACAATCTCTGTTAATGACTTTTGTATTACTATTTCTATATGAATGGGTAGTTAGATGTTATTATATTATGGATAGTGAACACCAAACTCGGGGGTCAGGTAACCCTGGATTTGGGGGTGTCACAGTTGTCATCCATTGGTGTACATATCAATGAAGGTCAAGCAACCTTGACATTATTTCAGCGACATTATTTCAGCCGATGGCAAGTAAACTCATCGATGCATCGAAAGTTATTTGCGATATAAATTCTATATACGAATACAAAATACCATTTCTATGAGCCATTTCTATGAGCGGAATAATACTAATAATAATAACAATAATATGAATTTCAAACTTAACTTACATTTATCAGAGTCTAATCCCAAGTACGCAACCTGTGCTACAATATATTACATGATAGATATTAAATACCATGGTCTATATATTGTCTAACCATTACAAAAGATACCATTAAAAATATTCCGTTTGCTTTTTTTTCACTTGTTCTTGGCTGTACCTTCCGGTTGATCATGATTAGTTGAAAACATTTAAATTTAAGCAAGGATGAACATTTGAGTGCCCAACAAGTAATAACAATTATAATTATAATGAGCTGAAAGAAATAAATGTTTTCTTTGTATATCACTTCTACAACGAATTAATAGTTGTGAAGTAAACTGAACAAATCATAACCAACTATAAATTCTATACAAAAACTTTTGAAACTACGTATTAACTATATATATAGGGTAGTCGACATATTATGAACATTGTTTTCTGTTTTCAAAATGGTTAGACAGAAATTCATCTGCAAACCGTCATAGCTTATGGGCACGAGGGTGTACATCCCATGGACCCTTTATTGATAAATACTACATGCAAGAACAATGTTATCGTTCACTCTGTCCGCCTTCGGCGTATAAAATTTTTCCCATATTCGGGATGTTCATACTTAGTCTTGAGTCCAAACCAAAGAAATTTGATTGGATACAAAAAGGTTTTATCATAATCAACGGTATTTCTGAATTTGTGTCTAGCTGATCAAATAGCTTAGATGCATATATATATATATATATATATATATATATATATATCAACATGTGATTAAATACAACGATTATCTAAGTGGGGACACTTATAAAACCATGTTTAGAAATTAACGAACATAATATATATCTGAATTACCATATACTGACATGTTGATAAACAATGATCGGATATAGAGTATATCGCAATAGAGCATAATAATATAATTCTGAAACTTCTTACTCATGTCCATTTCATAAAAGAAATGCAAAGGTAGGATACTTGCCTGATCTGCTGCTTACAATTCTCAACTTAGTTCTATCTTTTATACCGAAATCTATCATTAATAAGATCATTTGATCGATTAGGAACACATATCTTAACACATAGTACTGCTTATTGCAGTCAACACATAAATTAATCACATTGCCACATACATTTCACAGTTATTACATCACAAAACAAATACATATACAGACACATTATGCAAGTCCTGATTAATTTCTAGAACACGTCATGCATCGATCGACTTGGCTTTTTTATCGGGTAATTATCGAGTCTAAGACTCTATCTCAAGTTCAATATCCCTATAGACTATTTAAATAATAAATAATATCGCTTTTTAATCGACTTACAATAATTTTTAAACAATTATCACAATTTATCACGAATTTTCAAACACTTTGGAATCATTATTAAATGATTTAAATATCAAATAATTATATTATCATTAATATTTAATTAATATTAAACTATTAATGAAACCATTGCCAAAATATTAAAGTTATTTATAATAGCTAAAAACATTTTTAAAACATTTATATTACCCTTAAATGATTTTTAAAACATTTAAAATCATTTTTAAATAATTATCATTAATATTAAAACATTAATGCACTATTTATCCAAATATTAAAAGTCATTAATTATAACTTAAAATATTTTTAATTCATTAATATCCTTTTTAAATGATTTTAAATAAATAAAATCATTTTTAAACTATTTATTTAATATAATTATTAAATAAATCAAATATCATTAATATATCATTAATATTAAAATATTAATATTTTTCATGACAAAATATCAAAAGTCATATTTTATAACTTAAAATATTTTTATAATACTTTAAATGATTTTTAAAATCATTAATTCTATTTTCCATAATTTATTTAATATATTTATTAAATAACTTAAACATCATTAATATTAATTAATTAATGAAATTTCATCACAAAATATTAAAATTCATAGAAAATAACTTAAAATATTTTCTTATAACATAATATAATTTTTCATGATTTTTCATAATAAAAACCATTTTTAAATAATTTATTTAATATTATAATTAAATAAATAAATACCTTTTATATTCCAAAAATACTAAATATTTATGAAATATATTAAAAATTATTAAAAACTAATTTTCAGACTTAAAAATAATTTTTAGGAATTTATTTTGTATTTTTCATAATTAAAAACTATTTTTTTCTATTTTTAATCAATTTTTGGAAATTAATTAAATAAAAATAACTAAGTCCGTCGCTAAAGCCTATTGCGACAGAAAAGCGTCGCCTTAGGTGTTCTTGAGCTCAAGAACACTGACAGGCCAGTGTTCGAGGGTCTCGGTTTGACCAAGCATACAAATCAGATCTTGATGTTTCTTGTCTATCTATTGATCACAGTGTATAGAACAAATGTAATACTATCACTAGCAATCAATATCATGACCATAACACAAATGATCAGTAAGTTATAAGCCTCCAAAAAGTCTGACAAGGCTGTTCTTCATTTTCTGGGTTTTCCAGAAAATGAAGAACAGTTGATGGTACTATATTTAGATCCTTATAGTTTTCATTCCAGGCTTGCTAATTATGCTCTAAAGGTTCAAACCTGCAGAATAGATGTCCGGGTACACGTACATAACATCAGAGCATCATAACATCAACACAATTAAGAAATCATGGCCGGTCAAAGTCTGATAAACAAATTGGTTTTTGAACAATCTGGGTTTTCCAGATTGTTCATCCGGCTGATGGTCAACCATAGTTTGACCAGATACAACTTCGTTTCTGTTTATTATTTTGATAATCTAAAGGCATATATGTATAGCCTACATGCCAGTAAACAAGATCCAACCAACAACTGGGCCAAAACATCAAAAATCAGCGAGATCAGAAGCTTAGAAAAGCTTGTCAGAGCTAACAAAAATTCTGGGCTGCCCAGATTTGCAGTTTTCGTGGTCGGTCAACTGACTTTGACCACGATTATCTTACAACCTATACATGATCCGGTCCTACTACAAGTTCGAGAGAAGAGATCTCACAGCATACTACATGTTCAAAACATAAAACACCCAAAATCATTAACAACCAGATATTTAAAGGGTCTGACATTTGATTGTCAGACTCAAGAACAAAATTTTCCAGATTTGCAAAATCATCAAATCCGAGCCTCTAGATGTTATGGATGTAACATCTAGCAACCCAGATCATTGATTAACACCTTATTCCACATGATTAAACATAAAAACACCAGATCTAACATAGCATACTTGATAAAAATTTTGGCTTAGGGTTTATACCTTTCTTGGACAATTTCTTGATCTAGAGTTTCGATTTCTTTGTTGTTGATCATCTAAGCTATGTTAAGGGACTAATATTCATATATATTTCGTAGGTTTGGTCTTGAGAGGAATTGTCTATGTATTTGTAAACAAATAGGCTCAATAATGAAGACTTTATCTCTCTTAAATTACCAAATCATGTATTGATGCAATCATGTAGCTGATATAATTGAATGCTAGATGCTATATTGGTAGGGTAGGATGTTTGCCATAATTTTCTAACAATAATGCACAATAATTCACTAATAATACACTAATGGGACAAAAAGAGCATTTTGGTAATTTCCACACCAATAATTGAATTCTACCTTTAATAATGCACAAGGGTATTTTAGACTCTTCACTTTTAACCTCAAGGGCATTCTTGTCATTGGTTACAACCCTTAGGGTTTAGGGTTTAGCACTTTAGGATTTAGGGTTTAACCCTAAAGATTTAACAAATTAAATACAATAATTTAAAATTTGGGTTTTCAATAGAAATTAGGGTTTTTAAAATTAACAATTAGGGTTTACTAATTATCTATATATCTTACTAACACAGGAATTACGATTTCTAATTACGTAAATTCTAATACACAAAGAAAGTTCATATAACACAATTACTACCAAATCTTATCTCATAATCGAGTTTAATAATTAGGGTTTAACAACACAATATTAGGTTATGACCTAATTTACCACAATTGACTAATCATTATCTCATTCACACATATACAAAGTACATATTTATAAAGATTGAAAAATTAATATACATATAATATTATATCATTATCATCATTCCTTATTCGAACCGTAATTAGGGTTTATCGGACTAGTATTAGGGTTTACTAGTAACATTTAAAACATTCCACACATTAACATTACACACACATAACATACATATCTATAACATCGACAAATAATAATATAATATTATTATTCTCATTCCTTGATCAAAAATCCAAAATTAAGGTTTGGATTCCATATCCGATTTATCTCATTATATATAATATTATTAATTAAGTTAAATAATTAACTTAATTAATCTGAAATAAATTCATATAATAAAATAATTAGTATAATAACGATGTCATCATTTCATATATTAATTAATAATATCATAATCTTATTTTCATGGAAAATAATTAATAAAACATTTTTGCTTACAAAATTAATTACTATAAAAGATAATTTGTAATAATTAATAATTCTAAAATTATTTCTAATTTTTCAATTAATAAATATATTTGCATTTATCATTCACATTACTTGACACATATTCTCATCATTAAATAAATAAATAATTATTATACAAAATTTTTGATTTAATTTTATAGAAAATATCGCTATTACATTCACCTCCTTATAAGGATTCCGTCCCCCGGAATCACCGTTTTAAAACCTATACATACCAGGGTACATAACATACATAATCATTGCTAGTAGATCTCAATCAAAATTGATCGAACCGATCTTTAATTATTCACATAACGCTTGTCTATCTGCTTATACGGAAAAATTGATTTCTAATAGAACTCAATTTCCTCCTTCAAAATAATTTATAAAATAATATACTATATATATAAGAAAATAAAATTGGTTCGAGTAATACCTGGAGTTGCCTCCCCGGCTACTACGATATCTTGAACGGTCATGATGAAGACGCTTGCGGTTGATTTCGTTGGTGTGCTTGTTGAAGTTGGTCCCGTTGTCGCCAATGTCCTACTACCATTTTCTCACATTCGCATTCCTTACCTCCCTTCTCCTTCTTGAATAGTCTTTCACCTTATACTCTATTGATTCATAAATAAAACACCCACTATACATTCTTGGATTGGGACAGTTGGAAGAGATATGTCCCTTCTGCCCACACACATAGCACACAAACTTTTTCTTTATCTCATTTCCTTTTATCGTATAGGTGGTAAAAGTTGTCTTTTGCCCCTTCCATTATCCTAACTATCACAAACGCTTCTACCGAGTCACTTGATCCTCTACATCCTAGCAATAGGACCGCCTTGAAGTCTTTGACGTTCGATGTTCGATTATCTGGTTGATCTTCCGCGGTACCGGTATATTACATTCTCGCATAGCTTGATCGTCCATATTCGCAAGATTTCAGATCGGATCTGGTTGTCCTCCATCTTTGTTGACAAATTCTTTTCGCCCTTTGGTTTCGTTTTTTCGTCTCGATTGTCATAATCGTAAATTATTCTTTATTACCTTACATTCTAAGCCATATCGTATCCGATTCGATATATAACACAAATTTTCTACTCAAATAATCATATATTCAAAACATTAGATTCTAAAATTTGGTTTACTATATTAACCAATATTAGGATAAATATCTACTATCTTTATACCAACTTATTTCATTAATCCAACATAGACTCATATTCATAGCACTTTGACATATATAAGCATATATCGCTTTAAACATCTGCTATCCCTTTGTGACTCAAGAGTCAGGAATCGCTGACATAACTTATACAAAGTATTACATTACACCAACATACATATCATATACACACCACCTAAAATCATACATATTCAACTAATACTAATACCACTTATTTCTTACGCCATCACTAAGGATCAATTGCTTAGTATCTTATCTATTCCCATCATCCTCAATAATCTATTCACACTAAACTGTACCTAACTCGTCCAACTTATAACACATTATGAGTTTAAGAACTCACCACAAACATATGAGTTTAAGAACTCGACATTTACCACATATTCTTTAACTATATTTTACCTATCTGCTATACTTATCGTTTCTGGATCCTGTACTACACTTTTCCACAATATCCACCTCATTGAGGTAGCTTTCAATGTGAGCCTCTATTTCAGCTATTGGCTTTGATATTGGCTCGGTCTTGGAGATATGCTTGACTTATTCTTTACGACCTGAGGGTATCCTAATCCTTTCTATCTGACATCTACACACAAACTATCTTAATTAGCACTTAATATATACACACAACATATAATAGTTTTATATGAGTTATCTTTTATTTTATTTGACGATGAATTTATCCAATTCATCTCTTAATAAACTCTATATGAGTTAATTATATTTTTAACGTTTTCTCCCGTTCTAAGGTTATAGCCTAAGGTCTAACCCACCTAAGGTTTCTAACCCTAAAGCTCTGATACCAACCTGTAACGCCCCCAAATCCGGGTACTTGAAACCCGAACTCGGTGCTTTACGATACCATTTCTATGAGCGGAATAATACTAATAATAATAACAATAATATGAATTTCAAACTTAACTTACATT
The DNA here is from genome assembly GCA_020205615.1 of Panax quinquefolius. Taxonomy (NCBI): domain Eukaryota; kingdom Viridiplantae; phylum Streptophyta; class Magnoliopsida; order Apiales; family Araliaceae; genus Panax; species Panax quinquefolius. Next base: position 62,024,498 of record CM035171.1, on the reverse strand, counting down.
TATCAGAGTCTAATCCCAAGTACGCAACCTTTGCTACAATATATTACATGATAGATAATAAATACCATGGTCTATATATTGTCTAACCATTACAAAAGATACCATTAAACATATTCTGTTTGCTTTTCTTTTCACTTGTTCTTGGCTGTACCTTCCGGTTGATCATGCTTAGCTGAAAACATTTAAATTTAAGCAAGGATGAGCATTTGAGTGCCCAGCAAGTAATAACAATTATAAGTATAATTAGCTGAAAGAAATAAATGTTTTCTTTGTATATCACTTCTACAACGAATTAATAGTTGTGAAGTAAACTGAACAAATCATAACCATCTATCAATTCTATACCAAAACTTTTGAAACTACGTATTGACTATATATATAGGGTAGTCGACATATTATGAACATTGTTTTCTGTTTTCAAAATGGTTAGACATAAATTCTCAAGCAAACCATCATAACTTACTTAGCACGCGAGGGTGTACATCCATGGACCTCAGATTGATCAATACTACATACAAGAACGATGTTATCGTTCACTCATCCGCTTTGGCGCATAAAAGTTTTCCATATTCGGGATGTTCATACTTAGTCTTGAGTCCAAACCAAAGAAATTTGATTGGATACAAAAGGTTTTATCATAATCAACGGTATTTACGAATCGTGTCTAATGATCAAATAGCTTAGATGATATATATATATATATATATATATATATATATATATATATATATATATATATATATATATATATATATATATCAACATGTGATTAAATACAATGATTATCCAAGTGGGGACACTTGTAAAACCATGTTTAGAAATTAATGAACATAATATATATCTGAATTACCATATACTGACATGTTGATAAACAATGATCGGATATAGAGTATATCGCAATAGAGCATAATAATATAATTCTGAAACTTCTTACTCATGTCCATTGCATAAAGGAAATGCAAAGGTAGGATACTTGCCTGATCTGCTGCTTACAATTCTCAACTTAGTTCTATCTTTTATACCGAAACCTATCATTAATAAGATCATTTGATCGATTAGAAACACATATCGTAACACATAGTACTGCTTATTGCAGTCAACACATAAACTAATCACATTGCCACATACATTTCACAGTCATTACATCACAAAACAAATACATATACAGACACATTATGCAAGTCCAGATTAATTTCTAGAACATGTCGGCGTACTGACGGCTTTATCGGGTAATTATCGAGTCTAAGACTCTATCTCGAAGTTCAATATCCTATAGACTATTTAAATAATAGTAATATCGTTTTTTAATCGACTTACAATAATTTTTAAACAATTATCACAATTTATCACGAATTTTCAAACACTGGAATCATTATTAAATGATTTAAATATCAAATAATTATATTATCATTAATATTTAATTAATATTAAACTATTAATGAAACCATTGCCAAAATATTAAAGTTATTTATAATAAGCGAAAACATTTTTAAAACATTTATATTACCCTTAAATGATTTTTAAAACATTTAAAATCATTTTTAAATAATTATCATTAATATTAAAACATTAATGCACTATTTATCCAAATATTAAAAGTCATTAATTATAACTTAAAATATTTTTAATTCATTAATATCCTTTTTAAATGATTTTAAATAAATAAAACCATTTTTAAACTATTTATTTAATATAATTATTAAATAAATCAAATATCATTAATATATCATTAATATTAAAATATTAATATTTTCATGACAAAATATCAAAAGTCATATTTTATAACTTAAAATATTTTTATAATACTTTAAATGATTTTTAAAATCATTAATTCTATTTTCCATAATTTATTTAATATATTTATTAAATAACTTAAACATCATTAATATTAATTAATTAATGAAATTTCATCACAAAATATTAAAATTCATAGAAAATAACTTAAAATATTTTCTTATAACATAATATAATTTTTCATGAATAATAAAAACCATTTTTAAATAATTTATTTAATATTATAATTAAATAAATAAATACCTTTTATATTCCAAAAAATACTAAATATTTATGAAATATATTAAAATTATTAAAAACTAATTTTTAGACTTAAAAATAATTTTTAGGAATTTATTTTGTATTTTTCATAATTAAAACTATTTTTCTATTTTTAATCAATTTTTGGAAATTAATTAAATAAAAATAACTAAGTCCTCGTCGCTAAAGCCTATCATGATGTAAAAGCGTCATTTAGATGTTCTTGAGCTCAAGAACACTTGTGTGTTCGAGGGTCTCCGGTTTGACTCAAGCAAACAAATCGATTTTGATGGTTCGGTCGATCTATCTCATAGTGTATGGAACAAATGTAATACTATCACTAGAAATCAATATAACATAATGATCGTAAGTTATAAGCCTCCAAATATCGATCATATGTTTCTTCATTTTGTTTTTCCGGAAAATGAAGAACAAATGTACTATATTTAGATCTTATAGTTTTCATTACGTGCTATATAATTATGCTCTAAAGGTTCAAACAGTAATAGATGTCCCGCACACACGTACATAACATCAACATAATTAATAAATCATGAAATCATGGCCAAAGTCCGATAAAAAAATTGGTTTTTGAACAACTGGATTTTCCAGATTGTTTCATCCTACCGATGGTCAACCATAGTTTGACGAGATACAACTTCGCTTCATTTATTATTTTGATAATCTAAAGGCATATATGTATAGCCTACATGCCACTAAACAAGATCCAACCAACAAGCGGGCCAAAACATCAAAAATCACGAGATCGGAAGCTTAGAAAAGCTTCGGTAACAAAAGCTAACAAAATTTTCGCATTTGCCCAGATTTTAAGCTGTGGTCAATCGGTGACTTTGACCACGATTATCTTACAACCTATATATGATCCGGTCCTACTAAAAGTTCGAGAGAAGAGATCTCACAGCATACTACATGTTCAAAACATAAAACACCCAAAATCATTAACAACCAGATATTTAAAGGGTCTGACATTTGATTGTCAGACTCAAGAACAAAATTTTCCAGATTTGCAAAATCATCAAATCCGAGCCTCTAGATGTTATGGATGTAACATCTAGCAACCCAGATCATTGATTAACACCTTATTCCACATGATTAAACATAAAAACACCAGATCTAACATAGCATACTTGATAAAAATTTTGGCTTAGGGTTTATACCTTTCTTGGACAATTTCTTGATCTAGAGTTTTTAATTTGATGTTGTTGATCGTGGGGCTGTGTTAAGGGACTAATATTCATATATATTTCATTGGTTTGGTCTTGAGAGGAATTGTCTATGTATTTGTAAACAATTGGGCTCAATAATGAAGACTTTTTCTCTCTTAAATTATCAAATCATGTATTGATGCAATCATGTAGCTGATATAATTGAATGCTAGATGCTATATTGGTAGGGTAGGATGTTTACCATAATTTGCTAACAATAATGCACAATAATTCACTAATAATACTCTAATGGGACAAAAAGGGCATTTTGGTAATTTTCACACCAATAATTGAATTCTACCTCTAATAATGCACAAGGGTATTTTAGACTTTTCACTTTTAACATCAAGGGAATTCTTGTCATTGGTTACAACCCTTAGGGTTTAGGGTTTAGCACTTTAGGGTTTAGGATTTAGGGTTTAACCCTAAAGATTTAACAAATTAAATACAATAATTTAAAATTAGGGTTTTCAATAGAAATTAGGGTTTTTAAAATTAACAATTAGGGTTTACTAATTATCTCAGATATCTTACTAACACAAGAATTATGATTTCTAATTACGTAAATTTCTAATACAAAGAAAGTTCATATAACACAATTACTACCAATCTTATCTCATAACCGAGTTTAATAATTAGGGTTTAACAACACAATATTAGGTTATGACCTAATTTACCACAATTGACCAATCATTATCTCGTCACACACATATACAAAGTACATATTTATATAGATTTGAAAAATTAATATACATATAATATTATATCATTATCATCATTCCTTATTCGAAACCGTAATTAGGGTTTATCGACTAGTATTAGGGTTTACTAGTAACATTTAAAACTGCTTTCACACATTAACATTACACACACATAACATACATATCTATAATAACGACAAATAATAATATAATATTATTATTCTCATTCCTTGATCAAAAATCCAAAATTAAGGTTTGGATTCCATATCGATTTATCTCATTATATATAACATTATTAATTAAGTTAAATAATTAACTTAATTAATCTGAAATAAATTCATATAATAAAATAATTAGTATAATAACGATGTCATCATTTCATATATTAATTAATAATATCATAATCTTATTTTCATGGAAAATAATTAATAAAACATTTCGCTTACAAAATTAATTACTATAAAAAGATAAAGATAATAATTTGTAATAATTAATAATTCTAAAATTATTTCTAATTTTGACAATTATTAATAAATATATTTGCATTTATCATTCACATTACTTGACACATATTCTCATTTATTATAAATAAATAAATAAAAAAATTTATACACAATGCCCAATCATTAATGAACCAAGTGTAGATTAATGCAAACAAAATTTTTGATTTAATTTTATAGAAAATATTATGATGATTAAGAAACTTTAATTGTCATAAGTCATGAATAATCAAACCTTAAGTAGTTTATAAAATGACAAGTTAGAAGCTCATGAAGAATAAGTCCAAAATCCAACAATGATTATAAGTTGTTGTAATAAGTAGGTTGAGATGTTCACATGATGAATGGAAGTCATTGGTAATGTTGAACAAATCATAAGAATGAAGATTGGACGGAAATTGCACGATTAGACGATAATCGTCAAATTCGTAAAATTCTCGTAATGGAAGTCAAATTTTGTGTTTGATCACGGAACCATGGTTTTCCAATATAGACAAGTCATATTTGGCATTTAAGAGTTTCGGACTCGAAAATTACGGGATTCTAACTTGAACGAAGAAACGAGCGTTGAACATTCACAAACGTTTATCGTTTTCGTTAAAAATGAATGAATAGGTGACTTTTTAGCAAACGAAGTAAAATAGAAATTTTTTTTGCATGAATGCATATATTACTTAATTTGTGAATCGTATGCTTTTGAACGAGCCAATTTGGACTTATAACGAAGAAGTTATGCGTCCGGGAAGTTTACAAAAATTCAAAACTGAAATTGTTTTACGGTGCATGAGTTGGCCGCATGGCGCCAACCCTAGAAAAACGAAGTCACACAAGATGCGTAAATGTGTCGAAAGCACATCGTAAGAGTTCACTGCAAAGACGAACCATAGTACATTATATGGCGCCGCAACGCCATGTACAGTACCAAAATCTTCTGGAGAGTGGCGCCGCAGCGTAGCCCATTAAGTAAGGACTCGCGCCGCAGCCCCAAGTCCGGGACAGTGATGCTATAAGCTCGCTCGTCATGACTTGAGATCTAGTATAAAAGTAAAAATGCAGCCGCTTGATCTCGTAACAAGGATAGTGATGAAGGTTTCTAAGTACAAAGAAAAGAAAACTAATTGTTTTAAAAGTAAACATAACTTAAGGAATGTAATGTAACATTGTTAAACCTTAAGGATGTTGTATAAAGGTTTAGATAACCTAGTCGAATATAAATGCAAGGATAATGATAAATCGAAATGAATAGTAACTGAATCTAATACACAATTAGATTGAAATGAAAGGTATGATATAGTCATATACATACTTGATTATATGTGACCTAATGTAAGGCATTATGTGATCATGTATTGTAGAGACTTGAATGACTTGAACATAAAGTTAATATACCGTAGCAGACGCTAAAGGCAAGTATTCTAACTCTTGTCTCAGTTCAATCTGAACAAGTTTTTGAGGTATGTTGAAGTTAAAGCCAATCCCTTTGGCTAGACTTGATGTATTGATAATCTATTCATGTATTATCAAATGTTGCTATCTTTTGTCAACTACTTGATATGGTTTTCAAAAGAAGACTGAAATGTTAAACAAATATTTTGTCGGTAAAACGACAGGCACGTGAGGTTGCCAAATGCTTAAACGTTCATAAGTTTAATGGATGTAGTGTTGATCAACATAGAGTACAATAGGCCGATCACCTAGAAGTGCTCGTAAGTAATATCGGGCTTACGGATTTGCTTCCGGGTTTTCCTTTTCCAATAAAGAATGAATACTCGAGGTCTCTGACCGGAGTGAAGGTTTTACTAAATATTGTTGTTATTGAAAAATATTTTGAAAGAAAAGATTAAGTGCTATTTTGAGTTATCAATAGTACTTCATAACTATTGTTCAGTTATCGAAGATATACGATTTGTATATGTCAGGCATGTTGTTATTAAATTGTTATACTTGCTGAGCTAGTTATGCTCACTCTTGCTTGAACCATATGTATGAAGCTAAGACTAAACATCCCGAAGGATCGAAAAAGGATAAAGGAAAAGCTAAGGCAGATTACTAAGCTGTCTTGTAATAGTATAGGTCTATTGTTGTAATGTAACTGATATTATGACAAAGAACCTTTGTAATGGGTATAGAACCTGGGAAATGTAAATATTACATTAAATATATAGAAGTTATGTTCATTCTTTGAGACTTTTCAATTGAATAAATATATGAATGTTGTACAGTATAACATCATCTGTCGGGTTGGAAGATACCCGGATTTGGGGGCGCTACATTTCTAGTGTCTAGGATTCTTTATCCTACCCATTCATTGCATTGCATGAATATGATAAAGAGGGGCATCTGTAGACACTTGAAATTTCATGCACACCTATCACTGACATTAAAGGAGGACAGATTCGTCTTTCAGAGATAACCTTGGAAGACAGTTCACGTCAAGTCTGGATACTACCGGAAGTTTAGTATCAACCCCAGAACACATACCAGAAGTAACAATTCCAACCTCAGAGATAACCCCGAGGCATGCAGTTCCAATACCGAAAATTCCAGCGGAGAAGACCGATTAATCTCGGAGATAACCCCGAGGTATCCAGTCTCAGTCCCAACACTGGGAGTAGTAGCTACTACCCTGGGTGATAAACCCAAGGAATGCAGTTCCGGCGATAACCCCAAAAATGCTTGTTTCAAATGAATGCGATCAGCTTCAACCTCGACACTCACACTAAGGCACTCAGTACAAGGCCCAAATATAACACCGGGAATACAGGCGCACCTCAGAGATGACATTGAGGACCTTCAACATTTGCAGCAGTCCAATCTCATATATAACCCTAAGCAATGTCTGCTTTATCAGCCCAAACCGGCGATAACTCCGGTGAGGGGTAAAGTAATCATCTCGCCACTTTGAAGCCACATCATGTCGTCTCAACATTTCATACACACATTTCCACATAACAATGTCCCACAAGAATCAAGAAAAACCAATCCCGAGTGACTATTATGCAGGGTAACAGATAGAATTTGAAGCTTGAAGACCGGAGGGCACCGTCCCATCTTCCTGACTTCGTACAACCTCTAATCCAATGTCATTTTATAACTCTCGACAATGGCGGTCCGAAATAGTTCCTACATACCTTAGTACATCGTGCACGTTACTTAAACGACGAGACCATGAAACTCGGGAGAACCCGGCAAATTTCTCAGTACACTGCGGCCACATGTGTACACCTGCAGCTCCCCCCTCTATAAATTGAGGGCTTAGGGTGGCCATTTTAAGAAGAAAAAAGGCGAGGAAGCCCTATCAAATTTGCTCCGCACTTATAATATACTGAGTGCTTTCTCATTTTAAACACATGTGAGCTCACATATAGCTACTCTTGTACCGGCGGGAGCAGAGTTTCATCCACTTTAAAGATATAGAAGTCTTCTTTGGCAACCCACTATTAGCCTTCTCACACACTTTAAAGTATTGATCTTCATCTTTTCACACACCCTTCTTCACGTTGAGAGTCGTGTTACGTGTGTTTGCCCAGACTTTGGTCCGTAGTTTATTTCAGTTTGTATATACATATATTTATATATATATATATATATATATATGAACTGTGTGTTGAATTTTGTTCGATGAGCCTAGACTTCGGTCTGGATATATATATATATATATGAACTGTGTGTCGAACTTTGTTCGATGAGCCTAGACTTCGGTATGGAGCGTTTACTGCTTTAATATATATATACTTATATATATTAACTGTTGTCGAACTTTGTTCGATGAGCCTGGATTTTACATCCGGAGCGTTTACTTGCTTTTATATATATATATTTATATTTATATATATGAATTGTTGTCGAACTCTGTTCGATGAGCCTGGATTTTACATCTAGTGCATTTATCGCTTATATATATATATATATATATATATATATATTTCAACCCGCCTGGAGTTTATTTCGTGGTGGTTGTGACGACCCCAAAATAGGTCCATTCCATCCAACCCATTCTGAGTCGCCAAATACATGGTACAGAAAATAACTACAACTTTATTACAACAATTGTCGTACAAAATACAACAACACATATCTTTGTGAGTTTGGATATAAATATATACCAACCGTATGACTCATGTCCCAATCGTGGATAGCACGTCACAATGACACCTTACATAAAGGTATAGCCAAAAACTGTTTTAGAAATTAGAATTTTTGGGAAGTGCTCAAGGAAACCTTCGTACATGGGAGGCCATGCTTCTAGGTTATGATAGATATCGTATGGCCACAAAATTATCCTTGGTTGACCCAATAGACCCCAAAGAAAAACGAGAAGATTACTATCATATTCTTCCCAATGGTTGAGTCTTCTCTTGACTTATCATTATCTCCACTGTCTCAAATTGAGAATTATACTTCAAACAAACACCAAGATTATATAGGTAGTGCTCGTAAATATACTAGGCAAGTGGATGAGCACAACCCTGTTTTATGATGACACGAGATTGTATGTCATTAGACATCTTGTATGATAGTGGCAAAACACCCTTCCAACGTTGGGTTCGCCTCTCCCTATATGATTCACCAAATATAACTACTAAAAGATGTATACAACACACTTGTTCTATACTGTTTAGGGAGAACTCCATGACTAGAGACCACCGATTCTATTCCTTGTTACCCCCGCTTCGACCCAAACTACACTTTTATTACCGAAAGGAATGTGAAGCAAAAGGGTGAGCACAACTACTTCAATAAAGAATATCATGACTAAAGATAATTAAATTATCAATAGCCTTCATCAATAACAAATCGTAGATTTAGAACATATGGTAGATGATAAAATTTCAACCATAGTTGCGATTAGGAACGAGCAATCCATTAGAAGAGTCAAATAGACAATACAGTCTATTATCTTCTCCATGTTAAAAGTCCACCAACAATGTTTTATCACTGTAACATCAATTAACAGTTCATTTCCACAATTATATGAATATCTCATGATCATAATTGTGATTCTAAATTCTCTTCGTACCTCGGGGCGAATATAATTTTCATCACATGTCTTTTACGAAACATCAAAGATCATGGTTATACCAAATCACGATTCTTGTTCATAATCATACTAATAAATTCATCTTTGCACCACGGGCCAAAGATATTCATCCACTGGTTCATCTTCGCACTAATTGGCCAAAGATATTCAACAACATGTGTCATCTTTTTCACGGGCCAAAGATATTCATTAATGATTCATCTTTTTGCACTACTAGCCAAATATATTCATTAACAGTTCATCTTTGCACCATCGCCAAAGATATTCATCAATAATTCATCTTTGCTTCACAGGGCCAAAGATATTAATATCTCAAAGAAATATATAATCATTTTAGAATTTATATAAACAATAATTATAACCATGTTGATCAATTCACCTTTGCACTTAAGCTAAAGATATTCAATTATAAATTCAATGGTCATGATCATACCGAACCACAATTCAACTTTTCACCATGGCCAAAGAGAACCCTAGTCATGATCATACCAATAATCTACTCATCTTTACACTCCAATGAAAGAGAATTTCAACATCAGGGTTATAAAAATATTATATATGATAATAAAATCAATATAATCAAATATATAGTTTTAATCTCCGAGTAATATTCATAAATCAACTATAATTTTGTTGTTAAAAAAAGAAACTAATTTTGTAGTGAATAGTACCGTGAATAGTAACTCGTGAATAGTAACTCGTGAATAATAACTCATGAATAGTAATTCATGAATAGTAACCCTAACACAAAAAGGTAGAAATTCCACAATAAAATCCATACCAATATTTCGGTATAATGATATTGAAAGAATAACATTTCTTAAACTTATAAACAATTTATTTTAACTGTTTACACTTTACTAAATAATGCATTTAATCATCATAAAATGCCAAACTTATAAGGTTTCATCACCAATAACCAAAACCCTCATAAAAAATCTGCATATACCACATATATGATTCTCAAGCCATAAAATCATATTTTCAAATTTTCTTCCTTCACATAACATATTTAACTCATTTATTCATAACTAGTCCATTTTCATGAAAAATACCAAATCAGTTCCAAAAATATTTTTTTTCTGGAATTTAGCAGAATATAGTCCCATATTGAACATATATTTTTCTTAGAATTTTTAAAATTCATTTACTATTTTTCATATGGCTAAAACCGCCGAATATTTCACATTTAAACATAAATTGTACTTTTATCCAAAAATTCTGAAATTCACAGAGTACACTAATATTAGATAGATGTACTCCCAATAAAAATTTCATCAATTTTGGAGTTAACCATAAGGAGTTATAAGGCGTTACTTTTAAAATAGTCTTTTCTCATAAAATTCATAACTCATAATCTATACATCCAAAAATCACCATTTTTGGAAACTATCAATAAAACTCATCAACATATCATTTCAAATTTTTCCAGAATTTTCGAAAGTCAAGAAGTAATGAATGAAAAAACATAATAACCCTTAAAATCCCCTTACTATCCCTTACCTCAAAAGAGCAGCATTTCTGACGGGATATCGGATATGACGCTGAAGAAAACTTGCACTGATGAATATCAACTCACCAAGTATCTAAATACTCACAAAATAAACTCAATAATCTAGAGAGAGAGAGAGAAAACTTGTTTCGGTGTGTATTTTCAATTCTAACTTAGCCCTCTATTTATAGGAAAATTTTAGCAGACTTGACTGTGAACCTCGATGGCTTTACACGCTACTATTCCCACCCACCACATTTGAAATAAAATTCAGTACATTTCTTCACCAACCACAAGTGGGGCCCACTCAATTCTAGAATTTTCCACCAAAATGCTAAATTCGGATACTTCAACAATTTCTGAACCACTCACCTCTTAAAATTCATAACAAATCATACGTTCATTTTTAACGGTTCAAATTTTGTGGACATATACTCAACTTATATATGTATAACATATCCAAAATTACAACGATCCAAGTCGGATTAAAAATTATAACTAACTTAATATATCTCAAAAAACATTGGTTTAATTTTTAATACCTTTATTAAACAAAAATATCGATAAAATATCTCAAAATTAATTCCTTCATTTATAACCACATAAATAAATTCATCATTTATATCTACATCAAATAAATATTTCCTTATCATATAAATCAATAATTAATTATTCACAAATAATATTACAGAATCATAATTATGACAACCAGGCCGTTCCCAGGAAAGAGGGGGCTTTCCAATAAGAATTTCTTCTTACTAGTGCACAATTAGGTGACCAAACCTCTCCTTGACAGAACTTTCTAGACATTGCCAATAATACTATCTAATAATATTATTCAAATAATATGAATTATTGATCCGATAATGAGAAATATTGTGCGTTGATAATTATTGAAACAACAATAATATAAAATATTAACGCAAAGAATTCATTGAATCAATAAAATAAAATATTGAGCAAGAATTATCGTAACAATTATTGAGTAGTGCCTTCTTACGTAAGAATCAATAATTCAAAAAATACCGTAATACCGGGTATCTTCTTGCAACAACGCCGTATTACTTTATTTTACCAACCGGGTATTCCAACAATGTTGTTAATTGTGAGCGATTACGTCGTTATTTATAAAAACTTAATTTTGTCATTTTCTTCATCCAAGCGGTTATTCATTATGGGGCCCACAAATGGTCAGTACTGGCCGCATTTAATATTCCCCCACGTAAAGAATATTCCACGACCAAACGAATATTCCCCGACAACAATGAATATTTTATAACCACTTGTGTATTTTGAAAAAAATTTCATATATCACCCTTAACTTTAACTTTTATCAATTTAACCATTTACTGAATAGTAATTATAAGAAAAATTGAATACTTTTATTTCATAAAATTCGGGGTCTTATAGTGGTTGATCGCTTTTACAGTTTTATTTACGTTTTATCCCGCCTGGAGTTTCCTCCGTGACGGTTGATAGCTTTTACAGCTTTATTTACGTTTCTGATCCACCATGGAGGTGGTTGGTGGTTGGTGATCATGTCTGTATATATATATTTACAGCTTTTATATATATACCTACTAATTACTTCTTTCATACAAATTGCAGCATCATGTGAGTCTAGGAATCATGTTATCACAGATTCAGTTTACTGAATCTAGATTCTGTTCCCGTGATGGACCTTTTCAGTTGTAAGCAGCTTGTAAATTTATCTGCGGTGTCTGAATTTTCTCAGATGGCTTTCATACCCACGAGGAAGTCAGCATTATTTTGTACATTATTTTCTTATAGATAATTCGCATCTCGGAAATAAAATCAATCAAGCCGAACACTTAATAAAATGAGAGTGTAAAAGATTTCAATTAATATTGAGCACAAGGGTTTGAAAAACCTCTTTTATAAAACATCACTGCTATATATTGTTAAAATTAATTTTTTACATAAATTCAAACCCTGTGTATATAGGTGTGAACGAGCATCACACTACTTCTAAATAAACAGCACATAGACCCACACACACACACATTTAGATAATAGTTTCTTGAAAAATGGCGATTACTGTGGTAACACGGATGTCGGGGGGGGGGGGGGGGTGCCTAACACATTCCCTCCGTATAATCAAGTCCCCGGACCTTAATGAATTTCGGTTTCACCGACCCGTTAAACAGTGTCACATCACTGGGTCAATGTGCAAACCTTTTTTTGGTTGTGTTGGTACAACCATTTAAAAAATTCATGATTCATTATACATGTCGGACCTTTTTCACTTATTTTTTCAAAAAAATCTCACCTAAAATGAGAACACCAAAGAACAAGTAACGAAAAGGGAGAACAAAAAAATCCCGACGTCGATAATATGTATATTGATATGTGTTTAAAATAATTTAATTGAGCATAATTTGTTGTATAAAATTTATTTATATAAAAAAAAATCGCAAAATCCGTGATGATTTCGCTAATCCTTTTACTTCGTTTAAATATGATAACATGTAGGGGTGTAAACGGTATTAAACGGATACGGATATAGGTATATCCGTATCTGTATCCGAAAAACTAATTCGCTATCCGTATCCGTATCCCAGATCCATTAATTTTAAAAATATTATTTGTATCCCAGTATTAGGAAAAATATTCGAATACGGATAATATCCGATACCGATTTATTTTATCTCGAATAGACAAATTATTCGGATATCAGAATATCCAATTCGTTTATCAAGAACCTAATATAAAATTCATTCAAAATATTTACGAAAAAAAATTAAAGTTTAAATCATACATATTAATTAAACACAATTTAATATTTAAACTATACATATTAATTAAACATCCTAATCATAAAGGGAGGAACATGTTAATTGACGTTTTGGGTGAAAATAAAAGATTCAATAATGTAAGCGATACTTTGTTTGATGGATCAAATTGAAATTAAAATCTCAATATTATTCTTTCAAATTTTATTAAATAATAAAAAAGAGAAATAAATTAATATTTAATAAATGAATAGTAATATTTATGGGAGATTTATTTATTATTTATCCTCAATAAATAAATTACATGGTTATAAGAAATTATTTGATTTCATTATATTTATGGAGAGTACGAGTTATAATGTATGTGTGACAACTAGTTAATCTAACTTGATTCAAAATTGACATTGAACTTATTTTACATATTTGGACTTCTAGTTTCTAAATAATTAGGCAAATGAAAGTGATAAATACTCTCTCCACCCAAAAATTCATAAACGTGAATTAATTTATTTAACTCTCCCTTCTAGATTAATTTTAAATTAATTCAGACTTAACACATTTTAACAATAAAATTATATTGTCCATTGCTCCCGCCTCTCGACCGTTGTCCTTAAACGTGTGTGTATATATATATAAATATATATTAATAGCTTATATAAATGAATGTAAGTGATTAATTAATGAATGTAAGTTATTAATATATATGTGTGTGTATATTGTATATATATATATATATATATAAATGTAAGTTACTATATATATATATATGTAAGTTATTAATTAATTAATGCAAGTTATTAATATATATGTGTGACGCCCCAAAATAGGTATACATCACCTATTCTCGAGTTGTCAATACATGGCATGTAAACAACTACAACTTTATTATTACAACAAGAAAGCGTGAGTTTGAATACAAATATTATCTTCTAGACAATATCTATACTCAAATAAATCCTCATCACATTTATTGATACATTATTTTACAAAATGGTGAGGACTACTAAACAATCCTTTCTAAAACCTTCATTCCATACCCGACTGCACTTGCTATATTCTCGCCTCCCGAGAAAAATGGAACAAAAAGGAAAAGGGTGAGCTCAACTAGCTCGATAAAGAATATTATGACTAAGATAATATACAACAAATTATCGTTAGTCTTCAACAGGAAAAATATAATAGAATACAATAGACAACAAATTTTAAATCAATATTCAGAAGCTGAAATAATAATTCATTAGAAGAGTTAAGTAGAGAATGCAAACTACTATCTTCTATGTATGAATTTAAAAGTTCATCGCTCATCTTTTATCCCTATAACATCAATCAATATACATCCGGAATCAAATATTCATCTTTGCACTACATGTGCCAAAGATATTCATCAATCGGGTCATGTTCATTTAAACACTGTTCATCTTTGCACTACGGCCAAAGATATTCTTCAGAAATCATTCATCTTTGCACTACTGTGCCAAAGATATTCTTAAGAAATCATTCATCTTTGCACTTCTGTGCCAAAGATATTCCATAATATCATCATTTAAGACCTGAGAATGATGAAAAATATTTTTTTAAAGAAACGAATCAAGTGAAACAAAATGACAAGGATTAAGGATTAAGGATTCAGTACTTGGTTTTATCCACGTCCAAAAAATACCTCAAAAATAATCATAGTGGTGTAAAATTCTATGATCAAAACATGGATACAATCGAGTTAGTATCCGTAATAGATGTTTTGGACGAAAAGAAGAAATTTTATTTTTCTATGAATAGTACCAGTATACGTGAATAGTGCCAGATATCGTGAATAGTGCAAGATACGTGAATAGTAACTCGACACCAAAAGATAGAAATTCCACAAAAACATCTTCACGCTTCCGTGAATAGTAGACTTTCGTGAATAGTAACTCATGAATAGTAAGAATCGTGAATGAATAGTAACTCATGAATAGTAACCCATGAATAGTAACCCCGACATGAAAAAGTTCCAAATTTGATAAAACTTCAGATCAACATTTCAAAGATAATGATATTGAAGAAATAATATCATTATGAAAAAAATAATATCCCTTACCTCAAAAGATCAAGACTTTAGCTAGAATAATGGGTATAGTCTTTGAAGGAACTTGCACTGCATCTAGCAATACTCAAAGTATACTCAAAATACTCACAAGAATACGCCGATAATATAGAGAGAAAACTTGAGTTTCGGTGTGATTTTCAATTCTAACCTAAGACCCTATTTATAGGAAATTGCTTAGAACACCAAAGCGTAAAATTTAATAAAATAATAATATAATTAAACAAATTCAAGCCCACATTAGACCAACTGAATTCAGCACATTTGTATCACATGTGGGATTGCAAAAACGTTTTTCTTAAATAAAACAATTAAAACTTCCAAAATTAATTATTTGAACTTGAGCTTCAATAATTCATAATAAATAGCCCTTTCATCAGAAAATTGAATCTCATGAGTTTTTATAGGAAATTCAATTTCTACAACTTTGCAGAAGAAAGTTTTTCCAAATTCAAAACAAAATAACCGAAATCCACAAACCAGGCGATTTTACAAAGCTATAATCAAATTTCATCAATAAATGGGGTCCACCGACATGTTTAACATGTTTTAAACATTTATTGCAACAAAAATACTCTTCCTCCTCGTATACTCATATATCCCACATTCATTGTAAAAATATCACCTAATTAATATATTATTAAAATAATATATTTAAATGAATTATTTTATCGTAAAAGATAAAATATTAATTTTCAACAATTGTCATTTTAAAAATTTTCTCCAACTATATCCACATAAAATCAATATTTTCCTCATCATATAAATCAATAATTAATTATTCACAAATAATATTACGTAATCACAATATTGACAAACTCAAAGGTTCCAGAAAGAGTGGGCTTTCCAATAAGAATTTTTCTTCATGGGCGCCGCAATTAGGTGACCAAACCTCTCCTTAGATGTAACTTTCAAGACATTGCCAATAATGTTATCTAATAATATTATTCAGATAATATGAATTATTGCTTCGATAATAAAAATAATCGTGTAATGACAATTATCAAAACAACAAAGAATATAAAATATCAACGCAAGCAATTATTGAATCAATAAAATAAAATATTGAATAAAGAATTATCGTAACCATTATTGAGTAGTGCTTTCACGTAAGAATCAATAATTGGTGCAATACCGCAGTAAAATTGCTTTCAACAACGCGTATTAGTGTGTTTTAACCACCGGGTATTCCAACAAGATAAGCAGAATAACTACATGCAGTTATTTAAAAACAACTTATATTTGTTGTTTTCTTTATCCAATCGCTTTCAGTTATGGGGCCCACACATGGTCAAGGCTTGTCCGCATTTAATATTCCCTGACGAGACGAATATTCCACGACCAAACGAATATTCCCGACGATAATGAATATTTTATAACCACTTGCTTATTTTGAAATATTCATGTATTTAACCCTTAACTATCCACATTAATCAAATCAACCCTTACTATTTCAAAATAATAAATAAAGGAAATTCCTTTTTATTTAAAAAATTTCTGGGTCTTACAACCTCCCTCCTTATGAAATTTCGTCCTCGAAATTGACGACGTACTAGTGTTTCAAAAGGTGAGGATACCTCGCTTTCATTTCCGTTTCCAATTCCTGTGTCATTTCCTCTATAAAGATGATTCCTCCACAAAACTTTAACTTGTGGTATGACCTTTCTTGCGTAGGGACATGCTCCTTCCTATCCAAGATCTTGACAGTACCTCCTCATACGTTAAGTCTTGGCTATCTCGTCCGGGTTCTAACTCAATAACGTGGTTCGGGTCTTTCACATATTTACGAAGTATGAGATATGAAACACATTATGAACACGAGACATACTCGGGAGGTAACGCAAGTCTATAGGCTACATTTCCTACTTGGCCAAGAATTTGAAATGGACCAATAAATCGTGGATTGAGCTTTCCTCTCTTCCTAAATCTTGTAACTCCCTTCCATGGAGCAACTCGCAACAATACATGATCCCCTACATTAAATTCCACGTCCTTTCGATGAAGATCCGCATAACTCTTTTGTCGATCTTGTGCCGCTTGTATACATTGTCGAATCATTTGGATCTTTTCGGTAGTCATATACGATACTAACTCGGGTCCCAACAATGTTGCTTCACCCACCTCATCCCAACATATTAGAGAACGACATTTTCGCCCATATAATGCTTCAAATGGAGCCACACCTATACTTGCTTGATAAGCTGTTGTTGTAGGAGAATTCCACCAATGGTAAATACTTATCCCAACCGCCTTGAAGTTCAGGACACGTAGTCTTAATAAATCTTCAAGAGTTTGAATAGTCCTCCTCTCGATTATCCGTCTGTTTGGGGATGGTATGTCAACTAAATCGTAAATCCGTGCCCATAGCTTTTTGCAAGCTAACCCAAAATCTTGAAGTGAATCTTGGGTCACGATCCAAACTATGGATACAGCATGCCATGCAACCTCACAATCTCATTCACGCATACATACTAGCAAGACGCTCAAGGGAATAAGTCTCCAGATTGGCAAGAAATGAGCAGACTTGGTAAATCTATCAACAATAACCCAAATATCATTGATGCCTTGAGAAACCGTAGGAAGACCCGAACGTAAATCCATAGTAATGTGTTCCCACTTCCATTAGGAATCTCAAGTGGTTGCAGCGGACCCTTAGGTACAAGATGCTCGCCTTTACACATTGACAAGTTAAACACATCGAGATAAACTTTGCAATCTCTCTCTTCATATTGTTCCACCAAAATGTATGTCAAGATCACAATACATTTTAGTACTTCCAGGATGGATTGCAAATGGTGTATGTGTGCCTCCATCATAATCTTGTACTTCAAATCAGTCGTTAGGAACACAAAGTCTAGAGTGGACTCAAGTATTCCTTCTTCATCAATTCTCGCCTTAGGAATAGCTCCTTCTTGTACTTTCTTCTTCATACGCATCACCCGCCGGTGGCTTGAGCAACCTTAACTTTTTCTATTAAAGTTGGCTCTACGCGTATACTTGACATCATCGCACTTTCGTTCGTGATATGATCTTCTACTCAATGCGTCACTACCACGCTCGCTTTACCGGGATGGTATTGAATAGTGTGGTCGTAGTCTTTCAATAGCTCGAGCCAACGTCATTTGTCGCATGTTGAGTTTTTTTGAGTGAAGAAATATTTAAGGCTTTTATGGTCCGAATATATCTCCACTTTCTCCCCCATATAGATAGTGCCTCCATATTTTTAGTGCGAAAACGATCACGCTAACTCTAGATCATGAGTAGGATAATTCCTCTCATACTCTTTAAGTTGTCATGAAGCATAGGCTATGACTTTCCCACGTTGCATGAGAACACATCCTAACCCTTTGCACGAAGCATCATCAGAGATAACAAATCCATCCAACCAGATGGTATTGTTAGAACAGCCGAAATAAGTCTCCTCTTAAGCTCTTGGAAACTTTTCTCGCATTCTTCGCTCCAAACGAATTTTGTATCCTTCCGAGTTATGAGTTAATGGAGTAGCGATTCGAGAAAACCCTTCCACGAATCTCCGATAATAACCAAATAAGCCCAAAAGCTACGTACTTGATACCACCGACTTGGTTGCTCCCAACTTCAGATTGCTTAAATCTTCACGGATCAACAGATACTCCATGTTTCGACACACGTGCCCAAGGAATGCTACTTCCTCAAGCCGTAACTCGTGATTTCTTCAATTTGGCATATAGTTGGTTTTCACGAAGCCTTTGGAGTACCAAAGATCAAATGGTGCTCATGATCTTCACGGCTTTTGGAATATATGAGGATGTCATCAATAAAGACAACAACGAATCGATCCAAATATTCCTTGAATACTCGGTTCATCATATCCATGAAAGTCATAGGAGCATTAGTTAGTCCGAAAGACATGACTAAGAATTCATAATGCCCATACCGAAGTTCTCAAGGCGCTTTGAATATCCTCATTCTAATCTTCATTTGATGATATCCGTAATCTAAGATCGATTTTTGAAAAGAATTGTGCCCTTGCAATCGGTCAAACAAGTCATCAATACGAGGTAGAGGATACTATTCTTGATGGTGACATGGTTCAATTCCCCGATAGTCAATACAAAGTCGCATACTCCCGTCTTTCTTCTTTACAAATAAAACAGAGCACCCCAAGGAGGAGATGTACTAGATTTAATGAAACCGATGTCCAACAATTCTCGTAGTTGGACCTTTAACTCTCGAAGTTCAATAGGAGCCATTCGATATGGGGTTTTAGAAATGGGCTTTGTACCAGTTCAAGATCAATAAAGAATTCAACTTCACGCTCTAGGGGTGTAACCGGAAGTTCTTCTAGAAATACGTCGGGAAAGTCAATAACAACAGAATATTATTCAAATTTGACGTGTCTTTATTCAAATCCATAACATGGGCTAAGAAAGCTTGACATCCGCTTTTTTAATAAACGAATAGCTTTATGATTAGATATGACATGTTGATCGATTTTAATGGTTTAGTTGCTTGAATTCGCATAACAAAGTTGGTTAGGAATATGAAAACTAACAACCTTATTTAAAACAATCAATTTTGGCATGATGAGTAGTTAACCAATCAATCCCTAAAATCACATCAAAAGCAAGTATCTTTAAAGAGATAAGGTCAACGTGTAAGGTAATGGTGCCAACTTGAATCAAACAAGATTTATAAAATGGATGTGATGAAAGTTTCTCCTAACTGAGTTTCCACAGATAGGTCAAAGTCTAATTTCTCCGAGTCAAGTTTAAACGTTGAGCACACGCAGAGAGATAAATGAATGGTAGCACCCCAGATCAAGTAAGGTATAAACTTCGCAAGAATTTATAAATAGCTTACCCGTGATCACCTCGTTTGGGTTCCTCGCATTATGACCTGATCACAACAAACGCTTCTTCCTAATCGTTGACTTTGACTTTTTCGGGATATTTTGAGTCACCGCCCCATTGAACTAGGTTTCGCCATCGTATAATCTCGAGCGATATGTCCTTCCTTTCCATAATTATAGCATACCTTGAATCTGTTGTGGGCGTTTGGACTAATATGTCCCTCTTTTCCGCATTTGTAGCATATGACCGGTGGTCGTTCTCCTCCTTAGAACCGATTGTCGCGCAAGATCCGCTCATCTTCACATGGTCGTTGTTAAATCTCCTCTTTTAAAATCTCCTCCCGACTCGCTTTTCTATTTTCATGGCCATGATTACCACCAGAGTGGTTACCATTTCTGTCCGTCTCATTTCTTTCTCCGCAGTTATCATTATTCTGTTGATCGCTATCTCCGACACGATCCTCGGTCAGGGTCCTCTCCGACTGCGTACTCGTTATCTCGCCTAATAATTGAGCCTCGCTTACAACATCCGAATAAAGAGAAAATTTATGAGAAATGAGATATCGACGTACGCCGGTTTCAAACCTCTAAGAAACATCCGCGCCATACGCTCCTCATTCTCCACCAAATGAGGTGCAAAACTCGATAACTCGCAAACTTTGCCTCGATCGAGACACCGCCATGTTGTTTTGTTCCAATCGATGAACTCCACTTCCTTCATATGATTTAACACTTTCGGAAAGTATTTGTCATTAAATAGCTTCAAACGTCTCCCAAGACACGCTGCCGAAAAGGTGGATGGGTACGCTTCATGCACTCCCACCACTAGTCCGCCTCGCCGCCACGGAACATAAAGGTGGCGAATGGAACCTTCTGTTCTCCGCATCCCAAGACATCGAATATCTTGGTAATTTGTTTGACCCATGTTTCCGCCATGATCGGATCGGCTTTCCTTAAATTCTCGTGGTCCCAACTCTTTGAATCGCATGGCCGTGACAACCCGTGAATTGCTATCATTTCTCCTCAGTATTTTGAACACGAAGTTTCCCTAAATCTCGATTTTGCATGAATCGCAAAAAAATTCTAAACATCCCTCGCTCATCATCTCGCTTTCAATGGTGTTGTTCACGGGAGGAACATTGCCACCATTGTGTCAGACGCGTTCTCCTCGTTGGTGAGTACAGCATCTCCACGGCCTCATTTCCATTGTTAATATTCTCACGACATTCTCAAATACCGCCATAAAACAAGGGTTAATTAAGGAAATCAATATATCACATAATATCCCTATATATCGACCAACTAACAAATAAGCTTAGGTAGGACACACTAGCGAAGGATTTACTCGCTCTCCCTCCTAGTTCTATTTCCCGATCTCCGCCAGAGATCATATCCTCAAGCTCGATACCAACATGACGCCCCCAAAATAGGTATACATCACCTATTCTAAGTTGTCAATACATGGTATGTAAACAACTACAACTTTATTATTACAACAAGAAACTCGTGAGTTTGAATACAAATATTATCTTCTAGATAATATCTATACTCAAATAAATCCTCATCACATTTATTGATACATTATTTTACAAAATGGTGAGGACTACTAAACAATCCTTTCTAAAACCTTCATTCCATACCCCGACTGCACGTACTTGCTATATTCTCGCCTCCCGAGAAAAATGGAACAAAAGGAAAAGGGTGAGCTCAACTAGCTCAAGAAGAATATTATGACTAAGATAATATACAACAAATTATCGTTAGTCTTCAATAGGAAAAATATAATAGAATACAATAGACAACAAATTTTAAATCAATATTCGCAATGAAATAATAATTCATTAGAAGAGTTAAGTAGAGAATGCAAACCACTATCTTCTATGTATGAATTTAAAAGTTCATCGCTCATCTTTTATCCCCGTAACATCAATCAATATACATCCGAATCAAATATTCATCTTTGCACTACTGAGCCAAAGATATTCATCAGTTGGTCATGTTCATTTAAACACCTGCTCATCTTTGCACTACAGGCCAAAGATATTCTTCAGAAATCATTCATCTTTGCACTACAAAGCCAAAGATATTCTTAAGAAATCATTCATCTTTGCACTACAGCCAAAGATATTCCATAATATCATCATTTAAGACCGAGAATGATGAAAATATTTTTTTAAAGAAACGAATCAAGTGAAACAAAATGACAAGGATTAAGGATTAAGGATTCGTATTTGGTTTTATCCACATCCAAAAATACCTCAAAAATAATCATAGTGGTGTAAAATTCAAGAATGATCAAAACATGGATACAATCAGAAAGTTAGTATCCGAATAGATGTTTTGGACTAAAAGAAGAAATTTTATTTTTGATTGTATAGTACCGTATACGTGAATAGTGTCAGATACGTGAATAGTCAGATATCGTGAATAGTAACTCACACCAAAAGATAGAAATTCCACAAAAACATCTTCACGCTTCATGAATAGTACTCATGAATAGTAACTCGTGAATAAGAACTCATGAATAGTAACTCGTGAATAGTAACTCATGAATAGTAACCCATGAATAGTAACCCCGACATGAAAAAGTTCCAAATTTGATAAAAACTTCAGATCAACATTTCAGTATAATGATATTGAAGAAATAATATCATTATGAAAAAAAATAATATCCCTTACCTCAAAAGATCAGTACTTCTAGCTAGAATACCGGTATAGTGTCAAGGAACTTGCAACCGCCTAGCAATACTCAAAGTATACTCAAAATACTCACAAGAATACGCTCGATAATATAGAGAGAGAAAACTTCAGTTTCTGGTGTGATTTTCAATTCTAACCTAAGCATCCTATTTATAGGAATTTGCTTAGAACACCAAAGCAGAAAATTTAATAAAATAATAATATAATTAAACAAATTCAAGCCCACCTTAGACCAACTGAATTCAGCACATTTGTATCACATGTGGGATTGCAAAAACGTTTTTCTTAAATAAAACAATTAAAACTTCCAAAAATTAATTATTTCGTAACTTGAGCTTCAATAATTCTTAATAAATAGCCCTTTTATCAGAAAATTCGAATCTTATGAGTTTTTATAGGAAATTCAATTCTCTACAACTTTGCGTAAGAAAGTTTTTCCAAATTCCAAAATGTAATCGAAATCAAATCAACAAACCAGGCGATTTTTTAATGTTATAATCAAATTTCAATAATAAATGGGGTCCATCGACATGTTTAACATGTTTTAAACATTTATTGCAACAAAAATACTCTTCCTCCTCGTATACTCATATATCCCACATTCATTGTAAAAATATCATAGTTAATATATTATTAAAATAATATATTTAAATGAATTATTTTATCGTAAAAGATAAAATATTAATTTTCAACAATTGTCATTTAAAAATTTTCTCCATCTATATCCACATAAAATCAATATTTTCCTCATCATATAAATCAATAATTAATTATTCACAAATAATATTACGTAATCATAATATTGACAACCGTGCAGGTTCTAGAAAGAGTGGGCTTTCCAATAAGAATTTCTTCTTCATCATGCCGCAATTAGGTGACCAAACCTCTCCTTAGACAGAACTTTCAAGACATTGCCAATAATGTTATCTAATAATATTATTCAGATAATATGAATTATTGCTTCGATAATAAAAAATAATTGTGTAATGACAATTATTGAAACAACAAAGAATATAAAATATCAACGCAGCAATTATTGAATCAATAAAATAAAATATCGAACAAGAATTATCGTAACCATTATTGAGTAGTGCCTTCTTATGTAAGAATCAATAATTGGTGCAATACTGAGTACTGCAGTAACCGTCAACAACGCGTATTAGTGTGTTTTAACCACCGGGTATTCCAATAAAGATAATTTGGCAAATAACTACGCTAGTTATTTAAAAACAACTTATATTTGTCGCTTTTTTTATCCAATTGCTTTTTCCGTTATGGGGCCCATACATGGTCGCTACCGTCAGCATTTAATATTCCCGACAAAGCATTTAATATTCCACGACCAAACGAATATTCCTAAACGATAATGAATATTTTATAACCACTTGCTTATTTTGAAATATTTATGATTTAACCCTTAACTATCCACATTAATCAAATCAACCCTTACTATTTCAAAATAATAAATAAAGGAAATTCCTTTTTATTTAAAAATTTTTGGGGTCTTACAATATGTGTGTATATATATAATAACTTATATATATAAATGTATATGTAAGTTATTAATTAATGAATATAAGTTAAAGTGATTAATTAATGAATCTAAGTTATGATTTATTATATATATATATATATATATATATATATATATACACACACGTATATATTAATAACTTATATAAATGAATGTAAGTGATTAATCAATGAATGTAAGTTATTAATAAATACATATATTATATATATATATATATTAATATATATATATATATATATATGTATGTATATATTAAATTATTAACAACTTATATAGGTAAATTATTAATTAATAATTTACATTAATTAATAACTTAATTAATGTAAATATTAAGTGTGTGTGTGTGTATATATATATATATAAGTTATTCATATATATATATATATATATATATATATATAAGTTATTCGGATACGGATTCCAGATATCGAAATCCGGATATTCGTATCCGCCATATATATTTACGGACGGATGTTAATCGAATACGAATACGCCTATATCCGTATTCGTATCCATTTATTTACGGATACCTTTAAATCGAATACGGATATATCCGTTCTTTTCCAAATACAAATAATATCCGCTTTTTTTCGAATACGGATGCAGACGAATAAGAATTTTTCGGTTACCATTTACAGCCCTAATAACATGTATGCGCTGATATATATTTTATATATATATATATTAACATGAATCACGGAACGATGGTGGTATGATTCTTTGGTTTATTAGAATATATATATATATATATATATATATATATATATATATATATATATATATATATATATGATATAGCATGTTCAAAGTTACTGTGTAGATAACACTAGTGTTTCACGTGACATATTATTATATATATTAGTAACGTGCTTCTTATTCTTAATAATTATGAATATTAGTAACGTGAATCCCCACTGGTGACATATATTATATATAATATATAATATATACTATATTTAATATTTTTAATAATTTTATAATTAAAATAAAGGGATTATTTTAATTTTAAAATTGGAATTTTATGATAACTAATTAGAGGCCTAATTGGATTCCATGATAACTAATTAGAGTTGAAATTGGCTTCCATGTTTCCTTAAAATAAAGTAGTTTATTTAGATATGAAATATGATTTCATATTATTCAAAATAAAGGAGTTTATTTGTGAATAGGAAAGAGAATCCGCATTTCCTTAAATAAATGAGTTTATTTAGATATGAAATAAGATTTCATATTATTCAAAATAAATGAGTTTATTTGTGAATAGGAAAGAGAATCGTGTTTCGTTTAATAAATGAGTTTTTTTTGTTTGGAATTGGATTCCATAATTAATTAAAATAAATGAGTTTATTTTGATTAAAGATTTTGATTAAAATAAAATAGTTTATTTTATTAAAATTGGACAAATTAAAATAAAAGAGGTTTATTTTGATTTAAATTTGGATTAAAATAAAGGAGTTTATTTTGATTCAAAATTAGATTTTATGCTAACTAAATTTGCCCATTAAATGATATCAATATATATATATTGAATGTTTATTATTCATGACATGAATGTTATTTATTGATTCATATGGTGATGTGTATGATAATAAATGAGATTGATTATGGACTATTGACCAATATTATTGAATTTTATTTTAGTTGTATTCATGAATGTATGGATTTTATTAAATGGGGTCTGCGTACCTCGTCTTCTATAATTTTTCCTTAATTTAATTCTATCTTCCTTCTATGTACTTCCCCTTGACTGTTGATCAAGGTTTCTATTTATTTTAAAATAGTTTTGTAATAGGAATAGTTAGAATTAATTTTAAAGTATTAGAGATCAAGGGGCAAAGAGCGCTTGAAGACCCGTTTGTAATGGAGCCCGGGTTTAAATGTAATAGTTATATTTAAATTTAATTCTTGCACTCTAGGTTTGACCTCTTGGTTCACTTAGTGGCTTTAGTGAACCAAACTAGAATAAAAGTCCATAATAAATTTGGGTAGAATATAGTATTCTATATGTGCATGTTTATACTATATATATATATATATATATATATATATATATTATATTATGCAAACATGTTTCACATGTTAATTAATATGACGCGTATTTTATATATATATGTGTATGCGTGCTAAACAAGATGAGACAAATTAATAACAAACCCCTCAAATTTTTATATTAAGTCCTAAGCGTTCAAAGATATTTGGAATATCGAACGTCGTTTTCTAGCATGATAAAAAATAGTAGAGTGTCAATTAATTATTATAAGTTTGTTGTGTTACCACAAGACTTATCTTATTTCTTTGAGATGTTAATTTTATCACATTTGATGCTTATAAAGAAAATTGAACAATGATGTTTTGTTGTGTCACCACAAGGACAATAATTTTCTTTTTTGAATATATGGAGTGCTAGGTTAGACTTAACTTGGATAATTTTGATTCGGATGTGCCACCACTTGATCAAAATAATCTAAGAGGCAAAATACAAGGAGTTGCTTTGTTGATGTAATTGACAAGAGTTTACCTATTTATTTATATATAGTTTGTTGTGTCACTATAAGGCTATATACATTTGAAATGAGATCCTTATTCTCACTAGCAAATCTTTAATTAGATTTTAACGAACTATATAAGTGATGGTAATATAGTTTGATGAAAATAGTGAGAGATACCAATTTAAAACATGACCTAATTTATTTTGGTAATTAATAAAAGAATGTATGCTAAAATATTGTTAATTACAAATTCATTTACAGAATTTTACAATGTCTAAATTACTATCACTGTGAAGTATATTAGATGATATTTAACCGGACCGAATTAAACGGATTGGTAAAGGAATTTGAGAATAGTTCTCATGGCTGAAAAGTTATCCATTAACTAAAGTTTATCCAACAGCAGGATAATCGTCACTTAGAGAAGAAGGGTATGAGATACCATAACGATTGGCTTTAGTGCAAATGGGAGATTGAAAGTAGTATGCACACAAGCCAATCATGTTTGATGATAAAATATATACTTTGTAACAATCTTATTCATTTATTAATAAAAAGTATTAATTTATTAAAAGCTTTTAATTATCTACATGATGCTATTTTATAATATGTGATAAACTCATAGTTTTAAGCAATGCTTTTAGAATAATGATGATGATCATTCTAATGAGATATAAATTCTTAGAAAGCTTAAAACTAAAATAGTTCTCAGTTATTTGATTACTAAATTGAGGATTAGTGAATCCGGATAGATTGGCACATACGTTGCTTGCTCAATGGATGAGGATGATTGATCTCATGATCAATTGTGTGGAGACACTAAAGCAAGTATATAGGTGCTTATTAGAGAATAAGTTCACTGAACATGGCTCGCTAATGAATACCTAATTGAGTTTTATTTGCCTGTCAATAGGAATTTCTGTAGTCATAGTAGTACAAGTGATCCTTGGACTTGAGATCATCATAGTATCTTATGTATGATGAGTTATACTTTGACTTATTCTTTAAGACCCTTAGGGTATATCAAAGGGTATGCTTGGGTATAATAAGTTATATATAGAGATAACGTATGATCAATAAAGAATCTACTGCTTCTAGTAAAAGAAGAGAAATGTCCTATGTGTGATTCGATAAATGACAACCCAGACGTCCTTGGCCAAGGCAGAATGAAATTATAAATGAGTTTCTAATTTGCATTATTTGGAGTTGTGCATTTAAGAGTCGAAATACATATAATTATAAATAAAATAAGACTTGACAATAATTCCATGTCTTATATTTAATTGGGACATTGTATGATGGAAGGATTGAATTGTACAGTAACTATTTACTCAAAGGTTCTTTTATTATTAATGTTAAAATCTGTATTATCTGGAAAGTCGTTGATCGTTAGGGAGGCTTATCGCTATTTTAGAATAAATATTGTAAAACCCCAACTTTTTGAATAAAGATGAATTTTCTATAAATATTATTTTTGAATATTATGGAGTAAAATTGATATAATGTTATAGTTGTGGGTAATATTTATAAATTTTGCAAAGTACGCAAGTTGTTATATAATATTCGATTGGCTCTGGGAATATTCGTTTTAATAGGGAATATTCGCATAACCAAGACAATCATTGGTGGACCCCACAACGGAATTATTATCGGATTGAGAAAATGACAAAAATATTTTTATGAAAATAACGGCGGAAGTTTTACTGTTAACTGTTGAAACACCCGGTGTTAAAAGAAATAAAAAGAATGTCTGGCGTGGTTGCATAGTAGCACACGATATTAATTATTGATGCTTACGTGATAAGTCACTCGCTTTGTTTTGGTATTATTAATGTAATAATACGTAAAATCTTTTTATATAAATAGAATAATTTTATAAAGTTATTCTATAAATAGAATATATTCTATTCTATTATGCATAGTGTTGTATAATTGTCTCAGATAGTGTTTTGCATAGTAAAATTTTTTTATATAAAATAAAATACTTTTATAAAGTTATCTCATTTTATTAGACAATAATTAGAATATATTATATTTTATTATGCATAGTGTTTGCATAATGCCCGTGATAGTGTTTGCAGATAGTAAAATCTTTTATAAAGTTATCCGTTTTATTAGATTATAAATAGAATATATTATATTTTATTTAAATGATTTTGCTTTAAATATGGACCGTCGATTAAAGTAAATCAATCTGGACCGATTCATGAGTTAGTTACTATGCAGTCCATTTTTCTATAAATAGAAGCTCATTCCTTCATTATTTTTCATTTAATTCACCTTTGAAACTCTAGAGAGATAAACTATAGAGAGAAAGAAGAAAGTATTCTCGCTACTTCACTACTTATATATCCAAGACTCTTCTTCTTAAGGTAGGGAATATTATTTGTTGTACTCATAAGGTGTATTTTTCTTTCTTATTCATGAAGAAACTTGTTATTCCATTCTTTATTATTCATTGGAATAACTTTGATACGCTGGATACCTATACTTGGTGACATTCTTCTATTATTCCGCTTTTTACTATTCTCGTTGGAATATCTTGTCATGCATGCTTTTACTGTGGGATTCGATTAAAATCTTTATTATTCTGTTTGAATATCCCATCATGCATTTTACGCCGGACTGGTTCCAGTATTTATTATTATTCTGTTGGAATATCCTGTCTGTGCGTTTTACGTCGGTCCTGATTCCGTCCTTATTAGTATTTTGTTGGAATAACCTGTTTATGCGATGTACCGCATGCATAGTGATTTCTGTTGTTATTACATTCTATATTATTTTGTTGGAACATCCTGTCGGTGCGAATTTCGCCTGACCTGGTTTCATTATTTAGTATTCTGTTGGAATAACCTGTCTATGCGAAGTACCGCATGCATGGTGATTTCTTTTGTTATTCCATTCTTTATTATACTCAGTTGGTTAAAGTTTTGACATCTATAATCCATGAAATTAGTGAAATATCCTTGATAATTGTGCTTCATCCAGTTTCTTTTCATGGAAATATTCTTCTGAGCATTCTTGAATTTTACTCTACAAAGCAGTATCATGTTGACAATTTGGACGTTATTGGTTCTTGGACAAATTAATTCTTGAACTTGTTTTATTGAATTCTTATATCATTGTCATCATCCTCATATTTATATTTTTTGAAAGTCATCTGTGGCCTGTAGTGCAAAGATGGACTTAGTATGATTATGACTAGGGATTATTCGGTGTAATCATGACTGTAAAGTTACAAATGATGTGGTAAAAGTCCCCATTGGCCCGTAGTGCATTGATGGACAGTTGTTGCCATGATCATGACCATTAATGAATACACAAATATTCTTGGCCCGTAGTGCATGGATAATTGTGGTCGCGTGATACTAAAGAATATCCTCGTCAGAAAGAAGTGTGGGTGATTCGATGATGTAGATTATTTATTGTCGAGTCCCAATGATAAAAGTGATGAAAAACCTTTTAAATCATAAAAGATAGTAGATTTTATTCTCTACTTGACTCTTTTAATGGATTGCTTGTTCTCACTGCAGATTAAACTTGATGTTTGTTATATTGTATCGCTTAACATTGTTTAAGGCTAATGATAATTTATTCTGCATTATCTTAGTCATAATATTTCTTACTGGGCTAGTTGAGCACACCCTTTCTTTAATTGTTCTCTTCAGGAAATGAGAATATAGCTTGAACGAGTCGGGGAATGGAGTGATGGTTCTAGATGGTGCATTAGTAGTCCTCACTATTCTGTGAAATAGTGTGATAATAATTGTAATGAGGACTCCTTTTGAGTTTGTATACTCTCTAGTAGACAATATTTGTATTCAAACTCACGGTTTATGTTTTGTCGTATTGTACACGATAGTTGTATTATTAAGTTGTATTTGAATTCTGTACCATGTATCTGGCGACTCAAGATGGGTGATGTATACCTAATTTTGGGGGTATCACAGTTGGTATCAAATCTTAGGGATATGATCCTTGGCTAAGATATGAGACTAGAACTAGGAGGGGAGAGATGGGGAATTCCTTCGCTAGTATGACCTACTTAAATTTATTTTGTATTTAAATTAGTTGGTCAGAGTTTAGAGATAATATGTTACATGTCAACTAACCCTTGTTTTGTGGCAGTATCTGAAAATGACATCTAATAATGTTGAGAATAGCAATGGAGCACAGGAGACCGTTGAGTCTCCACATATCAATAATCAGGAGAATGTGCATCAGGAAGGCGACAATCCTCATGCAAACAACAACACTGACCAAATGATGAATGATGGATTGTTTAGAGGCTTTATGCAATTCATGCAACATTAGGCGAGAGCGGCTCCTGTCCAAAATATAGGTAGAAACATTGGAAACTCTCGGACTGTCACCGCTAAACAGTTCAAGGAGCTGGGACCACTGGAGTTTATTGGAGAGCCAAAACCACTTAAGGCGGAAGCATGGATAAAGCAGATCACCAAGATATTTGATGTCTTAGGATGCTCCGAGGAGCAAAAGGTTCCTTTCGCCACCTTCATGTTGCGTGAAGAGGCAGATTACTGGTGGGAATTTGTAAAATGTACCCAGCCTGACGCACTCAAGATGTCTTGGGAGAAGTTCCAATAGCTATTCAATGACAAGTACTTTCCCGAGAGTATTCGTCACATGAAAGAAGTGGAGTTTATCAAATTGGAATAAAACAATATGACCGTGTCGCAATACGAGGCTAAATTTGCGGAGTTATCTTGGTTTGCATCCCATTTGGTCGATAATGAGGAGTGAATGACGCGAATGTTTTTAAGAGGTTTGAAACTGGAGATACGTCAATATCTTATTTCTCATAAATTGTGTTTGTACTCAGAAGTTGTGAATAGGGATCAGTTATTGGAGCGCGATAACGAGTCAACGAAACCAAGAGAAATCAGCCGATAGCATGAAAATACCAGTGGTATCAGTCATCGAAACGGTGATAACAAACGTGGAGGGAATCAACATGCCAGAAATGGTAACCACTTCGGTGGTAATCATGGCCAAGACACTAAAAATAAACATTTCAAGAAAAGGAGATTCAACAATGATGGAAATACGTCAGCACCAGCAACCGTGGTTAAGGAAGGGGAACGACCACCTATCATATGCTTCAAATGCGGAAGGGAGGGACATATCACCAAAGCGCGCGATGCCATCCAAAGCGTGTTATAATTGTGGAAGAGAAGGTCACCTAGCCCGATTTTTTCATTCACCGAAGACAAGTTCAGCTAGGATGGAGGCACCAAAGGCCGTCCCAGAAAAGTCAAAGCCGGTGGTGCAAGGGAGGGCGTTTGTTGTGACCTCCCAGAAAGCAAAGAACCTGAATGAGGTCATCACATTTAAGCTTATCATAAACTCTAACGAAGTCTATACTTTATTTGATACCAGTTCTACCCATTCTTTTATTTCTCCTACTTGCGCTCAACGATTCAATTTGACTCCAGAGAAATTAGACTTTGACTTATTTGTGGAAACTTCGTTGGGAGAAACTTTCATTACATCCACTGTTTATAAGTCTTGTTTGGTTAAAATCGGTACCTCACAATTACCTGTCGATCTTATTTCATTGAAAATACTTGCATTTGATGTAATTCTAGGGATTGATTGGTTAACTACTCATCATGCAAAAATTGATTATTTTCGTAAGGTTGTTAGCTTTCATATTCCTAATCAACCTATTATACGAATTTAAGCAACCAAACCATTAAAATCAATCACGGTCATCTCAAGCCATAAAGCTATTCGTTTATTGAAAAACGAATGTTAAGCTTTCTTAGCCCACGTCACAGATCTAAACAAAAATACGTCAATTTTGAATGATATTTCTATTATTAATGAATTTCCTGACGTATTCCTTGAAGAACTTCCTGGCCTACCCCCAGAGCGTGAAATTGAATTTTGTATCGACCTTGAACCTGGTACAAAACCCATTTCCAAAGCCCCATATCGAATGGCTCCTATTGAACTTCAGGAGTTAAAGACTCAACTGCAGGAATTATTAGACATTGGCTTTATTCGCCCCTAGTACTTCTCCTCGGGTGGTGCCCTGTTCTATTCGTGAAGAAGAAAGATGGGAGTATGCGATTTTGTATTGATTATCCGGAGTTGAATCATGTCACCATCAAAAATAGGTACCCATTGCCACGTATTGATGACCGTTTGACCGAGCCATAAGGAGCCAAATTCTTTTCAAAGATCGACCTTTGTTAGGATATCACTAATTGAAGATTAGAACCGATGACATTCCAAAGACGGCTGTAACTCGAAGACGGCATTATGAATTCCTAGTCATGTCCTTTGGATTGACTAATGCTCCTGCTGCCTTCATGGATATAATGAACGGAGTATTGAAGGAATATTTGGATCACTTTGTGGTCGTCTTTATTGATGGCATCCTCATATATTCCAAAACCCGTGAAGATCATGAGCAACACTTGAGGCTGATACTCCAAAAGCTTTGTGAATATAAGCTTTATACCAAGTTGAAGAAATACGAGTTCTGGCTTAAAAAAGTAGCATTCCTTGGGCACGTGGTATCAAGTCATGGAATATCTATTGACCCAGCAAAGATTGAAGCTATTAAAAGCTGGGAGCAACCTAAATCAGTGACCGAAGTACGTAGCTTTCTCGGCTTAGCTGGTTATTATTGGAGATTCGTAGAAGGGTTTTCTCGAATCGCTACTCCACTAACTCAGCTGACTTGAAAAGATACAAAGTTCGATTGGAGCGAGGAATGTGAGAAGAGTTTTCAAGAACTCAAGAGGAGACTCATTTCAATACCTGTTCTGACAATACCATCTGGTTCGGAGGGATTTGTCATCTACAGTGATGCTTCGGGCAAAGGGTTATGATGTGTTCTCATGCAAAATGGGAAAGTCATAGCCTATGCCTCACGACAACTCAAAGAATATGAGAGGAATTATCCTACTCATGATCTACAGTTGGCAGCTGTTGTCTTCTCACTAAAGATTTGGAGGCATTACTTATATGAGGAGAAAGTGGAGATCTTTACGGATCATAAAAGTCTCAAATGTTTCTTCAGTCAAAAGGAACTCAACATGCGACAACGACGTTGGCTTGAACTGTTGAAAGATTATGATCATACCATCCAATACCATCCTGGAAAAGTGAACGTGGTAGCTGACACATTGAGTAGAAGATCATATGCGGGTACGAGTGCAATATTGACAACACAAAAGCCCATTTTGTGTGACTTGCAAAGGATGGAGATAGAGTTAAAGACTCCAGGGACCCGTGTGATGATGGAGAATATATGAGTAGAACCAACTTTAATTGATAAAGTTAAAGCTGCTCAAGCTACAGACCTGGAGCTGATGCGTATAAGGAAGAAAGTGCTAGAAGGTGCTATGCCGGAAGCAAGAATCGATGAAGAAGGAATACTTCGAGTCAACTCCAGACTTTGTGTTCCTAACGACCCTGAGTTAAAGTATAAGATCATAATGGAGGCGCACAATACACCGTTTTCAATCTATCCTGGGAGTACCAAAATGTATCGTGATCTTAGTCATACATTTTGGTGGAGCAATATGAAGAGAGAGATAGCGCTGTTTATCTTAAGGTGTCTAACTTGTCAACAAGTCAAGGCGGAGCATCAAGTACCAAAAGGTCCATTGCAGCCACTTGAAATTCTAGAATGGAAGTGGGAGCACATTACCATGGATTTCGTTACCAGTCTTCCCAAAGTTTCTCAAGGCATAGATGCGATTTAGTTCATTGTTGATAGATTGATCAAGTCTGCTCATTTCTTACCGATACGAGAAACTTATACACTTGAACGTCTTTCTCGTATGTACATGAACGAGGTTGTAAGATTTCATGGTATGCCAGTATCCATAGTTTCTGATCGAGACCCAAGATTCACTTCAAGATTTTGGGTTAGTTTACAAAAAGCTATGGGCAAAGATTTATGATTTAGCTCGGCATATCATCCTCAGACGGACGGGCAGTCAAAGAGGATGATTCAAACTCTTGAAGATCTATTAAGACTCTATGTCCTTGACTTCAAGGGAAGTTGGGACAAGTTCTTACCATTAGTGGAGTTTTCCATCAACAACAGTTATCAAGCAAGTATTGGAATGGCTCCATTCGAAGCGTTGTATGGAAGAAAGTGTCGTTCTCTAGTATGTTGGGATGAGGTGGGTGAAGCAACGTTGTTGGGACCGGAGTTGGTATGTATGACTACGAAAAAGATTCAAACGATCCGACAACGTATAAAAACCTCACAAGATCGACAAAAGAGTTATGCTGATCTTCATCGAAAGGACGTGGAATTCGATATAGGAGATCATGTGTTATTACGTGTTTCTCCATAGAAAGGAGTTACGAGATTTGGAAAGAGAGGAAAGCTCAATCCTCGATTCATCGGCCCATTTTTAATCCTTGATCGAGTAGGAACTATGGCCTATAGACTAGCTTTACCGCCAAGTATGTCTCGTGTTCATAACGTTTTTCACATATCTATGTTACGTAAATATGTGTAAGAACCGAACCACATTATTGAGTTAGAACCGGTCAAAATAGTAGAAGATTTGACATATGAAGAGGTTCCTGTTCAAATCTTGGATAAGAAGGAACATATTCTACGCTCCAAGGTTATACCTCAAGTCAAAGTTTTGTGGAGAAACCACAATGTTGAGGAAATGACTTGGGAGTTAGAATCTAAAATGAAATTAAGGTATCCTTATCTCATCGATATACCAGGTACGTACCCTAATTTCGAGTGCGAAATTTTATAAGAAGGGGAGATTGTAAAACCCCAACTTTTTGAATAAAGATGAATTTTCTATAAATATTATTTTTGAATATTATGGAGTGAAATTGATATAATGTTATAGTTGTGGTTAATATTTATAAATTTTGCAAAGTACGCAAGTTGTTATATAATATTCGATTGGTCGGGGAATATTCGTTTTAACAGGGAATATTCGTACAACGGCACAATCATTGGTGGACCCTACAATGGAATTATTATAGGATTGAGAAAACGAAAAAAATAATTTATGAAAATAACGGCGGAAGTTCTACCGTTAACTATTGAAACACCCGGTGTTAAAAGTACAGTAATACGCGTGGTTGCATAGTAGCACACGATATTAATTATTGATGCTTACGTGATAAGTCACTCAGTTTTGTTGGTATTATTAATGTAATAATACAGAGAATCTTTTTATATAAAACAAAATACTTTTATAAAGTTATTCTATAAATAAAATATATTATATTCTTTTATGCATAGTGTTGCATAGTATGTCTCGCATAGTGTGTTTTACATAGTAAAATATTTTTATATAAAAATGTAATACTTTTATAAAGTTATCTATTTTATTAGACAATAATTAGAATATATTATATTTTATTATGCATAGTGTTTGCATAGTGCGTGCATAGTGTTTGATAGTAAAATCTTTTATAAAGTTATTCGCTTTTATTAGATTATAAATAGAATATATTATATTTTATTTAAAAGATTTTGCTTTAAATATGGACCGTCAGATTAAAGTAAATCAATCTGGACCGCTCATGAGTTAGTTAGTTATGCAATCCATTTTTCTATAAATTGAAATTCATTCCTTCATTATTTTTCATTTAATTCTTTGAAACTCTAGAGAGATAAACTATAGAGAGAAAGAAGAAAGTATTACGCTACTTCACTACTTATATATCCAAGACTTTCTTCTTAAGGTAGGGAATATTATTTGTTGTACTCATAAGGGGTATTCTTTCTTTCTTATTCATGAAGAGAACTTATGTTATTCCATTCTTTATTATTACATTGGAATAACTCAGATATGAGGATACCCTATACTTGGTGACATTCTTCTATTATTCCGCTTTACTATTACATTGGAATATCCTGCTCAATGCGCTTTTTACGCCGGATTCGATTCCGCTCTTTATTATTCTCGTTGGAATATCTTGTCTGGTCATGCGTTTTACGCGAGGACTTTAATTCGGTTCCGTATTTATTATTATTCGTTGGAATATCACTGCATGCGTTTTGTGGGACCGATTCCGCCCTTATTAGTATTCGTTGTAAACTTTTGTTTGCGCTAAGTACCGTATGCATGGTGATTTCGTTGTTATTACATTCTATATTATTTTGTTGAAACATCCCGCTTGGTATATGTAATTTCTACCGACCGGTTTCATTATTTAGTATTCTGTTGGAATAACCTGTCTATGCGAAGTACCGCATGCATGGTGATTTCTTTTGTTATTCCATTCTTTATTATACTCAGTTGGTTAATGTTTTGACTTCTATACTCCATGAAATTAGTGGAATATCCTTGATAAATGCGCTTCATCAAGTATCTTTTCATGGAAATATTCTTCTGAGCATTCTTGAATTTTACTCTACAAGGCAGTATCATGTTGACAATTTGGACGTTATTGGTTCTTGGAAAAATTAATTCTTGAACTTGTTTTTATTGAATTCTTATATCATTGTCATCATCCTCATATTTATATTTTTTGAAAGTCATCTGTGGCCTGTAGTGCAAAGATGGACTTTGTATGATTATGACCAGGGATTATTCGGTGTAATCATGACCGTTATGTTACAAATGATGTGGTAAAAGTTCCCATTGGTCCGTAGTGCATTGATGGACAGTTGTTGGCATGATCATGACCATTAATGAATACACAAATATTCTTGACCCGTAGTGCATGGATAATTGTGGTCGTGATACTAAAGAATATCCTTGGTCAGTAGTCAGGGGGTGATTCGATGATGTGGATTATTTATTGTCGAGTCCCAATGATAAAAGTGAGGAAAAACCTTTTAAATCATAAAAGATAGTAGATTTTATTCTCTACTTGACTCTTTTAATGGATCGCTTTGTTCACCGCAGCTTAAACTTGATGTTTGTTATATTGTATCAGTTTAAAACTGTTTAAGGCTAATGATAATTTATTCTGCATTATCTTAGTCATAATATTTCTTACTGGGCTAGTTGAGCTCACCCTTTCTTTCATTGTTCTCTTCAGGAAATGAGAATATAGCTTGAACGAGTCGGGGAATGGAGTGATGGTCCTAGATGGTGCATTAGTAGTCCTCACTATTTTGTGAAATAGTGTGATAATAATTGTAATGAGGACTCCTTTTGAGTTTGTATACTCTCTAGTAGACAATATTTGTATTCAAACTCACAGTTTATGTTTTGTCGTATTGTACACGACAATTGTATTATTAAGTTGTATTTGAATTCTGTACCATGTATCTGGCGACTCAAGATGGGTGATGTATACCTAATTTTGGGGGCGTCACAGTTGGTATCAAATCTTAGGGATATGATCCGTGGCTAAGATGTGAGACTAGAATAAGGAGGGGAGAGATTGGGAATTCCTTTGCTAGTATGACCTACTTAAATTTTTTTTGTATTTAAATTAGTTAGTCAGAGTTTACAGATAATATGTTACATGTCAACTAACCCTTGTTTTGTGGCAGTATCTGAAAGTGACATCCAATAATATTGAGAATAGAAATGGAGCACAGGAGACCATTGAGTCTCCACATATCAATATTCAGGAGAATGTGCATCAGGAAGGCGACAATCCTCATGCAAACAACAACACTGACCAAATGATGAATGATGGATTGTTTAGAGGCTTTATGCAATTCATGCAATATTAGGCGAGAGCGGCTCCTGTCCAAAATGTAGGTGGAAACATTGGAAACTCTCGGACGGTCACCGCTAAACAGTTCAAGGAGCTGGGACCATCGGAGTTTATTGGAGAGCCAAAACCACTTAAGGCGGAAGCATGGATAAAGCAGATCACCAAGATATTTGATGTCTTAGGATGCTCCGAGGAGCAAAAGGTTCCTTTCGCCACCTTCATGTTGTGTGAAGAGGCAGATTACTAGTGGGAATCTGTAAAATGTACCCAGGAAATGAGAATATAGCTGGAACGAGTCGGGGAATGGAGTGACGGTCCTAGATGGTGCATTAGTAGTCCTCACTATTCTGTGAAATAGTGTGATAATAATTGTAATGAGGACTCCTTTTGAGTTTGTATACTCTCTAGTAGACAATATTTGTATTCAAACTCACAGTTTATATTTTGTCGTATTGTACACGACATTTGTATTAGTAAGTTGTATTTGAATTCTGTACCATGTATCTGGCGACTCAAGATGGGTGATGTATACCTAATTTTGGGGGCGTCACAAATATTATTTATTTAAATAAATTAATAATTTATTTATTTATTTAAATAAGATTAGAATTGTTCTAATTGATTTATTCACAATCGGTTTAATATGGTGAACCTAAAGGGTCACACCATAAAAGGAAGAATAATTATTTAAGAAGTTAATGACATAATCGTAATAATATGTTAAGTGTATTTAATTTAATCTATGGTGATAGAATAAATTAAATAGCTTAATATTTATTATTTAATATTTTAGAAATATTAAATATATAAATTAATAAGAGGAGTCTTATTAATATTATTACAATTATTATTATTTTAATTTCTAAAGAGTTGGAAATTAATTTAATATTAGTACTCTCATTTATTTCTAATAAGATTAGGAGGCTAATTAATTAAAAGATTTTAATTAATTATTCCTAATAAGATTACGAGCCTAATTATTTAATGGAGTTTAATTAATTAAAATAAAACTCAATTCCTTAATTGTTAAGGAAGGTTGCCTACATTTATAAATAAGAGGAGTCTTATTATGGGTGAGGCAGTTGACATTTTCATAGAATACGTAATTCTAATAGTTGGGAGAGTACGCTCTTTTTCTATGAGAGATAGAAAAACTAGGGTTTTGTCAAACACCCTCTTCTTGAATCTTTCTTCTTCTTTGGTGGATCATCTCTAGAGACCAAACACTTGGGTGGCTAACATTGATCAAAGGAAGGAACCAAACCCGGTGGATTCAAGTAGAACGCGAAAAGGATTGGAGGTGAACTTGTACCTGAGGAAGCTCGAATCTTTAAGAGTATGATTCTTGTTCTTTCTTTTTCGTTTAATTAATAATTGCGCATAAAGGATGATCCGGGTATATGGTTTGTAAAAATTTAAAACTCTGATTTTTCCACGCTTCCACTTATTTTGTGCAATTTGATTGCGTTCATGAATATTACAAACCTAACAGCCCTAGCCTGGTTCGCCTCCCACTAGAAATTGGCCTATCCCTTCCTCATATAGGTGGCAAAAGAAACCTTTTGCCCTTCGTCGACATTTGCAATAACAAATGCCTTCTCTATTTCTTTCACCCAAGTCTGGGATTTTTATTGGGTCCGAAGTTCCTTTGAACTCCAGCGGACCGACACTCTTGAAATCCTTAAATGTAGTAGCTCGTACTACTGCATGATTTACGGTTATATTAGCCTCGTTCCTATTAAAAGCGGCCGTTAACAAGTTAACGAACTCTTGCATCGGGTTAACCGGACCTCCCTCTTGTTGATTTACATTAGCCTCTTGATTTCTTTGTCTCCTTCTTGGAGACATTTTGCTGTTAAGATAAACAACACGTCATTATTACTTCCTTCCTTCTTGTTAGTTAGTTATTATTTATTATTTAACAATAACTTTAACTCATTGCACAATATGTTCCATAAAAAGGCTTATATTGATTTGCTTCTTGTAGTATAATACTACATCATTCGTTCTTACACAGCCTTAGTTGATTACATTTCTATCCCGTAAATGATTTCTAAAAATTGGGATTTACAAAAGACTACCCTTTGATGTACAAAAGAGGGTTTTATGTCATTACTAGATACAACATATGTACATATCTAACTCTTATCTAGTTACTACTAGGTTATATTTGCCTTATGGAATTCTAAAAATCTGCGTTTGTCACACTAGCAATAATATCACGGCTGATAGTATGCTGAGTCTGCCCTGCCTATATCGGATACCCAGCTACCTGCTGCTGGAAATTCACGTGAGAACTCCTATGGATATAGGACATTCTTCCTATCTTCTGCTTCTTGACCTTTAGCTCATGTCTTAGCTCAAAGGTCTCTTGTTTCAGCTCATTAACCTTGTCCTTCGCCAAAACACGTTCATCATGTTCCTCTTCCCACATATACTCCATACTTGTCTTATCCTCCAGGATTTTTTGGACCTCTTATTTTAGTTCCCTGACCTTCTTCCCCAACTGGATATTTCTATCCAATAAGGCCAAGAACAGTGCCTTCAGTGACTCCCCCGGAGTTCTCTCTTCTATATGTGCTATGGTGTTAAAAGACACCACCTCCACCTCCTCCTCTGACATGCCATCAAACATTGACATGAGATCTAAGTCTTTTGAGTCTCCTGACTCGATTACCGCCACTTCCGGCTCTTCTGCTGTAGGGTTCGGTAAGACTTCTATTTGGTTCACCGATTCCTCATTTACTACATGTATATTGTGATGCCCCCAAAATAGGTCCACACGACCCATTCTGAGTCGCCAGATATCACACTATAGAAATCAAATACAAACTTCATTTATACAACTGTTAAACTGAATATGACCATAGTTAAACTGTGAGTTTTAATACAAATATATGTAACTCTTATGGTGCCTCGACCACAAAGAAAAACGAGAAGATTGCTATCATGTTCTTTCCAATAGTGAGTCTTCTCTTGACATATAATTATATCTATCGTCTCCAATTGAGAATTATACTTCAACCAAACTCCAAGATTATATAGGTAATGCTCGTAGATATACTCAGTAAGTGGATATGCACAATCTTGTCTTATGATAACACGAAGTCGTATGTCATTAGACATCTCGTATGATAGTGGCAAAACACCCTTCCAAAGTTGGGTTCGCCTCACCCTATTTGACTCACCAAATATAACTATTAAATTTCGTATAAAAATATAACACACTTATCTAAAGTTCTCAATAAAATTATTTTCATACTGTTTAAGGAGAACCTCAACAGCTATAGACCATCGTTCTAATCCCTTATTACCTCTGCTCAACCCAACTACACTCTTATTACCAGAAAGGAATTGTGAAGCAAAAGGGTGAACCAAACTAGCCCAGTAAAGAATATCATGACTAAAGATAATTAAATTATCAATAGCCTTCGTCAGTAATAAATCAGAGATTTAGAATATATGGTAGATGATAAAACTTTTCAACCATAGCTGCAGCGGAATGAGCAATCCATTAGAAGATTCAAATAGAACATAAAGTCTATTATCTTCTCAATGTTAAAAGTCCACCAACAATGTTTTATCCTTGTAACATCAATCAACAATTCCTATCCACAATCATGTGAATAACTCATAATCATAATTGTGGTTCTAAATTCCTCTTCGCACCCAGGACGAAGATAATTTTCATCACCTGTCTTTACCTGAAACATCAAAGATCATGGTTATACCAAATCACAGTTCATGTTCATAATCACACTACTAAATTTATCTTTGCACTACGGGCCAAAGATATTCATTAACAGTTCATCCTTGCACTACAGGCCAAAGACATGCAACTGTATTTTAGAAGAGTCAAGTAGAGCATGATATCTACTATCTTCTACGAATTAAAAGTTTATTATCAATATTTTATCGTCGAGACTCATCACAATAAATAATCCACATCACCAAATTATCCATGAACTACAGGCCAAGGATACTCATTAGTATCATGACCACGAATTATCCATGCATTACGGGCCAAGGATAATCGTGTTTTCATCAACGGTCATGATCACGCCATAAAACAATTCATCTTTTCACCCTTGGCCGAAGAGAACCCATGGTCATGATCATACCAAAAACTGTCCTTCAATGCACAACGGGCCAATGAGGACTTTTACCACATCATTTGCAACATTACGATCATGATTATACCGAATGATCACTGGTCATAATCATACCAATCAACAGTCCATCTATGCACGTAAGCCTAAGATGACTTTCATCACAATATAAGCATGAGGATGATGACAATGATATAAGCATTAATCAAATGAAATTAAGGATAAATATTAAAAACTTTAAATTTATTCAGAGTTTAAAAATATCCAAATTGTCAACATGATATTGCTTTGTGGAGTAAAATTCAAGAATAATATTCATGTATCAAAAATAATTTGGATAGAAAAGAAATATATTTTTCAGGTGAATAGTACTCCGTGAATAGTACTTTGGGAATAGTACATCGTGAATAGTACCCCAGCATGAAAAGTGCCACAAATACCCGAGTGAATAATATTCTAGTAAATAATAACAAGGTGAATAGTAACCCTTGAATTGTAACTCATGAATAGTACTCCAGCACGAAAAGTGTCCTGAATACCCGAGTGAATAATATTCGAGTGAATAGTAACCCGTTGAATAGTAACCCGTAAATAGTAACTCATGAATATTATACTATGTATAGTACTCATAAAAGGAAAATACAAATGAAAACAATATTCCATAACGAGTACAAAAAAAATGATATCTCATACGAGTATAATAGAATATACGAAACTGCAAATGGATTTTCATCCGCCATGCGGTAATCCACGTAGACATATCATTTCCACAATTTAATAAAGAATGAATACAAAGGGTCATTCACCATGCATGCAGTAGTTCGCATAGGCAGGTTATTCCAACAGAATAGTAAGAATGGAATAACAGAAGAATTTCACCATGCATACGGTAGTCCGCATAGATAGATTTTTCCAACAGAATAATAAAGAATGGAATAACATAAGAATTTCACCATGCATACGGTAGTCTGCATATACAGATTATTCCAACAGAATAATAAAGAATGGAATAAAAACCCTTACGAGTATTGAAAGAAAACAACTCTCTTCATGAATACGAATAAAATAATACCCTTTAAGAATATTAAACGAAAATAATATTCGTACGAATACAAAAAATAATTTCTCTTCAGAATATAAAATACATAATACCCCTTACCTCAGAAGAAGAATTGATACTGGAATAGTGAAGTAGCAGACGACTCTTTTTCTTTCTTTGTATAGCTTCTCTCTCTATAGCTTTTCCCTCTATAATTGTTCTTTTGAGTCTTAGTGAATTGGTGAGAATGAAGGAAGAATCAGATTCTATTTATAGGAAAATATAGTTTCGATAATTGCACGTTTTGGGGCTCAAAATATTACAGTATAATACCTTCATCTTTTTCTTCATTTTTAATTTAGTCCTGCAAGTATTATCAAACTTGCACCACCTCCCCTAATATTATATCATGTGAATCAATAGTACAATC
The DNA here is from genome assembly GCA_020205615.1 of Panax quinquefolius. NCBI lineage: Eukaryota > Viridiplantae > Streptophyta > Magnoliopsida > Apiales > Araliaceae > Panax > Panax quinquefolius. The sequence continues at coordinate 61,979,887 of CM035171.1, read as the reverse complement.
ATGTGACTCAATAGTTCTATACATGTGAAAAATAATAATTAAAGTATAATACCTTCATCTATACCTCTATTTTTAATTTAGTCATGAAAGTATTATCAATCTTGCACCACCTCCCCTAATAGTACATGCATGTGAATCAATAGTACACACATGTGAACAAATAGTTATAAGCATAAGAATTAATACCAATTAATTGCTCATTTATCCGATTAATTAATTACCCGATTGGTCTATATAACCTCCAAAAGTCAATTATTATAGAAATAAAAGTTGATTTCCACTAACACTAATAATCCCAACACAATAGAAATATCAATTTCATCTTTAATCAACATGAACTTATTCATCATTAATATTATAATTTACAAAATTTAGCAACCAGATCATTCCTAGGAAAGAGGGGGCCTTCTGATTAGGATTTTTCCCTATTGGCGCACAATTAAATAACCTAACCCCTTTCCTCAACAGAACATTCTAGACATCGTCAATAATGCAAATAATAATATGAACAACTTGTCATCTCAATTATTGATTTAATAATATAAAATATTGTGACAATAATTAAATAAAATTTAGTGCCTTCTCACGTAAGTATCAATAATCAAAGACACTGTACAATACCGTATGCCACTGTTCAACCACGCATATTACTGTACTTTTATCAAATTAACCATTTACTAAATAGAATAATAATTATAAAAAATGAATACTTTCATTTCGTAAAATTCGGGGTCTTATAATCTCCCCTCCTTATGAAATTTTGCCTTGGAAATTTACGTACATGGTAGTTCGAAGAGATGAGAAAACATTGTTTTCTTTTCGGATTGTTCCTTCCCGGTTATTTCCTCTGTATCATGATTTTCCTCATTTCTCATCTCCTGTATTTCAGATATCATTCTAGAACATATCTTCAAAACAATGGTTAATTGACATATCACAATTTGACAGCTTATCAAGTAAACAATTTCAGCTTAGGTAAGTCACACACTAGCGAAGTAAATTACTCGTCTCTCCCTTCCTAGTTCTAGACTTATATCTCCGCCAGTGACCATATCCCTAAGCTTTGATACCATTTGTGACGCCCCCAAAATAGGTCCACACGACCCATTCTGAGTCGCCAGATATCACACTATAGAAATCAAATACAAACTTAATTTGTACAACTGTTGAACTGAATACGACCATAGTTAAACTGTGAGTTTTAATAGAAATATATGTAACTCTTATGGTGCCTCGACCACAAGACCTTACAATGGTACCTTACATAAAGGTACAGTCAATAACTGTTTTAGAAATTAAAATATTTGGAAAATGCTCTAGGAAACCTTCGTATATGGGAGACCATATGTCTAAGTTATAATAGATATCATATGTCCACAGAATTATCCTTGGTTGACCCAATAGTCCCCAAAGAAAAATGAAAAGATTGCTATCATGTTATTTCCAATGGTGAGTCTTCTCTTGATATATAATTATCTCCATTATCTCCAATTGAGAATTATACTTCAACTAAACTCCAAGATTATATAGGTAGTGCTCGTAGATATACTCAGCAAGTGGATGTGCACAATCCAGTCTTATGATAACACGAAGTCGTATGTCATTTGACATCTCTTATAATAGTGGCAAAACACCCTTCCAAAGTTGGATTCGCCTCACCCTGTTTGATTCACCAAATATAACTATTAAATGTCGTATAAAAATAAAACACACTTATCTAAAGTTCTCAATAAAATTATTTCCATACTGTTTAAGGAGAACCTCAAAAGCTATATACCATCGTTCTAATCCCCTGTTACCCCCGCTCGACCCATTTACACTCCTATTAACTGAAAGGAATTGTGAAGCAAAAGGGTGAGCACAACTAGCCTAGTAAAGAATATCATGACTACATATAATTAAATTTTAAATAGCCGTCGTCAGTAATAAATCAAAGATTTAGAATATATAGTAGATGATAAAACTTTTCAACCATAGTTGCAGCGGAACGAACAATCTATTAGAAGAGTCAAATAGACTATAAAGTCTATTATCTTCTCCATGTTAAAAGTCCACCAATAATGTTTTATCCCTATAACATCAATCAACAATTCCTATCCACAATCATGTGAATAACTCATCATCAAAATTGTGGTTCTAAATTCCTCTTCGCCCCCAGGACGAAGATAATTTTCATCACCTATCTTTACCTGAAACATCAAAGATCATGGTTATACCAAATCACAGTTCCTATTAATAATCATACTAATTAATTCATCTTTGCACTACGGGCCAAAGATATTCATTAACAGTTCATCCTTGCACTACATGCCAAAGACATGCAACTGTATTTTAGAAGAGTCAAGTAGAACATGATATCTACTATCTTCTACGAATTAAAAGTTTATTATCAATATTTTATCACTGAGACTAAACACAATAAATAATCCACATCACCGAATTATCCATGCACTACAGGCCAAGGATATTCATTAGTATCGCGACCACAAATTATCCATGCACTATGGGCCAAGGATAATCGTATTTTCATCAACGGTCATGATCACGCCATAAAACAATTAATCTTTGAACCCTTGGCTGAAGAGAACCCATCATCATACCAAAAAATTTCCATCAATGCATAATGGGCCAATGAGGACTTTTACCACAACATTTGTAATATTACTGTCATGATTATACCGAATGATCACTGGTCATAATCATACTAATCAACAGTCCATCTATGCACGTAAGCCAAAGATGACTTTCATCACAATATAAGCGTAAAGATGATGACAATGATATAAGCATTAATCAAACGAAATCAAGGATAAATATTAAAGACTTTAAATTTATCCAGAGCTTAAAAATATCCAAATGTCAACATGATATTGCTTTGTGGAATAAAATTCAAGAATAATATTCATGTATCAAAAATAATTTGGACATAAAATAAATATATTTTTTGGGTGAATAGTACCTTGTGAATAGTACTTCGAGAATAGTACATCGTGAATAGTACCCCGGTATGAAAAGTGCCCCAAATACCTGAGTGAATAATATTCTAATAAATAATAACCGGGTGAATAGTAACTCATGAATAGTACTCCAGCACGAAAAGTGTCCTGAATACCCGAGTGAATAATATTCGAGTGAATAGTAACCGGGTGAATAGTAATCCGTAAATAGTAACTAATGAATATTACTCCATGAATATTACTCATAAAAGGAAAATACAAAAGAAAACAATATTCCATGACGAGTACAAAAAAAATGATATCTCATACTAGTATAATAGAATATACGAAACTGCAAATGGATTTTCATACGAAAATGAAAAATAATTTCTCTTCAGAATATAAAATAAATAATACCCCTTACCTCATAAGAAGACTTGATACTAGAATAGTGAAGTACCAGACTAGTCTTTTTCTTTCTCTCTATAGCTTCTCTCTCTATAGCTTTTATCTCTATAATTGCTCTTATGAGTCTTAGTGAATTGGTGATAATGAAGGTAGAATGAGATTCTATTTATAGGAAAATATAGTTTCGATAATTGCACGTTTTGGGGCTCGAAATATTACAGTATAATACCTTCATCTTTTCCTTCATTTTTAAATTAGTCATGCAAGTATTATCAAACTTGCACTACCTCCCCTAATAGTATATCATGTGAATTAATAGTACAATCATGTGACTCAATAGTTCTATACATGTGAAAAATAATAATTAAAGTATAATACCTTCATCTATACCTCTATTTTTAATTTAGTCATGAAAGTATTATCAATCTTGCACCATCTCCCCTAATAGTACATGCATGTGAATCAATAGTACACACATGTGAACAAATAGTTATAAGCATATGAATTAATAACAATTAATTGCTCATTTATCCGATTAATTACCCGATTGGTCAATATAACCTCCAAAAGTCAATTATTATCGAAATAAAAGTTGATTTCCACTTACACTAATAATCCCAACACAATAGAAATATCAATTTCATCTTTAATAAACATGAACTTATTCATTATTAATATTATAACTTACAATATTTAACAACCAGATCATTCCCAGGAAAGAGGGGGCTTTCCGATAAGTATTTCTCCCTATTGGCGCGCAATTAAATAACATAACCCCTTTCCTCGATAGAACTTTCTAGACATCGTCAATAATGTAAATAATAATATGAACAACTTGTCATCTCAATTATTGATTTAATAATATAAAATATTGTGACAATAATTGAATAAAACTGAGTGCCTTCTCACGTAAGCATCAATAATCAAAGATACTGTACAATATCGTGTGCCACTGTGCAACCACGGGTATTATTGTACTTTTATCAAATTATCCATTTACTAAATAGAATAAAAATTATAAAAATTGAATACTTTCATTTCGTAAAATTCAGGGTCTTACATATATCCTTATACATTTCGTTTTCTCCTGACATCTACAACAAAACAATTTAGTTTGATTAGTACACGTCTGTAGAAAAATAAAAACACATATCATATATAGTGCATTTTTAGGGTTAACTTCATCTTTTACTTCTTTAACTTTCTTAAGGTTATGACTTAAGGTTCTCCCCCCCCCCCTTAAGTTTTATAACCTAATGCTTTGATACCAACCTGTGACGCCCACAAATTCGGGTTTCTTCCAACCCAACATATGGTGCTACACGGTGCTACAGTTCACACAATCATTCAATTGAAATACCTCAAAAGAATGAATATATCTTATATATATATTCCAAAATAACATTACTATTTCTATGTTATTTATAACCATTACATGAGTACTTGTCATAATAATAAGTAATTACAACATCTGTACTAATCTATTACAAAGGCAACCTATTTGGTTGCCTTGGCCTTCACTTTATCTTTATCGGATCCTTCAGTATGTTCGGTCTTAGCTTCATTCATATGGTTCAAGCAAGAATGAGCATAACTAGCTCAGCAAGTATGACAATTTCATTTAACAACTGGCTTGAATCATATAAATCATATATCTTCAATAACTGAAACAATAGTTATGAAGTACTATTGATAATTCAAAATAACATTTCTCTTTTCTTTAAAACGTTTCACAATGAACATCATTAAGTAAAACATCAATTTCGGTCTAAGACCTTGAGCATTTCATTCTTTCATTGAAAAAGACAACCCGACACCAAGTCCGTAAGTCCGACATATCTTACGAGCATGTCTAGGTGATCAACCTATAGTACTCTATATTGTACAACACTACTTTCTTTAAATGTATATACGTTTAAGGTTTGGCAACATTACGTGCCTGTCGTTTGACGACAAAACATTTGTTTATGCATACTCAGTCTAACTTTGATCAAAACTGTAACAACCCGATATTTTCTATAAAATTAAATTAAAAATTTTGCGTATAATTTTTTTTTATATTTGAAGGATGAGGATTTGTACAAGATAAGTCGTATATGTATTTATGTGATAAATAAAAATATATTTATTACATGAATATTTATAAATAATTTTATTTTAGAGTTATTGATTAATATAAATTATATTCTTATAATAATTAATTTTATATAGAAATATTTTTATTAATTATTTTCCATGAAAATATAATCATATATTATTTAAATAATATATGAAGTGATTTTTAAAATAATGATAATAATTATTTTATTATATGAATTTTAGTAAAGATTATTAAGTTAATTATTTTACCTTAATTATTAATGTTAAATATGGAAGAATAAATCAGATATGAAATCCAAACCCTAATTTTGGATTTTTATTAAGGGATGAGAATAATAATATAATATTATTTATATATTGAATTTTCAGTGCTATAAATATGTATTATATGTTTGTGAACTGACAATGGTTGGTCAATTATGGTGTATTATGTCAAACCCTAATTTCACTGTGGGAAACCCTAAATTAAAACTCATTTGTGAGTTTAAGTCTGTTATATAACTGTGTTATATGATTTATGTTGTGTATTAAATGATTAATTAGGTAAACCCTAATTAAAATCTAGAAACCCTAATCTTTAGAGAAAAAACTCCAAATTATAAAACCCTAATTTGAAACCTAAACTGGGGTTTGTGATCAGTCAAAAATTGTGTTAACGTGATTAATATCTGGTATAGTAGGTTTTATTGCTAATTATGAAAAAACCTAATTAGTAATTTAAAACCCTAATAGCTAGAATCCTAAATTGGTAATTAAAAACCCTAATTATATTTTGGTAACCCTAATTATCAAAATTGTAAACCCTAATTATTTATTTAGTAATGTTAATTATAATTAGCATAATTAAACCCCAATGTTCCTGTATAAAGTAATTAGAAAACTAATTTAATTAAGGAAACCCTAATTTCAAAATTTTAGAAACTAAATTTTTTTGGTACAAACTCTAAATTGCTAGATATTACAAATGATTTGTGCTAAACCCTAAGGGTTAAACCCTAAGGGTCAAACCCTAAGGGTTTGCAAGATTATAAGAATGCCATTAAATTTGTGAGCGAAATGACCAAAAATGCCCCTCTAGCATTATTTAAGATAACTTGTGTATATTGCAATAATTAAGTTGGTGAACTACTTCAACCACCCCATGTGACTTAAAATGCCAGCAAACCAAGAAACCTCAGCCAATTCATGAATCTAACATCATATATATATATAGATTGGAGAGAGAAAAATGTCATTTGGTAGCCTAAATTTTTGCACAACCCTCAACCATTTTCTCTCAACCCCAAACCTCCGAAATTTCCTTCATATATCAGTCATAAATCCAGCCCCACGAAATCCACTAAAAAATCAGAAGCTCAAATACAAGATAGATCAAAGAAAAGGTATAAACCCTAGCCATGAAATCTGACCATCGATCTTGTGTTAGATGTTAGGTTTGAATGTTAGAATATGTTAATTGTAGTCCATATAGATGATCTGGGTTGATAGATGTTAGATCCATAACATCTATAGGCACGAATTTGAAGATTTTCAAAATTTGGAAAATTGAGAAATATGGTCTGACAACCTAATGTCAAATCCCATAGATCTCAGTATGTTTTGTGTTTTTGTTGTTTTAATGTTTGATCTTGTAGTATGTTATATGGACTTTGCTCTGGACTTGAAATCCGGCTTAGATCATGTCCAGAACAAAAGTTATTCAAGGTTAAACTCAGTTGACTAAGCATGACCAAGAGTTTCTGGGCAGCCCAGAAACTCAAGAACACTGTTTGACAACATTTTCTCAAGCCTATAACTATCAGGTGTTAAGTGTTTTGTTGATGTTGTTGTATCTAATTTGTAGCCTATTAGTTGTACTCCAGATCCATGCTTTTAAATCAATCAAACAATCAACAGATTTGAAGTAGTGGATGGTCAAAGTATCCTACTCTAAGCGACTTACATTTTACGGTCAACCCGAATCTCATTCTTGATGTCGACAAGATGTTCCTGATCCCAGATCTTGCATGATTTTGATGTTTTGATTGTGTTAATGTATCTAGACTATACTTTGGTATGTGTACTACATATATGTGCTCAGAAATCACCTAGATAACAAACATAATAAAAGTTATTTAAGGTCAAACTACCCTGCTCGTTCACAGATGCGGTTTTCTGGAAAATCCAGAAACCGTATGAAGAAGGTATTCTGACAACCTTTGACCGGTTTCTATCTGATGATTTTGATGTAGTTAGGTTAACCTGATGATTGATAAATGTACCTTAACATGTATACTACAACCTTGAACCATTATAACATCTTTAAAGAGAATAAAACCTATAGAAATTTAAACCACAAAATGAACCCTTGAAGTTGTCTGGGTTTCGGGAAAACCCATAAGCTCTGACAGTGATTTTGCAAGGCCAGATCTTTCATCTATTTTACGTTATGACCATGATTAGTTGTTGATTTGTGTAGTGTTACAACCCTACTAAAAGACCATTACAAGACCTTGTCCAGAAACAACATGACCATCAAGTTATAGACAGTCAAACGTCACACCATGAACACTGACTGTCAGTGTTCTTGGCCCTCAAGAACACCTATTGTGACAGAAATCGTCGCTAAAGCCTTTATCGACAGATTTAATTTCCTAATTTCTGAAAAATGCTTTAAAAATAGAAATAAATTCCTAAAAATTATAAAATCAGTTTTAAAAATTATTTTAAATTATAAAAATTAACTTTTGATAAATTGACATATTTTTTATTAATATTACTATTTATTTGAATATTAATGATATTAAATTTATTTAATAAATGTATTAAATAAATGGGTCCAAAATGATTTTTATATTATAAAAATTATTTTAAATGATAATAAGAGGTTTAAAAATATTTTAAGTTATAAATCATGACTTTTAATATTTTAAGGTAATTTTCATTAATAATTTCATAATTATGATAATGAGTTTATTTAATATTTATATTAAATAAATAGTTTAAAAATAGTTTTAATGATTTAAAAATCATTTAAAATGGATATAAATGAATTAAAAATATTTTAAGTTATACTTAATGACTTTTAGTATTTTGATAAATAAAACATTAATACTTTAATATTAATGATAATTATTTAAAGATGATTTTAAATGTTTTAAAAATCATTTAAGAGTAATATTAATACTTTAAAAGAATTTTGAGTTATTATAAATAACTTTAATATTTTGATAATGGTTTCATTAATAGTTTAATATTAATTAAATATTAATGATAATTGAATTATTTAATATTTAAATCATTTAATAATGATTTCGATATTTAAAAATTTAAGATAAATTATAATAAAGGTTTTAAAATTATATTAAGTTATTTAAAAATAATATGACTGATACTAAGTTACATAATAGAGTCTTAAACTCGATAATTACCCGATAAAATCGTCGGTACACCGATATATTTCAGAAATTGATCTGGACTTAGATAATTTGATTAGATATGTGTTTATTTGTGATTCAATGGTTGTTAAACATATGTGACAATGTGATTAGGTTATGTGCTGACTGCAATAAGCATTATTATATGTTGAGATATGTTATTCTAATCAGTAAAATGATCTTATTACTTATAGGTGTTATATAAAGATAAAACTAAGTTACGAACTGTAAGCAGTGCATCAGGCAAGTATCCTACCTTTGCATTTTCTTTATGCAATGGACATGAGTAAGAAGATTCAGATTTCTATTATTATTGTACTAGATTATTAACCTTATTGTCGTATATATTATATCCGATCATTGTTCATCAACATGATATTATATTATATAACTCAAATATATATTCTGTTCGTTAATTTCAAAATATGGTTATACAAGTGTCCTCACTTGGATAATCATTGTTGTTAAACACATGTTGATGTATATATATATAAAGACGTCTAAGCTATTTGACCCAACTAGACACAGATTCAGAAATATCGTTGAATAAGATAAAACCTTTTTGTATCCAATCAAATTATTTTGGTTCGAATTCTAGAATAAGTATGAACATCCCGATCACGGGAAAACTTTTATGCGCCTAAGGCGGATAGAGTGAATGATCATATCATTCCTGCAATGTAGTATTGATCAATACAAAGCTCATTGGGATGTTCACCCTCGCGCCCATAAGTTATGACGGTTTGCAGATGAAGTTCTACTAAACCTTATCGAAAATTTAAAACAATGTCATAGTATGACACTTAAACCCCCTTTATAGTCAATACGTAGTTTCAAAAATTTGAGATAGAATTGTTATGTTATTATTATCGGATCAGTTTACTTCACACTATTGAATCATTGTAGAAGTGATGTATAAAGAAAATATTTAATCCTTTCAGCTAAATATAATTATAATTGCTATTACTTGCTGGGCACTCAAATGCTCATCCTTGCTTAATTTAAATGTTTTCAGCTAAGTGTGAAGAACTAGAAAGCTCATGCAGAAACAAAGGAAAAGGAAAGCTACCCAAATAAGATTCGCGGTAGTTTATGTATTAGTTCGATATCATTAAGACAAGTATGATATATATTATCTATCATGTATTGAAATAAATGTTTAAAGGTCTCGTACCTGGGGATTAGACTCTGATAAATATAAATTAAGTTTAAATTTTATATTACTGTTATTATTATTAGTATTATTTTGCTCATAGAAATGGTATCGTGAAGCATCGAGTTCGGGTTTCAAGTACCCGGATTTGGGGGCTTTACAGGTTGGTATCAGAGCTTAGGGTTAAAAACCTTAGGTGGGCTAGACCTTAGGCTATAACCTTAGAACAGATGGAAACGTTGAAAATATAAATAACTCATATAGAGTTAAAAAAAAGTTGAATTGGATAAATTCATCGTCAAACAAATAAAAGATAACTTATATAAAATTCTTAATTGTTGTGTGTATATACTATATGCTAATCAAGATAATTTATGTGTGTAGATGTCTGGTGGAAAAGGCTTATTATATGCTTATAGTATGAAGAAGGATCAAACCCATACAATAAGCTAATATTGAAGCCAATAGCTGAAATAGAGGTTCACAATGAAAACAACTCGGACGATGTGATTATTGTAGAAAACGTAGTACCAAATCCGGAGATGGTGGAGCTGACATATAGTGATTCAGACACTAAAGTTGAAGCTAATCAAGCATCAACAGAGGTTCAGGATCTGAGGAACAAGGTTTCTTCTCTGAAAAGGCTGTGAGAGATAGAAAAGCTATTAAATAGTTAATTACGTTAGGCGTTAATAGAAATAATGGAAGAAAAGATAAGCTTAAAATCCAAATTGATCAAATGGGAGCCACAAGCAACACAACGTGTGCAGCTCCGAGCAAGAAGGGGAAAAGAAAGATAGAAGATCATGACTTAGGAAAATCCGGTAACAACCAAGAGGACGCTAACAAAATAGAAAAGTGTTACATTTGCAGGAAAGGGAGAAAGATATGTTAGATTTGCAGACATGAGGGACATACCTCTCATCATTGTCCCGACTTTAAACTAGGAGCATGTTTTATCTGTGGGATGGAAGGTCATCGAGTGAACGGTTGTCCAAGAAAAAGGCTTAGTAAATAGGTAGCATAAGTTCTGTTGTGTAGGCTTGTTTAATGTAATATGTGTGCTTAGTATGTCTTTGTAATGTAATATTCTAAAACTTTTGTATTAATCAAGGTTGTAAATCCCGACTTTTGTAGTCATAGAGGGATAACTGATGTTTAAAGAAACATGTGGTATAATATGTAAAGTATTTTGAAATCGTTGAATGAATATGAATCTATGTTTAAGTAATGAAACAAGTTTAATATATTAAACTTATATGATAAGGCTTAGAAAGTAAGTTAATAAAGAATAATTTATGAGAATGCCGCCGAAACGAAAATGAAACTAGAGGATAGAATAACCTATCAACGAAACCGGAGAATAACCAGACCCGATACAGAATTTCTCGAATGTGATCGCTCAAGCTATGCCGAATGGAATACCAGCCGTGGAAAATCTGCCAAAAAATCAATTGACAAATTTCAAAGGCTTCAAGGCTGTCGTACTGCCATGATCTAGAAGATCAACTGATCCAGTTGACGCGTGTGTGATAACTAGGGTAACGGAGGGACAAAAGAAACTTTTTGCCACCTATACGATGAACGGAGATAATTTCAATAATATCGGAATTAGGCCAGAAGTGTGTTTAAAAAGGAAAGTTTGTGTGCTATAAGTGTAGGCAGGAGGGACATATCTCTCATAACTGCTCCAATCCAAGAGTGTATATTGGGTGTTTTATTTGTAAATCAATGGAGCATAAGGTGAAAGACTACCCCAGGAGGAGAAAGGAGGCAATGAATGCGAATACGAGGAAAAGAAGCAGGACATTGGCGATAACGGGACCGACTTCAACAAACAAATCAACAAAATCAACCGCATGAGTGTTCAGCGTGAATGTACAAGATACGGTAGCAGCCGGGGATGTAACTCCAGGTATTATTCGAACAATTTTTATTTTTTTATATACGATTTTCCTATATATATAATGAATTATTTTATAAATTATTTTGAAGGAGGAATTTGAGTTCTTTTAGAAATCAAATTTCCGTTTAATCAGATAGACAAGCTTTAGGTGAATAGTTAAAGATTAGTTCGATCGAAGAGGACCGAGATCTAATTGTAATGATTGTGTATGCTGTGTACACTGTTATGTATAGGTTTTAAAATGGTGATTCCGGGGACAAAATCTTTATAAGGGAGGGTGAATGTAACAACCCGATATTTTTTATAAAATTAAATCAGAAATTTTGCGTGTAATTTTTTTTTATTTTAAGGATGAGGATTTGTATAAGATAAGGCATATATGTATTTATGTGATAAATAAAAATATATTTATTTCATGAATATTTACAAATAATTTTATTTTAGAGTTATTGATTAATATAAATTATATTCTTATAATAATTAATTTTATAGTAGAAATATTTTAATTAATTATTTTCCATGAAAATATAATCATATATTATTTAAATAATATATGAAGTGATTTTAGAATAATGATAATAATTATTTTATTACATGAATTTTAGTATAAATTATTAAGTTAATTATTTTACCTTAATTATTAATGTTAAATATGGAAGAATAAATCAGATATGGAATCCAAACCCTAATTTTGGATTTTTATCAAGGGATGAGAATAACAATATAATATTAATTATATTTTGATTTTTCAGTGCTATAAATATGTATTGTATATTTGTGGACTGACAATGGTTGGTCAATTATGGTGTATTATGTCAAACCCTAATTTCACTATGGGAAGCCCTAAATTAAAACTCATTTGTGAGTTTAAGTCTATTATTATATAACTGTGTTATATGATTTATGTTGTGTATTAAATGATTAATTAGGTAAACCCTAATTAAAATCTAGAAACCCTAATCTTTAGGGAAAAAAACCCCTAATTATAAAACCCTAATTTTAAACCTAAAATGGGGTTTGTGATCAGTCAAAAATTGTGTTAATGTGATTAATATCTGGTATAGTAGGTTTTATTGCTAATTATGAAAAAACCTAATTAGTAATTTAAAACCCTAATAGCTAGAACCCTAAATTGGTAATTAAAAATCCTAATTATATTTTGGTAACCCTAATTACCAAAATTATAAACCCTAATTGTCTATTTAGTAATGTTAATTATAATTAGCATTATTAAACCCTAATATTCCTGTATAAAGTAATTAGACAACTAATTTAATTAAGGAAACCCTAATTTCAAAATTTTAAAAATTAAATTTTTTTTGTACAAACCCTAAATTGCTAGATATTACAAATGATGTGTGTTAAACCCTAAGGGTCAAACCCTAAGGGTTTGCAAGATTACAAGAAAGCCATTAAATTTGTGAGCAAAATGACCAAAAATGCCCCTCTAGTTGAAGATAACTTGTGTATATTACAATAATTAAGTCGGTGAACTACTTCAACCACCCCATGTGACTTAAAATGCCAGCAAACCAAGCAACCTCAGCCAATTCATGCATCTAGCATCATATATATATAGATTGGAGAGAGAAAAAGTGTCATTTGGTAGCCTAAATTTTTGCACAACCCTCAACCCCAAACCTCTGAAATTTCCTTCATATATCAGTCATAAATCCAGCCCCACGAAATCGACTAACAAATCAGAAGCTTAAATACAAGATAGATCAAAGAAAAGGTATAAACCCTAGCCATGAAATCTGACCATCGATCTTGTGTTAGATGTTAGGTTTGAAGGTTATAATATGTTAATTCTAGTCCATATAAATGATATGGGTTTATAAATGTTAGATCCATAACATCTATAGGCTCAGATTTGAAGATTTTTAAAATCTGGAAATCTGAGAAATATGGTCTGACAACCTAATGTCAGATCCCATAGATCTCAGTATGTTTTGTGTTTTTTTTGTTTTAATGTTTGATCTTGTAGTATGTTATATGGACTTTGCTATGGACTTGAAATCCGGCTTAGATCATGTCCAGAACAAAAGTTATTCAAGGTCAAACTCAGTTGACTGAGCATGACCAAGAGTTTCATGGGCAGCCCAGAAACTCAAGAACATTATCTGACAACATTTTCTCAAGCCTATAACTGTCAGGTGTTAAGTGTTTTATTGATGTTGTTGTATCTAATTTATAGCCTGTTAGTAGGACTCCAGATCCATGCTTTTAAATAACTCAAACAATCAACAGATTGTAAGTAGTGGATGGTCAAAGTATCCTACTCGGCATTGACTTACATTTTCTGGGCAACCCAAAATCTGTTCTTCAGTGTTTGACAAGATGTTCCTGATCCCAGATCTTGCATGATTTTTATGTTTTGATTGTGTTTATGTATCTAGACTATACTCTGGAATGTGTACTACATATATGTGCTCAGAAATCACCTAGATAACCAACAGAATGAAAGTTATTTAAGGTCAAACTACCCTACTCGTTCACAGATGCTGTTTTCTGAAAGTTATAAATCATGACTTTTAATATTTTAAGGTAATTTTCATTAATAATTTCATAATTATGATAATGAGTTTATTTAATATTTATATTAAATAAATAGTTTAAAAATGGTTTTAATGATTTAAAAATCATTTAAAATGGATATAAATGAATTAAAAATATTTTAAGTTATACTTAATAAATTTTAATATTTTGATAAATAAAACATTAATACTTTAATATTAATGATAATTATTTAAAGATGATTTTAAATATTTTAAAATCATTTAAGGGTAATATTAATACTTTAAAAGTATTTTGAGTTATTATAAATAACTTTAATATTTTGACAATGGTTTCATTAAAAGTTTAATATTAATTAAATATTAATGATAATTGAATTATTTAATATTTAAATTATTTAATAATGATTCTGGTATTTAAAAATTCATGATAAATTATAATAAATGTTTTAAAATTATATTAAGTCATTTAAAAATAATATGACTGATACTAAGTTACAGAATAGAGTCTTAAACTCGATAATTACCCGATAAAGTCGTCGGTACACCAACATGTTTCATAAATTGATCTGGACTTAGATAATTTGATTAGATATGTGTTTATTTGTGATTCAATGGTTGTTAAACATATGTGACAATGTGATTAGGTTATGTGATGACTGAAATAAGCAGTATTATATGTTGAGATATGTTATTCTAATCAGTAAAATGATCTTATAACTGATAGGTATTATATAAAGATAAAACTAAGTTACGAACTGTAAGCAGCGCATCAGGCAAGTATCCTACCTTTGCATTTTCTTTATGCAATGGACATGAGTAAGAAGATTCAGATTTATATTATTATTGTACTAGATTATTAACCTTATTGTCGTATATATTATATCCGATCATTGTTCATCAACATGATATTATATTATATAACTCAATATATATTCTGTTCGTTAATTTCGAAATATGGTTATACAAGTGTCATCACTTGGATAATCATTATTGTTAAACACATGTTGATATATATATATATATATATACTGATAGATCAGGACCAATCGAGTGATCCTTTGTTTCAGATTTCATCTGATCTGTTTTTAAACAAAGAATTTTTTACAAAATCTAAGAAATTTTGAAGATCTTGACCAATTTTCGGTAGAAAATTTTTTCCTCCTTCTTTATAAACAATTTTTTTTTCAATGATAGGTTATTTCACGGATAAAAATTTTAAGGCGGAATAGTAGGGGATGGTGACTCATCTGAGAAGATGATCAACAGCACCTTCCGGCATCTACAGGAGACGGACCAAGTCAAGGAAGAAGACGCCAGAGGAGTCTTCAGTCAACCGACAGTGATGGCCCCAGCCATCATCAGCTTTTGCTTTTACTTAAAGCAAAAGTCTTTTACTTTAGTAAATGTAAAAGTAAAAGTAAAAGAATAACTTTTGCTTTTACTTAAGTTAAATGTTTTTAACTTTAGTTAAATGTTTCTTACATTTACCCATGTAAAAGTAAATGTAAAATGTTTCTTACGTTTTACTTTTACTTTAGTAAATTACTTTTACTTCAGTTAATGTAATAGTGATTCCTGCGTGAATCAATAGTAATTTACTTTTCAGTTTTCTATTTAAAGAAACTCAAGTGTTAGAGTTTCTTTAGGCTTAATTCAGTTGAAGCCTCAGAGCTTCTCTCTCTAGAAGCTCTTCCGAGGTCCTCTCCCTTCTCTCTTAGTTAGCCGAAGACGAAGCTTTCAGCTTCGATCTTCTTAGTTAAAGATGAAGAAGAAGTCTTCAATACTTCTTTCTTCCCTTAAACATTTAGTCTAGGAAATAATGTAATCCCTTCCCAAATGTTTATAATACAAGAAAGAGATTACTTTACCGATTCACCGGTCATCTTCTTAATCTTTTCTTTCTTCTGTTAAAGTTTTTCTTTTAAAAACTTATCCCGCTGTTATATGGTATCAGAGCCACACGGTTGGTTCTTGATGCTATCGGTGGTTTCGATTAAAAACAGTTTGATTTGTTTACTTAAATGTTTTTTCAAACTTTTTCTTCTTTTGCTCCACTTTCAATCACCGACTTGTCAGAAAACACCTAAGATCGCCATAAGTCCCGTTATGCCGTTGTAAGACTCGGTGTTGGGAGCAGTTTAGGCTAAGGGTATCATTAGATCTACAGGTACGAGTTTACTTAAGGCAAGAACGGTTCGAGTTTTAGAGGAATGACAAAAGAAAGAATTTTTGTTTAAACAGTTAACAAATTAGTCTTCTGTTTAGATCGATTTACTGATAGATCAGGACCAATCGAGTGATCCTTTGTTTCAGATTTCATCTGATCTGTTTTTAAACAAAGAATTTTTACAAAATCTAAGAAATTTTGAAGATCTTGACCAATTTTTAGTAGAAAATTTTTTCCTCCTTCTTTATAAACTCTAATTTTTTTCAATGATAGGTTATTTCTCGGATAAAATTTTTAAGGCGGAATAGTAGGGGATGGTGACTCATCCGAGAAGATGATCAACAAAGACCTTCCAAGATCTCTGAGAGACGGACTAAGTCAAGGAAGAAGACGCCAGAGGAGTCTTCAATAATCGACAAATGATGGCCCCACCATCATCACTTTACTTTTACTTAAACTTAAAAAGTCTTTTACTTTAGTAAATGTAAAAGTAAAAGTAAAAGAATAACTTTTGCTTTTACTTAAGTTAAATGTTTTTAACTTTAGTTAAATGTTTCTTACATTTACCCATGTAAAAGTAAATGTAAAATGTTTCTTACGTTTTACTTTTACTTTAGTAAATTACTTTTACTTCAGTTAATGTAATAGTGATTCCTGCGTGAATCAATAGTAATTTACTTTTCAGTTTTCTATTTAAAGAAACTCAAGTGTTAGAGTTTCTTTAGGCTTAATTCAGTTGAAGCCTCAGAGCTTCTCTCTCTAGAAGCTCTTCCGAGGTCCTCTCCCTTCTCTCTAGAGTTAGCCGAAGACGAAGCTTTCAGCTTCGATCTTCTTAGTTAAAGATGAAGAAGAAGTCTTCAATACTTCTTTCTTCCCTTAAACATTTAGTCTAGGAATTAATGTAATCCCTTCCCAAATGTTTATAATACAAGAAAGAGATTACTTTACCGATTCACCGGTCATCTTCTTAATCTTTTCTTTCTTCTGTTAAAGTTTTTCTTTTAAAAACTTATCGCCGCTGTTATATGGTATCAGAGCCACACGGTTGGTTCTTGATGCTATCGGTGGTTTCGATTAAAAACAGTTTGATTTGTTTACTTAAATGTTTTTTCAAACTTTTTCTTCTTTTGCTCCACTTTCAATCGCCTGACTTGCTGTAAAACACCTAAGATCGCCATAAGTCCCGTTATGCCGTTGTAAGACTCCAGGTTGGGAGCAGTTTAGGCTAAGGGTATCATTAGATCTACAGGTACGAGTTTACTTAAGGCAAGAACGGTTCGAGTTTTAGAGGAATGACAAAAGAAAGAATTTTTGTTTAAACAGTTAACAAATTAGTCTTCTGTTTAGATCGATTTACTGATAGATCAGGACCAATCGAGTGATCCTTTGTTTCAGATTTCATCTGATCTGTTTTTAAACAAAGAATTTTTACAAAATCTAAGAAATTTTGAAGATCTTGACCAATTTTTGGTAGAAAATTTTTTCCTCCTTCTTTATAAACCAAATTTTTTTTCAATGATAGGTTATTTCTCGGATAAAAATTTTAAGGCGAATAATAGTAGGGATGGTGACTCATCCGAGAAGATGATCAACAAAGACCTTCCCAAGATCTACTGAGAGACGGATTAAGTCAAGGAAGAAGACGCCAGAGGAGTCTTCAGTCAACCGACAGTGATGGCCCCAGCCATCATCAGCTTTTGCTTTTACTTAAAGCAAAAGTCTTTTACTTTAGTAAATGTAAAAGTAAAAGTAAAAGAATAACTTTTGCTTTTACTTAAGTTAAATGTTTTTAACTTTAGTTAAATGTTTCTTACATTTACCCATGTAAAAGTAAATGTAAAATGTTTCTTACGTTTTACTTTTACTTTAGTAAATTACTTTTACTTCAGTTAATGTAATAGTGATTCCTGCGTGAATCAATAGTAATTTACTTTTCAGTTTTCTATTTAAAGAAAACTCAGTGTGTTAGAGTTTCTTTTAGCTTAATTCAATTGAAGAAGCCTCGAGCTTCTCTCTGTAAGCTCTTCCGAGGTCCTCTCCCTTCTCTCTTAGTTAGCCGGAGACGAAGCTTTCAGCTTCGATCTTCTTAGTTAAAGATGAAGAAGAAGTCTTCAATACTTCTTTCTTCCCTTAAACATTTAGTCTAGGAATTAATGTAATCCCTTCCCAAATGTTTATAATACAAGAAAGAGATTACTTTACCGATTCACCGGTCATCTTCTTAATCTTTTCTTTCTTCTGTTAAAGTTTTTCTTTTAAAAACTTATCCCGCTGTTATATGGTATCAGAGCCACACGGTTGGTTCTTGATGCTATCGGTGGTTTCGATTAAA
Source organism: Panax quinquefolius (assembly GCA_020205615.1). Classification (NCBI taxonomy): domain Eukaryota; kingdom Viridiplantae; phylum Streptophyta; class Magnoliopsida; order Apiales; family Araliaceae; genus Panax; species Panax quinquefolius. The sequence continues at coordinate 61,960,950 of CM035171.1, read as the reverse complement.
AACAGTTTGATTTGTTTACTTAAATGTTTTTTCAAACTTTTTTCTTCTTTTGCTTCCACTTTCAATCGCCCGACTTGTCAGTAAAACACCTAAGATCGCCATAAGTCCCGTTATGCCGTTGTAAGACTCGTGTTGGGAGCAGCTTTAGGCTAAGGGTATCATTAGATCTACTGTACGAAGTTTACTTTAAGGCAAGAACGGTTCGAGTTTTAGAGGAATGACAAAAGAAAGAATTTTTGTTTAAACAGCTTAACAAATTAGTCTTCTGCTTAGATCGATTTATCGATAGATCAGACCAATCGAGTGATCCTTTGTTTTTATTTCATCGATCTGCTTTTTAAACAAAGAATTTTTACAAAATCTAAGAAATTTTGAAGATCTTGACCAATTTCTAGAGAAAATTTTTCCTCCTTCTTTATAAACAAATTTTTTTTCAATGATGATAGGTTATTTCGGATAAAAATTTTAAGGCGGAATAGTAGGGATGGTGACTCATCCGAGAAGATGATCAACAAAGACCTTCCCAAGATTCACAGGAGAGACTTTAATTAAGTCAAGGAAGAAGACGCCAGAGGAGTCTTCTTAATCGGACAAATGATGATGGCCCCAAAACCATCATCGACTTTTTGCTTTTACTTAAAGCAAAAGTCTTTTACTTTAGTAAATGTAAAAGTAAAAGTAAAAGAATAACTTTTGCTTTTACTTAAGTTAAATGTTTTAACTTTAGTTAAATGTTTCTTACATTTACCCATGTAAAAGTAAATGTAAAATGTTTCTTACGTTTTACTTTTACTTTAGTAAATTACTTTTACTTGATTAATGTAATAGTGATTCTGCGTGAATCAATAGTAATTTACTTTTCGCTTTTCTATTTAAAGAAACTCAAGTGTTAGAGTTTCTTTAGGCTTAATTCATTGAAGCCTCGAGCTTCTCTCTCTGAAGCTCTTCCGAGGTCTCTCTCCTCTCTCTCTTAGTTAGTCAAGATTTAAGCTTTCAACCGATCTTCTTAGTTAAAGATGAAGAAGAAGTCTTCAATACTTCTTTCTTCCCTTAAACATTTAGTCTAGGAAATAATGTAATCCCTTCCCAAATGTTTATAATACAAGAAAGAGATTACTTTACCGATTCACCGGTCATCTTCTTAATCTTTTCTTTCTTCTGTTAAAGTTTTTCTTTTAAAAACTTATCCCGCTGTTATATGGTATCAGAGCCACACGGTTGGTTCTTGATGCTATCGGTGGAAGGAGAGATAACAAGGAAGATGAAGAGAGAGCGCATACACAGTCAATTATAGTTTTGTAAATAAGTAACTGAATTGTATTATTGATACATGCTATGTACAAACTGAGAACTGAAATTAAAACAAGAACTTACAAATTAAAACATTTAACTAGAGAAGTGGAGAAGAGGGGTTAAGTAGGCTGATCAGAGGTAGAAACCAAAGATTTGTCTGAGAGAGAGAGCTCAGAGTCTTTCGAGGTTTCGAAAACTTGATCTCCGCTAAATGAGCTCTCTTCCTTTTATAGAACAAGGAAAGGGAACTGTTACATTTACTTGGGTAAAGTAAGAAACATTTCACTTAAGTAAAAGTGATTTACTAAAGTAAAAGCGAAAGTAAGAAACATTTCACTTAGGTAAAAGTGAATTACTTAAAGTAAAAGCAAAAGTAAAAGCAAGTTACTAAGGTAAAAGCAAAAGTAAAAGTACAGACAAGCAACTGTAGATGAACAGTGCTAACTTTTGACTATTACAAATGCTTTTGGCCAACAACTTTTGACTCGACTCTGCTTTCGGTGGAAAAGAGCCTCTTTTTACTGTTGAGCTACTTTAATTTGGGTCAGTCAATAAGAAATGGTCACGAGAGCAAAGCTTGGGAATAGTGACTATCTGAACGAAGAATCGTCACGAGGAAAGTAAAGCTTAAATAAAATGATCGATCGATCTCAATATAAGATAACTGGGTCACGGAGCAGTGAACAGTAAATGGGTGAACAGTAGAATGTCAGGCAAATGGGTCCTGAGCATCCTGAAGGTTGATGGTGCCATAGGGGTCGTACAGACCATCATCTTCAGCAAATTGGCTAACTGAGTCATTTTGGGAAGAAGCTGAGGAATGCCTAGAGGCTTCTTCGTGTAACTCATCAATTCTTTTATTGAGGGCTTGGGCAATAAGTTTTAACTCACTACCTGAGCAATCCTTGAAATCAGATATGCTATGGGAACAGGAGGATCCTGTAGGACTGGTTTTTGACTTTGATTCTTTTGAAATCTTTTTCTGACTTGAGGAAGAGGGATCTAAAGAAATGGCTTTAGAATCCTTTGCCTGAGTGACTGGGGGAATGACTGGGACTGGAATAGGAGCAACAGGAAATTCTTGTTGAACCTGACCAATGATTCTGTTAACATCGAACTTATCCCACCATTTGATATAGAAAAAGCGGGAAAGTCGAGGGAGTGGATCGGAGATGACTGCTGAGTTACTAACAACAGAGGGTGGAGAAATACCATATTGCCATTTAAGGATCCATGGAACCTTATATTTACTGATGAAGAGAAGAGTGAGAGGAATGTTCTCATTCTTTAGATCTGGTTTACTATTATTAGCAAAATGGGTGACTTGGACCTTAAGGGGTTTGGAAGGAGGTCATAGGTAGAACCATGCCTATACCACCAAAGGACGAAACCAATAAAGGATTGGACTTTTGAATTTATGATCGAATTGAATAAACCAGAATGACTATGGGTCTCGTTCTGATGAAGGAGAACCTTATACCAAGCTTCAATATAATCATAAAAACAAAAAGGATAACTATGATTAGTGAGATCCATTAGATCGGAGGATGTTTTCCCAATCAAAATCAAGGAATTGTTTAATATACAAAGAATGATAAAGAACTTTTGATTTATCATTGTTTGCATAAATTGGTTTGATATTTCTTGACTCGGGCCAAGGAGAATGTCCTTATAATAAACAAGAGACTTATAAGGAGCTAATTGGGAGGAAAATGCCAACCAGAGGGAAAAAACTGGCAGCAAGCTTAACTGGATCATTTTTTGGTTTCATGAAGGGTTCAATGTGAAACAAATAACTTTCCCATTTGAGCACATGCTCAGAAGAGGAATGACTGGGAGACGCAGACGAGGTTTTTGCTGGATTACTGAATGGGTCAATGGGTTCAGGTTTATTAACTAAGGCTGAACTGTAAGGTTTGGGGATTGTCCCCAGAACAGAAAATTTGTTTGACTGATAGACCGGAGTTACTGGGTGAGGGACTAAGGTACCTCTGGGATGATTACTTGGGCCACTAGGGCGACCCGGACCTGGAGAGGAGGATGATCCTCTGAAACTCACGATCAGATAGACTGTATGAATAAATTCTCCGGTAAGAAAATCAGGAATAGAATTATTTTTGCCTTTAATATATTCAATATCAAAATCAAAAATGCTTAATAAAGCTTGCCATCTAGCGAAAGAATGCTTAGAGGCTAAATTTTCAACATCTTTTACTAAAATATACTTGGCTGACTTGCAGTCAATGCGAACCAGGAATTTCTGATTTAATAAGTCATTTTGAAATTTGTTAATACATAATACTAATGAAAGAATTTCTTTTTAATAGTACTATATTTTGATTGTGTAGTATTCCATGCTGTAGGAATGAAATCGAACAATTTGTTCGGGGAATCATATGTTAATTTTTGCTTAAGAATGCCTCCGAATCCAATATCCGAGGCGCTTGGTTTCAACAATTTTGAACGTTTGAATCATTGGAAATGCCAAGGCAGGCAATGTCTTGACATATTTTTTTGACTTGTTGGATGCAGTAGTATGAATGTCGAGTCAAGGTGGAGGATTATTTTGCAAACGCCAAAAAGAGGTTTGCAAATCTTCCCGAGATTCTTGTAGAACTTGCCTATATAATTCAGCGAGCCAAGAAATCTCTGCAGTTGGGTTTTATTGGTTATCTTATCTGGGAACTTGTCAGCGAATTGAATAGCTCGTTCAATAGGCTGAACTTGTCCATTGAAGATATTAAGACCAAGAAACCTTATACGGACCTGAAACAGGCTGCATTTGGAAGGAGAAAGAACAAGACCATTTACTTTAATAGTAGTGAAGAACGATTTTAAATGTTTATCGTGTTCTTCAATAGTCTTGGAGTAAATAAGAATGTCGTCGATATAAACAACGATAAAATGGCTGAAAGGGTTTAAAATGTCATTAAGTATATTTTGAAATTCGCTTGGAGCATTTTTTAGGCCGAATGCTTGAACATTCCATTCATAATGTCCAAACGGAGTAGTGAATGCTGTTTTGTACTGATCATCAGGATGAATGGCAATTTGCCAGAAACCAGATTTAAGGTCGAATTTACTGAAAATAGTGGCATTACTTAACCTACTGATAAGGTCATCCTTGTTGGGAAGGGGGTACCTAATCCATTCTAAGACCTTGTTCAATGGTTTGTAATTAATAACTAAACGGGGTACTCCTCTCTCTTTTTCTGCAGCATTATTAACATAAAAGGCAGAGCAAGACCATGGGGATTTACTATGTTTAATTAATCCTTTTTTGAGGAGATCATTAATTTCATTTTTACATAACTCCATTTGTTCACGACTCATCCGAATAGCCTAGCCTTAGTGGGAATTAAATGCTCTTTGAATTCCTTAGCATAAGGGAGCCTAACCATATATTTTTTTCCTATGCCAAAAGGCATTGGGAGAATCGTAACAAAGGTTATGCTTCATGTAGGTTTTAATTCTTCAATTTTAATCGAACTTCTTTATTTTGAAGTTGTTCTTCAATTCTTTTATATTTGATTTCTTCTTTAAGAAATTCAAATGTGTAGATTTACTGATTTATTAAATTCAATGATTTAGAAATGGATTCTTCTTGAATGTATTTTAAATCTCTTTCTTTTAGTTTAATAAGAAATTTAAATGTTATTTTCTTTCCTAAATGTTTTAAAGTTAATCCTTCATTACTAGTTGTAAATGGGTATAATAAGTATATAAATGGTAAACCCAAAATAATTTTATCTCAGAAGATTGCGAATCAAAACAAAGGATGTTTTGAAACACATATTATCTCGACAAATATGTACTTTAGGTAATTTATATTTTATTTCCATTTGACTACCATTATTTGAATTCAATTTTTCACTGGTTTTTTTATAATACTTAGTTGGGATTAGACCTTCCTGGATACAATTTAAATCTGCACCTGTATCTACCAAGGCAGTAAGCTGTATCGAGAAGTTTTTATCCACAACTAGGTTAATAGAAACATACCATTTCTGAATGGTGATGTCTTTAATTCTTTTGAGTGAAAGACCCTGAATAAATAAGTCTGAAACATCTGGTATATATATATATATATATATATATATATATAAAGACGTCTAAGCTATTTGACCCAACTAGACACAGATTCAAAAATATCAATGAATAAGATAAAACCTTTTTGTATCCAATCAAATTGTTTTGGTTCGGATTCTACACTAAGTATGAACATCCCGATCACGGGAAAACTTTTATGCGCCCAAGGCAGACAAAGTGAACGATCATATCGTTCTTGCAATGTTGTATTGATCAATACAGGACTCATTGGGATGATCACCCTCGCGCCCGTAAGTTATGACGGTTTGCAGATGAAGTTCTGCTAAACCTTATTGAAAATTTAAAACAATGTCATAGTATGTCACTTAAACACCCTTTATAGTCAATACATAGTTTCAAAATTTTGAGATAGAATTGTTATGTTATTATTATCGGATCAATTTACTTCACACTATTGAATCGTTGTAGAAGTGATGTATAAAAAAAACATTAAATCCTTTCAGCTAAATATAATTATAATTGCTATTACTTGCTGGGCACTCAAATGCTCATCCTTGCTTAATTTAAATGTTTTCAGCTAAGTGTGAAGAACCAGAAAGCTCATGCAGAAATAAATGAAAAGGAAAGCTAACCAAATAAGATTCGTGGTAGTTTATGTATTAGTTCGATATTATTAAGACAAGTATGATATATATTATCTATCTTGTATTGTAATAAATGTTTAAAGGTCTCGTACCTGGGGATTAGACTCTGATAAATGTAAATTAAGTTTGATTTTTATATTATTGTTATTATTATTAGTATTATTCCGCTCATAGAAATGGTATCGTGAAGCACTGAGTTCGGGTTTTAAGTACCCGGATTTGGGGGCTTTACAAAAACAATACCAAAATAGTTTGGTAAAACTTAACAACATTGACAATGGTTCGATAGATTATAAGAAATCCATAAAACATCTTAAGTCTAGCTGAAGTAATTGGCTTTGATCGACTTCATCATACATCAATCATGCGTAGAATACATGAATCACAACACTTTTCCAAAAAGAGTATAGACAAGGGTCAGAATACTTGCCTTTAGCGTCTTCTATCGTTAATACAAATTCCCTTTGTGTCTTTAAGGATTCTATAATACATGATCACATAACATACCACATTAGATCATATATAATTAAGTAAGGTCATTACTTTAACTTACCCTTCTTCTCAATCTAATCATGTCTTATATTGTTTAACACTGGTTACGGTTTACTGTATTACATTGTTCTAATATTCAATTAATCTTTCATCAACCTTTAGTCGTTAACTTAACGTTATAAACATCCTTTGATGATATTACTTTAGGTTTATTAAGTGTTCAATTCATTACTACTCAACTTCTTCCTTCTATATACACTTAAGAAATCTTTATTGTTCTTGTTCTAGTGTTGGCATGCGGCAACTTCCCCTTCTTCATTTCAAGATCTTGACGCTGAGTCGGTTGTGGTTGAGACCCGACCTTTAGTATCATGGCATACCACTCTCAAATAAAAATGGTTTGCATTGTCTCGCTAATCTTCAGTAGGTTTGGGCTCTACGGAAGGCTATGGTGCCAATTTTAAGCCTTGGGTTGTCTTGTGGCCTTGGGACCTTGCCTCGAACAACTTGGATGAGAAAATTTCATATGTTAGATTCCCGGGCTCATAACTTCTTCGTTATAAGTCTGAATTGGCTCATTGAAAAGCCATTAGTTCACAAATCACATGCTCTACGATGTCATTAGAAATTATTACATTTTTGAATCTTTTAGCTTTGAATTCACTGATTAGTTCGTTATTACAAAAATGTTAAATGTTCGTGAACGTTCAATGTGAGACCCCAGATTTTATGAATAAAGATTTAAATTTCTCAATTTTTTTTTTTTTAATATTATGGTGTGGATTTGATATAATGTTATAGTTGTGGGTAATATTTATAAATTTTGCAAATTATGCAAGTTGTTGTATAATATTCGATTGGTCGGGGAATATTATTTTTGTCAGGGAATATCCGTACGACGGTACAATCATTGGTGGACCCCATAACGGAATTATTGTCGGATTGAGAAAATGACAAAAATATTTTTATAAAAATAATGGCGAAAGTATTACCGTTAAAACTGTTGAACTACTCGGTAGTAAAAAATAAATAATACGCGTGGTTGCAGACAAGTACACACGGTATTGATTATTGATGCTTACGTAAGAAGTCACTCGGTTGTACTCAATTATTACTACACGATAATTCACGCATCATATCTCTCATATTATTGATTCAATTATTGTTACAGTATCATCTACATAATATGATATATTATTAAATCAATAATTGAGACGACAAAGTTATTCATATTATTATTTGCAATATTGACAATGTCTAGAAGTTCTGTCAAGGAGAGGTTTGTTCACCTAATTACGCGCCAATAAGGAGAAATCCTTATCGGAAAGCCCCCTCTTTCCTGGGAACGACCTAGTTGTTAAATATTATGAATTATAATATTAATGATGAATAAATTCGTGTTGATTAAAGATGAAATTGATAGTTCCATTATGTGGGAATTATTAGTGTTAGTAGAAATCAATATTTATTTAGATAATAATTGATGTCTGGAGGTTATATTGTTCAATCGGGTATTTAGGGCACTTTTTGTGTCGGAGTACTATTCACGAATTACTATTCACGAGTTACTATTCATGAGTTACTATTCACGAGTTACTATTCACGAGTTACTGTTCACGAGTTACTATTCACGAGTTACTGTTCACGAGTTACTATTCATGAGGTACTATTCACTGGGTACTATTCACCCATAAACTATATTTCTTTTCGGTCCAAACCATTTTTGGGTACAATACTATTCACCCATAAACTATATTATTCTTTCTTATTCATGAAGAGAACTATTTTTCTTTCAATACTCGTAAAGGATATTATTTATTTCGTATTCATGAAGAGAGCTTCTGTTATTCCATTCTTTATTATTATGTTGGAATAACCTATATATGCGAAGTACCTCATACATGGTGAAATTCTTCTGTTATTTCATTCTTATTATTCTGTTGGAATAACCTGTTTATGCGAAGTACCGAATGCATGGTAAAATTCTTCTAATATTCCGTTCTTTATTATTCTATCAGAATATCCTGTTTGTGCGTTTATGCCGGACCTGGTTCCATTATTTATTATTCTATTGGAATATCCGGATGTGTGCGTTTGACGCGGACTGGTTCATTTTTTAATTATTCGTCGGAATATCCCGCTCACGTGCGTTTACGTTTTGGGGTTCTGGTTCCATTATTTATTATTTCGCCGAATATCACATGCATGCGTTTATTATGGGATTGGTTCCATTATTTATTATTACGTTGGGAATAACCACATTGGTGCGCTTTATCGCACGCATGGTGAATCCTTCTGTTATTCCATTCTTTATTATTCTGTTGGAATAACCTGTCTATGTGTATTACCACATGCATGGTGAATGATCCTTCGTATTCATTCCTTATTAAATTATGAAAATGATCTGTCTACGTGGATTACCGCATCGTAGACGAAAATCCATTTGCAGTTTTATATATTATATTATACTCAGTTGGTTAAAGCTTTGGCTTCTATACTCCATGAAATTAGTGGAATATCCTTGATATTTGCGTTTCATCCAGTATCTTTTCATGGAAATATTCTTCTAAGCATTCTTGAATTTTACTCTACAAAGCAGTATCATGTTGACAATTTGGACGTTATTGGTTTCTGGATAAATTAATTTATAAATCTTTAAAATTTATTCTTGAACTTGTTTTATTGAATTATTATGTCATTGCCATCATCCTCATACTTATATTGTGATGAAAGTCATCTTTGGCTTACGTGCATAGATGGATTTGGTATGATTATGACCAAGGATTATTCGGTATATTCATGACCGTAATGTGACGAATGATGTGGTAAAAGTCCTCATTGGCCTGTAGTTCATTGGTGGACAGTTGTTGGTATGATTATGACCAGGGATTATTCGGTATAGTCATGACCATTGATGATTACATGAATATCCTTGGTCGTGGAGCAGGGATGATTCGATTTTATTTATTAAGCTAAGTCTCAGCTATAAAGTTGATGAAAAACTTTTTAAAGCATAGAAGATAATAGATTTTATACTTTACTTGACTCTTCTAATGGATTGCTTGTTCTGCTGCAGTTAAACTTGTTGTCCATTATATTCTAACTGTTTAACATTGTTGAAGGCTAATGATAATTTATTCTGCATTATCTTAGTCATAATATTTCTTACTGGGCTAGTTGAGCTCACCCTTTCTTTCACTGTTCTCTTCAGGAAATGAGAATGTAGCTGGGACTAGTCGGGGAACAGAGTGATGGTCCTAGATGGTGCATTAGTAGTCCTCACTATTCTGTGAAATAGTGTGCTAATAAATTTAATGAGGACTCCATTGAGTGTGGATATTGTCTAGATGATAATATTTGTATTAAAACTCACAGCCTATGTTTTGTCGTATTTTACACGAGTGTTGTATAATTAAGTTGTATTTGTATTCAGTACCTTGTATCTGGCGACTCAAGATGGGTGATGTATACCTATTTTGGGGGCGTCACAGTTGGTATCAAAGCTTAGGAATATGATCCCTGGCCGAGATGTGAGACAAGAACTAGGAGGGGAGAGACTGGGAATTCCTTCGCTAGTATGACCTACCTAAGTTTATATGGTATTTAATTGGTCGGTCAGAGTATAGGGATAATATATGGCATGTTAATTAACCCTTATTTTGTGACAATGTTTGAAAATGGCATCTAAAATTGTTGAGATCAGCAATGAAGCACATGAGATCGTTGAGTCACCAACGATCAATACCTAGGATAACTAGCAACAACATGATAATAATCGTACCGGTGGCAACGGCCATAGGAACAATGATAACCATCGTGGGGGAAATTATCATGCCAAGAATGGTAACCACTTCGGTGGTAATCATGACCAAGATAATAGAAGTTGAAATTTCAAGAAGAGAAGGTCATTTAGCTCATTTTTGTCGGATAGTGAAGTCAAGTCCAGCTGGGATGGTGGCACGAAAGACGGATACGGATAAAATAAAGTCGGTGGTTTCAGGAAGAGCATTTTTCGTGACTTCTCAAAAAGCGAGTGACCCGAACAAAGTTAGCACGGGTTAGTTAATTATAAATTCTTGCAAAGTCTATACCTTATTAGATACCGGTTCTACCCATTCTTTTATCTCTCTTGCTTGCGCTCAACGTTTAAATTTGACTTCGGAGAAATTAGACCTTGACTTATTGGTTGAAACTTTGATATTAGAAACCTTCGTTACCTCCACTTTTTATAAATCTTGTTGATTCAAATCGACACTTTCACGTTACATGTCGATCTTATCTCTTCTAAAATACTTTCCTTTGATGTGATTTTAGGAATCGATTAGTTAACTACTCATCATGCTTTTCATAAGGTTGTTAGCCTTCATATTCCTAACCAACCTATTATGGGAATTTAAGCAACCAAACCACTAAAGTTAATCATTGTCATATCAAGTCATAAGTAAAGAGCCTCGAGCCTTTTGCTGGTGACTTCCTTGTGTGGAATGCACCGAAGCTAGACTTTCTGTAGGCGACGTCGTGAATGACGATGACAAGTTGATAGGTATCAATGTGACGTACTATCCAAGCCTTAGACGAGGGTCACCGTTTTGAATGATATTTCTATTGTTAATAAATTTCCTGACGTATTCTTGCAGACTTCTTAGCCTACCCCTAGAGCGTGAAATCGAATTTTGTATTGACCCCAGTACAAAACCCATTTCTAAAACCATCAAATATTTTCTTCACCTAAAACGAACGTAACATGTGCCAAAGACGTTGGCTTGAGCTGTTGAAGATTATGATCATACCATTTAATATCATCGTGAAAGAGCGAACGTGGTAGCTGACGCGTTGAGTAGAAGATCGTATGCGTTTACGAGTGCAATGTTGTTAATGTCAACATCGGGATTTTTGGATGTCCCTTTCCGTTACTTGTTCTTTGGTGTTCTCATTTTAGGTGAGATTTATTTGAAAAAACAAGTGAAAAAGGTCCGACATGTATAATGTCGACGATGGACTGTTAAGAGTCGCCAGTTGGTTTTTTAAATGGGTATACCAACACAACCGAGAAAAGGTTTGCACATTGACCCAGTGATGTGACACTGCTAAACGGGTCGGTGAAACCGAGATTCATTTGGGACCGGGGACTTGGTTATGCGGGGGTAAGGTGTTAGGCAACCCCCGACATCCGTGTTACCACAGTGACCACCTCTTTTCAAGAAACTATTATCTGAATGTGTGTGTGTGGGTCAATGTGCTGTTATTTGGAAGTAGTGCGAGGCCTCGTTCGAACCTATATACACAGGGTTTGAATTTATGTAAAAATTCAGTTTTTAGCAAGATATAGCAATGATGTTTTATAAAAAATGTATTTTAAATCCTGATGCTCAATAGTAATTGAGACCTTTTACACTCCAATTTTATTAAGTGTGCGGCTTGGTTGATTTTATTTTATGAATGCGAGGCATCCGTATGAAAATAATGTACAAAATAATGCCGACTTCTTCGTGGGTATGGAAACCATCTGAGGAAATTCGAGACATGAGAATATATTTATATATATATATATATATATATATATATATAAAAGCAGAGTAAACGCACTGCAATAGAACTCTAGGCTCATCGAACAAAGTTCGACACACGATTAATATATATAAATGTAAATATATATATATATATATATATATATATATATATTAAAGCGAGAAACGCACTGCATCAAGTTCAGGCTCAATCGAGGCATAACTCGATAATGTTAGTAAATATATATATATAATATATATATATATATACAGACTGGAATGAAACCACGGACTGAAGTCCGGGCAAAAGCAAGCAACATGACTCTCAATGTGCAGAAGGGTGTGTGCAAAGATGAAGTGAAAGACTCTAAAGTGTGTGAGAAGGCTTACAGCTGACTGCTAAAAAAAGGCGTCTATATCTTTAGAGTGGGTAAACACTGACTTTTGTGGGTACAAAAGAGGCTATATATGAGCTCACAGGTGTTTAAAATTGGGAAAATACACTGTAGGGGCGAGTACAAAGCGAATTGTGTAGGGTTTCCCCGTCTTTTTTCTCTTGCAAAATGGGCACCCCAAACCCTCTATTTATAAAGAGTGGAGCCGCAGGTCTACCTATGGCACCTAGTAGCAGGTGTATCTGCTGGTTGGGGAAGTGCCAGGCAAGTGTGGGTCCCGCCAGTGTCGAAAATGCGTGACGTTATTTGCCGCTCGCTCGATTCGCTCATAACTTTCAATCTGGGAGTCCGATGGAAGCGTGCCATACCATTCCGAAAATCTCTGTCCGAGAGCTACACAATGATATATGATTAGACCTTTTTTGATTCCAGGAAGATTGGTCCATGACCGAAATGGCATTCCCATGTTTCTGTCACGCCGTACGTTGATCCGTTTTGCGTAGTTTGCGCTTAAAAGTTAAGATATGGTTCTTGTGGGACTTCCTTTGAAACATTTTGAGTTGACATGAGTGTATTTGATTTGAAGTGAAGTTGAGTTGGCAAAATGATCATTTTGCCCCTCCCGAGGTTATCTCCGGTTTTTGCGCAGTTGTAGCAGTCTTTTCTCAGGGTTATCTCTGAGGTTGGCTTGCTGTTGACTTTGACTATACTCAGGGTCATCTCTGAGGTTGACTTGACCTCCTGGGGTTATCTTCAGGCTTTGATCTTGATCCCTGGGGCTATCTCCGGTGTTGAAACTGACTTTCCCTGGGTTATCTCCGAGGTTTGGAACCTGATTTCCCGGGGTTATCTTCGGGGTTTAGAACTGGATCTCTTATGGCTATCTTCGGGGTTGGAATTGATGTTGTGATCCTCCAGGGTTATCTTTGGAGTGTGAAGAAGTTGTATTTGTCCTCCTGCATAGTTAGTAACAGGAAAGCGAAATTTTAAGTGTCTACAGATGCCCCTCTTTATCATGTTCATGCAATGCAATGGAATGGACATGATAAAGATTAGTAGACACTTGAAACATGACAAGGTATTTTCAATGATGCAAATCACAATGTAGTGAATGTTTATGATGAATATGAAAATGTTTTCGCAAATCGCAGTTCGTAAATCGCACATCGCATTTCGCACATCGCACATCGCTTTTTGCATTTGGCCAAATCGCACTTCGCAACTCGCACATCGTATTTCGCATATTGCATTTCGCATATCGCATCACAAATCGCATATCGCATATTACAAAATCGCAAATCACAATGTAATGAATATTAAAATGTATTCGCAAATCGCTTTACCTTTACCGATTATTGCTGATGCATATGCTGGTGTTGAGTCCAATGGTTTGGCATTTAATCGATGATGCTTGTTTGATGAAGATAAGTTGGGATTTTTTTCCACATCTCTGATGGGGATGATGTTCTGAAATCACCAGACCCTCCCGATATATTCGCTGGTAGTTGCAAAGGTGCCTTTCCTGCTGATCGCCAAACTATTTTGGTTCCCACTCAAATGGTGGCAAACGAAGCTTTCATCGCTGAACTGTCTTGATGTTGCGTTGAATGCCAATGGTTTAGAATACCAGATCTCCCGATACCTTCGCTGAAGTAATATTCCACGAATTACTTCACTAGACTTCGCCTGATGTTACGCTAGATTGATGACAACCACCAGATGTCTCACCCTTTTTGAGGTGATTTGGAGTTTCCTCTCGCTATTTGGGTGCTTGTGCCCCATTTCCTTGAGCGCTTGATTCGAAATCCGGTTGAACTGATGACTTAAATGCCGGTGACATCCCTAGAGGGTGCAACTCGTTCCTTCGCTACCCAGATTTGAACTTAGGTGTAGAGGCCTCAACTGATGAGGACTTGACGCAGGTTAACATGTTTGATGGTGTAGATTTCATTCGTTAGGCCTTTCATCGTTGACCTTCTTTCTTAAGAATGCTCCCCTTCTTTTGATGAGAGGCTTTATCTCGTCCTAAACTTCTTCCATTCCTTGGAATTGCAAAATGCCCCAGACCTTTCACATGTTGTTACCAGGGATTCATACGAAAAACTCTCTTTGTTGACCAAGTCGTATTTGAATAGTATCTGAATCGCCATTGAGATGATGATGGACCATAATGATGCCACTGACTGGTGTATGCCCCAGTGTTGAGTTGTCGCTGCTTTAGAGATGGCCCCCAATCTTGTTGTAAGGGACCCAATATCCGGTTGTCGCCAATTTTTAAATTACCCCAGTCTCGCTCATTGTCTGGGATGGTTGTTTTGACAGATGAGCTGATAAGTCGTCGAGATTGCGAAAACCTTTTACCTGTGTACCATATGATGAACAGGTAGGTTTTGATGTTAACAGCTTTTCTGGTAATGATGTCGCTCTAGTTGAGAGAGATGATGCTCTAACTCATAGAGATATTGTTGTTGTTGAGCGAGATGAGGCCATATCATCCAGAGATGTAGTGATTATTGAGCGGGATATCGCTATATCTGCTCGAGATATCGCATGTAGTTGGTGGTGGATCTGTTGGCTCGTGTAAAAATCATTGGGCAGGAGATCACATCGTTACCTCCTTCTTTTGAGAAGGAATCCATGTTGGACTTGATAGCCCGCATATACACTGATTTGTAGATGGGCTTGGTATTTTCCTGCATAGACTAGCTTAGCTATTTTGTCATGTACAGTACACATTGTATGTATCAAACAACATTATATATGGCAGGGAAATATATGTTGATTCACTTCCCTTTTAGTTGTGCCTTGTTATTTGCTTGATATTTGCTTGTTTCTCTAGGACTTTGTGATCTGGATGTATTCTGAACTCCTCCTTGATAGATGGACAGTGAGATGTCTCAGGATTTTTAGAATGGATAGTCGATCTGTGTGTATTCCCTACCATCTTTGGTGTCTTGGGACTTGTTTCTGTATATGGTTATGAATAGGAGTATGTTTGTTTTTGTTTTTGTGTGGTGAGACCGGACCATATAACATGGCTGCCTACGTACTCCCATGTATTGGGGAGATCAGGTCGACGTAGTTCGCCCAGGTATAGGGCGGATTACAGATGAAGAGTTTAATCCCATGTACAGGATAAATTTAAGGTGTGAAAGGTTTGATCCCTAGTTAGATATCGAAGTTGTATGAAATGAAGTGAAACCAGGAAGATGGTTTAAAAAGTGTGTTTTTCCCTGAGGGGAAGATGGATAAAAAGGAAAGGATGTATGTAGTGAGGGTTAAAGAACCTGAAATAACTGGTGATCTGATGATCCAAAACCAGGATGTTCGCTTGATGGTAACCTCAGACATAGTACCGTTTCACGGTGTCCGAATTGATGAGTTGCAGAAATTCATTGCCGTCCATTTCTTGTAATCTGACAGCGCCTCCTATCAATACCTCCTTGACAATGAACGGGCCTTCCCAGTTCGGGGAGAATTTTCCCTTAGACTGAGCTTGGTTGTCAACGATCTTTTTCAAAATCATGTCGTGTTATTTGAACTGCGTAGTCGGACTTTTTTGTTGTAGGATCTTCTTTACAAGTAAAAGGCTGCTCATTTGTGAGCCACATACTTTCCCATGGATTTCATCCATAGCCTCTGAGCTTGGTCCTCGTCCAAACATCTGAGGAGACATTCTTCTGCATCTCTTTTCGTATAGTGCATCTCCGCTCAGGTAGAATTTTATAGCAAGTTGATGGATCTGCCTTTTCTCAGTCGGGCTCGCCTCAGCGAGTGTAGATCCATCTCGTAAGTACTTCTTGATGTGTGATACCAAGGATGCAGGATGGGAGGTAGGTCATCCGACACTTTTCAATGTAATTCCCATAGGCTGGAGCTTTTTGATGGAAAATGTGAGGGTTAGCATGTCATCCATGTCATGTATGTTGATCAAGGAGTCCCAAGTTGCTAGAGCATCTACAAAATCATTCCTATTCCCAGGAATGTGGAGGAAGGATTTTTCTTCAAACTCCGAAGCCATCTGTAGAAACGTCTTGGATGGTATGGTAAAGAAGCTATAGAACCTTTTGAAGAGATTTTTTCTTTTTCTTTTTTCTCTTTTTATTTTTATTTTTATTTTTTTTTATTTTTATTTTTCTTTTTTATTTTTTTTTTCTATTAGATCGTGGAAAAGAGCCATATGGCTCACTGATAGGTAGCTCCGGCATTGATGAGGCCGAATGACAATCGTCTGTAGCAAAGGGCTCCCCAAGGCGTGATGAATGAAGTTTTCTCATGATCATCTTCAGCGACCATGATTTAATGGTACTTCATGAACAATCAAACAAAAGGAGTATATGTCGTATCGAGCTGTATTGTCAATGAGTATGTGGATGAACGGCACGTGAAAGCTATCTTTGAGGCATGCTTTATTCAAATCTCTGTAATCCACATAAACTCGCACCTCCCTTCCCGGTTTCGGCACGGGGACTATGTTGGGATAGCCATTCAGGGTATGTTGACACCATGATGATGCCGATTTGAAATTGTTTCAAAATTTCTTCTTTAACTTTTAACTTGCACTCAGGTTTTAATCGCCTGAGCTTCTGCCTGAGTGGCTTGAATCCCCCTTTGATGGGAAGGCGATGAATGATAATGTTCGTGTATAAACCTACCATATCTTCGTGAGACCATGCAAACACATCCTGGAATAGGGTCAATAGAGTAACCATGTCATTCCTTTGGTTTGGAGTGAGGTCTGTACCAATCCGGACTTGTTTGGGGTTTTCTAAGGTTTCGAGGTTTAAAAGAGGTGGTTTGATAAAGATTTGGCTTGGGTTTGTCTTCAACCCATTCTTTGATCTCCTGAGGTATCTCATAGTCATCTTGTATTTCCATCAAGTCTGAGTCCAACTTTACATCAAAGTTACAGTCCTTGTGGAGAATAGGCACCACATCAGCAAGTATAGGCACATCTAAATTCAGAGTCCTGAAACAAAATATGCTTTCACTTAGTATATAACATTGTTCAATTACACAAAGTGTTAGCCTATAATGACAAAAGTAACTGCTAATACTGTACAGAAAAAGTAAGAATTTATTGTTATCTACAAGGTAGAGAGAGTTTCTTCCCTTTTTACCCTCGTCGGCAAATGCAAGGAGTGGTGCTCCAATTGTCGAGGGAAAAGTCTTGGTGGACTGCAGTGATGGAGAGGCTATCATCAACCTCCTTCTCCCGAATGATGACCATTACGTCTGGGCCATCATCGTCTGGGGTGTATCTATTTGAGAAGTGTTTGTTTGGGTTTTTATTTGGTTTGACCGCACCATTGATGGCTGCCTACATACTCCTATTGAAGAGGAGATCAGGTCTTTCGTAGTTCAGGCCTTGGTTTGAAAAGGTTCAAAGGGGTAAGTGGTGAGAAGAGTGTTGAGATGTTTTTTTTTTGTTTTGTTTTGTTTTGTTTTTTTTTTATTTACATGCATGGAAAATAAAAGGCATACTACAAAGAAAGTGATACCGTTCCAACATTTTCTGGAACTCGCAACTTTATCCCCTGGATCTACATCTTCTTGGCTAGTTGAGGCCTGATAGTCCAGTTGTCAGTGGTTATGTTGCCTTCAGGGCTCGTGATAGAGGTTACCCCTTGATTCTGAATGTCTTCGCTTGTGGCCATAACTTGATCGCTTCCTAATTCAGTACATTCCTTAGGGACGCATCGCAAAAGGGGATGAACTCTGGATTCTTTAATGGGTTGGATTCCCCGACAATCTCACCACCTTTTTTTCATCTATTCCTTCGCCTTCTTCATGGGTTTCAAAGGATCAACCATGAAATCTCCATCGAACCGTTGTTGCATTTCCTGCAAAGAACTTTCCTTTGTGGCTTTTTCTTCCTTGGAAAGGATTAGTATTTCCTCCGCATCATCCAAGGTGATAAAATCAGGAATGTGGTTGATATCTTGGAACCATAGGACATTTGATGTTGGCGGGGGAATCTCCTTTGGGGATGCCTTTGTCTCCTCTGTCATTTCTTGCATTAGGATCAGTCCACCTTGTGTTCTGGCAGAATTATAGCTCATAGCCTTCACCTCATTTGAACTGCCTGTCTCGAATGGACATCTTAAGCTTTTTATTTTCTTTTCGTCTTTTTTGGTCATGGGAAATTTTATCTCCAGCTCTCCATTTTCAATGAGATCCAGGATTTTATGTAGCAAAGACCAGCATTCTTTAGTCGTATGCCCAAGTGAGTTAGAACGGTAGAGACATATCTTGGTGGAATCAGAACTCTTTATCTTGGGCTTTATAGGAGGCAGCTACTCAGTAATCCTTCCTTCGCTAATCAGAAAGTGTAGCATTTCTTCATTATATTTTCTCAGAGGGGTGAATTTTCGGAGTATTTTAGAGGTTGTTTGATCTTTCATATTTGAGAATTTGCATTTCCTCGATCGATTCTTTTGCTAGCGAGATCTTCTAGCAATTTTATCATCCCCATTTTCTTGTATTTTCAGCCTGCTTTGATCTTCTTCATTTAGCTGGCTCATCGTGGCGAGGTATGTACTTGTATTATGGTTAACCTCCTTTTTCTCTTGGCTTTCTGATAGTTGAGTGAAAAACTTCCTTGTTTCCCGATGTTGGTGCACTATCAGCTTAGCCAGCAGGTTTACTTGATTCTGGATCGAATCCAATTTTCGAATTACTGGCTTACCCTCCTCCGAGTTTTCCCACTCTAGGACATTTGTTCTGTGCCTTTGGGGGTATTCCTCCATCCTTCGTATGTACTTACGAATTGGATACATTTCAGCGCTTCCTGACCCGATCATGTTTACTTCTTCCGTATCATGTCGCAATGGAAGGTTGGTGTTGATATTTTGTTGGTCAGGTTGTTCGACCACAATACTGCAACTTTTGATCAGATTTTGAATCTTATATTTTAAGGACCAACAATCCTGTGTATCGTGTCCTGGAGACCATGAGTGGTAAACACATCTCTGGCTTGGATTGTATCTTTTGCTCCCTGGTTCCAGAGGTGGAGCTAGTTTGGTAATTTTTTTATGATCCATTAATATCGCCAATACATGTTCAAGGGAATCGCCCAGTGGAGTGAATACCCGATTTTCCGTTCTTTTAAATTTTCTTTTCCTGTCTGGGTATTGGTTGAATGCAGCCTGTTGTTGAGAAGGCATATTGTCTTGCATTTTCCAAATGGGGGGACTGTAGTTTGGTCTCCTAGCTTGCCCCTGTACAACAAGGGATACATGTTCATTGCCTTTATCAGGTACCCCTTTGGGATCACTCGCATACTTTCCAGTCTGTATATGTTTGGCGACTGCTTCCAAGGCAGTGAAGTCTTTAATCTTTCCTGCCTTTAGGCCCATCTCTGCCATTTCGCCATGTTTGATCATTTTCGCAAATGGCTTTCCTATGCCTGCTAGGATCCTCTCATAGTAAGGAGCCTATTGGATATCAATAAATGTCATTACCATCTCAGTTTCTGTCATTAATGGAATGACTTGCGCTGCTAGATGTCTCCACCTTTGGGCATATTCTCGGAAAGATTCAGTACTTTGCTTTTTGACTTTAGTAACTTGGTATTGATCCGGTGCCATTTGTGATTGAAAACTGTACTGATTTAGAAAGGCGTGGGCCAATTCTTCCCAGTTGTGGATTTTGGCATTGTCAAGTCGGGCATACCAGGCTTTAGCTTCTCCAGTGAGTCTCTTTTGAAAAAGTTGCATTCTGAGGCTTTTGTTTTCAGCATAAGACCCCAGTTCGCCAATGTACACTTTTAGGTGCGTATATGGATCGCCTGCCCCATTGTACTTTTCAAACTTTGGGACTTTGAATTTGGTAGGATATTGAGCCCCTGGGAATATACAGAGATCTAAATAGGTGACACTCCCATAATTTCCAATCCCTTTAATTGACCGGATGGTATCCTCCATTTGTTGGACTTTCTTTCTTATATCCCCAGTTTCTCGATCATCCCTGAGATTTGTGATTTCTTTATTGGAATGAGGTTTAGGTATCTGGGTTTCCATCTTTTTACCAATGCCATGACTGTCCCCTAGTGTGAAGGACTCTGGTTGAGTAGGCATTGTCTGGCCCTGCGTATTTTTACTTTGTTCTTTTAGAAAGAAAACCATTTCTGCTATCTGATTCCTTAATCCTTCAAAATCCTCTCGGGAAACAGGAGTAGGATCAGGCTGGGTACTTGTAGCCATGTTTGACGGTGGGCTCAGTGCCTTCTTGGACTTTAACCGGGTAATGGGACCGATTGCTTCCCTGTGAAAGACTTGCATAATTTAGTCTTTAGGGAATGTGCATAATAACATGCTATGTGATGTGTCCATTTTAGGATTTTTATCCTGCAAAACGGATGTCAGCTGTTTGTAGCATGCTAAAAATATGTATGTGTATACATTTCTTCATATTTCTCATTACATGGAGATAGATATGGAATGAAATTACAAGTAATTTGAAATGAGAGAGCATGAAGAGACTTTCCTCCGTTATGGGTTTATCAGAGGCTGACCTATCTTAGGTTACTCTCGCGGTTTTTTGGCATGAAGGTTCCCAAATCATCGCAATCTACTAGACGGGAAGTTAATCCGGCCTTTCAACTAGAGCGAATTTGGGTGGTGCCTTTCCTGAGCCTCGGAGAATTAGTCTTCTCACGAGTCCAGTAATCAAACACCGACGGGATAGCCTCCTGGTGGAGGGACCACACATCATACATTCACATACATCGCGTCTCCTCATATGAAAATGATGACATGTGCGAAGCACTAATATCACAAGCAGATATGGTGCGAAGCACTAATATCACAAGCAGTTATGGTGCGAAGCACTAAGTACAATAAGGAAATGCATTCGTACCCATTCATCAAATGTAAATGCAACATCCACACACAAGCAGGTAATATTTTTGAAAAGATTGTAATAGCGTCTTAAGTCATCTTACTGGAGTCCCTAGCAGAGTCGCCACCTGTCGACGTCGGGATTTTTGGATGTCCCTTTCCGTTACTTGTTCTTTGGTGTTCTAATTTTAGGTGAGATTTGTTTGAAAAAGTAAGTGAAAAAGGTCCGACATGTATAATGTCGACGATGGACTGTTAAGAGTCGCCATTTGGTTTTTTAAATGGTTGTACCAACACAATCGAGAAAAGGTTTGCACATTGACCCAGTGATGTGACACTGCTAAACGGGTTGGTGAAACCGAGATTCATTATGGTCCGGGGACTTGGTTGTTAGGTTTGTAATATTCATGTGCGCAATCAAATTGCAAAAATAATGCGGAAGCGTGTAAAAATCGGAGTTTAAAAAATTTACAAACCATATACCCGGATCACCCTTTATGCACAATTATTAATTAAACGAAAAGATAAAGAATAAAATCATACCCTTGAAGATCGAGCTTCCTCAGGTACAAGTTCACCTCCAAATCCTTTCGCGTTCAACTTGAATCCACCGGGGTTTTGTTCCTTCCTTTGATCAACGTTAGCCACCCAAATGTTTGGCCTCTAGAGGTGATCCACCAAGGAAGAAGAAAATTCAAGAAGAAGGGGTATTGGCTCAAACCCTAGTTTTTCCTATCTCTATAGAAAAAGGGCGTACTCTCCAACAAATTGGAATTATGTCGTATGTTGAAAAAGTCAACAAACCCCACCACCCATAATAAGACTCCTCTTATTTATAGATGTGGGCAACCCATCTTAACAATTAAAGAATTGGGTTTTATTTAATTAATTAAATTCTTTTAATTAATTAAGCTCCCTAATTTTATTAGGGATAATTAATTAAACTCTTTTAACTAATTTTCCTTCCTAATCCAATTAGGAATAAATGAGAGTACTTATATTAAATTAATTCCTAAACTCTTTTAGAAATTAAAATAATAATAATTGTAATAATATTAATAAGACTCTCTCTTATTAATTTATATTTAATATTTCTAAAATATTAAATAATAAATATTAAGCTATTTAATTTATTCTATCACCATAGATTAAATTAAATATACATAACTATATTATTACGATTATACCATTAACTTCTTAAATAATTATTCTTCCTTTTATGGTGTGACCCTTTAGGTTCTCCATATTAGCAGGTTGTGAATAAATCAATTAGAACAATTCTAATCTTATTTAAATAAATAATTTAATAAATAATTAATTTATTCAAATAAATAATATTTATTCTACAATAGGGATAAGCCTCCCTAGCGATCAACGACTTTCCAGATAATATAGATTTCAACATTAATCATAAAAGAACCTTTGAGTAAATAGTTAAAGACAATTCAATCCTTCCACCATCTGATGTCCCAATTAAATATAAGACATGGAATTACTTGTCAAGTCTTATTTTATTTAATTATATATATTTCGACTCTTAAATGCACAACTCAAATAATACAAATTAGAAACTCCTTTCTAATTTCATTTCGGCTTTGGCCAAGGACTACTAGGTTGTCATTTATCGAATCACATAGGACATTTCTCTTCTTTTATTAGAAGTGGTAGATTCTTTATTGATCATACATTATCTCCATGTACAACTTATTATACCCAAGCATACCCTTTGATATACCCTAAGGGTCTTAAGGAATAAGTCAAAGTATAACTCATCATACACAAGATACTATGATGATCTCAAGTCCAAGGATTACTTGTACTACTATCACTCTGAGAATTCCTATTGTGAGTGCAAATAAAACTCCATTAGGTATTCCTTAGCGAGCCCGCGTTCGGTGAACTTATTCTCTAATAAGCACCAACATACTTGCTTTTAGTGTCTCCACACAAATGATCATGAGATCAATCATCCTCATCCAATGAGCAAGCAACGTATATACCAATCTATCCGGATTCACTAATCCCCAATTTAGTAATCCAACGATTGGGAACTATTTAATTTTAAGCTTTCTAAGAATTTAGATCTCATTAGAATGATCATCATCATTATTCTAAAAGCGTTGCTTAAAACTATGGGTTTATCACATATTATAAAAAGCGACATCATGTAGATAATTAAAAGCCTTTAATAAATTAATACTTTTTATTAATAAATGAATAAGATTGTTACAAAGTATATGCTTTATCATCAAACATGATTGGCTTGTGTGCATACTACTTTCAATCTCCTACTTGCACTAAAGCCAATCGTCATGGTATCTCATACTCTTCTTCTCTAAGTGGCGATTATCCCTCTTGTTGGATAAGCTTTAGTTAATGGATATGTAATGTTGTTCATGAGAGTCCACTATCTCTATAGTGATTTCCCATCTTTCAATGATTCTAATAATCAAATGAAAGTGCCACAACACATGTTTAGATCCAAGATGAGACTTAGGAACTATTCTAGTTTTGTAATAAATTTTTAATCCAAACAATCAACTTATGACTTCATTTATAGCTATTTACTTTGTCTTTATCACTAAACCAACAACTCTTTCTTTGTTTGGAACCTTTCGATTCAATTGCACCCTTCATTCAAGGTAACCCTTTACCTTAAAGTGGATTTTTACGTCGTCTTGGTCATGCGAAAAACTTGAGTCTGTTAAGCCCTCTAGTTTTAATTTAGACCCACCATGAATATGATCACATCCTTAGTGCCGTTTAAGCACTTTAAGATGTTTTCAACGACTCATAGTGAACTTTTCCATAATATGGTGATCGACATCGGGTCTCGTACATTTCATTGCATACATGATTGTCACTCATGCGACCTCTCTTTCGGAAGTCTGTGGGGACTATTAAGAGATATACTCCATAGCTCATCGACATGAGACATCTCTTGAGTTTGCCATGCTAAACTACTTTAGCATCAAATGAATATATCGTTCCTTGGGTTAAGTCGAGCATCCTTTGTATCTATCTATATAGATTTTATCCCCAATTAAGATACTCTTCCCAAACCATTCATGGAGGAATGTTTAGACAACTTTATCTTCTTGATTGTAGCATTGGTATGTTATTCCTTATCAAGTAGTATATCAACATATAATATTAGGAATGTCACGGCGCTCCAATTGTCCCTTTTGTACACACTAGAAGTCTTACCTCATCGAATGTAACTGGATCATCATATTCTATGATGTGTACCTCATCATCATCATCCATGATGAATCCATACCTCCCGTGTATCTTCGGTAATATTCCGATTTACGATTGAGGTTGTGGTACAATAGGTCCATCTACAGGTTCCTCTTATTTGACTTTTAGTGTTTTGTGGTTCTTGAACTCTTCAAGATCTATTATCCTCCCACTAGCCCTTCAATGATAAACACCTTTATCTTAGAAGGCAACGTATTTCGTAACAAGCACCTTTTGCTAAGTAGGATTATAGAACATATACCCTAAACTTACTTTAGGATGTCCCACAAATCTGTACATGTCAAATCTTGTCCCAAGCTTATCCTTCGAAACCTTTTTCACATAAGTTGGATAACCCCTTATCTTAACATACTTAAGATTAGGAATCCTCCCTGTCCATAACTTTTATGGAGTCTTGGGGCCGGATTTTGAGGTTACCATTTTCGTAGATATGCAGCCATTTCTAGGACATTGACCCTAGAGGGATACTGGAATGTCGATAAAATCATTATGGACCGTACCATGTTCAACAAGGTATGATTTTCCATTCAGATACATCAATCAATTATTTCGTATCAAGATGTGTCCATTATGAGAAAACCATTTGAGATGATCTAGAAACTTATTGCACAAGTATTTATTCCTTGATCTAATCAAAGAATCTTAATACTTTGTCAGTTTGTTTCACTTCTGAATTCTTTGAACCTTTCAAATAATTCACACTTGTATTTCAACAAATACATACATTCAACTCTTTGAATGATCATCTCCTTTTCTTATACTAGTTTGTTCAATTTACAAAATAATTTTTCACGTAAAGTCAAGTATACAAAATTTATTAAGTAATATTCCGATTCTATACAAAACATTATTATTATAAATAGAACAACAATTGTTCTTTATTATAATACCAAAGATTTCATTGTCCAACAATAAAATGGAATTAATATTTTAACAAGAACTAGAATACAATAACAACTTATTGACTTAATATATTTGCCCATAAAGCGATTGCTAAACTATAAGTTTCTATAGCTAATCAAACAACCTTTGCTTCATTTTCCACACATAGGATTACTTATCTTTGTTTAACTTTCTACTTACGCTTGGTCCCTTCATAAATCTATATTTATGATAACCAAAGTCGGTATCCAATACCCAAGTAGAACCTTGACTTAAAGAAAAATTTATTTCAATCATGAACAAAATCAGACAGAAGCGAAACTTCACTAAGCTTCTTTGGTTAGTCTCGCAAGATGCTTCTTGCAGCTTTCTTTCCGTGTCGGGCTTATTGCGGTGGGAAGCAAACTCCTTTGCTATCCGTGTCGATTTTGTTCTTATTATCCTTTGTTTACGCCTTTCTATTTACCTTCTTTGAATCGTTCTTCTTTCGGAAGATCCTTTGGCCCCTACCAAGTGAAGACTTGATCTTTCTTGGTTGGAAAGTGACTCTCAACATTTTTCAACATGTTAAGCAAATCGGTGAAGGCGATATCTAGCTTGTTTATATGAAAATTCACAACAATTGTGAAAAGAGTCCAGGGAGTGAGTGCAAGATCAAATCTTGGCTCAACTCTCCATCCATGACAAAATCGGTTGTCTTAATTGATCAATCAAATTGATTATGTTAAGAACCTTTTATGCATACTATAGTGCCATTGGCCATTCTAGATCGGAAGAGCTCCTTAGATATCTGATATCTATCATTCCTACTTTCCTCACCATCAACTACTTGATGTGCAGGAATATAGTAGGAGCATCCATAGTTTCATGCTGACGCTGAAGCTCGTTACTCATGGATGCGAGCATGATGCATTGAGGCAACTGTGCATCATTTTGCCACTTTCTAAAAGTAGCAATCTCTTCATCAGAGGCATTGTCTGCAACCATTGCAGGGATAGACATATTAAGGACATAAGATAACTTTTCAGCCATGAGAACTATTCTCAATTTCCTTAACCAATCCATTTAATTCGGTCTGGTTAATTTAGCATCTAATATGCTTCGCAGTGATAGTAATTTTAGACATTGTAAAATTCTGTAAATGAATTTGTAATTAACAACATTTTAACATACATTCTTTTATTAATTACCAAAATAATTTAGGTCTTGTTTTAAATTGGTATCTCCCACTATTTTCTTCAAACTATATTACCCTCACTTATATAGTTCGGTAAAATCTAATTAAAGATTTGCTAGTGAGAATAAGGATCCCATTTCAAATGTATATAGCCTTGTGGTGACACAACAAACTATATATAAATAAATAGGTAGACAACTTTTGTCAATTACATCAACTATGCAACTCCTTTTATTTTGCCTCTTAGATTATTTTGATCAGTGGTGGCACATCAAGAATCAAAATTATCCAAGTTAAGTCCGACCTAGCACTCCATATATTCAAAAAAAAAAATATCATCCTTGTGGTGACACAACAAAACAATATTGTTCAATTTTCTTTATAAGCATCAAATGTGATAAATTAACATCTTAAATACTTAATACTTGCCTTGTGGTGACACAACAAACTCATATTAAATATTTAATACTCTATTAATTTTATCATGCTAGAAGGCGACGTTCGATATTCCAAATATCTTTGAAGCGCTTAGGACTTAATATAAAAATTGATGGGTTTGTTATTAATTTATCTCATCTTGTTTAGCATGCATATATATATATATATATATATATATATATATATATATATATAAAATACGGCATATATATTAATTAACATCGCGAAGCATGTTTGCATATATATAATATATATAGTATAAGCATGCACATATAGAATACTATATTCTACCCGGATTGATTATGGACTTTTATTCTAGTTTGGTTCACTAGAGCCACCAAGTGAACCAAAAGGTCAAACCCTAAGGGTGCAAGAAATAATATTTAAATATAACTATTACATTTAAACCCGGGCTCCATTACAAACGGGTCTTCAAGCGCTTCTTGTCCCTTGATCTCCAATTCTTCAAAATAATTCTAACTATTCCTATTACAAAACTATTTAAAATAAATAGAAACCTTGATCGTGATCGAGGGAAGTACATAGGAGGAGTTAGAATTTATATTAAGAAAAAATTAGAAAAGATGAGGTACAGACCCCATTTAATAAAATCCATACATTCATGCATCCAACTAAAATAAAATCCAATCGCATTGGTCGATAGTCCTTAATCAATCCCATTTATTATCATACACATCACCATATGCATCAATAAATAACATTCATCTCATGAATAATAAACATTTAATATATATATTGATATCATTTAATTGGCAAATTTAGTTAGTATAAAATCTAATTTTGAATCAAAATAAACTCCTTTATTTTAATCCAAATTTAAATCAAAATAAAACTATTTTATTTTAATTTATCCAATTTTGAATAAAATAAACTATTTTATTTTAATCAAAATCTTTAATCAAAATAAACTACTTTATTTTAATTAATTATGGAATCAATTCCATATAAAAAAAATCTTTATTTAAAATAAACTCTTTTATTTTAATTAATTATGGAATCAATTCTATGTAAAAAAAATCTTTTATTAAAGGAAACACGGATATTCTTTCCTATTCACAAATAAACTCCTTTATTTTGAATAATATGAAATCTTATTTCATATTTAAATAAACTCCTTTATTTAAGGAAACATGAATTTTCTTTCCTATTCACAAATAAACTCTTTTATTTTGAATAATATGAAATCTATTTCATATCTAAATAAACTCCTTTATTTAAGGAAACACGGATTTTCTTTTCTATTCACAAATAAACTCCTTTATTTGGAATAATATGAAATCTTATTCCATATTTAAATAAACTCCTTTATTTAAGGAAATTAGGATTCTCTTTCCTATTCACAAATAAACTCCTTTATTTTGAATAATATGAAATCCTATTTCATATCTAAATAAACTCCTTTATTTAAGGAAACATGAAATCCAATTTCAACTCCAATTAGTTATCATGGAATCCAATTCCAACTCTAATTAGTTAGCATGAAATTTAATTTTAAAATTAAAATAACCTCTTTTATTTTAAGATTAAAATAAACCTTTATTTTAATTAAAATAATTAAGAATATATATATATATATATATATATATATATATTAATAGTATATATATATATATATATATATATATATATATATATATATATATAGTAAACTATTTACAAATAAATATCACATATATATATAATATATATACCGTACTTCCTTGTAACAATTGCATCATATCTAAATACCGTACTTCCTTTTCAAAAAAAAAAAAAATATTTCGCTGGCCATCCGTTATTTCCGTGCATCACGCCAAGTTCGGTATAAAAAAAACTGTTTTTTTTTTTTTATTTATAAATTTTATATAATAAAATTATGCCCAATTAAATTGTTCTAAACATATATCAATATACATATCAAATCAAAACAATTAATAATTCGAATAAAGATTTGGCTCTGATGCCACTGTTAGGTTTGTAATATTCATGTGCGCAATCAAATTGCAAAAATAATGCGGAAGCGTGTAAAAATCAGAGTTTAAAAATTTACAAACCATATACCCGGATCACCCTTTATGCACAATTATTAATTAAACGAAAAGATAAAGAATAAAATCATACCCTTGAAGATCGAGCTTCCTCAGGTACAAGTTCACCTCCAAATCCTTTCGCGTTCAACTTGAATCCACCGGGGTTTTGTTCCTTCCTTTGATCAACGTTAGCCACCCAAATGTTTGGCCTCTAGAGGTGATCCACCAAGGAAGAAGAAAATTCAAGAAGAAGGGGTATTGGCTCAAACCCTAGTTTTTCCTATCTCTATAGAAAAAGGGCGTACTCTCCAACAAATTGGAATTATGTCGTATGTTGAAAAAGTCAACAAACCCCACCACCCATAATAAGACTCTTCTTATTTATAGATGTGGGCAACCCATCTTAACAATTAAGGAATTGAGTTTTATTTATTTAATTAAATTCTTTTAATTAATTAAGCTCCCTAATCTTATTAGGGATAATTAATTAAACTCCTTTAACTAATTTTCCTTCCTAATCCAATTAGGAATAAATGAGAGTACTTATATTAAATTAATTCCTAAACTCTTTTAGAAATTAAAATAATAATAATTGTAATAATATTAATAAGACTCCTCTTATTAATTTATATTTAATATTTCTAAAATATTAAATAATAAATATTAAGCTATTTAATTTATTCTATCACCATAGATTAAATTAAATATACATCTTTATATTATTACGATTATGCCATTAACTTCTTAAATAATTATTCTTCCTTTTATGGTGTGACCCTTTAGGTTCTCCATATTAAACAGGTTGTGAATAAATCAATTAGAACAATTCTAATCTTATTTAAATAAATAAATTAAACAATTAATTTATTTAAATAAATAATATTTATTCTCTGATAGGGATAAGCCTCCTAGCGATCAACGACTTTCCGGATAATATAGATTTCAACATTAATCATAAAAGAACCTTTGAGTAAATAGTTATAAATACGATTCAATCCTTCCACCATACAATGTCCCAATTAAATATAAGACATGGAATTCTTTGTCAAGTCTTATTTTATTTAATTATATGTATTTCGACTCTTAAATGCACAACTCAAATAATGCAAATTAGAAACTCACCTTTCTAATTTCATTCGCCTTGGCCAAGGACTCTTGGGTTGTCATTTATCGAATCACATTGGACATTTCTCTTCTTTTATTAGAAGTGGTAGATTCTTTATTGATCATACATTATCTCCATATACAACTTATTATACCCAAGCATACCCTTTGATATACCCTAAGGGTCTTAAGGAATAAGTCAAAGTATAACTCATCATACACAAGATACTATGATGATCTCAAGTCCAAGGATTACTTGTACTACTATCACTACTGAGAATTCCTATTGACAGAAAATAAAACTCCATTAGGTATTCCTTAGCGAGCCAACGTTCAAAGTGAACTTATTCTCTAATAAGCACCTACATACTTGCTTTAGTGTCTCCACACAAATGATCATGAGATCAATCATCCTCATCCAATGAGCAAGCAACGTATATACCAATCTATCCAGATTCACTAATCCCCAATTTAGTAATCCAACGATTGGGAAATATTTTAGTTTTAAGCTTTCTAAGAATTTAGATCTCATTAGAATGATCATCATCATTATTCTAAAAGCGTTGCTTAAAACTATGGGTTTATCACATATTATAAAACAGCATCATGTAGATAATTAAAAGCCTTTAATAAATTAATACTTTTTATTAATAAATGAATAAGATTGTTACAAAGTATATGCTTTATCATCAAACATGATTGGGTTGTGTGCATACTACTTTCATTGGTTATGCAGGGGGAACGTGTTAGGCACCCCCCGACATCCGTGTTACCACGGTGACCGCCTCTTTTTAAGAAACTATTATCTGAATGTGTGTGTGTGGGTCAATGTGCTATTATTTGGTAGTAGTGCGAGGCCTCGTTCGAACCTATATACACAGGGTTTGAATTTATGTAAAAATTCAGTTTTTAGCAAGATATAGCAATGATGTTTTATAAAAAAAGGTTTTTCAAATCCCGATGCTCAATTGTAATTGAGACCTTTTACACTCCCATTTTATTAAGTGTGCGGCTTGGTTGATTTTATTTTACAAATTCGAGGCATCCGTATGAAAATAATGTACAAAATAATGCCAACTTCCTCGTGGGTATGGAAATCATCTAAGGAAATTCAGACACTGCAGAATAATTTACAAGCTGCTTACAGTTGAAAATGTCCATCATGGGAACCGAATCTAGATTCAATGGGATGAATCTGTGATCACATGATTCCTAGGCTCACAAAATATTGCAGTTTATATGAAAGCAGTAAGCAGGTATATATATAAAAGCTGTAAATATATATAATCACCAACCACGAAGCACCTCCATGGGGGATCAGAAATGTAAATAAAGTCAAAAAGTTATCAACCACCACGGAGGAAACTCAAAGGGGGAAATGTAAATAAAGTCAGAATACTCAACCGTCGTGAAGGAAACTCAAAGTGGGACATAATGTAAATAAAGTCAGTAATACGATCAATCGCCACGAAGTAAACTCGAGTGGAGACGAAAAGTAAAGAAAGTCAGAATCTTGGCCAATCGCCACTAAGTAAACTCGAGCAGACGTAAACGTAAAGAAAGGCAGTAAAGCGATCAACCACCACAGTAGACTACTCTCGTGTGGGACAATATATATATATATATATATATATACATATAAAAGCAATAAACGCACTGCAGATGTAAAATCGAAGCTTATCGAATGTAATTCGACCACAGTTCATATATATATATATATATATATATATATATATATATATATATATATATATATATATAAACGAATAAACGCACTGGATGTAAAATCCGGGCTCATCGAGCGAGTCCCACCACGATTCATATATATATATATATTAAGCAAGAACGCACTGCATCAAGTTCAGGCTCAATCGAGGCATAACTCGATAATGTTAGTCAATATATATATAAATATATAATGTATATACAAACTGGAATGAAACCACGGACCAAGTCCTGCAAAAAAAGCAAGCAACACGACTCTCAGCGTGTAGAAGGGTGTGTGCAAAGATGAAGAGAAAGACTCTAAAGTATGTGAGAAGGCTTATAGTATTTTGCTAAAAAAGGCTTCTATATCTTTAGAGTGGGTAAACATCTTGCTTTTGTGGTACAGAAGAGGCTATATATGAGCTCGGTGTGTTTAAAAGTGGGAAAATACTGTAGGGCGAGAAAAGAGTTTAATTGTGTAGGGTTTTCCGTCTTTTTCTCTTGCAAAATGGGCACCCCAGGACCCCTATTTATAGAGGGAGGAGCTACAGTCTACCATGACACCTAGTGGCAGTGTAGCTCACTGGTGTTTGTGGTGCCCCAGGCAAGTGTGGGTCCTGAAAGTAGTATGCACACAAGCCAATCATGTTTGATGATAAAGCATATACTTTGTAGCAATCTTATTCATTTATTAATAAAAAGTATTAATTTATTAAGGGCTTTTAATTATCTACATGATCTTTGTTTTATAATATGTGATAAACCCATAGTTTTAAGCAATGCTTTTAGAATAATGATGATGATCATTCTAATGAGATCTAAATTCTTAGAAAGCTTAAAACTAAAATAGTTCCCAATCATTGGATTACTAACTTGGGGATTAGTGAATCCGGATAGATTGGTACATCGTTGCTTGCTCATTGGATGAGGATGATTGATCTCATGATCATTTGTGTGGAGACACTAAAGCAAGTATGTTGGTGCTTATTAGAGAATAAGTTCCTTTGAGCATTGGCTCGCTTAACGAATACCTAATGGAGTTTACTTGCTGTCAATAGGAATTCTGTAGTGATAGTAGTATGTAAGTAATCCTTAGACTTGAGATCATCATAGTATCTTGTGTATGATGAGTTATACTTTGACTTATTCCTTAAGACCCTTAAGGGGTATATCAAAGGGTATGCTTGGGTATAATAAGTTGTACATGGAGATAATGTATGATCGATAAAGAATCTACCACTTTATTAAAAGAAGAGAAATGTCTATGTGATTCGATTAATGACAACCTTTGGTAGTCCTTGGTTAGAAAGCGAATGAAATTAGAAAGGAGTTTCTAATTTGCATTATTTGGAGTTGTGCATTTAAGGATCGAAATACATATAATTAAATAAAATAAGACTTGTGAAGAATTCCATGTCTTATATTTAATTGGGACATTGTATGGTGGAAGGATTGAATTGTCAGTAACTATTTACTCAAAGGTTCTTTTATGATTAATGTTGAAATCTATATTATCCGGAAAGTCGTTGATCGCTAGGGAGGCTTATCCCTATTGTAGAATAAATATTATTTATTTAAATAAATTAATTGTTTAATTTATTTATTTAAATAAGATTAGAATTGTTCTAATTGATTTATTCTGTAGGTTTAATATGGAGAACCTAAAGGGTCACACCATAAAAGGAAGAATAATTATTTAAGAAGTTAATGGCATAATCGTAATAATATATTATGTATATTTAATTTAATCTATGGTGATAGAATAAATTAAATAGCTTAATATTTATTATTTAATATTTTAGAAATATTAAATATAAATTAATAGGAGGAGTCTTATTAATATTATTACAATTATTATTATTATTTTAATTTCTAAAAGAGTTTAGGAATTAATTTAATATAAGTACTTCTCATTTATTCCTAATTGGATTAGGAAGGAATATTAGTTAAAGAAGTTTAATTAATTATCCCTAATAAGATTAGGGAGCCCATTTAATTAAAAGAGTTTAATTAAATAATACCTTATTTTAATAGGGTTATTTGATATCTATATAAGAGGAGTCTTATATCAGATATCAAATATATACGTAATAATTCCAATGGTTGGAGAGTACGCTCCTTTTCTATAGAGATAGAAAAACTAGGGTTTAGCCAACCACCCATCTTCTTGAATCCTTCTTCTTCCTTGGTGGATCACCTCTAGAGGCCAAACACTTGCGTGGCTAACGTTGATTAAAGGAAGGAACCAAACCCGGTGAATTCAAGTTGAACGCGAAAAGATTTGGAGGTGAACTTGTACCTGAGGAAACTCGATCTTCAAGGGTATGATTTTATTCTTTATCTTTTCGTTTAATTAATAATTGTGCATAAAGGGTGATCCGGGTATATGGTTTGTAAAATTTTAAAACTCTGATTTTACACGTTTCCGCATTATTTTTGCAATTTGATTGCGTTCTTGAATATTACAAACCTAACAGTGGTATCAGAGCCAAACCTTTATGCAGATTATTAATTAT
This sequence comes from Panax quinquefolius, assembly GCA_020205615.1. NCBI lineage: Eukaryota > Viridiplantae > Streptophyta > Magnoliopsida > Apiales > Araliaceae > Panax > Panax quinquefolius. The sequence continues at coordinate 61,926,614 of CM035171.1, read as the reverse complement.
TTTAAATTGATATGTATATTGATATGTGTTTAGAACAATTTAATTGGGCATAATTTGTTTGTATAAAATTTTAAAAAAAAAAAGGATCCGGTTATGGTCTCCACTTTCCCATTTAATATATATAACAGTTAAATATTCTTAATTCTTAAAGGATTTGTAGGAGATCCCATTCCCACGAATTGTTACTTGATTACATGTTTCAGTTTTTTTTTTTTTTAAAAAAAAGGTTACAAGCGATTTTTTATTTTTTATTTTTTTTTTAAAAAAAAGGCAACAAGTTCTTCCCACGTGATTGGTAACTTGGATTCATGATTTAATAAATTGTATATATGATCCACTTGGTATCCACTTTTATATTATATATAAATTAAGGTTATAATTTTACGGATGCAATTGATTCACTGAAGCATGATTACCTTTTAATGGTATATGAGGATCACGTGATTTCATATATATATATATATATATATATATATATATATATATATTACCGTAATATATATATTATGTATATGTAATATATATTTTAATAATTTTATATTTAAAATAAAAATTTTATTTTAATTTTAAAATTGGAATTCATGCTAACTAATTAGAGTTGGAATTGGATTCCATGATAACTAATTGGAGTTGAAATTGGATTTTATTTTTTCTAAAATAAAGGAGTTTATTTGTGAATAGGGAAGTAAATCCATCTTTCCTTAAATAAAGGAGTTTATTTAGATATGAAATAAGATTTCATATTATTCAAAATAAAATAGTTTATTTGTGAATAGGAAAGAGAATCCATGTTTCCTTAAATAAAGGAGTTTATTTAAATATGAAATAAGATTTCATATTATTCAAAATAAAGGAGTTTATTTGTGAATAGGAAAAGAATTCGTGTTTCCTTTAATAAATTTTTTTACATGGAATTGGATTCCGTAATTAATTAAAATAAAGGAGTTTATTTTGATTAAAGATTTTGATTAAAATAAAATAGTTTATTTTATTCAAAATTGGATAAATTAAAATAAAATAGTTTTATTTTGATTTAAATTTGGATTAAAATAAAGGAGTTTATTTTGATTTAAAAATAGATTTTATACTAACTAAATTTGCCCATTAAATGATATCAATATATATATTGAATGTTTATTTTTCATAAGATGAATGTTATTTATTGATGCATATGATGATGTGTATGATAATAAATGGGATTGATTATGGACTATTGACCAATGTGATTGGATTTTATTTTAGTTGGATGCATGAATGTATGGGTTTTATTAAATGGGATCTGCGTACCTCGTTTTCTCTAATTTTTTCTTAATGTAAATTCTATCCCCCTCCTATGTACTTCCCCTTGACTGCTGATCAAGGTTTCTATTTATTTTAAATAGTTTTCTAATAGGAATAGTTAGAATTAATTTTGAAGAATTGGAGATCAAGGAACAAGGAGCGCTTGAAGACCCGTTTGTAATGGAGCCCGGGTTTAAATGTAATAGTTATATTTAAATATTATTCCTTGCACCCCTAGGCTTTGACCTTTTGGTTCACTTGGTGGCTCTAGTGAACCAAACTAGAATAAAAGTCCATAATCAATCCGAGTAGAATATAGTATTCTATATGTGCATGCTTATACTATATATATTATATATTATGCAAACATGCTTCGCATGTTAATTAATATGACGCGTATTTTAAATATATATGTGCATGTGCGCTAAACAAGATGAGACATTTAATAATAAATCTCTCAAATTTTTATATTAAGTCCTAAGCATTCAAAGATATTTGGAATATCGAACGTCGCCTTCTAGCATGATAAAATTAATAGAGTATTAAATATTTAATATGAGTTTGTTGTGTCACCACAAGGTAAGTATTAAGTATTTAAGATGTTAATTTATCACATTTGATGCTTATAAAGAAAATTGAACAATATTGTTTTGTTGTGTCACCACAAGGATGATATTTTTCTTTTTTGAATATATGGAGTGCTAGGTTGGACTTAACTTGGATAATTTTGATTCGGATGTGCCACCACTTGATCAAAATAATCTAAGAGGCAAAAGAAAAGGAGTTGCATAGTTGATGTAATTGACAAAAGTTGTCTACCTATTTATTTATATATAGTTTGTTGTGTCACCACAAGGCTATATACATTTGAAATGGGATCCTTATTCTCACTAGCAAATCTTTAATTAGATTTTTGCCGAACTATATAAGTGAGGGTAATATAGTTTGAAGAAAATAGTGGGAGATACCAATTTAAAACAAGACCTAATTTATTTTGGTAATTAATAAAAGAATGTATGTTAAAATGTTGTTAATTACAAATTCATTTACAGAATTTTACAATGTCTAAAATTACTATCACTGCGAAGCATATTAGATGCTAAATTAACCAGACCGAATTAAACGAATTGGTTAAGGAATTTGAGAATAGTTCTCAGATCTAAAAAGCTATCTTATGTCCTTAATACGTCTATCCCTGCAATGGTTGCAGACAATGCCTCTGAGGAAGACATTGCTACTTTTAGAAAGTGGCAAGATGATGCACAGTTGGCTCAATGCATCATGCTCGCATCTATGAGTAACGAGCTTCGCGTCACAAGATGAAACTATGGATGCTTCTACTATATTCCCGCACATCAAGTAGTTGATGGTGAGGAAAGTAGGACCGATAGATATCGAGATATCTAAGGAGCTCTTCCGATCTAGAATGACCGATGACACCACAAAGATGGATAAAAGTTCTTAACATAATCAATTTGATTGATCAATTAGGACAACTGGTTTTGTCATGGATGGAGAGTTGAGCCAAGATTTGATCTTGCACTCACTCCCCGGACTCCTTTCACAATTGTTGTGAATTTTTCATATAAACAAGCTAGATATCACCTCGCCGATTATTTGAACATGTTGAAATGCCGAGAGTGACTTTCCAACCAAGAAAACAAAGTCTTACTGGTAGGGGCCAAAGGATCTTCCGAAAAGAAGAACGATTCAAAGAAGGTAAATGAAAAGGCAAAAACAAAGGATAATAAGAACAAAAGCGTCACGGATAGCAAAGGAGTTTGCTTCCACCGCAATAAGCGATTAATGGAAAAGAAATCATGAGAAGAATCTTGCAGAGGCTAACCAAAGAAGCTTAGTGAAGTTTTGGTTACAAATACAAATTTGTTCATGATTTAAAATAAATTTTTCTTTAAGTCAAGGTTCTACATGGGTATTGGATACCGACTTTGGTTATCATAAATATAGATTTATGAAGGGACCAAACAGAAGTAGAAAGCTAAACAAATATAAGTAAACATATATGCAGAAAATGTAACAAAGGTTTCCATATTAGCCATAGAAACTTATAGTTTAGCAATGCCTACGGGAAAATCTATTAAGTCAATAAGTTGTTATTGTATTCTAGTTCTTGTTAAAAATATTATTTCGATTTTATTGTTGGACAATGAAATCTTTGGTATTATAATTAAGAACAATTGTTGTTCTATTTATAATAATAATGTTTTGTATAGAACTCGAATATTACTTAATAAATTTTGTATACTTGACTTACATGAAAATAATTTTGCATATTGAACAAATTAGTATAAGAAAAGGAGATGATCATTCAAAGAGTTGAATGTGTGTATTTGTTTGAAATACAAGTGTGAATTATTTGAAAGGTTCAAGGAATTCGAAGTGAAACAAATTAGCAATGTATTAAGATTCTTTGATTAGATCAAGGAATAAATACTTGTGCAATAAGTTTCTAGATCATCTTAAATGGTTTTCTCATAATGGACACATCCCGACACGTAATAATTGATTAATGTATCCGAATGAAAAATCGTACTTTGTTGGACATGGTGCGGTCCATAATGATTTTACCGACATTCCAAAGATCCTTCAGGGTCATGTCCTAGAAATGGTCGCATATCTACTTAAAAGGTAACCTCAAAATCCATTTCAAGACTCCATAAAAGTTATGGATGTGGAGGATTCCTAATCTTAAGTATGTTAAGATAAGGGGTTGTCCAACTTATGTGAAAAGGTTTCAAAGGATAAGCTTGGGACAAAATTTGACATGTACTGATTTGTGGGACATCCTAAAGTAAGTTTAGGGTATATGTTCTATAATTTCTACTTAGCAAAAGGTGTTTATTGCGAATACGTTGCCTTCTAAGATAAAGGTGTTTATCATTCAAGGGCTAGTGGAGGATAATAGATCTTGAAGAGTTCAAGAACCACAAAACACTAAAAGTCAAATAAGAGGAACCTGTAGATGGACCTATTGTACCACAACTGAATCGTAAATCTGGAATATTACCGAAGATACCTGGGAGGTATGGATTCATCATGGATAATGATGATGAGGTACGTATCATAGAAGATGATGATCCAGTTACATATGATGAGGTAAGAGTTATAGACACTCTCAAAAATGGAACATTCATTTTGATGAAATAATCAAAAGAATTTGATTTTATCAAAATAAGAATGAACATAGAATGTACAAAAGGGTCAGTGGGAGCATCGTGACATTTCTAGTACTATATGTTGATATACTACGGATAAGGAATGACATACCAATGCTACAATCAGTAAAGAAAAAGTTGTCTAAATATTCCTCCATGAATGATTTGGGAAGAGTATCTTAATTGGGGATGCAAATCTATATAGATAGATTTAAGAAGATGCTCGACTTAACCCAAGGAACGTATATTCATTTGATGCTAAAGTCGTTTAGCATGGCAAACTCCAAGAGATGTCTCATGTCGATGAGCTATGGAGTGTATCTCTTAATAGTCCCCATGCACTCTCACGAAAAGAGAGGTCGCATGAGTGACAATCATGTATGCAATGAAATATACGAGACCTGATGTTGATCAGTCATATTATGGAGAAGTTCACTATGAGTCAGTGAAAAACATCTTAAAGTACTTAACCGGCACTAAGGATGTGATCATATTCATGGTGGGTCTAAATTAAAACTAGAGGGCTTAACAGACTCAAGTTTTTCGGATGCATCAAGACGACGTAAAATCCACTTTTAAGCTAAAGTGTTACCTTGAGCGGTGGTGCGTTGAATTGGAAAGGTTCCAAACAAAGAAAGAGTTGTTGGTTTAGTGATAAAGACAAAGTATATAGCTATAAATGAAGTCGCAAGTTGATTGTTTGGATTAAAAGTTCATTACGTAACTAGGAATAGTTCCTAAGTCTCATCTTGGATCTAAACATGTGTTGTGGCACTTTCATTTGATTATTAGAATCATTGAAAGATGAGAAATCACTATAGAGATAGTGGAATCTCATGAACAACATTACATATCCATTAACTAAAGCTTATCCAATGACAGGATAATCGTCACTTAGAGAAGAAGAGTATAAGATACCATGACGATTGGCTTTAGTGCAAGTGGGAGATTGAAAGTAGTATGCACACAAGCCAATCATGTTTGATGATAAAGCATATACTTTATAACAATCTTATTCATTTATTAATAAAAAGTATTAATTTATTAAGGGCTTTTAATTATCTACATGATGCTGTTTTATAATATGTGATAAATCCATAGTTTTAAGCAATGCTTTTAGAATAATGATGATGATCATTCTAATGAGATCTAAATTCTTAGAAAGCTTAAAACTAAAATAGTTCCCAATCATTGGATTACTAAATTGGGGATTAGTGAATCCGGATAGATTGGTACATACGTTGCTTGCTCATTGGATGAGGATGATTAATCTCATGATCATTTGTGTAGAGACACTAAAGCAAGTATGTAGGTACTTATTAGAGAATAAGTTCACTGAATGTGGCTCGCTAAGGAATACCTAATGGAGTTTACTTGCCTGTCAATAGGAATTCCTGTAGTGATAGTAGTACAAGTAATCATTAGACTTGAGATCATCATAGTATCTTGTGTATGATGAGTTATAATTTGACTTATTCCTTAAGACCCTAAGGGTATATCAAAGGGTATGCTTGGGTATAATAAGTTGTACATGGAGATAATGTATGATCAATAAAGAATCTACCACTTCTATTAAAAGAAGAGAAATGTCCTATGTGATTCGATAAATGACAACCCGGTAGTCCTGGTTAAGGCGTAATGAAATTAGAAAGGAGTTTCTAATTTGTATTATTTGGAGTTGTGCATTTAAGGATCGAAATACATATAATTAAATAAAATAAGACTTGACAAAGAATTTCATGTCTTATATTTAATTGGGACATCAGTATGGTGGAAGGATTGAATTGTTGCAGAACTATTTACTCAAAGGTTCTTTTATGATTAATGTTGAAATCTATATTATCCGGAAAGTCGTTGATCGCTAGGGGAGGCTTATCCCTATGTAGAATAAATATTATTTATTTAAATAAATTAATTGTTTAATTTATTTATTTAAATAAGATTAGAATTGTTCTAATTGATTTATTCACAACGGTTTAATATGGAGAACCTAAAGGGTCACACCATAAAAGGAAGAATAATTTTTAAGAAGTTAATGGCATAATCATAATAATATATGTTATGTATATTTAATTTAATCTATGGTGATAGAATAAATTAAATAGCTTAATATTTATTATTTAATATTTTAGAAATATTAAATATAAATTAATAGGAGGAGTCTTATTAATATTATTACAATTATTATTATTATTTTAATTTCTAAAAGAGTTTAGGAATTAATTTAATATAAGTACTCTCATTTATTCCTAATTGGATTAGGAAGGAATATTAGTTAAAGAAGTTTAATTAATTATCCCTAATAAGATTAGGGAGCCCATTTAATTAAAAGAGTTTAATTAAATAATACCTTATTTTAATAGGGTTATTTGATATCTATATAAGAGGAGTCTTATATCAGATATCAAATATATACGTAATAATTCCAATGGTTGGAGAGTACGCTCCTTTTCTATAGAGATAGAAAAACTAGGGTTTAGCCAACCACCCATCTTCTTGAATCCTTCTTCTTCCTTGGTGGATCACTTCTAGAGGCCAAACACTTGGGTGGCTAACACTGATCAAAGGAAGGAACCAAACCCGGTGAATTCAAGTTGAACGCGAAAGGATTTGGAGGTGAACTTGTACCTGAGGAAGCTCGATCTTCAAGGGTATGATTTTATTCTTTATCTTTTCGTTTAATTAATAATTGTGCATAAAGGGTGATCCGGGTATATGGTTTGTAAAATTTTAAAACTCTGATTTTACACGTTTCCACATTATTTTTGCAATTTGATTGCGTTCTTGAATATTACAAACCTAACAGGTCCCGCCGTGTCGAAGTACGTACGCGTTGTTCGCTCGGTCGCTCATAACTTTCAATCCGGGAGTCCGATGGAAGTGTGCCATACCATTCCGGAAAGTTCTTTCAGAGAGCTACACAATGATATATGCTTTGACCTTTTTTGATTCCAGAAAGATGGGTCCATGACCGAAATGGCATTCCCCAGTTTCCGTCAGGCCGTTTGTTGATCAGTTTTGCGTAGTTTGCGCTTGAAAGTTAAGATATGGTTCTTGTGGGACTTCCTTTGAAGCATTTTGAGTTGACATGAGTGTATTTGATTTGAAGTGAAGTTGAGTTGGCAAAATGACCATTTTGCCCCTCCTAGAGTTAGCTCCGATTTTCACGCAGTTGTAGCAGTCTTTTCTCAGGGTTATCTCTGAGGTTGGCTTCCTGTTAACTTTGAAAATCCTCAGGGTCATCTCTGAGGTTGGCTTGACCTCCTGGGGCTATCTCCAAGCTTTGATCTTGATCCCCCGGGGCTATCTCCGGGGTTGAAACTGACTTTCCCTAGGTTATCTCCGAGGTTTGGAACCTGATTTCCTGGGGTTATCTTCGGGGTTGAGAACTGGATCTCTTGTGGCTATCTTCGGGGATGGAATTGATGTTTTGATCGTCCAGGGTTATCTCTAGAGTGTGAAGAAGTCGTTTTTGTCCTCCTGCATAGTTAGTAACAGGAAATCGAAATTTCGAATTTCTACAGATAACACAAAGACCCATTTTGCATAACTTACAAATCATGAAGATAAAGTTAAAGACTATAGGGACCCACGTGAAGATAATGAATATACGATTAGAATAGACTTTAATCGATAAAGTTAAAGTTGCTCAAGATACATACTCAGAGCTGATGAATGTGAAGAAAAAGGTTCAAGAAGGCGTTATCTCAACCCTCGATTTTATTGGCCCATTTAAAATACTTAATCGAGTAGGAACTGTGGCCTATAGACTCGTTTTACCGCAAAGTATATCGCGTGTTCATAACGTTTTTCACGTATCGATGTTACGTAATTATATGGACGACCCGAACCAGATTATTAAATTAGAAATAGACGAGATAGCAGGAGATTTAACGTGTGAGGAGATACGTGTTAAAATCTTGGATTCGAAGGATCGTATTCAACACTCAAAGGTTATACCTCAAGAGTTAGAATCTGAAATGAAGTCAAGGTATCCTCATCTCTTTGGCATACCAGGTACGTACGTAAATTTCGAGGGCAAAATTTCATAAGGAGGGGAGATTGTGAGACTCCAGATTTTATGAATAAAGATTTAAATTTCTCAATTTTTTTTTTTAATATTATGGTGTGGATTTGATATAATGTTATAGTTGTGGGTAATATTTATAAATTTTGCAAAGTATACAAGTTGTTGTATAATATTCTATTGGTCGGTGAATATTCTTTTTGTCGGGGAATATCCGTACGACGGTACAATCATTGGTGGACCCCACAACGAAATTATTGTCGGATTGAGAAAATGACAAAAATATTTTTATAAAAATAATGGCGAAAGTGTTACCATTAAAACTGTTGAACTACACGGTAGTAAAAGTACTGTAACACGCGTGGTTGCATAGTAGCACACAGTATTGATTATTGATACTTACGTAAGAAGTCACTCAGTTATACTCAATTATTGCTATAGTAATTGATGCATCATATCTCTCATATTAATGATTTAATTATTGTTACAGTATCATCTGCATAATATGATATATTATTAAATCGATAATTGAGACGATAAAGTTATTCATATTATTATTTGCAATATTGACAATGTCTAGAAGTTCTGTCAAGGAGAGGTTTGGTCACCTAATTACGCGCCAATAAGGAGAAATCCTTATTGGAAAGCCCCCTCTTTCCTGGAAACGACATGGTTGTTAAATATTATGAATTATAATATTAATGATGAATAAGTTCGTGTTAAATAAAGATGAAATTAATAGTTCCATTGTGTGGAAATTATTAGTGTTAGTAGAAATCGATATTTATTTCGATAATAATTGATGTCTGGAGGTTATATTGTTCAATCGGGTATTCAGGGCACTTTTCGTGTCGGAGTACTATTCACGAGTTACTATTTACGAGTTACTATTCATGAGTTACTATTCACGAATTACTATTCATGAGTTACTATTCACGAGTTGCTATTCATGGGTTACTATTCACGAGTTACTATTCACGAATTACTATTCACGGGGTACTATTAACCCATAAACTATATTTCTTTTCGGTCCAAATCATTTTTGTATACAATATTATTCTATGAGGAGATGTGATAATTTTTCAGACCGTTGGTTGAAATTATAATAGTAAATCAATATGGATCGTTGATTTAAAGTTTTAATAGTAACTTGTCCTTTTAATTTTCCAAGAGTTATTTGTCCCTTCAGTTTTCCAAGAGTTATTTGTCCCTTCAGCTTTCCAAGAGTTATTTGTCTCTTCGGTGTTCCAAGAGTTAATTGTCCCTTCGCAAATAGTAGTTGTCTCTTCAATATTACCAATAGTCATTTTGACCCTTCGTTAAGACCAAGAGCCACTTTCAGTTCTTCTATAAATAGAAGCTCATTCCTTCATTATTTCTTACGAATTCATTGAAATTCTAGAGAGAGAAACTATAGAGAGAAAGAAGAAAAATATTCTGCTACTTAACAGCTCCAATATCCAGTTTCTTCTAAGGTAAGGGATATTATTTGTTATACTCATAAGGGATCTTATTTGTTGTACTTGTAAGGGATATTATTTGCTGTACTCGTAAGGAGTACTATTCTTTCATATTTATGAAGAGAACTATTTTTCTTTCAATACTCGTAAAGGGTATTATTTATTTCGTATTCATGAAGAGAGCTTCTATTATTCCATTCTTTATTATTATGTTGGAATAACCTGTATATGCGAAGTACCGCATACATGGTGAAATTCTTATGTTATTTCATTCTCATTATTCTGTTTGAATAACCTATTTATGCGAAGTACCGCATACATGGTGAAATTCTTCTAATATTCCGTTCTTTATTATTCTGTCGGAATATCCTGTCTGTGCGTTTACGCCGGACCTGGTTCCATTATTTATTATTCTATCGGAATATCCTGTCTGTGCGTTTACGCTGGACCTGGTTCCATTATTTATTATTCTCGCTTGAATATCGTATGCGTGCATTTATGCTGGGACTGGTTCCATTTTTATTATTCATTGGGAATAACCGATTCATGTAATCTATCGCACGCATGGTGAATCCTTATGTTTTTCCATTCTTTATTATTCTGTTGGAATAAACTGTCTATGTGTATTACCACATGCATAGTGAATGATCCTTCGTATTCATTCCTTATTAAATTGTGGAAATGATCTGTCTACATGTATTACCTTATTCATTCCTTAATTATAAATTATTGCGAAGTCTATACCTTATTAGATACCGGTTCTACCCATTCTTTTATCTCTCTTGCTTGCGCTCAACGTTTAAATTTTACTTTGGAGAAATTAGACTTTGACTTATTGGTCAAAACTTTGATATTAAAAACCTTCGCTACCTCCACTGTTTATAAATCTTGTTGATTCAAATCGACACTTTCACATTACCTGTCGATCTTATCTCTTTGAAAATACTTGCCTTTGATGTGATTTTAGGAATCGATTGGTTAATTACTCATCATGCTTTTCGTAAGGTTGTTAGCTTTCATATTCCTAACCAACCTATTATGCGAATTCAAGCAACCAAACCACTAAAGTCAATCATTGTCATATTAAGTCATAAGTAAAGAGCCTTGAGCCTTTCGCTGGTGACTTCCTTGTGTGGAATGCACCGAAGCCAGACTTTCTGTAGGCGACATCGTGAATGACGATGATAAGTTGATAGGTATCAATGTGACGTACTATCCAAGCCTTGGATGAGGGTCACTGTTTTGAATGATATTTCTATTGTTAATAAATTTCCTGACGTATTCTTGAAGACTTTCTTAGACTACCCCTACAACGTGAAATTGAATTTTGTATTGACCCCAGTACAAAACTCATTTCTAAAACCCTCAAATATTTTCTTCACCTAAAATGAATATAACATGTGCCAAAGACGTTGGCTTGAGCTGTTGAAGATTACGATCGTACCATTAAATATCATCGAGGAAGAGCGAACGTGGTAGCTGACGCGTTGATTAGAAGATCGTATGTGTTTACGAGTGCGATGTTGTTAACACAAAGACCCATTTAGAATAACTTACAAATGATGAAGATAAAGTTACAGACTCTAGGGACCCACGTGAAGATAACGAATATACGATTAGAATAGACTTTAATCGATAAAGTTAAAGTTGCTCAAGATACATACTCGGAGCTGATGAATGTAAAGAAAAAGGTTCAAGAACACGTTATCTCAACCCTCAATTTTATTGGCCCATTTGAAATACTTAATCGAGTAAGAACTGTGGCCTATAGACTCGTTTTACTACAAAGTATATCGCGTGTTCATAACGTTTTTCACGTATCGATGTTATGTAATTATATGGACGACCCGAACCAGATTATTAAATTAGAAATAGATGAGATAGCAGGAGATTTAACATATGAGGAGATACGTGTTAAAATCTTGGATTCGAAAGATCGTATTCAACACTCAAAGGTTATACCTCAAGAGTTAGAATCTGATATGAAGTCAAGGTATCCTCATCTCTTCTAAGACATACCAGTATCGTAGACGTAAATTTCAAGGCGAAATTTCATAAGGAGGGATTGTGAGACCCAGATTTTATGAATAAAGATTTAAATTTCTCGAAATATTTTTTTAATATTACTTGTGGATTTGATATAATGTTATAGTTGTGGGTAATATTTATAAATTTTGCAAAGTATGCAAGTTTTTATATAATATTCGATTGGTCTGAGAATATTCTTTTTGTTTGGGAATATCCAAATACGACTGGTACAATCATTGGTGGACCCCACAACGCGAAATTATCATTCGGATTAAGAAAATGACAAAATATTTTTATAAAAATAATGGCGAAAGTGTTACCATTCAAACTGTTGAACTACACGGTAGTAGTAAAAGCGATGAATGGCGATAGTTGCATAGTAGCACTACCAAGATTGATTATTGATACTTACGTAAGAAGTCACTCAGTTATACTCAATTATTGCTACAGTAATTGATGCATCATCTCTCTCATAATATTAAATCGATAATTGAGACAACAAAGTTATTCATATTATTATTTGCAATATTGACAATGTCTAGAAGTTCTGTCAAGGAGAGGTTTGGTCACCTAATTACACGCCAATAAGGAGAAATCCTTATCGAAAAGCCCCCTCTTTCCTGGAAACGACATGGTTGTTAAATATTATGAATTATAATATTAATGATGAATAAGTTCGTGTTGATTAAAGATGAAATTAATAGTTCCATTGTGTGGAAATTATTAGTGTTAGTAGAAATCGATATTTATTTCGATAATAATTGATGTATGGAGGTTATATTGTTCAATCGGGTATTCAGGGCACTTTTCGTGTTGGAGTACTATTCACGAGTTACTATTTACGAGTTACTATTCATGAGTTACTATTCACGAATTACTATTCATGAGTTACTATTCACGAGTTGCTATTCATGAGTTACTATTCACGAGTTACTATTCATAAGTTACTATTCACGGGATACTATTCACCCATAAACTATATTTCTTTTCGGTCCAAATCATTTTTGGGTACAATATTATTCTATTAGGAGATGTGATAATTTTTCAGACCGTTGGTTGAAATTATAATAGTAAATCAATATGGATCGTTGATTTAAAGTTTTAATAGTAACTTGTCCTTTTAATTTTCCAAGAGTTATTTGTCCCTTCAGTTTTCCAAGAGTTATTTGTCCCTTCAGCTTTCCAAGAGTTATTTGTCTCTTCTGTGTTCCAAGAGTTAATTGTCCCTTCGTAAATAGTAGTTGTCTCTTCAATATTACCAAGAGTCATTTTGACCCTTCGTTAAGACCAAGAGCCACTTTCAGTTCTTCTATAAATAAAAGCTCATTCCTTCATTATTTCTTACGAATTCACTGAAATTCTAGAGAGAGAAACTATAGAGAGAAAGAAGAAAAGTATTCTGCTACTTCACTGCTCCAATATCCAGTTTCTACTAAGGTAAGGGATATTATTTGTTGTACTCGTAAGGGATCTTATTTGTTGTACTTGTAAGGGATATTATTTGCTGCACTCGTAAGGAGTATTATTCTTTCATATTTATGAAGAGAACTATTTTTCTTTCAATACTCGTAAAGGGTATTATTTATTTCGTATTCATGAAGAGAGCTTCTATTATTCCATTCTTTATTATTATGTTGGAATAACCTGTATATGCGAAGTACCGCATACATGGTGAAATTCTTATGTTATTTCATTCTTATTATTCTGTTTGAATAACCTGTTTATGCGAAGTACCGCATACATGGTGAAATTCTTCTAATATTCCGTTCTTTATTATTCTCGCCGGATTATCCGATCGTATGCTTTTCTGTTGGACTCGGTTCCATTATTTATTATTATGTGTGAATATCTTGTCTGTATGCGTTTAAGTTGGGATTCGGTTCCATTATTTATTATTCAAATTTAATCGGAATATCACGCATTTATGCATTTATCTGGTTCTGGTTTTTTTATTATTACGTTAGGAATAACCCGGTCTGCGTGATCTATTCCTAACCAACCTATTATGCGAATTCAAGCAACCAAACCACTAAAGTCAATCATTGTCATATTAAGTCATAAGTAAAGAGCCTTGAGCCTTTCGCTGGTGACTTCCTTGTGTGGAATGCACCGAAGCCAGACTTTCTGTAGGCGACATCGTGAATGACGATGATAAGTTGATAGGTATCAATGTGACGTACTATCCAAGCCTTGGATGAGGGTCACTGTTTTGAATGATATTTCTATTGTTAATAAATTTCCTGACGTATTCTTGAAGACTTCTTAGACTACCCCTACAGCGTGAAATTGAATTTTGTATTGACCCCAGTACAAAACCCATTTCTAAAACCCTCAAATATTTTCTTCACCTAAAATGAATATAACATGTGCCAAAGACGTTGGCTTGAGCTGTTAAAGATTACGATCGTACCATTCAATATCATCGTGGAAGAGCAAACGTGGTAGCTGACGCGTTGATTAGAAGATCGTATGCGTTTACGAGTGCGATGTTGTTAACACAAAGACCCATTTTGTATAACTTACAAATGATGAAGATAAAGTTAAAGATTCTAGGGACCCACGTGAAGATAATGAATATACGATTAGAATAGACTTTAATCGATAAAGTTAAAGTTGCTCAAGATACATACTCAGAGCTGATGAATGTGAAGAAAAAGGTTCAAGAAGGCGTTATCTCAACCCTCGATTTCATTAGCCCATTTGAAATACTTAATCGAGTAGGAGAATGGCCTATAGAATTCGTTTCTTCGCAAAGTATATCGCGTGTTCATAACGCTTTTTCACGTCATCGATGTTACGTAATTATATGGACGACCCGAACCAGATTATTAAATTAGAAATAGACGAGATAGCAGGAGATTTAACGTATGAGGAGATACGTGTTAAAATCTTGGATTCGAAGGATCGTATTCAACACTCAAAGGTTATACCTCAAGAGTTAGAATCTGAAATGAAGTCAAGGTATCCTCATCTCTTCGACAAACCAGGTACGTACGTAAATTTCGAGGGTGAAATTTCATAAGGAGGGGAGATTGTGAGACTCCCGATTTTATGAATAAAGATTTAAATTTCTCGAAATATTTTTTTTAATATTATGGTGTGGATTTGATATAATGTTATAGTTGTGGGTAATATTTATAAATTTTGCAAAGTATGCAAGTTGTTGTATAATATTCGATTGGTGGGGAATATTCTTTTGTCAGAAATATCCAAATGCGACCAAGACAATCATTAGTGGACCCCACAACGGAATTATTCATCGGATTGAGAAAATGACAAAAATATTTTCTAAAAATAATGGCGAAAGTGTTACCATTAAAATCTGTTGAACTACACGGTAGTAAAAAGAATCAGAATGTCTGGCGTCAGACAAGTAGTATACACCAGATTGATTATTGATACTTACGTAAGAAGTCACTCGGTTATACTCAATTATTGCTACAGTAATTGATGCATCATATCTCTCATATTATTGATTTAATTATTGTTACAGTATCATCTGCATAATATGATATATTATTAAATCGATAATTGAGACGACAAAGTTATTCATATTATTATTTGCAATATCGACAATGTCAGAAGTTACATCAAGGAGAGGTTTGGTCACCTAATTACGGCACCAATAAGGAGAAATCCTTATCGAAAAGCCCCCTCTTTCCTGGAAACGACATGGTTGTTAAATATTATGAATTATAATATTAATGATGAATAAGTTCGTGTTGATTAAAGATGAAATTAATAGTTCCATTGTATAGAAATTATTAGTGTTAGTAGAAATCGATATTTATTTCGATAATAATTGATGTCTGAAGGTTATATTGTTCAATCGGGTATTCAGGACACTTTTCGTGTTGGAGTACTATTCACGAGTTACTATTTACGAGTTACTCTTCATGAGTTACTATTCATAAATTACTATTCATGAGTTACTATTCACGAGTTGCTATTCATGAGTTACTATTCACGAGTTACTATTCACAAGTTACTATTCACGGGGTACTATTCACCCATAAACTATATTTCTTTTTGGTCCAAATCATTTTTGGGTACACTATTATTCTATGAGGAGATGTGATAATTTTTCAGACCGTTGGTTGAAATTATAATAGTAAATCAATATGGATCGTTGATTTAACGTTTTAATAGTAACTTGTCCTTTTAATTTTCCAAGAGTTATTTGTCCCTTCAGCTTTCCAAGAGTTATTTGTCTCTTCGGTGTTCCAAGAGTTAATTGTCCCTTCGTAAATAGTAGTTGTCTCTTCAATATTACCAAGAGTCATTTTGACCCTTCGTTAAGACCAAGAGCCACTTTCAGTTCTTCTATAAATAGAAGCTCATTCCTTCATTATTTCTTACGAATTCACTGAAATTCTAGAGAGAGAAACTATAGAGAGAAAGAAGAAAAGTATTCTGCTACTTCACTACTCCAATATCCAGTTTCTTCTAAGGTAAGGGATATTATTTGTTGTACTCGTAAGGGATCTTATTTGTTGTACTTGTAAGGGATATTATTTGTTGTACTCGTAAGGAGTATTATTCTTTCATATTTATGAAGAAAACTATTTTTCTTTCAATACTCGTAAAGGGTATTATTTATTTCGTATTCATGAAGAGAGCTTCTATTATTCCATTCTTTATTATTATGTTGGAATAACCAGTATATGCGAAGTACCGCATACATGGTGAAATTCTTATGTTATTTCATTCTTATTATTCTGTTTGAATAACCTGTTTATGCGAAGTACCGCATACATGGTGAAATTCTTCTAATATTCATTCTTTATTATTCTATCTGGAATATCACATCGTGCGTTCTGTGGGACCAGTTCCATTATTTATTATTTTGCGAAAATATATTATGCGTGCGTTTACCTGACACGGTTCCATTATTTATTATTCGTCAAAATATCCCGTACGTGCATTTATGGGACACGGTTCCATTTTTATTATTCATTGGGAATAACCGATTACGCATGCGATCTATCGCACGCATGGTGAATCCTTATGTTTTTCCATTCTTTATTATTCTGTTGGAATAACCTGTCTATGTGTATTACCACATGCATGGTGAATGATCCTTCGTATTCATTCCTTATTAAATTGTGGAAATGATCTGTCTACGTGGATTACCTTATTCATTCCTTAATTATAAATTATTGCGAAGTCTATACCTTATTAGATATCGGTTCTACCCATTCTTTTATCTCTCTTGCTTGCGCTCAACGTTTAAATTTTACTTTGGAGAAATTAGACTTTGACTTATTGGTCAAAACTTTGATATTAGAAACCTTCGTTACCTCCACTGTTTATAAATCTTGTTGATTCAAATCAACACTTTCACATTACCTGTCGATCTTATCTCTTTGAAAATACTTGCCTTTGATGTGATTTTAGGAATCGATTGGTTAACTACTCATCATGCTTTTCGTAAGGTTGTTAGCTTTCATATTCCTAACCAACCTATTATGCGAATTCAAGCAACCAACCCACTAAAGTCAATCATTGTCATATTAAGTCATAAGTAAAGAGCCTTGAGCCTTTCGCTGGTGACTTTATTGTGTGGAATGCACCAAAGCCAGACTTTCTGTAGGCAACATCGTGAATGACGATGACATGTTGATAGGTATCAATGTGATGTACTATCCAAGCCTTGGATGAGGGTCACCGTTTTGAATGATATTTCTATTGTTAATAAATTTCCTGACGTATTCTTGAAGACTTCTTAGGCTACCCCTACAGCGTGAAATTGAATTTTGTATTGACCCCAGTACAAAACCCATTTCTAAAACCCTCAAATATTTTCTTCACCTAAAATGAATTTAACATGTGCCGAAGACGTTGGCTTGAGCTGTTGAAGATTACGATCGTACCATTCAATATCATCGTGGAAAAACGAACGTGGTAGCTGACGCATTGATTAAAAGATCGTATGTGTTTACGAGTGCGATGTTGTTAACACAAAGAACCATTTTGTATAACTTACAAATGATGAAGATAAAGTTAAAGACTCTAAGGACCCACGTGAAGATAATGAATATATGATTAGAATAGACTTTAATTGATAAAGTTAAAGCTGCTCAAGCTACATACTCAGAGCTAATGAATATGAAGAAAAAAGGTTCAAGAAGGCGTTATCTCAACCCTCAATTTTATTGGCCCATTTGAAATCCTTGATCGAGTAGGAACTGTGGCCTATATACTCGTTTTACCGCCAAGTATATCGCGTGTTCATAACATTTTTCACGTATCGATGTTACGTAATTATATGGACGACCCGAACCAGATTATTAAATTAGAAATAGATGAGATAGCAGAAGATTTAACGTATGAGGAGATACGTGTTAAAATCTTGGATATGAAGGATCGTATTCAACACTCAAAAGTTATACCTCAAGAGTTAGAATCTGAAATGAAGTCAAGTTATCCTCATCTCTTCGGCATACCAGGTACGTACGCAAATTTCAAAATACAAAAATCCCTTGTTTATCTTGCCCTTGCCTTGGCTAGTAGAAGGCTCGTCGAACCTTTCGTTATTAACTGCAATGTTATTATTACGCAAGAGTGAACACGATTGCCCACAAGTATAATAATGAAACAACAATATAATAACATGCGAGTGAATTAAAGACTTCTGGAATAAGAACTCAACTTTTGAATCAAGAATGAATTTAAGAATCAAAAGAACTTCTGAGGGTCTTAAGACCTTGAACTATGTCCTAGGTTATCAAAGGTCATATTTGAAACCTTTAACAGTCATAAGACTATGGACTCTTCTACTTATACTTAGGGGGATCAACCCTTAGTACCATACTGTGCACAATATCTTAACGCTATCACATAAGTAATCCCCTATACAGGGTTGTTCGTCTCATTTTGACATTAGAGTCCGTACCAAAGGAAGTTTGGTTTAGATAAATCAACAAGGGTTCTGAAATTTAGAACGTTCATTAACTTTGGACTAGTCAAATCAATAAGGGTTCGTTAGTCTTACAAGGTTCAACAATAACTGATATTCAAATTGAATAACAAACTCAAGAGGTATACAATAGAATAAGTATTGTATAACAGAATCATACTTTGAAAAGAATAATAACCTTTAATATAACAAATTGAACTTGATTAATAATAACAAGAATTTGCTCGATGTAAAGAGGTATGTTTATAAACTTATATAATGATAACGAGTAGGGTTAGAAAACTTGTCTCATGTGTAGATTACACGTTAATTATACATGTTCCTTTATTTAATCCTACATACCATTATATTCACAATACCAGTCAATTATAATGTAACTAGTTATCACAAGTTCATTCTTTTTGTTTAAATTCTGGTTATGACTATACTTAGTTAAATTACCACACTTATTTTCACATAATATCACACTACACGAATAATAAGCTAACTATGCATTCAACAATTCAATCAACATGTAAATGACTTTTTGACATGTTAAGAACCTATGTTAACATCTCATTATATGTCTAACACATTTTTATGTTCATTAGATTATGTTACTATTACATTCCTGAACTTGAACAATTTAAGAAAATAATTTCTGAACAATCTGCGAGTGGTCATGTGGCCACACTCAAGCAAGCTCGTTTCTTAGTAATGCGACTTTGGACATTGGCTGTATGTGGCCTTAAAGCATGGAGTTGGCGTCGCGTCGCGGAACTCCAATTTTTGAATTTGCAGTTCGCGAAGAACACAAAGCTTTGCAAAATTATGATTACATGATCATTAAATACATTAAATTAAACATACCCGTGTACTAGAATTCGTACATAATCATTACCCAACCCTTATATAGTGATTTTAACAAGTTTAACACACAATTAATTGAATCAAATTATATAATTCCACTGATCTTGATGTTCTTGAATGTTTTGGAAACAAAACATGAAGATTGACACTACGGGTTCGTTATAACACTAAATCAGTCCATTAGAAGTTTGTTTTCTTCGATTTAACATGCATAATCATATACAAGTGTAATATTTATGATACAACATATGATTAACGTATTAAATTTGTACGTAAGGGCTATATGGCCATATTTTATACTCTGTAACTTCAAAAATCTAATTACAACATATTTTTATGAATTTGATGTTATGAACACACACATATATGGCACATTATAATATATATATATATATATATATATATACACACATAATTATTACTCTTTTTCAATCATGGAGACTTGAAAGCCATTTTTATTAAAATGTAAACAACGTGAATTGAAATTAGGTTAAAGAGATTACCTAGAGTGTAGAGTGTAGATTAGTAGAGATGAAACCTTTGTCAGATACTTCTCCAATCACACAACTCACTATTTCCTTTAACAAATTCTCAATTTCTCTCTGTGATTTGCTTTGCCAGACTTAGAAAAGTAAAACAAGAAGACATATATAATTTATAAAAACTGACGCAGTTGTGGTTAGTTAACCACTTTCGTGGTTAACTGCCCAACTCCCAATAGGGCTCCGTTTGGCTAGCCTTAAAAGGCTCATAATCATTTAATTTGATAAATCTCTTCTACTATTGTTTAATAATGTCACACCCAATTATACAATAAATCAAATATCTTTTTTTATTTAATTTAAATAAAATATAATAATTTCTCATTAATTCACATAGTTACATAATTAATTTTCTCATTTATTAATTATGTCAAATTATTAATTCTATAATTAATTATTACATTAATTAAAATAACATTATGCTTATTAAAATTTTCTTTTAATTCAAAAAGCTCACATAAATATATACTTTGAATAATAAAAATTCTCCACATTAATTTAATAAATATAATACATAAAATTAAATTAATCTACCACCATTTCATCAATAAATTATTTAATCCAATAATTAATTTATCAAAAATATTTAGTTAACTTAATAAATATTAAAATAAAATTGAAAAAAATCTTGTTTGTCACATCTTTCCCCTTTAAAAGGATTATGTCCTCAGAATCACAACCCAATTAATTTGTCTCGTTACATTCTCCCACCCTACAAAGATTTTGTCATCAGAATCGCTTACACATAATTTAAGTAAATAAATGAGGATAATTCTTCATCATATACTCTTCGAGTTCCCACGTTGCTTCTTCAGCATTGTGGTTCCTCCAGATTACTTTAACATAGGTTATTACTTTATTTTTGAGAACTTGATCTTTCTTGTTGACAATCTGGACAAGAATTTCTTCATAGGATAAGTCTTTTCTCAAAATGTAGGGGTTCATATTCAATCATGTGCTTGTAATCGGGTTTGTAGGGTCGTAAAACTGAAACATGGAAGATGTTGTGGACATTCTCGAGTGCTGGAGGTAAGGCTACCCCAGACGCAACTTCTTCGATCATTCACAATACCTCAAAGGGTCCAATGAATCTTGGGCTTAATTTCTCTTTCTTTCTGAACCTGATCTTTCCCTTCCATTGAGAGACTTTCAAAAACACATAACTACCCGATTCAAACTCAACATTTTTACGGTGTGGGTCGGCGTACTTCTTCTACCTATTTTGAGCTGCTACTAGTCTTGTTCAGATTACTTTAACTATCTTTGTTATCTGCTGTACCAATTTTGGGCCTTGTAATTGTCTCTCGCCAACTTCATCCCAGTATAGCGGAGTTCTGCACTTTCTGCCGTATAACGCTTCATAAGGCGGCATGCCAATACTAGCGTGGTAATTGTTGTTGTAGCCGAACTCCACGAGCGGTAGGTGATCATCCTAATTTCCTTTAAAGTCCATTATACAATCTCTTAACATATCTTCTAATGTCTGAATCGTTCTTTTACTCTGCCCATCTGTTTGACGGTGATATGTCGTACTCATTCACAACTGCGTACCCATGTATTCCTATAGACGCTTCCAGAATTTTGATGTAAAGCTCGGATCCCTATTAAAAACAATTGATACCCGAACTCCGTGTCCCGAAACAATCTCTTTTACATATAATTTTGTCAACTAGTCTAAGGTAAATTTGATTCTAATCAGAAGGAAGTGTGCGGATTTTGTCAGTCGGTCAACGATAACCCATACTACGTAATAGCCTTTCTAAGTTGTCGGATGGCCAACCACGAAATCCATCATAATGTGTTCCCATTTCCATTCTAGGATCTCCAATGGTGGTAACAACCCACTCTGCCTCTGATGTTCTGCTTTCAATTTCTGACATGTCAAACACTTGGCAACACACTCTGCAACATATCATTTCAAATTTGGCCACCAAAAATGTTGTCGAAGATCTTGATACATTTTGGTACTATCTGGGTGAATCGAATATCGTGAGCTATGAGCCTCGTCCAAATTTTTTTCCTTAATCTCTGGTACTAGCGGTACCCAAATTCTACTCTCAAATCTCAGTAATCCTTCCTTGTCCATCTTGAATCTCGGTTCGGCTCCTTCGGATATCTTATTTTTCACCTTTTTACATTCTTCATCCTGAATTTGAGCCTCCTTAATTTTATCCAGTAGTGTTGTACCATATTGCATCTGAAACAACATCCCATTAATTTCTATAGGATACTTCACTTTTAATTCCAACTTCTCCATGGCTGAAATTAGCTCCTTCTGAGAGGTCAACATCATCAATTTCTCCCGAACCTTTCTACTTAAGGCGTCGGCAACCACATTTGCCTTACCCGAAGGGTATAAAATTTCACAATCACAGTCCTTAATTAACTCCAACCACCTTCTTTGGCGCATATTCAACTCCTTATGTGTAAAAATATATTTCAGACTCTTGTGGTATGTATATATTTCACACTTCTCCCCATAGAGATAGTGCCTCCAGATTTTCAAAGCAAAAACTACTGTAGCTAACTCCAAGTTGTGGGTCGGATACCCCTTCTCATAATCCTTCAATTGTCGTGACGCATACGCAATGACTCTGCCGTTTTGCATAAGCACACAACCAAGTCTTTTGTGCGACGCATCACTATAAACAATAAAATTTCATGTATCATCTGGAAGAGACAACACATGTGTTGTACTCAACCTCTTCTTCAATTCTTAAAAGCTTTCCTCACACTTCTCCGTCCAAACAAATTTCATAGCTTTTCAAGTCAAATTCGTTAACGGAGTTACGATCTTGGAAAAGTCTTGAATGAATCTTCTATAATATCTTGCCAATCCAAGAAAACTTTGTAATTCCGATGGCGTTCTCGGCTGATCCCAGTTTATCACGGCTTCGACTTTGGATGGATCTACCAAAATTCTGTCTTTATCAATCACATGTCAAAGAAATTGTTCCCACTCGATCCAAAATTCTCATTTCGAAAACTTGGCATACAACTTCTCACTTCTCAACGCCTCTAACGTTACCTTCAAATGCTCTTCATGTTCTTCCTTGGTCTTCGAATATACCAAAATGTCATCTATAAATACCACTATGAATTTGTCCAAAAACGGCTTGAACACTTCATTCATTAAGCCCATAAATGATGTAGGAGCATTCGTTAGACCAAATGACATTACCAAAAATTCGTAGCGACCATATCGTGTTCTGAACGCTGTCTTCGGTACATCCTCTGGTCTCACCTTCAATTGATGATATCAACTTCTCAAGTCTATCTTTGAAAAGTATCTCGCTCCCTTCAATTGATCAAACAAGTCGTCGATCCTTGGTAATGGATATCTATTCTTAATTATGACCTTATTCAGTTCTCTATAGTCAATGCAGAGACACATCGTCTCATCCTTCTTCTTCACAAATAACATCGGTGGTCCCCACGACGATACGCTCGATTGAATGTACTTCTTGTCCAGTAATTCTTGTAGTTGTACCACTAATTCTTTCATCTCTACCGGCGCCATTCGATACGGTGCCTTCGATATTGGAGTCGTTCCTGGTGCCAAATCAATCACGAACTCAACCTCTCTTTCTGACGGAAGTTCTGGCAAATCGTCCGGAAATACGTCTGCAAAGTTCCTTACTACTGGTATCTCCTCTACTTTCAGATTCTCTTTACGACTGTCGACTATGTAAGCTAGATATCCTACACAACATTGTCTTAACAACTTCCTGGCCTGCATCATCGTCAGATAACTCGCTTGTCTAGGGGACTTGCTACCATAAAACACGACCTTTGATGGAGTCATATAGTTAATACGCTTCTTTTGGCAATCAATTACAGCCCCGTAATTGAGTAACCAGTCCATTCCCAAGATAACGTCCAATTCCCTAAGTCGAATCGGGATAAGTTCTACATTCATAATATTACCCTTATTATCCACCCTACATTTCTTATGTACGTACTTAACAAGGATTATTTCTCTATTCATAATTTCTATGTTCATGGAGTATTCTAACTCATCCTTAGGCAATTCTAAGTTCTTAGCAAAGTCATCGAATATAAATGAACAAGTAGCACCCGGATCAAATAATATATAAGCAATAATTTTATTGATCGGAATGATACCTGACACCACATCACGAGACTGCACAGCATCTTGCACTGTCATGTTGAATGTCCTGGAGGTCGGTCGGTTGGTTGCGGTTGATCCCGTGATAGTCAGAGTGCTTCCACCGCTGTTTTCCCTATTTCCTCCTGATCCTGTTCCTCCAGATCCCTTCTTAGGGCAGTCTCTTGCAAGATGATCCTTTGAGCCATAAGTGAGACTGCACAGCATCTTGCACTATCATGTTGAATGTCCTGGAGGTCGGTCGGTTGGTTGCGGTTGATCCCATGATAGTCAGAGTGTATCCACCGCTGTTTTCCCTATTTCCTCCTGATCCTGCTCCTCCAGATCCCTTCTTAGGGCAGTCTCTTGCAAGATGATCCTTTGAGCCACAAATGAAGCAGGCACCCTTCTTTAGGTTAGGATAATTAGGTGCTATGTGGCCTTCCTAACCACAATTGCAGCACACTCATTTACCTTTCATACACACTCCCAAATGAGCTTTCCCGCAGGTCGGGTATGCTTCAATCCTCTTCTTCTGACCTCCTTGCTGATTTCCAGTCGATGAGTTGTCAGACCACCTTCTCTTTTGATTATTACTACCTCCCGTGTTACTTCCACTAGCCTTGTTAATTCCTTCGTTTTCATTCTTCTTTCTTCTTCGATTTCGATTATACTTGATTCATCGTGATCGCTTCCACCTTCTCCAAGACTACCAAATGACGTCTTCAACTGAAACATCGACACTTTACTATACAACCAGGGCTTCAGTCCTTGTTTAAACCTTCTTGCTTTTCTCTCATCCATGTGCACTCGATATGTGGCGAACCTAGACAACTCATTGAATCTTGCCGCATAGTCTGGTACATATATATTCCCCTATTTCAACTCTAGAAACTGGACCTCCATTTGGTTCTGCGAGCTGGTCAGGAAATACATCTCGAAGAACATCTCCTTGAACCTCTCCCAGGTGATCATACCTTCTCCTCCCCGGAATTTATTTGCTTACCACCAATAACTAGCTTCAGATTTCAGCATGAACATCGCGTAAGCGGTTTTCTGGTCCTCTCTGACTCTGGCGACATCAAAAATGTTTTCCATCTCCATAACCCAAGTTTGAGACTCGATCGGGTTCGTGGAGCCTTTAAACTCTGGCGGTCCTACCGCCTTGAATTCCTTAAATGTAGTATTCGGTGGAGCATGGGGTTGATTATGAATCACTCCAGCTAATAAGTTCACTAATTGCTGAATGGGGTTAACGTTGGCGTTGTTATTGTTATTCGTCGACTCTTCTTGAGCTGGTTGACGGTTTTATCTTATTCTCGGTGGCATATTTCTGTTAAAATATATGCTTATTAGATCTTTATCTAATTCTCTAAATATTTAAGGCTTAATTCAAACAATTTAACATAATCACTTAGCACACTTTCTTAAACAACTTGATATATTTATTTAATCAAAAGTTTTAACAAAATACGATAGCATCACTGCTATTCACATCAACTATCCCGAGATAAAGAATCTACAGGATTTAAAACATTAAAATATTTCTTGTTTATAAACACATCGGAATTTACATATTAAATACTAGATAGGTTTGCACATAATTAAATTATTTCTATCATTGCCTGTTAACACGCGGAATAGCCTTGCTACGTTCCTCTTCTATGATGTGGGACATCATCCTGCGATCTAGCATATACGATGGTAGTCCTTCGAACTGAATTGGGTATCTCATAACTCGATCTTGGGCCTCATCCATTGCATTTTGAAGTGTAGAGTACGTCTCCCCAAGCTTAGCCTTCTTCGCACGACAATCCTCTTCTGCAAGATCAGCACGACGTGATTCCCTTACCCAAGCCTCCTCTGATATGGTCAGCCTTGCTGAGCTCTCTTTCAGTTAATTCTTCAACTTCTCTATTTCCTCCGTCTTCTCCTTGGTTTGACCCTTCTCATGAACCAAATCCCACTCCATGTTTCCTAGACGTGTGTGAAGTGTCACAACCTCCCTATCCCTATGCTAGATGGTAATTTGTTGAATAATCGTTCGCTTATTCAGCTACTGAACAGTGTCACGTAACTCTAAGTTACGGTCATATAGCTCATTGTACATCTCAGCATCGATAGAGTTCGGTGGGAACTCATCTTCTTCCTCAGGATCCTCCTCTGAATCAGTCTTAGGCTCATGCTCCTAACCAACAACAGTGATCAACACCGATAGCTCTCTCTGTACTAACTGCTCCCTGACGACATGAATGTCTCGGAGCTCCTCCTCTGTAGGTATTCGGGGTTTCTCCTCCCCAATTCGACTAGCTCCTCCAACATCTGACATCCTGACAACACAATTTTAAGTTTTAGTTACTAAGCTATACTATTGAGCACATAATTAACACATAAGCACATAAAGTCTTTTATTATCTTTAATGAATTAAGAAATTCATTTCCTAGAACTTGATAAGAGTTTAACACCACTATGTTCTTGATCTTCTATAAGGCTACTAACTAAGGTTGTTTCCCCACCTAAGGTTCATAACCTACAGCTTTTATACCAACCTGTGAAACCCCCAAATCCGGGTACTTCAATTCCCATAATAAATGAAAACATAAATAGATAGAAATAAATCCTCTCCTTAAAGAGTTACATCATTTGAATTAAATACATAAATCCCAGGTCATACTAATCTTAAATCTCAAACACAAAAATATAAACAAATAATAGTCTAACACAACTTTAACATAAGTCTGAAACATAAATACATAATCACATAAACAACAAGTCTTCATCACTTGTTAATCTTGCCCTTGCCTTTGCTAGTAGAAGGCTCGTCAGACCTTTTCTTTTTAACTGCAATGTTATTATTACGCAAGAGTGAGCACGATTTCCCACAAGTATAATAATGAAACAACAATATAATAGCATGTGAGTGAATCAAAGTCTTATACAAGAATTAAGAATGAATACAAGAATTAAAAGAACTACTGAGGGTCTTAAGACCTTGAACTATGTCCTAGGTTATGAAGGGTTAGACTTGAAACCTTTAACAGTCATAAGACAATGAAATCTTCTACTCGTACTTAGGGGGATCAACCCTTAGTACCATACTGTGCACAATATCTTAACGCTAACGCATAAGAAATCCCCTATACAGGGTTGTTCATCTCAGTTTGACATTATAGTCTGCACCGAAGGAAGTTTGGTTTGGATAATTCTACAAGGGTTCTAAAATTTAGAACGTTCATCAACTATGGACTAGTCGAATCAATAAAGGTTCGCTAGTCTTACAAGGTTCGACAATAACTGATATTCAAATTGAATAACAAACTCAAGAGGTATGCAATACAATAAGTATTGTATAACAGAATCATACTTTGAAAAGATTAATAACCTTTAATATAACAAATTGAACTTGATTAATAATAACGAGAATTTGCTCGATGTAAAGAGATAAGTTTATAAACTTATATAATGATAACAAGTAGGGTTAAAAAACTTGTCTCGTGTGTAAATTACACGTTAATTATACACATTCCTTGATTTAATCCTATATACCATTTACATTCAAAATATCAGTTAATTATAACATAACTAGTTATTACAAGTTCATTCTTTTTGTTTAAATTCTGGTTATGACTATACTTAGTCAAATTACCACGCTTATTTTAACATAATATCACACTACACGAATAATAAGCTAACTATGCGTTCAATAATTCAATCAACATGTAAATGCCTTATTAACATGTTAAGAACCTATGTTAACATCTCATTATATGTCTAACACATTTTTATGTTCATTAGATTAGGTTACTATTACATTCCTGGACTTGAGCAATTTAAGAAAATAATTTCTGAACAATCTGCAGAGTGGCACTGTGGCGCCACCAGCAAGCCTGTTCTTGGTGCCCAACTCTCAATAGGGCTCCGTTTGGCTAGCCTTTAAAGGCTCATAATCATTTAATTTGATAAATCTCTTATACTATAGTTTAATAATGTCACACCCAATTACAAAATAAATCAAATATCTTATTTAATTTAATTTAAATAAAATATAATAATTTCTCATTAATTCACATAGTTACATAATTAATTTTCTCATTTATTAACTATGTCAAATTATTAATTCTCTAATTAATTATTACATTAATTAAAATAACATTATGCTTATTAAATTTTTCTTTTTATTCAATAAGCTCACATAATACATACTTTGAATAATATAAATTCTCCACATTAATTTAATAAAAAGAATACATAAAATTAAATCAATCTACCACTATTTCATCAATTAATTATTTAATCCAATAATTAAATCATTGAAAAATCTTTATTTAACTCAATAAATATTAAAATTAAATTGAAAAAATCTCATTTGTCACATTTTATCAATGAATACTTCTCTATTTACATACAATTGAAGAGATGAAAGATTAATAATCTAAAGTTGCTTACCCTTGTTGATCAAACTTGGCTCTTCTTCCTTTCTACTTGAATTTATAGCAAGTCTAGCTCTTACTTTTTTCTCTTAACTAAATAAGTTCTAAGTTGTTGGTGAAAATTAAACAAGACAAATGATCTAGCAAGCTTCTCTATTTATAGGATTTGCCAAATGGGGGTATAAGGGTCAAAAAGCTATCCCACCTCCTTAACTTCACCTCCTTACTATTCATCTCTTGGTCACCAAGTAAAACCACTTTACTTGGTCCCCAAGATGGCTGGCCATGTGCTCACGGGGCCCACATGGGTCGCCCCATGGGTTTTTCTTACCCGTTGACTCGTATGTTCAATCCACGAATCCGGTTCTTAGCTTGGGCTTTAGGTTTAATTAATTTGGGCCTAAAGTTGGACTTGCATTAATAACCTTTGGGCTTTAACATACTTACCATTGGGCTTGCATAATTCCTACACAAAATCCACAAATCTAATACAATATGTTTAAAGCATTTAACATAAAAATCCTCGTATCCTTTACGTATACTAATTCATATAATCTTTCATCCTATAAGTTATACTACTTTCATACATACTCGTATAGTACCTCGTATCATACTCGTATTCATTGCCTCGTATAATACTTGTTATTATACAATCATCCATTATTCAAATCTTTACATTCCTTAACATTCTCAAATTAAGTACGCAGACGAAAAACTGTGTTTGCCATACTTGAAATATTATTACATATTCCATCCTCCCATATTATTCTATCGTTACGTATTTCTCAGAAATTCAAAAATAATTCCCGAGCAGAAATCAGTGAATAGTGTTTTTCAAAAAAATTCTCGGAAATCTTTTATTTTCGTCTTGGAAATTTAAACACTATAATTCCTTCATGTAACCAAAATACTACGACATTCTGATACTTGTAGGTTATAGAACAACCTTCATCTTACTAACACATTATAATAACATATAATATAATTTTATTCATTAATTAATTAAATAAAATTATTTTACAATAAATCTGAATTTCTCGGTCGTTATAGATGCAATATTCAATAATATTTCAGTTATGGCCAACGAAGTTTTCACTTGCGGACTTAAAATCTAAGGGTTAGGAAAAGTGAGTTCCGAGAATTAAATGTCTAGGTATAACTGTTATGGTTATTATATGTACGAAATACGACTATGATACTAGTTATTATACAAGTATAGTATGAAGATTATTACGACGTATAATACAAATATCGTATGAACTATATACGAAGAGAATACGAGAATTGTATGAGTAGAATACGATTAATTCTTAATGAACTCTTAGTAATTGGACTTTGTAAATTCCAATTGGACTTGGATTATGTCAAGCCCAAAGTTATGTAAGGCAAATAGGCCCAATACGGTTTAATTCCAAGGTTCAAACCAAGAAACCAAACCGCGGATCGAACCGATGGGTAAAACCCATGGGACAACCCATGGGGGACCAAAAGGGCTAGGTGGGCCAGCCACTTGGTGGCCAAGTAAAGTGATTTACTTCGTGAGGAAGGAATGAATAGTAAGGAGGTGGACTAAATGACCAATTTTCCCTTCATTGCATTGTCTATATAAGAGAAGCTACTGTTGTTCATTAGTTGTTTTCACTAACTCTAACCAATATATTGAGAGAGAGAAAAGTTCATTAACAAGTAATCAAGAGCAATCCAAAGCAAAGTACACAAGCTTTACTCAAGAACACGAAGAAGGTTAAGGTAATATTACGTAAACCTTAGTCTTCAATCCTTTTCAATTTATTTCTTAGAGAAGTATGAATTGGTGGAGCATCTCTATTCCGGAGTAATAAGGATGGCTATTAGTGGATTAAAACATTATAAGCCATTTAAGAATAAGAATCATAAGTGTTTAAGTAAGTTTAAACAAAGAAACACCATTAAGCGTTGATTTGGTTGTTGATGGACAAATTGAAAACATTCATAGGTTAAATAGAATTATGAGATTAGGCATTAAACGTTGAAAACGTAGAATTCCAGATTAGTAGTCAAAAGTTTCCGTTTAACTGGGAAACCTTGGTTTTTTATGACATAACGTAGAACAACGTATTTGAGAGTTGTGGACTCAAGAATCGTCAAAATCCGACATAAAACGAATAAACAAGTTATGAACGTTCACGAACGTTAAACGAACGCGTAATAGGACGTTAAATAGTGAATTCATTGTTAACGGATTTAAAAACTACTTTTGTCCAAATGAAATCGAAGTACATGAGATATGTAAGATAACGACTTTTGGATGAGAAAATTCCGACTTATAACGACCAAGTTAGGAGTCCGGAAAGAATTGAACTAGAAAAATTTAGAAATTTCTCGAGGGGCTCGAAATTGCGGTAGGAAGCCCGCCTTCAAACGTGTGTTACTCAGCGTCGCAAACACCATGTCGGAGAGGTAGACACTGCAGAGTCGCGTTGCAGTGCCACTCGTACGAAGAAGTCTGGCACCGCAGCTCCGAGACAAGGGTTGAGGTACTGTTAGTTGGCACCACAACGCCAATGTTGTATTGGAAGATGGCGCCGCATCGCCGAGACAGGGGAAAAGAATGACTTAGTTATTTTTGAACCCAATTGTTACATGAAAATTACGGGGCAAGTGTATATACTTAATATACATGTTAATAACATTCTTATGTTACATATATAGTAATGACTTTAGGAATTGAACGTGGTTTATTAGTAATGAAACGATGAACATTAGTAAGTCGTAATGAAGAATATTAACTTGAATCGAGTTCTAATAATGGAATAAATTCGATTAAGTTATAGAAGATAAAGAAGTTGGTAAAAACAATGTTCTTAGATTGTTTGGTAGCTAATTTCAGTGTGCTATTTGAATATATCATGTAGAAACTATAAAGACCAAGAACTATTGAATTTTATTTGAGGACGCTTGAAGGCAAGTTTTCTTAATGCTTGTCTAACCTCCGTGTTAGCCAAGTTTTCTATTATTCATGTTATGAGATGCATGAATTGTTTTATGAAAGGGTTGATGCCAGTTTTAACTCGACTAGACTAATCTTAAGATTTTGATTAATTTGTTTACAAGTCTTTTGATATAGAATTGATAATGCTATCCTATGCCAATTGTTTGGTATGGATTCAAAGGTAAGCCTGAGTATGAATAAACAAATGTATTTTACATCGATTATTCGATGGGCACGTGAGGTTGCCAAAACTTAAACATAAATACGTTTAACGGATGAGTGTTGATCAACATAGAGTACTATAGACTGATCACCTAGAAGTGCTCATAAGATATATCAGACTTACGTATTTAGTGTCGAGTTGTCCTTTTTCATGACTGAAAACCAAAAGAGATTGTTCATGGTCTTTTGACCTACTCAGAATTCCTAAGTTACTATATGTACTTATGAATTATTTTATGAGAATGAAAACTGCTATCAAATGTTTCATAGTACTTCATAGCTATTTGTTCAGTTATTGAAGAATAATCATATGATTCTCGATGTGGTATTAATATTATATGTTGGTAGACTTGTTGAGCTAGTTATGCTCACTTCTTGCAAGAATTATATGATTGTAGCTAAGGCCGAGCGTACCGAGGGTTCTAGTAAGATAAAGGCAAGGCTAAGAGGGATAATTAGTTTATCCAGTAATAGACTAATATTTTATATGGATTATACTATAACGAACGAAGAATGTATTTTGGTTAACAGAACCTGGGAAAGGATTCATTATTATTGTAATAAGAATGTAGTTACTACACTCATTTTGATGTTGTTTCAATGAAATGAATGTATAGTTATGAGTAACATGTAACACCATATATATGAGTTGAAAGTATCCGAATTTGGGGGCGTCACAACAACCTAGTCTAATGAAATGTTAATGTGATGAACATGTAATAAAGTTACTATACCAGATTTGTATCATGTATGTGATATTTTTAAAGTTATAAAAATTAGTAAGTCGTGGAAACTTACGTTGTGATTTATTAAAATCTAGAGTGGGTGACTAAGTGTTGTAATTCTATGACTTGTGATTATGAAGTGTATGTGGTATTAGTGATATGAAACTTGTACTAAAATAACAAGTTCAACTAAAGCGAGATTTAACTTGGAAGTGGATGTTAGTGTATCTAATAGATGTTGTGATTCTAATAATATGTGTAGGTGAATGTGAGTTGTAAATTATAGCTTACGCACAATGCAAATTCTTTACCCCTAAACTATGACAAACGAGATTTTGTAATTTAATTTTAATATTTATTGAATTAAATAAATATTTTTTGATGATTTAATTATTGAATTAAATAATTAATTGATAAAATTGTGGTAGATTAATTTAATTATATGTCTTATATTTATTAAATTAATGTAGAGAATTTCTATTATTCAAATTATGTATTTAAGTGAGCTTATTGAATTAAAGGAAATATTTAATAAGCATAATGTTATTTTAATTAATTTAATAATTAATTAGAGATTTAATAATTTGACATAATTAATAAATGAGGAATTTAATTTTATGACTATGTGAATTAATGAGAAATTATTATATTTTATTTAAATTAAATTAAATAAGATATTTGATTTATTGTGTAAATGGGTGTGACATTATTAAACTATAGTATAAGAAGTTTATCAAATTAAATGAGATTGAGTTTTTTAAGAATAGCCAAATGGAGCCATTTGGGAAGTTGGGAGCAGTTAACCCATGATTGGGTTAACTGACCACAACTGTGTCAGTTTTATAAATTATATACGTCTTCTTCTTCCATTTTTCTAAGTCTGACAAAGACATCATAGAGAGAAATTGAGAATTTGTAACGCCCGAGAGAATCGGATTTTTATGACAATTAAATTTTTATTTGATTAGGTGAATTAAATGAATTTAATTGATTTCTTTGTGAGTATGCTATGTGAAGGTCATTTTATGACCTAGAATGTGCTAACGTGGTTAGTATTTTGGCTACGTGTTAGAAATAATTGTTTGGAATTTCCAAGACAAAAATAATTATTTTCTGAGAAATTTCCGTAAAAACACTATTCATTCGTTTATGTTCGGGGAATTATTTTGAAATTCCGAGAAACGCGTAATGATAGAATATCGTGATAAGATGGAATATCTGATAATACTTCATTTTTGGCAAACGCAGTTTTCGCCTGCGGACTTAAAACCTAAGGGTTAATTTCCGAGAAGGAAATAATAGGCGTAGATGGAATGGCGTTAGGGTTAATGCGCGTGTTATACATTTGGTGATACTATTTAGTATAATTGTATAATATGTTGAGTAAATACGAAGTATAATACGATTATTGTACGAGTACTATACGGAGAAAATACGTGAATTGTACGTATGTGATACGATTCGTATTATAGAATTAAGTTAAGACTTAATGACTAATTCATTTGAGTTAGATTATTAATTAATCCAATCATTTGAATGATCAAGCCCTAGTGATTAGTGAGTTAAGCCCAAGTCAAGGCCCAATGTTAATTTAGTTAAGCCCAATTCATTAAAATCGAACCGTGGGTCGAACCGATGGGTCACCGAATGGGTAAAACCCATGGGGCAACCAATGGGATGTCACATGAAGGTGGTGGCCCGGCCACCTTGGTGTGGAAGCCAAGCATAAGGCTTGGTCACCAAGTGTTTTACTTGGTGACCACACATGAATAGTAAGGAGGTGATGGTTCTTTGTCAATTATGCCCTCCATTCTAGTTTTCTATAAATAGAAAGCTAGATTGATTCATTTGGGAGTTTTTCAACTTGCCAACCTTAGATTATTGAGAGAGAAAGAGAGCTATACTTGCAAAACATACACTTTGGAAGCTTGATCTTAGAGTTTTCCAAGAAAGAACACCAAGAGTTCTTAAGGTATAATCCTTACCTTTCATCTCCATCTCTTTTAGATTTTCTTTCATTTTAGAGAATCATAAAATGGGTGGTATATGTCTTGTGTGAGGATTTAGAGATGACTTACCATAGATTCAATCTCTATAAGTCATGAGATTATAAGAATCATAAGGTTTAATATAGTTTTGAACCATGAAAATATTGATAGTTGAGATCGATTGTTGATAAACAATTGAGCTCCATCAATACGTTAGTATATGCATCTTGTTTGGTTAGGATGTAGATATGAAATCCATGGAGTATTCCATGTGATTTGGCTTAGAGAACATTAGTAACGAAGTTGTGACGAATTTTACGGAAATAGACGTTAAACGTCGAAAACGTAGAAATTCCGGAATGGTAGTCGAAAGTTGCCGTGAGACTTGAAAACATTGGTTTTCAATGTCAACACGTGAGATAGGGTGATTAAGAGTTGTGGGTTCGATAATCGTCGGATTTCGATTTAAAACGAAGAAAATGAGCACTGAATGCTCATTAACATTTCCGAACGTCTGTGAATGAACTCAATAGTGAATTTTGAGTTAACGGATTCAAAAGTGTCGAATTCTTATATGAACGCATATGGTATGTCATTTATGACGTGTAGGCTTTTGAACGGACCAAATCGGGCTTATAACGAAGAAGTTACGGCCCTAGGAATTTCACAAAGATTTTCAAAACTGTTGAGAATCTGGTACTGAGGTCTGGCGCCGCGGCGCCAGACGTAGTGTAAAAAGTTGCGCCGCAGCGCCAGTTATGGCCGGGAGAAAATAAAAAAGGTCTGAGAGCTGCTGCCGCAACATGAGAGTTTAATACACGGATCGCGCCAGTAACGCCAAGTCCGCAAAACTCTGGATAGTGGTCTTGGAAATAACGCCACCACTAGAATGCTTAGATGTCAAATGCGCAGTCATGAAGTTCGTGGCTTATGATAGTAACTTAGGTTTTTAACTTCAATTGTTGCGAGACCTACCTGAGTTGAGTTTATATACTCAATGAATGTACTAAGACTAATCCTATATTACCTATGCTAAGGTATATGTTATGAAACTTAGGAATGTAGTGCATGTTAACAAGATATGTACGATGAACAAAGTTGGTACCTTATCAATGATGTTTGAGTCCGGTTAATAAACGTCAGTTGAGTGATAAACCGGGACGAAGGGTAATAAGTCATGTTGACTTTAATAAAGATATTAAGTTAACAAAGACATAGAAGAGAAAGAAGCTTGTAGGAACAATGTGAATTGTTGTTTGATTGCTAATTACAGTGTGCTATATGAATATATCATGTAGATTCTGTAAAGGCTGTGGTCAGTCGAGTAAGTTATTTGAAGATGCTGAAAGGCATGTTTTCTTAATGCTTGTCTAACTTCTATGTTAGCCAAGTTTTATGTGATTCGTTGAACTGAATTGCAAGACTTGTTTTAAAGAAAGGGTCGATGCCAGATTTTAACTTAGATAGACTATTCGTAATATATAGATTGATTATTATTTATATCATTCTATATAGATATTTTAACGCTATCCTATGCCAAGTAATTGGTACGGACGTGAAGGTAAGGTTTGTCTATGAACAAACAAAAGTATTTTTCATCGATTATTCGATGGGAACGCGAGTTTGCCAAAAATATTAAACGTAAATATGTTTAATGAATGAGTGTTGATCAACATAGAGTACTAAAGGCTGATCACCTAGAAGTGCTCGTAAGTTATACGGATGAACGACCTTAGTGCTGTGGACTCCTTTTTAAGTATAATAACTGAAAGTTATTGTTCATGGTCTATCGACCGGTTCAGAATTCTTAATCTATTCCATACTTTGGGAATTAATGTTATGAACTGTTAAAGTATTATTGACTCATAATACTTCATAACTATTGTTCAGTTGTGTCGGAATTGTTATATAATTCATGAATGTGGTATTCCTGTTATCCTTGATTAAACTTGCTGAGCTGTCATGCTCACTTCTTGCGTGAATTATATAACTGCAGTTAAAGATGAACGTACTGTGAATGCCAAGAGAGATAAGGGCAAAGTTAAGATGGATGCTTAGGCATTGTGTAATAGTTTTGTAAGTTTGTATGTATTACACATTATGAACAATGAATGATGTAACCGGTTTATGAACCTAGGAAGGATTATACTTTGATTGTAATAAGAAGATAGTAATTATCTTCATTTTGATTTATTTCAATGGAATGATTGTATGGATGTTAGTACACTAGAGCACCATCTGTCGGGTTTGAAGACACCCGAATTTGGGGGCGTCACAGGTTGGTATCAAAGCCTTAGATTATAAAACTTAAGGGGGTGAAAACCTTAGGCTAATAACCTCGTAAGGAAGGTAAAGTCCGAGGAATGAAATTCAAGTCCATTGAATTAATAAGATATTGAGATAACTCAGTATCGAAAGGATTAAAAGATGGAAATTAATATTAAAGATATTAAATGTGATTTGTGCTTATAATATTGTGTATTATGTACTAATCAACGTGTTATGTGTTTGTAGATGTCAACCGATAGCTTGATGTTTAGAAACGTGGAAATGATAAGTGAGGACTCAGTTAACCAAGTTGAGGCTGTACCAATGCCAGTGGCAGAGGTACCGATAGTTGCACTAGACGACTCAGACATTGAGGAGTACATCTCTGAGGAGGAATACTCTGAGGAGACCATGGGATTAGCATCATACCTTAACGAGATGCTAGACGTGGAGGAGGAGATAGACATCGATTAACACGGTGTTACCTACTCAGTAGCCAACATCTCCGGATGCAACTAGAGCAGTGTATCTGGCAGTGTTGGATAGGAATGTGCATTTACATGACATCGTGGTGAGAGGCACGTAATGAGGAAATAATTGCCTTATATGAGGCGAAAGTATCTGCAGAGGCAGACTTTGAGTCAGAGCACGATGAGAAAGTGCTTATGACTGATAAGGCTCGTGCATATAAGGATGAGGTCCTTGAGCTACAAAAGAAACTGGTTTAGAAAGACCAGAAAATTGCTAGGATGTCATACATCCAGGAATGCCCTTATGAGGATTTGAAGCTGAAAATTGCTTGTTATTCTATTGAGTCCGGGCAGACTCGACATACAATAAGTCGAGATATAGTGTCGATTCTGGAAAATCAGAAGTATGAGAATGTCGTTCGACAGTGTTAGTAGATCGCTAGATCTTTTTGTATATGAGTAGTGACGTAAAACCCTCTTTTGTATAACTAAGGGTAGTCTTTTTATGAATCCCAATTTTTGTAGAAGGCAATCGCGGGATAGTATGTAATAGCTTTTGGCTAAGGGAACATGATGTAAATAGTTTTGACTATGAAAGCATATTTATATAATGAAGTTTTTATTTAATATGCTTGTTGTGGTATGAATGGTTGTTGTTGATTTAAAATGATAACCGAGTAGTTAAATAGATAATAACGTAGCTTTATTTATTTAATCAGAATTATGCCGCCGAGAAGGAGACAATGGAACCAAGAGGCCGAGTCTCATAATGAAAATCAGGGGGGTCCTAACAACCCTATACAAGAGTTCATTAATTTACTAACGGCTGCATTTAACCAAGTGGGGGGTGGGATTCCTGTAGCTCTTGGGGTAGCAAGAACAACTACCTTTAAGGACATTAAAAGTGTGGGTCCTCCCGAGTTCCGAGGAACGACGGATCCACTATAAGCCCAGATATGGGTTAGAGAGATTGAAAAGGCGTTTGTGATAACAAATGTAGGTGAGGCGCAAAAGACTTCTTTTGAGACTTACATGATGAAGGGGGAAACCAACTACTGGTGGAAGCTCAGCAGGGTGGGGCTAGCATAGAGGCTGTTACGTGGGAACAGTTTAAGAAGGTTTTCTTTGAGAACTATTTCCCTACTACCATGCAGGGTAGGATGGAAATTAAGTTCTTAGAACTTAAGTAGGGGGATATGACAGTTCCCCAGTATGCCGCCAAGTTTAACGAATTGGCGAGATTTGCACCACATCAGGTGGATGTAAAGGAAAGAAAGGCGCGCAGATTTGAGCAGGGCTTAAAACCCTGGCTCTATAGTAGGATATCGGTTTTCCAGAGTGCTTCCTAAGGGACCATTCTAGAGATGGTGATAATAGCTAAAGGTGGTGGTGAGGCCTTGTCTTTGTACCACAAAGAGCGGAAGATTAAGAGTAAGTTAGAAGGAGGTAATAAGGCTGAAGTTGCCAGAGGAAGCGGTAACTTGCCAAAGAGGAAGAGTTTTAACTCTGGGAATACCGGGGTAAAGCAGGGAGATCCCAAAAGGAGGACGGAAGCATGTAAGACATGCGAAAAATCTATCACGGGAGTCTGTTTAAAGGGGAAAGCAGTATGCTACAACTATGGGCAGGAGGGGCATTTGTCACCCAACTGTCCTAACCCTAAGAAGAACCAGGGCTGTTTTGTCTGTGGGTCAATGGACCACATGGCAAGAAATTTCCCGAAGAAGGGTTTAGAGGGGAATAAGAGTTCTGGTAGTGGTAAATTAGCCATTACTGGACCAACACCATCAGTGGGTAGACCCTTAGCTCGTACGTTTAATATGACTGTTCAAGATGCGGTTGCATCAACAGATGTGGTAGCAGGTATCATTCCCGTCAATGAGATAAATGCTTATGTGCTATTTGACTCGGGTGCTACTTGTTTTTTTATAGCATGTGAATTTGCTAAGCGATTAGCTTTAATTCCTGAGAAGTTACCTATACCTTTAGACGTTAAGATCGCAAATGAAGAGATAATCCCCATTGAACATATTCATAAGGATTGTTACGTAGAAATTAGAGGGAATAAGTTATCGGTAGATTTGGTACCGATAAGGCTAAAAGAATTTGACGTAATTCTTGGTATGGATTGGTTGGTTAACCATAAGGCGATTATAGATTGCCATAGGAAAAGTGTAAACCTTCGGCTTTCTAAGAAAACCAAGGTAGTGTTCTTCGTTAGTAAATCACCGAGATGCTCTTGTTGTCTATCTAAGACACAAGTTAGGAAGATGTTGAGAAAAGGGTGTGTAGGTTATCTGTGCCATGCTGTGGATGCCCAAAGAGTGGGAACATATTTGGATCAGATACCTATTGTGCAAGAGTTCGCAGA
This sequence comes from Panax quinquefolius, assembly GCA_020205615.1. Classification (NCBI taxonomy): domain Eukaryota; kingdom Viridiplantae; phylum Streptophyta; class Magnoliopsida; order Apiales; family Araliaceae; genus Panax; species Panax quinquefolius. Next base: position 61,886,778 of record CM035171.1, on the reverse strand, counting down.
TGTATTTCCGGAGGAGTTACCAGGCATTCCACTGGACAGGGAGGTGGACTTTGTAATTGATCTATTACCGGGAACAACACCAGTTTCAAGGGCACTATATCGAATGGCGCCAGTCAAAATGAAGGAGTTAATTGTTCAATTACAAGAACTATTAGATAAGAAGTACATTCAACCAAGTGGGTCTCCTTGGGGAGCACCAGTGTTGTTTGTAAAGAAGAAGGATGGGTCGTTAAGGCTTTGTATCGACTATCGAGAGTTGAACAAGTTAACGATTAAGAATAAATACCCTTTGCCCAGGATCGATGATCTATTTGATCAGTTGAAAGGGGCAAAGTATTTTTCTAAGATAGATTTGTGCATGGGGTATCATCAGTTAAAGGTGAGGAAGGAAGATGTACCTAAGACGGCGTTTAGAACTCGTTATGGTCATTACGAATTTCTAGTAATGTCGTTTGGGTTGACTAATGCGCCAACCGCATTTATGGATATGATGAACAGAGTGTTCAAACAATATTTGGACAAGTTTGTTGTACTGTTCATTGATGATATTCTAGTCTATTCAAAGACGCCAGAAGATCATGCGGAACATTTAAGAATAGTGTTGGAGACACTACGGAAGGAGAAGTTGTATGCGAATTTCACAAAGTGTGAATTTTGGCTTCAGAGGGTGCAGTTTCTAGGGCATGTTATTGATAAGGATGGCATTTTCATAGATCCGGAAAAAGTAGAAGCAGTTAACGAATGGGAGCAACCAAAAACACCAACTGAGGTTCGGAGTTTTATGGGGTTAGCGGGATACTATAGAAGGTTCATTCCGGACTTTTCTAAAATAGCTACTCCGTTAACAAATCTGACAAGAAAGTTGGTGAAGTATGTGTGGACTGAAAAATGTGAGAACAGTTTTCAAGAGTTGGAGAAGAGGTTAAGTGAGGCACCTGTATTGTCCTTACCAGACAATATAGGAAATTTTGTAGTGTATAGTGATGCTTCGCATAAAGGACTGGGTTGCGTGCTCATGCAGCATGGCAAGGTCATGGCGTATGCGTCACATCAATTCAAGGATTATGAGAAGGTCTATCCTACTCATGACCTAGAATTGGAAGCTGTAGTTTTTGCCCTAAGGATATGGAGGCATTATCTTTATGGTGAGAAGTGTGAGATATATATGGACCACAAAAGTATGAAATATATCTTCACACAGAAAGAGTTGAACATGAGACAGAGAAGGTGGTTAGAGTTAATAAAAGATTATGACTGTGATATTGTATATCATCCAGGGAAAGTAAATGTAGTAGCCGATGCGCTAAGTAGGAAGGGTAGAGAGAAATTATCAATGTTAACGACTCAGAATGAGTTGGTAACAACGATGGCAAGAATGGAGCTAGAAGTTAAGTTACCAGAGGAAGCAGCGGAGATGTTATTTTCCATGGAAACCCAACCTACCATAGTGGAACGGGTTAGGGGAGTACAACTGAGCAACGAGGAGTGCAAGCAGATACAGAAGAGGATAGAAGATGAAGAAAAGACTAAGTATAACCTTGATAAGGATGGATTATTTCTTTTTGAAGGAAGAATTTGGGTTCCTAAGGATCCCGAATTAAAGGAAGAAATTATGATGGAGGCCCATAGTTCGAGGTACTCGATACATCCTGGTAGTACGAAGATGTATCAAGAACTTCGTCAGAACTTTTGGTGGCCGAACATGAAGAGGGAGATAGCAGAATATGTTAGTAGGTGCTTAACTTGTCAAAAAGTTAAGGCTGAACATCAACGACCGAGTGAGTTGTTACAATCGTTAGAAATTCCAGAGTGAAAGTGGGAGCACATCACGATGGACTTTGTGGTGGGACTTCTAGCAACAACAAAAGGATACGATGTTATTTGGGTGATAGTGGATCGATTGACGAAATCGGCTCATATTCTACCAATAGGAGTTAGGTATAACCTAGATCAATTAGCTAAGCTGTATGTCAAGGAAATTATTTTCAGACATGGAGTACCTGTTTCGATTGTGTCAGATCATGATCCATGATTCACATCGAACTTTTGGAGGAGTTTGCAAGAACAAATGGGAACGCAGTTAAGATTGAGTACGACGTATCATCCTCAGATGGATGGTAAGACTGAGCGGACAATTCAAACGCTTGAAGAAATGTTAAGATCTTGCGTTATGGATTTCAAAGGGAGTTGGGATGAATATCTACCGTAAGTGGAATTTTTGTATAATAATAGTTTTCACGCTAGTATAGGTATGCCGCCATATAAAGCGTTGTATGGAAGGAAGTGCCGAACTCCCTTATGTTGGGATGAGGTGGGTGAACGTCGGATGTTGGGACCTAAGATGGTACAACAGACGACGGACATGGTGAAGTTAATACATTCTCGATTAGTTGCGGCTCAAGACCGGTAGAGGAAGTATGCAGATCCTCACAGAGAGAATAAAGAATTTGATGTAGGATCTTTTTTTTTTTTGAAAGTATCACCTTGGAAGGGGAAGATACGTTTTGGAAAGGAAGGGAAGTTAAGTTCAAGGTTTGTAGGACCTTTTGAGATTTTAAGAAGGGTAGGGGAGGTAGCTTATGAAGTAGCCTTACCGCAAGAGATGGAACGCATTCGTAATGTGTTTCATGTGTCAGTGTTGAGTCCTTATAAACCGGACTATAAACATGTGATAGAATATGAATCTATTCAGATAGAGAAGGACTTGTCCTATGAGGAACTTCCAATTCAAATTATTGATAGGAAGGAACAAGTTTTAAGAAATAAGGTAAGACCTTCAGTGAAGGTGTTATGGAGAAACCACAATGCTGAAGAAGCAACATGGGAGCTCGAAAGTAAAATAAAGGAAGATTTTCCTCATTTGTTTATGTAATTATAAGCTAAGATTCTGGGGACAGAATCCTTATAAGGGGGAGAGAATGTAACGCCCGAGAAAATCAGATTTTTATAATAATTAAATTTTTATTTGATTAGGTGAATTAAATGAATTTAATTTATTTCTTTGTGAGTATGCTATGTGAAGGTCGTTCTATGACCTAGAATGTGCTAACGTGGTTAGTATTCTAGCTACGTGTTAGAAATAATTGTTAGGAATTTCCATGACGAAAATAATTGTTTTCTGAGAAATTTCTGTAAAAACACTATTCATCCATTTCTGTTCGGGGAATTATTTTGAAATTCCGAGAAACGCGTATTGATAGAATATTGAGATAAGATGGAATATCTGATAATATTTCATTTATGGCAAACGCAGTTTTCGCCTGCGGACTTAAAACCTAAGGTTTGATTTCCGAGAAAGAAATAATATGCGTAGAAGGAATGGCGTTAGGGTTAATACGCGTGTTATACATTTGGTGATACTATTTAGTATGTATGTATAATACGTTGAGTAAATACGAAGTATAATACGATTATTGTACGAGTACTATACGGAGAAAATACGTGAATTGTACATATGTGATACGATTCGTATTATAGAATTAAGTTAAGACTTAATGACTAATTCATTTGAGTTGGATTATTAATTAATCCAATCATTTGAATGATAAAGCCCTAGTGATTAGTGAGTTAAACCCAAGTCAAGGCCCAATGTTAATTTAGTTAAGCCCAATTCATTAAAATCGAACCGTGGGTCGAACCGATGGGTCACCGAATGGGTAAAACCCATGGGGCAACCCATGGGATGTCACATGAAGGTGGTGGCGCAGCCACCTTGGTGTGGAAGCCAAGCATAAGGCTTGGTCACCAAGTGTTTTACTTGGTGACCACACATGAATAGTAAGGAGGTGATGGTTCTTTGTCAATTATGCCCTCCATTCTAGTTTTCTATAAATAAAAAGCTAGATTGATTCCTTTGGGAGTTTTTCAACTTGCCAACCTTATATTATTGAGAGAGAAAGAGAGCTACAATTGCAAAACATATACTTTGGAAGCTTGATCTTAGAGTTTTCCAAGAAAAAACACCAATAGTTGTTAAGGTATAATCCTTACCTTTCATCTCCATCTCTTTTAGATATTCTTTCATCTTAGAGAATCATAGAATGGGTGGTATATGTCTTGTGTGAGTATTTAGAGATGACTTACCATAGATTCAATCTCTATAAGTCATGAGGTTATAAGAATCATAAGGTTTAATATAGTTTTGAACCATGAAAATATTGATAGTTGAGATCGATTGTTGATAAACAATTAAGCTCCATCAATACATTAGTATATGCATCTTGTTTGGTTAGGATGTAGATATGAAATCCATGGAGTATTCCATGTGATTTGGCTTAGCGAACATTAGTAACGAAGTTATGGCAAATTTTACGGAAATAGACGTTAAACGTCGAAAACGTAGAAATTCTAGAATAGTAGTTGAAAGTTGTCGTGAGACTTGAAAACGTTGGTTTTTAATGTCAACACGTGAGATAGGGTGATTAAGAGTTGTGGGTTCGAAAATCGTCGGATTTCGACTTAAAATGAAGAAAACGAGCATTCAACGCTCATTAACGTTTCTGAACGTCTATAAAATGAACTCAATAGTGAATTTTGAGTTAACGAATTGAAAAGTGTCGAATTCTTATATGAACGCGTAGGGTATGTCATTTATGACATGTAGGCTTTTGAACGGACCAGATCAGGCTTATAACGAAGAAGTTACGGCCCCGGGAATTTCACAAAGATTTTCAAAACTGTTGAGAATCTGGTACTGAGGTCTGGCGCCGCGGCGCCCGATGTAGTGTAAAAAGTCACGCTGCAGCGCCAGTTATGGCCGAGAGAAATTGAAAAAGGTCTGGAGACTCGTGCCGCAGCGCGAGAGTTTGTACATGGACTCGCGCCGCAACGCTTAGTCTGAGAAAAACCTTCGAGAGTGGTGAAATAAATGGCCACTAGAATGCTAGGATGTCGCATCATGGCCTTGAAGTTCGGGGGTTGTGATAGTAACTTAGGTTTTGAGCTTCAATTGTTGCGAGACCTACCTGAGTTGAGTTTATATACTCAATGAATGTACTAAGACTAATCTTATATTACCTATACTAAGGTATATGGTATGAAACTTAGGAATGTAATGCATGTTAACAAGATATGTACGATGAATAAAGTTGGTACCTTATCAATGATGTTTGAGTCTGGCTAATAAACGTCAGTTGAGTGATAAACCGGGACGAAGGGTAATAAGTCATGTTGACTTTAATAAAGATATTAAGTTAACAAAGACATAGAAGAGAAAGAAGCTTGTAGGAATAATGTGAATAGTTGTTTGATAGCTAATTACAGTGTGCTATGTGAATATATCATGTAGATTCTGTAAAGGCTATGGTCAGTCGAGTAAGTTATTTGAAGATGCTGAAAGGCAAGTTTTCTTAATGCTTGCCTAACTTCTATGTTCGCCAAGTTTTATGTGATTCGTTGAACTGAATTGCAAGACTTATTTTAAAGAAAGGGTCGATGCCAGATTTTAACTGAACTAGACTATTCGTAATATATAGATTGATTATTATTTATATCATTCTATATAGAAATGTTAACGCTATCCTATGCCAAGTAATTGGTACGGACGTGAAGGTAAGGTTTGTCTATGAACAAACAAAAGTATTTTTCATCGATTATTCGATGGGCACGCGAGTTTGCCAAAAATATTAAACGTAAATACGTTTAATGAATGAGTGTTGATCAACATAGAGTACTATAGGCTGATCACCTAGAAGTGCTCGTTGTTAGATTTGTAATATTCAATAACACAATCAAATTGCATAAAAAGTGCGGAAACGTGTAAAATCAGAGTTTTAAAAAAAATTTACAAACCATATACCGGGATCAAACTTTATGCATAATTATTAATTAAACGAAAAGATAAAGAATAAAATCATACCCTTGAAGATCGAGCTTCCTCAGGTACAAGTTCACCTCCAATCCTTTTCGCGTTCAACTTGAATCCACCGGGTTTGGTTCCTTCCTTTGATCAACGTTAGCCACCCATGTGTTTGGCCTCTAGAGGTGATCCACCAAGGAAGAATAGAAATTCAAGAAGAAGGGGTATTGGCTCAAACCCTAGTTTTTCCTATCTCTATAGAAAAAGGGCGTACTCTCCAACAAATTGGAATTATTAGTATTAGTAAAAGTCAACAACCACATCCCCATAATAAGACTCCTCTTATTTATAGATGTGGGCAAGCCACCTTAACAATTAAGGAATTGGGATTTATTTAATTAATTAAATTCTTTTAATTAATTAAGCTCCCTAATCTTATTAGGGATAATTAATTAAACTCCTTTAACTAATTTTCCTTCCTAATCCAATTAGGAATAAATGAGAGTACTTATATTAAATTAATTCCTAAACTCTTTTAAAAATTAAAATAATAATAATTGTAATAATATTAATAAGACTCCTCTTATTAATTTATATTTAATATTTCTAAAATATTAAATAATAATATTAAGCTATTTAATTTATTCTATCACCATAGATTAAATTAAATATACTTAACATATTATTACGATTATGCCATTAACTTCTTAAATAATTATTCTTCCTTTTATGGAGTGACCCTTTAGGTTCTCCATATTAAACCGGTTTTGAATAAATCAATTAGAACAATTCTAATCTTATTTAAATAAATAAATTAAACAATTAATTTATTTAAATAAATAATATTTATTCTACAATAGGGATAAGCCTCCCTAGCGATTAACGATTTTCCAGATAATATAGATTTCAACATTAATCATAAAAGAACCTTTGAGTAAATAGTTACCATACAATTCAATCCTTCCACCATACAATGTCCCAATTAAATATAAGACATGGAATTTCTGTCAAGTCTTATTTTATTTAATTATATGTATTTCGACTCTTAAATGCACAACTCCAAATAATGCAAATTAGAAACTCCTTTCTAATTTCATTCTCGCTTTGCCAAGGACTCTTTGGGTTGTCATTTATCGAATCACAGGACATTCTCTTCTTTTATTAGAAGTGGTAGATTCTTTATCGATCATACATTATCTCCATACAACTTATTATACCCAAGCATACCCTTTGATATACCCTAAGGGTCTTAAGGAATAAGTCAAAGTATAACTCATCATACACAAGATACTATGATGATCTCAAGTCCAAGGATCACTAGACTACTATCACTACAGAATTCCTAATGACAGCAAATAAAACTCCATTAGGTATTCCTTAGCGAGCCACGCTCAAATGAACTTATTCTCTAATAAGCACCTACATACTTGCTTTTTAGTGTCTCCACACAAATGATCATGAGATCAATCATTCTCATCCAATGAGCAAGCAACGATATACCAATCTATCCGGATTCACTAATCCCCAATTTAGTAATCCAATGATTGGGAACTATTTTAGTTTTAAGCTTTCTAAGAATTTAGACCTCATTAGAATGATCATCATCATTATTCTAAAAGCATTGCTTAAAACTATGGGTTTATCACATATTATAAAACAAAGATCATGTAGATAATTAAAAGCCTTTAATAAATTAATACTTTTATTAATAAATGAATAAGATTGTTACAAAGTATATGCTTTATCATCAAACATGATTGGCTTGTGTGCATACTACTTTCAATCTCCCACTTGCACTAAAGCCAATCGTCATGGTATCTCATACTCTTCTTCTTCTAAGTGACGATTATCCCGGCACGTTGGATAAGCTTTAGTTAATGCATATGTAATGTTGTTTTGAGAGTCCACTATCTCTATAGTGATTTCCCATCTTTCAATAATTCTAATAATCAAATGAAAGCGCCATAACACATGTTTAGATCCAAGATGAGACTTAGAACTATTCCTAGTTCAGAATGACCTTTTAATCCAAACAATCAACTTGCAGCCTTCATTTATAGCTATATACTTTGTCTTTATCACTAAACCAAAGAACTCTTTCTTTGCTTGGAACCTTTCCAATTCATCGCACCAATCGCTCAAGGTAACGCTTTACCTTAAAGTGGATTTTTCATCATCTTGGTTCTGTCTGAAAAACTTGAGTGCATTTCGACCCTCTAGTTTTAATTTAGACCCACCATGAATACTCACATCCTTAGTGCTTGGGTTAAGAACTTTAATATGTTTTTCATCGACTCATAGTGAACTTCTCCATAATACGACCGATCAACATCGTGTCTCGTACATTTCATTGCATACATGATTGTCACTCATGCGACCTCTCTTTTCGTGAGTCTGTGGGGACTATTAAGAGAGATACACTCCATAGCTCATCGACATGAGACATCTCTTGAGTTTGCCATGCTAAACGACTTTAGCATCAAATGAATATACGTTCCTTGGGTTAAGTTGAGCATCCTCTTAAATCTATCTATATAGATTTATATCCCCAATTAAGATACTCTTCCAAATCATTCATGGAGGAATGTTTAGACAACTTTATCTTTTACCGATCAGTAGCATTGGTATGTCATTCCTTATCCGTAATATATCAACATATAGTACTAGGAATGTCACGATGCTCCCAATCGACCCTTTTACACACACTAGAAGTCTTACCTCATCGAATGTAACTGGATCATCATCTTCTATGATGTGTACCTCATCATCATCATCCATGATGAATCCATACCTCCTAGGTATCTTTGGTACTATTCCGTGCATTTACGATTCGGTTGCCAGGGTACAATAGGTCTATCTCTGTGTTCCTCTTATTTGACTTTATAGTGTTTTGTGGTTCTTGAACTCTTCAAGATCTATTATCCTCCCACTAGCCCTTTCAATGATAAACACCTTTATCTTAGAAGGCAGCGTGTTTCGCAACAAACACCTTTTGCTAAGTAGGATTATAGAACATATACCCTAAACTTACTTTAGGATGTCCCACAAATCGACACTTATAAAATCTTGTCCCAAGCTTATCCTTTTTGAAACCTTTTCACATAAGTTGGACAACCCCTTATCTTAACATACTTAAGATTAGGAATCCTCCCTGTCCATAACTTTTATGGAGTCTTAAATGGATTTTGAGGTTACTTTTTCGTAGATATGCAGCCATTTCTAGGACATTATCCGTGAAGGATATTGGAATGCTCAGTAAAATCATTATGGACCGCACCATGTCCAACAAGGTACGATTTTTCATTCAGATACATCAATCAATTATCACAGTATCGAGGTGTCCATTATGAGAAAACCATTTGAGATGATCTAGAAACTTATTGCACACGTATTTATTACTTGATCTAATTAAAGAATCTTAATACTTTTGCCAATTTGTTTCACTTCAATTCTTTGAACCTTTCATATAATTCACACTTGTATTTCAACAAATACATACATTCAACTCTTTGAATGATCATCTCCTTTTCTTATACTAATTTGTTCAATATGCAAAATTATTTTAATGTAAGTCAAGTATATAAAATTTATTAAGTAATATTCCAGTTCTATACAAAACATTATTATTATAAATAGAACAACAATTGTTCTTAATTATAATACCAAAGATTTCATTGTCCAACAATAAAATGGAAATAATATTTTTAACAAGAACTGGAATACAATAACAACTTATTGACTTAATAGATCTGCCCGTGGGCATTGCTAAACTATAAGTTTCTATAGCTAATGCAGCAACCTTTGCTTCATTTTCTACACATAGGATTACTTATCTTTGTTTAACTTTCTACTTCTGCTTGGTCCCTTCATAAATCTATATTTATGATAACCAAAGTCGGTATCCAATACCCAAGTAGAACCTCGACTTTAAAGAAAATTTATTTCAATCATGAACAAAAATCAGATTGTAACCGTAAACTTCACTAAGCTTCTTTGGTTAGCCTCGCAAGATGCTTCTCGCAGCTTTCTTTCCGTTGTCCAAAGCTTATTGCAGTGGAAGCAAACTCCTTTGCCATCCATATTAGTTTTGTTCTTATTATCCTTTGTTTACGCCTTTCTGTTTACCTTCTTTGAATCGTTCTTCTTTTCAAAAGATCCTTTGGCCCCTACCAGTAAGACATGGTCTTTCTTGGTTGGAAAGTGACTCTCAACATTTTACAACATGTTAAGCAAATCAGCGAGACTGATATCTAGCTTGTTCATATGAAAAATTCACAACAATTGTGAAAGGAGTCCGGGAGTGAGTGCAAGATCAAATCTTAGCTCAACTCTCCATCTATGACAAAACCTGTTGTCCTAATTGATCAATCAAATTGATTATGTTAAGAACTTTTTGTCTGTACTATAGTGCCATTGGCCATTCTAGATCGGAAGAGCTCCTTAGATATCTCGATATCTATCGGCCCCATTTTCCTCACCATCAACTACTTGATGTGCGGGAATATAGTAGAGAGCATCCATAGTTTCACGCCGACGTCAAGCTCGTTACTCATAGATGCGAGCATGATGCATCGAGCCAATGTGCATCATCTTGCCACTTTCTAAAAGTAGCAATCTCTTCCTTAGAGGAGGCATTCGCAACCATTGCACGCGGATAGGCGATTAATGACATAAGATAGCTTTTTTCACTATGAGAACTATTCTCAAATTCCTTAACCAATCTATTTAATTTGGTCCTTAAATAGCATCTAATATGCTTGGCGTTGATTGTAATTTTAGACATTGTAAAATTCTGTAAATGAATTTGTAATTAACAACATTTTAACATACATTCTTTTATTAATTACCAAAATAAATTAGGTCTTGTTTTAAATTGGTATCTCCCGCTATTTTCTTCAAACTATATTACCCTCACTTATATAGTTCGGCAAAATCTAATTAAAGATTTGCTAGTGAGAATAAGGATCCCATTTCAAATGTATATAGCCTTGTGGTGACACAACAAACTATATATAAATAAATAGGTAGACAACTTTTGTCAATTACATCAACTATGCAACTCCTTTTCTTTTGCCTCTTAGATTATTTTGATCAAGTGGTGGCACATCCGAATCAAAATTATCCAAGTTAAGTCCGACCTAGTACTCCATATATTCAAAAAAGAAAAATATCATCCTTGTGGTGACACAACAAAACAATATTGTTCAATTTTCTTTATAAGCATCAAATGTGATAAATTAACATCTTAAATACTTAATACTTGCCTTGTGGTGACACAACAAACTCATATTAAATATTTAATACTCTATTAATTTTATCATGCTAGAAGGCGACGTTCGATATTCCAAATATCTTTGAAAGCTTAGGACTTAATATAAAAATTGAGGGGTTTGTTATTAATTATCTCATCTTGTTTAGCGCGCATGCACATATATATATAAAATACGCGTCATATTAATGAACATGCGAAGCATGTTTGCATAATATATAATATATATATATAGTATAAGCATGCACATATAGAATACTATATTCTACCCGGATTGATTATGGACTTTTATTCTAGTTTGGTTCACTAGAGCCACCAAGTGAACCAAAAGGTCAAACCCTAGAGGTGCAAGAAATAATATTTAAATATAACTATTACATTTAAACCCTGCTCCATTACAAACGGGTCTTCAAGCGCCTCCTTGCCCTTGATCTCCAATTTTTCAAATTTAATTCTAACTATTCCTTTTACAAAACTATTTAAAATAAATAGAAACCTTGATCAGCAGTCAAGGGGAAGTACATAGGAGGGAGATAGAATTTACATTCAGAAAAAATAGAGAAGACGAGGTACGCAGACCCCATTTAATAAAACCCATACATTCATGCATCCAACTAAAATAAAATCCAATCGCATTGGTCAATTGTCCATAATCAATCCCATTTATTATCATACACATCACCATATACATCAATAAATAACATTCATCTTATGAATAATAAACATTCAATATATATATTGATATCATTTAATGGGCAAATTTAGTTAGTATAAAATCTATTTTTGAATAAAAATAAACTCCTTTATTTAAATCCAAATTTAAATCAAAATAAAACTATTTTATTTTAATTTATCCAATTTTGAATAAAATAAACTATTTTATTTTAATCAAAATCTTTAATCAAAATAAACTCCTTTATTTTAATTAATTATGGAATCCAATTCCATATATAAAAAATTTATTAAAGGAAACACTTAATTCTTTTCCTATTCACAAATAATCTCCTTTATTTTGAATAATATGAAATCTTATTTCATATTTAAATAAACTCCTTTATTTTAAGGAAACATAGATTTTCTTTCCTATTCACAAATAAACTCTTTTATTTTGAATAATATGAAATCTTATTTCATATCTAAACAAACTCCTTTATTTAAGGAAAGATGGATTTACTTCCCTATTCACAAATAAACTCCTTTATTTTAGGAAAAATAAAATCTAATTTCAACTCCAATTAGTTATCATGGAATCCAATTCCAACTCTAATTAGTTAGCATGAAATTGTAATTTTAAAATTAAAATAAATTCTTTTATTTTAAAATTTAAAATAAACCTTTTATTTTAAAATTAAAATAAACTTTTTATTTTAATTATAAAATAATTAAAATTATATATTACATATACATAATATATATATTACGGTAATATATATATATATTATATATATATATATATAACATATAAGTATAACTTTAATAAAAAAAAAAAAACCCCGTGCCTTTTGAAGATTCACGTGGCCATGTTTTTGAAAAAACAAAAAGGTTATCCTGTTAACATGAAAAAAACGAGCGCTGCCATTTTTTATTTATTTATTTATTTTTTTTAAATAAATTTTATACAATAAATTATGTCCAATTAAATTGTTCTAAACATATATCAATATAATATCAAATTAAAATAATTAATAATTCGCATAAAGGTTTGGCTCTGATGCCACTGTTAGATTTGTAATATTCAATAACGCAATCAAATTGCATAAAAAGTGCGGAAACGTGTAAAATCAGAGTTTTAAAAAAAAATTACAAACCATATACCCGGATCACCCTTTATGCATAATTATTAATTAAACGAAAAGATAAAGAATAAAATCATACCCTTGAAGATTGAGTTTCCTCAGTACAAGTTCACCTCCAATCCTTTTTCGCTCAACTTGAATCCACTGGGTTTGGTTCCTTCCTTCGATCAACGTTAGCCACCCATGTGTTTGGCCTCTAGAGGTGATCCACCAAGGAAGAATAGGAATTCAAGAAGAAGGGGTATTGACTCAAACCCTAATTTTTCCTATCTCTATAGAAAAAGGGCGTACTCTCCAACAAATTGGAATTATTACGTATTAGTAAAAGTCAACAACCACATCCCCATAATAAGACTCCTCTTATTTATAGATGTGGGCAACCCACCTTAACAATTAAGGAATTGGGATTTATTTAATTAATTAAATTCTTTTAATTAATTAAGCTCCCTAATCTTATTAGGGATAATTAAATAAACTCCTTTAACTAATTTTCCTTCCTAATCCAATTAGGAATAAATGAGAGTACTTATATTAAATTAATTCCTAAACTCTTTTAGAAATTAAAATAATAATAATTGTAATAATATTAATAAGACTCCTCTTATTAATTTATATTTAATATTTCTAAAATATTAAATAATAATATTAAGATATTTAATTTATTCTATCACCATAGATTAAATTAAATATACTTAAATATATTATTACGATTATGCCATTAACTTCTTAAATAATTATTCTTCCTTTTATGGTGTGACCCTTTAGGTTCTCCATATTAAACTGGTTGTGAATAAATCAATTAGAACAATTCTAATCTTATTTAAATAAATAAATTAAACAATTAATTTATTTAAATAAATAATATTTATTCTACAATAGGGATAAGCCTCCCTAGCGATTAACGACTTTCCAGATAATATAGATTTCAACATTAATCATAAAAGAACCTTTGAGTAAATAGTTACCGTACAATTCAATCCTTCCACCATACAATGTCCCAATTAAATATAAGACATGGAATTTCTGCCAAGTCTTATTTTATTTAATTATATGTATTTCGACTCTTAAATGCACAACTCAAATAATGCAAATTAGAAACTCCTTTCTAATTTCATTCCCGCTTTCGCCAAGGACATTGGGTTGTCATTTATCGAATCACATAGGACATTCTCTTCTTTTATTAGAAGTGGTAGATTCTTTATCGATCATACATTATCTCCATGTACAACTTATTATACCCAAGCATACCCTTTGATATACCCTAAGGGTCTTAAGGAATAAGTCAAAGTATAACTCATCATACACAAGATACTATGATGATCTCAAGTCCAAGGATCACTAGACTACTATCACTACATGAATTCCTATCGACAGCAAATAAAACTCCATTAGGTATTCCTTAGCGAGCCACATTCAAATGAACTTATTCTCTAATAAGCACCTACATACTTGCTTTAGTGTCTCCACACAAATGATCATGAGATCAATCATTCTCATCCAATGAAAGCAAGCAACGATGTACCAATCTATCCGGATTCACTAATCCCCAATTTAGTAATCCAATGATTGGGAACTATTTTAGTTTTAAGCTTTCTAAGAATTTAGACCTCATTAGAATGATCATCATCATTATTCTAAAAGCATTGCTTAAAACTATGGGTTTATCACATATTATAAAACAGCATCATGTAGATAATTAAAAGCCTTTAATAAATTAATACTTTTTATTAATAAATGAATAAGATTGTTACAAAGTATATGCTTTATCATCAAACATGATTGGCTTGTGTGCATACTACTTTCAATCTCCCACTTGCACTAAAGCCAATCGTCATGGTATCTCATACTCTTTTTCTCTAAGTGACGATTATCCTGCTGTTGCATAAGTTATAGTTAATGGATATGTAATGTTGTTTTTGAGAGTCCACTATCTCTATAGTGATTTCCCATCTTTCAATGATTCTAATAATCAAATGAAAGCGCCACAACATATGTTTAGATCCAAGATGAGACTTTAGAACTATTCCTAGTTTCAGAATGACCTTTTAATCCAAACAATCAACTTGCGCCTTCATTTATAGCTATATACTTTGTCTTTATCACTAAACCAAAGAACTCTTTTGTCATTTGGAACCTTTCCAATTCATCGCACCTTTCGCTCAAGGTAACGCTTTACCTTAAAGTGGATTTTTCTCCGTCATCTTGGTCTGCGTTCGAAAAACCCGAGTCTGTTAAGCCCTCTAGTTTTAATTTAGACCCACCAGAATACTCACATCCTTAGTGCTTTGGTTAATAACTTTAAGATGTTTTCACCGACTCATAGTGAACTTCTCCATAATATGACCGATCAACATCGGTCTCGTACATTTCATTGCATACATGATTGTCACTCATGCGACCTCTCTTTTCAGAGTCGTGGGGACTATTAAGAGATATACTCCATAGCTCATCGACATGAGACATCTCTTGGAGTTTGCCATGCTAAACGACTTTAGCATCAAATGAATATACGTTCCTTGGGTTAAGTTGAGCATCCTCTTAAATCTATCTATATAGATTTATATCCCCAATTAAGATACTCTTCCAAATCATTCATGGAGGAATGTTTAGACAACTTTATCTTTACTGATTGTAGCATTGGTATGTCATTCCTTATCCGTAATATATCAACATATAGTACTAGGAATGTCACGATGCTCCCACTGGACCCTTTTGTACACACTAGAAGTCTTACCTCATCGAATGTAACTCGGATCATCATCTTCTATGATGTGTACCTCATCATCATCATCCATGATGAATCCATACCTCCTAGGTATCTTTGGTACTATTCCGCATTTACGATATCTTGGTTGTGGTACAATAGTCTATCTACTGTGTTCCTCTTATTTGACTTATAGTGTTTTGTGGTTCTTGAATTCTTCAAGATCTATTATCCTCCCACTAGCCCTTTTTCAATGATAAACACCTTTATCTTAGAAAATGCGTGTTTCGCAACAAACACCTTTTGCTAAGTAGGATTATAGAACATATACCCTAAACTTACTTTAGGATGTCCCACAAATCGACACTTATAAAATCTTGTCCCAAGCTTATCCTTTGAAACCTTTTCACATAAGTTGGACAACCCTTATCTTAACATACTTAAGATTAGGAATCCTCCCCATCCATAACTTTTATGGAGTCTTAAATAGGATTTTGAGGTTACTTTTTCGTAGATATGCAGACCATTTCTAGGACATTATCCCGTAAGGATATTAGAATGTCGGTAAAATCATTATGGACCGCACTATGTCCAACAAGGTACGATTTTTCATTCAGATACATCAATCAATTATTCACAGATCGAGGCGCCCATTATGAGAAAACCATTTGAGATGATCTAGAAACTTATTGCACACGTATTTATTACTTGATCTAATCAAAGAATCTTAATACTTTGCCAATTTGTTTCACTTCTGAATTCTTTGAACCTTTCATATAATTCACACTTGTATTTCAACAAATACATACATTCAACTCTTTGAATGATCATCTCCTTTTCTTATACTAATTTGTTCAATATGCAAAATTATTTTAATGTAAGTCAAGTATACAAAATTTATTAAGTAATATTCCGATTCTATACAAAACATTATTATTATAAATAGAACAACAATTGTTCTTAATTATAATACCAAAGATTTCATTGTCCAACAATAAAATGGAAATAATATTTTAACAAGAACTGGAATACAATAACAACTTATTGACTTAATAGATCTGCCCGTGGGCATTGCTAAACTATAAGTTTCTATAGCTAATGCAGCAACCTTTGCTTCATTTTCTACACATAGGATTACTTATCTTTGTTTAACTTTCTACTTCTACTTGGTCCCTTCATAAATCTATATTTATGATAACCAAAGTCGGTATCCAATACCCAAGTAGAACCTTGACTTAAAGAAAAATTTATTTCAATCATGAACAAAAGCGTATACAAACCAAACTTCACTAAGCTTCTTTGGTTAGCCTCTACAAGATGCTTCTCGCAGTTTCTTTCCAGTGTCCAGGCTTATTGCAGTGGAAGCAAACTCTTTTGCCATCCATATTAGTTTTGTTCTTATTATCCTTTGTTTACGCCTTTCTATTTACCTTCTTTGAATCGTTCTTCTTTTCAAAAGATCATTTGGCCCCTACCAGTAAGACATGGTCTTTCTTGGTTGGAAAGTGACTCTCAACATTTTTCAACATGTTAAGCAAATCAACGAGACTGATATCTAGCTTGTTCATATGAAAAATTCACAACAATTGTGAAAGGAGACCGGAGTGAGTGCAAGATCAAATCTTAGCTCAACTCTCCATCTACGACAAAAACTTGTTGTCCTAATTGATCAATCAAATTGATTATGTTAAGAACTTTTGTTATGCATCTATAGTGCCATTGGCCATTCTAGATCGGAAGAGCTCCTTAGATATCTCGATATCTATCGGCCCCACTTTCCTCACCATCAACTACTTGATGTGCGGGAATATAGTAGGAGCATCCATAGTTTCATCTCGACGCTGAAGCTCGTTACTTTCATAGATGCGAGCATGATGCATTGAGCTCATTGTGCATCATCTTGCCACTTTCTAAAAGTAGCAATCTCTTCCTTAGAGGCATTGTTCGCAACCATTGCGAGGATAGGCGATTAAGGACATAAGATAGCTTTTCACTATGAGAACTATTCTCAAATTCCTTAACCAATCTATTTAATTTGGTGGGTTAAATAGCATCTAATATGCTTGGCAGTGATAGTAATTTTAGACATTGTAAAATTCTGTAAATGAATTTGTAATTAACAACATTTTAACATACATTCTTTTATTAATTACCAAAATAAATTAGGTCTTGTTTTAAATTGGTATCTCCCACTATTTTCTTCAAACTATATTACCTCACTTATATAGTTCGGCAAAATCTAATTAAAGATTTGCTAGTGAGAATAAGGATCCCATTTCAAATGTATATAGCCTTGTGGTGACACAACAAACTATATATAAATAAATAGGTAGATAACTTTTGTCAATTACATCAACTATGCAACTCCTTTTCTTTTTGCCTCTTAGATTATTTTGATCAGTGGTGGCACATCCGAATCAAAATTATCCAAGTTAAGTCCGACCTAGCACTCCATATATTCAAAAAGAGAAAATATCATCCTTGTGGTGACACAACAAAACAATATTGTTCAATTTTCTTTATAAGCATCAAATGTGATAAATTAACATCTTAAATACTTAATACTTGCCTTGTGGTGACACAACAAACTCATATTAAATATTTAATACTCTATTAATTTTATCATGTTAGAAGGCTTGACGCTCGATATTCCAAATATCTTTGAACGCTTAGGAATTAATATAAAAATTGAGGGGTTTGTTATTAATTATCTCATCTTGTTTAGCTGCAAGCACATATATATATAAAATACGTAATATATTAATGAACATGCGAAGCATGTTTGCATAATATATAATATATATATAGTATAAGCATGCACATATAGAATACTATATTCTACGGATTGATTATGGACTTTTATTCTAGTTTGGTTCACTAGAGCCACCAAGTGAACCAAAAGGTCAAACCTCAGAGGTACAAGAAATAATATTTAAATATAACTATTACATTTAAACCCGGGCTCCATTACAAACGGGTCTTCAAGCGCCTCCTCTTTTTTGATCTCCAATTTTCAAATTTAATTCTAACTATTCCTTTTACAAAACTATTTAAAATAAATAGAAACCTTGATCAATGATCGAGGGAAGTACATAGGAGGAGATAGAATTTACATTCGAAAAAAAAAATAGAGAAGACGAGGTACGCAGACCCCATTTAATAAAACCCATACATTCATGCATCCAACTAAAATAAAATCCAATCGCATTTCGTCAATTGTTCATAATCAATCCCATTTATTATCATACACATCACCATATACATCAATAAATAACATTCATCTTATGAATAATAAACATTCAATATATATATTGATATCATGTAATGGGCAAATTTAGTTAGTATAAAATCTATATTTGAATAAAAATAAACTCCTTTATTTAAATCCAAATTTAAATCAAAATAAAACTATTTTATTTTAATTTATCCAATTTTGAATAAAATAAACTATTTTATTTTAATCAAAATCTTTAATCAAAATAAACTCCTTTATTTTAATTAATTATGGAATCCAATTCCATATATAAAAAAAAATTATTAAAGGAAACACTTAATTCTTTTCCTATTCACAAATAAACTCCTTTATTTTGAATAATATGAAATCTTATTTCATATTTAAATAAACTCATTTATTTTAAGGAAACGTGGATTCTCTTTCCTATTCACAAATAAACTCTTTTATTTTGAATAATATGAAATCTTATTTCATATCTAAACAAACTCCTTTATTTAAGGAAAGATGGATTTACTTCCCTATTCACAAATAAACTCCTTTATTTTAGGAAAAATAAAATCCAATTTCAACTCCAATTAGTTATCATGGAATCCAATTCCAACTCTAATTAGTTAGCATGAAATTGTAATTTTAAAATTAAAATAAATTCTTTTATTTTAAAATTTAAAATAAACCTTTTATTTTAATTATAAAATAATTAAAATTATATATTACATATACATAATATATATATTACGGTAATATATATATATATTATATATATATATATAACATATAAGTATAACTTTAATAAAAAAAAAAAAAACCCGTGCCTTTTGAAGATTCACGTGGCCATGTTTTTGAAAAAACAAAAAGGTTATCCTGTTAACATGAAAAAAACGTGCGCTGCCATTTTTTATTTATTTATTTATTTATTTTTAAATAAATTTTATACAATAAATTATGTCCAATTAAATTGTTCTAAACATATACCAATATAATATCAAATTAAAATAATTAATAATTCGCATAAAGGTTTGGCTCTGATGCCATTGTTAGATTTGTAATATTCAATAACGCAATCAAATTGCATAAAAAGTGCGGAAACGTGTAAAATCAGAGTTTTAAAAAAAAATTACACACCATATACCTGGATCACCCTTTATGAATAATTATTAATTAAACGAAAAGATAAAGAATAAAATCATACCCTTGAAGATCGAGTTTCCTCAGGTACAAGTTCACCTCCAATCCTTTTCGCGTTCAACTTGAATCCACCGGGTTTGGTTCCTTCCTTTGATCAACGTTAGCCACCCATGTGTTTGGCCTCTAGAGGTGATCCACCAAGGAAGAATAGGAATTCAAGAAGAAGGGGTATTGGCTCAAACCCTAGATTTTCCTATCTCTATAGAAAAAAGGGCGTACTCTCCAACAAATTGGAATTATTACGTATTAGTAAAAGTCAACAACCACATCCCTATAATAAGACTCCTCTTATTTATAGATGTGGGCAACCCACCTTAATAATTAAGGAATTGGGATTTATTTAATTAATTAAATTTTTTTAATTAATTAAGCTCCCTAATCTTATTAGGGATAATTAATTAAACTCCTTTAACTAATTTTCCTTCCTAATCCAATTAGGAATAAATGAGAGTACTTATATTAAATTAATTCCTAAACTCTTTTAGAAATTAAAATAATAATAATTGTAATAATATTAATAAGACTCCTCTTATTAATTTATATTTAATATTTCTAAAATATTAAATAATAAATATTAAGCTATTTAATTTATTCTATCACCATAGATTAAATTAAATATACTTAACTATATTATTACGATTATGCCATTAACTTCTTAAATAATTATTCTTCCTTTTATGGTGTGACCCTTTAGGTTCTCCATATTAAACCCGGTTGTGAATAAATCAATTAGAACAATTTAATCTTATTTAAATAAATAAATTAAACAATTAATTTATTTAAATAAATAATATTTATTCTACAATAGGGATAAGCCTCCCTAGCGATTAACGACTTTCCGGATAATATAGATTTCAACATTAATCATAAAAGAACCTTTGAGTAAATAGTTACCAGACAATTCAATCATTCCACCATACAATGTCCCAATTAAATATAAGACATGGAATTTTCATCAAGTCTTATTTTATTTAATTATATGTATTTCGACTCTTAAATGCACAACTCAAATAATACAAATTAGAAACTCCTTTCTAATTTCATTCTCGCTTGGCCAAGGACTCATCGGGTTGTAATTTATCGAATCACATAGGACATTCTCTTCTTTTATTAGAAGTGGTAGATTCTTTATTGATCATACATTATCTCCATGTACAACTTATTATACCCAAGCATACCCTTTGATATACCCTAAGGGTCTTAAGGAATAAGTCAAAGTATAACTCATCATACACAAGATACTATGATGATCTCAAGTCCAAGGATCACTTGTCTTACTATCACTACTGAGAATTCCTATTGACAGCAAATAAAACTCCATTAGGTATTCCTTAGCGAGCCAACGTTCGGTGAACTTATTCTCTAATAAGCACCTACATACTTGCTTTAGTGTCTCCACACAAATGATCATGAGATCAATCATTCTCATCCAATGAGTAAGCAACGTATGTACCAATCTATCCGGATTCACTAATCCCCAATTTAGTAATCCAATGATTGGGAACTATTTTAGTTTTAAGCTTTCTAAGAATTTAGATCTCATTAGAATGATCATCATCATTATTCTAAAAGCATTGCTTAAAACTATGGGGTTTATCACATATTTTAAAACAAAGATCATGTAGATAATTAAAATCCTTTAATAAATTAATACTTTTTATTAATAAATGAATAAGATTGTTACAAAGTATATGCTTTATCATCAAACATGATTGGCTTGTGTGCATACTACTTTCACTCGTAAGTTATACGGATGAACGGCCTTAGTGTTGTGGAGTCCTTTTCAAGTATGAAAACTGAAAGTTACTCTTCATGGTCTATCGACCAGTTCAGAATTCCTAATCTATTCTATACTTTGGGAATTGATGTTATGAACTGTTAAAGTATTGTTGATTCATAATACTTCATAACTATTGTTCAGTTATGTCGGAATTGAAATATAATTCATGAATGTTGTATTCCTGTTATCCTTGATTAAACTTGTTGAGCTGTCATGCTCACTTCTTGCGTGGATTATATAACTGCAGTTAAAGATGAACGTACTGTGAATGCCAAGAGAGATAAGGGCAAAGCTAAGATGGATGCTTAGGCATTGTGTAATACTTTAGTAAGTTTGTATGTATTATACATTATGAACAATGAACGATGTAACCAATTTATGAAGCTGGGAATGATTATACTTTGATTGTAATAAGAAGATAGTAATTACCTTCATTTTGTTGTATTTCAATGGAATGATTGTATGGATGTTAGTACAGTGGAGCACCATCTGTCGGGTTGGAAGACACCCGAATTTGGGGGCGTCACATAATTTGTTGAGGGAAATTGTGAGGTGGGTGATTGAAGAAGCATATGAGAAAGGTTTCTCTATTATTCTACATTCTACACTCTGGGTAATCTCTTCAACCCAAATTTAAATTCACGTTGATTATATTTTTATAAAAATGTCTTTCAAGTCTCTGTAATTGAAAAGAGTAATGATTATGTGTTTATATATGTGATAAGATGTTATCATAACATGTTTTATTATATATTGTATGTTTCCATAACATCAGTTTAATAAAAATATGTCATATATTGTTCTTCAAATTATAGAGTATAGAAATATGGTCATATGGCCCTTACGTGCAACTTTAATACATTAATCATATGTTGTATCATAAATTTTATACTTGTATATAGTTATGCATGTTAAAATGAAGAAAAAACTTCTAATGGACAGATTTAGCGTTATAACGAACCCGTAGTGTCAATTTTATGTTTTATCTTTAAAAACGTTCAAAATCACCAAGAACGTGAAATTACATGATCTGATTTTGGAAATTATATGTTTTAACTTGTTAAAATCATGCTAGAAGGGTTGGGTAGTAGTTATATGTGCATTACAGTGTCTGGGTATGCTTGTGAATTAATTAATTGGGTGTTTTGGCCATGTTCTGCAATTTTTCACGAATTGCAGTTCTAGCTTCGTTCATTGCGCAAGAAGCGTTTACCGCAGTAATAAGACCAAGAACCCATAAGGCTTATCCGCTATCCAAGACATGACCAAGATTAGGCCTGATGGTGGTGCCGCAGTGCCACTTTGCAGATTGCTCAGAAATGAAATTTTCTTATTATTCATGTCCAGGATTGTAATATCAACTTAATCTATTGAACATAAAAATATGTTAGACATATAATGAGCTGTTAAAATAGGTTCTTAACATGTCACTAAGGCATTTACATATTGATTGAATTATTGAACACATAGTTAGCTTATTATTTGAGTAGTGTGATATTATGTGAAAATAAGCGTGATAATTTGACTAAGAATAGTGATAACCAGAGTTTAGACCAAAGAGTAAACTTGCAATGACTAGTTACGTTATAATTGACTGGTATTGTGAATATAAATGGTATGTAGGATTAAATCAAGGAACGTGTATAATTAATATGTAATCTATGCACGAGGCAAGTTTCCAAACCCTACTTGTTATTGTTATTCAAGTTTATAAACTTACATCGAGCAAATTCTCGTTATTATTAATCAAGTTCAATTTGTTATATTAAAGAATATTAATCTTTTCAAAGTATGATTTCTGTTACACAATTCTTATTCCATTGTATATGATAAGTGGGGTTTACAGTTACTTATTGGATATTAATTCAACCGAACTAGGCCCATCTCAAGTATGTTTTAGTGTGTTTTTAGTTGCATTTCATGTTATTTTGCATTGCATTTACTTAAAACTCCTTTGGTGTAAAAGTGTAGGATATGGCATGATTTGGTGATGTAAATGGCTGAGGCTGTTGGATGCATGACATGAGGATCAATTGGAGCAGGAGGCTAAGCATGGATGGACAAAAGAATGAACATCAGAATAGATCAGTTGCAGCAGCAGAACCAGAATTCAAAGTTGCAGAAGCCGTGGGGCCGCGCGACAGAATATGCTTGAGGACGCGCATGGCGCATGAAAGCACCTGGGGCCGACGGACATTGCACATCGCAGTCAGTTAAGGCTCGCGTGAGGATTGCAAAAGGAGGTCGTCTATGTGCGCGTGGCGATGCACGATCTTCTTGAAATTTATTTTAATTTCTAATTTTAAGGGTTATAATTAATTAAAAATGATTTTCTAACAGGTGTCAGAGGGATCATTATTCAGTTTTTACGTATTTTTGTATCGTAACTAGGGTTTACACTCTTAGGGAGATTCCAACGTTGAACGAAGCCTAAACTCCAACTTTTCTAATTCTTCTTGGGATTTTCTATTATTGTGGATAATTATTAGTATTTTGCTGGATTCATATGAGGATTTGAACGTTACTAGTGGATTATAATCAGGAATTAGGTTTGATCGTTTCTATCCTTCATCTTTCAATTGTTTGCTTATTAGCCATATTTAGCTTTGATCCCATAATGGCTTTTGGTTCAGTCACGAACTAAACTCCATTATGGGATTCTAACGGATTTTAATATGTAGTTTAGTTGCATGCATGAATGCTGGACTATTTTACATATCATATGGGATTTCTATCATGGTTGTTTTGAATGCATGAATGCTTGGTCACCATTCATTTTCAGTACTTGTATAGAATTGAGAAGGAAATGCAAGTATGGATTATAATCATGATAGCATATGTATATGGGGCTGTTTTGTATGGCTTGTGTATTTCGTGAACCAGATAGACATATACTGTTTCACCGTATGAGTTAGAATAAGGGCTTGTGCTTAAATTTAATATGATTACAATTTCACATAGACATATAGTGATTTTGGTTATATTGGTGATTACATGGAGTCTATCGCTTGTGGATGCTGTGTAAGTAGGTCATAGTACATTGAAAAATGGCTATGACTTTATTAGTGCTCTTAGCTACTTTCCTATGATATGTGAACAAGTCTTGCATGATAGTGGTGATTAGATGAAGTATTAAATGAAGTTAGGATCCCATTACTTTCAGATTTGATTTATTACATTTTTATTCTTATTTTAGTCGTTATTTACGATTAGAGCAATTCACCAATCATATTTAGTAGTTTGAGCATATAAATATAGTGATTTAATTGATGCATAGTGATTTAAATTAGACAACTTTCTCTGTGGGATCGATACTTTACTTACTCTGTATTACTTGTTGACACATGTATGCTTGCATGAGTTAGAGCTCTTTTGTTAGAACTGAAAAAGAGGCAACAAGTTTTTGGCACCGTTGACGGGGAAAGGGGTTTAAATTATTATTATTATCATTAGTTTTAAGCTATATTGTATGACTTAGACAAATCTAATTCATTTCCATTTTTGGTCTTTGTTTTTGTTTCAGGAACTTGTATAAATTTTTATGCGCACGTGGTCATCCAACCCCGACTTAACACCTGCTCAGGACAACATAAACAGGAGAGGTTGGAAAGCGAGTGTTCGTAGAAATTTACAAGCACAGTTAGAAGGTACTACATCTACTATGGAAGCCGAGGGAGAAGGAGAAAAGCAAAGAGAGGAGCATAGGGCTTTGAGAGAATATTCCATGCCCAATATTAATGGATTATAGTCTAACATAGTCAAACCAGCGATAGCAGCCAATACAGTCGAGATAAAAATAGGCAATATTCAGATGGTACAAAATTTGGTACAGTTTGGGGGTGCCACTACAGATGATCCAAATGAACACCTGTTGAGTTTCATTGAGAAATGTGACATGTTCATATATAATGGGGTGACGGAGGATGCTATCAGACTTAGGCTATTCCCATTCTCATTAAGGGATAAAGAGAGAAGTTGGCTTCATTCTTTGCCAGCAGGATCAATCACTATATGGAAGGACTTAGCACAGAAAATTTAGCCAAGTTCTTCCCAATGGCTAAGACTGCAAAGATGAGGACAGCTATCTCTCAGTTTGAGCAACAACAGGGCGAGTCCTTATATGAAGCATTGGAGAGATATAAAGAGATACTGAGAAAGTGTCCACATCACGGTATGCCAGATTTGATGGTGATAAACACATTTTATAATGGATTGGGATAACAGTCTAGACCGATTGTAGATGCAGCTGCAGGAGGGGCATTATGGGCAAAAAGTTATGAGGAAGCCTATAACCTTATCGAGACAATGGCATCAAACAATTTTCAGAATCCTACAACTAGAATGCCATAGCCCAAGGTTGCAAGTGTGTTGGAAGTGGATGCTATCACGCAGTTGTCAGCACAGAAGGCAGCCATGACGAAGAAAATAGATACATTAACAGAAGGTAAAACGAAGACGGTTGCATTTGTATGTGAGATCTGTGCGGGGTCGCACTCAATAGAGCAATGTGCTATCAGCTCAGAGTTGGTACAGTATGTGAGCAATTATAGAAAAGGCCAAGGTCAGTTTCTGAACACATACCACCCCAACAACCAAAATCATCCAAACTTTAGTTGGTCAAATAACCAAGGGAATCAAAAGAATCATTTTCAGACGAATAATCAGTTTCAGTCACAACCAGCACAGCCACAGTTTACTCCTAGACCACCTTTTCTGCCGGGATTTTTGCAACAACAACAACATCACACTCCAGCTGCACCTCAGCAAGAAAAGAAATCAGAAATGGAGGATATGATGATGAAATACATGGCGAATACAGAGGTTATGATCAAAAGCCAAGCAGTGGCTATTAAGAATCTGGAAACTCAGATGGGGCAAATGGCGAACATGCTTAACAACAGGTCCCAAGGTTCTTTTCCAAGTAATACAGAATCAAATCCTAGAAAAGACGGGAAAGAATAGTGTCAAGCAATCACATTAAGTTCTGGGAAGAATATTCAGAAGACCGCTAAGTCGGCGGCAATGCACATTTTACAAGGGGATGCATAGCGGCCTCGTGAAGGAAAGAAAGCGGTGATTCTTTGAGAAAGAAAATCTGGAAAAATCTGAGGTCCAGCAGGAAGAGAAAGATAAAGCAGGGTCAGTTGAGAAACCTGTAAGTTCAGTACCACCAGTTCACCCTCGAGTTTTGTATCCGCAAAGATTGAATAAGCAGAGGGAAGATAAATAGTTCAGCAAGTTCTTGGAGGTTTTTAGGAAACTGCAGATTAATATACCATTCGCGGAGGCATTGGAACAAATGCCAAGCTATGCAAAGTTCATGAAGGGTATACTGTCAAGGAAGAGGAGATTAGACGAATTTGAGACAGTAGCCTTGACAGAGGAATGCAATGCAATGCTTCAGCAGAAATTACCTCCAAAACTGAAGGATCCGGGCAGTTTCATAATCTCGTGCACAATCAGAAAGATGAATTTTGAAAAATGTTTGTTTGATCTTGGGGCAAGTATCAATCTGATGCCCTTGTCATTGTTCAACCAACTGGGATTACCGGATCCAAGGCCAACACACATTTCTTTGCAGCTAGCTGACAGATCCATCATGTATCCACGGGGAATTGTTGATGATGTATTAGTGAAGGAGGACAGATTCATCTTTCCATCTGACTTCATCATTTTGGATTACGAGGAAGATAAAAATATACCAATCATACCGGGGAGACCATTCTTAGCCATAGGAAAGACTCTGATAGATGTGTAGAAGGGGGAACTCACTATGCGTGTTCATGATCAAGAGGTCACCTTTCATGTCTTCAAAGCTATGAAGTTTCCAGTAGATAAAGAGGAATGTTTCCTAGTTGATTTGGTGGATTAGGTCGTAAATGATGAAGTACAAAGTCTAGTGGATGTTTAACCTTTGAGGAGTGTAATTGCTTAAAATTCAGATTTGGAGGACGAGGAACTTGACGAACTTGTGCAATATTTGGACACCACTCCACAAGTCAGAAAATTCAGAACACCTGTCGAGCCATTGACAAAAGCTGGAGAATCCTCAGTAAAATTAAAGCCATCTCTTGAGACACCTCCAGAACTTGAATTAAAACCACTTCCAAAACATCTCAGGTACACATTTTAAAATAAAAATTCAAAGCTAACTGTGATTATTTCTTCTGCACTAACATCTTTTTAGGAAGAAAAATTGCTACGAGTGCTTCGAGAGTTCAAATCAGCTATTGGCTGGACCATAGTAGATATCAAAGGGATTAGCCCTTCGTTTTGCATGCATAAGATCCTGATGGAAGATGCTAGTAAGCCGTTTGTTGAACACCAAAGAAGACTTAATCTGATAATGAAAGAGGTTGTCAACAAAGAGGTACTGAAATGGCTGGATGCATGCATAATTTATCCGATCTCAGACAGCTCATGGGTGAGCCCAGTGCAGTGTGTACCGAAGAAGGGTGGTATGACAGTCGTGACTAATTAGAATAATGAGTTGATTCTAACAAGAACAGTGATAGGGTGGAGAGTCTGCATGGACTATTGCATGCTTAACAAAGCTACAAGGAAAGATCATTTTCCTCTCCCATTCATTGATCAAATGTTAGACAGGTTAGCGGGTCATGAGTATTATTGCCTTCTGGATGGGTATTCAGGCTAGAATCAGATTATGATAGCTCCAGAAGACCAGGAAAAGACTACCTTCAAATGTCCATACGACACTTTTGCTTTTAGAAGGATGTCTTTCAGATTATGCAATGCTCTAGCCACCTTTCAGAGATGCATGATGGCTATATTTTCAGACATGGTGGAGCAAAATGTGGAGGTATGTATGGATGACTTCTCAGTCTTCGGGGACTCGTTTGATTTATGCCGTGAGAATCTAGTTATGGTTTTGAAAAGATGTGTTGAGACGAACTTAGTGCTTAACTGGGAGAAGTGCCATTTCATGGTACAAGAAGGAATCATATTGCGACACGTGGTATCGAAGCAAGGTCTTGAGGTTGATAGAGCAAAGATGGATACGATTGAAAACTTGCCACCACCTACTTCAGTAAAAGGTGTTCGCAGTTTTCTGGGACATGCAGGTTTCTACCGCAGATTTATCAAGGACTTCTCCAAAATAACTAAACTATTATGCAGTCTATTGGAGAAGGATGCACAGTTTGATTTTGATGAGGCTTGCATGTCTGCATTTGAGCATTTAAAGAGGAAATTAACTTCAGCACCAGTGATTACTGCACTAGATTGGGATTTGCCAGTTGAGCTGATGTGTGATGCCATTGATTATGCCGTAGGGGCTGTTTTGGGGAAGAGGAAAGAGAAAATTTTTCATGTGATTTATTATGCCAGGAAGACCCTTACAGATGCACAATTGAACTACACCACCACAGAGAAGGAGTTATTGGCAGTGGTGTATGCCTTTGATAAATTCCGAGCATATTTGATTGGCACGAAGGTGATAGTGTATACGGATCACGCATCAATTAGACATTTAGTGGTAAAGAAGGATGCAAAGCCCCGGTTGATTAGATGGATTTTATTACTGCAGGAATTTGATTTGGAGATCAAGGATAGGAAGGGCACTGAAAACCAAGTGGTGGACCACTTATCTCAACTTGAGAATCCGGAAAGGGAGGCAGACGACAAGGTTTTAATCAATGAATCCTTTCCAGATGAGCAGTTATTTATGGTAAAAGGGGAAGTGCCATGGTTTGCTGACTACACAAACTATTTGGTGAGTAAGATGGTACCTTCTAACTTGGTGGGTTATCAAAAGAAGAAATTTCTGCATGATGTTAAATGGTATATATGGGATGAGCCTTATTTGTTTAAACAGTGTTCTGATCAAGTGATAAGAAGGTGTATTCCGTATAGCGAGACCGAGGGGATTCTGCAGGATTGTCACTCTACTGTGTATGGAGGTCACTATGGTGGTGAAAGAACAGCGGCTAGAGTACTACAAGCAGGATTCTACTGGCCGACAATTTTCAAGGATGCATACAGTTTTATTCAGCGGTGTGATTGATGTCAGCGAGTGGGGAACATCTCCAAAAGGAATGAAATTCCATTGAATACAATCCTTGAAGTAGAAATTTTTGATGTGTGGGGAATTGATTTCATGGGGCCTTTCGTTTCTTCCTGTGAAAATCTCTACATCTTGCTCGCCATGGATTATGTCTCGAAATGGGTAGAAGTGGCAGCTCTTCTGACAAATGATGCCAAGGTCATCCTCAAATTTTTACACATAAGTATCTTCACGAGGTTTGGGACTGCAAGGGCTATCATCAATGACGAAGGCAGTCATTTCTGCAACAGGCAGTTTACATCTTTGTTGGCTAAATATGGGGTGAACCATCGCATTGCTAGAGCGTATCACCCACAAATGAATGGCTAAGCTGAAGTGTCGAATCGAGAAGTTAAGAGAATCCTAGAAAAAGTTGTGAATCCCACGAGGAAGGACTGGTCGTTAAAGTTGGACGATGCAGTATGGGCTTATAGGACGGCATATAAGACGTCGTTGGGTCTGTCACCTTTTCAGCTCGTGTATGGAAAAGCCTACCACCTTCCTATGGAGTTAGAGCATAAGGCATATTGGGCAATTCAAAAGCTGAATTTTGATTTGAAAGCTATCGGGGAGAAACTCCTACTCCAACTCAATGAGTTGGATGAATTCAAATTACAGGCATATGAGAATTCGAAGCTGTACAAGGAGAAGGTGAAGAAATGGCATAACTAAAAAATCATTGAGAGAGCATTTGAATCGGGACAAATGGTTTTGCTTTATAACTCCAGACTTAAACTTTTTCCCAGGAAGCTAAAATCGAGGTGGTCAGGGCCATTTATAGTGAAGACTATTTTTCCGCATGGTGCAATTAAAGTATTTGATATTTTTCCAGACAAGCCTTTTAAGGTGAATGGACAGTGCTTGAAGCATTACTTTAGTGGTGAGGTAGACAGACAGAAAGTCGCCTCAATTCTTTCTTCGACATGAGCATCTGAGACAGTCAAGCTACTTGACTATAATGTAGATCTTGATGGGAGGCAACCCATTACCTCTATCTCTATATTTTAGTAGGGTATTTAGCTAGTTCATCTTTATTTCATTCTTAATAGATGGCTATGTTGAGCATAAGTTAGTGTGTAATCGAGTCTGCATTGGATAGTGTTTTAGTATTGTATAGAATTTACTTGTTCATTTATGCTTATTCCAGAGTTCACACATTGATACAGGTAAATGATTTGATGTAGCTATCTTCAAGTGAAATCTCACTGCTAGGCAGTTTGGGAGTAAACTCAGCAGTGCAGGAAGCAGGGTTGCACGGTCGCGCAATGACTACAACACAAGACCGCGCGCCCGCACGCTACACATCTCAGACCAGTAATGCCACTCGCGCGCCCGCACCTAAAAACCATTGTAAGGCCGCGTGGCCGCGCGCGACATCAGGCGTTGAATTTTTTTTTTAAGTTTAAAAACAAAAACCGAGTTGTGGTTTATTTTGTCTCTCACTTGACATAATAGAAGTGTATTCTTCTGTTCTCCCATAATCATAAGATTCCTCAGCTCTCATCAAATTTCATACCCACGAATCTCTCCCCAGGCATAAATCTAGGGTTTCAGCTTAGGTTGTGCAGCAGTAAGTTTGGGGGTACGCTCATCAGGAAATTCATCTGCATTTTCTCTATCATCTGCACATGGGTCCAAAAAGAGCACGCTCAATCTCCATATCTTCCTCATCAGCATCTTCCTTCAATAACCAAGAAGAGGATGTCGTGGACCACAGGAAATTTATCAGTTTGGAGGCCCAGCAGGAATATTATCAGATTATGGCCAAATCTTTTATGAAGGAACGGGGACTTCAACCTGTGAAGCAAGACGACCAACTATGGTATATGATACATGAAAGAGGTTGGGTTGGCTTGACTGCAACTTCTATGCCTATTCCCATGGGGATTGTTCGAGAATTCTACGCGAATGCTAAGGAAATGATGAAAGGAGGGATAACGATGGTTTGAGGAGTGCATGTTTATTTTCAACTTCCAGCGATCAGAGCAGTTTTCAACATACATGACGCACCACCCACTGGGTCTGCTATTTGGGTAGAAGGTGCACATTTAGAAATGGATCTGGCAGTAGTGATTGCTGAATTGTGTATTTCGGGCACCAAATGGAATTATAAGGCAAGGACAACTGAGCCAAAATCTTGTCTAGCGTCCGCCTTGAATTGATATGCCAAAGCATGGAATCATTTATCATGTGCAAGTTAGTTCCGTCACCACCAAAGATGAAATAACCAATCTTGAGCGCATTTATTATTTTGTGGGGCATCATCAAAGGCAAGTACATTGATGTAGGCCATTTAATTCATTAAAACATGCGGCGTTATATGCAGGGGAGCACTACTGGGAGTATTCCGCATGCATCTGTGGCAACCATACTCTGTACCCAATAAGGAGTCTCATGGAATAATGAGCAACTGCAGAACCCGAGCCATGACATCACTCATGCTAATATTGCCAAGTTCAAGGATTGGATGGGTGGTGAACCGTATCAGCGAGGATTAGGTTTTATCATTAAGCCTACTTTCCCAGAGCCGTCACAGCAGCCCCCTCAGACAGATGAGGCAGGCCCGTCCACGTAAGCACCTGCTGCCCATGGTGATCGACAGCTCAGATGGTTGGAGCGAAAAGTCGATGCCATGTATGATAATTTTGGAATGTTTGAGACTAGACTCATGAAGGCCTTGGCCGAGGCTTTTGCGCACCAAGGAACGATGCTAGAGTGGCCTCAGTTCGGGACAGTAGTGCCATATGCACCACCAAATTCAGCACCCGAGGAGGGTGGTACCACTGATCATTAGGGGAGTTTTCTTTACCCTTTACCTTCATTAAATGGGGCATTGAATATTATAAGTTAGGGGGGTATTGGGGTAATAGTTTAGTTGCATGTAGTATTGGCATGATTAGTTTAAATTTTGTATGTTCATGTTTAGTTTATTTGTTTATGTTTTAGAATTATTTTTTTAGTTTGCATGTCTCACAGTTCTTGCTGTATGGATATTTTTGTCTAGCCGATGATGATAGTGAATTTTGAAAGATTTTTGAGTATGTTGGATAACATGAACCTAGATATAATATTTTACATGATGAAATTCATGTTGCTGTTTAAATGCTTTCGGTTTGCACGAATGTGTTCACAATCACTTGTAGGTATAAGAAGTATGTGTTGCATTGCTCGATAGAAAATGTAGTGTCAAAAAGAGAAATATGTGGAACATGGATGTAGACTTGCAAAACATTGACATTCAAACTTTGAGAAAACATGGGTATGTTATGTATATAAAAAAAATCAAATAGCAATAACGTGGCTAGTCTTAATTCGGGGACCTGGCTACTTGAGTAAGTACGCCCGAGGGGATTGTCTCTACACCTAGTGCCTTAAGGACTTTCGTGGTCTGGGAGTCGTTGGTTGAAAGCTCACTAAGGGGTAGCAGTGTTGCCTAACATAATAAGACATTGCACAGTCATGTGAAAAAAAAAATCAATAAATACCACGGGAAAGTGCGAAAATCGCCCTCGTGAGTAAAAATAAAGCAGTTAAGCCCATTGTTGAACCTCAGTTTGTTTTGATATATTGGAATAGTCTTCGTTGCATATGCATACATGAGTCTTGATTTAAACTATAATTTTCTGTTTTGAGCAATTTAGTATGTGTATTCTTTGCTTAAATCAAGTTTTGGTGAACATAACACACACACACAACATATCTATAACATGTATGAATTATCTGAGTGTATGATATTATGCCTATGGTTCGGTTTGAATTTGTATTCCTTAATCTGGATAATTCACTGAGGCATTTTGGACTGAAATTCTATTAGAGTTGGAACAATGTGAGACAAGTTTGCATATTAATTTAGTTGCATAGTAGTGCTTTTGCATTTTCATTGTTCTTTAGCATGTATTGCTTGAGGGCAAACAATAGTTCAAGTTTGGGGGTATTTGATAAGTGGGGTTTATACCTACTTATTGGATATTAATTCACGTGAACTAGGCCCATCTCAAGTATATTTTAGTGTGTTTTTAGTTGCATTTCATGTTATTTTGCATTGCATTTACTTAAAACTCCTTTGGTGTAAAAGTGCAGGATATGGCATGATTTGGTGATGTAAATGGCATGAGGCTGTTGGATGCATGGCATGAGTGTGACAAACGAGATTTTTGTAATTTAATTTTAATATTTATTGAATTAAATAAATATTTTCGATGATTTAATTATGAGATTAAATAATTAATTGATGCAATTGTGATAGATTAATTTAATGAGATGTGTTATATTTATTAAACTAATGTGGAGAATATTTATTATTCAAAGTATGTATTTATGTCAGCTTATTGAATTAAATGGAATATTTAATTAAGCATGATGTTATTTTAATTAATGTAATAATTAATTAGAAATTTAATAATTGGACATTATTAATAAATGAGAAACTAATTATGTGACTATATGAATTAATGACAAATTATCATATTTTATTTAATGTAAAGTAAATAAGATATTTGATTTATTTATTTAATTGGGTGTGGCATTATTAAACTATAGTATAGGAGATTAATTAAAATAATTAGAAGGTTTATTCATGTTGCATGCCAAATAAGGCCTTATGAGGAGTTGAGGGCAGTTAAACCACGTATGGATTAACTGACCTCAACTGTGCGCATAAATGACCAGTTGTTTTGTTTTACGTATTTCTCAATTAAGTGTTCAACCTGAGAGTCAGAGATTTTAGAGAGAAAAAGAAATTATAATTGTTAAGGAGATTGTGAGTGTGTGATTGAAGAAGAGTTGAGAAGGAATTCATCTCCTCCTAATCTACGCTTTAGGTAATCTCCTCTTGACCAAATTTTCAATTTATGTTGTTAAGTTTTTATGAAAATGGCTTTCAAAGCTTTTGTAAAGTCTCTGTAATTGGGAAAGGGTATGCTTATGAGTTTATGTATGTGTTAAATGTTACCATATCGTATTTGAATATATATATATATATATATTATGTAAACCATATCATCAGTATCATAAAACATGTCGTATATGTTGCTCAAAACTTACAGAATATGGGTTATGGCCATATGGCCTTATACGTGATTTTAATAAGTCAAACATAAATATTTTAATAAAATTTCCACTCTTATTTGATTATGCATGTTGATACGAAGAGACCAAACCTTAAAAGAACGGATTCGGTGTTATAACTAATCCGTAGTGTTAAATTTTATGTTTTTGTTCAAAACCTTCAAGAACACAAATGTTGGGTAATGATTATATACGAATTCTAGTATATGGGTATGTCAAATTACATGTAAGAATTAACAAATTGGTAGAAATTGGCATGTTCTGCGATTTTTCGCGAACTACAATTTAAATCTGGTTCATGCATGTGCATGGCTGATCAAATTAACGCTTAAGACCCAATACTAAATGTCCAAATGTCATGTATACTATGCGGTGCCATAGCGCGAAGATCAAGTATAACAATGGCGCCGCAGTGCCATTCTCCAGAATGTTCAGAAATTAATTTTTAAAAATGTCAAGTCTAGCAATGTGTTAGTAACTTAATGTAATGAACATAGAAATATGTTATAAGTATAATAAGATGTTAAAATAGATGTTTAACATGTAAATAACATAATTACATGTGGATTGAATTATTGATTACATAATTAGCTTATTGTTCATAAATTGTAAAGTATGAGACAATGAGTGTAGTAATTTGATTAAATGTGGTCATTATCAAAGTTAAACAAAGAGAATGAACTTGTGATGACTAGTATGTTATAATTGACTGGTATTATGAATATAAATGATATGTAGGATTTAAATCAAAGAATGAGTTTAATTAAAGTGTAATCTACGCACGAGGTAAGTTTCCTAACCCTACTTGTTATCATTATTAAAGTTATTAATCAAGTTCATTATTTATGTTAAAGATTTACTATCTTTTCAAAGTATGAATCTGTTATACAATAATTGTTCTATTGTATACCTATTGAGATTGTTATTCATTATAAATATCATTTATTGTTGAACCTTGTTAGACTAGCGAATTCTTATTGATTCAACTAGTCCTTAGTTGATGAACGTTCTAAATTCAGAACCCTTATTGAATTATCCAACCAAACTTTCTTTGGTGCAGACTCGAATGTCAAACTTAGATGAACAACCCTGTATAAGGATTTCTTATGCATTAGCGTTAAGATATTGTGCACAGTATGGTACTAAGGGCTGATCCCACTAAGTACGAGTAGAAAGGTCCATAGTCTTATGACTGTTAAAGGTTTCAAGTATAACCCTTGTTAACCTAGGACATAGTTCAAGGTCTTATGACCCTCAGAAATCTTTTGATTCTTGTTACTCATTCTTGATTCAAAAGTTGAGCTTTTATTTCAGAAGTCTTTGATTCACTCGCATGTTATTATACATTGTTATTTCATTATTTTACTTGTGGGCAATAGTGCTCACTCTTGCGTAATAATAACATTGCAGTTAAGAACGAAAGGTCCGACGAGCCTTCTACTAGCAAAGGCAAGGGCAAGATTAATAAGTGATGAAGACTTGTTGTTTTATTTGATGATGTATTTCTGTTTAAGACTTAAGTTAATGATGTTGTTTAAGGCTTATTTGTTTATGTTTCTGCACAGATGTTTAAGGTTAGTATGACCTAGGATTATATTTATTATTCAGATGTTGTAACCCCATAAGGGGAAGATTTATTTCTATCTATTGCATGGTTTGCATTTATTATGGGTAGATAGATAGATGATATTTGTACAGTGAACACCAAATCCCGTGGAATCGAAGTACCTGGATTTGGAGCAGGAGGCTTAGCATGGATGGACAAAAGAATGAACAGCAGTAATGCGGATCACCAAAGCAGCAGTAACCGTAATTCAAAGTTGCAAAAACAGCGCTGTCAGTGAAGTAATAAGGTTGAGGACGCGCTCCCACGCGAGCACCCGGCTGGACAGACATTGCACACTGCAAGTTGAGCGCCCGCGCAAGGATTGCAAAGGAAGGCTGTGACGTATGTGCGATGCACGATCTTCGCCGAAATATTTATTTTAATTTCTAATTTTAAGTGTTGTAATTAATTAAAAATGAGTTTTTTGACTGGTGTCAGAGGGATCATTATTCAGTTTTTAAGTATTTTCATATCATAACTAGGGTTTACACTCTGAGGGAGATTCCAACGTTGAACGAAGCCTAAACTCCAAATTTTCTAATTCTTCTTGGGATTTTCTATCATTGTAGATAATTATTAGTATTTTGCTGGATTCATATGAGGATTTGAACTTTACTAGTGGATTATAATCAGGAATTAGGTTTGATCGTTTCTATCCTTCATCTTTCAATTGTTTGCTTATTAGCCATATTTAGCTTTGATCCCATAATGGCTTTTGGTTCAGTCACGAACTAAACTCCATTATGGGATTCTAACGGATTTTAATATGTAGTTTAGTTGCATGCTTGAATGCTGGACTATTTTACATATCATATGGGATTTCTATCATGGTTGTTTTGAATGCATGAATGCTTGGTCACCATTCATTTTCAGTACTTGTATAGAATTGAGAAGGAAATGCAAGTATGGATTATAATCATGATAAGCATACGATATATAAATTTTTGTATGGCTTGTGTATTTCGTGAACCGGATAGACATATCTTTGTTTCACCGTATGAGTTAGAATAAGGGCTTGTGCTTAAATTTAATATGATTACAATTTCACATGTATATATAGTGATTTTGGTTATATTGATGATTACATGGAGTCTATAAACATGGATCTTTGTGTAAGTAGGTCATAGTACATTGAAAAATTGCTATGACTTTATTAGTGCTCTTGGCTACTTTCATGTGATATGTGAACAAGTCTTGCATGATAGGGGTGATTAGATGAAGTATTAAATGAAGTTAGGATCCCATTACTTTCAGATTTGATTTATTACATTTTTATTCTTGATTTAGTCGTTATTTACGATTAGAGTAATTCACCAATCGTATTCATTAGTTTGAGCATATAAATATAGTGATTTAATTGATGCATAGTGATTTAAATTAGATAACTTTCTCTGTGGGATCGATATTTTACTTACTATGTATTACTTGTTGACATATGTATGCTTGCATGAGTTAGAGCTCTTTTGTTAGAACTGAAAAAGAGGCAACAATATACCTCTTAATTTGTTATTCGATTTAAATATCAGTTATTATTGAACCTTGTTAGACTAGCGAACCCTTATTGATTCAACTAGTACATAGTTGATGAAAGTTCTAAATTTCAGAAACCTTGTTGAATTATCCAAACCAAACTTCCTTTGGTGCGGACTCTAATGTCAAACAGAGATGAACAACCCTGTATAGGGGATTACTTATGCTTTAGCATTAAGATATTGTGCACAGTATGGTACTAAGGGCTGATCCGCCTAAGTACAAGTAGAAGAGTCCATAGTCTTATGACTGTTAAAGGTTTCAAGTATAACCCTTGATAACCTAGGACATAGTTCAAGGTTTTGTGACCCTCAGAAGTTCTTTTAATTCTTGTTATTCATTTTTGATTCAAAAGTTGAGTTTCTTATTCCAGAAGTCTTTGATTCACTCGTATGGTATTATATTGTTGTTTCATTATTTTTACTTGTGGGCAATCGTGCTCACTCTTGCGTAATAATAACATTGCAATTAAGAACGAAAGGTCCAACGAGCCTTCTTCTACCAAAGGCAAGTGCAAGATTAACAAGTGATGCAGACTTGTTGTCATTATGATTATGTATTTATGTTTTAGACTTATATTAATGTTGTGTAAGACTATTAATTGTTTGTGTTTTCGCAGTTGAGATTTGAGGTTAGTTTGACATGGGATTTATGTAATTATTTTAGATGATGTAACTCCTTAAGGAGA
Organism: Panax quinquefolius; assembly: GCA_020205615.1. Lineage (NCBI taxonomy): Eukaryota > Viridiplantae > Streptophyta > Magnoliopsida > Apiales > Araliaceae > Panax > Panax quinquefolius. The sequence goes on along the minus strand of CM035171.1, from coordinate 61,848,059 downwards.
GGATTTATTTCTATATATTTATGCTTTCTTTTATTATGTGTAGATAGACATATGAGAGCAAGTTTTGAACTCTAATCTTTATTTGATTTACCCTAACTTGTTTATAATTAATCAAGTTTTCCTAGTTTTATTCTCTTTATAATGAATGCTAGTTCTTGAACTCAAATCTCTAATTGAGTTGTTCTATCTCATTTACTTTACACAAGTTTCTAATCTTTACTGTTATACTGAGCAAGTTTCGTTCTCAGCTTATTATTTATTAATGCATGTTCTATAATTCTATTCTTTTATTCGACAATATTATAGCCTTAGCTTAATATTGTTCAAGCAAGGTTTCTTGTATTACTCAATGCTTATGCTTTCTAGTTTATATCTAAGCCTGACATCGATATATAGTGTTGGTTCACCTATGATTCATAATTATTCCACATTATGTTTTTATTGATCATTCGAAATGATATTGAACTTTGCTGATTCAACTAATCCTTAGTTGATTATTGTTAAACCCTAAATTACCCTTGAAGTTATCCAAACCAAACTTTCTTTGGTGCGGACTTGTACTCTAAAACTGAGAAGAACAACCCTATTATAGGGGAATTATTTACGCGATGCGTTTAGATGCTTGTGCACAATACATGGTACGAAGAGTTGATCACCCTAAGTACAGGGAGTCCCTACGGTCTTATGAAAATTTAGGTTTAAGTTGAAAGATTACTTATAACCTTGGACATAGTTCGTGGTCTTGACAAAGCACTCCCCAAAGATTACATAGTTCGTGACCCTCAGATATATCTCATAGTTTAATTTCAGTTCTTGATTATCATTGATAAAGTATTATTCAGTTCTATTGAGCTTATTTATTGGCAGTTATTATGTTGTTGATATTCATTGTCATTTTCAAGTGAGCATTCATTTTGCTCACTCTTGCATATATATAATCACTGCATCTAAGGTTGGGAAGGTCAACGAACCTACCACTAGCAAAGGGAAAGGAAAAATGAACAAGTGTTGAAGACTTATAAATTGTTGACATTCATGATGATAGACTTTATTTCAAATGATGTGATGTAACTATTTTATTTTTCCACACTTAATGTATGTTTAAAGGTTAGATAACCTGGGAGACTTATTGATTTCATTATGTAACCCTTTTAATGGGAGATTTATTGTCTAAATTCTATTATATTTGGGTAGTTAGATATGAATGATTTGAAAGTGAACACCAAGTCTTGTGGGAATGAAGTACCCAAATTTGGGGGTATCACAACTTAAGAGAAATCGTAGTGTTCTCATCTTTTAGTACGGAATCAAGCACTAATGTTGCATGACACCACGATCATGATCGTAGTGTATCATATGTCTGCATAAGAAGCATCGAGCCTTATCCATTTGTTTAAGAATAAATTTCAACAAATGTGGAATGGATTATAGACGTTGAGACCATCAGGAATCCCAATGACACAACACTCATCCTTAGTATATAACAAAGAGACGTATTGAAGAAGCTAAGGAAAGTACTACATGTTAGGTGAGATAGCAGTCTGTTGTGTCAGTGGGCCAGACGGCTAATCAGAAGATTGCAGAAAGTCACCATCAGTGCTTAAAAATGTCAAATACAATTAATGCTTCAACGGATGCTTTCAAATGGATACATTTCAAAGGCACCCTATATACAAATCATGTGACGCCCCCAAAATTAGGTATACATCACCCATCTTGGGTCGCCACTTACATGGTACAGAATTTAAAAACAACTTATTAACATAAGCATGGTACGGTACAATACGACATAAAGCGTGAGTTTAAATACAAATATCGTCTACTAGATATTATACAAACTCAAAAAAAGTCCTCATTACAATTATTATCACACTATTTCACAGAATAGTGAGGACTACTAATGCTATCTTCAGGACCATCACTCATTTCCCCGACTCGTCCCAGCTATATTCTCATTTCCTGAAGAGAACAGTGAAAGAAAGGGTGAGCTCAACTAGCCCAGTAAGAAATATTATGACTAAGATAATGCAGAATAAATTATCAATAGTCTTCAACAATGTTAAACTGATAAAATACAATAGACAACCAGTTTAACTGCAGTGGAATAAGCAATCCATTAAAAGAGTCAAGTAGAAAATAAAGTCTACTATCTTTTAGGTTTTAAAAGGTTTTTCATCACTGTTTATAGCTGAGACTCAGCTTTAATAAATATTCCACATCATCGAATCACCCCTGCACTACGGCCAAGGATATTCTTTAGTATCACGACCATAATTATTCATGCACTACGGGCCAAGAATATTTGTGTATTCATTAATGGTCATGATCATGCCAACAACTGTCCATCAATGCACTACGGCCACTAAGGATTTTTATCACATCATTTGTAACATTACGGTCATGATTACACCGAATAGTCTCTGGTCATAATCATACCAAGTCCATCTATGCATTATAGGCCACAGATGACTTTAAAAAAAATTATAAACATGAGGATGATGACAATGATATAAGAATTCAATAAAACAAGTTCAAGAATTATTTTATCCAGGAATTATTAACGTCCAAATTGTCAACATGATACTGTTTTGTAGAGTAAAATTCAAGAATGATCAGAAGAATATTTCCATGAAAAGATCTTTGGATGAAACGCAAATATCAAGGATATTCTACAAATTTCATGGAGTATAGAAGTCAAAGTTTTAACCAACCTGGGTATAATAAAGAATGGAATAACAAAAGAAATCACCATGCATGCGATTGCCCATGCCAGGCGAGTTATTCAACAAAATAATAATAACGGAACCAGTCGGGTGAAATTCACACCCAAGCGGGATGTTCCAACGAGAATAATAAAGATGGAACGGATCCGGTGTAAAACACACGATAGGATATTCAACGAGAATGATAAAGACGGAACCAAAGTAGGTGTAAAACACACGCATGTGATGTTCCAGCGTAATAATAATAAAAAGCGGAACCAGTCAGGTGTAAAAACACATGAGCATGGATGTTCCAGCAGAATAATAATAAAAAGCGGAACCGGTGGGTGTAAAACACATGCACAGGATGTTCCAACAAAATAATAAAGATGGAACTAGGTCCAGCGTAAAACACACAGACAGGATATTCTAACCGAATAATAAAGACGGGACCAGGTTCGGTGTAAAACACACAGACAGGATGTTCCAACAGAATAATAATAAAAAGCGGAACCAGTCCTGTAAAAACACATGCATGTGATGTTCCAATGAATAATAATAAAGACGGAAACCAATTGTAAAATATACTGTGCGAGGATGTTCCACAGAATAATAGAAGAATGTCACCAAGTATAGGGTAAACCAGCATTATCAAAAGTTATTCCAAGCGAGAATAATAATAAATGGAATAACAACAGTTCTCTTCATGAATAAGAAAGAATAACACCCTTACTTTTGGTAGGAGATTGAATCTGCGGTGGTGTAGTAGTAAAAATACTCTTCTTCTTTCTCTCTTATTCTCTCTATACTTTCTCTCTCTATAGCTTGAATGAATTAAGTGAAAAATAATGAAGCCCTAGGCCTCTATTTATAGAAGATTTCTAGCTTAGCACTGCCGTGTGAAAAGGCAAGTGGCTCGACGACTAATGATGTGAAAAGAAAAGTGGTTTGGCCTTTGTAATGTGAAACGACAAGTGGTTTGGCGCTTTGTAATGTGAAGCGACAAGTGGTTCGTCGTCGGTAAAGGTAATTACTATTAACGAAGGTAAATACTATCGACGGAAGGTAAATACTATTCACAAGGGTAACTACTATTGACGAAGGTAATTACTATTGACGAAGGTAAATACTATTCACAAGGGTAATTACTATTGACGAAGGTAATTACTATTGACGAAGGTAAATACTATTCACAAGGGTAATTACTATTGACGAAGGTAATTACTATTGACGAAGGTAAATACTATTGTGAAGAGACTCTTAGATGATGACATATGAGCCCCCATAAAATAATCAAACTTACCACAAATCATTTTATTTTTCATCAACACATATTTAATCTTTCAACAATTATTAATCATTTATAACTTGTCGTCTCAATTATTGATTTAATACTATAACATATTATATAGATGATACTGTGACAATAATTAAATCAATAATATAATAGATATGATGCAAAGTTAATTCTGTATGCAATAATTGAGCATAGGTGAGTGACTTCTCACGTAAGCATCAATAATCAATCTGATTGTGCTAGTATGCAACCACGCCAGTATTCGTACTTTTACCAGGGTAGTTCAGCAGTTTAAGCAGTAACACCTCAACATTGTTATTTTTATAAAATATTTTTGTCGTTTTCTCAATCCGACAATAATTACATTATGGGGTCCACCAATGATTGAGTAGTTGTATGAATATTCCCTAACAAAAAGAATATTCCCTAACCAAACGAATATTTTATAACAACTTGCATACTTTTGCAAAATTTATAAATATTACCCACAACTATAACATTATATCAAATTTATTCCATAATATTCAAAAATAATATTTATAGAAAAATTCATCTTTATTTATAAAAGCCGGGTCTTACAACCTCCCTTCTTATGAAATTTCGTCCCTCGAAATTAGGGTACATACCTGGTATGTCAAAGAGGTAAGGATACCTTGATTTCATTTCAGATTCTAACTCCCAAGTCATTTCCTTAACATCGTGGTTCCTCCACAAAACTTTGACTTGAGGTATAACCTTGGAGCGTAGAATATGTTCCTTCTTATCCAAAATTTGAACAGGGAACCTCTTCATACGTCAAATCTTCCGCTATTTTGTGCGGTTCTAACTCAATAATATGGTTGGGTCTTTCACATATTTACGTAACATAGATATGTGAAAACGTTATGAACACGAGACATATTTGGCGGCAAAAGCGAGTCTATAGGCCATAGTTCCTACTCGATCGAGGATTAAAATGGACCGATGAATCGAGGATTAAGTTTTCCTCTCTTTCCAAATCTTGTAACTCCTTTCCATGGAGAAACTCTTAACAACACATGATCTCCTATATCGAATTCCACGTCCTTTCGATGAAGATCAAGATAACTCTTTTATCGATTTTGTGAGGTTTTTATACGTTGTCGGATCGTTTGAATCTTTTTCGTAGTCACGCGTACCAACTCCGGTCCCAACAACGTTGCTTCACCCACCTCATCCCAAAGATACCGAGAACGACACTTTCTTCCATACAAAGCTTCGAATGGAGCCATGCCAATACTTGCTTGATAAGCTGTTGTTGTAGGAAAACTCCACCAATGGTAAGAACTTGTCCCAACTCCCTTGAAATCAAGGACACAGAGTCTTAATAGATCTTCAATAGTTTGAATAGTCCTCTCCATTGTCCGTCCGATTCGAGGATGATATGCCGAAGCTAAATCGTAAGTCTGTGCCTATAGCTTTTTGCAAACTAACCCAAAATCGTGAAGTGAATCTTGGGTCTCGATCGGAAATTATGGATATCTAAGCATACCATGCGATCTTACAATCTCGTTTATGTACATACGAGCAAGACGTTCAAGTGTATAAGTTTCTCGTGTCGGAAGAAATGAGCGAGACTTGGTCAATCTATCAACAATGACCCAAATCGCATCAATGCCTTGAGAAACCTTAGGAAGGCCGTAGAACGAAATCCATGGTAATGTGCTCCCACTTCCATTCGGAATTTCAAGTGGTTGCAATGGACCTTTTGGTACTTGATGCTCCACTTTAACTCGTTGACAAGTTAGACACCTTGAGATAAACAACGCTATCTCTCTTCATATTGCTCCACCAAAATGTATGGCCGAATATCATGATACATTTTGGTACTCCCGAGATGGATTGCAAATGGTGTGTTGTGTGCCTCCATCATGATATTATACTTTAAATCGTGGTCGTTAGGAACACAAAGTCCGGAGTTGACTCAAGTATTCCTTCTTCATCGATTCTTGCTTCCCAAGATAGCACCTTCTTGCACTTTCTTCCTCATACGCATCGCTCGTGTCCGTAGCTTCGTAAAAGCGGCTTTAACTTTATCGATTAAAGTCGGTTCTACTCGTATACTCGCTATCATCACATGCGTCCTTGGAGTCTTTAACTCTATCTCCATCCTTTGCAAGTCACACAAAATGGGCCTTTGCGTTGACAATATCGCTTTTCGTACTTGCATATGATTTTCTACTCAATGCGTCAGCTACCACGTTCGCTTTTCCAGGATGGTATTGGATGGTATGATCATAATCTTTCAACAGTTCAAGCCAACGTCGTTGTCGCATGTTGAGTTCCTTTTGAGTGAAGAAATATTTGAGGCTTTTATGATCCGTAAAGATCTCCACTTTCTCCCCATACAAGTAATGCCTCCAAATTTTAAGTGCAATGACAACAGCTGCCAACTCTAGATCATGAGTAGGATAATTCCTCTCATATTCTTTGAGTTGTCGCGAGGCATAGGCTATAACTTTTCCATATTGCATAAGAACACATCCCAATCCTTTGCGAAGCATCACATGAGATGACAAATCCTCCGAGCGGATGGTATTGTCGTAGCAGTCTTTGAAATAAGTCTCTCTTGAGTTCTTGAAAACTCTTCTCACATTCTTCACTCAATAGAACTTTGTATCTTTCAAAGTCATTTGAGTCGATGGAGTAGCGATTCGAGAAAATCCTTCCACGAATCTCCGATAATAACCAAACTAAACCGAGAAAGCTACGTACTTTGGTCATTGATTTAGGTTGTTCCCGACTTTGAATAGCTTGATCTTTCTGGTGGGTCAAGATATTCCATGACTTGATACCACGTGCCCAAAGGAATCCTACTTCTTCAAGCCGAACTCGCATTTCTTCAACTTGGCATAAAGCTTATATTCACGAAGCTTTTGGAGTGTCGACCTCAAGTGTTGCTCATGATCATCACGGCTTTTGGAATAAATAAGGATGTCATCAATAATAGCGACCACAAAGTGATCTAAATATTCCTTGAATACTCGGTTCATCATATCCATGAAGGCGTTAGGGGCATTAGTCAATCCAAAGGACATGACTAGGAATTCATAACGCCTGCATCGAGTTTCGAAAGCCGTCTTTGGAATGTCGTGGTTCTAATCTTCAATTGGTGATATCGGAACGAAGATCAATCTTTAAAAAGAATTTGGCTCCTTGCAGCAGTCAAACAGGTCATCAATACGTGGCAATGGATACCTATTTTTGATGGTGACATGATTCAACTCCCGATAATCAATACAAAGTCGCATACTCCCATCTTTCTTCTTCACAAATAGAACAGGAGCACCCCAAGGAGAAGTACTAGGGACGAATAAAGCCAATGTCTAACAATTCCTGCAGTTGGGTCTTTAACTCCACGAAATTCAATAGAGCCATTCGATATGGGGCTTTGGAAATAGGTTTTGTCTGGGTTCAAGGTCGATACAAAATTCAATTTCACGCTCTGGGGGTAGGCCAGGAAGTTCTTCGGGGAATACGTCAGGAAATTTATTAACAATAGGAATATCGTTTAAAACTGACGTATTTATTTTTTAAATCTGTGACATGAGCTAAGAAAGCTTGACATCCGTTTTTCAATAAACGAATAGCTTTATGGCTTGAGATGACCGTGATTGATTTTAATGGTTTGGTCGTTTGAATTCGCATAATAGGTTGATTAGGAATATGAAAGCTAACAACCTTACGAAAACAATCAATTTTTGCATGATAAGTAGTTAACCAATCAATCCCTAGAATCACGTCAAATGCAAGTATTTTTAATGAAATAAGATCGACGGTGTAATGTGAGGGTACCGATTTGAACCAAACAAGACTTATAAACGAGTGGATGTAATGAAGGTTTCTCCCAACGGAGTTTCCACAGATAAGTCAAAGTCTAATTTCTCTGAGTCAAATTTAATCGATGAGCGCAAGTAGGAGAAATAAAAGAATGGGTAGAACCAAATTATCAAATAAAGTATAGACTTCATTAGAGTTTATGATAAGCTTACCCGTGATGACCTCATTCGGATTCCTTGCTCTTTGGGAGGTCACAACAAACGCTCTCCTCAGACTTCTGGTTTTGAATTTTACGGGATGGCCTTTGGTGCCTCCATCCTAGCTGAATTTGTCTTGATGGCGACAAAATCGAGCTAAGTGACCTTCTCTTCCACAATTATAACACGTTTTGGACGGCATGGCGCAGATTTGGTGATGTGTCCCTCTCTCCGCATTTGAAGCATATGATAGGTGGTCTTTCTCCTTCCTTAACAATGGGTCTGGTGTCGACGTCTTTCCACCATTGTTGAATCTCTGCTTTCTTGAAATGTCCATTCTTATTGTTTTGGTACGATTACCACCGAAGTGGTTACCATATCTCGGCACATTGATTCCCTCCACGCTTGTTGTCACCGCTTCGATGACTACTCTCATTTGGTATTATAATTTTGTCATTTGCTCTCTTTTAGTTGTGTTGACTCATTATCGCGTTCCACTAATCTGAGCCCTATTTACAACATCTCGAATACAAACACGGTTTATGAGAAATAAGATGTTGGCGTATCTCCCGACTTCAAACCTCTTAAAAACATTCGCGCCATTCTCTCTTCATTATCCACCAAGTGGGGAATAAACCGTGATAACTCGCAAATTTTGCCTCGACACGACATACATGGTCATATTGTTTTGTTCCAACTTGATAAATTCCACCTCCTTTATGTGGCGAATACTTTCGGGAAAGTATTTGTCGTTGAATGACTCTGGAACTTCTCCCAAGATATCTTCAATCTGACGGGTTGAGTACGTTTTATCGATTCCCACCGGTAATCCGCCTCTCCAGCGCAACATAAAGGCGTGAAAGGAACCTTTTGCTCCTCGGAGCATCCCAAGACATCAAATATCTTGGTAATCTGCTTTATCCATGCTTCCGCGAAGTGGTTTGGCTCTCCCTTAAACTACGTGGTCCCAGCTCCTTGAATTGTTTAGCGGTGACCGCTCGAGAGTTTTCCCGTGTTTCCACCCCACGTTTTGGACAGAGTCACTCTACTTTCTTTGTTGCATAAATTGCATAAAAGCCTCGAACATTTGATCATTCATCATTTGGTCGGTGTTGTTGTTTTTGCATGAGGATTATCGCCTTACGATGCACATTATCCCGATTATTGATATGTGGTGAATCAACGATCGCTGCGCTCCATTGCTATTCTCAACATTCTCGGATGTCATTTTGGAATCGCCACAAAACAAAAGGTTAATTGTCATGTAACAAATTATCCCTATCTTCGACCAACCAATAAAAATAGCACATAAACTTAGGTAGGTCATACTAGCGAAGGTATTCCCGTCTCTCCCTCCTAGTACTATTCTCACATCTTAGCCAGGATCATATCCTAAGCTCGATACTGTTATGGCGCCCCAAAATTAGGTATACATCACCCATCTTGGGTTGCCACTTACATGGTACGTAATTTAAATACAACTTATTAACATAAGCGTAGGTGTGCAATACTGACATAAAGCGTGAGTTTAAATACAAATATAAATCTACTAGATATTATACAAACTCAAAAAAAAGTCCTCATTACAATTATTATCACATTATTTCATAGAATAGTGAGGACTACTAATGCTATCTTCGGGACCATCACTCGTTTCCAGACTCGTCCCGACTATATTCTCATTTCACGAAGAGAACAGTGAAAGAAAGGGTGAGCTCAACTAGCCCAGTAAGAAATATTATGACTAAGATAATGCGGAATAAATTATCAATAGTCTTCAACAATGTTAAACTGATAAAATACAATAGACAACCAGTTTAAGCTGCGTGAATAAGCAATCCATTAAAAGAGTCAAGTAGAAAATAAAGTCTACTATCTTTTAGGTTTTAAAAGGTTTTCATCACTTTGTTTATAGGTGAGACTCGACTTTATTAAATATTCCACATCATCGAATCACCCCTGCACTACGGCCAAGGATATTCTTTAGTATCACGACCACAATTATTCATGCACTACGGGCCAAGAATATTTGTGTATTCATTAATGGTCATGATCATGCCAACAGCTGTCCATTAATGCACTACGGCCACTGAGGATTTTTATCACATCATTTGTAACATTACGGTCATGATTACAAGAATAGTCTCTCGTCATAATCATACCAAGTCCATCTATGCACTATAGGCCATGATGACTTTAAAAAAAATTATAAACATGAGGATGATGACAATGATATAAGAATTCAATAAAACAAGTTCAAGAATTATTTTATCCAGGAATTATTAACGTCCAAATTGTCAACATGATACTATTTTGTAGAGTAAAATTCAAGAATGATCGAAGAATATTTCCATGAAAAGATCTTTGGATGAAACGCAAATATCTAGGATATTCTACTAATTTCATGGAGTATAGAAGTCAAAGTTTTAACCATTTGGGTATAATAAAGAATGGAATAACAAAAGAAATCACCATGCATGCGGTGCCGCATAAAAAAGTTATTCCAACAGAATAATAATAATAACGGAACGGTCGGGTGAAATTCTGCAAGCGGGATGTTCCAACGAGAATAATAAAGATGGAACCATCCGGTGTAAAACCCACGAGATAGGATATTCCAACGAATGATAAAGAGCGGAACCGGTCGGTGTAAAACACATGCATGGATGTTCCAATGAATAATAATAATAAAGAGCGGAACCAGTCGGTGTAAAACACATAGGCGAGGATGTTCCAGCGAATAATAATAAAGAGCGGAACCGAGTTAAAAGGTGTAAAACACATGAGCAGGATGTTCCAGCGGAATAATAAAGATGGAACCGGATCCGGTGTAAAACACATGATAGGATATTCCAGCGAGAATGATAAAGACGGAACCGAAGTTAGGTGTAAAAACATGAGCAGGATTTTCCAGCAGAATAATAATAAAAGATTTTAACCAAGGTGTAAAACACACATGACGAGGATGTTCAAATGAATAATAATAAAGAGCGGAACCAGTGGGTGTAAAACACATGAACAAGATGTTCCAACGAGAATAATAGAAGAATGTCACCAAGTATAGGGTAAATGCACAGCGTATCTGAGTTATTCCAATGTAATAATAATAAATGGAATAACAACAGTTCTCTTCATGAATAAGAAAGAATAACACCCCTTACTTTTGGTAGGAGATTGAATCTTTGCGGCGATGTAGTAACAAAATACTCTTCTTCTTCTCTTCTCTCTTATTCTCTCTATACTTTCTCTCTCTATAGCTTGAATGAATTCGTGAAAATAATGAAGCCCTAGGCCTCTATTTATAGAAGATTTCTAGCTTAGCACCGCCGTGTGAAAAGCAAGTGGCTTGACGACTAATGATGTGAAAAGAAAAGTGGTTTGACGCTCGTAATGTGAAACAACAAGTGGTTCGACGCCTTTGTAATGTGAAAACGACAAGTGGTTCGACATCCGGTAAAGGTAATTACTATTAACGAAGGTAAATACTATCGACGCGAAGGTAAATACTATTCACAAGGGTAACTACTATTGACGAAGGTAATTACTATTGATTTAAGGTAAATACTATTCACAAGGGTAATTACTATTCGACGAAGGTAATTACTATTGATGAAGGTAAATACTATTCACAAGGGTAATTACTATGACGAAGGTAATTACTATTGACGAAGGTAAATACTATTGACGAAGAGACTCTTAGATGATGACATATGAGCCCCCCATAAAATATTCAAACTTACCACAAATCATTTTATTTTTCATCAACACATATTTAATCTTTCAACAATTATTAATCATTTATAACTTGTCATCTCAATTATTGATTTAATACTATAACATATTATATGATGATAATCTTGTGACAATAATTGAATCAATAATATAATAGATATGATGCGTTAATTATCGTAGTAATAATTGAGCGTATATTTGAGTGACTTCTCACGTAAGCATCAATAATCAATACCGTGTGCTAGTATGCAACCACGCGTATTACTATACTTTTACCACCGGGTAGTTCAACAGTTTTAACGGTAACACCTCCGCCGTTATTTTTATAAAATATTTTTGTCGTTTTCTCAATCCGACAATAATTACATTATTGGGGTCCACCAATGATTGAGTAGTTATGTACGAATATTCCCTAACAAAAAGAATATTCCCAGACTAAACTAATATTTTATAACAACTTGCATACTTTGCAAAATTTATAAATATTACCCACAACTATAACATTATATCAAATTTATTCCATAATATTCAAAAATAATATTTATAGAAAAAAATCATCTTTATTTATAAAAGCTGGGGTCTTACAAATCAGATGCAGAAGTAAGAGATAAGAAAGCATACAATGAAAAACTAAAGAACACACAACGCTCAACTCTACGATCTGAAAAGAAAGCTTTCTCAGCTATTAAGTTCTTTCGAACACAAGCTTAACGACAACTAAGTAGAACCATTCAAGAACTCAACTATCATTAAGTAAAGTAAGGAGTACCAAGTCTGTTGGACTTGAAGAGTTCTAAGTGAACTAAGAAGTTCCAAGTCTGCTGGACTTGAAGAGTTCTAAGTGAACTAAGAAGTTCGAAGACTGCTGGTCTTGAAGGAATCTAAGTGATTCGAAGATTGTAAAGAAATTCTTACTCAAGTAGTAGAAGAGTGGACTAGGAGCTTTGAATGCTCTGAACCACTTAAATTGTTTGTCTTTTATATTCTTGCTTTAACTGCTATACTTGATATAACTACCTCTTAACTATTAACTCTGTTTATCTTAAAGGGGGAACAAAAAAATCACATATTCCACTGAAATTAATTAACAATATCTGACAAAGAATTTTGAAAAAGAATTTTGAAAATATCTATTCAACCCCCTCCTAGATATCTATTGTTCCTCTGGGAACTAACACGTGTGTCATAGGACTATTCGAGATATTCAAACAAGTGGGCGAAGTGGCATACAAAGTTGTATTACCACCTGAATTGGAACACATCCACAACGTGTTTCACATTTCGGTGTTATGTCCATACAAGCCCGACTATAGACACGTGATCTCCTACGAGCCCATTCAAGTAGAGAAAAATCTAACGTATGAGGAAATTCCTATTCAAATACTAGATAGAAAAGAGCAAACGTTGAGGAATAAAGTTATATCTTGTGTAAAAGTAATGTGGTGAAACCACGACACCGAAGAGGCCACGTGAGAATTAGAAGATAAGATGCGAATGGATTATCCTCATTTATTTGTGTAACCATGTACTAATTCTAAAGGACAGAATTCTTATAAGGGGGGGAGGATGTAATACCCGCAAATTTTAATATATTATCATAATATTAAGAATAAATATTGTTTGAATATTTATTTGAATTTAAATATATATAGTGTTGGCATGGGTTGTGGTAACTAATTTAATTGAATAAGCAAGGTAGTAGAAGTGATGAGAAGCTTAGTTTAAGCTTGTGAAATTATGCCTAGTGTGGCAAAGTGGTGAAATGCGAAAGTACTAATTAAATTAATGATGAAATGGACTAAACTAATTAGTTCTAGTAATAAATGAATAATTACATAATGTGATTGACTAATTGCTATTATTATTCATTATTTATCACGAACAATAACATGTAAGGAGAAATCATATATAATAAAGTTTTTCCTTAAATATAAAATGAGGTGTGACATTGGAATGTGAATAATTATTTTATAAAACTATATGATAAAAGTAAGCTTAACTTATGTAAATTACTAAGTTGTGTAGAAGAGTCTTATGTGACATCATGGTGTGTGTGGGAGAAATTAAATGGGTATTTTAAACCTACGAGAGAAATTAACTTTGACTAAATAAATAATTAATATTAAATGATTATTTTAATAGAATTGGAATGATAAGTAATATTGGTACCCAACTAAAGTATATGCTAGTCTAATGTACATATTATTTGAAATAAACCAATGTACATAGATTATATAATTCTATGTGTAATGTATGAGTGGGTGTATATGCTCATTTGGGGACAAATATGAAATAAACCCATGTATGCTGGTAGTGGTTTGCAAATGCTGAGCATTAGAGAGTTGTCCCAAATTGAGTGTTTTTTTCTTCATCATGTAATAGGCCATTGGCCTAGTGTCTCATTACCAACCTGAGATATAACAAATCATGAGGAAGGAAGTGGTCTAAATAGTGCTCCTCCACCAAATCCCCCATATCCATCATCTTCTTCTCCATTCCAATCATTTTATTCATTGAGCAAATCACAAATCTGGTCACAAGTTTCCCTTTAAATGGAGTCCTCCTCATTCAAAGACTTTTTGCTAAGTTCTCTGTTAAACTTCAAGTTGTGTGTGAGTGTGGTTGGGATGAGCATATACAATCTGCAAATTGAAGCTAATGTAACAACCGAGAAAATCGGAGTATAATATAAAATAATTTTATTTGATTAAATAATGAATAAAAATTATAATATATGTTATTTATAACGAGTAAGCAAGATAAATGTTGTTATATAACCTAAAAAGAGGAATAATGTCGTAGTATTCTGGCTACGTGATAGAATTAAGGTGTTTGAATTTCAAAGACGAAAATAAAAGCTTTCCTAGAAATTCTCTGAAAACATTATTCATCCTTTTCTGCTTGGGAATTATTTTTGAACTTCCGGGAAATACGTAATTATAGAATGATAAGGAAAGATGGATTATATAATTCAGTTATGACAAACACAGTTTTTCGCCTACGTACTAAGTTCGAGAATGTTAAGTAAAGTAAAGATTTGAATAAATAACGATCGTATAATAAGAAAGTTAGTATAAGAGGTAATGAATACAAGTTTGATACGATGTATTGTACAAGTATATACAAAAGATGACATAACATATATGATGAATGATTATACGAGCTAGTATACAAGGAGAATACGAGAATTATACATTAAAAGCTTAAGCCATTTGAAAAGGATTAATAGGATTTGCTCATGTAATTGGCAAGCCTAAGTGAATTATTGTTAAGGTCCAAAGATAAGTAATGCATGCCCAATGATAGGCCCAAAGTTAATTAAACCTAAGGATGGACCAAGAACCGGACCCGTGGATTGAACCGATAGGTCACCAGGTGAGAAAACCACATGGGGAAACCCATTTGGGCCCCCCTTGCTGAGTCATGGCTGGCCAAATAAGGAGGTGGGATAGCTTCCTTTAGAAGTTTGGTTGAGGAGGTGGAACCAATGGACCATTTTGCCCTCACTTTGAAAAGCTTATAAATAGGAAGCTTGGTTAGTCTTTTGTTAGTTGTTTAATTCACAAACATATTAGACTAAGAACAATATTGAGAGAGAAGTGAGAGCTACCTTACTAATTCAAGAAGAAGAAAAGCAATAACTTCAAAGGTAATGAATCCTTATATCATTAATCTTCATCTCTTCATTGCTAGTTTTGATAGAGAAGTTGATATTGGTGGAGCATGTATCATAAGGAGTAACAAGGATGGATATTAGTGGACTTAAACATTAATATACATGTTACAAGTGGAATCATAATCATAGAATTATGAACTAATAAAAAACACATGAAAAATAATCATATGTTGTTGATGGACAAATTTAAAACCATCGTATATAGGATTAGATGATATATGTTTGGTTAGGATGATAGATGTATGAATGATGAAATGAATCAATTTTGAACGATGTAAAAATCTCAAGTAATGAAGTTATGGAGAAATTTATGAGATTAGACGATAAACGTCGAAATCATGAAATTCTCAGAATGAAAGTCAAAAGTCGTCCTTTAACTTGGAAACCTTAGTTTTCGATGGATATAGTAAAACTTTGCATTTAAGAGTTGCAGATTCAAGAATGGTCGAATTCTGACTTAAACTAACAAAACGAGCTATGAACGTTCACGAACGTTTAACAAACACGTAATAAGGTAATTAAACTGTGAATTCAGTGTTAACGGATTCAAAAATGTAAGTTGTCCTAATGAAATTATATTATATGAGATATGTGAAGTAATGGCTTTTGAACGAGCCAATTCTGACTTATAACGATTAAGTTACGAGCCCAAAAAGGATTGGAATTTGAAAACTTAACATTTTTTTCAAAGGCTCAAGGCCGGCGCCGCAGCTGTGACAACCCGAGAATTTAGATATATTTTTAAATCTTAAGAGATTGAATTAAGGTTAAATAATAGACCTAGACAGAAAATAAATATATATATTATGTGTATATGGTCATATATGTGTACAATATATGGTTAAGGGTCAAAGGTTGACTAGATAACCTATATCAGTGACAAACCCTAATATTATATTAAGAACCTCAACGTTCAGTTAGAAAACAATATCGACTGATAAGAAACCCTAGCACCAATTCTTGAAACCCTAGTTTCAGTTTCGGGATTTTAAAACCCTAATTCAGAATATTAAAACCCTAATTTTGAAGTTTGAAGATAGTATAAGGTTTTTATGTTATTGATTTTATATTTAATTAGGGATATCCCTAATTGATTATTAGAAAACCGTAATTGTTCAGCTAGAAACCCTAATGTATAATTATGGAACCTAAATGCTAAATTAGTAATTTTAATTAAGGAAATATTAATCTTAATTAGCAAGCTTGATTATAATTAGAAAATCCTAATTATAATTTAGAAATCTTAATTTTCTATTTTTAAAACCTAATTAGAAAGTTTATAAAATAAATTTGTATAACCTAAGGGTTAAACCCTAAGGGTTAAAACCTAAGGGTTGTGACAAGTTACCAAGTTGCCATTAACTTTACAAGTCAAATGACCAAATTGCTCTTCTTGAATATTTTAATGAGATGGAGTGTAGATCTAACCCTAGTTGTGGTTGGTGACCAACCCTAAGCTAGCCATGTGGTCTAGTAGTTAACTTTAATCAGCCAACAACTGATCACATGATCAGCCATATGCATTACATAATTTTATATTTAGATTGAGAGAGAAAAAATTTCACGTTCAAGCCCATTTGTTCACTTACTCTCAATCAAAACTCTCTCCATCTCAAACCTACAAAAATATTAAGTGAATCATTCACTAGTATGATCATTAGCAAGCCAAGAACAAACATCAAGGTCAGAATCAGGATCAAGCTCAAAAAAGAGGTATAAAAACCCTAACTTGAAAATCAATACTACAAGAAATCACATATTTTATGACGAATTTTTTGCCACACACAAATTTTTGTCACAATTTGTTAATTAATAATTACGAAATTCATAATCGTTACTAAAACTTTTGCTTTTGTGACGACCTTTAATTTTATTACTATTAATCATTTATATCGTCACTAATTTACACATTTGATGACG
This sequence comes from Panax quinquefolius, assembly GCA_020205615.1. Taxonomy (NCBI): domain Eukaryota; kingdom Viridiplantae; phylum Streptophyta; class Magnoliopsida; order Apiales; family Araliaceae; genus Panax; species Panax quinquefolius. The sequence continues at coordinate 61,830,737 of CM035171.1, read as the reverse complement.
ATTAACAAAATTTCGTCACAAGTTATTTTGGAGGTAGAATTTCGTACCAAAATTTTGGAGGGAAACCTTTTAGTGACATTTTGTAATAATTGATGACAATATTTATTGTGACACAATATTTCTTTCGATGACAACATAATAGTTTGACATTAATTATTTGTGAAATTTAGTGACAATGTGCTTTCGTCACTAATGTTCACATTTAGTGACACCAAATACAAATTCATCACAAATTTATTTGGAGGCAAATTTTTTCTGAAAAATTTTGGAGTGAAATTTTTTTAAGATGAAAAAAATAATAATTTATGAAAATTTGTATTGTCATAAATACCAATTTTATATGACGAGATAATAGTTTGTCACTAATTAAATAAGTGGATAAGTTACAAAAATGGTTCGTCATAAATTCTTATATTTAGTGACAAAATACATAATATCGTCACAATTTTATTTGGAGGCAAAAATTTTCTGAAAAATTTTGGAGGGAAATTTTTTAAAGATGAAAAAATAATAATTTATGACAATTTGTATTGTCATAAATACCAATTTTATATGACAAGATAATAGTGTGTCACTAATTAGATGCATGGATAAGTGACAAAATTGGTTCGTCATAAATTCTTATATTTAGTGACAAAGTACGTAATATCGTCACAATTTGATTTGGAGGCAAAAAAATTTAAGAAATTTTGGAGGCAAATTTTGTAAAGACGAAAAATTAATAAATTATGACAATTTTTATTATCACAAATACCAATGTTATATGACGAGATAATAGTGCATCACTTAGATGAGTGGATAAGTGACAACATTGGTTCGTCACAAATTCTTATATTTAGTAAGAAAGTATGCACTGACGTCACATTTTTATATGCAGACAAAAATTTTCCCGAATAAACTTGTATCCAAGCGACGTCACCGGTCTTCCTTTTATCATTGACAGCCTCCATTTAGTCAAGAACCTCCATTATCAAATTTCAATAATCTCAATTTGAAGGCAAAAATTATTTGACATTTTAGGTATGTTTCTAGATTTTGATTTGAATTGATTAGTAGTTGTTCTAATTGAACAACTACGATTTTGAAATGATTCCATGTTATTGTTGTATATGGTTGCTATTGTTGTTGATGATCTTATACAATTTTGATAATCCAAATCACTATTTGGTTTAAATTTTTGACAAAGCAACTTCATAGATTTGATTAGTAAGTGTAGTGAATCGACATCATAGAATGGTTCTGCTTTCTTGAAAAAAAATGAGAGTAGTGATTTCGCGTATCAGGAGACTTAAATTTATAAAAATTTGCTTTCTATAAGTTATGTATGCATTTATAGTGTTGAAAAAAGATAATGTAATAGTCAAATGTTAAATTATATATTAAAATAAGAATTTACTAAAATATTTTTTAATATATACTATATTAAAATATGTGATATAGAATAAGTGACTATGTGTGGTATAATGCGTAGATGTGTGATAAAAATATATATGAATATATTTTTATTGCATGAGTTTTTAAGAACTAAATCTTTCATAAAAAGGCGATCAATTAAGAATAATTTTAATATAAAATTTAATATTAATTTTTAGAAATTTTATTTAAGAATGGGGTATTAAAATAATTTTAATATAGAATTATTGTAATACAAAGCATTACTATGGAAAATATAATTTTCATACAAAGATGTGAGTGTCTGATTTTTTGAATATTATGTAAAATAAGTATAATATAATAAACAATATATATATTATATTTGAATATTGTACGTATGGAAGATAATAATTCATATAATATGATATGAGTTATTAAGTTAAAATAAAAATTTAACCATGAAAGTTAAATAGGAAATTATTTAGAAATAAATAAAACAAAACTTAAAGATTAGGAAATAAATTAAATTAAAATCAAATGAAGTCCTATTTTTTTTAAGCAGTCAAACATGGCCTAAGATTTGGTTAAATCATTCCTCCCCATCCCAACCGTGCACATCTCTCACTGTGTCCTTTTCTATCCCAACTCTCTTTGTTATCCATCAGTTACACGCAAACAAGGGTTTAAAAAACCAATTCAATTTCATTCTCTATTTCGTATCTATTTGATCTTTTCACAAAAAAAAAAATTGGGTTTTGTTTGTTTTTCATCATCGAATCTATGGCTAAGACACGAGGAGGACACACCTTCATTACAGGCCGAGAGACAATTCGTCGAGAGAGGGAATCATCCATGGCACCAAGGGAGAAGCGTCGTCTAAACATAAATCTTCAAAATCTTCCATCCGATTTGGGGGCTTCTTCAAAGGAGATGAAGAGAAAAGGTCAGCCGTCAAAGGGTAAAAATCGCATCATAGTGAGAATCTCTGATTCTACTCCTTAAGTGTCGATGAGGTAACTAACTTCTCTTCTCCTTGTTTGATTATCCTATTTGGATGACTACTTTTGTTACTGAATTTGCGTTTACTTTTTTTCTCTGAGATCGACTTACAACACGCGAGAGTCTACAAGATGATTTGTCGAGTTTGTGGGGATGAGATTGGCATTAAGGAAAATAGAGAGTTATTTGTAGCTTGTTATGAGTTTGGATTCCTAGTTTATCGGCCTTGTTATAAGTATGAAAGAAGTGAAGGCCACCAATGATGTCCTCAGTGAAACACTCGCTATAAATGCCACAGAGGTCTTGTATCTCTGTGTGTATTGGCATTTATATTTCTGATTTCTTGTATGCTAACTGCTGAGGTTTGTTTTTTCTATAGGTTGTCTAAGAGTTGCAGGAGACGATGAAGACAACAATGATGCAGATGATTTTGTCAATGAATTTCAAATCAAAAATCACCAAGATATCTCAAATGATCACCAACATGTCAATAATCCTTTGGTAACTTTAGTGTATTAACTAGCTAGCCAGTATAATGATATCTGCATATATTAAAATTCAAGAAATAAGAAGACTCAAAGTTAAGGTGGTGAATTTATAGGAAAATGGGGAGCAGAATCATCAGCAGCAATGGCATCATCCCAATGGCCTTGCTTTTTCTTCCATTGCAGGAAGTGGTAATGAACTACTCTTTTGTTTTGACTTACATTCGATTGGTTATAAATATTTTTCTATATATGATTATACTGAATGATGGATGCATTGGGGGTTATATATGTATATATATAGTTGTTGGTAAGGATTTTGAAGGTGAAAAAGAGACTTACACTAATGCTAAATGGAAAGAAAGAGTAGATAAATGGAAAACCAGGAAAGAAAAGAGAGGTCTTGTTAGCAAAGGAGATGATGGAGATAATGATCAAGGGGATGAAGATGACTATCTGTAAGATTCTATTTTATTTCATTTGCTTGTTTGATTGCTTGTTATTCACATTCCAAATCTTTAACAATGTAACTACTCATACAGCATGGTTGAAGCTCGACAACCACTTCAGCGAAAAAGTCCCAATTTCATCAAGATTAGTCATTGTGTTCAGGCTCATCATTCTAGCATTCTTCTTCCATTTTCCCATCTTAACTCCAGCTTATGATGCTTACCCTGTGACGCCCCCAAAATTAGGTATACATCACCCATCTTGAGTCGTCAGATACATGGTACAGAATTCAAATACAACTTAATAATACAATTATCGTGTACAATACGACAAAACATAAACAGTGAGTTTGAATACAAATATTGTCTACTAGAGATTATACAAACTCAAAAGGAGTCCTCATTACAATTATTATCACACTATTTCACAAAATAGTGAGGACTACTAATGCAACATCTAGGACCATCACTCTGTTCCCCGACTAGTCCCAGCTACGTTCTCATTTCCTGAAGAGAACAGTGAAAGAAAGGGTGAGCTTAACTAGCCCAGTAAGAAATATTATGACTAAGATAATGCAAAATAATTTATCGTTAGCCTTCAACAATATTAAACTGATAAAATATAATAAATATCAAGTTTAGCTCAGAAATGAACAAGTAATCCATTAAAAGAGTCAAGTAGTAGAAGTAAATCTACTATCTTTTATGATTTAAAGGTTTTCATCACTTTTATCGCTAGGACTAAACTTAATAAATAATCCACATCATCGAATCACCCACAGACTACTGACCGAGGATACTCGTTAGTATCACGACCACAATTATCCATGCACTACGGGCCAAGAATATTTGTGTATTCATTAATGGTCATGATCATGCCAACAAGCGTCCATCAATGCACTACGGGCCAATGAGGACTTTTACCACATCACTTATAACATTACGGTAATGATTACAAGAATAATCCACGGTCATAATCATACCAAGTCCATCCATGCACTATGTGCCACAGATGACTTTCAACAAAATATAAACATGAGGATGATGACAATGATATAAGAATTCAATAAAACAAGTTCAAGAATTAATTTATCTAGGAACTGATAACGTCCAAATTGTCAACATGATACTACTTTGTAGAGTAAAATTCAAGAATGCTCAGAAGAATATTTCCATGAAAAGATACTGGATGAGCCGCAAATATCAAAGATATTCCACTAATTTCATGGGTATAGAAGTCAAAGTTTTAACCAACTGAGTATAATAAAGAATGGCATAACAAAAGAAATCACCATGCATGCGATAGACCATACAGGCAGGTTATTCTAACAGAATAATAAAGGATGGAAACAGGTCCGGCGTAAACGTACAGACAGGATATTCCGATAGAATAATAAATAATTGAACCATGTCCCAAAATAAGCGATATAGACAGGATATTAAAACGAATAATAAATAATGGAATAATGAAGTTCTCTTCATGAGTACAACAAATAACATCCCTTCTTAGTAAAAAGAAAGCGAATATAAGAGTAGGGAAGTAGTAGAATACTTTTCTATAGGTTCTCTTGCAATTCTCTTTCTAGAGTTTCAGTGAATTCGTAAGAAATAATGAAGGAATGAGCTTCTATTTATATGAAAATAGAATAAATAGTAACTAATTCATGAACGGTCCAGATTGATTTACTAATAAACGGAAGGTCCATATTGGTTTAATATTAAAACGTAAAACAACGGTCCATACTGATTTACTATTAAAACTTTAAACCAGCGATCCATATTGATTTACTATTGTAACTCCACCAGCGGTCCATATTGACTTACTATTATATCTTCAACTAACGGTCTGAAAAATTAGCACATCTCCTCATGGAATAATATTGTACCCAAATACCCGAATGCACAATACTAGAGTGAATAGTAACTGGGTGAATAGTAACTCATGAATAGTAACTTGTGAATAGTAACTCATGAATAGTAACTCGTGAATAGTAACTTATGAATAGTAACTTGTGAATAGTAACTCATGAATAGTAACTTGTGAATAGTAACTCATGAATAGTTCTCTGACACGAAAAGTGTCCCGAATATCCGATTGAACAATATATCATATTATGCAGATGATACTGTAAAAATAATTGAATCAATAATATGAGAGATATGATGCAACAATTACTGTAGCAATAATTGAGTATAACTGAGTGACTTCTCACGTAAGTATCAATAATCAATATCGTGTGCTACTGTGCAACCACGCGTATTACTGTACTTTTAACACCGGGTGTTTCAGCAGTTAACGGTAAAACTTTTGCCGTTATTTTCATAAAGTATTTTTGTCGTTTTATCTATCCCACAATAATTCTATGGTGGGGTCCACCAATAATTGTACCGTCGTACAGATATTCCCCCAAAAAAAGAATATTCCTCGACCAATCGAATATTATACAACCACTTGCTTACTTTGCAAAATTTGTAAATATTACCCACAACTATAACATTACATCAAATCAACACCATAATATAAAAAAAAATTATTTCGAGAAAATTAAATCTTTATTCATAAAATATGGGGTCTCACAATCTACCCTCCTTATGAAATTTTGCCCTCAAAATGTACGTACGTACCTGGTATGCCGAAGAGGTGAGGATACCTTGACTTTATTTCAGATTCTAATTCTTGAGGTATAACCTTTGAGTGTTGAATACGATCTTTCTTATCCAAGATTTTAACACGTATCTCCTCATACGTTAAATCTTATGCTATCTCGTCCGGTTCTAAATTAATAATGTAGTTCAGGTCGTCCACATATTTACATAACATCGATACGTTAAAAATGTTATGAACACGCGACATACTTGGCGGTAAAACAAGTCTATAAGCCACAGTTCCTATTCAATCCAGGATTTCAAATGGGCCAATAAAATTGAGGGTTTAGATTTCCTCTCTTCATCGATTCTTGCTTCTAGAATAACGCCCTCTTGAACCTTCTTCTTCACATTCATCAGTTCTGAGTATGTAGCTTGAGCAGCTTTAACTTTATCGATTAAAGTCTATTCTAATCGTATATTCGTTATCTTCACGTGGGTCCCTAGAGTCTTTAACTCTATCTCCATCATTTGTAAGTTATACGAAATGGGTCTTTGTGTTAACAACATCACACTCGTAAACGCATACAATCTTCTACTCAACGCGTCAGCTACCACGCTCATTTTTCCCACGATGATATTGAATGGTACGATCGTAATCTTCAACTGCTCGAGTCAACGTCTATGGCACATTACACGTTCGTTTTAGGTGAAGAAAATATTTTAGGGTTTTAAAAATGGGTTTTGTACTAGGGTCAATACAAAATTCGATTTCACGCTCTAGGCGTAAGCTAAGAAGTCTTCAAGAATACGTCAGGAAATTTATTAACAATAGAAATATCATTAAAAACTATGACTCTCATCCAAGACTTGGATAGCACGTCACATTGATACCTATCAACTTGTCACCGTCATTCACGATGTTGCCTACAAAAAGTCTGGCTTCGGTGCATTCCACACAAGAAAGTCAACAACGAAAGGATCGGGGCTCTTTATTTATGGCTTGATATAACAATGATTGACTTTAATGGTTTGGTTACTTTGAATTCGCATAACAGGTTGGTTAGGAGTATGAAAGCTAACAACCTTATAAAAAGCATGATGAGTAGTTAACCAATCGTTTCCAAAAATCACATCCAAGGCAAGTATTTTTAAAGAGATAAGATCGATAGGTAACGTGAAGGTGTTGATTTGAAAAAGATTTATAAAAAGTGGAGGTAACGAAGGTTTCTCCCAACTGAGTTTAAACAGATATATCAAAGTCTAACTTCTCCGGAGTTAACTTCAAACATTGAACACAACTAGGTGCAATAAAAGAGTGAGAATAACCGGTATCTAACACGGTATAGACTTCGCAAGAGTTTATGACTAACATACCCGTGATAATTTTATTCAGGTTCTTCATCACAAAAAAAACTCTCTCTCTTAAACTACCGGCTTTGGCTTGCCTGGGACATCCTTTGGTGCTTCCATCCTAGCTGAACTTTTCTTCGGTGAACGACAAAATCGGGCTAAGTGACCTTCTCTTCCACAATTATAGCATGCTTTGGACGGCATCGTGCAGTTTGGACTGATGTATCCCTCCCCACCGCATTTGAAGCATATGATAGGTGGTCGTTCTCCTTCCTTAACAACGGGTGCTAGTGCTGATGTCTTTCCATCATTGTTGAATCTCCACTTCTTGAAATGTCCATTCTTATTATTTTGACCATGATTATCACCGAAGTGGTTACCATTTCTGGCATGTTGATTCCCTCCATGCTTATTGTCACCACTTTGATGACAGTTATCATTGGTATTATCATTTTTCCGGCTGCTCTCTCTTGGTTACGTTGACTCGTTATCGCGCTCCACTAACTGAGCCATATTAACAACATCTGAATACAAACACAGTTTATAAGAAATAAGATATTGACGTATCTCCGGCTTCAAACCTCTTAAAAACATCCGCGTCATTCTCTCTTCATTATCAACCAAGTGGGATACAAATCGGGACAACTCGGCAAACTTGGCTTCGTACTGCAACACGGTCATGTTGTTTTGCTCCAACTTGATAAATTCCACCTCCTTCATGTGACGAATGCTTTCGAGAAAGTACTTGTCATTGAACAGCTCTTGGAACTTCTCCCAAGACATCTTGAGTGCGTCAGGTTGGGTACATTTTATAGATTCCCACCAGTGATCTGCCTCTTCATGCAACATAAAGGTGGCAAAGGGAACCTTTTGCTCCTCGAAGCATCCCAAGATATCAAATATCTTGGTGATTTGCTTAACCACGCTCTCGCCTTTAAGTGGTTACGGCTTTCCCAAAAACTCCAATGGTCAGCTCCTTGAATTGCTTAGCGGTGACCAACCGTGGGTTGCCATTGTTTCCTCTGCATTATGAGCAGGCGCCTTCACTGATGTTGCATGAATTCTAAAAAGCTCCTAAACGTGCCGTCATTCGTCAATTGATCAGTGTTGTTGTTTATAGGAGGATTATTGCCATACTGTTGCACATTGTCCTGATTATTGATTTGTGGAGAATCAATGGTCTCCTGTGCTCCATTGCTATTCTCAACATTCTCGGATGTCATTTTCAGATACTGCCACAAAACAAAGGTTAATTGACATGTAACATATTATCCCTATATTCTGACCGACCAATTAAATACCAAATAAACTTAGGTAGGTCATACTAGCGAAGGAATTCCCCGTCTTTCCCCTCCTAGTTCTATTCTCACATCATAACCAGGGATCATATCTCTAGGCTCTGATACCAACTGTGACGCCCCCAAAATTAGGTATACATAACTCATCTTGAGTCGCCAGATACATGGTACAGAATTCAAATACAACTTAATAATACAACTTTCGTGTACAATATGACAAAACATAAACTGTGAGTTTGAATACAAATATTGTCTACTAGAGATTATACAAACTCAAAAGGAGTCCTCATTATAATTATTATCACACTATTTCATAGAATAGTGAAGACTACTAATGCAATATCTAGGACCATCACTCTGTTCCCCAACTAGTCCCAGCTACGTTCTCATTTCCTAAAGAGAACAGTGAAAGAAAGGGTGAGCTCAACAAGCCTAGTAAGAAATATTATGACTAAGATAATGCAAAATAATTTATCGTTAGCCTTCAACAATGTTAAACTGATAAAATATAATAAATATCAAGTTTAACTGCAGCGAAACAAGTAATCCATTAAAAGAGTCAAGTAGAGAATGAAATCTACTATCTTTTATGATTTAAAAGGTTTTTCATCACTTTTATCATTGGGACTCGATTTTAATAAATAATCCACATCATCGAATCACCCTTACACTTTCTGACCAAGAATATTCTTTAGTATCACGACCACAATTATCCATGCACTACGGGCCAAGAATATTTGTGTATTCATTAATGGTCATGATCATGCCAACAACTGTCCATCAATGCACTACGGGCCAATGAGGACTTTTACCACATCACTTATAACATTACGGTAATGATTACACCGAATAATCCCTGGTCATAATCATACTAAGTCCATCTATGCACTACAGGCCACAGATGACTTTCAACAAAATATAAACATGAGGATGATGACAATGATATAAGAATTCAATAAAACAATTTCAAGAATTAATTTATCTAGGAACTGATAACTTCCAAATTGTCAACATGATATTGCTTTGTAAAGTAAAATTCAAGAATGCTCAGAAGAATATTTCCATGAAAAGATACTGGATGAAGCGCAAATATCAAAGATATTCCTTTAATTTCATGGGTATAGAAGTCAAAGTTTTAACCAAATGAGTATAATAAATAATGGAATAACAAAAGAAATCACCATGTATGCAATAGACCGCACAGGTAGGTTATTCCAACAGAATAATAAAGGATAGAACCAGGTCCGGCGTAAACGCACAGACAGGATATTCCGACAGAATAATTAATAATGGAACCAGGTCCGGCGTAAACGCATAGACAGGATATTCCAACAGAATAATAAATAATGGAATAACAGAAGTTCTCTTCATGAGTACAACAAATAACACCCCTTACCGTAAAAGAAACTGAATATAAAAGTAGGAAGGAAGTAGTGAATACTTTTCTATAGGTTCTCTTGTAATTCTCTCTCTAGAGTTTCGGTGAATTAAGTAAGAAATAATGAAGGAATGAGCTTCTATTTATAGGAAAATGGAATGAATAGTAACTAATTCATGAACGGTCCAGATTGATTTACTATTAAACGGACGGTCCATATTGGTTTACTATTAAAACTTAAAACAACGGTCCATACTGATTTACTATTAAAACTTTAAACCAACGATTCATATTGATTTACTATTATAACTCCACCAGCGGTCCATATTGACTTACTATTATATCTTCAACCAACGGTCTGAAAAATTAGCACATCTCCTCATGGAATAATATTGTACCCAAATACCCGAATGCACAATACTAGAGTGAATAGTAACTCGTGAATAGTAACTCATGAATAGTAACTCATGAATAGTAACTCATGAATAGTAACTCGTGAATAGTAAATCATGAATAGTAACTCATGAATAGTAACTCGTGAATAGTAACTCATGAATAATAACTCGTGAATAGTAACTCATGAATAATAACTCGTGAATAGTAACTCATGAATAGTAACTTGTGAATAGTAACTCATGAATAGTACCGCAACACGAAAAGTGTCCCGAATACCCGATTAAACAATATATCATATTATGCAGATGATACTGTAACAATAATTAAATCAATAATATGAGAGATATGATGAAGAATTCTTTATTGCTGTAATAATTGAGTATAACTGAGTGACTTCTCACGTAAGCATCAATAATCAATATCGTGTACTCTTTGTGAAACCACGCGTATCACTGTACTTTTAACACCGGGTGTTTCAACAGTTAACGATAAAACTTTCACCGTTATTTTCATAAAGTATTTTTGTCGTTTTCTCTATTCGACAATAATTCTGTTGTGGGGTCCACCAATGATTGTACCGTCGTACGGATATTCCCCGACCAATCGAATATTATACAACCACTTACTTACTTTGCAAAATTTGTAAATATTACCCACAACTATAACATTACCTCAAATCAACACCATAATATAAAAAAAATTATTTCGAGAAAATTAAATCTTTATTCATAAAATATGGGGTCTCACATACCCTTTATGGATTATCTCTGTAATATGTGAAATATGGTTTGGATTCTCATGGATTATTGATTAGTTCCCAAAATGGTTCCCCATTAACCGGGAAACTTACTTAGATCGCTTGTCTATGAGGTTTGAGCGAGAGGGTGAGCCAAATGGTCTATCCCCAGTTGATTTCTTTGTGAGTTCTGTTGACCCTCTTAAGGAACCACATATTATCACTACAAACATAGTGTTATCAATCTTGTCGGTCGATTATCCTGTTGAAAAGGTGAGCTTTTGATACATTATCAAAGACAACTTAGTTCGCTATGAGGTGGGTGACATTTTGCAAGAAGTATAACATTGAGCCAAGAGCTCCTGAGTTCTACTTCTCGGAGAAGATTGACAATTTGAAGGATAAGGTGCAACCTACATTTGTGAAGGATCGCAGAGCTATGAAATTAAGCAAACTATAAACCTTAAAGATGCATTAGTTATTTCTCCTTTTGTGAACAAAACCACTTTTCAACAACTAAATGGTGTACGACAGTATGAGGGCTAGTTTGTTTGAAATGCAGAGAGAATATGAAGAGTTCAAAGTAAGGATTAATGCAATGGTGTCGAAGGCTCAAAAGAAGCAAGAAGAAGGATGGGTCATGCAAGATGGAACCTCGTGGCCGGGAAACAACACTCGCGATCATCCTAGAATGATTCAGGTTTAAAACATACACTATATGAATCAATTAATTTTAAGAAATAATAGTGTTCATGGAAAATGTATCACCTTTTTCATAATACTCCACATGTCCTTAAGTGTGCAGGATGTGCCTTTGCAGGTGTCTAAATTCTGACATGATATTTCTATATACAGGTTTATCTTGGAAGTGAAGGAGCATTAGATGTTGAAGGCAAAGAGTTATCACGACTTGTTTATGTTTTCGTGAGAAAAGACCTAGCTATCAAGCACCACAAGAAAAGCTGGAGCTATGAATTAATGGTAATTAGCAATCCATCGATTAAACTTGTGCTTTCTCGTTGGATGAGGATTAAATATACATTGGAGTGAATAAGTTTGATGATACTTGAGTGTTGTTCTAATTTTCATTAAATAGGTTCGAGTCTCTGCAGATTTACCAATAGCGCCATTCATTTTTGAATATGGAATGTGATCACTACATTAACAACATCAAGGATGTAAGAGAAGCTATGTGCTTTTTAATGGACCCTAGTTGAGGAAGAAGCTCTGCTATGTTCGGGTTTCCTCAAAGGTTTGATGGTATTGATTGCCATAATAGATATGCTAATCGTAATGTTGTGTTCTTTGATGTAAGTCCTTTCAAGCCAATTCTATATCATTCTTTATTGTTTCATATAGAATTATAAATTTTTTCACTGATTTCCAAACATACTAATGTTGTTTTGGTTCTGAGATCAACATGAGAGGCCTTGATGGGATCCAAGGGGCGGATTTATGTTGGGCTGGATGTGTCTTTCAACAGACAAGCATTGTGCGGCTATGATCCACCTAAGGTGTCTCGAGAAGCGAGAAAATGACGTCATGATCTTTGGGAAGGCAGGTGTAGCCACAACATTCTTGACTCTACATGACACGGGTGTCTTCTATGACCTCAAACAAATGCTTAGAGTATGATCCTGTGCCCTTGAACTATCTAGACACGAGGCTTCAAAATTCAAGCCTGGGTAAATTCTGACGAGACCACTAGGCCTTGAATGACAAAGTTTTTACTAATTCAAGCAAGTGTTGTATCATGTTTTGGTGCTCTGAGATTTTCAAGATTTTTTTTTTTGCAATAGGTAAAAAATCTGAATTTGGTTAGATAAGTAGATGTACAAGAGTTTCTTATGTTTTGTTTATGATTTTCTTATAATGGAAAATAAACTAATGGCTATACTCTGTAAGCATACATATGATATTGTCATAAAAGTAATCTACAATATATATTGTTTTACTTAACAATTTTTTTAAAGCAATAGAAGGATCTGTAATCCTTGCTTATGTTGTGAGATAAAACTTGCTCCTATTCCATTGCTAAGAATACTCTTTTGAGGTTTAGAATGAGTAACATTAGAAAAGGGAAAACTTGCTATAATTTCATCTTGTATGATTGCCGTTCTTTGACCACATAATTAATCATGTTCATCAATTGATTCTCCAATAATTTTTTCCTCAATAAGCCATTCTTCAATCCACGTGCAATTGCTGGTGCAGGTTTCATTACAATGTATGCCATTCTTGCCAGCTGTGATGTGGATTTGTGTTTGATTCTGGAGTCACCATTCTATCTTGAAGGAGAAGGTGGACTTTTTGAGTATGCGGAGAAACGACTTAAAGAAGATGGACACATGGTTATCGTTATAGCTGAAAGAGCGGGTCAGGAGCTTCTTTCAAAGAGCTTTAAATCAGCAAATAAGCAAGATGCTTCAGGGAACAAGCTACTGCAAGATGTTGGGTTATGGATTTCTCAAAAGATTAAGGTATTACTATATACATGTTCAGTTTTGGGCTTCTGAAAACACAATCTTATTATCCTTGTCCATGTGTGTACAAACTTGTGTGTTTTTCTCTAGATTTAAATCCAATTCACTTTTCGTCAATGAAATGAAATTCCTTTTAGTTCATCGCTTTTATCGGATACTTGGAGCCTATGGTCCTTCTATCTCTTATAACAAAAATTTGCATTAATTTATTATAAGTGATTGAGGAATACAGAATACTTCCTCGGGGATAAGCAATCCAATTAGAGACTCAATGTGAATGATTTCTATTTTCCTAACTTACATTGGACTAACACAACAAAATCCCGAAATATTTTTATAACTGAGACCGATAGTTAAAGCTTGGAGTCCTACATAGTAATCTTTTCCTGAACCAACGCAAAGTCACTAGATGAACTTTTCCCCCTTTCAATTTTATGCTATGATAGTATGACTCTGGTGGGTGACAAATTTGCTTTTTCCTTCTATTGTAGGATCATTTTACGAGACATAAGTTGTCTATCACTCTTAAAAATATAGGTCAGTAAATTTCTCTACCTTTCTCTAAAAATTATAGCTACTAAGGACATAGGAACTTATGTAATACAATTGGATTTAATCTTATTGTCTGGCAGATCCTACGTACATGATCCGCGCTATTCCAGGTCATAAACCATTATTGTTTTTTAATCAAAATTGAGAGTAGGATTGCCTTGAAGTCTGGAGAAACAAAAATAGGCAGGGATTGGTTAGTATTTACTTCTACATTGACTTGTAACTGCAAGAATTGATGCCTGATATATGTTCTGAATTCCTTGACTTGATACATAACAATATTACCTGCTAATGTGAAAGTCACCATCTTGTGTGGTTGTAGATTCATTGAGATTCACATCTGCTATATCATTTGCTCTGGCGGTTTTGTTTATTGTTGTACTAATTGGTATAAAATTATACAAACTAATAGAGGGAAGCATAAAGGCACCTAAATGGTTTCCAAGTGTTGATGATACATCATCCTTCTTAAATCTTTTCGCTGCAGTCCCAGTTCTTGTTTGTGCATATCTCTGCCACATTAATGGTATTCAAACTAATCATCTCCTTGTATGCAGAGCTTATCTTGTTTGCTCAATTTGGCTAGACAACTTATGCATCTCACTTTTTTTTAATTAATTTTTCTTGTCTATCCCCTTATTTTCTTTGAAGACCATATGCACGTAGTTAAGTGTAACTTGTGTATATAATTCTCTCCTCTAGGAATTTCAATCCTCATGTTTCTTTACATTCCTTTTTCTTGCTTTTGGTTGACCAATGACATGATCAGTACTGTTAAAATATGGTGTATACGTAAATTTACACTCATTTTCTCCTCAGAGGATATAAGTATCTATATATTAATTGGTGTTTTCTAATTTCTATGCTTGCAGCTTGTAGGCATCCTCCTGGATACTAGAAATATGTCCAGCCTTCACTACACAGATAAAGATAAGTACATGGCCACATTGCTGATCAATGGAGATGGTCGATTAGGATGCAGTGGTCTTTACCAGATCTGTATGCTCTACAACTTAAATATCCTACATTATATTACAGTTCATTTTCAAAATAAATTTAAGAAAAATAAGAACTTTGTCTAAAATTAAATCTCTCTTTTTCAGTGAGATACAAAATGTATGATATATCAGATCTCAATGTAGGAGATATCTTGCGCAAAGATTTCAAGAAAAGTGGACAGGAAAGAGCCGAAAACAATTCATGATCAACTTGTCGACGTTCAAAGCTTCTGAACTTTCATTATGGTCCTATTTAAAAAGTTGGATATTTTGTTTAGAATGTTATACTTGATAAATTATTGATGTTAAGTATAATGGATGATACATTATATTCTATTTTTTCTATTTTGGTTAAATATGATGGAAAATGGAAATTTAGTTATTCTATTATTTATGTTTTTTATCATTACAATCATTTTGGTTAAATATTGTTGGTGTAATTTTATTTTTTTTCTAGATCTATAATTTTATATTTAGTTTTTTATTTAGTCACAACAACTAATTTTGTCACTATTATTAACTCTTTCTGTGACGAGATGCATGGTCACCATAAGTATTCAATTAGTGATACTGAAAAATGTGTCCCAAAAAATAAATCTTTGGTGACAAATTATTTTGTAATATTATTTAAAATATGAAATGACAATGAAATAATTGTCATGTTAAATATATTATTAGGTGACGAATTGTTTTGTCGTCATTTATTTTCTTATTTTTGGTGACGATAAACACAATAACATGACGAAAGAATAATCATAAATATGACAATATTGTTGTCATTAAAATTAGATGATTTAAATAGAGTAACATATTTTCTTCACTAAAACAATATCATTTAATGACGAAAAATGATTTTTGTCATTTAATGATCCAAGTTTTGATGACGAAACATTATATAGAGTGACGAAAGTTTCATTCAAATAGTGACACTATTAACGTCACTAAAAGTAATTAATTATAGTGACAATGATGTAGATCGTCACCATAAGTTAAAACATTTAGTAACAACATCAAATATTGTCAAATATATCTAATACCTCACTAATACGGTGACGGTCTCTGTGACGATTAACAATCGTCACCAAATGTTTTAGTGATGAAAAATGAATTTTATGTGACAAATTTTAGCGTCATTTTTTGTGTGATTTCTTGTAGTATTTGATGTTAGATGTTGTTAATGATTGTTTAGAAGTGTGTTATAAGGTGTCATTTAATGATCTGGGTTGTTAGATTCCAGATCCATAACATCAAAGTGCTCGAAAGTCAAGTTTTTAGAAATCTGGAAAAACAGGAAAAGTGTGGTCTGACAACCGAATGTCAGACCCCATAGATCTTTACCTATTTATAGTTTTGGTTGTTTAAATGTTTGTACTTGTAGTATGTTGTAAGGGCTTTGATCCAGAACTTGAATCAAGTCCAGATCATGTGTAGATTAAAAGTTATAAGCGGTCAAAAGGCGTTGACCGATCACAAAATCTGGTTTCTGGGTAACCCAGAAACCCAGAAATATCTAATAGTGTTTTGCAGACCTTCGATCTTTCAGCTCTTTGATAGTTTGGTCAAGTTGTTGTTGTTATGTTGTAGACTGGCATGTGAACTACACACTAAAGCCTTTAGAACAAACATATATTGCACAGGATCAAAGAGATAGGTGGTCAAAGTAGCATTGACCGACTGCCCAGATGAAGATTCTGGAAAACCCAAAATCTTCAAGAGCATGTTTTCTGTTAAAGTTTGATCGGTCCATTTCTCTTAGATTCGTTGTTGTTATGATGATTCGTTGTTATAACATTGTACACTGACATCAATACTACATGACTAAACCAATAAAACACTTTATGTAATCTTGGAATGCATAGATTTGAAGCTTTATAGTAGGGCCTAGCAACTATTCTTCATTTCTGGAAAACCCAGAAATGAAGAACAACCCTGACATGATTTTTGGAGGCCTTTATCTCACTGAATTGTTGTAGCATGTCCATGAACTTGATTTATTATGGTAGTATTACTCAGCCGAAAAACCGTAAGATCTATTATCGAATAATGGATTTAAAGGTTTAAAAATCATATAAATATGATTTTAAGGTATTAAAAATAATTTGATATATTATAAATATATTATAATATTATGTTATGATTTTCATTAATATTTATTATTAAATAAATATTAATGATAAACGAATTATGTGGTAATTAAATCATATAAATATAATGTTATTGATTGAAAAATCATAATAAATGATAATAATTACTTGAAAATTATTATGAGCCTATGAAAATTATTTTGACTGAATAATTAATTGTCTAAGTTAATTGTGTTACGTTTAGATAGAGTCTTATGGATATTAGGCTCAATAGTTATCCGACTGGGCCGTCGGTATATCAGAATTGTGCTGGATTCAACTCAGACTGTAATAGTTTGACTTGATACTATGTCTTATATGCTGTATAGACTAATAGAATTATGTGGTAATGTGTTTAGGTTATTTTATATTGTGATGATATTATTCTAACTTGGGAAAATCGATATGATTAATATTAGGTCTTCAGATAAAGCTAAGTTATGTTTCATAATGGTAATCAACCGATCAGGAAAGTGTCTTATACTTGAACTGTTCTTTGAACTTGTGATTAATCATTGTTGATTACATCACGTCTATGAATTGTTGAATCGCGATTTGTGCATATTGCATGTGTTCATCAGGTATGAAAGGCCGTGATAAACGAGTTTTTTGTAATTTAATTTTTAATATTTATTGAATTAAATAAATATTTCCGATGATTTAATTATTAGATTAAATAATTAATTGATGAAGTTATGGTAGATTAATTTAATAATATGTGTTATATTTATTAAATTAATATGGAGAATGTTATTATTCAAATTATGTAATTATGTGAGCTAATTGAATTAGTCAGGAATAAGCATGTGAATGATATTCCTATTTACATATAATTTGATTATGATATATATATGAATGAATAATATGCAAGTATGCTTGCATTAAGAAAAGTTGTAAAGTCCTTTGATAGATAATAGAAACATGTGTCCAAGGACTTAGAATGAATTGATCAAGTATGTTAGGTTGATCTTACATAAGCAAAAAAGCTTTGTAAAGTCTTTAAAAGAAATGATGTACAAGGACTATAAATATAGAAAGATCAAGCATGTTAGGTTGATCTTATGATGTAATAGATAGGCTTGTCTGATCGTCGAGTACTGCACCAAATATCGTAGTCTACCAGGAGAGTCAAGGATAACTCGAGAGTTATCGAGGCAGAATCGTAGTCTGCAAGATAGTAGATCTCGCAGTTCGTAGACTGTAAGACCCCCAAATCCAGGTACTTGAAACCCGAACTCGGTGCTTTACAATACCATTTCTATGAGCGGAATAATACTAATAATAATAACAATAATATAAAGATCAACTTAATTTACATATCATCAGAGTCTAATCCCCAGGTACGAGACCTTTAAACATTCATTACAATACGTGATAGATAATTTAATATCATTGTCTTACTAAAGTTAACTATTACATAAGATAACGTTCATTCATTCATTCAGCAACCTTTCCCTTTCCCTTGTTCTTAGCAGAGCTATCTGGTCGTTCACATTTAGCTGAAAACATTTAAATTAAGCAAGGATGAGCATTTGAGTGCCCAGCAAGTAATAGCAATTATATATATAAGCTGAAAGAATTTAAATGTTTTCTTTATACTACTCTTCTACAACGATTCAATAGTTGTGAAGTAATCTGTACCAATGATAATAATATATCAATTCTATACCAAATCTTTGAAACTACGTACTGACTATAAATAGGGTTTAGGTGACATGCTATGAACATTGTTTTCATTTTTGTATAGATTAAACAGAAATTCATCTGCAAACCGTCATAACTTACGGGCACGGGGGGTGATCAGCCCGTTATGTCCTGCATTGATCAATACTACGTACAAGAACAAAGGTATCGTTCACTCTGTCCGCCTTGGGCGCATAAAAGTTTTCCCATGTAGGGATGTTCATACTTATCTGGGTTCCAAATCAAAGGTTTTATCTTGTTCAAAAATAATCTATAATTCAACATACATGTATACGGGTAATTGACAAAGGTGTATCAACATGTGATTAAATACAATGATTATCCAAGTGGGGACACTTGTATAACCATTTATAGAAATTAACGAACAGAATATATATATCTGAATTACCATATACTAACGTGTTGATAATCAATGAGCGTATATAATATAAGGTTAATAATCTGTACAGTAATAATATAATTCATAAATATTCTTACTCATATCCATTGCATAAAGAAAATGCAAAGGTAAGATACTTGCCTGATGCGCTGCTTACAATTTGCAATTTAGATTTATCGTTTATATCACGACCTATCATTAATCAGATCATTCGTTCGATTAGAACAATATACTATAACACATAGTACTGCATTTCGCAGTCAGCATATAACCTAATCACATTATTACCCATGTTTAACAACCATTGAATCACAAATAATCACATATCTAATTACATTATCTAAATTCAGATCAATTTCTGAAATATGTCGGTGTACCGACAGTTTTATCATGTAATTATCGAGTCTAAGACTCTGTCCTGTAACATAGTATTAGTCATATTATTTTTAAATGACTTAATATAATTTTAAAACATTTATTATAATTTATCATGACTTTTCAAACATCGGAATCATTATTAAATGATTTAAATATTACATAATTCAATTATCGTTAATATTTAATTAATATTAAACTATTAATGAAATCATTTCCAAAAAGTTAAAGTTATTTATAATAACTCAAAATACTTTTAAAGTATTAATATTTCCCTTAAATGATTTTTAAAACATTTAAAATCATTTTTAAATAATTACCATTAATATTAAAGTATTAATGTTCTATTTATCAAAATATTAAAAGTCTTTAATCATTACTTCAAATATTTTTAATTCATTTAGATCCTTTTTAAATGATTTTTAAATTAATAAAACCATTTTAAACTATTTATTTAATATAATTATTAAATAAATTTAATATCATTAATAATAAATTAATAATTATAAATATTAATTTATTATTGAAATTATCCTTTAAATATTGAAAGTTATATTTTATAACTTAAAATATCTTTAAACACTTTATTTTCATTTAAAATTATTATTATAATATTAAAATCATTTTTAAACTAAATTATTTAATATAATTATTAAATAACTTTAATATCATTAATAATATTTAATTTAATGAAATTTATCTTTAAATATTGAAAGTTATATTTTATAACTTAAAATATTTTTAAATACCTTATAATTATTTAAAATGATTTTTTAATATAATAAAATAATTTTAATTTATTTATTTAATTTATTTAGTAAATAACTTAATTATCATTAATATTAATTTATTAATGAAATTTATCACAAAATATTAAAAGTCATTAAAAATAATTTAAAATATTTTTCTTATATCATAATATAATTTTAAATGATTTTTCAAATATTAAAATCATTTTTAACTAATTTATTTAATATTATAATTAAATAAATTAAATACTTTTAATATTCCAAAAATATTAAATATTTATGAAATATACTCAAAATAAATAAAAACTAATTATCGGAATTTAAAATAATTTTTAATAAGTTATTTGGTATTTTTAATAATTAAAAACTATTATTTTCTATTTATTTAATTAAATTAATTAATTTTCGAAAAATAATATATACTGTTTGTCGCTAAAGCCATTTGGCGACAGAAACCGTAGCCTTAGGTGTTCTTGAGCCCTCAAGAACACTCATAGGCAGTATACGAGATGCCTCGTTTGACCGAAAATAAAATCGAACATGTTATATTTCTAGACATGTTGTTGATCAAATTATGTAGTAATAATGTAGGACTACATGACCCAGCAACAAACCTGATCATAACTTTTATAACCAACGAGATCTAGAGCCTTGAACAAGCTGTCAGAGTCGCATTCTTCATTTTCAGGTTACCCGTAAATGAAGAAACGATTCGACAAACTAGTTTTTGGGCTTCCACAACTTGCAATAAATGTAATTTTTTTGTGATATGAACGTTTCAATGTGTAACCAACATGTAGGAAAAGAGATCTATCACCTAAAATCATGACAATAACAACACGATCAACATGTATGCTCCGGTCAAACCATGTCAGTCGACTTGTTCATATGTTTTCTTGGTTACCCAGAAAATAGCGAACATGTTTGACTTGCCTGGTTTGACTGTCCGCTACGATCATCAAGTTTAAGTATTAGGTAATGTTAAGGCATAAATATGTAGTATAACCTACATACTACAACTTAGATACATAAACATTATCAAAACATCAACAACCTTGAAGATCTGGTCGGTATAAATCGTTGTCGGTAGGTTAAAGAATTTTTGCTTCGGGTTACCCGAAACGCTCGATCATCTTTTCGTCAACGACGTTTGACCTTGTATAACTTTCAAACTAAACATCAAATCACTCTGATTCTTTTTGTAGATTAAAGAATACATTACAAGCTACACATAACAACTTAAAAACAACAAAAATCATAATCAACCAAAGATCCGTGGTCACTGACATTTGTTGTCAGGCCACAGTTTAACTTTTTCCAGATTTTGTAAAATGCTTAATCCGAGCCTCTAGATGTTATGGATCTAACATCTAGCAACCCAGATCATCATTAGACACTACTAACAACACATTTAACATTAAAAAAAACAACATCTAACACATCATCAAAGGTCAGAATTCAAGCTAGGGTTTATACCTCTACTTTGATCAATCTTGATCTAAGGCTACTGATTTGTTTTTGATATTAGTGGGGCGCGGTTCTTGACTGATCTTAGGAAAGAATTTTGTAGGTGGGGAGCTTGAGAGAAAATGTTGAGTGTTTGGACAAATTTAAGCTAGCAAAATGAATTTTTCTCTCCAAATCTATTTATATAATGTGTATGATGCATGTATGGGCTGATGTATGTTGCTGGTTGCTGAGATTTTAAGTCACAATTGTCAACATAGTTGGTCACCAACTCCAACAACTCTAACACTTGTCAAAATCCAATAATTCAAGAGGGGTAAAATGGTCTATTTGCTTGGAAATTTAAGGGCAATCTTATCATTTGGCAAACCCTTAGGGTTTGACCCTTAGGGTTTAACCCTAAAGTTTAGCATAAATCAAATGCAGGATTTCCAATTTAGGGTTTGCACAAAAATTAAATAAATTTTAGTTTCTAAAATTAGGAAATTAGGGTTTGTTAATTAGATTAATTTTCTAATTACCTTATACAGGAACATTAGGGTTTAGATCATATAATTATAATTAACTTTGCTACTTTAGCAATTAGAGTTTAAAATTAGTAATTAGTTTTTTATAATTTCTAATTAGGGTTACTAATTTTAGAAATTAGGGTTTCTAGAAATTAATATCTCTAAATGTTAATTAGGGTTAACCTAATTAATCATAAAATCACATAACACAGTTATATAATAATGTCGAACTCGTCATTGAGTTTCAAGTTAGGGTTTTCTCATTTCAAAAATTAGGGTTTTCGAAATATTAATTAGGGTTTCTAATTTAGAATTTTATAATTAGGGTTTTCTAAAGATTAGGGTTTCTAGATTTTTAATTAGGGTTTACCTAATTAATCCACAACATAAATTATATAACACAGTTATATAACAATCTTGTACTCTAAATTGGATCTCAAATTAGGGTTTAACATTATTAATAGGGTTTGGTCATAATACACCGTAATTGTCCAACCACTATTAATACGAACATACAGTATATATTCATAGCACTAAAAAATCAAAATATAATTAATATTATATTATTATTCTCATACCTTGACAATAATCCAAAATTAGGGTTTAGATTCCATATCTCGATTTATTCTTTCATATTTAACCTTAATAATTAAGGTAAAATAATTAACTTAATAATCTGTACTAAAATTCATATAATAAAATAATTATAATAATTATTCTAAAATCACTCCATATATTATTTAAATAATATATGATTATATTTTCTTGGAAAATAATTAATAAAAACATTTCTATCTTAAAATTAATTATTTTAAGAATATACTTTATAATAATCAATAATTCTAAAATAAATTTATTTGTAAATATTTATGTAATATATTTTTATTTACCACTTAAATATATATACACATTATCTTGTACAAATCATCATTCTTAAAATAAAAAAAATTTATACGCAAAATTTCTTATTTATTTATATAGAAATTATCGGGTTGTTACATTCACCATCCCTTATAAAGATTCCATCCCCGGAATCACCATTTTAAAAACCTATATATACCAGGGTACATAGCATACACAATCATTGCAAGTAGATCTCGATCATAATTTGATCGAACTGATCTTTAACTATTCACATAAAGCTTGTCTTTCTGATTAAACGGAAATTTGATTTCTAAAAGAACTCAAATTACTATCTCAAAATTTCTTTATAAAATAATTTATTATAGATAGGAAAATCATGCATAAGAAAATAAAAGTTAGATGAATAATACCTGGAGTTCCAGTACCAGCTGCCATCGTATCCTTGACCGTCATGTTGTAGACCCTTGCTGTTGATTTTGTTGGCTTGTTGGACGAAGTCGGTCCGGTGATTGCTAAAGTCCCGCTGCCAGTGCTAGTATTCACACTTCCAACCTCCGCACTCCTCCTTAGACAATCCTTCACCTTGTGCTCATTCGATCCGCACAGAAAACATCTATTATTCATCCTAGGATTGGGGCAGTTGGGAGAGATATGGCCCTCCTGCCCGCACTTATAGCATACAAACTTCCCTTTCAGACATTCCCTAGAGTGGTTCTTTCCACAAGTCTTGCACAGTACCGCTGGCTTCTTAACACCTTCTTGTTTCACCTGCACACTTCCAAAGTTGTTCACATTCCTCTTGCTATCTCCACTCCTGCTCCCACTATTAATTCCTACCTTCCCAGCTCCTTCGGTCTTACCCTTATTCTTCCTCTCCTTGTTATAGAGGCTCATAGCCTCACTCCCCTCCTCAGCAATAATCGCCTTCTCCATGAGTGCTGCAAATGTTGGAATCTGCAACACCGCCACCTTGTTGTAGAGCCAGGGTTTTAATCCCAGCTCAAACCTCCTTGCCTTTCTAGCCTCCGTATCAACTTGATGCGGGGCAAACCTAGCTAACTCAATGAATTTCGCGGCGTATTCTGACACCGTTATGTTTTCCTGCTTCAATTCTAAAAATTTCACCTCCATCCTTGCCTGCATACTAGGGGAAAAATAGTTCTCAAAAAAACAGAGTTTTGAATCTATCCCATGTAACTTCACCTTCTCCTGCCCTCGCCTGATTCGCTTCCCACCAAAAATTTGCCTCACCCTTCATCATGTAGGTGGCAAAAGTGGTCTTTTGCCCCTCAGCTACCCTAGCTACCACAAACGCCTTTTCAATCCCTTTGACCCAAGTTTGGGCTTCAACCGGGTCATTTATGCCTTTGAATTCCGACGGTCCTACAGCCTTAAAGTTTTTGAAGTTCGCTAAGCGATTATTTGGCTGATTCCCAGCGACTGGTATTCCTTGCTGCATAGCTTGTGCTACCATGTTGGCAAAGTGTTGCATCGGGTCTGCTTATTGTTGTCCCTCAACGTTGTTGACAGATTATTCTGCCCTTTGATTGCGAGTTCGTCGTCTTGGCGGCATTATCTGATTAAATAAAGTCATAAATTTAACTTACATTCTAAACCTTATCACCTAAGATGAGTATGTTAAACTATTTTCATTACTCAAACATATATTCATATTTATTTAACGAATATTTTACATAACATAACACATACTGCTTTTAACATCATTCATCCCTTTGTGACTATAAAAGTCAGGATTTACAGTCTTGACTTAATACAAAAGTTGGAAACATTACATTTACACAGACATACTTATCATATATATTACATTAAACACACCTACAACACAGAACTTATACCACCTATTTACTAAGCCTTTTTCCTTGGACAACCTTTTGCTCGATTACCTTCCATCCCACAGATAGAACATGCTCCTAGTTTGTAGTCAGGATAATATAGAGTAGTATGTCATTCATAACCACAAAGGTAACAAATTCTTTTCCCTTTCTTCTTATCAGATTTTCCTAAGTCATGGTCTTCTATCTTTCTTTTTCCCTTCTTGCTCGGAGCTGCACACAACGTGTTGCTTGTAGCTCCCATCTGATCAATTTGGATTTTAAGCTTATCTTATTCTTCCATTGTTTCTATTAATGCTTGATGCAACTGACTATTCAACAGCTTTTCTATCTCCCACAGCCTTTCTAGAGAAGAAACCTTGTTCCTCAGATCCTGCACCTCCGTTGATGCTTGATCAGCTTCAACTTTAGTGTCTGAATCACTATCTGTCAGCTCCACCATCTCCGGATTTTATACTACATTTTTTATAATAACCACCTCGTCCGAGTTGTTTTCATTGTGAGCCTCTATTTCAGCTATAGGCTTCGATATCAGCTCGGGTGTATGGGTTTGACCCTTCTTCATGTTATATGCATATAATAAGCCTTTTCCACCAGACATCTACACAAAAATTATTCTGATTAGCATATAGTTTATACACACAGCAAATAATAGTTTTATATAAGTTATCTTTTATTTTGTTTGACGATGAATTTATTCAATTCATCTATTTTTAAACTCTATATGAGTTATTTATATTTTCAATGTTTCCCTCTGTTCTAAGATTATAGCCTAAGGTCTAACCCATCTAAGGTTTTTAACCCTAAGCTCTGATACCAACCTGTAAGGCCCCCAAATTCGGGTACTTGAAACCCGAACTCGGTTCTTTATGATACCATTTCAATGAGTGAAATAATACTAATAATAAAAATAATAATATAAAGATCAACTTAATTTATATATCATCAGAGTCTAATCCCCAGGTACGAGACCTTTAAACATTCATTACAATACGTGATAGATAATTTAATATCATTGTCTTAATAAAGTTAACTATTACATAAGATAACATTCATTCATTCAATCAGCAACCTTTCCCTTTCTCTTGTTCTTAGGAGAGCTCTCTGGTCGTTCATACTTAGCTGAAAATATTTAAATTAAGCAAGGATGAGCATTTGAGTGCCCAGCAAGTAATAGCAATTATATATATAAGCCGAAAGAATTTAAATGTTTTCTTTATACTACCCTTCTACAACGATTCAATATTTATGAAGTAATATGTACCAATGATAATAATATATCAATTTTATACCAAATCTTTGAAACTACGTACTGACTATAAATAGGGTTTAGGTGACATGCTATGAACATTGTTTTCATTTTCGAATAGGTTAAACAAAAATTCATCTGCAAACCATCATAACTTACTGGCACGGGGGGGTGATCAGCCCGTTATGTCCTGCATTGTTCAATACTACGTACAAGAACGAGGGTATCGTTCACTCTGTCCGCCTTGGGCGCATAAAAGTTTTCCCGTGTAGGGATGTTCATACTTGTCTTGGTTCCAAATCAAAGGTTTTATCTTGTTCAACAATAATTTATAATTCAAGATATATGTATACGGGTAATTGACAAAGGTGTATCAACATGTAATTAAATTCAATGATTATCCAAGTGGGGACACTTGTATAACCATTAATAGAAATTAACGAACAGAATATATATATATCTAAATTACCATATACTAACTTGTTGTAATCAATGAGCGTATATAATATAAGGTTAATAATCTGTACAGTAATAATATAATTCATAAATATTCTTACTCATGTCCATTGCATAAAGAAAATGCAAAGGTAAGATACTTGCCTTATGCGCTGCTTATAATTTGTAATTTAGATTTATCGTTTATATCATGACCTATCATTAATCAGATCATTCGTTCGATTAGAAAAATATACTATAACACATAGTACTGCATTTCCCAGTCAGCACATAACCTAATCACATTATTACCCATGTTTAACAACCATTGAATCACAAATAATCACATATCTAATTACATTATCTAAGTCCAGATCAATTTCTGAAACATGTCGGTGTACCGACAGTTTTATCAAGTAATTATCGAGTCTAAGACTCTGTCCTGTAATTTAGTATTAGTCATATTATTTATAAATGACTTAATATAATTTTAAAACATTCATTATAATTTATAATGAATTTTCAAACATCGGAATCATTATTAAATGATTTAAATACTACATAATTCAATTATCATTAATATTTAATTAATATTAAACTACTAATGAAATCATTTCCAAAATGTTAAAAGTTATTTATAATAACTCAAAATACTTTTAAAGTATTAATATTACCCTTAAATGATTTTTAAAATATTTAAAATCATTTTAAATAATTACCATTAATATTAAAGTATTAATGTTCTATTTATCAAAATATTAAAAGTCTTTAATCTTTACTTAAAATATTTATAATTCATTTATATCCTTTTAAATGATTTTTAAATTAATAAAACCATTTTAAACTATTTATTTAATATAATTATTAAATAAATTTAATATCATTAATAATAAATTAATAATTATTAATATTAAATTATTATTGAAATTATCCTTTAAATATTAAAAGTTATATTTTATAACTTAAAATATCTTTAAACACTTTATTTTCATTTAAAATGATTATTATAATATTAAAATCATTTTTAAACTAAATTATTAAATAACTTTAATATCATTAATAATAATTAATTAACAAAATTTATCTTTAAATATAAAAAGTTATATTTTATAACTTAAAATATTTTTAAATACCTTATTATTATTTAAAATGATTTTTTAATATAATAAAATCATTTTAATTAATTTATTTAATTCATTTAGTAAATAACTTAATTATCATTAATATTAATTTATTAATGAAATTTATCACAAAATATTAAAATTCATTTAAAATAACTTAAAATATTTTCTTATATCATAATATAATTTTAAATGATTTTGAAATATTAAAATCATTTTTAACTAATTTATTTAATATTATATTTAAATTAATTAAATACTTTTAATATTCCAAAACTATTAAATATTTATGAAATATACTCAAAATAAATAAAAACTAATTTTTCGGAATTTAAAATAATTTTTTATAATTTATTTGGTATTTATAATAATTTAAAACTATTAATACCTATTTATTTAATTAAATTAATTAATTTCCAGAAAATTATATATATTGTCTGTCGCTAAAGCCCTTTGGCGACAGAAACCGTCGCCTTAGGTGTTCTTGAGCCCTCAAGAACACTCATAGACAGTATACGAGATGTCTCGTTTGACCGGAAATAAAATCGAACATGTGATATTTCTGGACATGTTGTTGATCAAATTATGTAGTAATAATGTAGGACTACATGACCTGTAATATCCGAGTTTTATTTTTATTTTTTTAATATTTTTTTTATGTAATTTAAGAATTGTTAATAAACGAATTTATATGAAACTTTTGGGTGATTTCATTTATTAGATGTATGTGTGTGGTACATATATGTGTTATTTCAAGATATGTGATGAGATGTATTTAAATGGTTGGTTTAGTTTTATTTAACTATTTAAATAAAATTAAGTAGGGAATTATTCTATTTTATTACGTGGGATGGTATTAAATCATGAGCTGGAGTTAGGAGCAGATTTTAGAGATGCGGACTGTGTATTCGAGTCCGAAACGTCGAAATTAGTCAGGATAGAATGTAATCACGAAAAAGTGTCACAGTTGACTTTTTGGTTAAAGTCAACCTGTTGACTTTTTTGAGGAAAAAGTCAACTACGAATTTCAGAGATGAATTTGACTAAACGGATAGTCCCTTGACGTCCGGAACGTTGACTTTAGTAGGAATCGATATATGGTTCGCAAAGTTTGGTTCCGAAAGGTAAAATAGTCAAATAGCTTATTAATTGATTAAAATAATATATGTATTTTTTTTAATAGAAATCAGCTGAACTGATGGACCCATGAGACTATTAAATTGGGACAAGGGAGGGAGTATACGTATATTACATAATAGCTAAGATGGAAGTAATTTATTTTATTCCTTAAAATCAAAATTCTTTTTATTTTTCTAACTCCCACATTCATTTTCTCTAATTCCCACATTCTTTCTATTAATTAACTATATTATTGTAGTATTAAGTATTGTGAGTAACTAATCATTAGAGTTGGGGGTTATGGGAGTTGGGGGTTATGGAAATCAAAAGACTCTAACAAAGCTATACATATATACAAACACACTTTTCTTTTAAGAAAATTCCACCAAGTGAGTAAACATAGAGAGAAATTGAGAGCCTAAGAGAGTTAGAACTAATTTTGGAGGATTACTGAGGATTTGACAAGCAAGGAGAAGGAGCATCATATTAAACCAAGAAGAAATTCATCAAAAGGTAATTCATGAACCCGTTTTATTTTTATAACAAAAATGAGAAGAAAATGCATATAAAATTGGTAAATGATTTGTTGTGGCTTTGTGTTGCCATATTCATTGTTGTTTGATGATTATAGATCATTAACAACAAAAGATATGGGTTAATCATGCATCAAATTCATAGAAAATCAAAGAATTAAGCAATGCATGCTCTACCTTTGATAAAATGTCTCTACGGTGCTAAATTAATCAAAAAGGTGGAAGTTTGTTGAAGTTTGATGTTGTGAAATGTGAAAACATGTGAGAGTAGATGATCTGGACATTAGGAATAATTTAATTGCATGCTAGAAGCAAAATCCCGGATTTTTGTCAAATTGGGTTTATCTAGTAATCTGTGATTTTTGGGGTTTTTCGGAGCCTCGGAATCATGGTGTATATGACTCGATTAACGTATATAATAATTTTATAAAATAGTATGTAACATGAGGTACAACCTGTCCAAATTTCATAGGAAAGGGAGTTAAATTGAGCAAGTTATGAAAATCGTAAGCATGGATGTTGGTAATAAAATATGCAGAATTCTGGAAATTCCAGAATTCTTTTTAAGTATAAAACTAGTGCTTGCACGCTTTTCTATGCAGTTGGTTTGTGGTCTTAGCATGCTAGTTTTATGAATGTTATATTTTTTTAAAATACCTTGATGTATGAAGTTTATTGTGTCCAAGTATCATGGTCATATCATCTTTAGATTAGCGGAAAGAAAATCGTAGAGTCAATGAAAATCGTAGAGTTAACTCTGAAAATCGTAGAGTCAATGAAAATCGTAGAGTTAACTCTGAAAATCGTAGAGTCAATGAAAATCGTAGAGTAAACTCTGAAAATCGTAGAGTCAGTGAAAATCATAGAGTAAACTCTGAAAATCGTAGAGTCAGTGAAAATCGTAGAGTAAACTCTGAAAATCGTAGAGTCAATAAAAATCGTAGAGTAAACTCTGAAAATCGTAGAGTCAGTGAAAATCGTAGAGTAAACTCTGAAAATCGTAGAGTCAATGAAAGTCGTAGAGTAAACTCTGAAAATCGTAGAGTGTAGATAGTAGAGTGAAAATCGTAGAGTCAACACTGAAAATCGTAGAGTTAGTGAAAATCGTAGAGTGAACTCTGAAAATCGTAGAGTGCAGATAGTGGAGTGAAAATTATAGAGTAAAGTTTATATTACAACTACTATGTGTTGCAAATAGTTGATGTACATGATTATACAATTGTGTAGGGCACGTGAAGTGCAGATAGCTGTAAGTTGTTAATCTGTTATTGGTAAACAACGATCAAGGCAAGTTTCTTACCCTATTTTTCATTATAAATTTATTCAACTCTTATTCAGTTGATTGCAACGAGGGTAAGTTTGGGCTTGTGATTAATTAATCATTCGTGCAAGCTCCTTTATTGTAAAGTTCTATAACTTCAATTGTGATGCAAAACGTTATTGATGATTATTAGGCCCTATTGCAGAATCGCTATACTTTAAAGTTTGTATTCCTTAATGAACTATATTCAAGCATGCTTTCTAGCTTTCGTCCCAGCTAGATGTTATTGATTGAAACATAGTATATTGTTTAAACAATTCAAATCCTTTGAAGCTATTTGATGTTTACCAATCCAAATTGCTTTGGTGAGGTCCTGTATGAATACTAAGATGAACAACCCGGATAACGGTGTAACTGATGTCGGTCATATAGTCCCATTTACGCTTATGCGTTTAAACTTTATACTTGTGCACAACGTATGTAAGTACGATAAGTGATCACTGGAGTATTTGTGAGAGACCGATTTACAATCTATTTGATTGTTAAACCGTCTGATGGTTTTTGATGAAACAAAGTAATGTTCAGGGTATCTAACACCCCTTAGTATGCTATTGAGAATTCCAGAACTCTTATCTTGATATTCTACTTTATCTCTTGATATTTATTTCAACTGTTGAGAAATATTCATACTAATGCTTTTACTTCGGATCTATGTTCTCAAACTACTTTATATACTTGTTGGGCAATTTGTGCTCATTCTTGCTTAAACCTTTCAGTTAAGGATGATAACGCTGAGGGCTCGGGCAAGGACAAAGGAAAGTCTAAGATGAAATGATGAGAGTTATTTATGTAATAATTATATTTCCGCATATGATGCGATGTAGCGATAAACGCTAAGTTTAAGTTTTAGTTTATTAAAGGTTGTAAAGACTTGGGACTTTATTTTGAATAAGTATGAAATAGTTAATATTATTATTATTATTAGAGTTACTTAGATAAATGATGATGTATGTTGTATCGTGAGCACCATGTCCTGTAATCGATGTTACACAGATTTGGGGGCGTCACAGGTTGGTATCAAAGCAATAGGTTATAAACCTTAGGTGGGGATCCTTAGACTATAACCTTAGGGAAGTTAGTGGAGAAAATAAAGAGATGAACTCATGTAGAGTTCTAGGGGTTGTGTCAAATCTATTTTTCCTAAAAACAAAAACAACTATTTTAAAATACTAACCGAGTGATTTTTTTTCTTATTTGAAGGATGCCAAGAGAAGACGAGGTCAGAGATATCCACGTTGTGAGTGAGCAGTTGGTGACAGCTGTACCTAAGCCTATAGCTGAGGCAGTAGCGTACTCAGACCCAGAGGAGTATCCTGAAGAGGAAGAGGAGCCCGAGGAGGACTTGGAAGAAGCACGTGAGGATACTTTCTTGGATGAGTTGATAGATAGGATTACGGAGTTGGACGACAAGGTCCATGAGTTGAAGGAGCTTTATCAAGGGGAGCAGCAAACTGCAGCATTGCTTGAGGCATTGGTGCACCACCTGATAATTAGGAATGGGGATCTGGTTGACAAGTTGCGGGCATCAGACCAGAAGGGGAATAGGCTAGAGGATGAGAAAGATGCTATTAGGACCCACTTGGGGCATACCATTAATGGGTTAGAGTCGAGGATTCAGAGTCTTCAAACTGACAAGCAGATTATTACCACATTCTGGGTAGAAGAGAGGAGAGACCGTGCTCGGGCTAAGAAGCTAACTGGCAAGTTAGAAGGAGAGGTGAGAGATAAGAAGGATTAGATAGACAAGATGAAGTACGCATTTAATTTAGAACATGGAAGGTTTCAACATAGGGTGAATCATTTTCCAAGTGAGAGCACTTGGTCTGAGGCGTGTTATAAGTCGAAATTTGTAATTGGAGATAGCGGATGAGGAGCATGTGAGGACGCCATTAGTAGAGGGCTTTTAGTTTATTATGATGAACTTTTACTACTGGCGTATAGAATGCTTATCTTTGAATAATAAGCTTGGTTTCAGTTTTTACCAAGTATGTTGGTTTAAAGTGATGTAAATGGCTTAATGTTATAAGACGATGAAATACCTTGGGTGTTATGTTTATAAATAAATATGTTTTTATTTAAGTATGTGATGTGATGATTAAGTCTCTTCTTATGATTGATATATTATGTAGAGTAAGTGATAAGATAATAACATTAAGTTCATTTTAAACAGATAGATGGCTAGAGGAAGACGTCGTCAAACACTCGAGGGGTCAGGCGGTAATATTGGGGATCCACCGAATCCTATGCAACAGTTTGTAGACATGTTAGTGGGGGCACTTCATAATCGAACCCCGAATGCCAATAACCCTCCAGTGGCCCAGGTGGCACACTTCAAGGACTTCAAGAGCGGGACCCCCTGAGTTCAAAGGAACCACTGAACCCATCGAAGCTCAAACTTGGGTCAAGGAAATCGAAAAGGCGTTCGCTATCGCCCGAGTAGGTGATGATCAAAAAATAATCTTCGCCACTTACATGCTGAAGGGTGAAGCTAACTTCTGGTGGGAGGCAAACCAGACCAGGGCTGGAGAAGGCGTGATACCTTGGGAAGGGTTTAAGAAAATCTTTTTGAGAACTATTTTCCGTTAGTATGTAGAGTCGCGTGGAGATACGATTGTGAGTCAAGCAGCGAAGACATGACGGTACCTCAATATGCCGCAAAATTCAACGAGCTGGCGAGGTTTGCGCCTCACCAGGTCGACACTGAGGAGAGAAAAACGAGGAGGTTTGAGCAGGGTCTCAAACCATGGCTATATAGCAGTATCGATTATGTTACAGACGAAAAGCTTCACGACTCTCCGGAGAAAGCTATAATCGCCGAGGGCGGAAGTGAGGCCTTGATGAAATTTAATAAGGAAAAAAGAAGAAGAATGAAGGAGGAATCGTGGAAGGTAGTAGCAGCGGTGGTGCAAACAAGAGAAGTGGAACAATAACAATGATGGCAAAGAACAATTTCAAATTGAGAAACTCTAGGGGAAAACCAGGGGAAACAAAGAAGAGAACAGAGGCATGCAAGGAGTGTGGGAGGAATCACTCAGGGGCATGTCTAAAAGGAAAGATTGTCTATTTCAACTGCGGGCAGGAGGGGCACATCTCTCTCAATTGCTCTGCACCAAAGAGAAATTGATGCTTCAACTGTAGAGCATTGGATCATCAGGTAAGGAATTGCCCAAAGAATAACACATCAGGAGGAAATGGAGGAAGGGGACCAAGCGGTGGGAATCTCACGATTAATGGACCACAAACTCAAAATCGACTAACAACAAGGACTTTCAATATGACGGTTCAGGATGCAGTCGCATCCAGGGAAGTGGTTTCAGGTATCATTCCGATCAATGATATATCTGCTTACATATTATTTGATTTGGGTGCTACTTGTTCCTTCGTATCACATGAATTCTCCCAACGATTAAATTTACCCTAGGAAAAATTAAAATATCCTATGAACATAGAAGTTGCTAATAAGGAAATGATTCCCGTTAGCCATGTCTATAGAATTGTGTTGTAAACATCAGGGGATATAAGTTACCCGTGGATTTAATTCCAATTCAATTAGGAGAATTTGTTGTAATTCTAGGAATGGATTGGTTATTTAACCATGGAGCGATGATAGATTGCCAAAAGAAGTGTATAAACCTTAGGACTTCAGATCAGTCTAAGGTAGCATTCTATGGAAGTAGGTCGCTGAGACACTCAAGTTGTCTGATAATGATGCAAGCAAGGAAGTTACTAAGAAAGGGATGTGTAGGATATTTGGCCCATATCGTCGATACGCATAAAGCAGGGATAGAGATGGGACAGATACCAGTAGTGAATGAATTTTTGGATGTATTTCCGGAGGAATTGCCAGGATTTCCGCCAGATCAGGAGGTCGAATTCGTTATAGATTTAGTACCGGGGATGACACCGATTTCGAAAGACCCTTACAGAATGGCACTGGCAGAAATGAAGGAGCTGATGGTACAGTTGCAAGAGTTATTTGATAGGAAGTATATTCAACCGAGTGTGTCTCCTTGGGGAGCACCAATTTTATTTGTGAAAAAGAAGGATGGATCGATGAGACTATGTATTGACTATCGAGAGTTGAACAAGGTGACGATTAAGAACAAGTATCCGTTACCTAGGATAGATGATCTGTTCGATCAACTGAAGGGAGCAAATTTTTTTTCCAAGATCGACTTGAGGACGGGATATCACCAGTTAAAGGTAAGGAAGGAGGAAGTACCTAAGACAGCATTCAGGACACGTTACGGTCACTACGAGTTCCTGGTGATGTCGTTCGGGTTAACAAATGTGCCAGCAACATTTATGGACATGATGAATCGGGTATTCAAGCAATACTTAGATAAATTTGTAGTTGTGTTCATAGATGATATCTTGATTTATTCTAAGATTCAGGAAGATCATGTTGAACATTTAAGGTTAGTGTTGGAGGCATTGAGGAAGGATAAGTTATACGCAAAATTCTCGAAGTGTGAATTCTGGTTGGAGAAAGTTCAATTTCTAGGTCACGTGATCGACAAGGACGGAATTTCTGTGGATCCAGCAAAGGTGGAAGCGGTTCAGAATTGGGAATAACCAAAGTCACCGACTGAAGTAGGAAGTTTCTTAGAATTTGGCAAAGGCTATTAAGGGACGGTTTATTCAAGATTTTTCAAAGATAGCGGGAACGTTGACGAATTTAACGAAGAAGTCGGTAAAATTTGTTTGGACGGAGAAATGTGAAGAGAGTTTTAAGGAACTCAAGAAAGACCGAGTGAAGCACCAAGTGTTGTCTTTTACCGACGATCTGGTGACTTCGTGATTTTCGATGATGCGTCACATAAAGGACTTGGGCGTGTGCTTATGCAACATGGTAAAGTTATTTGCGTATGCATCGCGTCAATTGAAGGATTACGAGAAGGATATCCTACCCATGATCTCGGAATTGGCGGCGATAGTATTTGCCTTAAAGATATGGAGGCACTATTTATATAGTGTAAGGTGTGAAATATACACGGACCATAAAAGTCTGAAGTATATTTTCACGCAGAAGGAGTTGAATATGAGACAAAGAAGATGGTTGGAACTTATAAAGGATTACGATTGCGACATCTTGTATCATCCAGGGAAAACGAACGTGGTAGCAGATGCGCTAAGCAGAAAGGGCAGTGGTAGGTTGGCAATGCTTACAGCTCAAGAGGAGTTAATTAAGGAGATGGCTAAATTGGAACTCGAGATAAAAAGTCCAAGAGAGCTAGAGGGGAAATTGTTCGCAATGGAGGCTCATCCGACTCTATTGGACAAAATCAAGGAAAATACAATACGATGAGGAATGTGTGAAGGTGAGGACAAGAATTTTAGATGGAGAAGAGCTTAAATTTAGTATGGGGGGTGATGGACTATTAAGATTTGAGAAGAGAATTTGGGTGCCAGCGGTGTCTGAATTAAAGGAAGAAGTATTGCAGAAAGCTCATTGCTCAAGTTACTCAATTCACCCGGGAAGCACATAGATGTATCAGGATCTCTGCCAACATTATTGGTGGCCCAATATGAAAAGAGAAGTCGCAGAGTGCGTCAACAAGTGTTTAACATGCCAGCGAGTTAAGGCGAAACATCAGAAACCGAGCGGGCTACTTCAACCTTTAGAAATTCCAAAATGGAAGTGGAAGCATATCACGATGGACTTCGTGGTAGGACTTCCAACTACGCAGAAGGGTTACGATGCAGTTTGGGTGATCGTTGATCGATTGACCAAGTCAGCGCATTTCTTGCCAATCAAGATCAGATATACCTTGGATCAGTTGGTAAAGCTTTACATCAAAGAGAATGTTTCCAGGCACGGGGTACCTATATCAATTGTGTCAGAACGCGATCCGCGGTACACAACAAATTTCTGGAGAAGTTTTCAAGAACGCATGGGAACACATTTGAGGTTGAGCACGACGTATCATCCTCAAACAGATGGGCAGAGCGAGAGAACTATTCAAACGTTAGAGGACATGTTGAGAGCATGCATTATGGATTTCAAAGGGAGCTGGGATGACCACCTACCGTTGGTAGAATTTGCGTACAATAACAGTTATCACGCGAGCATCGGTATGCCACCTTATGAAGCTTTTTATGGAAGGAAATGTGGAACGCCATTGTGCTGGGATGAAGTGGGAGAACGACAATTGCTAGGGCCAGAATTGGTACAATAAACTGCAGATGTGATCAAAATAATACGAGCGAGGCTAGTGACGGCTCAGGATCGACAGAAGAAATATGCAGATCAACATCGGCAACAACGAGATTTCGACGTCGGCACTTATGTGTTTTTGAAAGTGTAGCCTTGG
This sequence comes from Panax quinquefolius, assembly GCA_020205615.1. Classification (NCBI taxonomy): domain Eukaryota; kingdom Viridiplantae; phylum Streptophyta; class Magnoliopsida; order Apiales; family Araliaceae; genus Panax; species Panax quinquefolius. The sequence goes on along the minus strand of CM035171.1, from coordinate 61,793,535 downwards.
AAAGGGAAAATGAGATTTGGAAAGAAGGGAAAACTTAGTCCCAGATTAATAGGACCCTTCGAAGTGTTGAGGTGAGTGGGTGAGGGTGAGGTAGCTTATGAAATAGCCTTACCTCCGGAGTTAGAACATATACACAACGTGTTCCATGTTTCTGTCCTACGACCCTATAAGCAGGATTACAAGCATGTCATAGAGTATGAACCTATTCAGTTTGAAAAGGACTTAACCTACGAAGAGGTCCCATTGCAGATAATCGATAGAAAAGAACAAGTGTTAAGAAATAAGATAATACCTTCTGTTAAGGTATTGTGGAGGAACCACTGATGATTGGGTAATATACTCATAAAACGGATGTACTTAAGCTTGAATCTGTGTATTCTCAAGTATTTTATTGGCATTTTTACTGTGTTTAGGTGTTGTTTTGCAGAATCGGGAGCGATAGGAGCGTTTGGAGATTTTAAGCTTAGAAAGGGCATTCTGGTAATTTCCAGCATCACAGCGCCAGGGTGCTCAACTCAGTTCAAATCCCAGCGCCAGGGCGTTGGGTCGTGCCAGATGTTGACTAGGGATGCGTGCGTTGACTTTTTTGTGGCCCACTCAATTGGTTGTTGTGTAAAGCCTAATTGGATTAGGAGTGTGGAAAAGATATAAAAAGAAATTAAGTGCTAAAATTAAGGCTATCATTGAATCATCTAATCAATTATTCAGCTTATCATTCATTCATTGGAGGCTACACAAGGATTACTTGGACGCTAAGGATTGGCTACAGAGTTTTCTTCTTCTTCTCCTTATTTTCAATTTGTAATTCTTTAAGGATAATTTGCAAACAATTATTGGTTTTTATTTCCGTTATGAGCTAATTCTTTAATTAAGATTTCAATTAAACCTTTTATGGCTATAAATTAATTATTCAGTTTATTCCAATTATTTATGTTGAAGTGAATTGTTTATCATGCCTTGCATTTATTGATTAATTATTTGGCCAGTAATTACCTTGTTACTCTAGAAGGAATTGAGAAAGGAATTCTAGGGTTAGAACTGGGTTTGATAACGTGTGACTTAGTTATTTGCACAGTAAATAATTAGGTTTGTGAATGGAATGAGAATATCTCATTTCTGCATATAACACATAAGGAATTGGAATTATGTGAGTTTAATTCAATTGTTTTGCATAGAGATATAGCAAAGTTAATTTGGGTTAAATAGAAGGCAATTGATCACTCGAGAGAGGGCTTTTGACATTTAAGAATTCTTGTTAACAATTCAGAAGACATAATAATTGGGATAATTGGATAATTTATTTATAGTTCATAATTGGGGATACTGAAGTCTTAATCCTTATTTATCCGAAATTATTCATTCAAATCTTAGTTTATTTATTTGCTTATTTTAGAATAATATCTTTAATTGTTTAATTTAGTTTCCATATTTCAAAAAACCATAATTTATCATTGTTTAAATAAAATTGGATTGATATAGTGCTAGTAGTTGGAGTTTATTAATTAGAATTCTCTGTGGGAACGATACTTTTCTTATCACTTTATTACTTGTTGACCGTGTATACTTGCACGTAATTATTGATTGCGAAATCAATCAACAAGTTTTTGGCGCCGCTGCCGGGGAATTTTTTATTAATATTAATTTCATATTAGTTATAATCAATCCGGTCTTAATTTTTCTTCTTGGATTGGCAGGACTTCTGGTGCGTGTATGCACACTAGATCGAAGGCTAAAGAGGAACTTTTTCTGTATACAGACGACATCGAAAAGAAGTTTCAAAAAGTGCATTTGAATAGTGAGGTTATACATTTGGAAGAAGAACTGGCATACCAGGAAATACCCGTGAACATGGCAGAGAACGAACAGAAATCACTTAGGGATTACGCCATGCCGAATGTCACAGATTTACAGTCAAGTATTAAGAGACCAACAATCAATGCGAACGGTTTCGAGATAAAACAAGGAATAATTCAGATGCTACAGAATACATGTCAGTTTGGGGGTAATTCGATAGATGATCCTAATGAGCATATCTTGAGTTTCTTGGAAGTTTGCAATACCTTCAAATTTAACAATGTATCGGAAGATGCTACAAGGTTGAGGATGTTCCCGTTTACTTTGAAAGATAAAGCACGAAGCTGGTTACACTCCTTGCCTCCTGGCTCAATCACCACTTGGGATGACTTAGCTCAAATTTTTTTAGCTAAGTTCTTCCCACCAGCGAAGTCGGCAAAACTACGGAACGATATTCATACCTTCGCCCAATTTGATTCAGAGTCGTTATATGAGGCATGGGAAAGGTTCAAGGATATGCTCTGTAAGTGCCCTCATCATGGAATTCTGCAGTTGATGCAATTAGAGATATTTTGTGATGGTTTGCACGCGTCCACGAGGTCTAGTATTGATGGAGCAGCAGGAGGAGCGATCATGTGCAAGAGTTTTGATGAGGCGTATCAATTGTTAGAGACAATGGCCACCAACAACTATCAGTGGCCCATGACAAGGTCGAATCATCCGAAAGCATCGGGAAAGTATGAAGTGGACGAATGACAAAGATTAACAACATAAGTGGACATAATAGCTAAGCATATGGAAATATGGCGCCCACAAGCCCACAAATGAGTAGCGATGGTTTGTGAGTTGTGTGCTGGGAGTCATGCTACGGATCAATGCGCCATAAATTCTGAATCAGCGCAGTTCGTAGGAAACTATAATCACTCAACTCAACCATATCCGACTCAAAATGTTTATAATCCAGGTTGGAAAAATCATCTGGGGTTTTCATGGAGTAATAACCAAGCTGCAGCTCAACCACCTAGACAACAAAACACCTCCGAATTTTAAAATCCGACTCAACAACTAGAGAGGAAATCAAGTTTGGAAGAAGCCTTGGAAAAATTCATTAGAGCTTCTGACAAAAAGAACGAAGAACAAGATAAGAAATTGAATCAAGTAGAGCTGACTTTGCAAAGCCATGGGTCATCGTTAAAGAATCTGGAAAACCAAGTGGGGCAAATAGCACATGCATTAAATAACCGTCCACTAGGAACGCTCCCAAAGTGATCTGAGAAATAAATCCGGAAGTGAAACGAGCATTGCAAGGTCAGTAACTTTACTACGTGATGGGAAGGATTTGCAAGAAACAGTTAAGGATAAAGAAAAGAGGGACAACGCGACAGCTGAAATAGAAGAAGTTGCAGAAACCGAGAAAGATAAAGAGGAAATCGTAGAGCAAAATGCACCGGAACCAACTATCACAATGCCGCCAATACCGTATCCGCAGAGGTTTCAGAAATCCAAGTTAGATAAGCAGTTTTCAAGATTTTTGGATATTTTCAAGAAACAGCATATCAACATCCCATTTGCCGAAGCTTTAAAACAAATTCCGAGCTACGCTAAGTTCATGAAGGATGTGTTGTCAAAGAAAAGAAAATGGGGTGATTTTGAAACAGTAGCGCTAACCGAAGAATGCAGTGCAATTATCTAGAACAAGTTGCCTCCGAAGTTAAAAGATCTAGGTAGTTTTACTATTTCGTACGACATTGGTAATCAGTTTTTGGGAAGAGCATTATGTGATTGCGGGCCAGTATTAATTTGATGCCATTATCAGTATACAGTCAGTTTAGGCTCAAGGCACCAAAACCGATAAATATTAGTTTATTGTTGGCGGACCGATCAGTTACATATCCATGAGGTATCATTGAAGACATATTAATAAGAGTGGATAAATTCATCTTCCCAATAGATTTCGTTATTTTGGATTGTGAAGCCGACAAGGAAATTCCCATTATTCTCAGGCGACCATTTTTAACAACGGGGAGAACATTGATCGACGTACAGAAAATAGAATTGACGATTCAAGTTGAAGATTAGCATGTCACTTTTAATGTGTTTAAATCAATGGCTTATCCGAAGGAAAAAGGTGAGTGTTTGCGGGTGGATGTAATTGACGAGTTAGTTAATCACAAGTTTTGCGGAAACTACTCAGAAGACCTGATAGAATCTATGTTAATCGGAATAGACGACTATGGTATTGATGAGGACATTGAGCAGATCAAATGGCTAGATCTGACAATGTTCCATCGAAAAAATAATCAACCATTCGACACCCTTGATAGGCTAGAAAGCGGATTTGTAAAAAGTGCAAACCCTCGATAGAAGAGCCACCGGTGTTGGAATTAAAGCCACTCCCCTCTCATCTTGAGTATGCTTATCTGGGGAAGGATTCGACCTTAACCGTTATTGTTTCGACAGAGTTAACTAACACCCAAAAGGAAAAATTGCTACGTGTTCTGCGCGAATTCAAAACAGCGATTGGGTGGACTATAGCGGATATTTGAGGTATTAGCCCACGTTCACATGTCCATACAGTACGTTTGCATCCCGGCGTATGTCTTTTGGTTTATGTAATGCGCCGGCAACCTTTCAACGATGTATGATAGCAATCTTCTCCGATATGGTCGAACAGAATTTAGAGGTATTCATGGATGACTTCTCCGTGTTCGATGATAGTTTTGACTTGTGTTTGAAGAATCTGATCTTGGTGTTAAAAAGATGTGTGGAGACTAACACGGTGCTTAAGCGGGAAAAATGTCATTTTATGGTACAAGAAGGATTATTCGGGGCATAAGGTTTCGCATCGAGATTAGAAGTGGATGAGCAAAGATAGAAAGCGATTGAGAAATTACCTCCTCCATCATCGGTGAAGGGAATCTGAAGCTTCTTGGGACATGCGGGGGTTCTCAGACGTTTCATTAAAGATTTTCAAAGATTTGAAACCCTATGTTCCCTCCTAGAGAAAGATGCCACGTTCAAAATGGATCAGTCCTGTATCGAGGCATTTGAGGTATTAAAGAAGAAATTGGTCTCTGCTCCAATTATTGTGGCGCCTGATTGGTCTTTACCGTTTGAATTGATGTGCGACGCCAGTGACTACGCTGTGGGAGCAGTGTTGGGTCAACGTCACGACAAGATTTTTCACACTATCTACTACTCTAGTAAGACGTTGATGGATGCCTGGTTGAACTACACAAACACCGAAAAAGAGTTACTTGCAGTGGTGTTTGCCTTCGACAAATTCAGAGCGTATCTTATTGGCACCAACGTAATTGTCTACATTGATCATTCTGCCATTAAATATCTGATTGAGAAGAAGGATGCAAAACCGCGTTTGATACGGTGGGTACTGTTATTACAAGAATTTGATCTGGAGATCCGGGACAGAAAGGGGATAGAAAATCAGGTGGCGGATCATCTTTCTCGGTTGGAAAACGCAGAGGAACAGAAGGAAGACAACATACTGATTAATGAAAAATTTCCGGATGAACAATTGTTCCGAGTAACCACAATATTACCTTGGTATGCTGACTATGTGAATTACGTGGTTGCCAAAGTATTACCTCCGGATTTGACCTCACAACAACGAAAGAAGTTTCTCCATGATGTGAAGCAATACTATTGGGATGAACCATTTCTGTTTAAGGCATGTGCAGATCAAATGATAAGACGTTGTGTGCCTCATGAAGAAATGGATAGTATATTAGGCCATTGCCACTCCTCAGATTACGGAGGTCATTATTCCGGTGATCGAACAGCAGCAAAAGTACTACAATTGAGATTTTTCTGGCCTTCTTTATTCAAAGATGCTTATCTCTTTGTGCTGAAATGCGATCGATGCCAACGCATAAGTAATATCTCCAAGAGCAATGAAATGCCACTCAACACAATTTTGGAGGTTGAACTATTCGACGTTTAGGGAATCGATTTTATGGGACCATTCTCATCATCTTGCAATAATCAATACATCTTGTTGGCGGTCGATTATGTTTCCAAATGGGTAGAAGCCATAGCTTTGCCCACCAATGATGCTAACGTCGTCCTTCAATTCTTAAAGAAAAATATCTTCACGCGATTTGGGACTCCGCGGGCAATAATCAGTGATGAGGGAACACATTTCTGTAACAAGCAGTTCACAAAATTGTTGGTGAAGTATGGGGTTCATCATAAAATCGCAGCTGCATATCATCCCCAACCAATGGTCAAGCTGAGGTCTCGAATAGGGAGGTTAAGAGAATTCTGGAAAAGGTGGTCAATCTGTCACGAAAAGATTGGTCTTTACGTCTTGACGATGCTCTATGGGCATATCGTACATCATACAAGAATTCGATCGATATGTCACCTTATCGAATGGTTTACGGAAAGGCGTGCCACCTCGGTGAAAGCTAGAACATAGTGCACCTTTGAAGGCGATTCGGAAGTTCAATTTTGATGAACAAGCAGCAGGTGAGAAAAGGTTACTGCAGTTGAACGAGATGGATGAATTCCGTTTCAACGCTTATAAAAACGCAAAACTTTACAAGGAGAAAGTCAAAGCATGGCATGATAAGAAAATTCTCGATAAAACGTTTGAACCGGGCCAACAAGTCTTGCCTTTAAACTCAAGATTGTGGTTATTTCCTGGGAAACTAAAATCACGTTGGTCAGGTCCGTTTACAGTCGTGTCTGTTGCACCACACGGTAACATTGAGATCGAAAAACTAAATTCAAATTGCACATTCAAGGTTAACGGTCAAAGACTCAAACATTATTGGAGTGGACCTATTTAACGTCAAACAACGGTCATGAACCTCTCCGACCCAGTGGACAATTGAGCATACCAGCACAGTTGGGCCGACGACAGTAAACCAAGCGCTTATTGGGAGGCAACCCAATCATTTTTTTTATTATTTTTATTCTTAGATTATTTTATTTTATTCTTTTTATCTCGTGCATATCATTTCTCTATTTTAATATTAGGTAGTAGAGTTAGTCAACATTGGGTGAGATTGAGTCTTGAGTGCATCCTGGTGGCATGGGTTATTAATAAAGTCTCATGTTGTAGGTTCAAAGAAGTGCAAATGAGGCTTGGAGTCTTGAACCTTCTGACCTACAGCGCCCCGACGCTCAACTTGTATTACAACACAGCGCCCCGGCGCTATGCCAGTCTTGAACCTTTCGACCTCTAAATACCAGGGCTGATAATGCTTGTGCAATAGCACCCAAATAGCTTCCCGATACCCAAGCCTCGACCTCTAGCGTCCGGTCTTTGTCACTTATGATACTACTGGTATACTGGCGAGGATGCATTCCAGACTCCTGTGTGCACACAAATACCAAACGGTTACACTCCTCTTCTATCCCAACCTCTCTTCTCTTTTAAATCCATGCCACACGCCTCCATTACCTTTACAGAGTAACTGACAAGTGCTAATTACAATTTCATAATTCCAATCCGATTTATATGATCCATTGTTCTCTTGTGTTCCATAAATTTCATCTTTCTCATTCAATTGCAACAAGATCTACCCAGGTATGTCTTGAATTATATTTGAATGTTGTGGCACAAAAGCTATCTAATGATGTGGTTGGTAGGTACATATTCTACTAAATTCTAATCTCTTTACACCAACATCGAAGCATTTCAATCTCCTGATCTTGACTATCTTATACGGCACATATGTGTTACTTCTTAAATTGGGAGCGTATGTTATTCTCCATGTTTGAATGCTAGGGATACATTGCACACCCACAAGGTGTTTGATATTTTACCTGAGTCAGTGATCTTGTCCACATGCACACATATCACCATGACCAAGCACTATCATTCTGGACCATCTTGCCACCACAATGATTTCAATCTACTATAGCACATGCCTATCATTGCACATAGTAACTTAGAGTGGGTGAAATACACTATATTGATACATGCATGTCTCCTATTGTACTCCATGATAACGCTTGAGGGCATCTATTGTATGGTTTTTGTTCATTCTCGACACTCAAGAGTCCATGACTCAAAGTGGTACTATTGTGCATGCGCCTGCGTTTTTGTGTCGAGTCTCATCCCCACCAATGTATTCAAGTTCGACATATATTTTAAAGTTTGAGGGTAAAGTCATACATAAGTTTATCTAAATGCCAATTCTGTTCGATGCTAATACATATATATGCTTGTAATTGCAGAATTTCTGACACGGCATCCAAACGTTAGCATGGTGAAGGTTCAGGGGCCGCCTCGATTCCACCTCCGAGATTTGACAGCCGCCGTTTTGTCAGTCTTGCGGCTCAAGAAAGATACAATCGAATGGCTACTCGTTCATTGGTTCCGGAGCGTGGGTTGAGACCGGATCAATCAAAGGATGGCGACATAGCAGTCATGATAGCCGAGAGGAACCGGTTTACACTTACCGAGCAGCCCGATCCAGCAGTAATTGCAGTGGTGAAAGAATTTTACGCCAACGTTTCCGAACATGATCACTATACATTATTTGTAAGGGGCAAAATAGTGGAAATTGGCGAAGAGGACTTCAATGCGTGTTATCAACTACCAGTGGAGGATTTTCATGATGAGTATGCCAGTCTTGTTAGTGATGGGCCGGATTATGAGCAGATAATTCTTGAACTTTGTCACCCGGGCACCACATGGATAGTACATGAACGCGGAAACATAACTTTCCCACTATCGAATCTCAGTTTATATGGGAAGGCATGGTATGCGTTCATTTGCGCCAAACTCATGCCATGCACCCATGTGAGTCATGTCACAAGGGAACGTGCAGTCCTTCTATACTCAATCATCAAAGGATTTAAAATTTATGTGGGCCATCTCATTTTGCAATCTGTCCTCCGAGCATCTCGTGGAAGTACCACTGGAGGGTTACCACATCCGTCTCTCATCTGCGTATTATGTGCTAAGTTCGGCGTCAAATAGAAGTCTGACGAGATGATTCAAAAGCCTAAGCCAGTGTTGGACCACAAGTTGATCAGCCGTTATAAAGTGTGGACGGGTGGGGTGAATCACCCTAGGGATTGGGCTTCATAATTCCCCAAGTTACACCTACACAAGCCCCACCACCTCAGGCTCCACTGGCTTATGGCACCTCTATAGCATCCCCAAAGCTGTCCAGCAGGAGATAGACGGCTGGTTTTATAATATGGAGTCCCAGAATGTGCGCTTGTCAGAACATCAAGACGTGATTTTCAAGTTTTTAGTTAATCAATTTGCTGCACAGAATGCACTAACCGTCCAATCCCATCCGTGCGTTTAACTTAGCCATTTCCCAACTGCTCCAGTTCTGCCAGTTTTTCCCCCTTCCGATCAAGAGATGAGCGAGGACGATGATGCTCCACCCGAAGAATAAGCTCGTTAGGGAAGTCCTCTGTTTTATTTTGCTTTATTTCTCGCATGAGGACATTGCTCTAGATTAGTTTGGGGGTAGTTAAGTTTTATTTTCAAAATTGTAGTTTGTTATTAGTTGTGGATTGTTAGTAATGTTGCATTTAGGATTGCATGTTAATTCTAGTTTTTGATAGTACGTATATTTGGGGGCCAATGATGAATTTAGAATTGCATGAACAAGTCTAGTAAGGATTGTTGAGTCAGTGATATGATTTTCTTGACATGAATTGAATTTTTATCTGATTGACACTGATATTATAAGAACGCACTTTGAAAAACGACCATGTTGGCTATGATAGTTTAAATGGTTAGATAATAGAGTTCTAAAGGATCATTGCTAGTGAAGTGAAAGGATAATTTGAATAGCTAGTGAAGACGGAATTTATACATAAACTCGAGTTTGGGGGAAAAATATTTGGAATATATAAGCGGAAAAAGGTATATAGGGTGACTAGTCTTGTTTCGGGGCCTTTGTAACTTGAGCAAGTACGCCCGAGGGGATTGTCTTTACACCTAGCGCCCTAAGGTCTTTCATAGTCTGGGAGTCGTTGGTCGAAAGCTCGCTAAGGGGTAGCACTATTAGCCTAATGAGATGAGATATTGCACAGTTATTTTTGTACATATATATAAAAAAATACAAATAAAGCGGGAAAAGTGCAAAAAGCCCTCGTTATAAAAATAAAGAGAAAAGTAAAGCATAAATATTCCATTTTGACTATTGAATTCGGGTGATTGTTTAAGTTTAGTTGAAGCAAGTCTATTTGATGAGTTCTCAAGTTACACTTTATGATGCTTACTAAGAAATTTATTATCTTTCATATTTTTGCCTTTCATGGGTAAGCATGGTTGTTGAACACACACTCACAATATCAATAATAACAAATTCAAATTCGTTGATTGTTGGGATATCATTGACCTGTGTTAACATGATGTATTAGCATGTTTTTGTGATTTTTCTGAGGCCTATGGATATACGTGGCTATTGGATTGATGGAATTATGTTCATTTAGTTAGTTGCATTTGCATGAGTTGTCATTTTCATATTGATTAGTATTGTTTTGTGTTTGTTGCTTGAGGACATGCAACGATTTAAGTTTGGGGGTATTTGATGATTGGGTAATATACCCATAAATCGGATGTACTTAAGATTGAATCTGTGTTTAGGTGTTGTTTTGCAGAATCGGGAGCAATAGGAGTGTTTGGAGATTTTAAGCTTAAAAAGGGCATTCTGGTAATTTCCAGCATCACAACGCTGGGGCGCTCAACTCAGTTCAAATCCGGTGGCCACGTATACTGGTCGTAAATGCCGAATGTTGACTAGGGATGCGTACGTTGACTTTTTCGTGGCCCACTCAATTGGTTGTTGTGTAAAGCCTAATTGGATTAGGAGTGTGGAAATGACATAAAAAGCAATTAAGTGCTGAAATTAGGGCTATCATTTTAATCATCTAATCAATTAATCAGCTTATCATTCATTCATTGGAGGCTACACAAGGATTACTTGGAGGCTAAGGATTGGCTACAGAGTTTTCTTCTTCATCTCCTTTTTTTTCAATTTATAATTCGTTAAGGATGATTTGCAAACAATTATTGGTTTTTATTTCCGTTATGAGCTAATTCATTAATTAAGATTTCAATTGAACCTTTTATGGCTATAAATTAATTATTCAGTTTATTCCTATTATTTATGTTGAAGTGAATTGTTTATCATGCCTTGTATTTATTGATTAATTATTTGGCCAATAATTACCTTGTTCCTCTAGAAGGAATTGAGAAAGGAATTCTAGGGTTAGAACTGGGTTTGATAACATGTGACTTAGTTATTTGCACAGTAAATAATTAGGTTTGTGAATGGAATGAGAATATCTGTTTACCGCATGTAACACATAAGGAATTGGAATTGTAACGAGTTTAATTCAATTGTTTTGCATAGAGATATAACAAAGTTAATTTGGGTTAAATAGAAGGCAATTGATCACTCGAGAGAGGGCTTTTGACATTTAAGAATTCTTGTTAACAATTCAGAAGATATAATAATTGGGATAATTGGATAATTGATTTATAGTTCATAATTGGGGATACTGAAGTCTTAATCCTTATTTATCGGAAATCATTCATTCAAATCTTAGTTTATTTATCTGCTTATTTTAGAATAATATCTTTAATTGTTTAATTTAGTTTCCATATTTCAGAAAACCATAATTTATCATTGTTTAAATAAAATTTGATTGATATAGTGCTAGTAGTTGGAGTTTATTAATTAGAATTCTCTGTGGGAACGATACTTTTCTTATCACTTTATTACTTGTTGACCGTGTATACTTGCACGTAATTGTTGATTGCAAAATCAATCAACAACCACAACGCCGATGAGACTACGTGGGAACTCGAGGAGAAAATGATGAAAAATTACCCTAATCTTTTTGATTGATGTGTAATGATTCCGGGGACAGAATCCTTTTAAGGGAGGGTGAATGTAATATCCGAGTTTTATTTTTATTTATTTTTAATATTTTTTTTATGTAATTTAAGAATTGTTAATAAACAAATTTATATGAAACTTTTGGGTGATTTCATTTATTAGATGTATGTGTGTGGTACATATATGTGTTATTTCAAGATATGTGATGAGATGTATTTAAATGGTTGGTTTAGTTTTATTTAACTATTTAAATAAAATTAAGTAGGGAATTATTTTATTTTATTACGTGAGATGGTATTAAATCATGTGCTGGAGTTAGGAGCAGAATTTAGAGATGCGGACTGTGTATTCAAGTCCGGAACGTCGAAATTAGTCGAGGATAGAGTGTAATCACGAAAAAAGTGTCACGATTGACTTTTTGGTCAAAGTCAACTGTTGACTTTTTCGAGAGAAAAAAGTCAACTACTGAATTTTGAGAGATGAATTTGACTAAGCGGATAGTCCCTTGACGTCCGGAACGTTGACTTTAGTAGGAATCGATATATGGTTCGCAAAGTTTGGTTAGAAGGGTAAAATAATCAAATAGCTTATTAATTGATTAAAATAATATATGTATTTTTTAATAGAAATCAATTTGAAGCCGATGGACCCATGAGACTATTAAATTGGGACAAGGGAGGAGTATACATATATTACATAATAGCTATGGTGGAAGTAATTTATTTTATTCCTTAAAATCAAAATTCTTTTATTTTCTAACTCCCACATTCATTTTCTCTAACTCCCACATTCTTCCTATTAATTAACTATATTATTGTAGTATTAAGTATTGTGAGTAACTAATCATTAGAGTTGGGGGTTATGGGAGTTGGGGTTATGGGAATCAAAAGACTCTAACAAAGCTATACATATATACAAACACACTTTTCTTTTAAGAAAATTCCACCAAGTGAGTAAACATGGAGAGAAATTGAGAGCCTAAGAGAGTTAGAACTAATTTTGGAGGATTACTGAGGATTTGAAAAGCAAGGAGAAGGAGCATCATATTAAACCAAGAAGAAATTCATCAAAAGGTAATTCATGAACCCATTTTATTTTTATAACAAAAATGAGAAGAAAATGCATATAAAATTGGTAAATGATTTGTTGTGGCTTTGTGTTGCCATGTTACTATTGTTTGATGATTATAGATCATTAACAACAAAAGATATGGGTTAATCATGCATCAAATTCATCAAAAATCAAAGAATTAAGTAATGCATGCTCTACCTTTGATAAAATGTCTCTAAGGTGCTAAATTAATAAAAAAAGGTGGAAGTTTGTTGAAGTTTGATGTTGTGAAATGTGAAAACATGTGAGAGTAGATGATCTGGACATTAGGAATAATTTAATTGCATGCTAGAAGTAAAATCCCGAATTTTTGTCAAATTGGGTTTAACTAGTAATCTGTGATTTTTGGGGTTTTTCGGAGCCTCGGAATCATGGTGTATATGACTCGATTAACGTATGTAATAATTTTATAAAATAGTATGTAACATGTGGTACAACCTGTCCAAATTTCATAGGAAAGGGAGTTAAATTGAGCAAGTTATGAAAATCGTAAGCATGCATGTTGGTAATAAAATTTGCAGAATTCTGGAAATTCCAGAATTTTTTCTAAGTATAAAACTAGTGCTTGCATGCTTTTCTATGTAGTTGGTTTGTGGTCTTAGCATGCTAGTTTTATGAATGTTATATTTGTGTAAAATACCTTGATGTATGAAGTTTATTGTGTCCAAGTATCATGGTCATATCATCTTTAGATTAGTTGGATGAAAATTGTAGAGTCAACGAAAATCGTAGAGTTAACTCTGAAAATCGTAGAGTTAACTCTGAAAATCGTAGAGTCGCTGAAAATCGTAGAGTCACTGAAAATCGTAGAGTAAACTCTGAAAATCGTAGAGTCAGTGAAAATCGTAGAGTAAACTCTGAAAATCGTAGAGTCAATGAAAGTCGTAGAGTAAACTCTGAAAATCGTAGAGTGCAGATAGTAGAGTGAAAATCGTAGAGTCAACACTGAAAATCGTAAAATCAGTGAAAATCGTAGAGTGCAGATAGTAAAGTGAAAATCACAGAGTGAACTCTGAAAATTATGGAGTAAAGTTGATGTGCATGATTATACAATTGTGTAGGGCACGTGAAGTGCAGATAGCTGTAAGCTGTTAATCTATTATTTGTGAACAACGATCAAGGCAAGTTTCTTACCCTATTTTTCATTATGAATTTATTCAACTCTTATTCAGTTGATTGCTGCGAGGGTAAGTTTGGGCTTGTGATTAATTAATCATTCGTGCAAGTTCCTTTATTGTAAAGTTCTATAACTTCAATTGTGATGCGAAACGTTATTGATGATTATTCAGTTCCTATTACAACTGCTATACTTTAAAGTTCGTATTCCCTTAATGAACTATATTCAAGCATGCTTTCTAGCTTTCATCCCAGCTAGATGTTATTGATGCAAACATAGTATATTGTTTAAACAATTCAAATCCTTTGAAGCTATTTGATGTTTACCAATCCAAATTGCTTTGGTGAGGTCCCATATGAATACTAAGATGAACAACCCGGATAATGGGGTAACTGATGTCGAGCATATAGTCCCATTTACGCTTATGCGTTTAAACTTTATACTACTTGCACTGGCGTAGGTACGATAAGTGATCACTGGAGTACTTGTAGAGACCGTTTACAATCTATTTGATCGTTAAACCGTCTGATGGTTTTTGATGAAACAAAGTAATGTTCAAGGTATCTAACACCCCTTAGTATGCTATTGAGAATTCCAGAACTCTTATTTTGATATTCTAGTTTATCTCTTGATATTTATTTCAACTGTTGAGAAATATTCATACTAATGCTTTTACTTCGGTTCTATGTTCTCAAACTACTTTATATACTTATTTGGGCAATTTGTGCTCATTCTTGCTTAAACCTTTCGATTAAGGATGATATATTGGCGAGGGCTCGGCAAGGACAAAGGAAAGTCTAAGATGAAATGATGAGAGTTATTTATGTAATAATTTTATTTCCGCATATGATATGATGTAGCGATAAACGCTAAGTTTAAGTTTTAGTTTATTAAAGGTTGTAAAGACTTGGGACTTTATTTTGAATAAGTATGAAATAGTTAATATTATTATTATTATTATTAGAGTTACTTAGATAAATGATGATGTATGTTGTATCGTGAGCACCATGTCCTGTAATCGATGTTACACGGATTTGGGGGCGTCACATGACCCAGCAACAAACCTGATCATAACATTCATAACCAATGAGATCTGGAGCCTTGAACAAGCTGTCAGAGCTGTTCTTCATTTTCTGGGTTACCCAGAAATGAAGAACAGTTCGACTGGGTAGTTTTGGGCTTCCACAACTTGCAATAATTGTAATTTTTTGTGATATGAACGTTTCAATGTGTAACCAACATGTAGGAAAAGAGATCTATCACCTAAAATCATGACAATAACAACACAATCAACATGTATGCTCCGGTCAAACCATGTCAGTCGACATGTTCATATGTTTTTTGGGTTACCCAGAAAATAGCGAATATGTTAGACTTGCCTGGTTTGACCGTCCACTACGATCACCAAGTTTAAGTATTAGGAAATGTTAAGGCATAAATATGTAGTATAACCTACATACTACAACTTAGATACATAAACATTATCAAAACATCAACAACCTTGAAGATCTGGTCAGTATAAATCGTTGTCGGTAGGTTAAGAACATTTCAGGTTACCCGAAACACACGGTCATAATGGGATTAACGACGTTTGACCTTGGATAACTTTCAAACTAAACATCAATAGACTCTAATTCTTTTTGTAGATTAAAGAATACATTACATGCTACACATAACAACTTAAAAACAACAAAAATCATAATCGACCAAAGATCCGCGGCCACTGACATTTGTTGTCAGGCCACAGTTTAACTTTTTTCCAGATTTTGCAAAATACTTAATCCGAGCCTCTAGATGTTATGGATCTAACATCTAGCAACCCAGATCATCATTAGACACTACTAACAACACATTTAACATTAAAAAATAACATCTAACACATCATCAAAGGTCAGAATTCAAGCTAGGGTTTATACCTTTACTTTGATCAATTTTGATCTAAGGCTACTGATTTGTTTTTGATATTAGTGGGGCTCGGTTCTTGACTGATCTCAGGAGAGAATTTCATAGGTGGGGAGCTTGAGAGAAAATGTTGAGTGTTTGGTCAAATTTGAGCTAGCAAAATGAATTTCACTCTCTCCAAATCTATTTATATAATGTGTATGATGCATGCATGGGCTGATGTATGTTGCTAGTTGCTGAGATTTTAAGTCACAATTGTCAACATAGTTGGTCACCAACTCCAACAACTCTAACACTTGTTAAAATCCAATAATTCAAGAGGGGTAAATGGTCTTTTCGCTTGGAAATTTAAGGGCAATCTTGTCATTTGGCAAACCCTTAGGGTTTAACCCTAAAGTTTAGCACAAATCAAATGCAGAATTTCCAATTTAGGGTTTGCACAAAAATTAAATAAATTTTAGTTTCTAAAATTAGGAAATTAGGGTTTGTTAATTAGATTAATTTTCTAATTACCTTATAATTATAATTAACTTTGCTACTTTAGCAATTAGAGTTTAAAATTAGTAATTAGTTTTTTATAATTTCTAATTAGGGTTACTAATTTTAGAAATTAGGGTTTCTAGAAATTAATATCTCTAAATGTTAATTAGGGTTAACCTAATTAATCATGAAATCACATAACACAATTATATAATAATCTCGAACTCATGATTGAGTTTCAAGTTAGGGTTTTCTCATTTCAAAAATTAGGGTTTTTGAAATATTAATTAGGGTTTCTAATTTAGAATTTTATAATTAGGGATTTCTAAAGATTAGGGTTTCTAGATTTTTAATTAGGGTTTACCTAATTAATCCACAACATAAATTATATAACACAGTTATATAACAATCTTGTACTCTAAATTGGATCTCAAATTAGGGTTTAACATTATTACTAGGGTTTGGTCATAATACACCATAATTGTCCGACCACTATTAATACGGACATACAGTACATATTCATAGCACTGAAAAATCAAAATATAATTAATATTATATTATTATTCTCATACCTTGACAATAATCCAAAATTAGGGTTTGGATTCCATATCTGATTTATTCTTTCATATTTAACCTTAATAATTAAGGTAAAATAATTAACTTAATAATCGTACTAAAATTCATATAATAAAATAATTATTATAATTATTCTAAAAATCACTCCATATATTATTTAAATAATATATGATTATATTTTCTTGGAAAATAATTAATAAAAACATTTCTATCTTAAAATTAATTATTATAAGAATATACTTTATAATAATCAATAATTCTAAAATAAATTTATTTGTAAATATTTATCTAATATATTTTTATTTACCACATAAATACATAAACACATTATCTTGTACAAATCCTCATTCTTAAAATAAACAAAAATTTATACACAAAATTTCTTATTTATTTATATAGAAAATATCGGGTTGTTACATAGACTGCCAGGAAAAATTATGAAGGATCGTGGTATATCGAGAAGAGCTTCCTCGAGATCGTAGTGTGCTGAGGAAGTCATGTTCAGAATCGTAGAGACCGACTACCTTTATGAAGTTGATTAGAATATCTCTGTAGAAGCCAAGTCAGAAACGTAGACTACACTCGGAGTCGTAGAGTCTACCAATGCCAAAGCCAAGTCAAGGATCGTAGACTACACTCTGAGTTCGTAGAGTCTATTGATTACATGCAGAGATCGTAGTCGAGCAAGATCAGATGAAGACAACAAGCGCAAGGCAGAAACCGTAGAGTGTCAAGATCTGATCTCAGGATCGTAGTGTCTGCACATCTAAAGCTGAATTGTAGAGTGCAGAACTACGACCTCAACAGAAGTGCTCACAATGCATAGGCAGAATTGTAGAGCAAGTATGATTTTCAACTAATGAGCACTCCTAGAATATCCAAACGAACAAAGCCTCTGGTTGGCACTACAAAGATACATCCTACCTAAAGGGAACAAGAGAGCACTCAACGAATGGCATGCAAGCTAACAGAAGATCTAAGCACCAACCCAATCAGCATCAAGATTGAGTTGTAAATCCATTCGAGATGAAGACTTCCACAAGATGATCATAAGAAGACTTTAGTAACTAACTAAGGAAAGTCATCAAGTGCAGTAGCTGTCAAGTAAACAGAAGACAAGGATCTTGGAAGCAACCGAGATCGTAGTTTTTGCCAAACAAAGAAAGAACTGATGGAAAGTGAACCGAGATACTGGTTAGCCTCTGAAGAACAAGGCTAAAGTGATTAAGCGTAGGGTCAGTCCATTAATGAAAAGTGAACGGAAGATCACAAGGAGAAAGCGAGCTGGACGCGCCACAAATCTGAAGTGTCTTGCTATTCAGAGGGGACCAGAGTAAGGAGTTAGGCCATCAGTCTCTGAGAATAGTCGAAGCAAACAGAAGTGTTGAAGCACTAAACAATAGAGGGAAGAGGTGTACGACATTGGAGATCCAATCAACACTCTTCAAGATCGTAGTGTTAACTCTACCAGTCAATGCGCCAGCCCAAGGCAAATAAACCCGTGTGCTTGGCGCTAAAGTGGCCATAACCTTACGGAGAGTCGCACCAGAAGCGCGACCATTATTAACATCTTGAGAGACAGCGCATGTTGTTGAGCACGGATTTTTGAGCAATAAGAGGTAGCGTCGTGTGTAGCGGTACCAATCTGCAATAATAATTTGGTGCCATGACACCAAATGACCTCAAGACCAAGACAATAATGAATGTTTACATATAGAGCATGGATAGTAATTGATAAGTAATTGGATAAAGATTATAATGAAACATTGTTAAGACATTATTAAGCCTTAAGTATGAACACTTAGGGTTTAGTTAAATCAATTTCAAATGAATGTAAGAATGATCTAAAGGAAAGCCGGAACCAATAATAACAAATCTAATACATAATTAGATTGAGAAGAAGGGTAAGATTATTTAGGAACCATGTGTGATCATTCATGACCTAATATTCTATGTTATGTTATCATCTAATGTAGAGACCGTAAAGATGTAAAGTACACGTGTTATAAATTATAGCAGACGCTAAAGGCAAGTACTCTAACCCTTGTTCCAGTTCGATCTGGACAAGTCTTTATGATTCATGTATTCTTCGCATGAGTTAGTATCTGAGGAATGTCAAAGCCAATCTTTTCAGCTAGACGTATGCTATGATATTCTATTAAGTGTTGATAAGGATTTCCCAAACTAATATTGTTGTGGTTTTCAAAAGTAGATTATGTATGCTCAAATGGTTTTGTCGTCAAACGACAGGCACGTGAGGTTGCCACAACTTAAACGTATACACGTTTAATGAATATAGTGTTGATCAACATAGAGTACTATAGGCTGATCACCTAGACGTGCTCGTAAGCTATGAAATGTTTACGGTCCTGAACCGGAATTGATGTTTTACTTAATATTGTTGTTGTAAAACGTTTTGAATGAAAAGAGGTGTTATTTTGAATTATCAATAGTACTTCGTAACTATTGTTCAGTTATTGAAGATATACGATTCCTATGTTTCAAGCATGCTATTTTCCTAGAATTGTTGTACTTGCTGAGCTAGTTAGGCTCATTCTTGCTTGAACCATATCAATGCAGCTTAGACAGAATGAACCGATGGATCCGGCAAAGATAAAGGGAAGGCGAAGGCGAACCCGTATATTACTTTTGTAATAGTATAGGTTTTGTACGGAATAATATTGATATTATGACAAAGACAATGTATTGGTTGTAAAGAACCCGGTGTATGTAAATATTCTTTTGATATATATATATATAAGATATATCCGTTCTTTTGAGGCATTTCAATTGAATGTTTATGTGAACTGTAGCATCGTGTAGCACCATCTGTCGGGTTGGAAGATACCCGGATTTGGGGGCGT
Source organism: Panax quinquefolius (assembly GCA_020205615.1). Lineage (NCBI taxonomy): Eukaryota > Viridiplantae > Streptophyta > Magnoliopsida > Apiales > Araliaceae > Panax > Panax quinquefolius. The sequence goes on along the minus strand of CM035171.1, from coordinate 61,773,847 downwards.
CACAACATGAATTAATCTCTGTACATTGCCTTCCGTGATGCTTAATTTGTTGTTTTTAGACCAATATATATCTACCACAGAGTTTTAGTCGAAGTCCCTCAGCCATTAGAGTTCATATGCCACACAAAGTCATAACAATCCATGTTCCAGCTGAGTTAAACGAACAAGACACTCCAGACTTCAGCACCCCCACCCCGGCGGGGGTTACAAAGCAAAACCGGCCCGCCCCAACGGGCATGGCCATTGACTTCTATTTTTGCTCGCTTCATGTTTTCTACCAAAAATGCTCCGAATGACCTCCTTTCTTCACTACTTGCCACAACAACCACCTTGCACATAAAAGAACACGAAAAGAGTAAAAACAAACATGAAAACACGAGAGTAACAATGATTAAGCTTGAAATGGACATTGATTCGTGGATATAAAATCCACTTATCAGTAATGTAAAATGGATGCTGATTCACACTGCGAGGGAGAATGAGCAGTTGACAGAGGAGATTGCGGAGCTGAAGAAAAAATTGAAAGAAGAATCCGGAAAGAGAGCAAGAGTTGAAGACGCGTACGAGAAAGCCTCTCAGCATGCAGAAGTAGCAGAGGGGGAAGTGCAAGAAAGAAGATCAAGATGGAGGAGATGAATGGCATTTTCAAAACCGTGATAAATCGAGCTCAAGACCGAATCATGTATTATCTGATTTAATTCTAGAGGCTGCCATGGAATATGTTAGATCGTATAACAATGTTCTGTAATATGGAAGAAGAGCGTCGAGAGGCTATGCAGCATTTTTAGTAGGTCATCGTAAAGAAAGTAATCGCGGTGTGATTAATTTATAAATAAGATGTAAATCCCAAGTGTTATGTAACCAATGGGATATGATGATGATGTTATCCTGCAACTTTAGTAGTTCAGGAAAGTGATGTGAAATAGCAGTGATGCTATTGTTCTTATGTTTTGGAAGATTATGAATGAATAAAATGTTAATATTTATTCAAGATGTTATGTGTTATATGATGATATTTTTTTGAGATGTGCAAGTTTGGTAGAAAATACTTAAAAGATTAAGTAATAATGTAACCAATGTATTTTTAATAGAAAATGCCTCCAAGACGTCAACCACGACAAAGAACCCCTGAGGGATCTACAAATAACAACAACGTCACCGCTAACCTTGGTTCAACGATCGGTGACATCTTCTTTGGTGCGTTCTGAATCAACCATGAGAACAAGTCGCAACTTTTACGGATTTCAAGGCGGTTAGACCACCAGAATTCTGTGGAACCATGAATCCGAGTGAGCACACACTTGGATCTTGGAAATAGAAAAGGTATTTGACGTTGCTAGAGTCGGTAAGAATCAAAAAGACTGCTTTTGCAATATTCATATTGAAAGCGGAGGCCAGTTATTGGTGGCGAGCCAATAAAACAGCAGGAGGTCACGGAGTAATGACTTGGGATAGGTTCAAGGAAATTTTTTTTGAGACCTATTTCCTAGAGAGTTCAAAGAACCAAATAGAGGTGAAATTTTTAGAGTTGAAGCATGGCATAATGATAGTGTCAGAGTATGCAGCAAGGTTCAATTAGTTGGCAATGATTGTGCTATATCAAGTCAACACAGATGAGCGCAAGGCTAAGAGGTTTGAATAGGGATTGAATCCTTGGTTGTACAATAGAGTCTCAATGTTCTAGTTAAAGACATTTGCAGTGGTAATTGAGAAGGCTATTATCGCTGAGGGTTGAGGCAAGGTTGTGACGAAGTACAATCAGGAACAAAGAAAGAAGAAGAGTGAGAGTGAAAGTTAGAATGGTGGTAGTAATGGTGGGAATGGTAGTAATAACCTAAAGAGGAAGTGGAATGCAAGTGTTGGTGTTGAAAGTCAACAGAGTAGTCAACAGAAAAAGAAATTTGAAGCATGTGCTACACGAGAAAATAATCAAACTAGTATGTGTTTAAGGGGTAAATGAGTATGCTTCAAATGTGGCAAGGAGGTTCACATTGCTCCAAATTACCATTAACCAAAGAAGAATGCTTGCTACAATGCGGGTCAAAGGATAATTTTACTCGCAAGTGTTATAAGAATAAAGATGGAGAGACAATGGGAGCAAGGGAGGTCGTAGTGGAGGCATACTGGCAATTGCTGGACCAACGTCATCAAACAGACAAACAACCAGAACCTTCAACATGAAAGTGCAAGACACGGTGCAATCAAAAGATGTTGCGTCAGGTATTATCCCAATCAATGATATAAATGCTTATTTATTATTTGATTCGGGTGCTACTTGCTTGTTTATATCTGATGAATTTACTAGGAGGTTAGGATTTCCTAGTGAAGAGTTGAATTTCCCTTTAAATATAGAAATTACGAATAGGGAAGTGATTCATGTTAGATTTATATACAAGAATTGTAGGGTGAATATTAAGGGGAATATTATGATAGTAGATTTAATCCTGATAAAACTTGGAGAGTTTGATGTTATATTGGGAATGGATTGGCTATTCAATTATGGAGCGATAATTGATTATCAAAGGAAATGTGTAAACCTTATGACTTCGTCAAAGGTAGACAAGCAAGATGTCTAGCGATTATGCAGGCCAAAAAATTGTTGAGTTAAGGCTGTGTAGGATATTTAGCTTACATTGTCGATACTCAGAAGAAGGGTGTGAAACTGGAAGAGATATCTATGGTTAGGGATTTTGCAAACGTGTTTCTGGAAGATTTTCCAGGACTTCCTCCTGATAGAGAGATCGAGTTCGTTATCAATTTAGCGCCAGGAACTGCTCTGAAATTGAAGGCCCTGTACAGGATGGCTCCGGAGAGATGAAGGAACTGATGGTACAACTGCAAGAGCTGCTAGACAAGAAATGCATTCAGTCGAGTGTGTCACCGTAGGCAGCGCCGATGTTATTTGTCAAGAAGAAAGATGGGTCAATGCGTCTTTGCATTGATTATAGAAATTAAACAAAGTCACTATTAAGAATAAGTACTCGTTGCCAAAAATAGATGACTTGTTTGATCAATTGAAAGGGGTCAAGTACTTCTCGAAGATAGATTTGGGAAGTGGGTATCATCAACTAAAGGTAAGAAAGGGGGATGTAATTAAGATGGCATTCAGAACTCGGTATGGACACTACGAGTTTCTGGTAATATCTTTTGGTTTAACTAATGCCCCTACATCATTCATTGATTTGATGAACATTGTGTTTAAACCAGTCTTAGATAAGTTTATGGTGGTATTCATCGATGATATTCTGGTGTACTCCAAATCTCAAGATGAACACGTGGAACATTTACGTTTGATGTTGGAGACGCTAAGAAGGGAAAAGTTATACATGAAACTCTCTAAGTGTGAATTTTGGCTAGAACGTGTACAATTTCTTGGGCATGTGATTGACAAAGATGGGATTTCAGTGAATCCATCAAAGGTGGAAGCTGTAGTAAATTTGGAATAACCAAGGACACCATCAGAAGTGAGGAGTTTCCTGGGATTGGCTGGTTACTACAGATGATTTAATCAAGACTTTTCCAAGATTGGCCCTCCGTTGACAAATTTGACAAGGTAATCTATAAAATTTGTTTGGACGGAGAAATGTGCAGAGAGCTTTCAAGACTTGAAAAAGAAGTTAAGTGTGGCACATGTGTTGTCATTACCGGATAATACAGGAAATTTTTTGGTGTATAGTGATGCATCACATAAATGACTTGGTTGTGTACTTATGCAAAATGGCAAAGTCATTCTATATGCTTCAAGGCAACTGAAGTACTATGAGAAAGGATACCCGACTCAAGATTTGGAGTTGGATGCGGTGCTATTTTCTCTTAAGATATAGACACTATCTCTATGGGGAGAAATATGAAATATACACAGACCATAAAAAGTCTGAACGATCTGAACATGCATCAAAGGAGATTGTTAGAATTGATAAATGATTATAATTGTGAGATCTTTTATCATCCGAGAAAAGTAAATTTGGTTGTTGATGCCTTGAGTAAAAAGGGTCGGGGAAAGTTAATGTTGTTAACTAACCAGGATGAGCTCATTTCAGCAATGGCAAAGCTAGATTTCAAAATAAAACTTCCAAAATAATTCGAAGAAAGATTGTTCTAGATGGAAGTTAGTATGACTTTAGTGGACAAAGTGAAGAATTAATACTCAACTACAAGATGAAGAATGTGGGAAATTCAAAGAAAGAGTGGTTGAGGGTAGTGAAGTGAAATACAAGATCGATACCAACGGACTACTAAGTTTCGAGGGAAGAATTTGGGTTCCAGCTATACTAGATATTAAAGACGAAATCTTGACCGAAGCTCATAACTCAAGATACTCGATTCATCCAGGAAGTACGAAGATGTATCAAGATTTACGACGACATTTTTGGTGGCCAAATATGAAAAGAGATGTTGCAGAATGTGTCACAAAATGCTTGATGTGTCAAAGAGTCAAAGCTGAGCATCGGAGACCAAGCAGATTATTTCAACTATTGGAAATACCGGAATGGAAATGGGAACACATCACAATGGATTTTGTGGTAGGTCTTCCAACTACTTAGAGAGGATACGATGCGATTTGGGTGAAAGTGGACAGGCTGACGAAATCAACACACTTTTTGCCAATAAAGTTTAGATTCAATCTTGATCAGTTGGCAAAATTGTACGTTAAAGAGATCGTTTCGAGACACGGAGTTCCAGTGTCAATGGTGTCAGACAGAGATTCAAGATTCACGTCAAATTTTTAGAAGAGACTACAAGAATGAGTACGACGTATCATCCGCAAATAGACGGCCAAAGCGAATGAATAATTCATACGTTGGAAGATATGCTTATAACATGCATCATCGATTTAAAAGGAAACTGGGATGAACATCTACCATTGGCAGAGTTCGCCTATAACAACAGTTAACACGCAAGCATTGGCATGCCGCCTTACGAAGCATTGTACGATATGAAGTGCATAAATCCACTATGCTGGGATGAAGTCGGTGAACATCAACTGTTAGAACCGGAATTGGTACAGATTTAATGATCGAGAAATTCGGATTAATTGTAAAATAATTTTATTTTATTAAATAATGAATAAAATTATATTATATGTTATTATTATATGTTAGTAAGATGAAGGTTGTTCTATAACGTAGACGTGTCAGAATATCGTAGTATTTTGGCTACGTGAAGGATCTAAAGTGTTTGAATTTCCAAGACGAAAATAAAAGCTTTCCGATAAATTTTCCAAAAAACACTATTCACGAATTTCTGCTCGGGAATTATTGTTGAACTTCTGAGAAATACGTAATGATAGAATAATAAGGGAGGACAGATTATGTAATAATAATTCAATTATGTCAAACACAGTTTTTCACCTACGTACTAAAATTGAGAATGTTAAGGAACGTATGGATGAGAATAAGTGATGATTGTATAATAGTGAGTATTATACGAAGCAATGAATATGAGTCTCATGCGATGTATTATACGAGTATATATGAATGTTAGTATAACGTGTCTGATGAAAGATTATACGAACTAGTATATGTAAGGGATTCAAGGATTTTACATTAAACGCTTAAATTCTATTTCATTGGACTAGTAGGATTTGTGTAGGAATTGTGCAAGCCCAATTAGTATTATGTTAAAGCCCAAAGATTATGGAATACAAGCCCAACGTTAGGCCCAAAGTTGTTTAAACCTAAAGCCCAAACTAAGAATAGGATACGTGGATCGAACCAGCAGGTAAACGGATAACCCATGGGGCAACCCATGTGGGCCCCATAGGTGACTCATGGCTGGCCATCCTGGTGAGCAAGCAAATGATAGGATTTGTGTTGCCCAAGTAAGGAATAGTAAGGAGTTTATTAAGGAGGTGGAATGTCCTAAGTTACTAAAATACCCTCACCTATCAATTTCTATAAATAAAGAAGCTTGTTGGTCATTTGTTAGTTCATTTTCAACCAACAACTTAAAGCTTATACATTTGAGAGAGAAATGAGTAAGAACTAGATTGTTCATTTCCAAGAAGAAGAAAGCTTTGATCATCAAAGGTAATAACCCTTTTGACCATTAATCTTCCATCTCTTCAATATTAGTTTGATAGAGAAGTGTGGATTTGTGGAACATGTATGATAGGAAGTAATAAGCATGGCTAATCAATGGACTTAAACCTTAATAAGTTATATATAAGGAAATCATACTTTTATAAGTATTAGACTAAGGAAAAACTTGTAAGAATTGGTTATATAAATGATTTGATGAGATATATTTGGTTAGGTTGTTAGATATGTGGAATGAATCCATTTTGAACGGTATAAAAATCTCAAGTAACGAAGTTATGACAAAATTTAAGAGATTAGACGATAATCGTCAAAATCATGAATTTCTCATAATAGAAGTCAAAAGTTAGCATTTACCTCGGAAACGTTGGTTTTTATTGGAGATTAGTCTCAATTGGCATTTTAAAGTTTCGAACTCGAAAATTACCAAATTCTGACTTATAACGAATAAACGAGCTTTGAACATTCACGAATGTTTAACGTTTTTGTAATAATGACTAATTGGTGAATTCCAAGTTAAAAGATTCAAAAATGAAATGTTTTCAAGTGAAATCATAGAGCATGTGAAATGTGAGCTAATAGCTTTTGAACGAGCCAATTCTAACTTATAAAGAATAAGTTATGGAGCTGGGAAATTCACAAAGGGAAATCAAAACTATCAACTGTCAGAGGCTCAAAGGTTTGGCGCCGCCTAAAACACGATCCATGGCACCGCATGACGCTTGAGACTCGACCTTGACTATTGACGAGTGGGTAGCAATGACATACTATATATTACTTTGCACCTTGCATGTGTAGTGAGATTGACCATTTGTAGCAGAAATCGATCTATCTTCACACCAGGATTCCGTACATCACGAGTACATCGTCATTCATCCAACATAGATCATTATATACTAAAATATAACAACATACTTTCTCAAATCCCAGGTTCTAAAAACCTTATAACCTCTTTCATTACAAATAATGATAATTACATTATTCATTTAATCTTATAAGAGTTACTTTTATCCGCCACCAAGGATACATAAAGGTTAATTAACCTAGTCTATAATTCAATTTCATTTTTCTACATTACAAGTCTTCACTTGATCTTCTCGCTCATTCACATCCTGAATGGCACTTCATCTAGATACCGTCAGCTTGATCTTTACTGTAACGCCCTAGAAAAATCGGATCTTTAATAAATTAAATTTTTATTTGATTATGTGGACTAAATGAATTTAATTGAGTAATTATGTGAGTAAGATATTTGAAGGTCATTCTATGACCTAGAATGTGTGGATGAGGTTAGTATTCTGGCTATGTGCTAGGATTAATTATTTTGAATTACCAAGACGAAAATAAGTGTTTTCTAAGAAGTTTTCCGTAAAAACACTATTCATCAGATGTCGCTCGGGAATTAAGTTTGAAATTCTGAGAAACGCGTAATGATAGAATATGAAGATGGAATGGAATATCCAATAATATTTCAGTTATGGCAAACGAAGTTTTCGCCTGCGAACTTAAAACCTAAGGATTGGTAAAAGTGATTTACGAGAAGAAAAGGTAATGCGTATGATCATTATGGTTATTATACGTATGATATACGAGTATAGTATGAAGAATAGTATGACGTATAGATACGAATATCGTATGAATACTAAACAAAAAGAATACGTGAGTTATACGCGTAGAATACGATTAGTTCTTATAGGATTTTGATTTAAGGACTTTGTACAATCTAATGGGACGTGGATTAATAGCAAGCCCAATGAATTATGTAATCAAGCCTAAGTTAAGGCCCAATGTTAAGTTAAGATAAGCCCAATCCAAGAAACCGAACTGTGGATCAAATCGACGGGTCACGAGATGCGTAAAACCCATGGGGCAACCCATGGGAAGACCCATGGACATGTGGGTCGACCACTTGACCACTAAGTAAAGTGATTACTTGGTGGCTAAGTTGTTGAGGAGATGGGGAATAGTAAGGAGGTGGCCTTTGGACCATTTTCCCCTCCATTTGAATTTCCTATAAAAAGAAAGCTTATGTTGGTCATTTAGTGTTTTAAAAACTTTTTCCAATATATATTGAGAGAGAGAAAGAGCTAGAAACAAGTAATAAAGCTACATCAAAGAAAAACATAAGAAGTTTACCAAGAACGCGAAGAACGAAAAAGGTAATATTTCGTAAACATTAGTCTTCACCCTTTTTGATTTCTTTCTCATAGAGAATTGTGGATTGGTGGAACATGACTATTGAGGAGGAATAAGTATGGCTATTAATAATGAAAACATTGATAAGTCATGTTAAATAGAAATTATAAGAGTTTACGTAAGTTTAAACCGTAAAAATCTTTGAACGTGAACTTGGTTGTTGATGGACAAACTGAAAACCATCTTAGATACGGTATGTGAATCTTGCTTGGTTAGGGTGTAGATGATGAAGCAATTGAGTGTTCCATTTGATTTGGCTTATAGAACACGAGTAACGAAATTATGGAGAATTTTACAAAAATAGACGTTAAACGTCGAAAACGTAGAAATCTCGGATTAGTAGTCAAAAGTTATCGTGTGACTTGGAAACTTTGGTTTTCAACGTCAACACGTGAGATAAGGTATTCAAGAGTTGTGCACTCAGAATCGTCAAAATCTGACTTATAACGAAGAAAACGAGTACTGAACGCTCAAAAACGATAAACAAACGCTCGATAATGAACAAAAAGGTGAATTCCAAGTTAACGGATTCAAAAATGTAAGATTCTTGTATGAACACATAGAGTATGCAATTTGTGAGTTGTGGGCTCTTGAATGAGCCAATTCGGATGTAAAATGAATAATTTATGAGGCCGAGAAGTTTGTAGGAAAAACAAATTTGTCAAAAGTAATCGAGGCACAAGCAGGCGTGGCAGCTTGGCTCAACCTAGTGTTAATGGTCAGCATACGACTCAAGTAGTGCCAAGAGAAAGCCATAACCTACAGGAGAGTCGCACAGCAGCGCGGAAGTTAGCACAAGGACTCGCGCCGCAACGCCGAGTCCGGATAAAAACCACTGAAGAGTGGCGCTGCAACGCCACTATAGTAAAGGGATGTCGCGTCGCGGTGCCGGCAGTGGAAAATAGTTGACAAAGTTAGGTATTTAATTCTAATTGAATGTAAACCAATAGTAAGACATGAATGTACTTAATGTACATGATAGGGTTAACTTTAAATCACTTATAAATTGATAACGTAGAAAGTTAAGTATGGTTTAACCATAATTAAACGAAGAACACAAAAGTGTAAACAAGTAAACTGTAAAGGGTGTTCAACGTTAGTACCTCACCAATAATCACTGAGTCTCGGTTAATAATGTAAGAATGTTAACAAGTCATAATGAAGTATAGTAAGTCGAATTGACATTATTAATAGAATAAATTCAAGACATAGAAGAGAAAGAAGTTGGTTAAAGAAATTAAGTTAGTTGTTTGGTAGCTAATTACAGTGTACTATGTGAATATATCATGTAGATCCTGTAAAGACTGAGAACTGTTGAATATTATATTCGAAGACGCTTGAAGGCAAGTTTTCTTAACGCTTGTCTAACCTCCGTGTTAGTCAAGTTTTCTGTGATTCATGTTATGAAATGCATAAATTGTTTTATGAAAGGGTCGATGCCAGTTTTAACTCAGCTAGACTATTCTTAAGAGTTAGATTGATTTTTTTACAAGTATTTCGATATAGAACTGTTAACGCTATCCTATGCTAATTATTTGGTACGGATGTAAAGGTAAGTTTTTCTATGAACAAACAAATGTATTTTCATCGATTATTCGATGGGCACGCGAGGTTGCCAAAACTTAAACGTAAATATGTTTAACGGATGAATGTTGATCAACATAGAGTACTATAGGCTGATCACCTAGAAGTGCTCGTAAGTAATGTCGGACGTACGGCCTTAGTGCCGGGATTTCCTTTTCATGTATGAAAACAAATAGAGTACGTTCATGGTCTTTTGACCGGTTTAGTATTCCTAAGCTATTATATATACGTTGGAATCATTGTTATGAAATGAGAAGTGCTAGTCAATATTTTATAGTGTTTCATAGCTATGTGTTCAGTTATGGAAGATCATCATACAATTCTTGATGTGGTATTTATATTATCTTTTGTTAGACTTGTTGAGCTAGTTATGATCACTTCTTGCTTGAATTATATGATTGCAGCTAAGGCCGAACGAACTGAGAGTGCTAAGAGAGATAAAGGCAAAGCTAAGATGGATAAATAATTGTCATGTAATAGACTAGTGTATTTGTATGTCATCTACATATGATTAATAAAGAATGTATTCGGTTTCTGAACCTGGGAAATGATTTATTACTATTGTAATAAGAATATAGTAAATACAATCATTTTTTTGTTGAACGACTGTATAAATTGTATTACCATGTAGCACCATCTGTCGGGTTGGAAGATACCCGGATTTGGGGGCGTCACAGGTTGGTATCAAAGCATTAGGTTATAAAACTTAAGGGGGTAAGAACATTAAGCTAATAACCTTGCTAGGAAAGGAAAAGTCTGAAGGAAGTAAACTTGAGCTCAATGAGTCAATAAGGTATTGAGGAAACTCAGTACCAAAAGATTTAAAAGATGGAAATTAACCAAAAATAAATTAAAAGTGATTTATGCTTATATTATTGTGTATTATGTACTAATCAACTTGTTATGTGTTATTATAGATGTCGATCGATAGCTTGATATATAAAGATATACACCTAGTGAGAAAAGAGTCCGTGAACAGAGTAGAGCATGTACCTATGCCTGTAGCGAAGATACCATTAGTGATTCTAGAAGAATCAGAGCCCGAGGAGTATTTTTCAGAGCAGGACTATTCTGAGGAGACTATGGGATTGGCATCATATCATAATATGATTATAGATGTGGAAGATGATATGGAGGTAACATCGATTAATACGGTGATGCCTACCCTAGAGCCAACACCTATAGATACGATGAGGGCAATGTATCTCTCGGTGATTGACCGTAACGTGCAACTGCACAATATGGTGCAGAACTAGAAGGAGGAGATTAGTGGTCTCTATGGGGCCATGGAGTCTGCAGAATCAGACTTTGAGCTAGAGCATGATGAGAAGGTGCTCATGACAGATAAGGCTAGGGATTATAAGAATGAGGTCGTAGAGCTTCGTAAGAAACTGGTTGAGAAAGACCAAAAAAAAGCACGAATGTCATATATCAATGACAATGCGCACGAGGATTTCAAGCTAAAAATAGTTTGTTATTCCATTAATTGCGTCAGGACAGACTCGACATACTATAAGTCGGGATATTGTATCGATTCTAGCAAATGAGAAACATGAGAATGCTGTTAGGAAGTATTAGAAGTTGGAACGGTAAATACTTTTGTATAGTGACGTAAATCCCTCTTTTGTATATTTAAAGGGTAGTCTTTTTGTAAATCCCAATTTTTGTTAAAGTCCATCGCGGGATATAAATGTAATAACTTTTGGCTATGGAAAGCAAATTGTAACTAGTTCGACTATAAAGAAGCATATTAATATAATGAAGTTTTTATTGAATGTGCTTTGTTGTGTATGAGTTATTGTTCCATTGTTCAGCGAATAATAACTAAGTAAGCAAATAAGTAATAATGGAAATTTATTTATTTAATCAGAAATGCCGCTAAGAAGAAGATAACATAATCAGGAGGCGGAATCACATAACGATAACCAAGGGAGTCCGAATAACCTTATGCAAGAGATCGTTAATTTATTAACGGCTGCATTTAACCAAACCAGGGGTAGAGCACCCGCATGACCTAGGGTAGCCAGAACGACTACCTTTAAGGAATTTAAAAGCGTAGGTCTGACCGAGTTCAAGGGAACGACGGACCCAATAGAGGCCCAAACATGGGTAAAAGAGATAGAAAAGGCGTTTGTTATTACAAACGTAGCCGACGCGCAAAAGACTTCTTTTGTGACTTACATGATGAAGGGGGAAGCCAACTACTGGTGGGAGGCACACCAGGGTGGCGCTAGAACATATGTTGTTACATGGGAACAGTTCAAGAAGGTATTCTTCGAGAACTACTTCCCTACTAGCATGCAGGGTAAGATGGAGATTAAGTTCCTAGAACTTAAGCAGGGGGACATGATGGTTCCCCAGTATGCGGCCAAATTCAATGAATTGGCAAGGTTTGTTCCACACCAAGTGGACACGGAAGAGAGGAAGGCTCGTAGGTTTGAGCAGGGCCTGAAACCCTGGCTCTATTGTAGGATTTTGGTATTCCAGAGTGCTTCCTATGGGACCATTCTGGAAAAAGTGATAACAGCAGAGGGTGGTTGTGAGGCGTTGACCCAATACCACAAAGAAAGAAAGAATAAGAGTTAGGGAGAGGGGGGAACCAAGGCAGAAGGTGCCAGTGGTAGTGGCAGTATGCCAAAAAGGAAAAGTTTAAACTCTGAGAATACTGAGGTGAAACAATGGGATCCTAAACGTAGGATGGAGGCATGCAAGACATGCGAAAAGACTCATCTGGGAGTCCGTTTGAAGGGGAAATCAGGTTGTTATAATTGTGGGCAGGAGGGTCACATATCACCCAACTTTCCTAATCCTAAGAAAAACCATGGCTATTTTGTTTGTGGGTCGATGGACCACATGGCAAGAAGTTGCCCGAAGAAGAGGTTAGAGGGTAGTAAGGGTTCTGGTAGTGGTTGTAATATCTCGAGTGTTTATGATAACGATTCTTAGAGAAAGATAATGAACGGGTCAAAGAATTTGTAATACTCAAATATAATTGAGTCTAAGTAAAAGGATATGAAATAAAACTTACAAGAATTTATTGTGAAGAATGGTTGGAGTGGTAAAAAATAAAACCTATATTAAGGTAATATGTTGAAGATATTCAACGTTAAATTTTGAAAAGAGATTTGATGAAAACTTGAGTAAGGTAGGGTTTCGGTGATTTCGAGGACGGAATCCTTATAAGGAGTGAAGGATGTGACAACCTGAATTTTCAAAAATTATTTAAATAAAAATTTAATAAATAAAATCCTTATTATAAGATGTTTTGAGTTTGAGTATGTGTATATATGTGTTATATATTGTGAATATGTAATTTGGTGTGAAGAAAATTATTATATTCACGTATTAGGAAAAAGAGGTCCAATAGTTAATTAAACTATTGATGAAATTAATATAATTGTTATGAAAAAGAAATTAAGCGAGTAATATTAGTTAATTTGATTAAGTTAAAATTATATTATGAGAGAGTATAATTTAATTATTATTGTGATGATGGAGATTATTATGAATTAAGTTTCATAAATTATGTGGGTGTCACTTAACTAAAATAGTGAAATAACGTAAATATATTTGTTTTAATAAAATAAGAAGATAATGTGAATGTAATACGATTGTGAAATTTAGTATATAGTTAAAATATTTATGGAATAAAATACATATTTTATGGGATAATTTATTTAAAATGTGATAGTATTGATGGAATGAGAAATATTCTAATTTAATTAAATAATTAAATTAGAGGATTAATGATTTATTAAATAAAATTAGAGTTATATTTGTTAAGTAATTTAATCAAATAAAGGGTGACATTTGTGAACCATATGATAAGGAGGATTATTAAAATAAATTAAAATGAAAATTGGGTTCTAGCCAAACATGGCCTAGAGACCCTTTGTATTTTGTAACTGCTATTTTAAGTGTGCGTATAATGGATTGGCCATCAGTTTTTTTACGTATTGTAATAGTTAACTTATATTGACACTAAGAGGAAGAAAGTTGCAGTGAATTGAGAGAAGAGGTAGATTTTTGAGAAATTGAGAGAGTTTTGAGAATCTAAGGAGGAAGAAGAAGGAGATTAATATCATCTAATTGAGCTTAGAAGAATCAAAGGCAAGTTCTAAAGTTTTTTTTGTTTATTTTCTGAAGTATACTTCTCTAAAAATGAATTTATATGGTTAATCTATTAAGGAATTTGTTATATATGTTCTTGAGTATGTATAATATGTTCTATATTGTTTATTATTTAGTTTTTGGTAAACAAATTCATATTATTGATGATAAATAAGAAGAGTTTGGTTTTGGCTTAAAATATGTATTTTGGGTCTATTTTGAGACTAAAATTGGTTAGGATTTTTATTTATAATTGTAAAATTGGTGATGGATTGTGTTAATACGATAAGAAACAAAAAGAACGCAAGTTGAAGGAATGAATTTCGTTAAGAAACGAATTCATAGTGAATTGTTAAAATTTCGTTAAGAAACATGTTAAAATATGAAAGTTTAGTATGAACATGAGTTTTGGGTTAAGATTTAGGCTAGCTAGTGTTTCTGTAAATTGTTATAATTCTAGCATGTTGTAGTTCTATGAATTACGAATCCATAAAATCAAAAACGGACTAATTTGGATGTGTATAACTCAAGTTATAAAGATTAGTAAGAGAAAAAGGGTCAAAAATCGCGAGAACAGTAGCTTCAGGTCGCGTTTCTGCTAACGGGCGCAGTTGTGCTATGCCCAAGGCATAATTGGGCGTAGCTGGGCCCAAACTATGTCAGGTGTGACTATTTTAGTAAAACAAACATAACATCTTTATACGAACTCCGATTAAGGCGATTAAAGATGATCCCGGACAAGGACGAATAGACCTACAACTTTTATTTTTTAGGTTTTTCAATTTGAGGTCATGAACAGTAGTCAAAATGGTCATATGTGTGACTGATGCGTATTCGGAGGCAATCGGAGGGTGTCAGTCATGCACATACACAAGTAAAGTGATGTCGACGATAATAGATGTTATTCTAAGTTATAGAACATGAATATTATGAAGTATAATGATGCTTAACATTAATAAATAATATATTAGATAAGTTGTATACACATACTAAGAACACACAAGAGAGACAAATTGGGCGTGTGACGAATAAACGTCGAAACGCCGTGATAAGTATTAATGAACGTAAAAAGTGATTTAAATCAAATGAAATGAATATTATAAGATATTGAATAGGGTTAATATAAAACCAATAAGTAGTCCTAGCAAGACTTAAACACTTGAATGAACTTCGAGTTTGACTAAGAAGAAATATAGTGAGTTATAAGTCTAAAGTTAACACAATAAAATTGAACATTGTGTATTGATTAATAGGAAGGGTTATAGGATGTAGATTAAAGTTTACATTATAACTACTATGCGTTTCTATGTAACTTAATAATAAATGTGAATGATTATATAATTGTGTAGGGCACATGAAGTGCAGATATATGTAAGATGTTAAACTGTTATTGGTAAACAACGATCAAGGCAAGTCTTTCAGTTCCTATTTTCTATGTAAACTTGATGATTAACTGTTTTAAATCTTTATTGTAAACAGCATGATATGTTATATATATGTTGAAAGTATGCAATGTTAAAGTCAATTTATGACTACGTTGATTGAGTAAAGCATGTTGATTGAGTAAGGAACTCAATCTTTATACTTGTTATATGAACTGTAGCATGTATGTTATATTAGTCCAATGTTTATGAGTTATGTGTTGAGCATGTTATTATGTGCTATGTGATGCATGAAACCTGTTAGATTTTGCTGAGCTATCGAGCTCAACCTTGCAAATAACCACTTTTGCAGGTAAAATATTAAAGGTAAAGTTATATGTTACTTGAAAGACATGAATCAGACGTGATACTTGAAGATTTATACACTTTGGTTGTGTTATTATTATTTGAACCATGTTTAAGGTTCCGAATAATTTATTAATGTTGAATTGTAATATCATTTTACGATATAAACTATTGTAGTATTAAAATGATTCTAAGATATTTAGATGTAAAGGTTGAGGTTTTTGGGAACAAGGATAGTTTGTAATAGAAAATTTTAATTATTTCGCAAATTTCAAAGGTTGTATTATCGTTTAATGATGTAAAATTAGAGGTTGAATGTATTATTAATGACCGAAGTCGAGAATTAAATTGTACGAATGTTGGGGTCGTTACAGTTGGTATCAGAGCTGTATGTTATAAACCTTAGGTAAGAGTACCCTAGGCTATAACCTTAGAGAATAAAGGAGAAAATGATAAAGAAGTTAAGAGTCAAATAGTTATATTTAAGTATGGTACAGTTGTACTCTTTAATAGTTGATGTATGGTATCTGGGCTAAACGATTCCTTCATAGAGCGGAGGTATATACGAACTAGCAACTCGGAACCTAGTTTGTTGGTTGTTTGTAGGAAACCACACAGCGTACCATATTGAAACTGTTAGAGACTCAATGTGTACCAAGTATAGAAAATAGATACGGATGATGAAAAAGGAAAGAAAGGGGATCGTAAAACAAAACGATCACGAGTTAAGAAAAGAATTTTAAGGGAGAGGATTATAGAATAAGATCACGACGTGATCAGTTTAAGTTATAAAAGAAAGATGGTCTGTAATGTTTGAATAATTATAGTTTGATGCTATGAAGATGATGTACTATGAAATAGTACGAGATAACTCACAAGGAGTTATAGATGAAGTGATATGAGGAATTAGTATCGAGCAAAGAGCAAGTTATAAGCATGACAGAGTTAGGTGGGATTTCACTTGTGTGCTCATGTGATGGATGAGTTGTACAAATCTTTGTATGGGCGAGGGTTTTGTGCTTGCACTCAGTTTATCATATTAATAATCATTGGAATGTTGGTGTCGCGTTATCAATGTATATATGGTGAAAAGGTGATTCTTTTGTCATATGTATATTTGATAGTTAAAAACTATTTAGATTAGTCAGATATTATTAGGATTAGGTGTGGTTCTTAAAACTAATGCATATTGTAAGTTCGTGAGTCATAATAATATGGTATGTTTTGAACCCCTCAGCGAATGGACGCCTATGGTCTGACTAGAATAAATTCTTAAACTCATATTATTGTGGCAAGTTCCTAAACTTCCAATGTACGGTAAGTTTGATGAACTATAATGGGGATATAGGAAGATTGTAAGTTGAAATACAAGAATATTTAGTATAAGAGCATTAGTGGTGCTAGAAATTAAAAAAAAAAAGAATTGGTTAAGTAATGAAGTAATGGAGTAAAGATTGAAGTTGATGGATACATGGATATTCTAAATCTACTAGCTATGCTAGACTTTCAAAATTTATTGACTTCGTGCTGATGTTTGCACTTCTATTTTCTTGAAAAACATTGGATCAAATGATGAAACCAATGAGTTTTAAAAACAATACCGCTATTCGTATGTCTATAATAATTTCTTCGGCTAGACAAAAATGATTTGAAATATATGAAAATGTTTTTTTATATCATCAATGCATTATGGAACCTGGTGCAGAGATGATAAAAATGATGGTGTCATCAATGCTGTATTACTTAGTGTTGGATGTGATCTAAGGATCATCAGCCCACTATGGTATGATGTAGTATGATAAAATCACCAAATGACAGAATCCTCAAACAGACTATAATACAGTGCGGTATCATGACGTCATAAAAAGATTTTTGAGATTTCTTTAAGAAATGAGAATATATATATATATATATATGTATGTATATTTCGATTGATGACCAAATTATTGTAGAAGTCTATGCTATTTGATTCAGCTAGACGAATATTGAAAAATGTTCATGAAATTCAAGCGTTTCTTGAGAAGTTATGCCAAACCAAATTGTTTTGGTGCAGATTCAGATGTTGAAAAGTTGAGGTGAACAACCCTATAAGGGGACATGTTTTCGGGGACAATGGTTCCGAGCGTAACGCATATAGTCGTTATAAAACACTACGTTGCAGCCCAACGTAGTGGTACAATAGGTTGGCCACCTAGTGTACGTGTGGAGGGTGTTTTCAGTCTTTGTGACTGATATACACTCTGGTTTGCAGTGTGAAGGTTGTGTTGAAGCACTAACAAATCTAGAGAAGAGTTCACGGTCTTGTGACCCATCATCATTATTTGGAATCTTTTAAATTTTTGAGTTATTCATACTACTTCCCAATTATGGAGCAATTGTGGAAGATTCTTGCTATTCTAAAAGGCCAATGTGGTAAGGATGGTATTCCTTAGAAAGAAGTGAGTCGTAGAATGCGACACTGAATGATGAATATATTGAATGAGTGAGAAAAGAAATTTTGAAATGAGAAAGAGATGAGTTATTGAAAAATAATGTAAAACTTTTAATATAAAAGTTTAATAATTGTAGAAAGATCTTTGTGGAAAGAAAGTGGTTATAGAACCCAATGAATGAATAAAGTAATAACGTAAAATCTATTTTGATAGATTGAATGAATGAAGAGTAATAAATAAAATTTTGAGGACGAAATTCTTAGAAGAATGGGTGAATGTAATATCCCGAGTGTTTATGATAATGATCCTTAGAGAAAGATAATGAACGGATCAAAGAATATGTAATACTCAAATATAATTAAGTCTAAGTAAAGGTTGTGAAATAAAACTTACAAGAATTTATTGTGAAGAATGGTTGGAGTGGTAATAAATAAAACCTATATTAAGGTAATGTGTTGAAGATATTCAATAGTAAATTTTGAAAAGAGATTTGATGAAAACCTGAGTAAGGTAGGGTTTCGGTGATTTCGAGGACGGAATCCTTATAAGGAGGGAAGGATGTGACAACCTGAATTTTCAAAAATTATTTAAATAAAAATTTAATAAATAAAATTCTTATTATAAGATGTTTTGAGTTTGAGTATTGTATATATATGTTCTATATTTTGCATATGTAATTTGGTGTGAAGAAAATTATGTATATTCATGTATTAGGAAAAAGAGGTCCAATAGTTAATTAAACTATGGAAGAAATTAATGTAATTGTTATGAAAAGGAAATTAAGCGAGTAATATTAGTTAATTTGATTAAGTTAAAATTATATTATGAGAGAGTATAATTTAATTATTATTGTATTATTTGGAGATTATTATGAATTAAGTTTCATAAATTATGTGGGGAATTCACTTAATTAAAATAGTGAAATAACGTAAATATATTTGTTTTAATAAAATAAGAAGATAATGTGAATGTAATACGATTGTGAATTTCAGTATATAAAATATTTATGGAATAAAATAAATATTTTATGGGATAATTTATTTAAAATGTGATAGTATTGATGGAATGAGAAATATTCTAATTAAATTAGAGGATTAATGATTTATTAACTAAAATTAGAGTTATATTGGTTAAGTAATTTAATCAAATAAAGGGTGACATTTGTGAACCATATGATAAGGAGGATTATTAAAATAAATTAAAAAGAAAATTGGGTTCTAGCCAAACATGGCCTATAGACCCTTTGTATTTTGTAACTGCTATTTTAAGTGTGCGTATAATGGATTGGCCATCAGTTTTTTTTACGTATTGTAATAGTTAACCTATATTGACACTAAGATGAATAAAGTTGCACTAAATTAAGAAAGGAGGTAGATTTATGAGAAATTGAGAGAGTTTTGAGAATCTAAAGAGGAAGAAGAAGGAGATTAATATCATCTAATTGAGCTTAGAAGAATCAAAGGCAAGTTCTAAAGTTTTTTTTGTTTATTTTCTAAAGTATACTTCTCTAAAAATTGAATTTATATGGTTAATCTGTTAAGGAATTTGCTATATATGTTCTTGAGTATATATAATATATTCTATATTGTTTATTGTTGAGTTTTTGGTAAATAAGTTCATATTATTGATGATAAATAAGAAGAATTTGGTTTTGGCTTAAAATATGTATTTTGGGTCTGTTTTAAGACTAAAATTGGGTAGGATTTTATGTTATAATTGTAAAATTGGCAATGGATTGTGTTAATACAATAAGAAATGAAAAGCACACAAGTTGAATGAATCAATTTGGTTAAAAAAAGAATTCATAGTGAATGAATTCGCTAAACTTGTCAAAATATAAAAGTTTAGTATGAACATGAGTTTTGGGTTAAGATTTATGCTACCTATTATTTCTGTAAATTGTTATAATTCTAGTATGTTTTAGTTCTATGAATTACGAATCCATAGAATCAAAAACGGACTAATTTGGATATGTATAACTCAAGTTATTAAGATTAGTAGGAGAAAAAAGGTCAAAAATCGCGAGAATAGTAGCTTCAGGTCTGGTTTCTACTAACGGGCGCAGCTGCGTTGTGACCTAAGTTATTTGGGATGCAACTGCTCTCTAGGGCGCAGCTGCTTTATGCCCAAGGCATAATTGGGCGCAGCTGCGCCCAAACTCTGTTAGGTGTGACAATTTTAACATATTTTAGTAAAATAGGCATTCCGTTTTCATACGAACTCCGATTAAGGCGATTGTAGATGATCCAAAATGAGGACGAATAGACCTACAACTTTTATTCTTTAGTTTTTCAATTTGAGGTCATGAACAGTAGTCAAAATGGTCATTTGTGTGACTGATGCGTATTCAAAGGCAATTAGAGGGCGTCGGTCATGCACATACACAAGTATAGTGATGTCGATGATAATAGATGTTATTCTAAGTTATAGAACATGAATATTATGAAGTATAATGATGCTTAACATTAATAAATAATATATTAGATAAGTTGTATACGCATACTAATCACACACAAGAGAGACAAATTGAGCGTGTGATGAATAAACGTCGAAATGCCATGATAAGTGTTAATGAACGTAAAAAGTGTTTTAAATCAAATGAAATGAATATTATAAGATATTGAATAGGGTTAATATAAAACCAATATGTAGTCCTAGCAAGACTTAAACACTTGAATGAACTTCGAGTTTGACTAAGAAGAAATATAGTGAGTTATAAGTCTAAAGTTAACACAATTAAATTAAACATTGTGTATTGATTAATAGGAAGGGTTATAGGATGTAGATTAAAGTTTACATTATAACTTCTTTGTGTTTCTATGTAACTAATAGTTAATGTGAATGATTATATAATTTTGTAGGGCACGTGAAATGCAAATATATGTAAGCTGTTAAACTGTTATTGGTAAACAACGATCAAGGCAAGTCTTTTAGTTCCTATTTTCTATGTAAACTTGATGATTAACTGTTTTAAATATTTATTGTAAAGAGCATGATGTGTTATATATATATTGAAGGTATGAAATGTTAAAGTCAATTTATGACTACGTTGATTGAGTAAAGCATGTTTATTGAGTAAAGCATGCTGATTGAGTAAGGAACTCAATCTTTATACTTGTTATATAAACTGTAGCATGTATGTTATGTTAGTCTAACGTATAAGAGATATGTGTTGAGCATATTATTATGTGCTATGTGATGCATGAAAACTGTTAGATTTTGCTGAGCTGTTGAGCTCAACCTTGCAAATAACAACTTTTGCAGGTTCAAGATTCAAGGTAAAGTTATGTGTTACTTGAAAGACATTAATCAAATGTGATACTTGAAGATTTATACACTTTGGTTGTGTTATTATTATTTGAACCATGTTTAAGGTTCCGAATAATGTATTAATGTTGAATTGTAATATCATTTTGCGATGTAAACTATTGTAGTATTAAAATGATTCTGAGGTATTTAGATGTAAAGGTTGAGGGTTTTGGGAACGAGGATAGTTTGTAATAGAAAATTTTAATTATTCCGTAAAATTCAATGGTTGTATTATCGTTTCATGATGTAAAATTAGAGGTTGAATGTATTATTAATGACTGAAGTCGAGAATTAAATTGTACGAATTTTGGGGTCGTTACAGTTGGTATCAGAGTTGTAGGTTATAAACCTTAGGTAAGAGTATCCTGGGCTATAACCTTAGAGAACAAAGGAGAAAATGATAAAGAAGTTAAGAATCAAAAAGTTATATTTAAGTATGGTACATTTGTACTCTTTAATAGTTGATGTATGGTATCTGGGCTAAACGATTCCTTCATAGAGCGGAGATATATACGAACTAGCAACTTGGAACCTAGTTTGTTGGTTGTTTGTGGGAAACCACTCAGCGTACCATATTGAAACTGTTAGAGACTCGATGTGTACCAAGTATAGAAAATGGATACGTTTGATGAAAAAGGAAAAAAAGAAGATCGTAAAACAAAACGATCATGAGTTAAAGAAAATAATTTTAAGGGAGATGATTATAGAATAAGATCACGATGTGATCAGTTTAAGTTATAAAAAGAAAGATGTCTGTAATGTTTGAATAATTATAGTTTGATGCTATGAAGATGATGTACTATGAAATAATACGAGATAACTCACGAGGAGTTATAGATGAAGTGATACGAGGAATTCTTATCGAGCAAAGAACAAGTTATAAGCAAGATAGAGTTAGGTGGGATTTCAATTGAGGGCTCATGTGATGGTTGAGTTGTACAAATACCTTTAGATATTAAGGTAGCAAACGAAGAAATAATTCCAATTGAACACATTCATAAGAATTGTTTCGTAGATATTAGAGGTATAAGATTATCGGTATATCTTTTACCGATAAGGTTGAGAGAATTTGATGTAATTCTCGGTATGGATTGGTTAATTAACTATAATGCGATAATAGATTGTTATAGAAAAAGTGTAAACCTAAGGCTTTCTAAGAAACCTAAGGTGGTGTTTTACGATAATAAATTGTCGGGACGCTCTTGTTGTTTAACCATGACACAAGCTAGAAAGATGTTGAAAAAGGAGTGTAAGGGTTACCTATGTCATGTTGTGGATACTCAAAGAGTGGGAGGACCATTAGAACAGATACCGGTGGTACAAGATTTCGTAGATGTATTTTCGGAGGAGTTACCTGGTATTCCGCCAGATAGGGATGTAGAATTTTTGATTGATATGCTGCCGAGTACGGTACCAGTTTCAAAGGCACCATATAGGATGGCACCAGTAGAGATGAAGGAGTAAATGGTTCAATTACAGGAACTATTAGATAGGACGTACATTTAACCGAGTGTGTCTCCGTGGGGAGCGCCGATATTATTTGTAAAGAAGAAGGATGGGTCGTTACGACTTTGTACCGACTATCGAGAGTTGAACAAGTTAACGATTAAGAATAAATACCCGTTGCCCAATATTGATGATCTATTTGATCATTTGAAATGGGCAAAGTATTTTTCTAAGATAGATTTGCGTACGGGGTATCATACTCTAAAAGTAAGGAAGGCGGATGTGCCTAAGACGGCGTTCAGAACTCGTTATAGTTATTACGATTTTTTGGTTATGTCGTTTGGGTTGATGAATGCGCCAGCCACATTCATGGATATGATGAATAGAGTGTTCAAACAGTATTTCGACAAGTTTGTTGTAGTGTTCATTGATGATATTCTAGTCTATTCTAAGACACCAAAAGATCATGCTAAACATTTTAGAATAGTGTTGGAAACAATACGGAGGGATAAGTTGTATGTGAAATTCACTAAGTATGAATTTTGGCTTGAACGAGTGCAGTTTCTAGGACATGTTTTAGATAAAGATGGCATATCCGTAGATCCAGCGAAGGTGGAAGCGGTGAATGAGTGGAAGCAACCGAAAATGTAAGACCCCGAATTTTATGAAATAAAAGTATTCAATTTTTCTTATGATTACAATTCAGTTAATGATTAAATTGATAAAAGTTAAAGTTAAGGGTGATATATAAATTTTTTTTCAAAATACACAAGTGGTTATAAAATATTCATTGTTGTTGTCGGGAATATTCGTTTGGTCGTGGAATATTCTTTTATCGGAGGAATATTAAATTTTGGTAAAACCATTTGTGGGCCCCATAATGAGAATAAGCTGTCGGATGAAGAAAATGACAAAATTAAGTTTTTATAAATAATTGGCGTAATCGTTCTCAATTAACACTTTGTTGGAATACTAAATTGGTTAAAATACGATAATACACGTGTTTGCATGGTAGCATACGGTTTTACGGTATTTTTGAATTATTGATCCTTACATAAGAAGGCACTACTCAATAATTATTACGATAATTCTTATTCAATATTTTATTTTATTGATTAAATAATTGTTGCGTTGATATTTAATATTATTGTTGTTTGATAATTATCCTTTGCACAATATTTCTCATTATCGGATCAATAATTCATATTATTTGAATAATATTATTAGATAACATTATTGGCAATGTCTAGAAAGTTACATCGAGGAGAGGTTTGGTCACCTAATTGCGCTTGATGAAGGAGAAATTCTTATTGGAAAGCCACCTCTTTCACGAGGAACAGCATGGTTGTCATAATTGTGATTACGTAATATTATTTGTGAATAATTAATTATTGATTTATATGATAAGGAAATATTTATTTGATGTGGATATAAATGATGGATTTATTTATGTGGTTATAAATGAAGGAGTTAATGTTGAGGTTTTTATCGATTATTTTGTCGGAATGGAGGTATTAAAAATTAAACCGATTATTTTTGAGATATATTGCGTGAGTTATAATTTTTTAATCGTAGTTGGATCATTGTAATTTTTGGATATGTTATACATATATAAGTTAAGTATATGTCCACAAATTTTAAGCAATTAAAATGAGCGTATGATTTGTTATGAATTTTAAGAGGTGGTGATTCGAAATTAGGTTTATAAATGACTTTGGTGGAAAATTCTAGAATTGGTGGGCCCCACTTGTGGTTGGTGAAGAAATGTGCTGAATTTTATTTCAAATGTGGTGGGTGGGAATAGTAGCAGGTAAAGCCATCAGGTTGCAGGTCAAGTCTGCTAAAATTTTCCAATAAATAGAGGGCTAAGTTAGAATTGAAAATCACACCAGAAACATAAGCTTTCTCTCTTTCTCTCTCTAGATTATTGAGTGTATTTTATGAGTATTTAAATACTTTGAGAGTTGCTATTTAGTAGAAGTTTCCTTCGATTTTTCATCCGATATTCGGTAAAATCTTGCTCTTTTGAGGTAAGGGATAGTAAAGGGATTTTAAGGGTTATTATGTTTTTCGATTCGTACTTCTTGACCTTGAAAATTCGGAAAAATTTGAAATGATATGTTTATAAGTTTTATTGATTGTGTCCAAAATGGTGATTTTTGGATGTATAGATAAGAGTTATGAATTTTATGAGAAAATACTATTTTAAAAGTAACGCCTTATAACTCCTTATGGTTATTTCCAAAATTGATAAAATTTTTATTGGGAGTACATCTTTATAATATCAGTGCACTCTGAGAATTTTGAATTTTTTGGATAAAAGTACAATTTATGATAAATGTCTAAATATTCGGCGGTTTTGGCCATAAGAAAAATAGTAAACGAATTTTAAAAATTCTAAGAAAAATATATGTTCAATATGTGACTATATTCTGCTAAATCCTAGAAAAGAAATATTTTTGGAACTGATTTGGTATTTTTCATGAAAATGGACTAGTTATGAATAAATGAGTTAAATATGTTATGTGAAGGAAGAAAATTGGAAAATATGATTTTATGGCTTGAGAATCATATATGTGGTATATGCAGATTTTTTATGAGGGTTTTGGTTATTGGTGATGAAACCTTATAAGTTTGACATTTTATGATGATTAAATGCATTATTTAGTAAAGTGTAAACAGTTAAAATAAATTGTTTATAAGTTTAAGAAATGTTATTCTTTCAATATCAATATACCGAAATATTAGTATGGATTTTATTGTAGAATTTCTACCTTTTTGTGTCAAGGTTACTATTCATGAGTTACTATTCATGAGTTACTATTCACGAGTTACTATTCACGGGTACTATTCACTACAAAATTGGTTTCTTTTTCTAACCAAATTATAGTTGATTTATGAATATTACTCTGGAGATTAAAACTATATATTAATTATATTGATTTTATTATAATATATAATATTTTTATAACCCTGATGTTGAAATTCTCTTTCCTTTGGAGTGTAAAGATGAGTAGATTATTGGTATGATCATGACTAGGGTTCTCTTTGGCGATGAGTGAAAAGTTGAATTATGGTGGTATGATCATGACCATTGAATTTATAATTGAATATCTTTAGCTTAAGTGCAAAGGTGAATTGATCAACATGGTTATAATTATTGTTTATATAAATTCCGAAATGATTATATATTTCTTTGAGATATTAATATCTTTGGCCTGTAGTGCAAAGATGAATTGTTGATGAATATCTTTGGCGATGAGTGCAAAAGATGGCTGTTTCATGAATATCTTTGGCGATGAGTGCAAAGATGAAGCTGTTAATGAATATCTTTGGCCCGTAGTTCAAAGATGACTGTTGTTGAATATGTTTGGCGATTAGTGCGAAGATGAGCTGTGGATGAATATATTTGGCCCGTAGTCAAAAAGTAGTATGCACACAAGCCGATCATGTTTGATGATAAAGCATATACTTTGAAACAATCTTATTCATTTATTAATAAAAAGTATTAATTTATTAAAGCTTTTTTAATTATCTACATGATGTTGTTTTATAATATGTGATAAACCCATAGTTTTAAGCAATGCTTTTAGAATAATGATGATGATCATTCTAATGAGATCTAAATTCTTAGAAAGCTTAAAACTAAAATAGTTCCCAATCGTTGGATTACTAAATTGGGGATTAGTGAATCCGGATAGATTGGTACATCGTTGCTTGCTCATTGGATGAGGATGATTGATCTCATGATCATTTGTGTGGAACACTAAAAGCAAGTATGTAGGTGCTTATTAGAGAATAAGTTCTTTGAGCATTGGCTCGCTAAGGAATACCTAATGGAGTTTTACTTGCTGTCGATAGGAATTCTGTAGTGATAGTAGTCAAGTGATCCTTGGACTTGAGATCATCATAGTATCTTGTGTATGATGAGTTATACTTTGACTTATTCCTTAAGACCCTTAGGGTATATCAAAGGTATGCTTGGGTATAATAAGTTATACATGGAGATAATGTATGATCGATAAAGAATCTACCACTTCTAATAAAAAAAAGAGAAATGTCTATGTGATTCGATAAATGACAACCCGGTAGTCCTTGGCGGCGAGAATGAAATTAGAAAGGAGTTTCTAATTTGCATTATTTGAGTTGTGCATTTAAGAGTCGAAATACATATAATTAAATAAAATAAGACTTGACGGTAATTTCATGTCTTATATTTAATTGGGACATTGTATGGTGGAAGGATTGAATTATGCGGTAACTATTTACTCGAAAGGTTCTTTTATGATTAATGTTGAAATCTATATTATACGGAAAGTCGTTGATCATTTAGGGAGGCTTATCCTATTGTAGAATAAATATTATTTATTTAAATAAATTAATTGTTTAATTTATTTATTTAAATAAGATTAAATTATTCTAATTGATTTATTCATAGGTTTAATATGGAGAACCTAAAGGGTCACACCATAAAAGGAAGAATAATTATTTAAGAAGTTAATGGCATAATCGTAATAATATGTTATGTATATTTAATTTAATCTATGGTGATAGAATAAATTAAATAGCTTAATATTATTATTTAATATTTTAGAAATATTAAATATAAATTAATAAGAGAGTCTTATTAATATTATTACAATTATTATTATTATTTTAATTTCTAAAAGAGTTTAGGAATTAATTTAATATAAAGTACTCTCATTTATTCCTAATTGGATTAGGAAGGAAAATTAGTTAAAGGAGTTTAATTAATTATCCTAATAAGATTAGGGAGCTTAATTAATTAAAAGAATTTAATTAATTAAATAAAACCCAATTCTTAATTGTTAAGGTGGGTTGCTTGACATCTATAAATAAGAGGAGTCTTATTATGGGTGATAGGGGTTTTGTTGACTTTTACAACATACGACATAATTCAATTTGTTGGAGATGCGCTCCTTTTCTATAGAGATAGAAAAACTAGGGTTTGAGCCATAATACCCATCTTCTTGAATCTTTCTTCTTCCTTGGTGGATCACCTCAGAGAGGCCAAACACTTGGGTGGCTAACGTTGATCGAAAGGAAGGAACCAAACCGGTGGATTCAAGTTGAGCGAAAAGGATTTGGAGGTGAACTTGTACACGAGGAAGCTCGATCTTCAAGGGTATGATTTTATTCTTTATCTTTTCGTTTAATTAATAATTATGCATAAAGGGTGATCCGGGTATATGGTTTGTAAAATTTTTAAACTACGATTTTTTACGTTTTAGCTTATTTTTTGCAATTTGATTGCGTTCTTGAATATTACAAACCTAACGGTGGCATCGAGCCCAAACCTTTATACGAATTATTAATTATTTTAATTTGATATGTATATTGATATGTGTTTAGAACAATTTAATTGGGCATAATTTTATTGTATAAAATTTATTTTTTAAAAAAAAAAAAAAAAAAAAAAAAAAAAGGCCACGTGAATCGGAGAAGAATGGGGTGGGTTAAGATTCTTATTTTTTGTTAAGTGGATTCCGTAGAAGAAAAACATTGGCCCACGTGAAAAATTTGCCTGAGAATGGTTTTGTATAATATATTATATATATAAGTTATAAATAATATATATATATATATATGATTTTTTATATAAAGCGGAATCAAGCTTCATATGAAATAAAGGGAATTACGTGGCCTCACACACAAATAAATGTTACATGCGATTAGTGTTTCATCTTCTTGAATTCTTTAATTATTCGAGTCAATTTTTTTTAAAAAAGGCGTGACAAAGCAACAATGTATCAAAAAATAAAATATAAATAAATAAAATAAATATTATATATATATATATATATATATATATTATATATATATATATATATATATATATATATATATATATATATATATATATATATATATATATTATTCTTAATTATTTTATAATTAAAATAAAATATTTATTTTAATTTTAAAATAAAAAGTTTATTTTAATATTAAAATAAAAGGTTTATTTTAATTTTAAAATTAAATTTTAATACTAATTAATTAATTAGAGTTGGAATTGGATTCCATGATAACTAATTAGAGTTGAAATTGGATTATTTTTCCTTAAATAAAGGAGTTTATTTAGATATGAAATAAGATTTCATATTATTCAAAATAAAAGAGTTTATTTGTGAATAGGAAAAAGAATCCTAATTTCCTTAAATAAAGGAGTTTATTTAGATATGAAATAAGATTTCATATTATTCAAAATAAAGGTTTATTTGTGAATAGAAAAAAATGGAGTCTTTCCTTAAATAAAAGAGTTTATTTAGATATGAAATAAGATTTCATATTATTCAAAATAAAGGAGTTATTTTGTGAATAGGAAAGATAATCGTGTTTCCTTTAAAAGTTTTTTTTACATGGAATTGGATTCCATAATTAATTAAAATAAAGGAGTTTATTTTGATTAAAGATTTTGATTAAAATAAAATAGTTTATTTTATTCAAAATTGGATAAATTAAAATAAAATAGTTTTATTTTGATTTAAATTTGGATTAAAATAAAGGAGTTTATTTTGATTCAAAAATAGATTTTATACTAACTAAATTTGCCCATTAAATGATATCAATATATATATTAAATGTTTATTATTCATAAGATGAATGTTATTTATTGATGCATATGATGATGTGTATGATAATAAATGGGATTGATTATGGACTATTGACCGATGTGATTGGATTTTATTTTAGTTGGATGCATGAATGTATGGGTTTTATTAAATGGGAATTCTGCGTACCTCGTCTTCTCTAATTTTTCTTAATATAAATTCTATCTCTCTCTATGTACTTCCCCTTATTGGCGATCAAGGTTTCTATTTATTTTAAATAGTTTTGTAATAGGAATAGTTAGAATTAATTTTGAAAAATTGGAGATCAAGGAAGAAGGAGGCGCTTGAAGACCCGTTTGTAATGGAGCAGGGTTTAAATGTAATAGTTATATTTAAATATTATTTCTTGCACCCCTAAGGTTTGACCTTTTGGTTCACTTGGTGGCTCTAGTGAACAAACTAGAATAAAAGTCCATAATCAATCAGGGTAGAATATAGTATTATATATATGTGCATGCTTATACTATATATATTATATATTATGCAAACATGCTTGCATGTTCATTTAATATGACGCGTATTATATATATATATATAAATGCAGCGCTAAACAAGATGAGACAAATTAATAACAAACCCTCGATTTTTTATATTAAGTCCTAAGCGTTCAAAGATATTTGGAATATCGAGCGTTAAGCCTTCTAGCATGATAAAATTAATAGAGTATTAAATATTTAATATGAGTTTGTTGTGTCACCACAAGGCAAGTATTAAGTATTTAAGATGTTAATTTATCACATTTGATGCTTATAAAGAAAATTGAACAATATTGTTTTGTTGTGTCACCACAAGGATGATATTTTTCTTTTTGAATATATGGAGTGCTAGGTTGGACTTAACTTGGATAATTTTGATTCGGATGTGCCACCACTTGATCAAAATAATCTAAGAGGCAAAAAGAAAAGGAGTTGCATAGTTGATGTAATTGACAAAAGTTGTCTACCTATTTATTTATATATAGTTTGTTGTGTCACCACAAGGCTATATACATTTGAAATGGGATCCTTATTCTCACTAGCAAATCTTTAATTAGATTTTTGCGAACTATATAAGTGAGGTAATATAGTTTGAAGAAAATAGTGGGAGATACCAATTTAAAACAAGACCTAATTTATTTTGGTAATTAATAAAAGAATGTATGTTAAAATGTTGTTAATTACAAATTCATTTACAAAATTTTACAATGTCTAAAATTACTATCAACTGCGAAGCATATTAGATGCTAAATTAACAGGGCCAAATTAAGCGGATTGGTTAAGGAATTTGAGAATAGTTCTCATGGTGAAAAGCTATCTTATGTCATAATCGCCTATCCTGCAATGGTTGCGGAGAACAATGCCTCGAGGAAGAGATTGCTACTTTTAGAAAGTGGCAAGATGATGCCTGATTGGCTCGATGCATCATGCTCGCATCCATGAGTACTTGAGCTTGGCGTCGGCATGAAACTATGGATGCTCCTACTATATTCTGCACATCAAGTAGTTGATGGTGAGGAAAATGGGGTGATAGATATCGAGATATCTAAGGAGCTCTTAGATCTAGAATGGGCGATGGCACTATAATACTGAGAAAAAAGTTCTTAACATAATCAATTTGATTGATCAATTAGGACAATTGGTTTTATCATGGATGGAGAGTTGAGCCAAGATTTGATCTTGCACTCACTCCGGACTCCTTTCACAATTGTTGTGAATTTTTCATATAAACAAGCTAGATATCGACTCGTTGATTTGCTTAACATGTTGAAAAATGATGAGAGTCACTTTCAACCAAGAAAGACCATGTCTTCTTGGTAGGGGCCAAAGGATCTTACGAAAGAAGAGCGATTCAAAGAAGGTATATAGAAAGGCATAAACAAAGGATAATAAGAACAAAAAGCGATACGGATAGCAAAGGAGTTTGCTTCCTTTGCAATAAGCTTTGGACCTTTGGAAAGAAAGCGAGAAGCATCTTGCGAGAGGCTAACAAAGAAGCTTAGTGAAGTTTGATTTACAAATCTGATTTTGTTCATGATTTGAAATAAATTTTTCTTTAAGTCGAGGTTCTACTTGGGTATTGGATACCAACTTTGGTTATCATAAATATAGATTTATGAAAGGACCAAGCAGAAGTAGAAAGCTAAACAAATATAAGTAATCTATGTGTGGAAATGAAGCAAAGGTTGCCATATTAGCCATAGAAACTTATAGTTTAGCAATACTACGAGGCAAATCTATTAAGTCGATAAGTTGTTATTGTATTCAGTTCTTGTTAAAATATTATTTCCATTTTATTGTTGATGATGAAATCTTTGGTATTATAATTAAGAACAATTGTTGTTCTATTTATAATAATAATGTTTTGTATAAATAGAATATTACTTAATAAATTTTGTATACTTGACTTACATGAAAATAATTTTGCATATTAAACAAATTAGTATAAGAAAAGGAGATGATCATTCAAAGAGTTGAATGTGTGTATTTCTTTGAAATACAAGTGTGAATTATTTGAAAGGTTCAAAGAATTGAGAAGTGAAACAAATTGACAATGTATTAAGATTCTTTGATTAGATCGAGGAATAAATACTTGTCTGATAAGTTTCTAGATCATCTCAAATGGTTTTCTCATAATGGACACATCTCGATGATCATAATAATTGATTGATGTATACGAATGAAAAATCGTACCTTGTTGGACATAGTGCGGTCCATAATGATTTTCTGAGCATTCCGGTATCATACAGGATAATGTCCTAGAAATGGGCTGCATATCTACGAAAATGGTAACCTCAAAATCCGGCCCCAAGACTCCATAAAAGTTATGGGACGGGGAGGATTCTAATCTTAAGTATGTTAAGATAAGGGGTTGTCAACTTATGTGAAAAGGTTTCAAAGGATAAGCTTGGGACAAGATTTGACAAGTCTGATTTGTGGGACATCTAAAAAGTAAGTTTAGGGTATATGTTCTATAATCCTACTTAGCAAAAGGTGTTTGTTGCGAAACACGGCGCCTTCTAAGATAAAGGTGTTTTTATTGAAGGGGCTAGTGGGAGGATAATAGATCTTGAAGAGTTCAAGAACCACAAAAACTTTATAAGTCGAATAAGAGGAACTATAGATAGACCTATTGTACCACAATGAGATCGTAAATGCGGAATATAGTAGAAGATACCTAGGAGGTATGGATTCATCATGGATGATGATGATGAGGTACGCATCATAGAAGAGAAGATGATGATGAGGTAAGAGTTATAGATTTCGAGGAGACGATGAGGTAAGAGTTCTAGTGTGTACAAAAGGGTCGATTGGGGGCGTCGTGACATTCCTAATATTATATGTTGATATACTACGGATGAGGAATTACATACCAATGCTACAATCGGTAAAGATAAAGTTGTCTAAACATTCCTCCATGAATGATTTGGGAAGAGTATCTTAATTGGGGATAAAATCTATATAGATAGATTTAAGAGGATGCTCGACTTAACCCGAGAGCGATATATTCATTTGATGCTAAAGTTGTTTAGCATGGCGAACTCAAGAGATGTCTCATGTCGATGAGCTATGGAGTGTATCTCTCTTAATAGTCCCCACAGACTCACGAAAAGAGAGGTCGCATGAGTGACAATCATGTATGCAATGAAATATACGAGACACGATGTTGATCGGTCGTATTATGGAGAAGTTCACTATGAGTCGGTGAAAAACATCTTAAAGTGCTTAGCAGGCACTAAGGATGTGATCATATTCATGTGGTGGGTCTAAATTAAAACTAGAGGGCTTAATGAGACTCAAGTTTTTTCGAGACGAGACCAAGATGACGAGAAAATCCACTTTAAGGTAAAGCGTTATCTTGAGCGATTAGTGCGATGAATTGGAAAGGTTCTAAACAATGAAAAGAGTTCTTTGGTTTAGTGATAAAGACAAAGTATATAGCTATAAATGAAGGCTGCAAGTTGATTGTTTGGATTAAAAGTTCATTCTGAGAACTAGGAATAGTTCTAAGTCTCATCTTGGATCTAAACATGTGTTGTGGCACTTTCATTTGATTATTAGAATCATTGAAAGATGGAAATCACTATAGAGATAGTGGACTCTCATGAACAACATTACATATCCATTAACTAAAGCTTATCAACATGCGGGATAATCGTCACTTAGAGAAGAAGAGTATGAAGATACCATGGCGATTGGCTTTAGTGCAAGTGGGAGATTGAAAGTAGTATGCACAAGCCGATCATGTTTGATGATAAAGCATATACTTTGTAACAATCTTATTCATTTATTAATAAAAGTATTAATTTATTAAAGGCTTTTAATTATCTACATGATCTTTGTTTTTATAATATGTGATAAACCCGTAGTTTTAAGCAATGCTTTTAGAATAATGATGATGATCATTCTAATGAGATCTAAATTCTTAGAAAGCTTAAAACTAAAATAGTTCCCAATCGTTGGATTACTAAATTGGGGATTAGTGAATCCGGATAGATTGGTACATCGTCGCTTGCTCATTGGATGAGGATGATTGATCTCATGATCATTTTGTGTGGAACACTAAAGCAAGTATGTAGGTGCTTATTAGAGAATAAGTTCCTTTGAGCATTGGCTCGCTAAGGAATACCTAATGGAGTTTTACTTTGCTGTCGATAGGAATTCTGTAGTGATAGTAGTACAAGTGATCCTTGGACTTGAGATCATCATAGTATCTTGTGTATGATGAGTTATACTTTGACTTATTCCTTAAGACCCTTAGGGTATATCAAAGGGTATGCTTGGGTATAATAAGTTGTACATGGAGATAATATATGATCGATAAAAGAATCTACCACTTCTAGTAAAGAAGAGAAATGTCTATGTGATTCGATAAATGACAATTGATGTAGTCCTTGGCGGCGAGAATGAAATTAGAAAGGAGTTTCTAATTTGCATTATTTGGAGTTGTGCATTTAAGAATCGAAATACATATAATTAAATAAAATAAGACTTGTGATAATTCCATGTCTTATATTTAATTGGGACATTGTATGGTGGAAGGATTGAATTATACGGTAACTATTTACTCAAAGGTTCTTTTATGATTAATGTTGAAATCTATATTATACGGGAAAAGTCGTTGATCTTTAGGGAGGCTTATCCTATTGTAGAATAAATATTATTTATTTAAATAAATTAATTATTTAATTTATTTATTTAAATAAGATTAGAATTATTCTAATTGATTTATTCACAATTAGGTTTAATATGGAGAACCTAAAGGGTCACACCATAAAAGGAAGAATAATTATTTAAGAAGTTAATGGCATAATCGTAATAATATGTTATGTATATTTAATTTAATCTATGGTGATAGAATAAATTAAATAGCTTAATATTATTATTTAATATTTTAGAAATATTAAATATAAATTAATAAGAGAGTCTTATTAATATTATTACAATTATTATTATTATTTTAATTTCTAAAAGAGTTTAGGAATTAATTTAATATAAGTACTCTCATTTATTCCTAATTGGATTAGGAAGGAAAATTAGTTAAAGGAGTTTAATTAATTATTCCTAATAAGATTAGGGAGCCCTTTAATTAAAAGGGTTTAATTAAATAATACCTTATTTTAATAGGGTTACTTGATATCTTTATAAGAGAGTCTTATATCGGATATTGTTGACTTTAACATATAATTCAATGGTTGGAGAAATGCGCTCTTTTCTATAGAGATAGAAAAACTAGGGTTTAGCCAACCACCCATCTTCTTGAATCCTTCTTCTTCCTTGGTGGATCACCTACAGAGGCCAAACACTTGGGTGGCTAACGTTGATCAAAGGAAGGAACCAAATCCGGTGGATTGAGTTGAGCGAAAAGAATTGGAGGTGAACTTGTACACGAGGAAGCTCGGATCTTGAGGGTATGATTCTTATTCTTTATTTTTCGTTTAATTAATAATTGTCATAAAGGGTGATCAAGGGTATATGGTTTGTAAAATTTTAAACTACGATTTTTTTACATTTAAAAGCTTATTTTATGCAATTTGATTGCGTTCATAAATATTACAAACCTTACAGAGATACAAGATGTCATGAGAATACAACCTTTGTCATCATAAGACAGAATTGTTCATCCACTTATTTGAGTATATATTGAGCATACCTATATAATCTTGGTGTTTGTTTGAAGTATAATTTCAATTTGAGGCAGTGGAGATAATGATAATCAAGAGAAGACTCACCATTGGGAAGAATATGATAGTAATCTTCATCATTTTCTTTTAGGGGTCTATTGGGTCATCCAAGGATATTTCGTGGCCATATGATATCTATAATAACCTAGAAGCATGACCTCCATGTAAAAGGTTTCTTGAGCACTTCCCAAAGATTCTAATTTCTAAAACAGTTTTGACTATACATTTATGTAAGTGTCATTGTGATGTGCTATCAAGGTTGGGATGATAGTGCAAGTTGGTATATATATTTGTATCCAAACTCACATATATATATGTGTTGTTGTATTTTGCACGACAATTGTTGTAATAAAGTTTGTAGTTGTTTTACATATTATGTATATTGATCATGCGTTCATAAATATTACAAACCTTATAAGGTGGTATCGAGCCGAAACCTTTATGCGAATTATTAATATTTTAATTTGATATATATATTGATATGTATTTAGAACAATTTAATTGGGCATAATTTTATTTATAAAATTTTAAAAAAAAAACAGAATTATTTGATTTTAAAATAAAATAAATATATATATATATATATATTAGGATCGTGTTGTATTCTTTGAATCAATTTTTTTTCAAAAATCATTACATGTTTTTTTTTTTCTGGTGACTCACGTGGATAAGGTGAAGTGCGTAATTTTTTTTTTGGAAATTGGAGCATTGTTTTTTCATGGACTCAAGTGATTCTTGCAAGTGGAACTAAACATGGAATATATATATATATATATATATATATATATATATATTTAATAATTTTATAATTAAAATAAAATTTATTTTAATTTTAAAATAAAAGGTTTATTTTCATTTTAAAATTAGATTTCATGCTAACTAATTAGAGTTGAAATTAGATTCCATGATAACTAATTGGAGGATTTCATGTTTCCTTAAATAAAGGAGTTTATTTAGATATGAAATATGATTTCATATTCAAAAAATAAAAGAGTTTATTTGTGAATAGGAAAAGAGAATCCTAATTTCCTTAAATAAAGGAGTTTATTTAGATATGAAATAAGATTTCATATTATTCAAAATAAAAAGTTTATTTGTGAATAGGAAAGAGAATCCGTGTTTCCTTTAATAAAGAGAATTTTTTTATGTGGAATTGGATTCCATAATTAATTAAAATAAAAGAGTTTATTTTGATTAAAGATTTTGATTAAAATAAAATAGTTTATTTTATTCAAAATTAGATAAATTAAAATAAAATAGTTTTATTTTTATTTAAATTTGGATTAAAATAAAAGAGTTTATTTTGATTCAAAATTAGATTTTATACTAACTAAATTTGCCCATTAAATGATATCAATATATATATATATTAAATGTTTATTATTCATGAGATGAATATTATTTATTGATGCGTATGGTGATATGTATGATAATAAATGGGATTGATTATGGACTATTGACCCGATGCGATTGGATTTATTTTAGTTGGATGCATGAATGTATGGGTTTTATTAAATGGGGTCTGCGTACCTCGTCTTCTCTAATTTTTTCTTAATATAAATTCTATCTCCTCTATGTACTTCCCTTGATTTAGCGATCAAGGTTTCTATTTATTTTAAATAGTTTTGTAATAGGAATAGTTAGAATTAATTTTTGAAGAATTAGAGATCAAGGAGCACGAAGCGCTTGAAGACCGTTTGTAATGGAGCAGGGTTTAAATGTAATAGTTATATTTAAATATTAATTTCTTGCACCCCTAGGGTTTGACCTTTTGGTTCACTTGGTGGCTCTAGTGAACAAACTAGAATAAAGTCCATAATCAATCCGGGTAGAATATAGTATTCTATATGTGCATGCTTATACTATATATATTATATATTATGCAAACATGCTTTGCATGTTCATTAATATACGTATTATTTATATATATATATATATATATAAATGCTAGCTAAACAAGATGAGATAAATTAATAACAAACCCCTCAAAAATTTTTATATTAAGTCTAAGCGTTCAAAGATATTTGGAATATCGAGCGTTAAGCCTTCTAGCATGATAAAATTAATAGAGTATTAAATATTTAATATGAGTTTGTTGTGTCACCACAAGTCAAGTATTAAGTATTTAAGATGTTAATTTATCACATTTGATGCTTATAAAGAAAATTGAACAATATTGTTTTGTTGTGTCACCACAAGGATGATATTTTTCTTTTTTGAATATATGGGGTGCTAGGTTGGACTTAACTTGGATAATTTTTGATTCGGATGTGCCACCACTTGATCAAAATAATCTAAGAGGCAAAATACAAGTAGTTGCATAGTTGATGTAATTGACAAGAGTTGTCTACCTATTTATTTATATATAGTTTGTTGTGTCACCACAAGGCTATATACATTTGAAATGGGATCCTTATTCTCACTAACAAATCTTTAATTAGATTTTCTTAGAACTATATATATTGAGGTAATATAGTTTAAAGAAAATAGTGGGAGATACCAATTTAAAATAAGACCTAATTTATTTTGGTAATTAATAAAAGAATGTATGTTAAAATGTTGTTAAATACAAATTCATTTACAAAATTTTACAATGTCTTAATTACTATCAACTGCGAAACATATTAGATGTTATTTAAGCTGGATAGTATTAAATGGATTGGTTAAGGAATATGAGAATAGTTCTCATAATTTGAAAATCTATCTTATGTCATAATCGCCTATCTATCCTGCAATAGTTGCGAGACAATGCCTCGAGGAAGAGATTGCTACTTTTAGAAAGTGGCAAATGATGATACCTGATTGGCTCGATGCATCATGCTCGCATCCATGATGCTTGAGCTTGGCGTCGACATGAAACTATGGATGCTCTTACTATATTCTGCACATCAAGTAGTTGATGGTGAGGAAATGGCCCGATAGATATCGGATATCTAAGGAGTTCTTAGATCTAGAATGACCAAAGGCACTGATGATCTAGACAAAAGTGTCCTAATGATAATCAATTTGATTGATCAATTAGGACAACGGATTTTGTCATGGATGGAGAGTTGAGCCAAGATTTGATCTTGCACTCACTCTCAGACTCCTTTCACAATTGTTGTGAATTTTTCATATGAACAAGCTAGATATCAGCCTCGCTGATTTCTTAACATGTTGAAAACTATTGAGAGTCACTTTCCAACCAAGAAAGACCAAGTCTTACTGGTAAGGGCCAAAGGATCTTCTGAAAAGAAAAAAGATTCAAAGAAGGTAAATAGAAAGGCAAAATAAAGGATAATAAGAACAAAAGCGTCACGGATAGCAAAGGAGTTTGCTTCCACTTCAATAAGCCAGGACCTTTGGAAAGAAAGCTGCGAGAAGCATCTTGAGAGGTTAACAAAGAAGCTTAGTAAAGTTTTCGGTTACAAATACAATTTTGTTCATGATTGAAATAAATTTTTCTTTAAGTCGATGTTCTACTTGGGTATTGGATACCAACTTTGGTTATCATAAATATAGATTTATGAAAGGACCAAGCAGAAGTAGAAAGCTAAACAAATATAAGTAATCCTATGTGTGGGAAATGAAGCAAAGGTTGCAACATTAGCCATAGAAACTTATAGTTTAGCTTTGTCTCTGAGCAAATCTATTAAGTCGATAAGTTGTTATTATATTCGATTCTCGTTAAAACATTATTTCCATTTTATTTTTGGACAATGAAAAATCTTTGGTATTATATTAAGAACAATTGTTGTTAATTTAATAATAATGTTTTTTATAAGCTGAAATATTACTTAATAGATTTTGTATACTTGACTTACGTGGAAAATTATTTTATAAATTGAACAAACTAATATAAGAAAAGGAGATGATCATTCAAAGAGTTGAATGTATGTATTTGTTGAAATACAAGTGTGAATTATTTGAAAGGTTCAAAAGAATTGAAGTGAAACAAATTGACAACGTATTAAGATTCTTTGATTAGATCAAGGAATAAATACTTGTCAATAAGTTTTAGATTATCTCAAATGGTTTTCTCATAATGGATGCCTCGATACATAATAATTGATTGATGTATACGAAAGGAAAAATCGTACCTTGTTGGACATGGTGCGGTCCATAATGATTTTATCGACATTTCGAGTATTCTTACGGGATAATGTCCTAGAAAAATGCTGTGCATATCTCTGAAAAAGGTAACCTCAAAATCCATTTAAGACTCCATAAAAGTTATGGACAAGGAGGATTCCTAATCTTAAGTATGTTAAGATAAGGGGTTGTCCAACTTATGTGAAACAATTTCAAAGGATAAGCTTGGGACACGATTTGACATGTACAGATTTATGGGACATTAAAAAGTAAGTTTAGGGCATATGTTCTATAATCCAACTTAGCAAAAGGTGTTTGTTGAGAAACATGTTGCCTTCTAAGATAAAGATGTTTATCATTGAAGGGGCTAATGGGAGGATTATAGATCTTGAAGAGTTCATGATCCACAAAACACTATAAGTCAAATAAGAGGAACACGTAGATAGACCTATTGTACCACAAGCCGAATCATAAATAAATGCGGAATAGTATCGAAGATACCTAGGAGGTATGGATTCATCATGGATGATGATGATGAGGTGCATCGCATCATAGAAGATGATGATCCGAGTTACATACAATGAGGTAAGAGTTCTAGTGTGTGTAACAAAAAATGGTCGATTTTATGGGAGCGTCGTGAAATTTCTAGTATTATATGTTGATATACTACGGATGAGGAATTACATACCAATGCTACAATCGGTAAAGATAAAGTTGTCTAAACAATCCTCCATGAATGATTTGGGAAGAGTATCATTATTGGGGATGCAAATCTATATAGATAGATTTAAAAGGATGCTCAACTTAACCCGAGGCGTATATTCATTTGATGCTAAAAGTCGTTTAGCATGGCAAACTCAAGAGATGTCTCATGTTGATGAGCTATGGAGTGTATCTCTCTTTATAGTCCCCACAGACTCACGAAAGAGAGATCGCATGAGTGACTATCATGTATGCGATGAAATATACAAGATCTAATGTTGATCGGTCATATTGCGAGAAGATCAACGTAAAGACGTGAAAAACATCTTAAAGTTCTTACTTAGGCACTAAGGATGTGAGCATACATGGTGGGTTTGAATTAAAACTAGAGGGCTTTACAGACTCAAGTTTTTCAGACAGACCAAGACGACCAAAAATCCACTTTAAGGTAAAGTGTTACCTTGAACAGTGGTGTAGTGAATTTGAAAGGTTCCAAATAGCAAAAGGTTGTTGGTTTAATGATAAAGAAAAAGTATATAGCTGTAAATGAAGCTGCAAGTTGATTGTTTGGATGATAAGTTCATTACAGAACTAGGAATAGTTCCTAAGTCTCATCTTGGATCTAAACATGTGTTGTAGCGCTTTCATTTGATTATAGGAATCATTGAAAGATGGGAAATCACTATAGAGATAGTGAACTCTCAAAAACAACATTACATATCCATTAACTAAAGCTTATCCAACAGCAGGATAATCGTCACTTAGAGAAGAAAAGTATGAGATACCATGACGATTGACTTTAGTGCAAGTGCGAGATTGAAAGTAGTATGCACACAATCCAATCATGTTTGATGATAAAGCATATACTTTGTAACAATCTTATTCATTTATTAAATAAAAAGTATTAATTTATTAAAGGCTTTTAATTATCTACATGATCTTTGTTTTTTATAATATGTGATAAACCCGTAGTTTTAAGCAATGCTTTTAGAATAATGATGATGATCATTCTAATGAGATCTAAATTCTTAGAAAGCTTAAAACTAAAATAGTTCCCAATCGTTGGATTACTAAATTGGGATTAGTGAATCCGGATAGATTGGTACATCGTTGCTTGCTCATTGGATGAGGATGATTGATCTCATGATCATTTGTGTGGAGACACTAAAGCAAGTATGTAGGTGCTTATTGGAGAATAAGTTCCTTTGAGCGTGGCTCGCTAAAGAATACCTAATGGAGTTTTACTTTGCTGTCGATAGGAATTCTGTAGTGATAGTAGTCAAGTAATCCTTGGACTTGAGATCATCATAGTATCTTGTGTATGATGAGTTATACTTTGACTTATTCCTTAAGACCTTTAGGGTATATCAAAGGTATGCTTGGGTATAATAAGTTGTACATGGAGATAATATATGATCGATAAAGAATCTACCACTTCTAGTAAAGAAGAGAAATATCTATGTGATTCGATAAATGACCTTGAAGAGTCCTTGGTTAAGGCGAGAATGAAATTAGAAAGGAGTTTCTAATTTGCATTATTTGGAGTTGTGCATTTAAGAGTCGAAATACATATAA
The DNA here is from genome assembly GCA_020205615.1 of Panax quinquefolius. Taxonomy (NCBI): domain Eukaryota; kingdom Viridiplantae; phylum Streptophyta; class Magnoliopsida; order Apiales; family Araliaceae; genus Panax; species Panax quinquefolius. Next base: position 61,731,865 of record CM035171.1, on the reverse strand, counting down.
TTAAATAAAATAAGACTTGTGATGTAATTTCATGTCTTATATTTAATTGGGACATTGTATGGTGGAAGGATTGAATTATACGGTAACTATTTACTCAAAGGTTCTTTTATGATTAATGTTGAAATCTATATTATACGGAAAGTCGTTGATCGCTGGGGAGGCTTATCCTATTGTAGAATAAATATTATTTATTTAAATAAATTAATTGTTTAATTTATTTATTTAAATAAGATTAGAATTTATTCTAATTGATTTATTCACAACTTAGGTTTAATATGGAGAACCTAAAGGGTCACACCATAAAAGGAAGAATAATTATTTAAGAAGTTAATGGCATAATCATAATAATATGTTATGTATATTTAATTTAATCTATGGTGATAGAATAAATTAAATAGCTTAATATTATTATTTAATATTTTAGAAATATTAAATATAAATTAATAAGAGAGTCTTATTAATATTATTACAATTATTATTATTATTTTAATTTCTAAAAGAGTTTAGGAATTAATTTAATATAAGTACTCTCATTTATTCCTAATTGGATTAGGAAGGAAAATTAGTTAAAGGAGTTTAATTAATTATTCCTAATAAGATTAGGGAGCCCCTTTAATTAAAAGGTTTTAATTAAATAATACCTTATTTTAATAGGGTTACTTGATATCTTTATAAGAGAGTCTTATATGGGATATCAAGACTACGAATATATAATTCAATGGTTGGAGAGTACGCTCCTTTTCTATAGAGATAGAAAAACTAGGGTTTAGCCAACCACCCATCTTCTTGAATCCTTCTTCTTCCTTGGTGGATCACCTCTAGAGGCCAAACATTTGGATGGCTAATGTTGATCAAAGGAAGGAACCAAACCCGGTGGATTCAAGTTGAACGCGGAAAGAATTGGAGGTGAACTTGTACTGAGGAAGCTCGGATCTTCAAGGGTATGATTCTTGTTCTTCAATTTTTCGTTTAATTAATAATTGTGCATAAAGGATGATCAGGGTATATGGTTTGTAAAATTTTAAAACTCTGATTTTTTCACGTTTCCGCTTATTTTGTGCAATTTGATTGCGTTCATAAATATTACAAACCTTACAGATACAAGATGTCTAATGACATACAACCTCGTGTCATCATAAGACAGGGTTGTGCTCATCCACTTGCTGAGTATATTTACGAGCACTACCTATATAATCTTGGTGTTTGTTTGAAGTATAATTCTCAATTTGAGACAGTGGAGATAATTATAAGTCAAGAGAGGACTCACCATTGGGAAGAATATGATAGTAATCTTCTCATTTTTCTTTGGGGTCTATTGGGTCAACCAAGGATATTTCTGTGGCCATATGATATCTATCATAACCTAGAAGCATGACCTCCCATGTACGAAGGTTTCCTTGAGCACTTCCCAAAGATTCTAATTTCTAAAACAGTTTTTGACTATACATTTATGTAAGGTGTCATTGTGATGTGCTATCCAAGGTTGGGATGATAGTCACAGTTGGTATATATATTTGTATCCAAACTCACAGTATATGTGTTGTTGTATTTTGCACGACAATTGTTGTAATAAAGTTGTAGTTGTTTTCTGTACCATGAATTTGGCGACTCAGAATGGGTTGGATGGAATGGACCTATTTTGGGGTTGTCACAGAAAACGCCAACCGAGGTTCGGAGTTTTCTGGGATTAGCGGGATACTATAGAAGGTTCATTCAAGATTTTCTAAAAGAGCTACTCCGTTGACGAATCTGACAAGGAAGTCAATAAAGTATGTGTGGACAGAAAAGTGTGAAAATAGTTTTCAAGAACTAAAAAAAAGTATAAGTTAGGCAAATATATTATCCTTACCAGATGATACATGGAATTTTGTAGTTTATTGCAATGCTTCGCATAGAGGACTGGGTTGTGTGCTCATGCAGCATGGCAAGGAAATTGCATACGCATCACGCCAGTTAAAGGATTATGAGAAGGTCTATCCTACTCATGACCTAGAATTGGCAGCTGTAGTTTTTGCCTTAAAAATATGGAGACATTATTTATACAGGGAGAAGTGTGAGATATACACGGACCATAAAAGTCTTAAATATATCTTCACATAGAAGGAGTTGAATATAAGGCAGAGGAGGTGGCTAGAGTTGATATAAGATTATGATTGTGATATCTTATATCATCTAGGGAAGGCAAAGTAGTAGCCGACGCGTTAAGTCAGAAGGGTAGGGAAAAGCTATCAATGTAAACGACTCAGAATGAGTTAATAACGGAGATGGCGAGAATGGATTTAGAAGTTAAGTTACCAAGTGAAACAGTGGAGATGTTATTTTTAATAGAAAATCAACCAACGATAGTGGAATGGGTTAAGGAAGTACAAATAGGTACTGAAGGATGCGAACAAATGAAAAAGATAATGAAGGATGAAGTGAAGACTAAGTATACCCTTCATAAAGAAGGTTTACTTCGTTTTGAAGGAAGAATTTGGGTTCCAAATAATTTCTATTTAAAAGAAGAGATTATGTGTGAGGCTCATAGTTTGAGGTACTGGTTACATCCTGGTAGTACTAAGATGTATCAAGACATTCGTCAGAACTTTTGGTGGCCGAACATGAAGAGGGAAATCACAGAATACGTTAGTAAGTGCTTAAATTGTCAGAAAGTTAAGGCTGAACACCAACGACCGAGTGGGTTATTGCATTCACTAGAGATTCCAGAGTGGAAACAGGAGCATATCACCATGGACTTTGTGGAAGGACTTCAAAAAACGAGAAAAGGATACGATGCTACTTAGGTAATAGAGGATCGGTTCACCAAATCGGCCCTTTCTTCTAATAGGAGTTAGGTAAAACCTAGAGTAGTTAGCTAAGCTTTATGTCAAGGTAATTATTTCTAGACCATGGGTACCTATTTCGATTGTGTCTGATCGTGATCCATGATTCACGTTGAACTTTTGGCAGAGTTTGCAATTGCAAATAGGAACGCAGTTGAGATTGAGTATGACGTATCATCCACAGATAGATGGAAAAAGTGAATGAACAATTCAAATGCTAGAAGATATGTTAAGATCTTGCGTTATGGATTTCAAGGGGAATTGGGACGAACATCTGCCTTTGGTGGAATTTCCTTACCACAATAGTTTTCACGCAAGTATAGGCATGCCGCCTTACAAAGCGTTGTATGGGAGGAAGTGCAGGACACCACTTTGCTGGGATGAAGTAGGTGAACGTCGAATGTTGGGACTGGAGATAGTACAATAATCTGAAGACATGGTTAAGCTGATACAAACCCGATTGGTAGCGGCTCAAGATAGACAAAAGAGGTATGCAGATCCTCATCGAGAAAAGAGGGAGTTTGAAGTAGGTTCATATGTCTTTCTGAAAGTATCACCATGGAAAGGGAAGATACGTTTTGGAAAGAAATGGAAGTTAAGTCAATGGTTTGTAGGACCTTTTGAAATTTTAAGAAGGGTAGGAGAAGTAGCCTATGAAATAGCCTTACCTCCATAGATAGAAAGAATACACAATGCGTTTCACGTGTAAGTGTTGCATCCTTATAAACCGAACTACAAGCACGTAATAGAGTATGAATCTATTTAAGTAGAAAAAGACTTAATGTGACACCCCCAAATCCGGGTACTTCATTCCCATAGAATTTGGTGCTCACTATCAAAATAATTACATCATACTACCCATAATAAAGGATAAAACATCAATTAATTTAAACAATAATTTTTCCTATTAAAGGGTTACATCATCTCATAAACAATCTCAGGTAATCTAACCTTAAATTATTACATAAGTTCGCGGAATACATCATAAAAGAAAACAAGTCTTATAACATCATGCATTTAAATAAATTATAAATAATTCTTCAACACTTGGACATCTTGTCCTTTCCTTTGCTAGTAGATGGCTCATCGACTCTTTCAACTTTGGATGAAGTGTTAATTGCAAGAGTGAGCAAACAATTGCTCACTTATATAAAGAGTATTAACGATAACCATATGATAATGAACAACGAATGTTGAACAATAATGAACTTGTTCTACGAATCAAAAATCGAAAACAAGTTCAAACTTTAATATCTAAGGGTCTTAAGACCACGAACTATGTCCCTGGTGATTAGGTATTACTACCCCAACCTTAACAGTCATTTAGACTATACAGACCATTCTTAACGTACTTTGGGGGATCAGCCATGTGTACCATGTATTGTGCACAAACATTTAAACGTTAACACGTACAAAATCCCCTATGTTAGGGTTGTTCGTCTCAGTTTGAATTTAGAATTTTTGCACTAAAGAGAGTTTATGTAATATTCCAGAATTTTAAATTATAATATTAAATATTTATTTAATTATATAAGTATTTAATGGATATGTTTATTGCTAAATAATAATTGTTCAAATTAAGTTGATGTGGTTTAGTTAATTATTTGTTGATTGAGTTGATGTGGTTTAGTTAATTATTGTTGAGTAAATAATTAAGGAGTTAAGAAAATTAATTGTTATGAGATTATATACCAATTTAAATTAATAGTTAAGCTAGAGAGCTTATAATGATTAAATGAATTATAATATTGTAATTGGAAGTTGTAATTAAAATAAGGTGTTAGTTGGTTAAACATAATTATAATTATAAAGGAAACTATAATTATGTGGTAATAATTTATGTGTTAAAGTAATTTAATAGATTAGTATTTGAATTTATTAAATTAATTATTAAAATTAATTAAGTAGATGTGTGACAAATAACCTCGCTATAAAGGAGTTATTAAAATAAATTAAAAGAGTTTAATTTAGTTTTGCCAAACATGTCTTAATGCATATTAAGTCTTTAATCTAATGATGTTTTATCAAACAAGGTATAAGGATTAATCCATTTGTTTTAATTAGGTTTACCAAATAAGGTGTAAGGGTTAATGGGTTATTTTTAGTTAGCTAGCCAAACAAGCCTTATGGCTTTTGATTTTCAAAATTCTATAACTTATGTCAGTTAAAATCCGATACTTAATATCTATATTATTATTATTATACGTTATATGATAATACGTAAGATAGAGTTGGGAGAAGAAAATATCAGAAGAAGAAAAAGGGAGAGAAGAAGAAAACTCTAGAGAGAATTGAGAGAATCCTAAACAGGTTTTGATAAAGGAATTTGAGGAAAGAAGTATTGTTGATCAAAGGAGGGAAAACCTTCATCATCTAGCATACAAGGTATCATCCAAAACTTTTTCCTTAAAAATTTTGTTGCCTTCTTCTTCTTCCAAAAAGTTCTCTGTAAAATATTTATAAAAAGGGGAATTGTTGGTGTATATAGTTTTATGTGATAATTAGTTGTTGTAAAATTATTTTTCATAAATTATATATGGTTATAATCAAGTAATTCATATATGTATGTAAATTGTGAAGAAAAATATATTAAAGTGAGTTCATATAAATATATACATGAATATGGCTTGTTTAAAATCAAATTAATGTGTGATTAGTTGTTAATATATATATATATATATATATATATATATATATATATATATTGACTATTGATTTTGAAAGTAGATGAATAAACATAAACATGGTAGTTTGAATTAACTGTTTTTATTGAAAAACAAAGTTATAGTGATGATTTTCATTAAAAATGTCAAAAATGGAGTTTTTGCCATAAACATTGAAATTGGGTGTTATAAAGTTGATGTTTATGTTATTGCATGTGTAAAAACATGTTATGAGTCTTTACAATATGTTTACATGAAGTCTCTGTATGAATTACATGTTAATTAGCATGTTAGATTGGAGCTTGTAGGCCAATTTGGCTTTCTGTTCATGTTATTCTAGAAATTTGGTAAAGAATTACGGAGTTTGGCCGCAATACGCCCAAGAGTCGATAATATAGATTTATGCATATCACAACTTCTCATTGTATATATTGCCCATGATATAATTATGTAAGTATGCATGACACGAGTTAGCAGAATGGTCTAACAGTTTTATTTATTTACACAAAGTCTGAAAATAAATGTTATGTGTTAATAATAGGAATGTTAAATGATGATTTCAGTAGTATTAGATTAAGAATGAACATGTTATCAAGGGTTAAATAGTATTAACATAATTCGGTTATGTGAATTGAAAATCAAACCTATATGATTTATATACTTGTTTATATGTATAAAACGTTGGTAGTGACTAATTATGGCATGATGACATATATATAGGGTATTGAGATTCAAGTTGTAAGGTGTAGCTTGTGCTCAAGGCAAGTTTTTTAACTCTAAAACTTCATCGTGCAAGTTTAATTTCGTTGAGTATGTTATTGCTTTTAATTCAATTTCAATTACACAAGTTGTTAACTCTACACTTTCGTAGAGCTAGATTGTTTATTATTGAGAAAGCTCTTGTATCTATTTGTTCATGAGGATGCAAGTATTTTAAATCTTATATTTTATTATTGAGCAAATTTCTTTAATATGTAACTTGTTATTTAGCATGCGAGTCGCTATATTTTAATATTCTAGTGTTGAATAACTTTATCGTTCAAATTACTATCCACTATGCATGCTTAGTATCCAATTCTCAAAAACCTTGACTTAATATTGGTCAAGCAATTTATGTTATGATTATTCAATGTTTATGCTATTAGATTATTCCTAAAGCATGAGACTAATTTATAAATATTGATTCAGTTATGATTATTCCATAGCATACAGTTAGTTCTTTTGTATTCAACTAATCCTTAGTTGATGACCGTTGAATTCTAAATTACCTTATAATGTATCCAAACCAAACCTACTTTTGTGCGGACTTGTATTCTAAATACTGAGATGAACAACTCTTTTATTAGAGATTTACGCTTAGCGTTGAAATGTTTGTGCACAATGCATTGTAGGAAGGGTTGATCCCGCTAAGTACGTGGAGTCCTTATAGTCTTATGACTGTTAAAGTTAAAGTTGAAAGATTACTTATAACTGTGGACATGATTCATGGTCATTAGACCCTCAGTAGTATGTTTCAGAATGTAATAGAAACTATCATTCAGTTCTATTCAGCCTATTTTGGCAATTGTTGTAATGATGTAAAGTTATTCATTCTTATTTCCAAGTGAGCTTTGTTTGCTCACTCTTGCATATTTATATACTTATTGCAGCTAAGGTTGAGAAGGTAAATGAACCTACAACTAGTAAAGGAAAGGGAAAAATATACAAGTGACGAAGACTTGAAATTTTATTTTATCGTTATGATAATAGACTTTTTATAATGATGTGATGTAATAATTTTAAATTTCGCATTTGAATGATTGTAATTTAAAGGTTAGATAACCTGGGAGATTTTTACTTAAGTTTAATCCTGTATGGGCAGGTTTTTATTATTCAATTTTATTATGAGTGGGTAGTTAGAAATGAATGTTTTGATTAAGTGAACACAAAATCTTGAGGAAATAAAGTACCAGGATTTGGGGGTGTCACAAGTTAGTATCAAAGCTTTAGGTTATGAACCTTAGGTGGGGAAAAGCCTTAGGAAGTAACCTTTGAAAAGATAGTGGTGATTAACTCTTATTGAGTTTTAAGGAAGAAGTAATTAAACACTTATGTGCTTATGTGTTTATAAATTATGTGCTCGTGAGTGTCGAGTAGTAATGATTAATAATTAAAACGTTAAAACTTTGTTGTCAGGATGACTAATGTCGGAGAATCCAGTCAGGCTAGGGAGGAAGGACCTCAAATGCCTATAGAGGGGGAGCCTCGCGACATTGTGTGGTTTGGGAACAACTCGCCACATGAAGTCGGCCCGTTGGTCATGATAGTTGAAGATGAGGATGATGACGTGGAAACGGATGGGGAGGATCCCAATGAGTTGCCACAAGAGGATAAGGATGACGAGGACGAGGAGGAGGAGACTCCACTAACCTCGATGGATGCTCATATGTAAGATGAAGTCTACGACAATAACGTGGAACTTCAAGATACAGTTGAAGAGTTATAGGAGATAGTAGTGAACAATGCATCGTAATGACATGAAAAAAAAGGCGAGATCGAGGATCGTGAGAACATCGACAAATGCCGAGGAGAAACTGAAATGCAGACTAAAGGAAAAAAGAACAATTGATCGAAGTGGTCGCTGAACTGAAGAACAAGCTGAGAGAAGAAGCTACTAAGAGGGAAAGAGCTGAAGATGCCTACGAGGAAGCTTTTCAACGAACCAGATTAGCAGCAAGAGACATGCAAGCAAAGAGGATGAAGATGGAAGAGATGGATAAAATATTTAATACCGCAATTAATCAAGCTCAAGATCGGGTCATGGGATATCCTATTCAGTTTGAGACGCTGCCATCATACGTACTAGATCGTAGAACAATGTTTCGGGTCATGGAGGAAGAACGTAGTAGGGCCAAGCAGTATCTTAGTAGAACATCGTAGTTGTTGCATGATGAATAAAATGTTAAATAAGTTATAAATCCCAAGTGTTATGCAACCTATGGGATATGACGATGATGTTGTCCTAAAACTTTTGTAGTTCAAGAAAGTAATGTAGATAGCAGTGATGCTATTGTTTTATGTTTTCAAAAAGGTTATGAATAAATAAAAGTTGTTACTTTATTCAAAGTGTTATATGTTATGTGGTTAATTCTTTTTGGAGACAAGTTAAGTAGAAAATACTTAACAGAATTTAATAATAATCTAATGAAAGTATTTTTAACAGAAAATGCCTCTCAGACGTCAACCACCACGACAGAGAACCATTGAAGGAACCAAAAACGAAAATGTTGATGGTAATCCCGTTCAACAACTAGTGACGCTACTGACAGGAGCGTTGCAAAATCCACCACAGAACCAAGGAACAACGTTTAAGGATTTCAAGGCGGTTGGACCACCTGAATTCCGTGGGTCCATGAATCCAGTCAAAGCACAGACGTGGATTATGGAGATAGAAAAGGTGTTCGATGTCGCTAGGGTAGGGGATGACCAGAAGACTTCTTTCACAACATTCATGTTGAAAGCAAAAGCTAGTTATTGGTGGCAGGCCAATAAAACCCGAGAAGGACCAGGAGTGATGACCTGGGATAGGTTCAAGGAGTTATTCTTCGAGACCTATTTCCCAGAGAGTTTGAAGTGTCAGTTAGAGGTTTAGTTTTTGGAACTAAAGCAGGGAACGATGACGGTATCTGAGTATGCCGCAAAATTCAACGAATTGGCGAGGTTTGCGCCATATCAGGTCAACACAGACGAGCGTAAGGCGAAGAGATTTGAACAGGGACTGAAGCCATGGTTGTATAGTAGGGTTTCCCTGTTCCAGTTGAAGACGTTTGCAGCAGTGATGGAGAAGGCAGTATTCGCTGAAGGTGGAGGTGAGGCAGTGACAAAGTTCAATCAGGAACAGAAGAAGAAAAAGAATTAGGGAGAATTTAAGAATGGAAGTGGTGGTAGTGGAAACAACAACAACAACAACAACAACAACAACAACAACAACAACATTAACAGTTTGAAGAGGAAGTGGAATGGGAACATGGGTGTTGGAAACCAGCAGGGTAACCAGCAAAACAAAAAATTTGAAGCATGTGTGACATGCAAGAAATTTCACAAGGGTGCGTGCTTGATGGGGAAATGAGTATGCTTCAATTGTGGCAAGGAGGGTCACATCGCCCCAAATTGCACTCAACCAAAGAAGAATGTGTGCTTCACGTGCGGATCCAATGATAACTTTGCTTGTGAATGTCCTAAGAAGAATGATGGAGTGACAACCAGAAGCAATTGAGGTAACAATGGAGGTACATGGGCCATTGGAGGACCTGCAGCATCAAACAAACCCACAACCAGAACCTTCAACATGACTGTGCAAGATGTTGTGCAATCAAAAGATGTGGTGTCAGGTATTATCCCAATTAATGATATAAATGCTTATGTATTATTTGATTCGGGTGCTACTTGTTCTTTTATATCTGATGAATTTGCTAAGAGGTTTGGAATGCCTAGTGAAGAACTAAATTTTCCTTTGAACATAGAAATTGCGAATAAGGAAGTAATCCCTGTTAGGTTCGTATACATGAACTGTAGGGTGAACATTAAGGAAAATATCTTTATGGTAGATTTGATTGCGATTAGACTTGGAGAGTTTGATGTTATTTTGGGAATGAATTGGCTGTTCAAGTATAGAGCGGTAATTGATTGCCAAAAGAAGTGTGTAAACCTTATGACTCCATCAAAGGTAGTATTCTATGGTAGCAAGTTTCCTAGACAAATGAAATGTCTGACGATTATGCAGGCCAAGAAATTGTTGAGTCAAGGCTGTGTGGGCTATTTAGCTTACATAGTCGATACTCAGAAGAAGAGTATAAAACTGGAAGAAATACCAGTGGTGATGGAATTCGAGGACGTGTTTCTAGAGGATTTTCCAGGACTTCCGCCTGATAGAGAAATTGAGTTCGTGATCGACTTGGCGCCGGGAACAGCACCAATATCGAAGGCCCCTTATAGAATGGCTCCGGTAGAGATGAAGGAACTGATGTTGCAATTACAAGAGCTACTAGACAAGAAGTATATTCAACCAAGCGTATCGCCGTGGGGAGCGCCTGTATTATTCGTGAAAAAGAAGGATGGGTCAATGCAACTTTGCATTGATTATAGGGAATTAAACAAAGTCACTATTAAAAACAGATACCCGTTGCCAAGAATAGATGACTTGTTTGATCAGTTGAAGGGTGCTAAATACATTTCAAAAATAGATTTGAGAAGTGGGTATCACTAATTGAAAGTGAGGAAGGAGGTGAAAGTAGTATGCACACAAGCCAATCATGTTTGATGATAAAGCATATACTTTGTAACAATCTTATTCATTTATTAATTAAAAGTATTAATTTATTAAAGGCTTTTAATTATCTACATGATGCTGTTTTATAATATGTGATAAACCCATAGTTTTAAGCAATGCTTTTAGAATAATGATGATGATCATTCTAATGAGATCTAAATTCTTAGAAAGCTTAAAACTAAAATAGTTCCCAATCATTGGATTACTAAATTGGGGATTAGTGAATCCAGGATAGATTGGTACATACGTTCTTGCTCATTGGATGAGGATGATTGATCTCATGATCATTTGTGTGGAGACACTAAAGCAAGTATGTAGGTGCTTATTAGAGAATAAGTTCATTGAGCACGTGGCTCACTAAGGAATACCTAATGGAGTTTTATTTGCTGTCGATAGGAATTCTGTAGTGATAGTAGTACAAGTAATCCTTGGACTTGAGATCATCATAGTATCTTGTGTATGATGAGTTATACTTTGACTTATTCCTTAAGACCCTTAGGGTATATCAAAGGGTATGCTTGGGTATAATAAGTTGTACATGGAGATAATGTATGATCAATAAAGAATCTACCACTTCTAATAAAGAAGAGAAATGTCCTATGTGATTCGATAAATGACAACCCAGTAGTCCTTGGCGAAGCGAGAATGAAATTAGAAAGGAGTTTCTAATTTGCATTATTTGAGTTGTGCATTTAAGGATCGAAATACATATAATTAAATAAAATAAGACTTGTGAGTAATTCCATGTCTTATATTTAATTGGGACATTGTATGGTGGAAGGATTGAATTATGCGGTAACTATTTACTCAAAGGTTCTTTAATGATTAATGTTGAAATCTATATTATCCGGAAAGTCGTTGATATTAGGGGAGACTTATCCCTATTGTAGAATAAATATTATTTAAATAAATTAATTGTTTAATTTATTTATTTAAATAAGATTAGAATTGTTCTAATTGATTTATTCACAATGGGGTTTAATATGGAGAACCTAAAGGGTCACACCATAAAAGGAAGAATAATTATTTAAGAAGTTAATGGCATAATCGTAATAATATGTTAAGTATATTTAATTTAATCTATGGTGATAGAATAAATTAAATAGCTTAATATTTATTATTTTATATTTTAGAAATATTAAATATAAATTAATAAGAGAGTCTTATTAATATTATTACAATTATTATTATTTTAATTTCTAAAAGAGTTTAGGAATTAATTTAATATAAGTACTCTCATTTATTCCTAATTGGATTAGGAAGGAAAATTAGTTAAAGGAGTTTAATTAATTATCCCTAATTAGATTAGGGAGCTTAATTAATTAAAATAATTTAATTAATTAAATAAAACCCAATTCCTTAATTGTTAAGATGGGTTGCCCACATCAATAAATAAGAGGAGTCTTATTATGGGTCATATGGGTTGTTGACTTTTAACAACTACGTAATAATTCCAATTGTTGGGAGAGTATGCCTTTTCTATAGAGATAGAAAACTAGGGTTAGCCATAACACCCATCTTCTTGAATTTTATTCTTCCTTGGTGGATCACCTCTAGAGGCCAAACATTTGGGTGGCTAACGTTGATCAAAGGAAGGAACCAAACCCGGTGGATTCAAGATTGAACGCGAAAGGATTTGGAGGTGAACTTGTACCTGAGGAAGCTCGATCTTCAAGGGTATGATTTATTCTTTATCTTTTCGTTTAATTAATAATTATGCATAAAGGATGATCCGGGTATATGGTTTGTAATTTTTAAACTCTGATTTTACACGCTTCCGCACTTTTTATGCAATTTGATTGCGTTATGAATATTACAAACCTAACAGGAGGATATACCACGGACGGCATTCAGAACTCGGTATGGACATTACGAGTTTCTGGTGATGTCTTTTGGTTTAACCAAAGCCCCTGCTGCATTCATGGATTTGATGAATAGGGTGTTTAAACCATTCTTAGACAAGTTTGTAGTGGTATTCATCGATGATATTCTAGTTTATTCCAAAACTTAAGAAGAACACGTGGAACACTTACGTTTGACAATGGAAACACTAAGAAAGGATGTATGCAAAATTCTCTAAGTGTGAATTTTGGCTAGATCGTGTACAATTTTTGGGTCACGTGATTGATAGAGATGGGATTTCAGTGGATCCATCAAAAGTGAAAGCTGTAATCAATTGGGAACAACCAAGAACACCGTCAGAAGTGAGGAGTTTTTTGGGACTGGCCGGTTATTATAGACGATTCATTCAAGATTTTTCTAAGACAGCCACTCCGCTAACAAATTTGACAAGGAAGACTGTAAAATTTATTTGGACAGAAAAGTGTGAGGAAAGTTTTCAAGATTTGAAGAAAAAGCTAAGTATGGCACCTGTGTTGGCATTACCTGATAATACATGGTGTATAGTGATGCCTCACACAAAGGATTGGGTTGTGTTCTTATGCAGAACGACAAAGTTATTGCATATTCGTCAAGACAACTGAAGGATTATGAGAAAGGATATCCGACTCATGATTTAGAATTGGCTGCAGTAGTATTTGCTCTCGAGATATGGAGACACTATCTCTATGGAGAGAAATGTGAAATCTACACCGATCATAAGAGTCTGAAGTATATTTTCACTCAGAAAGATTTGAACATGCATCAAAGAAGGTGGATGGAATTGATAAAAGATTACGATTGTGAGATTTTTTATCATCCGGGCAAAGCGAATGTGGTTGCAGATGCTTTAAGTAGGAAAGGTCGGGAAAAGTTGATGTTGATAACAACTTAAGAGGAGCTCATTTCAGCAATGATAAAACTGGAGTTGGAAATCAAATTTCCAAAAGAATTCGACGAACAACTATTCTAGATAGAAGCTGGTCCAACTTTAATGGACAAAGTGAAGGATGCTCAACTACAAGATGAAGAGTGTGGGAAAATAAAAGAGAATCTTGTTGAGGGTAGTGATGTAAAATACAAGATCGATACCGAAGGGCTACTACGATTCGAGAGAAGAATTTGGATTCCAGTAGTGCCAGAGCTTAAGACGAAATCTTAACTGAAACACACAACACAAAATATTCAATTCACCCAAGAAGCACGAAAATGTATCAAGATTTGCGCTGATATTTTTTGTGGCCGAATATGAAAAGGGACGTTGCAGAATGAGTAGCAAAATGTTTGACATGTCAAAGAGTAAAAGCCGAACACCAAAGACCCAACGGATTACTTCAACCGTTGGAAATATCGGAATGGAAGTGGGAACACATCACGATGGATTTTGTGGTGGATCTTCCAACTACCTAGAGAGGATGTGATGCAATTTGGGTAATAGTGGAAAAGCTGACGAAATCAGCGCACTTTTTACCAATAAAGATTAGATTCAATCTTGATCAGTTGGCAAGATTGTACGTTAAAGAGATCGTTTCGAGGCATGGAGTGCCAGTGTCTAATGTGTCCGATAGAAATCCGCAATTTACGTCAGACTTCTGGAAGAGACTACAAGAATGTATAGGAACACAGTTGCGAATGAGTACAGCTTATCATCCACAAATAGATTGCCAAAGCGAACGAACAATCTAGATATTGGAAGATATGTTGAGAACATGCATCATGGACTTTAAAGGAAGCTGGGAAGAAAATTTATCGTTGGTGGAATTTGCCTACAACAGCAGTTACCACGCGAGCATCGGCATGCCACCTTACGAGGCATTGTATGGCAGAAAGTGCAGAACTCCACTGTGCTGGGATGAAGTCGGTGAACGCCAACTGTTAGGACCAGAACTGGTGCAACAAACTGCTGAAGTTCTCAAACTCATCAGAACAAGATTGGTAGCAGCTCAAGACAGACAGAAAAGTATGCTGATCAACACAGACAAGATCGTGCATTCGACTTAGGAACTTTTGTATTCCTAAAAGTTTCTCCTTGGAAGGGGAAAATTCATTTCGGTAAAAAGGGAAAGCTAAGCCCGAGGTTTATTGGACCCTTTGAAGTGTTGCGAAGAGTGGGAGAAGTGGCTTACGAGGTAGCTCTACCTCCAGAGTTAGAAAACATTCATAATATTTTTCACATTTCGGTGTTATGACCGTATAAACCCGATTACAAGCACGTGATCGAGTATGAACCATTAAAGTTTGATAAAGACTTGTCCTATGAAGAGATTCCTATCCAGATACTTGACAGGAAAGAACAGGTTCTCAGGAATAAAGTTATACCTTTGGTGAAGATGATTTGGAGGAACCACAATGCTGAAGAAGCTACGTGGGAACTCAAGGATAAAATGATAGAAGATTATCCTGAGTTATTTGTTTAATTTGTGTCTTCGATTCTAGGGACAGAATCTTTGTAAGTAGGGAAGAATGTAACGAATGATTTGTTTGAGTTATGATTCTGAGGACATAATCTTTGTAAGGAGGGAATGATGTAACATTCCCGAATTTTAAATTGTAATGTTAAATATTTATTTAATTATATAAGTATTTAATGGATATGTTTATTGCTAAATAATAACTGTTCAAATTGAGTTGACGTGGTTTAGTTAATTATTTGTTGATTGAGTTGATATGTTTTAGTTAATTATTGTTGATTAAATAATTAAGGAGTTAAGAAAATTAATTGTTATGAGATTATATACCAATTTAAATTAATAGTTAAGCTAGAGAGCTTATAATGATTAAATGAATTATAATATTGTAATTTGAAGTTGTAATTAAAATAAGGTGTTAGTTGGTTAAACATAATTATAATTATAAAGGAAACTATAATTATGTGGTAATAATTTATGTGTTAAAGTAATTTAATAGATTAGTATTTGAATTTATTAAATTAATTATTAAAATTAATTAAGTTGAAGTGTGACAAATAACCTTGCTATAAAGGAGTTATTAATATAAATTAAAAGAGTTTAATTTAGGTTTTCCAAACATGTCTTAATGCATATTAAGTCTTTAATCTAATGATGTTTTATCAAACAAGGTATAAGGATTAATCCATTTGTTTTTATTAGGTTTACCAAACATGGTGTAAGGGTTAATGGGTTATTTTTAGTTAGCTAGCTAAACAAGCCTTATGGCTTTTGATTTTCAAAATTCTATAACTGATATAAGTTAAAATCCTATACTTAATATCTATATTATTATTATTATTATTATACGTTATATGATAATACGTAAGATGGAAATATATACATGAATATGGCTTGTTTAAAATCAAATTAAGGTGTGATTAGTTGTTAATATATATATATTAACTATTGATTTTGAAAGTAGATGAATAAACATAAACATGGTAGTTTGAATTAACTGTTTTTATTGAAAAACAAAGTTATAGTGATGATTTTCATTAAAATTGTCAAAAATGGAGTTTTTTCCAAAAACATTGAAATTGGGTGTTATAAAGTTGATGTTTATGTTATTGCATGTGTAAAAACATGTTATGAGTCTTTACAATATGTTTACATGAAGTCTCTATATGAATTACATTTTAATTAGCTTGTTAGATTGTAGCTTGTAGGTCAATTTGGCTTTCTGTTCATGTTTGTTCTTAGAAAGGTGGTAGCGCCGAATTCTAGAGTTTAGCGCCACAATAAGGCTCAATGATATAGGTTTCAGGCCAGTTGCCAAAGACCATACTGCAGCAGCCAAACGTTGGCCTGAGTCACTATGAGGGCCCCGAATCCAAGGTCCCGAATCACCGCGAATCCGATTCGTTCATTCTAACACTATTACTATATTTGCGGAAGATATAAACATAAGTTGTTTATACAATACATTACACACTATTCTCCAAGGTCAAGTAACCTTAACTTAATCACATTCATAACTTATTTAACACATAATATCATTTTTTAAACTATACTATTACAAAACTAATCGCGCAATTTAACTTTAAGCTGGAACTGTCTTTAACCTTTCCTTGTATCCGACGCGTTCATCTTAATCTGCAATGTATATCATGATATAGCAAGAGTGAGCATAAAAATTACCCAGCAAGTTTAAGTTCAATAATATAACGATATATCATGATTGAAAGAGTCTGAATATTAAGCTAGCTATAATTCAACAATATAATTGTGAAGTAGCAGCAACAAATTTATGACTGAACAAGTATTATACATGAACAAATATATCTGAAACAATTGGTAATGAAGGTGATCAGCCTTTCATATATGACTTATACATGCAATATGTACAGAGTACTGTAGACACTCGAAATTTTCTATACCACTGTCACTAACATTGCAGGAGGACAGATTCGTCTTTTAAGAGAAAACCCTGAAAGACAATCCAAATCCATACCGGATACTACCGAAAGTTCAGTATCAACCCTGGATCGCAATCTGGGATTAACAATTCCAACCTCGGAGATAACCCCGAGGCATGCAGATACAATACCGAAACACACACTGGAGAAGACCGATTAATCTCGGAGACAACCCCGAGGTATCCTGTCTCAGTCCCAACCCTGGGAATAGCCACCAACCTTGGTGATAACCCCAAGGAATGCAGTTTCGGTGACAACCCCGGAAATGCTTGTTTCAAATGCAACCAGCTTCAATCTCGGTGCTCACAACGAGATACACTGCACCAACCCGGCAATAACATCGAAAAGACAGGCACACCTCAAAGGTGACGATGAGGACCAATCCGACGATAACACCGGTGAGGGGAAACATCGTCATCTCGTCAACACAATGCCACGCCACGTCTCTACTCAACGATGTCCCACAAGACTAATCAATCCCAAGTGACTATTGTGCGGGGTAACGAATGAAAGTTGAAGCTTGAAGACCGGAGGGCATCTTCCCATCTTCAATAACTTCGTACAAACTCTAATCCCATGACATCGTACAACTCTCGACAACGGCGGTTCAAAATAGGTCCTGTATACCTCGAACGGATGCCCGGATTGCACTTTTGAAAGTTCGAGTGGACATTACAGTGCCTAAGTGCACGTACTTAGAGATGACCCGACCCGACAAACCCGGGCCCACCTGGGTTGCCTCTGGTACACCTGCGGCTGAAATGCTTATAAATAGAGGGCTTGGGCAGCCCATTTTGCAAGAGAAAAAGGCGAGGAAGCCCTGCCCAATTTGCTCTCAAGACTCACCCCATGCAGTGTACTTTCCCCTTTTAAACACCTGTGAGCTCATACATAGCCCTTTTTGTACCTACAAAAGTCAGTGTTTACCCACTCTTAATATATAGAAGTCTTCTTTAGCAGTCAGCTGTAAGCCTTCTCACACACTTTAGAGTCTTTCTCTTCATCTTTGCACACACCCTTCTACACGTTGAGAGTCGTGTTGCTTGCTTTTGCCCGGACTTCGGTCCATGGTTTCATTCGATCTCATATATATATATATATATATATATATATATATATTATATTTACATATATATTGACTAACATTATCAAGTTATGACTCGATTGAGCCTAGGCTTGATGCGGAGCATTTATTTACTTTAATATATATATATATATATATATATATATATATATATATATATATATATTTACATTTATATATATTAATTGTGTGTCAAACTTTGTTCGATGAGGCTAGACTTGATGCGAGGCGTTTATTTGCTTTAATATATATATATATATTTATTTATATTTATATATATTAACTGTGTGTCGAACTTTGTTCGATGAGCCTAGACTTCGGTCTGTAGCATTTATTTGCTTTAATATATATATATATATATATATATTTACATTTATATATATTAACTGCGTGTCGAACTTTGTTCGATGAGCCTAGACTTCGGTCTGGAGCGTTTATTGCTTTAATATATATATATATATATATGAACTATGGTCGAACTCTTTTCGATGAGCCTGGATTTTACATCCGGTGCGTTTATTGCTTTTATATATATATATATATATATATATATATATATTTCGTCCCCACCGGAGCTTTTTTACGTTCGGCGTCGCCTGGAGTTTTCTTCGTGGCGCTTGATCGCTTTTCTGACTTTATTTACATTACGTCTCGTCTGGAGTTTCCTTGAGGCGGTTGCCGTATTCTGACTTTATTTACGTTTTGTCACTTTGGAGTTTCCTCCGTGGCGGTTGTGACTTTTTGACTTTATTTACATTTCTTATCCCCATGGAGGTGCTTTCGTGGTTGGTGATCCTATCTCGATATATATATATATTCTGACTTTTATATATATATACATGCTATCGCTTTTATACAAATTGCGGTGATACGTGCGCTTTAGGAATCATGTGATCACTGATTTAGCCTATTGGATCTAGATTAGGTTCCGTGATGAACATTTTCAATTTGTAAGCGACTTTTGTAAATTATTCTGCATTGTCTCGAATTTCCTCGGATGGTTTCCATACCCACGAGGAAGTCGGTATTATTTTGTACATTATTTTCATACGGATGCTTCGAATTCGTAAAATAAAAATCAATCAAGCTGTGCACTTAATAAAATGGGAGTGTAAAAGGTCTCAATTACTATTGAGCATCAGGGTTTGAAAAACCTCTTTTATAAAACATCACTGCCATATCTTGCTAAAAACTGAATTTTATATAAATTCAAACCCGGTGTATATAGGTTGAACGAGGCCTGCACTACTTCCAAATAAACAAAGACATTGACCCACACACACACATTAGGATAATAGTTTCTTGAAAAGAGGCGGTCACCATGGTAACACGGATGTCGGGGGGTGCCTAACACCTCCCCCCCCATAACCAAGTCCCCGAACCCAAACGAATCTCGGTTTCACCGACCCGTATAGCAGTGTCACATCACTGGGTCAATGTGCAAACCTTTTCTCGGTTGTGTTGGTACAACCATTTAAAAAACCAATGGCGACTCTTGCAGGTCCATCGTCGACATTATACATGTCGAACCTTTTTCACTTGTTTTTTCAAACAAATCTCACCTAAAATGAGAACACCAAAGAACAAGTAACAGAAAGGGACATCCAAAAATCTCGACGTCGACAGGTGGCGACTCTGCTGGGGACTCTAGTAAGAGGACTTAAGCCGCTATTACAATCTTTTTAAAACTGTTATCTACTTGTGTGTGGATGTTGTATTTACATTTGATGAATGTGTACGAATGCATTTCCTTATTGCACTTAGTGCTTCACACCATAACTGCTTGTGATACTAGTGCTTCGCACTATAACTTCTTGTGATATTAGTGCTTCGCACCATATCTACTTGTGATATTAGTGCTTCGCACATGTCATCATTTTCATACGGTGAGACGCGATGTATGTGAATGTATGTTGTGTGGTCCCTCTACCAGGAGGCTATCCCATCGGTGTTTGATTACTGGACTCGTGAGAAGACTAATTCTCCGAGGCTCATGAAAGGCACCACACAAATTCGCTCCAGTTGAAAGACCGGATTAACTTCCCGTCTAGTAGATTGCGATGATTTGGGAACCTTCATGCCAAAAAGCCGCGAGAGTAACCTAAGATAGGTCAGCCTCTAATAAACCCAAAGCAGAGGAAAGTCTCTTCATGCTCTCATTTCAAATTACTTGTAAACACAATTACTTGTAATTACATTCCATATCTATCTCCATGTAATGAGAAATATGAAGAAATGTATACACATACATATTAACATGCTATAAACAGCTGACACCCGTTGTGCAGGATAAAAAATTCCTAAAATGGACACATCACATAGCATGTTATTGTATACATTCCTTAAAGACTAAACTATGTAAGTCTTTCGCAAGGAATCAATCGGACCTACTACCCGGTCAAAGTCCAAAAAGGCAATAGGCCTACAAACAATCATGTCGTCATCCGACCAGACTGAACTTAATCCAGTTTCTCGCAAAGAATTCGACAGATTAAGCAAACAAATTACAGATTTAGCTGTTCTACTCAAAGAATTACACCAATCTACACAGGGTTAGAAAATACCCGTACATGCTGAATCCTCCACACAAGGGAGAATTCCAGTCATTATAATACCTGAACCACAGTTGGATACAACCAACAAAACTCTTGATGCTGCCCATCCCACTGGAGATCCAGACACTGGTGACATCAAAAAGAAAGTCCTCCAAATGGAAGAGACCCTTCATACTATCAAAGGAATTGGAACACACGGGAGTGTTTCGTATGCTGATCTGTGTATTTTTCCTGGTGTTCATTATCCAAAAAAATTTAAAACTCCTGACTTTGAAAAATATGACGGGTTAGGAGATCCTTATACACATTTAAAGTTGTTTATTAGAGAACTTGGATCTTATGCAGAGGACGAAAAGATCAGAATGTAATTATTCGAAAAGAGTCTAACTGGAGAAGCCCGTTCCTGGTACACAAGATTAGACAACTCCAAAATCCATAGTTGGGAAGTGCTAGCACATGCCTTCCTCACTCAATACAGCTTTCAAACTCAGATGGCTCCTGATCGGTATCAAATTACCAAGATCAAGAAACAGTCTAACGAGTCTTTCAAAGTGTATGCTCAGAGGTGGAGACGCTTGGCTGCCCAAGTTAGTCCTTCCATGACAGAATCAGAATTGGTTATGACTTTCATAGACATACAAGAATCTCCCTTCTATGAGAGAGTTTTAGCCGGCATCGGCAAACCATTTTCTGAAATGGTCAAACATGGGGAGATGGCTGAAATGGGATTGAAGTCAGGAAAGATTCAAGACCTAACTGCACTCAAAGTTGTTGTTGATCACATCCAATCTTGAAATTATGGGAACAACCCCCGGAGGGTCCATAAAAAGAAACAAGAAGATGTTTCCCTGATACTACAGGGGTAAAAAGGCAATCAAAACATGCCTATTCAAAGGAGAAACTACACTCCCTTTCCAGCACAGTCTACAAACCCTCCAATACCAAAAGGTGGAGAAGTCAAACGCCTTCGAGTCTTTACACCCTTAGGGGATACCCTCGAGAACATGTTAAATCTTCTAAAAACACAAAAGAAAATTACACATCTTCTTCCACCAGCCGGCCCTAATGGACGGGGTTTCAATGCTGCTAGGAAATGTGCTTATCATGCCGGGGTTTCAATGCTGCTAGGAAATGACTTTCATAGACATACAAGAAGCTCCCTTCTATGAGAGAGTTTTAGCCGGCATCGGCAAACCATTTTCTGAAATGGTCAAACATGGGGAGATGGCTGAAATGGGATTGAAATCAGAAAAGATTCAAGACCTAGCTACACTCAAAGCTGTTACTGATCACATCCAATCTGGAAATTATGGGAACAACCCCCGGAGGGTCCATAAAAAGAAAGAAGAAGATGTTTCCCTGATACTACAGGGGCAAAAAGGCAATCAAAACATGTCTATTCAAAGGAGAAACTACACTCCCTTTCCAACACAGTCTACAAACCCTCCAATACCAAAAGGTGGAGAAGTCAAACACCCTCGAGTCTTTACACCCTTAGGGGATACCCTCGAGAACATGTTAAATCTTCTAACAATATAAAAGAAAATTACACATCTTCTTCCACCAGCCAGCCCTAATGGACGGGGTTTCAATGTTGCTAAGAAATGTGCTTATCATGCCGGGGCACCTGGACATGATACTCAGGATTGTTGGGCCTTGAAACACAAGATTCAGGACCTGATAGACAACAGGGAGATCGTGGTCACCAAACCAGATTAGCCTCACGTTCAAGACAACCCTTTTCCTCAACACAAAGAAGAAGAGGTCAACATGATTAATTGGAGCAGTGGACAGAGTTCCAATGTCAGCTGTGATTCTTCCCAGACCATCAAAGACGGTGATGACAAATGGGATTATGCCAAGTTCCAGTTCACAATGGAACAAAAGATGAAATCTCTCTGCAAACAAATTGAGCAATTGGCGGAACTAGTAACTTATCAGCATCAAGTGACTCGTCAGTTAATCAGCCAGGAGCATGCCAGTCTCCTACCTATTGTCATGAATATTACCTCGTCACTTTCAGAAAATGAAATGCTAGAAGATAAAGTGACAAAGAGAGCAAATGCCAAAGCCCGTCGGGATTTCGCCAATAAAAGGGAATTCACCTATCTGAGCCAACCTATGGAGGAAATCCTTCATATGTTAATCAATGAAGGAAGGATCAGTTCCCTTCTACCTCCAATCAACCCCCGTTCAGGATGGTACAACTCTGATGGAGTATGTCAATTTCACTCCCAGTCTCGCGGTCACAGCACAGAAGAATGCTGGGCACTCCGCCACCTTATTCAAAAACTAATCGACAGTGGTGTCCTGCGCCTAGCGAACGACGATATTGTGTTACGTGCAAGTGAGAATGCAGGCCCTACTAAGTGGAAAAGTGTGGTAGCAGTTATATCCACTGAAACTGATGGGATTAATACATTGCTCACAACTCCAACAATTCAACTCAAGGGAGGCAACAATCCTTTGAAAGTGGCCGCTCCCGAGCCAATCAACTTGTCGTGCAGAGCATAATATCCTATTGTTAGCTTTCACACAATTCCGTGGAATTATGGAGAAGGTGAAGGATCCACCTCACATACAACTGTTACACTGTCGAAGGAAAATCCACTGTATCTTCCCCAATGGGTGATGAAGCATACCACCAAATCAAAGGGGAAAATACCCATGGAGATGATTGAAAAATTCCTCCGCGCTGTGGGTCATAATGAAGCTACGATGGTTTTAAGCTTGAAAGAAGCTCCACAACAAATATCAATTTTGGACTTGGTCCTAACTTTCGAGAAACACCGGAAGGTCTCGCTAAAGGTTTTAGAAGAAGCCTATCTCCCTACATCAGTGGATACGGAAAAATTTCAACATCTTGTTGATCACATTTTCAACAACAATGTGATATCATTCACTGATGATAACATACCGCCCGAAGGGACCAGTCATTGCAAGCCGTTGCACATTGCGGTCTTGTCCTCCGGATATGTGGTAGCTGGAGTCTTAATAGATGGAGGTTCCTCGCTGAATATCTGCCTATACGCTACCTTGGTGAAGATGAATATCAATCTCAACCGAATTTGGAGTAGCCATACTATCATCAAAGCTTTTGATGGAGCCCGGCGAAATTCGGTTGGAGTAATTGAGTTGCCAATCCAAATTGGTCCTCACACATTCTGCGTATCTTTCCATGTGCTCAAGATATATTTGGGATACAACCTGCTCTTGGGACGACCATGGATTCACATGGCTGGGGCAGTTCCCTCCACCCTTCATCAACAATTGAAATACATTATCAACAATAGCCTGGACACGGTCAGCAATGCCAATGTAGATGTAGAACCAGTTAGCTTTCATGCTTTGGAAATAAACAACACCCAATACCATGCTATTGGAGCACCATTGCCCGAACCCAAGATTTCTGTCGAGGTAATGTCGGTTACTCAAGAAATGATGTCATTGGGTCATAAGCCGGGACAAGGGTTGGGTAAAGATTGCCTGGGTATCAAGTACCCAATTTTCTTAACCAGACAAGCTAGAAGAGCTGGGCTAGGCTATGCTGCCAGTTCTAGTCACAGGAATCCTCATAAACATCAGCAGATTCCTTCAGCTTCAACCATGTGGCGTTTATCTTCGCCTTCAAATTCTGAGTCCGCACAACCTCCCGTAAAGGTGCCAGCCAATGTAATGGCTATGTTATGTCCCAAGCCGGTACCGGTGAAAGGAAAAGAAATCTTTGTTCCAAATCCCGCCGTGGAAGAAGAGGAACGAAGAATCAAGCAAGACGTCATCCGAATGATGTCAGGCATACGCATCATCGTTCATGACGAACATACCAATAGATACACCCTAGACGATGATTGCCCAGACGTCATGGCCATCATTCGGGACAGAGAGGATGATGACAATCCCTCCATCATCTGCGGTCCACGAACTTTGCCCTTGCCAATTGGAGCGGCATTCCTTGCATTGGTCGTCGAGGTAAAGCGTGCGTAAAATCTTTCGCCCTCAGATATAATAACCGCTTACTTTTTACATACAAGTATTAGCAGTTTGTTTTGCCAGTATATGCTAACACTGTATATGATCAACACATTTCATATATACTAAGTGAAAGCATATTTTGTTTCAGGACTCTGAATTTAGATCTGCATGTACTTGCGGATACGATGCCTCTCCTACACAGGGATTGTACCTTTGATGTAGAGATGAATTAAGCCTTGATGGATATATAGGATGACATTGAGGTGCCTCCAGAAATTCAAGAATGGGTCAAAGATAAACCCAAACCCAACCTTGATCAAACCACTTCTTTCAATCTCGGAACCTTAGAAAGCCCTAAGTTAATCCAGATTGGTTCAGACCTTACCCCAAACCAATGGAATGACATGGTTACGCTATTAACCCAATTCCAGGATGTGTTTTCATGGTCTCATGAAGACATGGTGGGCTTGTCCAATGACATTGTCCTTCATCGCCTTCCCATTAAAGAAGGATTTAAGTCAGTCAAGCAAAAGCTCAGGTGATTGAAACCTGAATGGAGTTTAAAGGTGAAAGAAGAAATTATGAAACAATTTCAATCTGGCATCATAATGGTGTCTACATATCCTGAGTGGATATCCAACATTGTGCCCGTGCCTAAACCTGGAGGGAAGGTGCGAGTTTGCGTGGATTACCGGGACTTGAACAAAGCTTGCTTAAAAGATAGCTTTCCCATGCCATTTATCCACATTCTCATTGACAATATTGCGTAATACGACATGTACTCCTTTGCTGATTGCTTTGCGGGGTATCATCAGATTATGGTTGCCGAGGAAGATCGTGAGAAAACTACTTTCATCACTCATTGGGGAACTTTTTGCTATAGATGGTTGTCATTCGGCCTCATCAATGCCGGAGCCACCTATCAACGAGGTATGATGGCTCTTTTCCATGACTTAATGCATAAAGAGATCGAGATCTACGTGGATGACATCATTGTCAAATCCCAGAAGGAAGATGACCATATAGACCATCTCAGAAAGTTGTTCAACAGGTTGCGTGAGTACAACTTGAAGTTGAATCCAGCTAAATGTGCCTTTGGCGTTAAATCAGATAAGTTTCTAGGATTTCTAGTCAGCCACAAACGGATTGAGCTGGATCCTGCCAAGATCCAAGCCATCACCGAAATGCCCATTCCTCAGACAGAGAAGGAAATACGGAGATTTTTGGGAAGAATCAACTTCATCAGCAGGTTTATCTCCCAACTCACAGCAACCTGTGAGCCAATATTCAAGCTATTAAGGAAGAACTCCTCCATGAAATGGAATGATGAGTGTCAAAAGGCCTTCCTTACTATCAAAAAATAGCTAGTCAAAGCTCCTGTTTTGGTACCACCTAGGGATGACGTTCCCCTGTTTATGTACATGTCCATAAGTGACAATGCCATGGGCTGCATGCTGGGACAGAAGGACGATAGAGGCCAAGAACGAGCTATCTATTACCTCAGTAAAAGGTTCATTGACGGTGAACACAAGTACACTCGATCGAAAAGACGTGTTGTGCTTTAGCATGGGCTTCCATGAGGTTACAACATTACCTCCATGGTCACACAACCCATCTCATATCCCGCGTGGATCCTCTTAAGTACGTGTTCAATAAACCCATGTTAAATTGCCGACTGTCCAGATGGCAGTTGATCCTACAACAAATTGACATCGTATATGTGACTCAAAAGTCCATCAAAGGTTAAGGAATTGTGGATCAACTGGCCGCCGCACCTTCAGGGGATTTCAAACCCTTTGAAACATATTTTCCTGATGAAGGAGTAATGACAGTATAGCAACACCATCAGTACGATATGTGCCAATCATGGAAGATGCATTTTGATGGAGCTGTTAATATGGAAGGTTCTGGAGCTGGAGCAGTTCTAGTATGTGGTACGGGGGAGCAGTATCCCATTGCCATCAAATTATAGTTTGTCAGCACCTATAATACGGCTGAGTATGAAGGCTGTCTCATGGGGCTAAAACTTGCCCGTTCAATGGGCATCGGGCGGTTAACTGTCCTTAGAGATTCAGAGCTGGTAATCAGACAATCCACTAGAATCTATCAAACCAAGGAACTACATTTGCTGCCTTACCATCGGCAGGTTTTGAAGATGGCTTTTGGAGTTTGAAGAAATCTCCTTTCTACACATTCCTCGTAATAGGAATGACTTTGCGGACGCATTAGTAACTTTGGCCTCCTTGATTCGCATATCAGACAAGGAACACTTGCCGAGCGTCGCAATCTCCTTGCACAAGGCCCCAGCCTATGGGAATTACGTTGGAGAAGTATCGGATGAGCTACCTCCCATCCAACATCCTTGGTATCAGCATGTCAAGGAATATCTACGAGATGGATCTACACCCGCTGAGGCGAGCCTGACTGAAAAAAGGCGGATCCATTGACTTGCTATGAAATTCTACCTGAGTGGAGATGCGATCTATAAAAGAGATGCAGGACTAGGTCTCCTTAGATGTTTAGACAAAGATCAAGCCTAGAGGCTTATGGATGAAATCCATGGCGGAGTCTGTGGCCCCCACATGAGTGGCCCCCTCCTTGTCAAGAAAGTCCTCAGGACGGGATATTACTGGCTATCTCTCAAAGCTAACTGCAATGACCACGTCAAGAGATGCTATCAGTGCCAGATTAATGGGAATGCTATACACGCCCCTCCACGGGAACTCCACAATATGAGTTCACCTTGGCCCTTCTCAATGTGGGGAATGGACGTTATCGCGGTCATTGAGCCTAAAGCCAGTAATGTTCATCGATTTATCTTCACTATGATCGACTACTTCACCGAGTGGGTAGAAGCAGCCTCCTTCCCTAGGGTTACTAAAGAAGTCATTATTGCTTTCATCAGAAATAATGTCATTTGTCGATATGGACAACCAGAGGTGATTGTGTCAGACAATGCCAAGAACCTCAACAAAAAAATGATGGAGGAATTATGCAGTAAATTCCATATCAAACACCTTAACTCTGTCATCTATCGTCCGAAGATGAATGGTGTTGTTGAAGCGGCTAACAAAAACATCAAGAAGATTATGCAAAAGATGTCTGCCAACCACAAAGATTGGTTTGACCTATTGCCTCTGACTCTGTTAGCCTACAGAACCTCAATGCGTACTTCCATTGGGGCAACCCCCTACACTTTAACTTATGGGATGGAAGCAGTACTCCCCAATGAAGACCAATGGGTACAAGACAGGTATCACCAATTATCTCTAATATACGAAAGGTGAACCGCGGCTATCTTCCATGGTCAGTTATATCAGCAAAGGATCGCCAGATCCTACAACAAAAAAGTCCGGCTATGGCAGTTTAAACAACGTGACTTGGTTTTGAAGAAGATCCTTGACAACCAAGATCAGGCTAAGGGAAAATTCGTTCCTAACTGGGAAGGCCCGTTTATCGTCAAGGAAGTATAGACAGGAGGCACTCTCAGGTTGCAAGAAATGGACGGCGATGAATTTCCACAACTAATCAACTCAGACATCGTAAAACGGTACTATGTCTGAGGTTGCCATCAAGCAAACAACCTGGTGCATAATCATCAGGTCATCAGTCATTCCGGTTCTTTAACCCTTTACCACCTACAACTTCTCCACACTTTGCCTCTCAGGGAAACATACATTTCAAGCCAGCAGCCTGGCTTTCTCCACTGCATTCCTACAACTTAGGTCATCCCACCGCGGATTGAACCTCTTGCGTTTACAGTTTGGCTACCCATTCCTGGGATCAAACTTTTCACCTGCAGTTTATCGTCAACCTAGGATTAAACTTTCTCATCCCCACATTCTAACCTGCACATGGGATTACGCTTTTCATCTCGCCCTGAGGAGCGAACTATGTCGACCTGATCTCCTCTTCAATAGGAGTACGTAGGCAACCATTTCATATGGCCTGGTCGCAATAAAACAAAAACAACAAAAACATTTCTACCCTTATAAAAACAAAAACAACCAAAAACATTCCTACACCATGTCAGCCATATACCACGTTGAACCTCTTACACCAGGTTAGAACTACGCAGACCTGATCTCCTCTTCAATAGGAGTACGTAGGCAGCCATTCGTGGTGCGTCTCACCCCCTACCAAAACACAAACCCTTGTCAGTTGGTACTGGGATCATCCTTCAATCCACTACATTTCATTGGCTTCAGACCAAAGGGATAGAATTACCTGAACTCCTCCCAAATAGGAGATTCGGCGACCATCTAAGCTGCGGTCATACCTTGAAGAGCAACACCAATCCATAAGAGGTGGAATTAATTAGTCTTCTCCTAAATAGAAGTGTTGGCGACCATCTGTGGTGCGGTCAATCTCAGAGAGGAAAGCCGCACTCCTCTCCACATTTCCATCCAGAAGCCAGTCCCAAGACACCAAAGATGGTAGGGATACATAGATCGATGATCCATTCTGAACTATCCAGAGACAACTCAATGTCCATCCACCCAAGAGGAATTCAGAATACATCAAGATCATAAGCCCTGAAGCAGCAGGTAAAATATCAAGCAAATAGCAAGGCATATCTAAAAGGGAAGTGATCCAAAAATATATTTCCCTGTCATATATAATGTTGTTTGATATATATACAATGTAAGTTGTACATGACAAAATGTCTAAGCTAGTCTGTGCAGGTAAATACAAGTTCATCTACAAGTCAGGGTATATGCGAGCTAATAAGCCCAATATGGCGTCCCTCTCAGAAGAAGAAGGCGAAGCTGTGGTCTCCTGTATGAGAATATCCACATGACCCAAAAGATATGTAGCCATCTACATGGTGACCATATGATCATCAATATATGCACTCATCTCTGCAATCATGCCAGTGGTAAGGGACCTCACTGCAGTACTATCTGTGACAGCTACATCCCGGGCAGATATAGCACTATCCCGCTCAACTATCACTGCGTCTCTGGCTGATCTGGCCTCACTCCGCCCAACAACAGCGGCATCTCGATGAGCTAATGCCTCGTCTCTCTCTAATAGAGTTGCGTCTCTTCCATCAAGGGCAGTCAACATAATAGATCGAGACTGATCTCTCTCAAAGGTCATCAGATAAAGACTTTGCTCTAAGTACTGTGTCGAGTGCTAAATCACAAAAGTACTAGTACTAGGAGAATCCAGAAGAAATGCTGGCAACCCAGCAGTGGGCTCCTCCTCGATGTAGGTATCAATGTCCTCCATGGGCTCTACAACGTCTGACTCGCTATCTTGTACTACAGATATTGTTGTAGTCGACAAAACCTCTGTCTCCATCTATGCAGAATACTCTGCAGAACTAGCTGGATGACTGACAGAAAAAGAAGCTATCTCACGCTGATCCCAACAAGCATACACACTGGATCGGTCCTCTGTTGAGAGATATCGAGAAGTTGAACGCTGACCTATCGCCCCATCAAAAGAATAGAAATCCTGGAACTGGTCGAACTGCAACATCACGGCCAGCGGGTGATAAGTGGTCACGCCCCTCAAGCCAGCCAGAGGGAAAAAATCCATGCCCGGAGCGTGAGTAATAAAGCTGTATGGTGAGCAAAGCCGCGAGCATGACAAGATGCTGAATGGATCTCTGATATCTGCCAAAAATGCGGACCAAGACAGAGCATCTATATACTCCGATGGCTGAAAGGAGTATGACATAGCCACATCATGGGAAAAGAAATACCCATGTCGTCTAAGGGTACCAACCGGTCTCAAGTGTGACATAAACCACACGTACAACATGACCGAACTCCTAGTGAACACTCCTGTAGGATACGTGCAACAATAGGATACCGACCGCAGGGTCTCTGCTACAATCATAGGTACAATGGTGCGGCCCTCTCTAAGAGCTCTCACAGCCATAATGACACCAATGTTTATCTCGTCCATATATCGTGGCATATAGACATACGACAGTACACATAACATCAGTACATCAACTCTGGCCAAACGCCAGTGGTCCTCCGGTGCGGTGAAATCCCCAGAATGTCGCGAGTAGCTATCCTCTGAGCCAAATCTGTCGTACAAAAAACGCTGGGATATCACGTAGCTAGATGTCAGCTCGTCCTGCACTACTCTACGCCGCAATCCTATTAGAGTCATGAACCGTCTACTCATGTCTCCCAAAGCTAGATGCACGCAAGGTCTATCTAAAGGAAGCATCGTCAAACGTGCATACTCCTCAAGAGTAGGAGTCAACTAATAGGTGCCAAATTGGAACACCTGCCTATCTAGTAGCCAATGCTCTAGCATCCCGTCTATAAATCCTGCGGGAACCTGAAAAGGTAATAAAGTCATGGTATGCTGCAGCAACTAATCTACAGTCACCCTATCTAGTGGTGACATGCTATCATACCACGATCGCATACCCAATGCCACCAATGATGGTGGGGTATGATCTATACGGCTAACTGTCGAAGAAAACATCTGTGCGGGCTGTGTCATAAGACCATCCAGGGGTCAATGTCGAATATCTCTGGACATACATATATATGCATAACATGATACGAGCATAACAGATAATGGATGGCAATATTATATAGGGAATGAAAAACGGTGCATACATTCCTAAGTATATCATCATCTAGTACATCATCTCTGTACAACGACAAATACAGGGACATGGGGCACAGATGCCCTACTACTAACAGAGGCCTATCAAAAGATATAGCGAGAATGGGGAACAGCCACCCAATATTTAACAGAGGCTTATCAAAAGATATAACGAGAATATACATCAGAAGAAGACCAGGGTCTCGATGTCAACATCCTCAATCCTGTCCACCTGAGTCACTGGATCTCTATCAACAGGGATGTCAGGCCTATAAAGAGGAGGATCTATGCCGAAAAAACCGAATGGGTCGTCTGAGGGGCCAGCGCCTGAGCTGGAAGGAACAAATGACTCCGCCTCTGCTAGATCTCTGCCCGAATGCTGAATAAATACATGTGCTTGGTCCAACTGCCAGGTCAAACTATCAATCTGGGTCATATGAGTTGGAGCTCGAACACAAGCTACCCAATCCGTCATCATCAAGGATCCTGGAACCATATCCCCCATAAACTGTGTTACGCGGGACTGAGCTCCAATAGTACGAGGGAACCACCAATGCTGGAACGTCTCCTGAGTACATGGACCCTTTGATAATGCAAAACTGTCAACCCCCAACAATGGGATATCAGTGATGGGTGACTGTGATACGGGCCAATGACGCCTGGTAGGAGGCAAGATCGGTATACAGATCTCCCCTGTGATGCTCCTAATAGCACGCTCTCCTAAATAGAGCTCCCAACCTTCATCAGTGAAGAGAGGAACTCTCCTGGTGGAAATCAAATACTTGACTCCAGTCGGATGTCCATCCTCAAAGCCGATGGTCAAATGCTCCGCTGAATAAGGACTCCATGTAATGGTACTCGCCGTCAGCAATTCCAACTGCATACGGCAGTGAGTGAATCCCTTAGCTACAGGGACCTCCGGCAAAATAGAATGGTGTCATCGTCGTCATCATGGATAGGTATCTAAACCTAAGACACTCAAAGGACGCAAACATGGGAGCCTTTCATAGGCCCAAAACTACCAACACAATGGCAAAACATCTGCCATCAGTAAACACTCTTAACCTATGAATGGGAAAAGATAAGAGAAATACTCACTAGCAGAAATGGGTAAAATCCTAGCCAAGCCTCAGTCAAACCCTGTGAGCGCATGCGCATGCCCCGGAGGAAATAGGCAAAGGTATAAGAACCCCAATCATACTCTCCAATACGGTCCACATCACGTGTGGCGCTGATCAAAGCAAAGGATACCGTAGATGAGTTATCTACTATGAAGAAGCATCGAATGATCATCAGGAACAAGAGCCACAGAACACGATCCCTGATCCTGACATCATCAGGCATGGGCTCACTCAAAAGCCCACTCATAGCATCTACGCTCAAAGAACCTGAACGGATAGTCCTTCCTTTGAGCGCCTCCGCCGGAACTCCTAATAAGGATTTAACGGCAGTAGGGGTAATATTCGCCATGAAAGGCACTGGCTCCCCTACAAACTCCATACCTGTGATAAATCCCCAATCCATAGGTGTCATCATCACCTCGCAATCCAACAGATGGAGTGACTGAGTCTGATGAAACCATCGCTCAGACAATGCCCTGAGGTAACCCTAGGGACAACGACGGGGAAGGATGGAGAACAATGCCCCAAATCCCCACTCATGCACTATCGCTCTATAATCAGGATGAAGCGCCTGGTACATGGAGTGAATGCTAAACCAGTTCCCTCGAGGCTGTGTAAAACCAGGAACCTGCATGAAATGCAGATCAATATCAGAACCCTTTAATCCTCATCAATAGGAAAGAAGGAAGATCAAAGTCTAATGCCATACCTCGTTAGCATGCAAGTACATCGATGGATGTCTACTCAAATCACCCAGCAACTCTGGGTTTGCCACCTGAATACTCGGAAGCTCACTACGAAGGACATGCGCAGCCGGAGCGGGATCCTCAATCGGAATATCCTCCTCCTCGTCCTCAACATCTGGCACATCTACCCGAACAGGACGAATCACGGCCTCCACAAACCGATGAGGCTGTCTGACAGAAAGGGAACGAGGCACTTCAGAAGCCCTCTACCATAAGCCAGAAGTGGTCCTATAGGAACTGCTCGGCTGATCCGGATCCATAATATTTGGACAACAAGTCTCCAAATCACCTCAGAAAGGGTGTGGTATTTCCTTACCTGGAGCTTTTTAAATGCATTTATGACTATATGCATGCATGCATTTACTTTAACATATAATAGAGTTAAAATGCATGACTACCCAATGCCTATATTTGGAAAATTTTTGCCATAGTCCCCTTTGAAAATATGACTATCCACATGCACACAGGCATGTCTAGGTGGCCATTTAGTAGCACACCTGCCCCAAAGTCATATACATAATACATGCATTAAAAATCAAAATCATCATGCAAAAGACCAACCTCAATGCTAGGAGTACTTTGCCTTTCTACCTTTTGCTCATTGGACCTCAAATAGGACAAAAAATAGCAGAAAAAGGTGCCAATTTGACTGTTTTAAAAGTCAAAATTTTCACATCATTATTTTCAGCATGGTTTAATACTAACCTTTACTATGTTGAATATTTTTTATCAAGTCATTTATGCATACATAATCACTACTATGTGTCTAGATGCATTTCATGTGATAACTCACAATCCAACGGGTAAAAATTGAAAAAAATACATGCATACGTTACCAGTATAGTGTAGAACACTTGTACGGTGACAGACTTTGCAGAAAGCAGCCCGAACTCAGTAGATCTGAAGATGGCTCGCGGTTTTCTCTATGCGAAGTAAGTTGAAAGTGACTTGTGAAGACCAACCTGCAGGATTTATGATCCACGATTGGTCAGCGAGCTCTCTCATGGCTGCAGAAAAAAGTGCACCTCACAACACTTCTATGTGGGTCCCACCCCTCCGGCTTGGTCCAGTTCAAGTTGCAAAGGAATTTTTATGGACTAGAAAGGTCAAATCGAGAATAAAAATGTCACGCGATTTAGCAAAATAGCATACAATCCTGGTTTTCTCGGATGAGACTTTGAATCTGTACATCGCCCATTGGTAGTCACCCGAACATGAGGTATACCCTGCCAATGATCTCATTTGTCACAAATCACATCCAGCAATACCTCGTACAGGTCCGATACCGCCAACTCCGGGTCGTTACCCTAAATGAGTCCTCGACGGGGGTTACAACATAGATCCCCAGTGGGGGTTACAACACGTTCATCCGTTGGCACGTCTATTAATGAAGGTCAAGCAGCCTTGACGTTATTTTAGCCGATGGCAAGTAAACCCATTAAAGCATTGAGCACTGTTCGATAGTTGCGTACGTACTCATGAGTCCCCAGTAGATCCCCGACGGGGGTTACAACGTATATCTCCGGCGGGAGTAACAATGCATGCTCAGCCGTTGACACACATATCAACGAAGGTCAAGTAAAATCCAACATATGAGGTACATCTTCTGGTTGGCAGTAAATCCAACAGAATCATGACATATTCTGGCGATACTAACCAGGAGAGGTCAACGTCATCAAAGAGGATAGATGATGGAATATGTTATACACATCCTTAAACAGATCAAGCTTTATCTCCACAGATCTCGTACACATAAGAGGTACATCTTCAATATCAAGTCGTTATCAAAGACATAGGAATTTGGTGATAACTCCAACATCAACATCCTAACAGATTTGGATTACACATCAAATCTGATCATCATTGCCAATCCCCAGTTGAAGCAACATAGAGCCAGCAATAATCCCCAGCGTGTTGGGCTACAACCCCGTACACACGCATCATACATTTGCATTATTTTGCTACCCTTATTACCACGTTCGTCTTGTTGCATTTTATGTGTCTATGATTCTTTATCCTACCCATGCATCGCCATGCATGAGTATGATAAAGAGGGGCACTTGTAGACACTCAAAATTTTTACGTACTAATCATATCACTAACATTGCGGGGAGGATGATTCGTCTTTAAGAGAAAACCACGAAAGACAATCCAAATCCATACTGGGATACTACCAGGAAGTTCAAAGATCAACCACGGATCGCAATAACGGGAGTAACAATTCCAACCTCGGAGATAACCCCGAGGCATGCGAGATCAATCACGGAACACACACACCGGAGAAGATCGATTAATCTCGGAGACAACCCGAGGTATCCGGTCTCAATCCCAACCTCGAATAGCCACCAACCTTGGTGATAACCCCAAGGAATACGATTTAAGCGATAACCCTTAAATGCTTGTTTCAAATGCAACCATCCTCAATCTCGGCGCTCAACGAGATACACTTTGCACCAACCCGTAATAACATCGGGAAGGCAGGCACACCTCAAAGGTGACAATGAGGACCTTCAACAATTCGGTAGCGGTCAATCTCGGTGAAGTTCGAGCAACGTCGACTTTTTTATCACCAAATCCGCGATAACACTTTGGTGAGGGGCAACATCATCATCTCGCCAACACAATGCCACATCATGTCTCTACGCAACGATGTCCCACAAGACTAACCAATCCCGAGTGACTATTGTGTGGGGTAACGGATGAAAGTTGAAGCTTGAAGACCGGAGGGCATCGTCCCATCTTCAATGACTTTTGTACAAACTCTAATCCCATGCCATCGTATAACTCTCGACAACGGCGATGCGAAATAGGTCTGTATACCTCAAAGCGGATGCGGATTGCACCACGAAGTTCAAGTGGACATTACGATTGCTCGAGTGCACGTACTTCAAGACGATCGGGACGAAAACCCCGGGCCTACCCGGGTTGCCTCTGGTACACCTGCGGCTAAAATGCCTATAAATAGAGGGCTTGGGCAGCCCATTTTGCAAGAGAAAAAGGTGAGGAAGCCCATCCCAATTTGCTCTGCACTCACCTCATGCAGTGTACTTTCCCCTTTTAAACACATATGAGCTCATATATAGCCCTTTTTGTACCTACAAAAGTCAGTGTTTACCCACTCTAAAGATATAGAAGTCTTCTTTAGCAGTCAGCTGTAAGCCTTCTCACACACTTTAGAGTCATTCTCTTCATCTTTGCACACACCCTTCTACACGTTGAGAGTCGTATTGCTTGTTTTTGCCCAGACTTTGGTCCGTGGTTTCATTTCTGTCCATATATTATATATAATAATATATATATATATATATATATATATATATATATATTTACATATATATTGACTAACATTATCGAGTTATGACTCGATTGAGCTAGAACTTTGGTCTAGAAGCGTTTATTTGCTTTTATATATATATATATATATATATATATATATATATATTTACATTATATATATTAATCGTGTGTGACGAACTTTGTTCGATGAGCCTGAATTTTGATGCAGGCGTTTGTTTGCTTTTTATATATATATATATATATATATATATATATATATATATATATATATATATATATTTACACATTATATATATTATTAGCGTGTGTCGAACTTTTTTTGATGAGCTTTTATATATACGATATCAGTGCGTTTATATCGAACAAAGTTCGACCACAGATTATATATATAAGTATATATATATATATATATATATATATATATATATTTCGTCTCACACGAGGAGTTTGCCGTGGTGGATGATCGCTTCTACGCCTTTCTTTTACGTTTAAATCACTTTGAGTTTTCTTCGTGGCAGTTGATGGCTTTACAGCTTTATTTACATTCTGTCCCGCCTGGAGTTTCCTTTGGGGCGGTTGACCATATTTACAGCTTTATTTATGTTTTGTCCCGCCTGGAGTTTCCTCCATGGCAGTTGATAGCTTTTAACAGCTTTATTTACATTTCTGATCCCCCATGGAGGTGCTTTGTGGTTGGTGTTCCTATTTGTGTGTATATATATATATATATATATATATATAGCTTTTATATATATATAATTGCTTACTGCTTTTATACAAATTACGGTATTCTGTGCGCCTAGGAATCATGTGATCACAGATTAAGCCAATTGGATCTAGATTCGGTTCCTGTGATGGACATTTTCAGCTGTAAACAGCTTGTAAATTATTCTGTAGTGTCTGAATTTCCTCAGATGGTTTCCATACCCACGAGGAAGTCGACATTATTTTGTACATTATTTTCATACGGATGCTTCGCATTCGTAAAATAAAAATCTGTGACGTCCACAAAATTAAGTATACATCACCTATCTTGAGTCGCCAGATACATGGTACAGAATTCAAATACAACTGTCATGTACAATACGACAAAACATAAACTGTGAGTTTGAATACAAATATTGTCTACCAGAGATTATACAAACTCAAAAGGAGTCCTCATTACAATTATTATCACACTATTTCACAGAATAGTGAAGACTACTAATATACCATCTAGGACCATCACTCTATTCCCCGAGTAGTCCCAACTACGTTCTCATTTCAAGAGAAAACGGTGAAAAAAGGGTGAGCTCAACTAGCCCGAGAAATAATATTACTAAGATAATGCAGAATAATTTATCATTAGCCTTCAACAGTGTTAAATTAATAAAATATAATAACTATCAATTTTAACTGCGGCGGAACAAGCAATCCATTAGAAGAGTCAAGTAAAGAATAAAATCTACTATCTTCTATGATTTAAAAGGTTTTCATCACTTTTATCGCTGGGACTCGACAATAAATAATCCACATCATCGAATCACCCCCGCACTTACTGACCGATGATATTCTTTAGTATCACGACCACAATTATCCATGCACTACGGGCCAAGAATATCATGTTTGTATTCATTAATGGTAAAACAATTCATGATCATGCCAACAATAGCCATGTCCATCATCAATGCACTACGGGCCAATGAGGACTTTTATCACATCATTTGTAACATTACGGTTATGATTATACCGAATAATCCACAGTCATAATCATACCAAGTCCATCTATACACTACAGGCCACGAGATGACTTTCAACATAATATAAACATGAGGATGATGACAATGATATAAGAATTCAATAAAACAAGTTCAAGAATTAATTTATCTAGAACCGATAACGTCCAAATTGTCAACATGATCTTTGCTTTGTAGATTAAAATTCAAGAAAGCTCGGAAGAATATTTCCATGAAAAGATCTTTGGATGAAGCCAGCAAATATCAAAGATATTCCACTAATTTCATGGATAAAAGTCAAAGTTTTAACCAACCGAGTGTAATAAAGAATGGAATAACAAAAGAAATCACCATGCGATAAGCATGCGATAAAAAGCGCATAAGTGTTATTATTCAGCGAGAATAATAAAGGATGGAACCGGTCCGTAAACGCATTGCATGACGGATATTTCGTGAATAATAAATAATAAATAATGGAACCGGTCCGGCGTAAGCGCATGCAGACGAGGATATTAAAGCGAATAATAAAGAAACAGAATATTAGAAGAATGTCACCATGTATAGGTAGTGGCAGCGTATCTGAGTTATTCTAACAAAATAATAAATAATGGAATAATGAAGTTCTCTTCATGAGTACAACAAATAACATCCCTTACCTTAGTAAAAAAAGCTGAATATAAGAGTAGGAAGTAGTGAGAATACTTTTCTATAGGTTTCTCTATAATTCTCTCTCTAGAGTTTCAAGTGAATTCGTAAGAAATAATGAAGGAATGAGCTTTATTTATAGGAAAATGGAATGAATAGTAACTAATTCATGAAGCGATCCAGATTGATTTACTATTAAATGGACGGTCCATATTGGTTTACTATTAAAACTTAAAACAACGGTCCATCTTGATTTACTATTAAAACTTTAAACCCGGTGATCCATATTGATTTACTATTATAACTCCATCAATGGTCCATATTGACTTACTATTATATCTTCAACCAATGATCTGAAAAATTAGCACATCTCCTCATGGAATAATATTGTACCCAAATACTCGAATGCACAATACTAGAGTGAATAGTAATTGGGTGAATAGTAACTCGTGAATAGTAACTCGTGAATAGTAACTCGTGAATAGTAACTTCGTGAATAGTAACTTCGTGAATAGTAACTCATGAATAGTAACTCGTGAATAGTAAACTCGTGAATAGTAACTTCGTGAATAGTAACTCATGAATAGTACTCCGAAACGAAAAGTGTCCGAATACGATTGAACAATATATCATATTATGCGGATGACATTGTAACAATAATTGAATCAATAATATGAGAGAGAGATGATGATCGCAATTCTTGTAGCAATAATTGAGTATAAGCGAGTGACTTCTCACGTAAGCATTAATAATCAATCTGCAGTATTACTCTTTATGCGACCACGCGTATTATTGTACTTTTAACATCAGGGTGTTTCAACGAGTTAACGGTAAAACTTCCGCCATTATTTTCATAAAGTATTTTTGTCGTTTTTCTCTGTCGACAATAATTACATTGTGGGGTCCACCAATGATTATGTACCGTAAATACGGATATTCTCCCACAAAAAGAATATTCCCCGACCAATCGAATATTATACAACCACTTGCTTACTTTGCAAAATTTGTAAATATTACCCACAACTATAACATTACATCAAATCAACACCATAATAAAAAAAAATTATTTTGAGAAAATTAAATCTTTATTCATAAAATTTGGGGTCTCACAATCTCCCCTCCTTATGAAATTTCGCCCTCGAAATTTACGTGATATACTGGTATCTTAGAAGAGGTGAGGATACCTTGACTTCATTTGATTCTAATTCTTGAGGTATAACCTTTGAGTGTTGAATACGATCCTTCTTATCCAAGATTTTAACACGTATCTCCTCATACGTTAAATCTTCTGCTATCTCGTCCGGTTCTAAATTAATAATGTGGTTCGGGTCGTCCACATATTTACGTAACATCGATACGTTAAAAACGTTATGAACACGCGACATACTTGGCGGTAAAACGAGTCTATAAGCCACAGTTCCTATTCGATCAAGGATTTCAAATGGGCCAATAAAATCGAGGGTTGAGATTTCCTCTCTTCATCGATTCTTGCTTCTAGAATAATGCCCTCTTGAACCTTCTTCTTCACATTCATCAGCTCTGAGTATGTAGCTTGAGCAGCTTTAACTTTATCGATTCAAGTCTATTCTAATCGTATATTCGTTATCTTCACGTGGGTCCCTAGAGTCTTTAACTCTATCTCCATCATTTGTAAGTTATCTGAAATAAGTCTTTGTGTTAACAACATCACACTCATAAATGCATACGATCTTCTACTCAGCGCGTCGGCTACCCGTTCATTTTCCCACGATGATATTGAATGGTACGATCGTAATCTTCAATATTTCGAGCCAACGTCTTTGGCACATTATTACGTTTGTTTTAGGTGAAGAAAATATTTGAGGGTTTTAGAAATGGGTTTTGTACTAGGGTTAATACAAAATTCGATTTCACGCTCTAGGGTAGGCTAAGAAGTCTTCAAGAATATCGTCGGAAATTTATTAACAATAGAAATATCATTAAAAGCTGTGACTCTCATCCAAGACTTGGATAGCACGTCACATTGATACTATCAACTTGTCACCGCGTCATTCACGACGTTGCCTACTGAAAGTCGGCCGGTGCATTCCACAAGAAAGTCGACAACGAAAGGATCGGGGCTCTTTATTTATGGCTTGATATAACAATGATTGACTTTAGTGGTTTGGTTACTTTGAATTCGCATAACAGGTTGGTTAGGAGTATGAAAGCTAATAACCTTACAAAAAAAGCATGATGAGTAGTTAACCAATCGTTTCCAAAAATCACATCAAAGGCAAGTATTTTCAAAGAGATAAGATCGGCGGAGTAGCGTGAAAGTGTTGATTTGAACAAGATTTATAAATAGTGGAGGTAGTGAAGGTTTCTCCAAGCGAGTTTAAACAGATATATCAAAGTCTAACTCTCCGGAGTTAACTTCAAACATTGAACACAACTAGGTCTGATAAAAGAGTGAGTAGAGGCCGGTATCTAACACGGTATAGACTTCGCAAGAGTTTATGACTAACATACCCGTGATAATTTTATTCAGGTTCCTCGTCACGAAAAAAATGCTCTCTCTTAAACTGCTGGCTTTGGCTTGTTTGGGACATCCTTTGGTGCCTCCATCCTAGTTGAACTTGTCTTCGGTGAACGACAAAATCGGGTTAAATGACCTTCTCTTCCACAATTATAGCATGCTTTGGACGGCATCGTGCAGTTTGGACTGATGTGTCCCTCCCCTCCGCATTTGAAGCATATGATAGGTGGTCGTTCTCCTTCCTTAACAACGGGTGCGGGTGCTGGTGCTGACGTCTTTCCATCATTGTTGAATCTCCTCTTCTTGAAATGTCCATTCTTATTGTTTTGACCATGATTACCACCGAAGTGGTTACCATTTATGGCATGTTGATTCCCTCCATGCTTATTGTCACCGCTTTGATGACTGTTATCACCGGTATTATCATTTTTCTAGCTGCTCTCTTTTGGTTGCTTTGACTCGTTATCGCGCTCCACTAACTGAGCCCTATTTACAACATCTGAATACAAAACACGGTTTATGAGAAATAAGATATTGACGTATCTCGACTTCAAACCTCTTAAAAACATCCGCGTCATTCTCTCTTCATTATCAACCAAGTGGGACGCAAATCGGGACAACTCGGCAAACTTGGCTTCGTACTGCGACACGGTCATGTTGTTTTGCTCTAACTTGATAAATTCCACCTCCTTCATGTGACGAATGCTTTTGGGAAAGTACTTGTCATTGAACAGCTCTTGGAACTTCTCCCAAGACATCTTGAGTGCGTCAGGTTGGGTACGTTTTACAGATTCCCACCAGTGATC
Organism: Panax quinquefolius; assembly: GCA_020205615.1. NCBI lineage: Eukaryota > Viridiplantae > Streptophyta > Magnoliopsida > Apiales > Araliaceae > Panax > Panax quinquefolius. The sequence continues at coordinate 61,689,808 of CM035171.1, read as the reverse complement.
TGCCTCTTCACGCAACATAAAAGGTGGCGAAGGAACCTTTTGCTCCTCGGAACATCCCAAGACATCAAATATCTTGGTGATCTGCTTTAACCACGTCTCGCCTTAAGTGGTTACGGCTTTCCCAAAAACTCCGGTGGTCCCGGCTCCTTGAATTGCTTAGCGGTGACCAGCAAGTAGGTTGCCATTGTTTCCTCTGCATTATGAGCAGAAGCGCGCCGCCGCTTTGATGTTGCATGAATTCTAAAAAGCTCCTAAACATACCATCGTTTCATCAATTGATTGATGGTGTTGTTGTTTACGGGAGGATTATCGCCATCCTGTTGCACATTGTCACGATTATTGATCATGTGAAGAATCAGCGGTCTCATGCTCCATTGCTATTCTCAACATTCTCGGATGTCATTTTCAGAATCTTGCCACAAAACAAAGGTTAATTGACATATAACATATTATCCCTATATTACGACCAGACCAATTAAATAACAAATAAACTTAGGTAGGTCATACTAGCGAAAGAATTCCCGTCTCTCCCTCCTAGTTCTATTCTCACATCTAGCCGAGGATCATATCCCTAAGCTTTGATACCAATTTGTGGCGCCCCAAAATTAGGTATACATCACCCATCTTGAGTCGCCGGATACATAGTACGAAATTCAAATACAACTTAATAATACAATAAATTTGGTGTACAATACGACAAAACATAAAGCTGTGAGTTTGAATACAAATATTGTCTACTAGAGATTATACAAACTCAAAAGGAGTCCTCATTACAATTATTATCACATTATTTCACGAGAATAGTGAGGACTACTAATGCACCATCTAGGACCATCACTCTGTTCCTCGACTAGTCCCACTACGTTCTCATTTCTGAAGAAACGGTGAAAGAAAAAAGGTGAGCTCAACTAGCCCGATAAGAAATATTATGACTAAGATAATGCGAGAATAATTTATCGTTAGCCTTCAACGATGTTAAATTGATAAAATATAATAACTATCAAGTTTAAGCTGCGGTGGAACAAGCAATCCATTAGAAGAGTCAAGTAGAGAATAAAATCTACTATCTTCTATGATTTAAAAGGTTTTCATCACTTTTATCATTTGGGACTCGACAATAAATAATCCACATCATCGAATCACCCACACTTACTGACCGAGGATATTCTTTAGTATCACGACCACAATTATCCATGCACTACGGCTTAAGATAATCATTTTTGTATTCATTCTGATCATGCCATAAAACAATTCATGCACAACGCCAAAGAGAATCCATAGCCATAATCATACCAAAAGCTCCATCCATCGATGCACTACGGGCCAATGAGGACTTTTATCACATCATTTGTAACATTACGGTTATGATTATCCGAATAATCACAGTCATAATCATACCAAGTCCATCTATGCACTACTGAGGCCACGAGATGACTTTCAACATAATATAAACATGAGGATGATGACAATGATATAAGAATTCAATAAAACAAGTTCAAGAATTAATTTATCTAGGAGGCGATAACGTTCAAATTGTCGACATGATCTTTGCTTTGTAGAGTAAAATTCAAGAATGCTCGGAAGAATATTTCCATGAAAAGATCTTTGGATGAAGCGCAAATATCAAAGATATTCCACTAATTTCATGGGTATAAAGTCAAAGTTTTTAACCATTTGAGTATAATAAAGAATGGAATAACAAAAAAGAAATCACCATGCATGCGATATAGCGCGCAGGCGAGTTATTCAACGAGAATAATAAAGGATGGAACCGGTCCGGCGTAAAGCGCAGCAGAGACAGGATATTCAAACGAATAATAAATAATGGAACGGTCGGCGTAAAGAGACGAGGATATTAAACGAGAATAATAAATAATGGAACCGGTCGGCGTAAGCTATGCAGACGAGGATATTCGAAGAGAATAATAAAGAAGCGGAATATTAGAAGAATGTCACCATGTATAGGGTAGCAGCGTATCTGAGTTATTCAACAGAATAATAAATAATAATGAATATATGAAGTTCTCTTCATGAATAATAAAAATGGAATAACAAATAACATCCCTTACAAATAAAAAAAGCTGAATATAAGAGTAGGGAAGTAGAGAATACTTTTCTATAGGTTCTCTTGTAATTCTCTCTAGAGTTTTGGTGAATTAAGTAAGAAATAATGAAGGAATGAGCTTTATTTATAGAAGAAAATGGAATGAATAGTAACTAATTCATGAGCGGTCAGATTGATTTACTATTAAGCGGACGGTCCATATTGGTTTACTATTAAAACTTAAAACAACGGTCCATCTTGATTTACTATTAAAACTTTAAACCGGTGATCCATATTGATTTACTATTATAACTCCACCGGTGGTCCATATTGACTTACTATTATATCTTGACCAGCGATGCGAAAAATTAGCACATCTCCTCATGGAATAATATTGTACCCAAATACCGAATGCACAATACTAGAGTGAATAGTAAGGGTGGGTGAATAGTAACTCGTGAATAGTAACTCGTGAATAGTAACTTCGTGAATAGTAACTCGTGAATAGTAATGAATGAATAACTCATGAATAGTAACTTCGTGAATAGTAACTTCGTGAATAGTAACTTCGTGAATAGTAACTCATGAAAGTACTCAAACCACGAAAAGTGTCCGAATACCCGATTGAACAATATATCATATTATCGGATGATCTTTGTAACAATAATTGAATCGATAATATAGAGAGATATGATGCGCAATTCTTGTAGCAATAATTGAGTATAAATGAGTGACTTCTCACGTAAGCATCAATAATCAATATCAGGTGTCTTTCTTTGTGCGACCACAGCGTATTCTTGTACTTTTTTTAACAAGGGTGTTTCAGCGATTAACGGTAAAACTTCGCCGTAGATTATTTTCATAAAAGTATTTTTTGTCGTTTTCTCTGTCAAGCAATAATAATTACATTTTTGTGGGGTCCACCAATGATTGTATGTCGTAAATACGGATATTCTCCCACAAAAAGAATATTCCCAGACCAATCGAATATTATACAACCACTTGCTTTACTTTTGCAAAATTTGTAAATATTACCCACAACTATAACATTACATCAAATCGACACCATAATAATAAAAAAAAAATTATTTTGAGAAAATTAAATCTTTATTCATAAAATCTGGGGTCTCTGATCTCCCCTCCTTATGAAATTTTGCCCTCGAAATTTACGATACGTACTGGTATCTTAGAAGAGGTGAGGATACCTTGACTTCATTTGATTCTAATTCTTGAGGTATAACCTTTGAGTGTTGAATACGATCCTTCTTATCAAGATTTTAACACGTATCTCCTCATCGTTAAATCTTACGCTATCTCGTCCGGTTCTAAATTAATAATGTGGTTGGGTCATCCACATATTTACGTAACATCGATCGTTAAAAATGTTATGATGAACGCGACATACTTGGCGGTAAAAGCGAGTCTATAAGCCGCAGTTCCTATTCGATCGAGGATTTCAAATGGGCGATAAAATCGAGGGTTGAGATTTCCTCTCTTCATCGATTCTTGCTTCTAGAATAACGCCCTCTTGAACCTTCTTCTTCACATTCATCATTTCTGAGTATGTAGCTTGAGCGACTTTAACTTTATCGATTCAAGTCTATTCTAATCGTATATTCGTTATCTTCACGTGGGTCCCAGAGAGTCTTTAACTCTATCTCCATCATTTGTAAGTTATCTGAAATGAGTCTTTGTGTTAACAACATCACACTAAATAAATGCATACGATCTTCTACTCAGCGCGTCGGCTACCACGTTCATTTTCCCACGATGATATTGAATGAATACGATCGTAATCTTCAATGACTCGAGCCAGCGTCTTTGGCACATTTACGTTCGTTTTAGGTGAAGAAAATATTTGAGGGTTTTAGAAATGGGTTTTGTACTAGGGTTAATACAAAATTCGATTTCACGCTCTAGGGGTAGGCTAAGAAGTCTTCAAGAATCGTCGGAAATTTATTAACAATAGAAATATCATTAAAAGCTGTGACTCTCATCAAGACTTGGATAACACGTCACATTGATACCTATCGACTCATCTTCGTCATTCACGGCGTTTGCCTCTGAAAGTCGGGCCGGTGCATTCCACAAGAAAGTCGACAACGAAAGGATCGGGGCTCTTTATTTATGGCTTGATATAACAATGATTGACTTTAGTGGTTTGGTTACTTTGAATTCGCGCATAACGGGTTGGTTAGGAGTATGAAAGCTAACAACCTTACAAAAGCATGATGAGTAGTTAACAATCGTTTCCAAAAATCACATCAAAGGCAAGTATTTTCAAAGAGATAAGATCGACGAAGTAGCGTGAAAGTGTTGATTTGAACAAGATTTATAAATAGTGGAGAGTAGTGAAGGTTTCTCCCAATTGAGTTTAAGCAGATATATCAAAGTCTAACTTCTAGGAGTTAACTTCAAACATTGAACACAACTAGGTGCGATAAAAGAGTGAGTAGAAGCGGTATCTAACACGGTATAGACTTTGCAAGAGTTTATGACTAACATACACGTGATAATTTTATTCGGGTTCCTCGTCACGAAAAAAATGCTCTCTCTTAAACTACGGCTTTGGCTTGTTTGGGACATCCTTTGGTGCCTCCATCCTAGTTGAACTTGTCTTGGTGAGCGACAAAATCGGGCTAAAGACCTTCTCTTCCACAATTATAGCATGCTTTGGGCGGCACATCGCGCGGTTTGGTGATGTGTCCCTCCCCTCGCATTTGAAGCATATGATAGGTGGTCGTTCTCCTTCCTTAACAACGGGTCTTTGGTCTTTGCGTCTTTCCATCATTGTTGAATCTCCTCTTCTTGAAATGTCCATTCTTATTGTTTTGACCATGATTACATAGAAGTGGTTACCATTTATGGCATGTTGATTCCCTCCATGCTTATTGTCATAGCTTTGATATTTGTTATCCGGTATTATCATTTTTTAATTTTTGCTCTCTTTTGGTTGCTTTGACTCGTTATCGCGCTCCACTAAGCGAGCCCTATTTACAACATCGAATACAAACACGGTTTATGAGAAATAAGATATTGGCGTATCTCGGCTTCAAACCTCTTAAAAACATCGCGTCATTCTCTCTTCATTATCAACCAAAGTGGGGCGTAAATCGGGACAACTTCGGCAAACTTGGCCGTCTTTGCGACACGGTCGTGTTGTTTTGCTCTAACTTGATAAATTCCACCTCCTTCATGTGACGAATGCTTTTGGGAAAGTACTTGTCATTGAGCGACTCTTGGAACTTCTCCCAAGACATCTTGAGTCGTCGGGTTGGTGTACGTTTCTGATTCCCACCGGTGATCGCCTCTTCACGCAACATAAAGGTGGCAAAGGGAACCTTTGCTCTCTCGGAGCATCCCAAGACATCAAATATCTTGGTGATCTGCTTTAACCACGTCTCGCCTTAAGTGGTTACGGCTTTCCAAAAACTCTCGGTGGTCCCGGCTCCTTGAATTGCTTAGCGGTGACCAGCCAGTGGGTTGCCATTGTTTCCTCTGCATTATGAGCAGGAGCCGCCGCGCTTTGATGTTGCATGAATTCTAAAAAGCTCCTAAGCATACCGTCGTTCGTCGATTGATCGGTGTTGTTGTTTCTGAGAGGATTATCGCCATCTGTTGCACATTGTCACGATTATTGATATGTGGAGAATCAGCGGTCTCACTGTGCTCCATTGCTATTCTCAACATTCTCGGATGTCATTTTAGAATCTTGCCACAAAACAAAGGTTAATTGACATATAACATATTATCCTATATTACGTGAGCCAATTAAATACCAAATAAACTTAGGTAGGTCATACTAAGAAGAATTCCCGTCTCTCCCCTCCTAGTTCTATTCTCACACATCTTAGCGGGGATCATATCCTAAGCTTTGATACCAATTGTGGCGCCCCCAAAATTAGGTATACATCACCCATCTTGAGTCGCGGATACATAGTACGAATTTAAATACAACTTAATAATAATATAAGTATAGCGTGTACAATACGATAAAACATAAATCTGTGAGTTTGAATACAAATATTGTCTACCAGAGATTATACAAACTCAAAAGGAGTCCTCATTACAATTATTATCACACTATTTCACAGAATAGTGAGGACTACTAATGCACCATCTAGGACCATCACTCTGTTCCCCGACTAGTCCCAGCTACGTTCTCATTTCCTGAAGAGAACAGTGAAAGAAAGGGTGAGCTCAACTAGCCCAGTAAGAAATATTATGACTAAGATAATGCAGAATAATTTATCGTTAGCCTTCAACAGTGTTAAATTGATAAAATATAATAACTATCAAGTTTAACTGCAGCGGAACAAGCAATCCATTAGAAGAGTCAAGTAGAGAATAAAATCTACTATCTTCTATGATTTAAAAGGTTTTTCATCACTTTTATATTTGGGACTCGACAATAAATAATCCACATCATCGAATCACCCCGCACTCTTCTGCCGAGGATATTCTTTAGTATCACGACCACAATTATCCATGCACTACGACCAAGAAGATAATATGTTTTCATGTGTGATCATGCCATTAATTCATCTTTGATCATGCCAAAGAGAATCCATAGCCATAATCATACCAAAAACTATCCATCGATGCACTACGGGCCAATGAGGACTTTTATCACATCATTTGTAACATTACGGTTATGATTATACTTTGAATAATCCACAGTCATAATCATACCAAGTCCATCTATGCACTACTACAGGCCACAGATGACTTTCAATATAATATAAACATGAGGATGATGACAATGATATAAGAATTCAATAAAACAAGTTCAAGAATTAATTTATCGAGGGCGATAGCGTTCAAATTGTCAACATGATCTTTGCTTTGTAGAGTAAAATTCAAGAATGCTCGGAAGAATATTTCCATGAAAAGATCTTTGGATGAGCGCAAATATCAAAGATATTCCACTAATTTCATGGGTATAGAAGTCAAAGTTTTTAACCATTTGAGTATAATAAAGAATGGAATAACAAAAGAAATCACCATGCATGCGATAGCCAGCGCAGGCGAGTTATTCAACGAGAATAATAAAGGATGGAACCGGAATTAAAATAGTAATGGAACAGCGGGATATTCGAACAGAATAATAAATAATGGAACCCGGTCGGAATAATAAACGCATGACGAGGATATTTCGACGAATAATAAAAATAATGGAACCCGGGTCGGCGTAAGCGCGTGACAGACGAGGATATTTAAAAGGAAGAATAATAAAGAAACGGAATATTAGAAGAATGTCACCATGTATAGGGTAGTGGCAGCGTATCTGAGTTATTCAACAGAATAATAAATAATGGAATAATGAAGTTCTCTTCATGAAGTACAACAAATAACATCCCCTTACGTAAAGTAAAAAAAGCTGAATATAAGAGTAGGGAAGTAGCGAGAATACTTTTCTATAGTTTCTTATAATTCTCTCTCTAGAGTTTCGGTGAATTCGTAAGAAATAATGAAGGAATGAGCTTTATTTATAGGAAAATGGAATGAATAGTAACTAATTAATTCATGAGCGGTCCAGATTGATTTTTACTATTAAATGGACGGTCCATATTGGTTTACTATTAAAACTTAAAACAACGGTCCATCTTGATTTACTATTAAAACTTTAAACCAGCGATCCATATTGATTTACTATTATAACTCCACCAGCGGTCCATATTGACTTACTATTATATCTTCAATCAACGGTCTGAAAAATTAGCACATCTCCTCATGGAATAATATTGTACCCAAATACCCGAATACACAATACTAGAGTGAATAGTAATAGTAAGGGTGAATAGTAACTCGTGAATAGTAACTCGTGAATAGTAACTTCGTGAATAGTAACTCGTCGTGAATGAATAGTAACTCATGAATAGTAACTCGTGAATAGTAACTTCGTGAATAGTAACTTCGTGAATAGTAACTCATGAATAGTAATCCAACGAAAAGTGTCCGAATACCGATTGAAGAATAATATATCATATTATACGGATGACATTTGTAACAATAATTGAATCGATAATATGAGAGATATGATGCTGCAATTCTTTGTAGCAATAATTGAGTATAAGCGAGTGACTTCTCACGTAAGCATCAATAATCAATCCAAGTGTGACTTCTTTGTGCGACCACAGCGTATTATTGTACTTTTAACATCGGGTGTTTCAACAGTTAACGGTAAAACTTTCGCGTTATTATTTTCATAAAGTATTTTTGTCATTTTCTCTATCTGACAATAATTCTTTTGTGGGGTCCACCAATGATTGTCTTGTAAATACGGATATTCTCCCACAAAAAGAATATTCCCAGACCAATCGAATATTATACAACCACTTGCTTACTTTTGCAAAATTTGTAAATATTACCCACAACTATAACATTACATCAAATCGACACCATAATATAAAAAAAAAATTATTTGAGAAAATTAAATCTTTATTCATAAAATTTGGGGTCTCACAATCTCATCCGGTTCTAAATTAATAATGTGGTTCGGGTCATCCGCATATTTACGTAACATCGATACGTTAAAAACGTTATGAACACGCGACATACTTGGCGGTAAAACGAGTCTATAAGCCACAGTTCCTATTCGATCAAGGATTTCAAATGGGCAAATAAAATCGAGGGTTGAGATTTCCTCTCTTCATCGATTCTTGCTTCTAGAATAATGCCCTCTTGAACCTTCTTCTTCACATTCATCAGCTCTGAGTATGTAGCTTGAGCAGCTTTAACTTTATCGATTCATGTCTATTCTAATCGTATATTCGTTATCTTCACGTGGGTCCCTAGAGTCTTTAACTCTATCTCCTTCATTTGTAAGTTATATGAAATAAGTCTTTGTGTTAACAACATCACACTCATAAATGCATACGATCTTCTACTCAACGCGTCAGCTACCACGTTCATATTTCCCACGATGATATTGAATGGTACGATCATAATCTTCAACAGCTCGAGCCAACGTCTTTGGCACATTACACGTTCGTTTTAGGTGAAGAAAATATTTGAGGGTTTTAGAAATGGGTTTTGTACTAGGGTTAATACAAAATTCGATTTCACGCTCTAGGGGTAGGCTAAGAAGTCTTCAAGAATACGTCAGGAAATTTATTAACAATAGAAATATCATTAAAAACTATGACTCTCATCCAAGACTTGGATAGCACATCACATTGATATATATCAACTTGTCACCGTCATTCACGACGTTGCCTAGTAAAGTCCGGCGCGATTGCATTCCACACAAGAAAGTCAACAACGAAAGGATCGGGGCTCTTTATTTATGGCTTGATATAACAATGATTGACTTTAGTGGTTTGGTTACTATGAATTCGCATAACAAGTTGGTTAGGAGTATGAAAGCAAATAACCTTACAAAAAGAATGATGATGAGTAGTTAACAATCGTTTCCAAAAATCACATCAAAGGCAAGTATTTTCAAAGAGATAAGATCGACAGGTAACGTGAAAGTGTTGATTTGAACAAGATTTATAAATAGTGGAGGTAACGAAGGTTTCTCCCAACTGAGTTTAAACAGATATATCAAAGTCTAACTTCTCCGGAGTTAACTTCAAACATTGAACACAACTAGGTGCAATAAAATAGTGAGTAGAACCGGTATCTAACACGGTATAGACTTCGCAAGAGTTTATGACTAACATACCCGTGATAATTTTATTCAGGTTCCTCGTCACGAAAAAAACGCTCTCTCTTAAACTGCTGGCTTTGGCTTGTTTGGGACATCCTTTGGTGCCTCCATCCTAGTTGAACTTGTCTTCGGTGAACGACAAAATCTGGTTAAATGACCTTCTCTTCCACAATTATAGCATGCTTTGGACGGCATCGTGCAGTTTGGACTGATGTATCCCTCCCCTCCGCATTTGAAGCATATGATAGGTGGTCATTCTCCTTCCTTAACAACAGGTGCTGGTGCTGACATATTTCCATCATTGTTGAATCTCCTCTTCTTAAAATGTCCATTCTTATTGTTTTGACCATGATTACCACCGAAGTGGTTACCATTTATGGCATGTTGATTCCCTCCATGCTTATTGTCACCGCTTTGATGTTATCATCCTAGGTATTATCATTTTTCTCATTTGCTCTCTCTTTTTGGTTGCTTTGACTCGTTATCGCGCTCCACTAATCGAGCCCTATTTACAACATCATCGAATACAAACACAGTTTATGAGAAATAAGATATTGACGTATCTTCGGCTTTAAACCTCTTAAAAATATCTGCGTCATTCTCTCTTCATTATCAACCAAGTGGGACGTAAATCGAGACAACTCGGCAAACTTGGCTTCGTACTGTGGCACGATCATGTTGTTTTGCTCTAACTTGATAAATTCCACCTCCTTCATGTGACGAATGCTTTTGGGAAAGTACTTGTCATTGAACAGCTCTTGGAACTTCTCCCAAGACATCTTGAGTGTGTCAGGTCGGGTACGTTTTACAGATTCCCACCAGTGATCTGCCTCTTCACGCAACATAAAGGTGGCGAAGGGAACCTTTTGCTCCTCGGAACATCGCAAGACATCAAATATCTTGGTGATATGCTTTAACCACGTCTCCGCTTTAAGGGGTTCTGGCTTTCCCAAAAACTTCGGTGGTCCCAGCTCCTTGAATTGCTTAGCGGTGACCAACCGTGGGTTGCCATTGTTTCCTCCTGCATTATGAACAGAAGTCGCCTTCGCCTGATGTTGCATGAATTCTAAAAAAGCTCCTAAACATACCGTCATTCGTCAATTGATTAGTGTTGTTGTTCACAAGAGGATTATCGCCATCCTGTTACACATTGTCCTGATTATTGATCTGTGAAAAATCAACGGTCTCCTGTGCTCCATTGCTATTCTCAACATTCTCGGATGTCATTTTCAGATACTGCCACAAAACAAAGGTTAATTGACATATAACATATTATCCCTATATTCTAATGACCAATTAAATAACAAATAAACTTAGGTAGGTCATACTAGCGAAGGAATTTCCGCTCTCCCTCCTAGTTCTATTATCACATCCTAGCCAGGGTCATATCCTAAGCTTTGATACCAACCGTGGCGCCCCAAAATTAGGTATACATCACCCATCTTGAGTCGCCGGATACATGGTACATGTAATTCAAATACAACTTAATAATATAAAGCGCAGGTACAATACGATAAAACATAAACTCTGAGTTTGAATACAAATATTGTCTACCAGAGATTATACAAACTCAAAAGGAGTCCTCGTTACAATTATTATCACACTATTTTATAGAACAACGAGAACTACTAATGCACCATCTAGGACCATCACTCTGTTCCTCGACTAGTCCCAGCTACGTTCTCATTTCTTGAAGAGAACAGTGAAAGAAAGGGTGAGCTCAACTAGCCCATTAAGAAATATTATGACTAAGATAATGCGAGAATAATTTATCGTTAGCCATCAACTGTGTTAAATTGAAAAATATAATAACTATTAAGTTTAATCTGCAATGAACAAGCAATCCATTAGAAGAGTCAAGTAGAGAATAAAATCTACTATCTTCTATGATTTTAAAGGTTTTTTATCACTTTTATCATTTGGGACTCACAATAAATAATCCACATCATCGAATCACCCCCGCACTACTGACCAAGGATATTCTTTAGTATCACGACCACAATTATCCATGCACTACGGGCCAAGAATATTTGTGTATTCATTAATGGTCATGATCATGCCAACAAATTCATCTTTCCAAAGAGAATGCATAATACGAGCTAATGAGGACTTTTATCACATCATTTATAACATTACGGTTATGATTATACTGAATAATCCCTGGTCATAATCATACCAAGTCCATCTATGCACTACAGGCCACAGATGACTTTCAATATAATATAAGCATGAGGATGATGACAATGATATAAGAATTCAATAAAACAAGTTCAAGAATTAATTTATCTAGGAACTGATAACGCCCAAATTGTCAACATGATACTGTTTTGTAGAGTAAAATTCAAGAATGCTCAGAAGAATATTTCCATGAAAAGATACTGGATGAAGCGCAAATATCAAAGATATTCCACTAATTTCATGGATAAAAGTCAAAGTTTTAACCAACTGAGTGTAATAAAGAATGGAATAACAAAAGAAATCACCATGCATGCGATAAAGCGCATGTTATTAACAGTGATTTATTCAATGGAATAATAAAGGATGGAACCGAGTTCGACGTAAAAAGCACGCATGTGATATTTCGACATAATAATAAATAATGGAACCAGTCCCGCCAGAACGTGACGTATGTGATATTCAACAGACGTAATAATAAAGAACGGAATATTAGAAGAATGTCACCATGTATAGGGTAGCCCGCGTATACAGGTTATTCTAACAAAATAATAAATAATGAAATAACAGAAGTTCTCTTCATGAGTACAACAAATAACATCCCTTACCGTAAAAGAAAGTGAATATATGAGTAGGGAAGTAACAGAATACTTTTCTATAGGTTCTCTTGTAATTCTCTCTCTAGAGTTTCAGTGAATTCGTAAGAAATAATGAAGGAATGAGCTTCTATTTATAGGAAAATGGAATGAATAGTAATTAATTCATGAACGATCCAGATTGATTTACTATTAAATGGACGGTCCATATTGGTTTACTAATAAAACTTAAAACAACGGTCCATACTGATTTACTATTAAAACTTTAAACCAGCGATCCATATTGATTTACTATTATAACTCCATCAGCGGTCCATATTGACTAACTATTATATCTTCAATCAACGGTCTGAAAAATTAGCACATCTCCTCATAGAATAATATTGTACCCAAATACCCGAATGCACAATACTAGAGTGAATAGTAACCGGGTGAATAGTAACTCGTGAATAATAACTCATGAATAGTAACTCGTGAATAGTAACTCGTGAATAGTAACTCATGAATAGTAACTCGTGAGTAGTAACTCGTGAATAGTAACTCATGAATAGTAATCCAACGCGAAAAGTGTCCCGAATACCCGATTGAACAATATATCATATTATGCAGATGACATTGTAACAATAATTGAATCAATAATATGAGAGATATGATGCTGCAATTACTGTAGCAATAATTGAGTATAACTGAGTGACTTCTCACGTAAGCATTAATAATCAATACCGTATGATACTGTGCAACCACGCGTATTATTGTACTTTTAACATCGGGTGTTTCAACAGTTAACGGTAAAACTTTCGCCGTTATTTTCATAAAGTATTTTTGTCATTTTCTCTATCTGACAATAATTCTTTTGTGGGGTCCACCAATGATTGTACTGTCGTACGGATATTCTCCCACAAAAAGAATATTCCCCGACCAATCGAATATTATACAACCACTTGTTTACTTTGCAAAATTTGTAAATATTACCCACAACAATAACATTACATCAAATCAACACCATAATAAAAAAAAAATTTATTTCAAGAAAATTAAATCTTTATTCATAAAATTTGGGGTCTCACAATCTCCCTCCTTATGAAATTTCGCCTCGAAAATTTACGCGACGCACTGGTATATGTCAAGAGGTGAGGATACCTTGACTTCATTTCAGATTCTAATTCTTGAGGTATAACCTTTGAGTTTTGAATACGATCCTTCTTATCCAAGATTTTAAAACGTATCTCCTCATACGTTAAATCTTCTGCTATCTCGTCCGGTTCTAAATTAATAATGTGGTTCGGGTCATCCGCATATTTACGTAACATCGATACGTTAAAAACGTTATGAACACGCGACATACTTGGCGGTAAAACGAGTCTATAAGCCACAGTTCCTATTCGATCAAGGATTTCAAATGGGCAAATAAAATCGAGGGTTGAGATTTCCTCTCTTCATCGATTCTTGCTTCTAGAATAATGCCCTCTTGAACCTTCTTCTTCACATTCATCAGCTCTGAGTATGTAGCTTGAGCAGCTTTAACTTTATCGATTCATGTCTATTCTAATCGTATATTCGTTATCTTCACGTGGGTCCCTAGAGTCTTTAACTCTATCTCCTTCATTTGTAAGTTATATGAAATAAGTCTTTGTGTTAACAACATCACACTCATAAATGCATACGATCTTCTACTCAACGCGCATACTACCACGTTCATATTTCCCACGATGATATTGAATGGTACGATCATAATCTTCAACAGCTCGAGCCAACGTCTTTGGCACATTACACGTTCGTTTTAGGTGAAGAAAATATTTGAGGGTTTTAGAAATGGGTTTTGTACTAGGGTTAATACAAAATTCGATTTCACGCTCTAGGGGTAGGCTAAGAAGTCTTCAAGAATACGTCAGGAAATTTATTAACAATAGAAATATCATTAAAAACTATGACTCTCATCCAAGACTTGGATAGCACATCACATTGATATATATCAACTTGTCACCGTCATTCACGACGTTGCCTACAGAAAGTCTGGCTTCGGTGCATTCCACACAAGAAAGTCAACAACGAAAGGATCGGGGCTCTTTATTTATGGCTTGATATAACAATGATTGACTTTAGTGGTTTGGTTACTATGAATTCGCATAACAAGTTGGTTAGGAGTATGAAAGCAAATAACCTTACAAAAAGAATGACGAGTAGTTAAGCAATCGTTTCCAAAAATCACATCAAAGGCAAGTATTTTCAAAGAGATAAGATCGACAGGTAACGTGAAAGTGTTGATTTGAACAAGATTTATAAATAGTGGAGGTAACGAAGGTTTCTCCCAACTGAGTTTAAACAGATATATCAAAGTCTAACTTCTCCGGAGTTAACTTCAAACATTGAACACAACTAGGTGCAATAAAAAGTGAGTGAGTAGAATAAGTATTCAACACGGTATAGACTTCGCAAGAGTTTATGACTAACATACCCGTGATAATTTTATTGGGTTCCTCGTCACGCGAAAAAAAAACGCCTCTCTTAAACTATCGGCTTTGGCTTGTTTGGGACATCCTTTGGTGCCTCCATCCTAGTTGAACTTGTCTTCGGTGAACGACAAAATCTGGTTAAATGACCTTCTCTTCCACAATTATAGCATGCTTTGGACGGCATCGATCGCAATTTGGACTGATGTATCCCTCCCCTCCGCATTTGAAGCATATGATAGGTGGTCATTCTCCTTCCTTAACAACAGGTGCTGGTGCTGACATATTTCCATCATTGTTGAATCTCCTCTTCTTAAAATGTCCATTCTTATTGTTTTGACCATGATTACCACCGAAGTGGTTACCATTTATGGCATGTTGATTCCCTCCATGCTTATTGTCACCGCTTTGATGACTGTTATCACCGGTATTATCATTTTTCTGGCTGCTCTCTTTTGGTTGCTTTGACTCATTATCGCGCTCCACTAACTGAGCCCTATTTACAACATCTGAATACAAACACAGTTTATGAGAAATAAGATATTGACGTATCTTCGGCTTTAAACCTCTTAAAAATATCTGCGTCATTCTCTCTTCATTATCAACCAAGTGGGACGTAAATCGAGACAACTCGGCAAACTTGGCTTCGTACTGTGGCACGATCATGTTGTTTTGCTCTAACTTGATAAATTCCACCTCCTTCATGTGACGAATGCTTTTGGGAAAGTACTTGTCATTGAACAGCTCTTGGAACTTCTCCCAAGACATCTTGAAAGTGTGTCGAGTCTGCACGCTTTTCTGATTCCCACCGGTGATCCGCCTTCTTCACGCAATATAAAGGTGGCGAAGGGAACCTTTTGCTCCTCGGAACATCGCAAGACATCAAATATCTTGGTGATCTGCTTTAACCACGCTCCGCTTTTAAGGGTTCTCGGCTTTCCAAAAACTCTGGTGGTCCCAGCTCCTTGAATTGCTTAGCGGTGACCAACCGTAGGTTGCCATTGTTTCCTCCCGCATTATGAACAGAAGTCCGTCTCTACCGATGTTGCATGAATTCTAAAAAGCTCCTAAACATACCGTCATTCGTCAATTGATTAGTGTTGTTGTTCACAAGAGGATTATCGCCATCCTGTTACACATTGTCCTGATTATTAATCTGTGAAAAATCAACGGTCTCCTGTGCTCCATTGCTATTCTCAACATTCTCGGATGTCATTTTCAGATACTGCCACAAAACAAAGGTTAATTGACATATAACATATTATCCCTATATTCTGACCGACCAATTAAATAACAAATAAACTTAGGTAGGTCATACTAGCGAAGGAATTCCCCGTCTCTCCCCTCCTAGTTCTATTATCACATCCTAGCCAGGGGTCATATCCCTAAGCTTTGATACCAACTGTGACGCCCCCAAAATTAGGTATACATCACCCATCTTGAGTCGCCAGATACATGGTACAGAATTCAAATACAACTTAATAATATAACTGTCGTGTACAATACGATAAAACATAAACTCTGAGTTTGAATACAAATATTGTCTACCAGAGATTATACAAACTCAAAAGGAGTCCTCGTTACAATTATTATCACACTATTTTATAGAACAACGAGAACTACTAATGCACCATCTAGGACCATCACTCTGTTCCTCGACTAGTCCCAGCTACGTTCTCATTTCTTGAAGAGAACAGTGAAAGAAAGGGTGAGCTCAACTAGCCCATTAAGAAATATTATGACTAAGATAATGCAGAATAATTTATCGTTAGCCATCAACTGTGTTAAATTGAAAAAATATAATAACTATTAAGTTTAACTGCAGCGGAACAAGCAATCCATTAGAAGAGTCAAGTAGAGAATAAAATCTACTATCTTCTATGATTTTAAAGGTTTTTTTATCACTTTTATCGCTGGGACTCAGCTTAATAAATAATCCACATCATCGAATCACCCCTGCACTACGGCCAAGGATATTCTTTAGTATCACGACCACAATTATCCATGCACTACGGGCCAAGAATATTTGTGTATTCATTAATGGTCATGATCATGCCAACAACTGTCCATCAATGCATTACGAGCTAATGAGGACTTTTATCACATCATTTATAACATTACGGTTATGATTATCTTTGAATAATCCTCGGTCATAATCATACCAAGTCCATCTATGCACTGTGCCACAGATGACTTTCAATATAATATAAGCATGAGGATGATGACAATGATATAAGAATTCAATAAAACAAGTTCAAGAATTAATTTATCTAGGAACCGATAACGCCCAAATTGTCAACATGATATCGCTTTTGTAGAGTAAAATTCAAGAATGCTCGTAAGAATATTTCCATGAAAAGAGATTTGGATGAAGCGCAAATATCAAAGATATTCCACTAATTTCATGGATAAAAGTCAAAGTTTTAACCAACCGAGTGTAATAAAGAATGGAATAACAAAAAGAAATCACCATGCATGCGATGTTAAAGCGATGTGAAGCGTAAATTTATTCCAACAGAATAATAAAGGATGGAACCAGTGTTCACGTAAAACGCACGCACGCATGTGATATTTCGACATAATAATAAATAATGGAACTCAGTCCCACAGCGTAAGCGCATGCATGTGATATTCGGCTGTAAGAATAATAAAGAACGGAATATTAGAAGAATGTCACCATGTATAGGGTAGCCCGCGTATACAGGTTATTCTAACAAAATAATAAATAATGAAATAACAGAAGTTCTCTTCATGAGTACAACAAATAACATCCCTTACCGTAAAAGAAAGTGAATATATGAGTAGGGAAGTAGCAGAATACTTTTCTATAGGTTCTCTTGTAATTCTCTCTCTAGAGTTTCAGTGAATTCGTAAGAAATAATGAAGGAATGAGCTTCTATTTATAGGAAAATGGAATGAATAGTAATTAATTCATGAACGATCCAGATTGATTTACTATTAAATGGACGGTCCATATTGGTTTACTATTAAAACTTAAAACAACGGTCCATACTGATTTACTATTAAAACTTTAAACCAGCGATCCATATTGATTTACTATTATAACTCCATCAGCGGTCCATATTGACTAACTATTATATCTTCAATCAACGGTCTGAAAAATTAGCACATCTCCTCATAGAATAATATTGTACCCAAATACCCGAATGCACAATACTAGAGTGAATAGTAACCGGGTGAATAGTAACTCGTGAATAATAACTCATGAATAGTAACTCGTGAATAGTAACTCGTGAATAGTAACTCATGAATAGTAACTCGTGAGTAGTAACTTCGTGAATAGTAACTCATGAATAGTACTCAACGCTAAAAAGTGTCCCAATAATACCGATTGAACAATATATCATATTATGCAGATGACATTGTAACAATAATTGAATCAATAATATGAGAGATATGATGCTGCAATTACTGTAGCAATAATTGAGTATAACTGAGTGACTTCTCACGTAAGCATTAATAATCAATACCGTATGATACTGTGCAACCACGCGTATTATTGTACTTTTAACATCGGGTGTTTCAATAGTTAACGGTAAAACTTCCGCCGTTATTTTCATAAAGTATTTTTGTCATTTTCTCTATCCGACAATAATTCTGTTGTGGGGTCCACCAATGATTGTACTGTCGTACGGATATTCTCCCACAAAAAGAATATTCCCCGACCAATCGAATATTATACAACCACTTGCTTACTTTGCAAAATTTGTAAATATTACCCACAACAATAACATTACATCAAATTAACACCATAATAAAAAAAAAAATTATTTCAAGAAAATTAAATCTTTATTCATAAAATTTGGGGTCTCACAGTCTCCCCTCCTTATGAAATTTTGCCCTCGAAATTTACGTACGTACCTGGTATGCCGAAGAGGTGAGGATACCTTGACTTCATTTCAGATTCTAATTCTTGAGGTATAACCTTTGAGTTTTGAATACGATCCTTCTTATCCAAGATTTTAAAACGTATCTCCTTATACGTTAAATCTTCTGCTATCTCGTCCGGTTCTAAATTAATAATGTGGTTCGGGTCATCCGCATATTTACGTAACATCGATACGTTAAAAACGTTATGAACACGCGACATACTTGGCGGTAAAACGAGTCTATAAGCCACAGTTCCTATTCGATCAAGGATTTCAAATGGGCCAATGAAATCGAGGGTTGAGATTTCCTCTCTTCATCGATTCTTGCTTCTAGAATAATGCCCTCTTGAACCTTCTTCTTCACATTCATCAGCTCTGAGTATGTAGCTTGAGCAGCTTTAACTTTATCGATTCATGTCTATTCTAATCGTATATTCGTTATCTTCACGTGGGTCCCTAGAGTCTTTAACTCTATCTCCTTCATTTGTAAGTTATACGAAATAAGTCTTTGTGTTAACAACATCACACTCATAAATGCATACGATCTTCTACTCAACGCGTCAGCTACCACGTTCATTTTTCCCACGATGATATTTTATGGTACGATCATAATCTTCAATAGCTCGAGCCAACGTCTTTGGCACATTACACGTTCGTTTTAGGTGAAGAAAATATTTGAGGGTTTTAGAAATGGGTTTTGTACTAGGGTTAATACAAAATTCGATTTCACGCTCTAGGGGTAGGCTAAGAAGTCTTCAAGAATACGTCAGGAAATTTATTAACAATAGAAATATCATTAAAAACTATGACTCTCATCCAAGACTTGGATAGCACATCACATTGATACATATCAACTTGTCACCGTCATTCACGACGCGTTGCCTCTGTAAAGTCCGGCTTTGTGCATTCCACACAAGAAAGTCAACAACGAAAGGATCGGGGCTCTTTATTTATGGCTTGATATAACAATGATTGACTTTAGTGGTTTGGTTACTATGAATTCGCATAACAAGTTGGTTAGGAGTATGAAAGCAAATAACCTTACAAAAAGAATGACGAGTAGTTAAGCAATCGTTTCCAAAAATCACATCAAAGGCAAGTATTTTCAAAGAGATAAGATCGACAGGTAACGTGAAAGTGTTGATTTGAACAAGATTTATAAATAGTGGAGGTAACGAAGGTTTCTCCCAACTGAGTTTAAACAGATATATCAAAGTCTAACTTCTCCGGAGTTAACTTCAAACATTGAACACAACTAGGTGCAATAAAATAGTGAGTAGAACCGGTATCTAACACGGTATAGACTTCGCAAGAGTTTATGACTAACATACCCGTGATAATTTTATTCAGGTTCCTCGTCACGAAAAAAAAATGCTCTCTCTTAAACTACTGGCTTTGGCTTGTTTGGGACATCCTTTGGTGCCTCCATCCTAGTTGAACTTGTCTTCGGTGAACGACAAAATTGGATTAAATGACCTTCTCTTCCACAATTATAGCATGCTTTGGACGGCATCGTGCAGTTTGGACTGATGTATCCCTCCCCTCCGCATTTGAAGCATATGATAGGTGGTCATTCTCCTTCCTTAACAACAGGTGCTGGTGCTGACATATTTCCATCATTGTTGAATCTCCTCTTCTTAAAATGTCCATTCTTATTGTTTTGTCCATGATTTCCACGAAGTGGTTACCATTTATGGCATGTTGATTCCCTCCATGCTTATTGTCACCGCTTTGATGACTGTTATCACCGGTATTATCATTTTTCCGGCTGCTCTCTTTTGGTTGCTTTGACTCATTATCGCGCTCCACTAACCGAGCCCTATTTACAACATCCGAATACAAACACGCTTTATGAGAAATAAGATATTGACGATCTTCTTGACTTCAAACCTCTTAAAATATCGCTTCATTCTCTCTTCATTATCAACCAAGTGGGACGTAAATCGAGACAACTCGGCAAACTTGGCTTCGTACTGTGGCACGATCATGTTGTTTTGCTCTAACTTGATAAATTCCACCTCCTTCATGTGACGAATGCTTTTGGGAAAGTACTTGTCATTGAACAGCTCTTGGAACTTCTCCCAAGACATCTTGAGTGCATCAGGTCGGGTACGTTTAACAGATTCCCACCAGTGATCTGCCTCTTCACGCAATATAAAGGTGGCGAAGGGAACCTTTTGCTCCTCGGAACATCGCAAGACATCAAATATCTTGGTGATCTGCTTTAACCACGTCTCCGCTTTAAGGGGTTCTGGCTTTCCCAAAAACATCGGTGGTCCCAGCTCCTTGAATTGCTTAGCGGTGACCAACCGTGGGTTGCCATTGTTTCCTCCTGCATTATGAACAGAAGCCGCCTTCGCCTGATGTTGCATGAATTCTAAAAAGCTCCTAAACATACCGTCATTCGTCAATTGATTAGTGTTGTTGTTCACAAGAGGATTATCGCCATCCTGTTACACATTGTCCTGATTATTGATCTGTGAAAAATCAACGGTCTCCTGTGCTCCATTTCTATTCTCAACATTCTCGGATGTCATTTTCAGATACTGCCACAAAACAAAGGTTAATTGACATATAACATATTATCCCTATATTCTGACCGACCAATTAAATAACAAATAAACTTAGGTAGGTCATACTAGCGAAGGAATTCCCCGTCTCTCCCCTCCTAGTTCTATTATCACATCCTAGCCAGGGGTCATATCCCTAAGCTTTGATACCAACTGTGACGCCCCCAAAATTAGGTATACATCACCCATCTTGAGTCTTGAGATACATGGTACGTAATTCAAATACAACTTAATAATATAACTGTCGTGTACAATACGATAAAACATAAACTCTGAGTTTGAATACAAATATTGTCTACCAGAGATTATACAAACTCAAAAGGAGTCCTCGTTACAATTATTATCACACTATTTCATAGAACAACGAGAACTACTAATGCACCATCTAGGACCATCACTCTGTTCCTCGACTAGTCCCAGCTACGTTCTCATTTCTTGAAGAGAACAGTGAAAGAAAGGGTGAGCTCAACTACCCCAGTAAGAAATATTATGACTAAGATAATGCAGAATAATTTATCGTTAGCCATCAACTATGTTAAATTGAAAAAATATAATAACTATCAAGTTTAACTGCAGCGGAACAAGCAATCCATTAGAAGAGTCAAGTAGAGAATAAAATCTACTATCTTCTATGATTTTAAAGGTTTTTTTATCACTTTTATCGCTGGGACTCAGCTTAATAAATAATCCACATCATCGAATCACCCCTGCACTACGGCCAAGGATATTCTTTAGTATCACGACCACAATTATCCATGCACTACGGGCCAAGAATATTTGTGTATTCATTAATGGTCATGATCATGCCAACAACTGTCCATCAATGCATTACGAGCTAATGAGGACTTTTATCACATCATTTATAACATTACGGTTATGATTATACTGAATAATCCCTGGTCATAATCATACCAAGTCCATCTATGCACTACAGGCCACAGATGACTTTCAACATAATATAAGCATGAGGATGATGACAATGATATAAGAATTCAATAAAACAAGTTCAAGAATTAATTTATCTAGGAACTGATAACGCCCAAATTGTCAACATGATACTGTTTTGTAGAGTAAAATTCAAGAATGCTCAGAAG
The DNA here is from genome assembly GCA_020205615.1 of Panax quinquefolius. Classification (NCBI taxonomy): domain Eukaryota; kingdom Viridiplantae; phylum Streptophyta; class Magnoliopsida; order Apiales; family Araliaceae; genus Panax; species Panax quinquefolius. Next base: position 61,667,335 of record CM035171.1, on the reverse strand, counting down.
AATATTTCCATGAAAAGATACTGGATGAAGCGCAAATATCAAAGATATTTCACTAATTTCATGGGTATAGAAGTCAATGTTTTAACCAACTGAGTATAATAAAGAATAGAATAACAAAAGAAATCACCATGCATGCGATAGACCGCACATGCATGTTATTCCAACAGAATAATAAAGGATGGACCGGTTAAACGCGTAAACGCTTATGATGTGAGGATATTCGGACGGAATAATAAATATGGAACGGTCCAGAAAGCGTAAACGCATGCATGACAGGATATTTCGACTGAATAATAAATAATGGAACCAGTCCCACAGAACGCGCATGAGGATATTAAGCCGTAATAATAAAGAACAAAATATTAGAAAAATGTCACCATGTATAGGGTAGCCCACGTATACAAGTTATTCCAACAAAATAATAAATAATGAAATAACAGAAGTTCTCTTCATGAGTACAACAAATAACATCCCTTACCGTAAAAGAAACTGAATATAAGAGTAGGGAAGTAGCAGAATACTTTTCTATAGGTTCTCTTGTAATTCTCTCTCTAGAGTTTCAGTGAATTCGTAAGCAATAATGAAGGAATGAGCTTCTATTTATAGGAAAATGGAATGAATAGTAACTAATTCATTAATGGTCCAGATTGATTTACTATTAAACGGATGGTCCATATTGGTTTACTATTAAAACTTAAAACAACGGTCCATACTGATTTACTATTAAAACTTTAAAACCAAATGATCCATATTGATTTACTATTATAACTCCACCCGGTGGTCCATATTGACATACTATTATATCTTCAACCCAATGATTCGAAAAAATTAACACATCTCCTCATGGAATAATATTGTACCCAAATACCCGAATGCACAATACTAGAGTGAATAGTAACCAGGTGAATAGTAACTCGTGAATAGTAACTAATAAATAGTAACTCATAAATAGTAACTCGTCGATAGTAACTCGTGAATAGTAACTCGTGAGTAGTAACTCATGAATAGTACTCTGACACGAAAATTGTCCCGAATACCCGATTGAATATTATATCATATTATGCAGATGACATTGTAACAATAATTGAATCAATAATATGAGAGATATGATGCAGCAATTACTGTAGCAATAATTGAGTATAACTGACTTACTTCTCACGTAAGCATCAATAATCAATACCGTGTACTATTGTGCAACCACACGTATTACTGTACTTTTAACACCGGGTGTTTCAACAGTTAACGGTAAAACTTCTGCCGTTATTTTTATAAAGTATTTTTGTCATTTTCTCTATCCGACAATAATTCTGTTGTGGGGTCCACTAATGATTGTACCGTCGTACGGAAATTCTTCCACAAAAAGAATATTTCCCGACCAATCGAATATTATACAACCACTTGCTTACTTTGCAAAATTTGTAAATATTACCCACAACTATAACACAACATCAAATCAACACCCTAATAAAAAAAATTATTTCGAGAAAATTAAATCTTTCTTCATAAAATCTGGGGTCTCACAAAATCAATCAAGTCGTGAAATTAATAAAATGGGAGTGTAAAAGGTCTCAATTACTATTGAGCATCAGGGTTTGAAAAACCTCTTTTATAAAGCATCACTGCCATATCTTGCTAAAAACTAAATTTTAACATAAATTCAAACCCGGTGTATATAGGTTCGAACGAAGCCTCGCACTACTTCCAAATAACAGCACATTGACCCACACACACACATTCAGATAATAGTTTCTTGAAAAGAGGCGGTCACCGTGGTAACACAGATGTCGGGGGGTGCCTAACACCTTCCCCCCGCATAACCAAGTCCCCGGACCTAAACGAATCTCGATTTCACCGACCCGTATAGCAGTGTCACATCACTAGGTCAATGTGCAAACCTTTTCTCGGTTGTGTTGGTACAACCATTTAAAAAACCAACTGGCGACTCTTAACAGGCCATCGTCGACATTATACATGTCGAACCTTTTTCACTTATTTTTTCAAACAAATCTCACCTAAAATCAGAACACCAAAGAACAAGTAACGGAAAGGGACATCCAAATATCCTGACGTCGACAAGTACAATTCATGGCAACCAGCAATGATTAACCATAAGCTTATTCGAATAAAACAACTCTTAGTAGAGTTAAGTAAAAATAAACTTGCCTGAACCGTTGATTACCGCTACACAATTTATATCGCTTTATCCGAAGACCTAATATTAGTAATATAGATCTCCAATATTAGAATAATATCATCACAATATAATACTATAATATATATATATATATATATATATATATATACATAGAATAACCTAAACACATAACCCTATCGATAATAACACATAAAACTGCATTACCAAGTCAAACTATTACAGTTTGAGTTGAACCCGAAACCTAAAGCCCGACATCCCGACGATTGCCTTCAATGGACAAAACTTCAGTCTAAGTTCAATTAAACTCGCCTAACACTTAACAATTACCTCGAGATAATTTTAATATCGATTGAAATATTTTTTCCAAGTCTCATAATAATTCATCCTAAAATATTAAAAGTCACTTGAAAATCACTTAAAATATTTTATTATACCATAATATTATTTTTCATAATTTTCATGTATTTAAATCATTTTTTAAATCATTTATTTAATATTATAATTAAATAAATTAAATACCATTTATATTCCAAAAATATTAAATATTTATGAAATATACTCTAAATAATTAAAAACTATTTTTAGATATTAAAATAATTTTTCAGAATTTATTTAGTATTTTTAATAATTAAAAACCATTTTTATCAATTTTTAAATAATTTTCAAAAAATCAGAAAATAAATTAATTAGAAATTGTCGCTAAAGGGCCCTATAGCGACAGAACCGTCGCTATAGGTGTTCTTGAGCCTTCATGTCAGACACCAAGGTATGAGGTTTGACCATCAATAATTCTTTGATCATACGGTTTCTAGGCAATCTAATGTAATATGTTTGTAGTATTGATGTAATATTATAATATAAAGCAAGTTTTATGGCCAAAACAAATCAAATCTGCAAGATCTAAGCCTCCCAATCAATGTCAGACACTGTTCTTCAATTTCTGGGTTTTCCAAAAATTGAAGAACAGTCGAGGTGCTACCTTTGAGCCATTGAATCTATGGTGTTCAAGCTTTCTTTGTGTGATCTAACGGTTCTATCATGTAAAACACATGTCCATGTACATTTCTATTTCATCAAATCGTTATAACATCAACACAATTAAACGATCAAGGCCGGTCAATCTCTGACAAAGACTCGGCTGATGAAGATCTGGGTTTTCCAGAAAACCTTCATCAGGCAGTTTGGTCAACTACGTTTGACCATGATTTTCTATGATCCTGATATAGATCTGGGTAAGGTAATGGCTTGGAAGTGTAGATCTCATGACATACTACAACCATAAAGCAACAACTTGACCAAAACTCTAACATACTGCAAGATCAAAGGCTAACAAAATGTTGTCAGAAAGTTCACGGAAATCAGTTTGCGCGAGAATTCCTTTTCCGTGAAACAGTTAACGAGGTTCGACCGAGTATAAACGACGATCTAGACTTGATCCAACCCCGATTCGATTTGGATCCCGATCCTCATGACATAGAACACATTTAAAACATAAAACAGACAAATCAGTTAACACGTAAAGATCTAAGGGCTCTGACATTCGACTGTCAGGCCACTTTGTTCATCATTTCCAGATTTTCAAAAATGCTAGATTCGAGGACTTTGATGTTATGGATCTTTGATTTTACAATCCATATCACTTATAGACATCCTAATACACAACTTTAAGCAATCAATTACAACATCTAACAACAAATCAAAAGATTTTCGAAATTAGGGTTCTTATACCTTTGAGCTATGATTCATGAATTTGATCCTTTGTTGTTGATCATGGAGAGTTAGTGTTTGATTTTGTTTCACCTCCTTACTCCATATCACACTAAATCCCGAATTTTTAGAGAGAGAGGGTCTTGAGAGAAAAATGAAAATTAATGTGACCCCTTTCTCTCTCTTTAAATCTATATAAATTGATATAATGTATTGGTGGCTGTTAATTTGGCTGAGATGGCTAGATATAAAAGTCATATGCTAGGCTATGGTGGCTCACCCACTTCACTAGGACAAATCTTACAAGAAATCTTTAATTATGCACAAAGGGGCAAAATAGTCATTTAGCAATAATTTTAATGGCATTTTAGATAATTGGCCAAACCCTTAGGGTTTAGGGTTTGGTTAGGGTTTAAGGTTTGAAAAAAATTAGAGTTTAGGGTTTGAAACCCTTGGGGTTTACAAATTTAATTTTCTAAAATTTCCAATTTAGGTTTTAAAAATAGAAAATTAATAATTCTAAATTATAATTAGGATTTACTAATTATATTAAAATTTCTTAATCACAATTAAATCTTTCTAATTGGGATTAACATTTCCTAATTACAATCGCTAATTAAGCAATTAGGGTCAAAATGGTCATTAGGGTTTCAATAGAAAAATAATTTTCTAATTTAGAAATTAAATTTTAAGTAACTAGATTAGGGTTTTCTAATTACTTAACTTGAAAATTAGAATTAGGGTTTCCTAATTAACATTACAATTATTAAATTAATAATTAGATTTTCCCCAATTATAAATTAGGGTTACAAATCCCTAAATTAGGGTTTTCTAAATTTGAAATTAGGGTTTACTAATTAATTAAGCATTGCCCTAATTAATATATTAATTAATATATATTAAGCAATATAATAATCATTTAAGTTCTCAGATTAGGGTTTTAAATTTCTGAGTTAGGGTTTCGTATTCTAGGAACTGAAATTAGGGTTTTCCAGAACCGGTTTTTAGGGTTTCTTATAATTCGCTAGGGTTTTCAAACCGAACGTTGACGTTCTTAATATATACTTAGGGTTTGTTATAGATATCGTTTATCTGATCAACCCTTGACCCTTAACCACATCATGCACACATATACACAGAACATAAACGCTTATTCCCTTAATCTTGAATAATTCACTTAAATCCTTCACAGAATTTTGAATTCCTTATAATTCATTCTTAAAAATATTAAACGCATACACTAATTTTCTATCTAGGTTCTAATTTTGAACCTTAAATCAATTAATTAAAATTTTAAAAAAAATCAAAATTCTCAGGTTGTCACATTCACCCATTCTTCTAAAAATTGCGTCCCCGAAATTTACCATACACCTTACACCATACTGCTTACACCATTGACACATATTTGCTTGCTACCCAATACACCACTCACAAGAGTAAAAGTTTTCAAATTGTGCTGAGGGGGTCATATAGACCATGAAAATATAGTTTTAACGGTATTGATCATACCGCAAAACAATACATTACTTGGTATGTTTACAATCACAAAGAAGGTAAACTACCGTTGTTAGTACTTTAGGTGATCGACTTTATCGTACTCTTTTAACGCATGCATAACGTATTAATTATGTATAGCGAATATTTACGCTACTTGATTGGATTATTTATCCAAACAACATAGTTCACCTCAGTCTTATCATAGGATTCCGTACCAAAGCAATTTGGTTCGGGAAATTTATTTTAATGAACACTTTAGAGTTTTCATAACATTAGTCTAGCTGAATCGAATAGCATAGACTCATATCAATAATTCAATTCAATCGAATTATTAAAGTGTAGCCAAACCCCGTTGGCAAATTAAAATTTTTGAAAATATTTTCGAGAATGACGTTATGATGTCGTACTGTATTAACAGTCCATTTGAGGATGTCGTCATTATATGACTTTGTCATAATACATCATACGATAGTGGAATAACGATTTTAGATCAAATTCACACCAAGTATTCTTGTATTTACAACTCCATCAAATTTTTATCATCTCTGCACCAGGTTATATGGTACATGAGTGATAAATAAAATGTATTCTGATATTTCAAATCATTTGCGTCTATATAATTTAAACCGTTTCAAAAATGATTACGAGTCTACATAATTTTTTTTAAAGGCACATACTGCGTATTTAGCTTGATGTCAACATTTCGAAGTCTAGCATAGCTAGGAGTTTTTGAAAACTTATGTCTCCACTAATAATCAGTTGTTTAACAATCTATATGTTCCTATAATCCTCAATTCTCCCTTTATACACAACTATACCTAGTTCTTAAAACCACACTTATGAGTCCATAAATTTCCACAATCATATGAGTTTAAGAACTTTCCTAGTCTGACCTTTGGCGTCCGTTCGCTGAGGGGTTCATAAATATTTTATATAACTATGAATCACGCATGTTACATAAGTATGAGTTTTAAGAACTCGTACTTAACCTTATATTATCTACCTATGACCTATCTATCTATTATACACATGAGAAAGGAATCACCCTCTTAACATGCATATATCAAATAGCGTGACACAAACATTTCAATGATTATCATTGCCATAAACTAAGTAGTTTTTACACCAAGTACAATTCTCCGCCCACACAAGGAATCATACAACTCAGCTGCTGACATGAATCCTCAATTGAATCCCCACCTAACACTAATACCCTTCTCAATACGAATTTCAATTAACTCGTATTCATAATCCTTTCCTGAATCTGTACCAATTCATAGCACAACTGACACCCAGAAATCTTGCTGTAAACTTTTCAATCATTAGATTGATTCTTTTCCCTGATATCAGTTTATCAGATCACGGAGTGATCTCATCGTATATATTACGATTTATTTCTATGTCTTGATCGTTTTGTTTTACGATTTTCTATGATTTCACTTTTAGTCTTTTAGACTCTATCTATTTCTCACTACTGTTCAACTTTATTATCAGAGTTAGGGAACTTTGTATCTTATAACTCGCCGAGATTCGTCTTTGAATCTTACCGACCGACTAACTCTATTTGAGTTAGTACTTATCCTAATCACTTCTGTTATTAGTCTCAAGTATTCCTACCTAAGGTTCATAACCTACAACTTTGATACCAACTGTGAGGGCCCCGAATCCGAGGTCCCGAATCACCGCGGATCCGGTTCGATCATTCTAACACTATTACTATATTTGCGGAAGATATAAACATAAGTTGTTTATACAATACATTACACACTATTCCCCAAGGTCGAGTAACCTTAACTTAATCACATTTATAACTTATTTAACACATAATATCATTTTTCAAACTATACTATAACAAAACTAATCATGCATGATTTAACTTTAAAATTTGGGCGCCTTTAACCTTTCCTTGTATCCGACGCGTTTGTCTTAATCTGCAATGTTTATCATGAGATAGCAAGGATGAGCATAAAAATTACCCAGCAAGTTTAAGTTCAATAATATAATGATATATCATGATTGAAAGAGTCTGAATAATAAGCTGGCTATAATTGAACAATATAATTGTGAACTACCAGGAACAAATTTATGATTGAACAAGTATTATACATGAACAAATATATCTGAAACAACTAGTAATGAAGGTGATCAACCTTTCATACCTGACTTATACATGCAATATGTACAGAGTACAATTCATGGCAACCGAAGAATGATTAACCATAATGTTTATTGAATAAAACAACTCTTAGTAGAGTTAAGTAAAAACAAACTTCGAGCAGAATTGATTACCGCTACGTAATTTATATCGCTTTATCCGAAGACCTAATATTAGTAATATAGATCTCCAATATTAGAATAATATCATCACAATATAATAATATATATATATATATATATATATATAAATAGAATAACCTAAACACATAACACATAACCCTATCAGTCTATAACACACATAAGACTTGGTACCAAGTCAAACTATTACAGTTTGAGTTGAACTTGAGCATTAAAACCCGACATCCCGACTGATTGCAATAGGACAAAACTTCAGTCTAAGTTCAATTAAACTACGCTTTAACACTTAACAATTACCTCGGATAATTTTAATATCAGTCGAAATATTTTTTCCAAGTCTCATAATAATTTTCAAATAATTATTACTATTTATCTTGCATTTTCAATCATTAAAAATGTATTTAAATAAATTAAATACCATATAATTCTTTTATCATTAATATTTATTCATTATCAAATATTAATGAAATACATGTCATAATATTATAATATATTTATAATATCATTAAGTATTTTAATACTTTAAAATTATATTTATATGATTTTAATCACTTAAATTCATTATCAGATAATTGCTTTTTAATATTAAAATATTAATATTTTCATAACAAAATATCAAAAGTTATATTTTATAACTTAAAATATTTTTATAACACTTAAATCATTTTCATATGATTTTTAAATCATTTATTCTATTTTTCTATAATTTTTAATATATTTATTAAATAAACTAATTACCATTAATATTAATTAATTAATGAAATTCATCCTAAAATATTAAAAGTCACTTTGAAAATCACTTAAAATGTTTTATTATACCATAATATTATTTTTCATGATTTTTCATGTATTTAAATCATTTTAAATCATTTATTTAATATTATAATTAAATAAATTGAATACCATTTATATTCCAAAAATATTAAATATTTATGAAATATACTCTAAATAATTAAAAACTATTTTTCAGAATTTAAAATAATTTTTCAGAATTTATTTAGTATTTTTAATAATTAAAAACCATTTTTATCAATTTTTAAATAATTTCCGAAAAATCAGAAAATAAATTAATTAGATACTGTCGCTAAAGGGTCCTATAGCGACAGAACCGTCGCTATAGGTGTTCTTGAGGTGTTCTTGAACCTTCATGAGGTTTGACCATCAATAATTCTTTGATCATACAGTTTCTGGGTAATCTAATGTAATATGTTTGCAGTATTGATGTAATATTATAATATAAAGCAAGTTTTATGGCCAAAATAAATCAAATCTGCAAGATCTAAGCCTCCCAATCCTTGTCAGACACTGTTCTTCAATTTCTGGGTTTTCCATAAATTGAAGAGCAGTTGAGGTGCTACCTTTGAGCCATTGAATCTATGGTGTTCAATCTTGCTTTTTGTAATCTAACAGTTCTATCATGAAAAACACATGACTGTGTACATTTCTATTTCATCAAATCGTTATAACATCAACACAATTAAACGATCAAAATTATTAATCGATCTACGACAAAGACTACGGTGATGAAGATCTGGTTTTCGAGAAAACCTTTATCAGGCAGTTTGGTCAACTACGTTTGACCATGATTTTCTATGATCCTGATACAGATCTGGGTAAGGTAATGGTTTGGAAGTGTAGATCTCATGACATACTACAACCATAAAGCAAACGTGACCAAAACCCTAACATACTGCAAGATCAAAGGCTAACAAAATGTTGTCGGAAAGTTCACGGAAATGCTGGGCGCCCGAATTCCATTTAAAGTGAAACGGTCAGCGAGTTTGGACCGAGAGTATAAACGACGATCTAGACTTGATCCGACCACGATTCCGCTTTTGGATCCCATCCTCATGACATAGAACACATTCAAAACATAAAACACACAAATCAGTTAACACGTAAAGATCTAAGGGCTCTGACATTCGACTGTCAGGCCACTTTGTTCATCATTTCCAGATTTTCAAAAATGCTAGATTCGAGGACTTTGATGTTATGGATCTTGGATTTTACAACCCAGATCACTTATAGACACCCTAATACACAACTTTAACCAATCAATTACAACATCTAACAACAAATCAAAAGATTTTCAAAATTAGAGTTCTTATACCTTTGAGCTATGATTCATGAATCTGATCCTTTGCTGCTGATCATGGAGAGTAGTGGTTTGATTTTGTTTCATCTCCTTACTCCATATCACACTAAATCCCGAATTTTTAGAGAAAGAGGGTCTTGAGAAAAAAATGAAAATTAATGTGACCCTTTCTCTCTTTAAATCTATATAAATTGATATAATGTATTGTTGGTCATCGATTTGGTGAGATGGCTAGATATAAAAGTCATATGCTAGGCTATGGTGGCTCACCCACTTCACTAGGACAAATCTTACAAGAAATCTTCAATTATGCACAAAGGGGCAAAATAGTCATTTAGCAATTAAATTTAATGGCATTTTAGACAATTGGCCAAATCTTTAGGGTTTAGGGTTTGGTTAGGGTTTAGGGTTTGGAAAAATTTAGAGTTTAGGGTTTGAAACCCTTAGGGATTACAAATTTAATTTTCTAATTATATTAAAATTTGTTAATCATAATTAAATCTTTCTAATTAGGATTAACATTTCCTAATTACAATCGCTAATTAAGCAATTAGGGTCAAAATGGTCATTAGTGTTTATAAACCACTAATTAGTGTTTCTAATAGAAAAATAATTTTCTAATTTAGAAATTAAATTTTAAGTAACTAGATTAGGGTTTTCTAATTAATTACTTAACTTGAAAATTAGAATTAGGGTTTTCTAATTAACATTACAATTATTAAATTAATAATTAGATTTTCCCCAATTATTAATTAGGGTTACAAATCCCTAAATTAGGATTTTCTAAATTTAAAATTAGGGTTTTCTAATTAATTAAGCTTTACCCTAATTAATATATTAATTAATATATATTAAGCAATATAATAATCATTTAAGTACCCAGATTAGGGTTTTAAATTTCTGAGTTAGGGTTTCGGATTCCCGGAACTGAAATTAGGGTTTCCATAACCGATTTTTAGGGTTTCTTATAATTCACTAGGGTTTTTAACCGAACGTTGATGTGAGATCCCAGATTTTATGAATAAGGATTTAATTTTCTCAAAATATTTTGTTTTTTATTGTTTTATATTATGGTGTTGATATGATGTAATGTTATAGTTGTGGGTAATATTTACAAATTTTGCAAAGTAAGCAAGTGGTTGTATAATATTCGATTGGTCGGTGAATATTCTTTTTTCGGGGAATATCCGTACGACGGTACAATCATTGGTGGACCCCACAACAGAATTATTGTCGGATAGAGAAAACAACAAAAATAATTTATGAAAATAACGGCGGAAGTCACCTGGTGTTAAAAGTACAGTAATACGCGTGGTTGCAAAGTAGAACACGATATTGATTATTGATGCTTACGTGAGAAGTCACTCGGTTATACTCAATTATTGCTACAGTAATTGCTGCATCATATCTCTCATATTATATATTCAATTATTGTTATAGTATCATCTGTATAATATGATATATTGTTCAATCGGGTATTCGGGACACTTTTCGTGTCACAGTACTATTCATGAATTACTATTCATAAGTTACTATTCATGAGTTACTATTCACGAGTTACTATTCACGAGTTATTATTCATGAGTTACTATTCATGAGTTACTATTCACGAGTTACTATTCACCCGATTACTATTCACTCTAGTATTGTGCATTCGGGTATTTGGGTACCATATTATTCCATGAGGAGATGTGCTAATTTTTCAGACCGTTGGTTGAAGATATAATAGTAAGTCAATATGGACCGCTGGTGGAGTTATAATAGTAAATCAATATGGATCGCTGGTTTAATGTTTTAATAGTAAATCAGTATGGACCGTTGTTTTAAGTTTTAATAGTAAGCCAATATGGACCGTCCGTTTAATAGTAAATCAATCTGGAATGTTCATGAATTAGTTACTATTCATTCCATTTTCTTATAAATAGAAGCTCATTCCTTCATTATTTCTTAGAAATTCACTGAAACTCTAGAGAGAGAATTACAAGAGAACCTATAGAAAAGTATTCTGCTACTTCCCTACTCTTATATTCAGTTTCTTTTACGGTAAAAGATATTATTTGTTATACTCGTAAGGGATATTATTTTTTGTACTCGTAAGGGATATTATTTGTTGTACCCGTAAGGGGTATTATTTCTTTTGTATTCATGAAGAGAACTTCTATTATTCCATTATTTATTATTCTGTTGGAATAACCTGTATACGCGAGCTACGCTATTCATGGTGAAATTCTTCTGTTATTCCATTTATTATTATTTTATTGGAATATCCTATTCATGCATTTTCTTGGGACTGGTTAAAGTCTTTATTATTATACATTGGAATATCACATGCATGCATTTTACGCGGACTGGTTCCGTCTTTATTACTCTCTTGGAACATCCGCTTCGGTGCAATTTTGCACGACTGGTTCCATTATTTATTATTCTCGCCGGAATATCTTGTTCATGCGTTCTACGCAGAACACAGTTCCATCCTTTATTATTACATTGGAATACACCTTTTATGCGATCTATCGCATGCATGGTGATTTCTTTTGATATTCCATTCTTTATTATACTCAGTTGGTTAAAACTTTGACTTCTATACCCATGAAATTAGTGGAATATCTTTGATATTTGCGCTTCATCCAGTATCTTTTCATGGAAATATTCTTCTGAGAATTCTTGAATTTTACTCTACAAAGTAGTATCATGTTGACAATTTGAACGTTATCAGTTCCTGGATAAATTAATTCTTGAACTTGTTTAATTGAATTCTTATATCATTGTCATCATCCTCATGCTTATATTATGTTGAAAGTCATTTGTGGCCTGTAGTGCATTGATGGACAGTTTTTGGTATGATTATGGCTATGGATTCTCTTTGGTCGTAGTGCAAAGATGAATTTTTTTATGGCGTGATCATGACCATTAATGAATACACAAATATTCTTGGCCCGTAGTGCATCGATAATTGTGGTCGTGATACTAAAGAATATCATTGGCCGTAGTGCAGGGGTGATTCGATGATGTGGATTATTTATTAAGCTGAGTCTCATCGATAAAAGTGATGAAAAACCTTTTAAATCATAAAAGATAGAAGATTTCATTCTCTACTTGACTCATTTAATGGATTGCTTGTTCGCCTGCAGTTAAACTTGATATTTATTATATTTTTTCAGTTTAACATTGTTGAAGGCTAACGATAAATTATTCTACAGTATCTTAGTCATAATATTTCTTACTGGGCTAGTTGAGCTCACCCTTTCTTTTCTTTGTTCTCTTGAGGAAATGAGAAGCGTAAAGCTGGGACTAGTCGGGAACAGAGTGATGGTCCTAGATGGTGCATTAGTAGTCCTCACTATTCTGTGAAATAGTGTGATAATAATTATAATGAGGACTCCTTTTGAGTTTGTATAATCTCTAGTAGACAATATTTGTATTCAAACTCACAGTTTATGTTTTGTTGTATTGTATATGATAGTTGTATTATTAAGTTGTATTTGAATTCTGTACCATGTATCTGTCGACTCGAGATGGGTGATGTATACCTAATTTTGGGGGCGTCACAGTTGGTATCAGAGCTTAGGGATATGATCCCTGGTTAGGATGTGAGAATAGAACTAGGAGGGGAGAGACGGGAATTCCTTCGCTAGTATGACGTACCTAAGTTTATTTGGTATTTAATTGGTCGGTAAGAATATAGGGATAATATGTTACATGTCAATTAACCTTTGTTTTATGGTATTATCTGAAAATGACTTCCGAGAATGTTGAGAATAGCAATGGAGCACAGGAGACCGTTGATTCTCCACAGATCAATAATCAGGACAATGTGCAACAGGATGGCGATAATCCTCCTATAAACAACAACACTGATCAATTGACGAATGACGGTACGTTTAGCAGCTTTTTAGAATTCATGCAACATTAGGCGAAGGCGGCTCCTGTTCGTAATGGAGGAGGAAACAATGGCAACCCACGGTTGGTCACTGCTAAGCAATTCAAGGAGCTGGGACCACCGAAGTTTTTGGGAAAGCCAGAACCACTTAAGACAGAGACGTGGTTAAAGCAGATCACCAAGATATTTGATGTCTTGCGATGCTCCGAGGAGCAAAAGGTTCCCTTTGCCACCTTTATGTTGCATGAAGAGGCAAATCACTGGTGGGAATCTATAAAACGTATCCAACCTGACGCACTCAAGATGTCTTGGGAGAAGTTCCAAGAGCTGTTCAATGATAAGTACTATCCCGAAAGCATTCGTCACATGAAGGAGGTGGTATTTATCAAGTTGGAGCAAAACAACATGACCGTGTCGCAGTACGAAGCCAAATTTGCCGAGTTGTCCCAATTTGCGTCCCACTTGGTTGATAATGAAGAGAGAATGACACGGATGTTTTTCAGAGGTTTGAAGCCGGAGATACGTCAATATCTTATTTCTCATAAACCGTGTTTGTATTCAGATGTTGTCAATAGGGCTCAGTCAGTGGAGCGCGATAACGAGTCAACGCAACCAAAAAGAGAGCAAAGGAAAAATGATAATATCTGGGGTGATACTTGATCATCAAAGCGGTGACAATAAGCATGGAGGGAATCAACATGCCAGAAATGGTAACCACTTCGGTGGTAATCATGGTCAAAACAATAAGAATGGACATTTCAAGAAGAGGAGATTCAACAATGATGGAAAGACATCAAAGACCAAAGACCGTTGTTAAGGAATGAGAATGACCACCTATCATATGCTTCAAATGCGGAGGGGAGGGACACATCAGTCCAAACTGCACGATACCGTCCAAAACATGCTATAATTGTGGAAGAGAAGGTCACTTAGCCCGATTTTGTCATTCACCGAAGACAAGTTCAGCTTGGATGGAGGCACCAAAGGATGTCACAGGCAAGCCAAAGCCGGTAGTTTAAGAGAGAGCGTTTTTTTTCATGACGAGGAACCTGAATAAAATTATCACGGGTATGTTAGTCATAAACTCTTGCGAAGTCTATACTGTGTTTGAATCTGGGGTTCTACTCACTCTTTTATTGCACCTAGTTGTGTTCAATGTTTGAAGTTAACTCCGGAGAAGTTAGACTTTGATATATCTGTTTAAACTCAGTTGGGAGAAACCTTCGTTACCTCCATTATATATAAATCTTGTTCAAATCAACACTTTCACGTTACCTGTCGATCTTATCTCTTTGAAAATACTTGCCTTTGATGTAATTTTTTGAAACGATTGGTTAACTACTCATCATGCTTTTTATAAGGTTGTTAGCTTTCATACTCCTAACCAACCTGTTATGTGAATTCAAAGTAACCAAACCACTAAAGTCAATCATTGTTATATCAAGCCATAAATAAAGAGCCCCGATACTTTCGTTGTTGACTTTCTTATGTGGAATGCATCGAAGCCAGACTTTCTGTAGGCAACGTCGTGAATGACGGTGACAAGTTGATAAGTATCAATGTGACGTGCTATCCAAGTCTTGGATGAGAGTCACAGTTTTTAATGATATTTCTATTGTTAATAAATTTCCTAACGTATTCTTGAAGATTTATTTGCCTACCCCTAGAGCGTGAAATCAAATTTTGTATTGACCTCAAAGATCAAAACCCATTTCTAAAACCCTAAAATATTTTCTTCACCTAAAACGAACGTGTAATGTGCCATAGACGTTGGCTCTAGCTGTTGAAGATTACGATCGTACCATTCAATATAATCGTGGGAAAAATGAACATGGTAGTTGACGCGTTGAGTAGAAGATCGTATGCGTTTACGAGTGTGATGTTGTTAACACAAAGACTCTTTTCGTATAACTTACAAATGATGGAGATAGAGTTAAAGACTCTAGGGACCCACGTGAAGATAACAAATATACGATTAGAATATACTTGAATCGATAAAGTTAAAGCTGCTCAAGCTACATACTCAGAGCTGATGAATGTGAAGAAGAAGGTTCAAGACGGCGTTATTCTAGAAGCAAGAATTGATGAAGAGAGGAAATCTCAACCCTAAATTTTATTGGCCCATTTGAAATCTTTGATCGAATAGGAACTGTGGCTTATAGACTCGTTTTACCACCAAGTATGTCGCGTGTTCAAAACATTTTTAACGTATCGATGTTACGTAAATATGTGGATGACCCGAACCACATTATTAATTTAGAACCGGACGAGATAGCAGAAGATTTAACGTATGAGGAGATACGTGTTAAGAGGTTTGAAGCCGGAGATACGTCAATATCTTATTTCACATAAACTGTGTCTGCATTCAGATGTTGTCAATAGGGCTCAGTCAGTGGATCGCGATAACGAGTCAACGCAACCAAAAGAGAGCAGCCGGAAAAATGATAATCTGGGGTGATACTTGATCATCAAATCGGTGACAATAAGCATGGAGGAATCAACATGCGAAATGGTAACCACTTCTTCGGTGGTAATCATGGTCAAAACAATAAGAATGGACATTTCAAGAAGAGGAGATTCAACAATGATGAAAAGACGCCAAGATCAAAGACCTGTTGTTGTTAAGGAATGAGAATGACCACCTATCATATGCTTCAAATGCGAGAGGAGGGACACATCCGTCCAAAACGCACGAAACCCAGTCAAAACATGCTATAATTGTGGAAGAGAAGGTCACTTAGCCCGATTTTGTCGTTCACAGAAGACAAGTTCACTAGGATGGAGGCACCAAAGGATGTCACAGGCAAGCCAAAGCCAGGTAGTTTAAGAGAGCGTTTTTTTTTCATGACGAGGAACACGAATAAAATTATCACGGGTATGTTAGTCATAAACTCTTGCGAAGTCTATACCGCAGCTAGATAATCTGGGTTCTACTCACTCTTTTATTGCACCTAGTTGTGTTCAATGTTTGAAGTTAACTCCGGAGAAGTTAGACTTTGATATATCTGTTTAAACTCAGTTGGGAGAAACCTTCGTTACCTCTATTATATATAAATCTTGTTCAAATCAACACTTTCACGTTACCTGTCGATCTTATCTCTTTGAAAATACTTGCCTTTGATGTAATTTTTTGAAACGATTGGTTAACTACTCATCATGCTTTTTATAAGGTTGTTAGCTTTCATACTCCTAACCAACCTGTTATGTGAATTCAAAGTAACCAAACCACTAAAGTCAATAATTGTTATATCAAGCCATAAATAAAGAGCCCCGATACTTTCGTTGTTGACTTTCTTATGTGGAATGCATCGAAGCCAGACTTTCTGTAGGCAACGTCGTGAATGACGGTGACAAGTTGATAAGTATCAATGTGACGTGCTATCCAAGTCTTGGATGAGAGTCACAGTTTTTAATGATATTTCTATTGTTAATAAATTTCCTAACGTATTCTTGAAGATTTATTTGCCTACCCCTAGAGCGTGAAATCAAATTTTGTATTGACCCCAGTACAAAACCCATTTCTAAAACCCTAAAATATTTTCTTCACCTAAAACGAACGTGTAATGTGCCATAGACGTTGGCTCTAGCTGTTGAAGATTACGATCGTACCATTCAATATAATCGTGGGAAAAATGAACATGGTAGTTGACGCGTTGAGTAGAAGATCGTATGCGTTTACGAGTGTGATGTTGTTAACACAAAGACTCTTTTCGTATAACTTACAAATGATGGAGATAGAGTTAAAGACTCTAGGGACCCACGTGAAGATAAAAAATATACGATTAGAATATACTTGAATCTATAAAGTTAAAGCTGCTCAAGCTACATACTCAGAGCTGATGAATGTGAAGAAGAAGGTTCAAGAGGGCGTTATTCTAGAAGCAAGAATTGATGAAGAGAGGAAATCTCAACCCTAAATTTTATTGGCCCATTTGAAATCTTTGATCGAATAGGAACTGTGGCTTATAGACTCGTTTTACCACCAAGTATGTCGCGTGTTCAAAACATTTTTAACGTATCGATGTTACGTAAATATGTGGATGACCCGAACCACATTATTAATTTAGAACCGGACGAGATAGCAGAAGATTTAACGTATGAGGAGATACGTGTTAAAATCTTGGATAAGAAGGATCGTATTCAAAACTCAAAGGTTATACCTTAAGAATTAGAATCTGAAATGAGTTACTATTCACGAGTTACTATTCACGAGTTACTATTCATGAGTTACTATTCACGAGTTACTATTCATGAGCTACTATTCATGAGTTATTATTCACGAGTTACTATTCACCCGGTTACTATTCACTCTAGTCTTGTGCATTCGGGTATTTGGGTACCATATTATTCCATGAGGAGATATGCTAATTTTTCAGACCGTTGGTTGAAGATATAATAGTAAGTCAATATGGACCGATGGTGGAGTTATAATAGTAAATCAATATGGATCGCTGGTTTAAAGTTTTAATAGCAAATCAGTATGGACCGTTGTTTTATGTTTTAATAGTAAGCCAATATGGACCGTCCATTTAATAGTAAATCAATCTGGACCATTCATGAATTAGTTACTATTCATTCCATTTTCCTATAAATAGAAGCTCATTCCTTCATTATTTCTTAGGAATTCACTGAAACTCTAGAAAGAGAATTACAAGAAAACCTATAGAAAAGTATTCTGCTACTTCCCTACTCTTATATTCAGTTTCTTTTACGATAAGGGATATTATTTGTTGTACTTGTAAGGGATATTATTTGTTGTACTCGTAAGGGATATTATTTGTTGTACCCGTAAGGGGTATTATTTCTTTTGTATTCATAAAGAGAACACATTATTCCATTATTTATTATTACATTGGAATAACTTTGATACGCTGTGAGCTACCCTATTCATGGTGAAATTCATCATTATTCCATTTATTATTATTTTGTTGGAATATCTTATGCATGCGTTTTCACTGTGGGACTGGTTCCGTCTTTATTATTATTCTGTTGGAATATATGTTCATGCAATGCGTTTCTGTGGGACTGGTTAAAATCTTTATTACTCTCTTGGAACATCACAGCCGGTGCGAAATTTGCGACTTTGGTTCCATTATTTATTATTCGTCGGAATATCACATGCACAATGCGTTTATGCTAGAACTTGGTTCCATCCTTTATTATTACATTGGAATACACGCTTTCATGCGGTCTATCGCATGCATGGTGATTTCTTTTGTTATTCCATTCTTTATTATACTCAGTTGGTTAAAACTTTGACTTCTATACCCATGAAATTAGTGGAATATCTTTGATATTTGCGCTTCATCTAGTATCTTTTAATGGAAATATTCTTCTGAGCATTCTTGAATTTTACTCTACAAAGCAGTATCATGTTGACAATTTGAACGTTATCAGTTCCTGGATAAATTAATTCTTGAACTTGTTTTATTGAATTCTTATATAATTGTCGTCATCCTCATGCTTATATTATGTTGAAAGTCATTTGTGGCCTGTAGTGCATTGATGGACAGTTTTTGGTATGATTATGGCTATGGATTCTCTTTGGTCGTAGTGCAAAGATGAATTATTTTATGGCATGATCATGACCATTAACGAATACACAAATATTCTTGGCCCGTAGTGCATCGATAATTGTGGTCGTGATACTAAAGAATATCCTTGGCCGTAGTGCAGGGGTGATTCGATGATGTGGATTATTTATTAAGCTGAGTCTCATCGATAAAAGTGATGAAAAACCTTTTAAATTATAAAAGATAGAAGATTTCATTCTCTACTTGACTCATTTAATGGATTGCTTATTCCGCTGCAGTTAAACTTGATATTTATTATATTTTTTCAGTTTAACATTGTTGAAGGCTAACGATAAATTATTCTGCATTATCTTAGTCATAATATTTCTTACTGGGCTAGTTGAGCTCACCCTTTCTTTTACTATTCTCTTCAGGAAATGAGAACGTAGCTGGGACTAGTCGGGGAACAGAGTGATGGTCCTAGATGGTGCATTATTAGTCCTTACTATTCTGTGAAATAGTGTGATAATAATTGTAACGAGGGCTCCTTTTGAGTTTGCATAATCTCTAGTAGACAATATTTGTATTCAAACTCACAGTTTATGTTTTGTCGTATTTGTATACTGCATACGGTTGTATTATTAAGTTGTATTTGAATTTTTGTACCATGTATCCGCCACTCAAGATGGGTGATGTATACCTAATTTTGGGGCGTCATGAGTTGACGTCTTAATATATACTTAGGGTTTTTTCAGAGATATCGTTTATCTGATCAACCCTTGACCCTTAACCACATCATGAACACATATACACAGAACATAAACACATATACTTAGGGTTTGAATCGATGTATTAGAACAATATATGCTTTGAATAATAATATCAAGATTTAGAAAAATAAAGCTTGCTCGAGGTAACGAATTAGGTTACAAGAGCTTGTACAAACATACGCAAGATAGATTATGTTTGTTCAATTTCAACATAAAAATTAGGAACTTATATAACGATAACTTAGGAATAGAAAACTTGCATAAGTATAACATAACAACATTGGTTAGGGATACTTGCTCAATAAAAGACTAGGATAAGAAACTTGCCTTGTATGGAAGCTACACAAGTATAATAATGTTCTCCAATTACCCTACACATATCATTGGAATCGCAACAACAATTAGTTGTATTAATATTATCTTTATGGGTTTAACCCATCATTTAGGTCGTAACATTAACTTAACATTTAACCATGTTGATTAACACCTTTAACGAATCTGAAATTACATTATAAACTAACATAAACTAACATAAACCTCATTATTTACTTTTAACTTTCATAACATCACTTTTTGATTCATTACATAACTTAATTAACAAACACTTACAAATCTTCACACTTTGTATTATAACACATTACAATCTTTTCTTGTAGTCTATGTTATGTCTTAACATCATTAACATGCTTGCTAAACTAGATTAACTCCATTAATCATTACCTACAAATAGGCGTGAGTCATTTGCGCCTACGCTTTCGAAACACAATTGCTTGCATTGTTCAATCCACCAAGCCTTTGCTATATTCTACTTGAGATTCGGCAGAAGGCCTACACATTACATTTGTGTTGGTTTTGCCTGTGGTAAAGGCGCAGCTACACCACGCACATATAGAAACTCGCAACAACAGCTCTGCTACACAGTGGACACCCAATTCAACCCAAAACCACAGAAATTCACATCCTAAAACATCTAAAACTCTGTAATAACATAGTTAAGCATGCTATACACCATTTTAACCACATAAACATCACATATACATGAATTTGAAGAATCAAAACCACAATTTTCCAAATTTCTTCAATTTTGACACTTTTAGAGAATTCGATCGCCACGAATTTATTTCTGAACCGCTTTTGTTTCTTAACATACTAACATAATCCAACATCAATTTACAGATTATCATACATATTAAAAATGAAATTTTGTACTTTCTTAAGCCATTTTCATAAACATACATTGTTATTTACTTTTCTCCCTATAAACCCAAATTTCATGTATTCTAATAATCAAATAGCACTCACATAATTTGATTAACAGATTATAAACCCTTCATACATGTATATATAACAATCCAACATAACTACCAATAGAAATTTCAACAATAAATCTTAAGATTAGAGTATGTTATACCTTGATTTAGCAAACCCTTCTCTCAAAATTACTGTGTTTACTTTCTTCTCCAACCTCTGCAATTCTTCTCACCAAGCTCTCTCTCTCTCTAATCTCTGTGTTTCTCTCTTGTAGTTATATGTTATCTAGCCTTGGGAAAACTCACGCAATATACACTGACTCCTTTTTCCCAACGTACGTCAGGTGAAAAACCCAAAATGACGATTAAAATAAACCAAATGTCATAAGAAATTTGCGTTTGGTTTACACATATTCCCCTAAACTATATTATTTTAATAATATTATACTATATGATTTCATGTGTCATACTCCAGTTAATTTAAATAACTTTAGTTAGTTAATTTTAAATAACTTTTAATAATAATTAAAATAATTTCTATTATAATTATATTCTGAATAATAAATAAGTACATATATATCTAATTTAAATTATTAAATTAAACAAAAACATTACTTTATTTAATTTACTTATTTTCTTTAATATTAAACAATTCATTTAATATAATTATTTTCGAAGAAATTAAATCCTCAAATAATAAAATTACTATTAATTAATTTTGTTAACTTACATACTCAACTAAATTATTACATCACAATTCATCAAATATTTATTTTTCCCAACAAATAAATTATTTAAAATATTTATTTAATCAATAAATATTTAAATTAAATTACAAATTTCTCGATCGTTACATCTTTCCCTCAAAAGGATTCTGTCCCCATAATCACAACTCTATAAATTCATTCATCACACTTAACGTATAAAGAACTTCTGATTCAGATTGTTGATAGGAAGGAATTAAGAAATAAAATAATACCTTCAGTAAAGGTAATTTGGAGTAACCATGATGCCGAATAAGCAACGTGGGAGCTCGAGAGTAAAATGAAGGAAAAGTTTCCTCATTTGTTTATGTAATTATAGCGAGATTCTCGGAACAGAATCCTTATAAGGGGGGAAGAATGTAACGCCCGAGAAAATCAGATCTTTAATGAATTAAATTTTAATTTTATTATGTAGATTAAATGAATTTAATTGATTAATTATGTGAGTAAGATATTTGAAGGTCGTTCTATGACCTAAAATGTGTGGATGTGGTTAGTATTCTGGCTATGTGCTAGGATTAATTGTTCTTAATTACCAAGACGAAAATAAGTGTTGTCCGAGAAGTTTTTTGTAAAAACACTATTCATCTGATGTCGCTCGGGAATTAAGTTTGAAATTCTGAGAAACGCGTAATGATAGAATATGAAGATGGAATGGAATATCCAATAATATTTCAGTTATGGCAAACGAAGTTTTTGCCTGCGGACTTAAAACCTAAGGGTTGGTAAAAGTGATTTACGAGAAGAAAAGGTAATGCGTATGATCATTACGGTTATTATATGTATGATATACGAGTATAGTACGAAGAATAGTACGATGTATAGATACGAATATCGTATGAATACTAAACGAAAAGAATACGTGAGTTATACGTGTAGAATATGATTAGTTCTTATAGGATTTTGAGTTAAGGACTTTGTACAATCCAATGGGACTTTGATTAATAGCAAGCCCAATGAATTATATAATCAAGCCCAATTTAAGGCCCAATGTTAAGTTAAGACAAGCCCAATCCAAGAAACCGAACCGCGAATCAAACCGGTGGGTCACGGGATGGGTAAAACCCATGGGGCAACCCATGGGAATACCCATGGACATGTGGGTCGGCCACTTGGCCACCAAATAAAGTGATTACTTGGTGGCTAAGTTGTTGAGGAGGTGGCCTTTGGACCATTTTTCCCTCAATTTGAATTTCCTATAAAAAGAAAGCTTATGTTGGTCATTTAGTGTTTTGAAAACTTTTTCCAACATATATTGAGAGAGATAAAGAGCTAGAAACAAGTAATCAAGCTACTTCGAAGAAAAACATAAGAAGTTTACCAAGAATGCGTAGAATGAAAAATGTAATATTTCGTAAACATTAGTCTTCACCCTTTTCGATTTCTTTCTCGTAGAGAATCGTGGATTGGTGGAACATGTCTATTGAGGAGGAATAAGGATGGCTATTAATAATGAAAACATTGATAAGTCATGTTAAGTAGAAATTATAAGAGTTTACGTAAGTTTAAACCGTAAAAATCTTTGAACGTGAACTTGGTTGTTGATGGACAAATTAAAAACCATCTTTGATAAGGTATGTGAATCTTGCTTGGTTAGGGTGTAGATGATAAATCAATGGAGTGTTCCATTTGATTTGGCTTATAAACACGAGGAATGAAGTTATGGCAAATTTTACGAAAATAAATGTTAAACAGTGATAACGTAGAAATCTCGGATTAGTAGTCAAAAGTTGTCGTGTGACTTGGAAACTTTGGTTTTCAATGTCAACACGTGAGATAAGGTATTCCAGAGTTGTGGACTCAAGAATCCTTGAATTTTGACTTATAACGAAGAAAACGAGTATTGAATGCTCATAAATAATAAACGAACGCTCGATAATGAACCAAAAGGTGAATTCCGAGTTAACGGATTTGAAAATGTAAAATTATTAAATGAACACCTAAAGTATGTAATTTGTGAGTTGTGGGCTTTTGAATGAGCCAATTCGGATGTAAAATGAATAAGTTAGGAGGCCGGGAAGTTCATAGGAAAAACCAACTGTCAAAACTAACTGAGGCACAGGGGCGGCGCCGCAGTGCTAACCCAGTGTTGATGGTCGCGTCGCAGCTCCAAGAAGTGCTGAGAAAAAGCCATAACCCTCATTGGAGAGTCGCAGCTTGTATGAGAAGTTAACCACAAGAACTCGCTACAGCGCCACTATAGTAAAGGGATGCCGCTACTTAACGCTATAAGTAAAGCGGGAAAATAGTTGACCAAGTTAGGTTTTTAATTCTAATTGAATGTAAACCAATAGTAAGACATGAATGTACTTAATGTACATGATAGGGTTAACTTTAAATCACTTATAAAGTGATAACGTAGAAAGTTAAGTATGGTTTAACCATAATTAAATGAAGAACGCAAAAGTGTAAACAAGTAAACCGTAAAGGGTGTTCAACGGTTGTACCTCACCAATAATCACCGAGTATCGGTTAATAATGTAAGAACGTTAACAAGCCGTAATGAAGTATAGTAAGTCGAATTGACATTATTAATAGAATAAATTCAAGTAAGATATAGAAGAGAAAGAAGTTGGTTAAAGAAATGGACTAGTGTATTTGTATGTAATCTACTTATGATTAATGAAGAATGTATTTGGTTTCCAAACATGGGAAAGGATTTATTACTATTATAATAAGAATATAGTAAAAACAATCATTTTGTTGTTATTTCAATGGAATGACTGTATAAATTGTAGTACCATGTAGCATCATCTGTCGGGTTGGAAGATACCCGGATTTGGGAGCGTCACATTTACGGGATCCTTAAGTTCTTCTAACATCGTTCGCTGTAAATGTTTTTCATTTAAAGTAAGTGTGAGCATTCAATTGCCCAGCAAGTCATAATAGTTGAACAAAAAACTTCAAGAATTCAAACATTCCTTTAGAACTTTGATAACCGAACAAAGGTTATGAAGCAGCTTGAATAATAGGAATAATATCGATTCCAATCATTTTAAAACAATATTCACTTTCACTTTGAAATACTTTCATTTTTCTACCTTTTTCATACACATTATGTCTAGCTAGAATCATTAGCACAGACTTAACAATAATGGATCATGTATAAACAGAGCATTCTCTTATTGAACAGTTTAATCACAAAATAGTTCATCTCATAGAAACACAGAAGTGTTCATATTGTGGCGCAAAGCCTCATACGTTCTACCACCATGTACAAATATCGCACATTTGCACATACACAAAACTTCTAAAGTTCAACATCTGAGAAGTTTTAGAAACTAGCATTCATTTAAAATGTGAATGAAGTTAAGAAACTTGCCTTACGCACAGCTACTGCTTACGCCGAACTGCTCATTCCAATTCCTATGTAGCACATCAAGAAAACAACACATACACCAATTAGTCCTATATATTTGACTTATGCATTGATTTACTTAACATTACTTCTTAGGGTTCGCATTCTTGCAATATAAATTTACGCAACTAACTTTCATTACATGTTTACGGCTTCATGATATACGGAGATGTCTTACTCAATACGTTCATCATCTTTGATGATTGTCATTCTTATCTTCTTCTTATAACTTCCCTAGGACTCAGCACACATCGCTTCTCTGCTAGTAATCCATATGGTACTCTGAGTGGTTTCCCACAAACAACCAACAAATAAGTTCCCATCTCATTTACACTGCCATCACAGTGAGATAGATCGGTTGCAATTTTTGTATATATCTTCGCTTTCTAAAGGAATTGTTTAGCCCAACTCCCATATGTCAACCATCAAAGATTATGTTTGTACCACAACCTGACATATTATAACTTATCCGAACCATTAACTATAACGTTCGTTAAGTAAATTTCTTATTCCTTACAGCTTTCTGGCAACTAAATGCCATACCTCATGATTCATTCTTTATCGTCCAAGTCATACAGTCTTTTGTATACTCAGAGCGATCATTCAAGTTAATCATTAACTCGGCTTTGTTACGTTAACGTCATTATCTTTAATTCAGTTCTTTACCATTCATGGTTTAATCATTGATCTTCATTATCTTACGGTCAAACCATACACGGGGTGTAGGTTCTATACGTTTAGTATTTGCGTACACAACCTTCACGTCGGTTAAAATGTTTAATGCTTACGTTTCACTCCATCTGAATCAATATCGGCTTCCATTAATCTTATTATCATTCATTACGGCTTTCTTGATACCATTCGTATCTTACATAATACTTTTGTTATCCATTACATGAGCCCCATGTTCATTACTCTTTCTTAATGTCAAAGTCATACCGTTCATTGTATGCTAAGACTGATCGCAACGGCGGTACGTTTACGTTCATTACCTTCTTGGTCTTTTAATCTCTTTCGATCATTTCGTTTAACCCGTACTAAAGGTTTAAATTACTTGTTTAAGTGTTACCTTTGATGAACTACACGTTCATTAGCTTTCGTTACACTTCTCCCAGGTTTTGAGGAGTTAAAATATCTTCTATGGCTTCTCTATGAACAGGTACTGCTGCACCAATCTCTGTGAGGGCCCCGAATCCGAGTCCCAAGTCACCGCGGATCCGGTTCGATCATTCTTACAACTATTACTATTTGCAGAAGATATAAACATAAATTGTTTATACAATAAATTTACACACTATTCCCCAAGGTCGAATAACCTTAACTTATACACAATACATCACTTGTCTAATACATAACATTATCATCATACATTATTATTACAAATCTAATCGCACACGTAAACTAAAGCTAGAACCGTCTTTGACCTTTCCTTGTATCCGACGTATTCGTCTTAATCTGCAATGTTTATCATGATATAGCAAGGGTGATTATAAGATTTGCCATCAAGTTTAAGTTCAATAATTTAACGATATATCATGATTGAAAGAATTTGAATAATAAGCTGGCCAAATTCAACAATATAATTGCGAACTAGCATGAATAAATTTTATGACTGAACAAGTATATAACATGAACAAATATATTTGGACCGAAGGGAAATGAAGGTGATCAGCCTTTCATACCTGACTTATACATGCAATATGTATAGAGTACAATTCTACAATGGCAATCAACAATGATTATCCATAAGCATATCTGAATGAAACAACTCTTAGTAGAGTTAAGTAAAAAGTTGCGTGAACCGTTGATTACTGCTACACAATTTATAACGCTTTATCCGAAGACCTAATATTAGTAATATAGATCTCCAATATTAGAATAATATCATCATAATATAATACTATTATATATATAGATATACATAGAATAACCTAAACACATAACACATAACCCTATCAGTCTATAACACATATAAGACTCGGTATCAAGTCAAATTATTGCAGTCTGAGTTGAACCCGACACAAATCTGACATCCCGACGGTCTAGTCAGACTTTTATCGAGTCTAAGTTCAATTAAACTCTGTCTTAACACTTAACCATTATCTAAGATAATTTATTAACAGTCGACAAATTTTTCAAAGTCTCGTAATAATTTTTAAATAATTATTATCATTTATCGTGAATTTTCAATCATTAATAACGTATTTATATGAATTAAATATCACATAATTCCTTTATCATTAATATTTTTTTATTATCAAATATTAATGAAATACATGTCATAATATTATAATATATTTTATAATATCACAAAGTATTTTAATTACTTTAAAATCACCATTATATGATTTTTAAACAATTAAATTCATTATCCGATAATTGATATTAATATTAAAATATTAATATTCTCATGACAAAATATCAAAAATATTTTTATAACACTTAAATCATTTTTATATGATTTATAAATCATTAATTCTAATTTTCTATAATTTATTTAATATATTTATTAAATAAACTAATTACCATTAATATTTATTAATTAATAAAATTCCTCACAAAATATTAAAAATCACTTTGAAAATAACTTAAAATATTTTCTTTTACCATAATATTATTTTTCATGATTTTTCATGTATTAAAATCATTTTAAATAATTTATTTAATATTATAATTAAATAAATTAAATACCAATTATATTCCAAAAATATTAAAAATTAATGAAATATACTCAAAATAATTAAAAACTTTTTTTCAGAGTTTAAAATAATTTTTTGGAATTTATTTTGTATTTTTAATAATTAAAAACTATTTAATTCGATTTATTTATTAAAATAAATAATGTTCGGAAAATATTAATTACAAAAAGACCCTATAGCGACAGACCCGTCGCTATAGGTGTTCTTGAGCTGCCCAAAATGTTCATAGTCAGTTAACAAGGTGACTTGTTTGACTAAAATTAAAATAGTGTTCATGTTGGTTTCTGGGAAGCTATTGGGGTTATAATTGTAGTACTGATGTAATACCACAATAACAAACAAATTTCATGGTCACAACATATCACATCTGAGAGATTCAAGCCTTCAAAATTTCTAACAACACTATTCTTTATTTCTGGGTTTTCAAGAAAATGAAGAACAGTCGAAGGTACTAGTTTTCGATCATCATAACTTGTATCCTGTAACTT
Organism: Panax quinquefolius; assembly: GCA_020205615.1. NCBI lineage: Eukaryota > Viridiplantae > Streptophyta > Magnoliopsida > Apiales > Araliaceae > Panax > Panax quinquefolius. The sequence continues at coordinate 61,638,864 of CM035171.1, read as the reverse complement.
GTTTGGGTGAATTATTGGTTCAATACTATAGTCGTGATGTCAGGGTACAACAAAATAACTACATATCGGTCTAACAACAACACATTGAAGAAATCAAGGCCGGTCAAAGTAGGGGTCAGGAAACGGTTCTTGAAGATTCTAGGTTACCCAAAATCTCCTTCCGGACAATTGGTCAACGTGGTTTTGACCACGATTAGCTACGATTCTGTTATGGATATGAGTGATCTAAAGTTATATATGTAATAACCCGAGAATTTAGATATTTATTAAAATCTTAAAAGATTGAATAGAGGTTAAATAATAAACCTAAACAGAAAATAAGTGTATGTATTTAACATTTTTAGGAATAAATTTTGTGAATTTAAAAACTTTTGGTAAAGGTTTACAGTGTTGGAGTATCTGTGTATATGGTCATATGTGTGTACAGTATGTGGTTAAGGGTCAAGAGTTGACCGGATAAAGTATATCAGTCACAAACTCTAATAATATATTGACGTTCAATGAGAAAACCCTAACGAGTATTAAGAAACCCTATTACCGATTCTAGAAACCCTAGTTTCAGTTTTGGGAAGCCGAAACCCTAATTCGGAATATTAAAACCCTAATTGGGAAGTTTGAAAATAAGTATAAGGTTTTTATGTTATTGATTTTATATTTAATTAGGGATAGCCCTAATTGATTATTAGAAAACCCTAATTGTTCAATTGGAAACCCTAATGTACAACTATGGAACCTAATTGCTAAATTAGCAATTTTAATTAAGAAAATTGAAATCTTAATTAACAAGCTTGAATATAATTATCGAATCCTAATTATAATTTAGAAATATTAATATTCTATTTTGAAAATCTAAATTGGAAATCCTATAAATTTATTTTTAAAACCTAAGGGTTCAAACCCTAAACCCTAAGGGTTCAAACCCTAAACCCTAAAGACTAAAACATTTGACAAGTTAGCCACTAAAAGTAAAAACTAAATGACCAAAGTGCCCTTTTTAATATTTTAATGAGGTGGAGTGTAGATCTAGCCCTACTTGTGGTTGGTGACCAACTCTAGCTAGCCACATAGTCTAGTAAATCACCTTTCATCAGCCAACAACTGATCAAATGATCAGCCCTAGGAATTTCATCATTTTATAAATAGATTATGAGAGAAAAAGCTTACTTTAATTTTCATTTGAGCCAAGTCCATTCTCTTTCCTCCATTTGAAATTCTAGAGTGAAATAGAGTGAGAAACAAAACCAATGCCAACCTTTAACTTGCCAAGAACAAACATCAAAGTCAGAATCAAGATCAAGCTCAAAAAGGAGGTATAAACCCTAGATTTTGAAATCCTTATATTTGATGTTAGATGTAATGCCCTAAAAATAATAATAAAGAAATAAAATAAATAAATAATATTTAAATCCATATTTTAATTGGGTTTTTCTTATGTTTGGGTCAAATTATATTTCATTTGTGTGAACTATAATAAGTATGTGATTACATTAATTTGGGCTTTTATACTAATTGGGTCTATTTTGTATTTGGGTAATGTTAAAATCCTATTAAAATTAGGAGAATTAATAACATCTATTAATTAATAAATAAATAACTAAACCTAATCTTATTTTCATTATACGAATTGAGGGAAAGAGAGACCACATCATCAATTGGAAAAGATAATGGAGAGTAGTGACGACTTGGGAGGAGGAGATCAAAAAAAAATAAAAATTGGTATATCAGATAATGGAGCAGCTCCCAGATATATATATATATATATATATATATATATATATATATATTCTCTCACCTCTTCATGAGATAACGGGCATGCATAATAAAATTCGTTACGGGAGAATGTATTGACAGGCATGTGGGAGGTGAGTTATGTGTGAGGAGGTCTTTTCAATTTATTTTTATTCGATATAATGGAGAACCATTTTTAAAAGACTTGTTATCATTCAACCCAAGTTTGGATTCTACAACGTGAAAAGGAGAGCAGCGGCCAACAGTAACATCTTTGAGATTTTTTTTTCCTTCCCTTTTATGATCGGATTGAGGGAGTCTAACGGGTGATATTTGGCTTCGGTGAATTATTTTGGTACTATATTAAGGTACGGATTTCGTACTCTTTTAGCGATACTCTTGTTAAATTTGATTTGTTCGTTTGTTTCCTTATTTCGAATTGTGTTATGATTTCACATAATTGTTTCCTGTGAAATAAATATATTAGTTTCATTTTAGAGTTGATACATATGACTCATATTTGTACTCTTTGAATTATGATATATTGTTTAGTATTTATTTTTGATAATTGTAGATGTATATGTTGCTACCTTCTTTTTGAAACTTTGTGACTATAATTTGATTTGGTTAATATACATATACATATAGAATCTTTTTGTTGGTATTATGTCGTGTGTTGTGACATAGTATTTTTATTAGAATATACCTTAGGGTATATACGAGCTATAACCACATGTGGGGATACCACAGGCATGTCGTCTTGGCACGAGAGGCATGACACTTTTCGTGGCGGTGTGATTAGTCCACGGCGTCTCCATTTTGGGCTACGGAGGAAGTGGGCCATTTGGTGTTTTGTTATGGGAGGCGTATGGGTTAACCCTAGTTTTCTGTTCTGCGGATTTGTGATGTTGTGCCAAACACAAACCTATTTGATTTGCATACATTTGGATTCGCGGTCCAATGTGTGACTTCCCTGTGTGGCATTATTTTGGTTGCCTATGTGGCATCATCTGATTTGCCTGTGTGGCATTAGTTTAACTTGTTTTTGTGGCAATGTATATTTCTAAGCTCATTAAGTATAAAATAACTCCAGCAATTTGTTTCAGCCTATTATTTTATTGTATTAGTTTTGTTGGTTTCAGTTCAGTTCAATTCTTTGAGTTAGTTACTTTAGTTCGTTATTTCTTTATTCTTCTATTGGTTTTGTCAATTCTGTTGATTCAGATATATTCCATTTAGATCTTTGGAGATTATATTTTTGTCAGTATTTACACTAGCTGGGACTAGTCGGGGAACAGAGTGATGGTCCTAGATGTTTGCATTAGTAGTCCTCACTATTCTGTGAAATAGTGTGATAATAATAGTAATGAGGACTACTTTTGAGTTTGTATACTCTCTAGTAAAGAATATTTGTATTCAAACTCACAGCTCATGTTGTATATTTAAGATTGTATTTGTATTCTGTACCATGTATTTGGCGACTCGGAATAGGTGATGTATTCCTGTTTTGGGGAGTCACAGTTGGTATCAAAGCTTAGGGATATGATTCCTGGCTGAGGTGTGAGACTAGAACTAGGAGGGGAGAGACGAGAAATTCCTTCGGTAGTATGACCTACCTAAGTTTATTTGGTATTTAATTGGTCGGTCAGAGTATAGGGATAATATGTGGAATGTCAATTAACCCTTATTTTAAAACTATATTCTAGAATGATATCTGAAATATAAGAGATAAGAAATGGGAAAATCCTGATAGAAGATTTCATTCTCTACTTGCTTGTTCCTTTGCAGTTAAACTTGATATTTATTATATTTTTTCAGTTTAACATTGTTGAAGGCTAACGATAAATTATTCTGCATTATCTTAGTCATAATATTTCTTACTGGGCTAGTTGAGCTCACCCTTTCTTTTACTGTTCTCTTCAGGAAATGAGAGCGTAATTGGGACTAGTCTGGGAAATGAGTGATGGTCCTAGATGGTGCATTAGTAGTTCTCACTATTACGTGAAATAGTGTGATAATAATTGTAATGAGGACTCCTTTTGAGTTTGTATAATCTCTAGTAGACAATATTTGTATTCAAACTCACGGTTTATGTTTTGTCGTATTGTACATAGCGGTTGTATTATTAAGTTGTATTTGAATTACGTACCATATATACATGGAAGACTCAAGATGGGTGATGTATACCTAATTTTGGGGGCGTCACGGTTTGGTATCGAGCTTAGGATATGATCCTGGTAAGGATGTGAGAATAGAACTAGAAGGGGAGAGGCGGGAATTCTTCGTTAGTATGACCTACCTAAATTTATTTGGTATTTAATTGGTCGGTCAGAATATAGGGATAATATGTTACATGTCAATTAACCTTTGTTTTATGGCAGTATCTGAAAATGACTTCCGAGAATGTTCAGAATAGCAATGGAGCACAGGAGACCATTGATTCTCCACAGATCAATAATCACGACAATGTGCGACAGGATGGCGATAATCCTCCTATAAACAACAACACTGATCAATTGACGAATGACGGTACGTTTAGCAGGCTTTTAGAATTCATGCAACATCAGGCGAAGGCGGCTCCTGTTCGTAATGCAGGAGGAACAAATGGCAACCCACGGTTGGTCACTACTAAGCAATTCAAGGAGCTGGGACCACCGAAGTTTTTGGGGAAGCTAGAACCATTTAAGGCAGAGACATGGTTAAAGTAGATCACCAAGATATTTTATGTCTTGCGATGCTCCAAGGAGCAAATGGTTCCCTTTGCCACCTTTATGTTGCGTGAAGAGGCAAATCACTGGTGGGAATCTGTAAAACGTACCCAACCTGACGCACTCAAGATGTCTTGGGAGAAGTTCCAAGAGCTGTTCAACGACAAGTACTTTCTCGAAAGCATTCGTCACATGAAGGAGGTGGAATTTATCAAGTGGGAGAAAAAAAACATGACCGTGTCTCAGTACGAAGCCAAATTTGCCGAGTTGTCCCAATTTGCATCCCACTTGGTTGATAATGAAGAGAGAATGACGCGGATGTTTTTAAGAGGTTTGAAGCCGGAGATACGTCAATATCTTATTTCACATAAACTGTGTCTGCATTCAGATGTTGTCAATAGGGCTCAGTCAGTGGATCGCGATAACGAGTCAACGCAACCAAAAGAGAGCAGCCGGAAAAATGATAATACCGGTGATAACAGTCATCAAATCGGTGACAATAAGCATGGAGGGAATCAACATGCCAGAAATGGTAACCACTTCGGTGGTAATCATGGTCAAAACAATAAGAATGGACATTTCAAGAAGAGGAGATTCAACAATGATGGAAAGACGTCAAAGACCAAAGACCCGTTGTTAAGGAAGGAGAATGACCACCTATCATATGCTTCAAAATGCGGAGGGAGGACACATCGGTCCAAACGGTAGCGATGCCGTCCAAAGCATGCTATAATTGTGGAAGAGAAGGTCACTTAGCCCGATTTTGTCGTTCACCAAAGACAAGTTCAGCTAGGATGGAGGCACCAAAGGATGTCCCAGGCAAGCCAAAGCCGGTAGTTTAAGAGAGAGCGTTTTTTTTCGTGACGAGGAACCTGAATAAAATTATCACGGGTATGTTAGTCATAAACTCTTGCGAAGTCTATACCGTGTTAGATACCAGTTCTACTCACTCTTTTATTGCACCTAGTTGTGTTCAATGATTGAAGTTAACTCCGGAGAAGTTAGACTTTGATATATCTGTTTAAACTCAGTTGGGAGAAACCTTCGTTACCTCCATTATTTATAAATCTTGTTCAAATCAACACTTTCACATTACCTGTCGATCTTATCTCTTCAAAAATACTTGCCTTTGATGTGATTTTTTGAAACGATTGGTTAACTACTCATCATGCTTTTTATAAGGTTGTTAGCTTTCATACTCCTAACCAACCTGTTATGCGAATTCAAAGTAACCAAATCACTAAAGTTAATCATTGTTATATCAAGCCATAAATAAAGAGCCCCGATACTTTCGTTGTTGACTTTCTTGTGTGGAATGCACCGAAGCCAAACTTTCTGTAGGCAACGTCGTGAATGACGGTGACAAGTTGATAAGTATCAATGTGACGTGCTATCCAAGTCTTGGATGAGAGTCACAATTTTTAATGATATTTCTATTGTTAATAAATTTCCTGACGTATTCTTGAAGACTTCTTAGCCTACCCCTAGAGCGTGAAATCGAATTTTGTATTGACCCTAGTACAAAACCCATTTCTAAAACCCTAAAATATTTTCTTCACCTAAAACGAACGTGTAATGTGCCATAGACGTTGGCTCTAGCTGTTGAAGATTACAATCGTACCATTCAATATCATCGTGGGAAAAATGAACATGGTAGCTGACGCGTTGAGTAGAAGATCGTATGCGTTTACGAGTGTGATGTTGTTAACACAAAGACTCATTTCGTTTAACTTACAAATGATGGAGATAGAGTTAAAGACACTAGGGACCCACGTGAAGATAACAAATATACGATTAGAATAGACATGAATCGATAAAGTTAAAGCTGCTCAAGCTACATACTCAGAGCTGATGAATGTGAAGAAGAAGGTTCAAGAGGACGTTATTCTAGAAGCAAGAATCAATGAAGAGAGGAAATCTCAACCCTCGATTTTATTGGCCCATTTGAAATCCTTGATCGAATAGGAACTATGGCTTATAGACTCGTTTTACCACCAAGTATGTCGCGTGTTCAAAACATTTTTAACGTATCGATGTTACGTAAATATGTGGACGACCCGAACCACATTATTAATTTAGAACCGGACGAGATAGCAGAAGATTTAACGTATGAGGAGATACGTGTTAAAATCTTGGATAAGAAGGATCGTATTCAACACTGAAAGGTTATACCTTAAGAATTAGAATCTGAAATGAAGTCAAGGTATCCTCCCCTCTTCGGCATACTAGGTACGTACGTAAATTTCGTGGGCGAAATTTCATAAGAAGGGGAGATTGGGAGACCCCAGATTTTATGAATAAAGATTTAATTTTCTCGAAATAATTTTTTTTTTATAATATGGTATTGATTTGATGTAATGTTATAGTTGTGGGTAATATTTACAAATTTTACAAAGTAAGCAAGTGGTTGTATAATATTATATTGGTCGGGGAATATTCTTTTTGTCGGGGAATATCCGTATGACGGTACAATCATTGGTGGACCCCACAACAGAATTATTGTCGGATAGAGAAAATGACAAAAATACTTTATGAAAATAACGGCGGAAGTTTTACCGTTAACTGTTGAAACACCCGGTGTTAAAAGTACAGTAATACGTGTGGTTGCACAGTAGCACACGGTATTGATTATTGATGCTTACGTGAGAAGTCACTTAGTTATACTCAATTATTGCTACAATAATAGTTGCATCATATCTCTCATATTATTGATTCAATTATTGTTACAGTATCATCTGCATAATATGATATATTGTTCAATCGGGTATTCGGGACACTTTTCGTGTCAGAGTACTATTCACGAGTTACTATTCATGAGTTACTATTCACGAGTTACTATTCATGAGTTACTATTCATGAGTTACTATTCACGAGTTACTATTCACCCGATTACTATTCACTCTAGTATTGTGCATTCGGGTATTTGGGTACCATATTATTCCATGAGGAGATATGCTAATTTTTCAGACCGTTGGTTGAAGATATAATAGTAAGTCAATATGGACCGCTGGTGGAGTTATAATAGTAAATCAATATGGATCGCTAGTTTAAAGTTTTCATAGCAAATCAGTATGGACCGTTGTTTTAAGTTTTAATAGTAAGCTAATATGGACCGTCCGTTTAATAGTAAATCAATCTGGACCGTTCATGAATTAGTTACTATTCATTCCATTTTCCTATAAATAGAAGCTCATTCCTTCATTATTTCTTAGGAATTCACTGAAACTCTAGAGAGAGAATTACAAGAAAACCTATAGAAAAGTATTCTGCTACTTCCCTACTCTTATATTAAGTTTCTTTTACGGTAAGGGATATTATTTGTTGTACTCGTAAGGGATATTATTTGTTGTACGCGTAAGGGATATTATTTGTTGTACCCGTATGGGGTATTATTTCTTTTGTATTCATGAAGAGAACTTCAGTTATTCCATTATTTATTATTCTGTTGGAATAACCTGTATACGCGGTGTAAGACCCCAACTTATTATTAATGAAATTTAATTTTCTCTATTTATTATTTTGAAATAGTAAGGGTTGATTTGATTAATGTGGATAGTTAAGGGTTAAATACATGAAATATTTCAAAATAAGCAAGTGGTTATAAAATATTCATTTTTGTTAAAGGAAATATTCGTTTGGTCGTGGAATATTACGATCTTTGTCGGGGAATATTAAATGCGATGCCAGTAACCAATGTGGGCCCCATGTGAAAGCGATTGGATGAGGAAAAGCGAAAAAGTTTGGGTGGTTATAAATAGCGGTGTAGTTATTACTGATTAAGGCATTTGGAATACCCGGTGATTAAAATACTGATGTCTGGCGTGGTTGCACGCGATGTAGCACGGTATTTGCGATATTATTGAATTATTGATCCTTACGTGAAGAAGGCACTACTCAATAATTTTCACGGTGAATTCTTATTCGATATTTTATTTTATTGATTCAATAATTCTTTGCGTTGATATTTTATATTATTGTTGTTCAATAATTGTCTTTGCATTACATTATCTCCATTATCGGATCAATAATTCATATTATTTAAATAATATTATTAGATAGCATTATTGGCAATGTCTAGAAAGTTACATCGAGGAGAGGTTTGGTCACCTAATTGCGGCTTGATGAGGAGAAATCCTTATCGGAAAGCCCCTCTTTCACAGGAGCGGCACTGGTTGTCATAATTGTGATTACGTAATATTATTTATGAATAATTAATTATTGATTTATATGATAAGAAAATATTTATAAATGATGGATTTATTTGTTTTATGTGGTTATAATTGAATGATTTAATGTTGAGGTGTTTTATCGGTAATTTTGTCGAATGGAGGTATTAAAAATCAAATCGATTATTTTTACGATATATTGTGTGAGTTATAATTTTAATCAAATAGTTGGATCGTTGTAATTTTTGGATATGTTATACATACATAAGTTGAGTATATGTCCACAAATTTTGAACCGTTAAAATGAGCGAATGATTTGTTATGAATTTTAAGAGGTGGTTGATTAGGAAATTAGGTTTATAATTGATTTTGGTGGAAAATTCTAGAATTGAGTGGGCCCCACTTGTGGTTGGTGAAGAAATGTGCTGAATTTTATTTCAAATGTGGTGGGTGGGAATAGTAGCGAGTAAAGCCATCGGGGTTCTTGAGTTAAGTGCGCTTGCGTGCTAACATTTTCCTATAAATAGAGGGCTAAGTTAGAATTGAAAATCACACCAGAAACAAGTTTTCTCTCTTTCTCTCTCTATATTATCGAGCGTATTCTTGTGAGTATTTTGAGTATACTTTGAGTATTGTTAGACGGTGCAAGTTCCCTTCAGCACTATATCCGGTGTTTCAACTAGAAGTACTGTCTTTCGAGGTAAGGGATGTTATTTTCTTCTCAAATGATATTATTTCTTCAATATCATTATGCTAAAATATTGGTTGGAACTTTTTATCAAATTTGGAACTTTTTCATGTCGGAGTTACTATTCATGAGTTACTATTCACGAGTTATTATTCACGAGTTACTATTCACGAGTACTATTCATGAAGCGTGAAGATGTTTTTTGTGGAATTTCTATCTTTTGGTGTCGGAGATTCTTATTCACGATATACGGCACTATTCACGAAATCTGCACTATTCATAGAAAAATGAAATTTTTTCTTTTCGTCTAAAATATCTATTACGGATACTAGCTTTGATTGTATCCATGTTTTGATCATTCTTGAATTTTACACCACTATGATTATTTTGAGGTATTGTTGGACATGGATAAAACAAAGTACGAATCCTTAATCCTTAATCCTTGTCATTTTGTTTCTTTGGATTCGTTCTTTAAAAATATTTTTCATCATCCTCGGTCTTAAATGATGATATTATAGAATATCTTTGGCACAGTAGTGCAAAAGATGAGCGGTGTTTAAATGAACATGACCGATCGATGAATATCTTTGGCCTTTAGTGCAAAGATGAGCAGTGTTTAAATGAACATGACCGATCGATGAATATCTTTGGCCTTTAGTGCAAAGATGAGCAGTGTTGAGATGAACATGACCGATCGATGAATATCTTTGGCACTGTAGTGCAAAGATGAATATTTGATTTGAGATGAATATTGATTGATGTTACGAGGATAAAATATTGACGATGGAATTGTTAAATTCATAGATTATAGTAGATTTCATTCTCTCTCGTAACTCTTCTATGAATTATTATTTTCATTGCGAATATTGATCTCGAAACTTGTTGTCTATTGTATTCTATCAGATTTTTCCTGTTGAAGACTAACGATAATTTGTTCTATATTATCTTAGTCATAACATTCTTTCTTGGGCTAGTTGAGCTCACCCTTTTCCTTTTGTTCCATTTTTCTCGGGGAGGCGAGAATATAGCGAGTACAGTCGGGGTATGGAATGAAGGTTTTAGAAAGGATTGTTTAGTAGTCCTCACCATTTTTTTTAATGTATCAATAAATGTGATGAGGATTTATTTGAGTATAGATATTGTGCAGAAGATAATATTTGTATTCAAACTCACGCTTTTACTATTGTAATAATAAAGTTGTAGTTATTTACGTACCATGTATTTGGCGACTCGAGAATGGGTTGGATGGAATGGACCTATTTTGGGGGCGCCACGGTTGGTATCGAGCTTAGGATATGATCTCTGGCGGAGATCGGGGAATAGAACTTCGGAGGAGAGATGAGTAAATCCTTAGCTAGTGTGTCCTACCTAAGCTTATTTGTTAGTTGGTCAAGATATATAGGGATATTATGTGATATATTGATTTCCTTAATTAACCCTTGTTTTATGACAATATTTGAGAATGTCGAATGAGAATATTAATGATTGGAGTAAATGAGACCGTGGAGATGCTGTACTCACCAACGAGGAGAGCGTGCAACAGTGGCAATGTTCCTCTGTGAACAACACTGCTGAAAGCGAGATGATGAGCGAGGGGATGTTTAGAAGCTTTTTGCGCAGTTCATGCAAAATCGGACGAGGAGACTTCGTGTTCAAAATACATGAGGAAATGATAGTAATTCATGGGTGGTCACAACCAAGCGATTCAAAGAGTTGGGACCACAGTGCATTGGGGAAAGCGAGATCCGATCATGGCGGAAACATGGGTCAAACAAATTACCAAGATATTCGATGTCTTGGGATGCGGAGGAACGAAGGTTCCATTTGCCACCTTTTATGTTTAGTGGCGAAGGCGGACTCTTGGTGGGAGTGCGTGAAGCGTACCCATCCGGCCGCTTTTCGGCATGTCTTGGGAGGCGTTTGAAACTATTTAATGACAAATACTTTCACGAAAGTGTTCGTCATATGAAGGAAGTGGAGTTTATTAGGCGGAGCGAGAACAACATGGCGGTATCCCGATGAGGCGAAGTTCACGGAGTTATCAAGGTTTGCACCTCATTTGGTGGAGAATGAGGAACATATGACGCGGATGTTTCTTAGAGGTTTGAAACCGGCGTACGTCATTATCTCATTTCTCATAAATTTTCTCTCTTCGAGATGTTGTCAGCGAGGCTCGGTTGTTAGAAGCAAGATAACGAGTACGTTCAACCGAGGGACCATAACCAGGATCATCTAGAAGATAGCGATCATCGAATAACGATAACCAAATGGAGAAAGAAGAATACGGACAAAGGCGGTAACCACTCTGGTGGTAATCGTGGCCATGAAAATAGAAGAAGCGAGTCGGGAGGAGATTTTAAAAAGAGGAGATTCAACAACGACCATTTGAAGACGTCAGCGCCAGTAGCAACTAGTTTTAAGGGAGGAGAAAGACCATCGGTCGTATGTTACAAATGCGGGAAAGAGGGACATATCAGCCCAAACTGCCCACAACAGTTTAAGGTATGCTATAATTGTGGAAAAGAAGGACATATCGCTCGAGATTGTACGATATTGAAACCTAGTCCAGCGGGAATGGTGACTCAAAAGGATGTCCAAGAAAAGTCAAAGTCAACGATTCCTGGAAGAGCGTTTGTCGTGGCTCGGTCAAAATGCGAGGAACCCGAACGAAGTTAGCACGCGGGTTAGTTAATTATAAATTCTTGCGAAGTTTATACCTTACTGAATCTGGGGTTCTACCCATTCTTTTATCTCTCTTGCTTGCGCTCAGCGTTTGAACTTGACTACGGAGAAATTAGACTTTGACTTATTTTGGAGACTCAGTTGGGAGAAACTTTCATTACATCCGTTGTCTAAAAATCTTGCTTGATTCAAGTTGGCACTATCACATTACACCTGTTAACCTTATTTCTATAGAGATATTTGCTTTTGATGTGATTTTAAGGTTAACTACTCATCATGCCAAATTGATTGCTTTTGTAAGGTTGTTAGTTTTCATATTCCTAAGCAAACTGTTATTCGAATTCAAGCAATCAAACCATTGTAATCAAACATTTTCATATCAAGCCATGAAGTCATTCGTTTATTACGGATGTCAAGTTTTCTTAGTCCATGTTATGGATTTGAATAAAGACACGTCAGATTTGAATAATATTCTTGTTGTTATTGATTTTTCCGGCGTATTTTTACGAAGAATTTCTTGGCTTACTCCCAAAGCTTCGATATTAAATTTTGTATCGAATTTGAACCCCGGTACAAAACTCATTTCTAAAATCTCATATCGAATGGCTCTATTGAACTTTGAGTTAAAACTTCAACTATAGAATTTGGTACTGAGCCTTTATCTTGTGACTTCCTTTGTGGAATGCAAGCCAGAGACTCTTTGTAAGGGACGTCATATTCGATGCGATAGTAAAGCGATAGGTGTCATTGTGACGTCTTATCCAAGGTTGGGATATGAGTCGCGATTGAGAACAACCTAAGTCGAGTAATCGAAATCGTAGTTTTCTAGGCTTAGTTGGTTATTATCGGAGATTCGTTGAAGGATATTCTCGAATCGCTATTCCATTAACGCAACTAACTCGTAGAGATACAAAATTCGAATGGAGCAAGGAATGTGGGAAGAGCTTCGAAGAACTCAAGAGGAGACTCATTTCAGCATATGTTCTGACCATGCCATCTTGGAAAACCGAACGTGGTAGCTGACGTGTTGAGTAGAAGATCGTATACAAGTACGAGTACGATATTGTCAAAGACTCATTTCGTATAATTTACAAATAATAGAGATGGAGATGAAAACTCTAGGTACCCACGTGATGATATACGAGTATAATCAACTTTAATCGATAAAGTTAAAGCTGTTCAAGCTACACATCGGAGCTGATGAATTTGAAGAAGGAGGTGCAAGAAGTTGTTATTTCAAAAGCGAGAATCGATGAGGTGAGGAAAGCTCAAACCTTCGATTTATTAATCCAGTTGAAATTCTCGATCGAATAGGAACTGTGGCCTATAGACTCGTTTTACCGCCAAGTATGATGCGTGTTCATAACATTTTTCACGTATCGATATTACGTAAATATGTGGACGACCCGAACTACGTCATTGAGTTAGAACCGGACGAGATAGCCGAAGACTTAACGTATGAGGAGGTACCTGTCAAGATTTTGGATAGGAAGGAGCATGTCCTACGCATGAAAGGTCATACCACAAGTTAAAGTTTTGTGGAGGAATCATGCGATAGAGGAAATGACCTGGGAATTGGAAACGGAAATGAAAGCGAGGTATCCTCATCTTTTCGAAACACCGGGTACGTACGTCAATTTCGAGGACGAAATTTTATAAGGAGGGGAGGTTGTAAGACCCCAACTTATTATTAATGAAATTTAATTTTCTCTATTTATTATTTTGAAATAGTAAGGGTTGATTTGATTAATGTGGATAGTTAAGGGTTAAATACGCAAATATTTCAAAATAAGCAAGTGGTTATAAAATATTCATTTTTGTCGGGGAATATTCGTTTGGTCGTGGAATATTAAATCTTTGTCGGGGAATATTAAATGCGGATTGACAAGCGACCATGTGTGGGCCCCATGAGCGATTGGATGAGGAAAGCGAAAAAGTTTGGGTGGTTATAAATAGCGGCGTAGTTATTGTTACAATTAAGACTGTTGGAATACCCGGTGGTTAAAATACTGATGTCTGGCGTGGTGGTTGCGAGAGCACACGGTATTGCCTGATATTGTTGAATTATTGATCCTTACGTAAGAAGGCACTACTCAATAATTTTCACACGATTATTTCTTATTCAATATTTTATTTTATTGATTGATAATTCTTTGCGTTGATATTTTATATTATTGTTGTTCAATAATTGTCAACTTGCACATTATCTCCATTATCGGATCAATAATTCATATTATTTAAATAATATTATTAGATAGCATTATTGGCAATGTCTAGAAAGTTACATCGAGGAGAGGTTTGGTCACCTAATTGCACGCCATGAAGGAGAAATCCTTATCGGAAAGCCCCTATTTCAGGAACTACTTTGGTTGTCATAATTGTGATTACGTAATATTATTTATGAATAATTAATTATTGATTTATATGATAAGAAAATATTTATAAATGATGGATTTATTTGTTTTATGTGGTTATAATTGAATGATTTAATGTTGAGGTGTTTTATCGGTAATTTTGTCGGAATGGAGGTATTAAAAATCAAATCGTATTTTTACGATATATTGTGTGAGTTATAATTTTTAATCCAAATAGTTGGATCGTTGTAATTTTTGGATATGTTATACATACATAAGTTGAGTATATGTCCACAAATTTTTAACCGTTAAAATGAACGAATGATTTGTTATGAATTTTAAGAGGTGGTGATTAGGAAATTAGGTTTATAATTGATTTTGGTGGAAAATTCTAGAATTGAGTGGGCCCCACTTGTGGTTGGTGAAGAAATGTGCTGAATTTTATTTCAAATGTGGTGGGTGGGAATAGTAGCGGTAAAGCCATCGGAGTTGCTTGAGTTAAGTGCCTGCTTGGCGTGCTAACATTTTCTATAAATAGAGGGCTAAGTTAGAATTGAAAATCACACGAGAAACAAGTTTTCTCTTTCTCTCTCTATATTATCGAGCGTATTCTTGTGAGTATTTTGAGTATACTTTGAGTATTGTTAGGCGATTGCAAGTTCCTTCAAAGACTATATCCGGTGTTTCAACTAGAAGTCTTGTCTTTCGAGGTAAGGGATGTTATTTTCTTCTCAAATGATATTATTTCTTCAATATCATTATGCTGAAATATTGGTTGGAACTTTTTATCAAATTTGGAACTTTTTCATGTCGGAGTTACTATTCATGAGTTACTATTCACGAGTTATTATTCATGAGTTACTATTTACGAGTTACTATTCACGAGTACTATTCATGAAGCGTGAAGATGTTTTTTTGTGGAATTTCTATCTTTTGGTGTCGGAGTTACTTATTCACGATACTCGGCCTTTATTCACGATATCTGACACTATTCACGAATACGGCACTATTCATAGAAAAATGAAATTTTTTCTTTTCGTCTAAAATATCTATTACGGATACTAGCTTTGATTGTATCCATGTTTTGATCATTCTTGAATTTTACACCACTATGATTATTTTTGAGGTATTGTTGGACATGGATAAAATAAAGTACTGAATCCTTAATCCTTAATCCTTGTCATTTTGTTTCTTTGGATTCGTTCTTTAAAAATATTTTTCATCATCCTCGGTCTTAAATGATGATATTATAGAATATCTTTGGCTGTGAGTGCAAAGATGAGCGGTGTTTAAATGAACATGGCCGATCGATGAATATCTTTGGCCTTTAGTGCAAAGATGAGCAGTGTTTAAATGAACATGACCGATCGATGAATATCTTTGGCCTTTAGTGCAAAGATGAGCAGTGTTGAGATGAACATGACCGAGGTGATGAATATCTTTGGCACAGTAGTGCAAAGATGAATATTTGATTTGAGATGAATATTGATTGATGTTACTGAGGATAAAATATTGATGATGGGTCATTAAATTCATGGATTATAGTAGATTTCATTCTCTACGTAACTCTTCTATGAATTATTATTTCCGCTGCGAATATTGATGCGAAACTTGTTGTCTATTGTATTCTATCGATTTTTCCTGTTGAAGACTAACGATAATTTGTTCTATATTATCTTAGTCATAACATTCTTTCTTTGGGCTAGTTGAGCTCACCCTTTTCCTTTTGTTCCATTTTTTCTCGGGAGCGCGAGAATATAGCGAAATGCAGTCGGGGTATGGAATGAAGGTTTTAGAAAGGATTGTTTAGTAGTCCTCACCATTTTTTTTTAATGTATCAATAAATGTGATGAGGATTTATTTGAGTATAGATATTATCAGAAGATAATATTTGTATTCAAACTCACGATTTCTTGTTGTAATAATAAAGTTGTAGTTATTTCTGTACCATGTATTTGGCGACTCAGAATGGGTTGGATGGAATGGACCTATTTTGGGGGCGTCACACGCGGGCTACCCTATACTTGGTGAAATTCTTCTGTTATTCCATTTATTATTATTCTGTTGGAATATCCTGTCTGCGTGTTTTACGCCGGACCTGGTTCCGTCTTTATTACTCTCTTGGAACATCCTGTTGGTGCGAATTTCGCCTGACCTGGTTCCATTATTAATTATTCTCGGGGATATCACATGCGTGCGTTTCTGTGGGACTGGTTCCATCCTTTATTATTACATTGGAATAACACATGCATGTGATGCATCGCATGCATGGTGATTTCTTTTGTTATTCCATTCTTTATTATACTCAGTTGGTTAAAACTTTGACTTCTATACCCATGAAATTAGTGGAATATCTTTGATATTTGCGCTTCATCCAGTATCTTTTCATGGAAATAATCTTCTGAGCATTCATGAATTTTACTCTACAAAGTAGTATCATGTTGACAATTTGAACGTTATCAGTTCCTGGATAAATTAATTCTTCAACTTGTTTTATTGAATTCTTATATCATTGTCATCATCCTCATGCTTATATTATGTTGAAAGTCATATGTGGCCTGTAGTGCATTGATGGACAGTTTTTGGTATGATTATGGCTATGGATTCTCTTTGGCCGTAGTGCAAAGATGAATTATTTTATGGCATGATCATGACCATTAATGAATACACAAATATTCTTGGCCCGTAGTGCATGGATAATTGTGGTCGTGATACTAAAGAATATCCTTGGCCGTAGTGCAGGGGTGATTCGATGATGTGGATTATTTATTAAGCTGAGTCCCAGCGATAAAAGTGATGAAAAACCTTTTAAATCATAACAGATAGTAGATTTCATTCTCTACGTGACTCTTTTAATGGATTGCTTGTTCCACTGCAGTTAAACTTGATATTTATTATATTTTATCAGTTTAACATTGTTGAAGGCTAACGATAAATTATTCTGCATTATCTTAGTCATAATATTTCTTACTGGGCTAGTTGAGCTCACCCTTTCTTTTACTGTTCTCTTCAGGAAATGAGAATGTAGCTGGGACTAATCGGGGAATAGAGTGATGGTCCTAGATGGTGCATTAGTAGTCCTCGCTATTCTGTGAAATAGTGTGATAATAATTGTAACGAGGACTCCTTTTGAGTTTGCATAATCTCTAGTAGACATTATTTGTATTCAAACTCACAGTTTATGTTTTGTCGTATTGTACACGACAGTTGTATTATTAAGTTGTATTTGAATTTTGTACCATGTATCTGGCCACTCAAGATGGGTGATGTATACCTAATTTTGGGGGCGTCACAGTTGACGTTCTTAATACATACTTAGGGTTTGTTACAGATATCGTTTATCTGATCAACCCTTGACCCTTAACCACATCATGCACACATATACACAGAACATAAACACATATACTTGGGTTTGAATCGATGTATTAGAACAATATATGCTTTGAATAATAATATCAAGATTTAGAAAAATAAAGCTCGCTCGAGGTAACGAATTAGGTTACAAGAGCTTGTACAAACATACGCAAGATAGATTATGTTTGTTCAATTTCAACATAAAAATTAGGAACTTATACAACGATAACTTAGGAATAGAAAACTTGCATAAGTATAACATAACAACATTGGTTAGGGATACTTGCTCAATAAAAGACTAGGATAAGAAACTTGCCTTGTATGGAAGCTACACAAGTATAATAATGTTCTCCAATTACCCTACACATATCATTGGAATCGCAACAACAATTAGTTGTATTAATATTATCTTTATGGGTTTAACCCATCATTTAGGTCGTAACCTTAACTTAACATTTAACCATGTTGATTAACACCTTTAACGAATCTGAAATTACATTATAAACTAACATAAACCTCATCATTTACTTTTAACTTTCATAACATCACTTTTTGATTCATTACATAACTTAATTAACAAACACTTACAAATCTTCACACTTTGTATTATAACACATTACAATCTTTTGTTGTAGTCTATGTTATGTCTTAACATCATTAACATGCTTGCTAAACTAGATTAACTCCATTAATCATGACCTACAAATAGGCGTGATCATGCCGCCTACGCTTTCGAACACTTGTGTTCTTCTTATTTATCCACCGTGTTAATTCTTATACAATTCTATGATTCTTGAAGGCCTACGACACAATTTGTGTTGTTTTTGCACAATGGTAAAGGCACGTACATTTACTGCATTATATTGAAACTTCATGATGAGAGCTATGCTACATAGTGGACACCCAATTCAACCCAAAACCACAGAAATTCACATCCTAAAACATCTAAAACTCTGTAATAACATAGTTAAGCATGCTATACACCATTTTAACCACATAAACATCACATATACATGAATTTGAAGAATCAAAACCACAATTTTCCAAATTTCTTCAATTTTGACACTTTTAAAGAATTCGATCGCCACGAATTTATTTCTTAACCGCTTTCGTTTCTTAATATACTAACATAATCCAACATCAATTTACAGATTATCATACATATTAAAAATGAAATTTTGTACTTTCTTAAGCCATTTTCATAAACATACATTGTTATTTATATTTCTCCCTATAAACCCAAATTTCATGTATTCTAATAATCGAATAGCACTCACATAAGTTGATTAACAGATTATAAACCCTTCATACATGTATATATAACAATCCAACATAACTACCAATAGAAATTTCAACAATAAAACTTAAGATTAGAGTATGTTATACCTTGATTTAGCAAACCCTTCTCTCAAAATTACTGTGTTTACTTTCTTCTCCAACCTCTGCAATTCTTCTCACCAAGCTCTCTCTCTCTCTAATCTCTGTGTTTCTCTCTTGTAGTTATATGTTATCTAGCCTTGGGAAAACTCACGCAATATACACTGACTCCTTTTTCCCAACGTACGTCAGGTGAAAAACCCAAAAGGCATCAGTTAAAATAAACCAAATGCCATAAGGCTGCGTTTGGTTACACACATATTCTCTAAACTATATTATTTTAATAATATTATACTATATGATTTCATGTGTCACACTCTAGTTAATTTAAATAACTTTAGTTAGTTAATTTTAAATAACTTTTAATAATAATTAAAATAATTTCTATTATAATTATATTTAAGAATAATAATTAAGTACATATATATCTAATTTAAATTATTAAATTAAACAAAAACATTACTTTATTTAATTTACTTATTTTCTTTAATATTAAACAATTCATTTAATATATTTATTTTCGATAAATTAAATCCTCAAATAATAAAATTACTATTAATTAATTTTGTTTACTTACATACTCAACTAAATTATTACATCACAATTCATCAAATATTTATTTTTTCCAACAAATAAATTATTTAAAATATTTATTTAATCAATAAATATTTAAATTAAATTATAAATTTCTCGATCGTTACATCTTTCCCTCAAAAGGATTATATCCCCATAATCACAACTCTATAAATTCATTCGTCACACTTAACGTATAAAGAACTTCTGATTCAGATTGTTGATAGGAAGGAATTAAGAAATAAAATAATACCTTGAGTAAAGGTAATTTGGAGTAACCATGATCTTAGAAGAAAGCGGCGTGGGAGCTCGAGAGTAAAATGAAGGAAAAGTTTCCTCATTTGTTTATGTAATTATAGCGAGATTCTCAGAACAGAATCCTTATAAGGGGGGGAAGAATGTAACGATCGAGAAAATCGGATCTTTAATGAATTAAATTTTAATTTGATTATGTAGATTAAATGAATTTAATTGATTAATTATGTGAGTAAGATATTTGAAGGTCGTTCTATGACCTAGAATGTGTGGATGTGGTTAGTATTCTGGCTATGTGCTAGGATTAATTGTTCTTAATTACCAAGACGAAAATAAGTGTTGTCCGAGAAGTTTTTCGTAAAAACACTATTCATCCGATGTCGCTCGGGAATTAAGTTTGAAATTCTGAGAAACGCGTAATGATAGAATATGAAGATGGAATGGAATATCCAATAATATTTTAGTTATGACAAACGAAGTTTTTTCCTGCGGACTTAAAACCTAAGGGTTGGTAAAAGTGATTTACGAGAAGAAAAGGTAATGCGTATGATCATTATGGTTATTATATGTATGATATACGAGTATAGTATGAAGAATAGTACGATGTATAGATACGAATATCGTATGAATACTAAACGAAAAGAATACGTGAGTTATACTTGTAGAATATGATTAGTTCTTATAGGATTTTGAGTTAAGGACTTTGTACAATCCAATGGGACTTTGATTAATAGCAAGCCCAATGAATTATGTAATCAAGCCCAAGTTAAGGCCCAATGTTAAGTTAAGACAAGCCCAATCGAAGAAATCGAACCGCAGATCGAACAAGTGGGTCACGGGATGGGTAAAACCCATGGGGCAACCCATGGGAATACCCATGGACATATGGGCCGGCCACTTGGCCACCAAATAAAGTAATTACTTGGTGGCTAAGTTGTTGAGGAGGTGGCCTTTGGACCATTTTTCCCTCAATTTGAATTTCCTATAAAAAGAAAGCTTATGTTGGTCATTTAGTGTTTTGAAAACTTTTTCCAACATATATTGAAAGAGAGAAAGAGCTAGAAACAAGTAATCAAGCTACTTCGAAGAAAAACATAAGAAGTTTACCAAGAACGCGAAGAATGAAAAAGGTAATATTTCGTAAACATTAGTCTTCACCTTTTCGATTTCTTTCTCGTAGAGAATCGTGGATTGGTGGAACATGTCTATTGAGGAGGAATAAGGATGGCTATTAATAATGAAAACATTGATAAGTCATGTTAAGTAAAAATTATAAGAGTTTACGTAAGTTTAAACCGTAAAAATCTTTGAACGTGAACTTGGTTGTTGATGGACAAATTAAAAACCATCTTTGATAAGGTATGTGAATCTTGCTTGGTTAGGGTGTAGATGATAAATCAATGGAGTGTTCCATTTGATTTGGCTTATAGAACACGAGGAACGAAGTTATGGCAAATTTTACGAAAATAAACGTTAAACAGTGATAACGTAGAAATCTCGGATTAGTAGTCAAAAGTTGTCGTGTGACTTGGAAACTTTGGTTTTCAATGTCAACACGTGAGATAAGGTATTCAAGAGTTGTGGACTCAAGAATCCTTGAATTTTGACTTATAACGAAGAAAACGAGTATTGAATGCTCATAAATAATAAACGAACGCTCGATAATGAACCAAAAGGTGAATTCCGAGTTAACGGATTTGAAAATGTAAAATTCTTATATGAACACCTAAAGTATGTAATTTATGAATTGTGGGCTTTTGAATGAGCCAATTCGGATGTAAAATGAATAAATTAGGAGGCCGGAAAGTTCATAGGAAAAACCAACTGTCAAAACTAACTGAAGCACGAGGCGGTAGTAGTAGTGCCAACCAGATGTTGATGGTGGCGTCATGACTCAAGAAGTCTTAGAAAAAGCCATAATCTCTTTTGGAGAGTCGCGTCATGACACGACGAAGTTAGCACAAGAACTCGCATGTATAGCGCCACTATAGTAAAGGGGATGCATGGCCATAGCCGGCAAGTGGGAAAATAGTTGACCAAGTTAGGTTTTTAATTCTAATTGAATGTAAACCAATAGTAAGACATGAATGTACTTAATGTACATGATAGGGTTAACTTTAAATCACTTATAAAGTGATAACGTAGAAAGTTAAGTAAGGTTTAACCATAATTAAATGAAGAACGCAAAAGTGTAAACAAGTAAACCGTAAAGGGTGTTCAACGGTTGTACCTCACCAATAATCACTGAGTATCGGTTAATAATGTAAGAACGTTAACAAGCCGTAATGAAGTATAGTAAGTCGAATTGACATTATTAATAGAATAAATTCAAGTAAGATATAGAAGAGAAAGAAGTTGGTTAAAGAAATAAAGTTAGTTGTTTGGTAGCTAATTACAGTGTGCTATGTGAATATATAATGTAGATCTTGTAAAGACTGAGAACTGTTGAATATTATATTCGAAGATGCTTGAAGGCAAGTTTTCTTAATGCTTGTCTAACCTCCGTGTTAGTCACGTTTTTTGTGATTCATGTTATGAAATGCATGAATTGCTTTATGAAAGGGTCGATGCCAGTTTTAACTCTGCTATACTATTCTTAAGAGTTAGATTGATTTTTTTAAAAGTATTTCAATATAGAACTGTTAACGCTACCCTATGCCAAGTATTTGGTATAGATGTAAAGGTAAGTTTGTCTATGAACAAACAAATATATTTTCATCGATTATTCGATGGGCACGCGAGGTTGCCAAAACTTAAACGTAAATACGTTTAACGGATGAATGTTGATCAACATAGAGTACTAGAGGCTGATCACCTAGAAGTGCTCGTAAGTAATGCCGAACGTATGACCTTAGTGACGGGATGTCCTTTTCATTATGAAAATGAAAAGAGTATGTTCATAGTCCTTTGAAGGGTTCAGAATTCCTAAGCTATTATATATACGTTGGAATCATTTTTATGAAATGAGAAGTGGTAGTAAATATTTCATAGTGCTTCATAGCTATTTGTTCAGTTATAGAAGATCATCATATAATTCTCGATGTGGTATTTATATCATCCTTTGTTAGACTTGTTGAGCAAGTTATGCTCACTTCTTGCTTGAATTATATGATTGCAGCTAAGGTCGAATGAACTGAGAGTGCTACGAGAGATAAAGGCAAAGCTAAGATAGATAGTTAATTGTCCTATAATGGACTAGTGTATTTGTATGTAATCTACTTATGATTAATAAAGAATATATTTGGTTTCCAAACATGGGAAAGGATTTATTACTATTATAATAAGAATATAGTAAATACAATCATTTTGTTGTTATTTCAATGGAATGACTGTATAAATTGTAGTACCGTGTAGCATCATCTGTCGGGTTGGAAGATACCCGGATTTGGGAGCGTCACATTTACGGGATCCTTAAGTTCTTCTAACATCGTTCGCTGAAAATGTTTTTCATTTAAAACAAGTGTGAGCATTCAATTGCCCAGTAAGTCATAATAGTTGAACAAACAACTTCAAGAATTCAAACATTCCTTTAGAACTTTGATAACCAAACAAAGGTTATAAAGCAGCTTGAATAATAGGAATAATCTCGATTCCAATCATTTTAAAACAATATTCACTTTCACTTTGAAATACATTCATTTTTCTACCTTTTTCATACACATTATGTCTAGCTAGAATCATTAGCACAGACTTAACAATAACGGATCATGTATAAACAGAGAATTCTCTTATTGAATAGTTTAATCACAAGATACTTCATCTCATCGAAACACCGAATTGTTCATATTGTGGAGCAAAGCCTCATACGTTCTACCACCATGTACAAATATCGCACATTCGCACATACACAAAACTTCTAATGTTCAACATCTGAGAAGTTTTAGAAACTAGCATTCATTTAAAATATGAATGAAGTTAAGAAACTTGCCTTACGCACAGCTACTGCTTACGCTGAACTGCTCATTTTAATTCCTATGTAGCACATCAAGAAAACAACACATACACCAATTAGTCCTATATATTTGACTTATGCATTGATTTACTTAACTTTACTTCTTAGGGTTTGTGATCTTGCAATATAAATTTACGCAACTAACTTTCATTACCGGTTTATGGCTTCATGATATACGAAGATGTCTTACTCAATACGTTCATCATCTTTGATGATTGTCATTCTTATCTTCTTCTTATAACTTTCCTAGGACTCAGCACACATCCCTTCTTTGCTAGTAATCCATATAGTACTCTGAGTGGTTTCCCACAAACAACCAACAAATAAGTTCCCATCTCATTTACACTGCCAACACAGTGAGTTAGATCGGTTGCAATTTTTGTATATATCTTCGCTCTCTAAAGGAATTGTTTAGCCCAACTCCCATATGTCAACCATCAAAGATTACGATTTTACAACAACCTAACTTATTATAACTTATCCGAACCATTAACTATAACGTTCGTTAAGTAAATTTCTTATTCCTTACAGCTTTCTGGCAACTAAATGCCATACCTCATGATTCATTCTTTATCGTCCAAGTCATACAGTCTTTTGTATACTCAGAGCGATCATTCAAGTTAATCATTAACTCGGCTTCGTTACGTTAACGTCATTATCTTTAATTCAGTTCTTTACCATTCATGGTTTAATCATTGATCTTCATTATCTTACGGTCAAACCATACACGGGGTGTAGGTTCTATACGTTTACTATTTGTGTACACAACCTTCACGTCGGTTAAAATGTTTAATGCTTATGGTTCACTCCATCTGAATCACTATCGGCTTCCATTAATCTTATTACCATTCGTTACGGCTTTCTTGATACCATTCGTATCTTACATAATACTTTTGTTATCCATTACATGAGCCCCATGTTCATTATTCTTTCTTAATGTCAAAGTCATACCGTTTGTTGTATGCTTAGACTGATCGCAACGGCGGTACGTTTACGGTCATTACCTTCTTGGTCTTTTAATCTCTTTCGATCATTTCGTTCAACCCGTACTAAAGGTTTAAATTACTTGTTTATGTGTTACCTTCGATGAACTACACGTTCATTAGCTTTCGTTACACTTCTCCCAGGTTTTGAGGAGTTAAAATATCTTCTATGGCTTCTCTATGAACAGGCACTGCTGCACCAATCTTTGTGAGGGCCTCGAATCCAGGTCCCGAATCACCGTGGATCCGGTTCGATCATTCTATACCACTATTACT
The DNA here is from genome assembly GCA_020205615.1 of Panax quinquefolius. Classification (NCBI taxonomy): domain Eukaryota; kingdom Viridiplantae; phylum Streptophyta; class Magnoliopsida; order Apiales; family Araliaceae; genus Panax; species Panax quinquefolius. Next base: position 61,613,768 of record CM035171.1, on the reverse strand, counting down.
ATTTGCAGAAGATATAAACATAATTTGTTTATACAATACATTTACAAACTATTCCCCAAGGTCGAGTAACCTTAACTTATACACAATACATCACTTGTCTAATACATAACATTATCATCATACATTACTATTACAAATATAATCACACACGTAAACTAAAGCTGGAACCGTCTTTGACCTTTCCTTGTATCCGACGTATTCGTCTTAATCTGCAATGTTTATCATAATATAGCAAGGGTGAGCATAAGATTGCCCAGCAAGTTTAAGTTCAATAATTTAACGATATATCATGATTGAAAGAATCTGAATAATAAGCTGGCCAAATTCAACAATATAATTGCGAACTAGCATGAACAAATTTTATGACTGAACAAGTATATAACATGAACAAATATATCTGGACCGAAGGGTAATGAAGGTGATCAGCCTTTCATACCTGACTTATACATGCAATATGTATAGAGTACAATTCTACAATGGAAATCAACAATGATTATCTATAAACATATCTGAATGAAACAACTCTTAGTAGAGTTAAGTAAAAAGTTGCCTAAACCGTTGATTACTGCTACACAATTTATAACGCTTTATCCGAAGACCTAATATTAGTAATATAGATCTCCAATATTAGAATAATATCATCACAATATAATAATATAGATATACATAGAATAACCTAAACACATAACACATAACCCTATCAGTCTATAACACATATAAAACTCGGTATCAAGTCAAATTATTGCAGTCTGAGTTGAACTCGACACAAATCTGACATCCCAACAGTCTAGTCAGACTTTTATCGAGTCTAAGTTCAATTAAACTCTGTCTTAACACTTAACCATTATCTAAGATAATTTATTAACAGTCGACATATTTTTCAAATTCTCGTAATAATTTTTAAATAATTATTATCATTTATCGTGAATTTTCAATCATTAATAACGTATTTATATGAATTAAATATCACATAATTCCTTTATCATTAATATATTTTTATTATCAAATATTAATGAAATACATATCATAATATTATAATATATTTTATAATATCACAAAGTATTTTAATTACTTTAAAATCACCATTATATGATTTTTAAACAATTAAATTCATTATCCGATAATTGATATTAATATTAAAATATTAATATTTTCATAACAAAATATCAAAATATTTTTACAACACTTAAATCATTTTTATATGATTTATAAATCATTAATTCTAATTTTCTATAATTTATTTAATATATTTATTAAATAAACTAATTACCATTAATATTTATTAATTAATAAAATTCCTCACAAAATATTAAAAATCACTTTGAAAATAACTTAAAATATTTTCTTTTACCATAATATTATTTTTCATGATTTTTCATGTATTAAAATTATTTTTAAATAATTTATTTAATATTATAATTAAATAAATTAAATACCAATTATATTCCAAAAATATTAAATATTTATGAAATATACACAAAATAATTAAAAACTATTTTTTAGACTTTAAAAAAATTAGAATTTATTTTGTATTTTTAATAATTAAAACTATTTAATTGATTTATTTATTAAAATAAATAATGTTCGGAAAATATTAATTACAAAAAGACCTATATAGCGACGGAATAAAATGGCCGCTATAGGTGTCATTATAGGTGTTCTTGAAATTTTGCCCAAAATGTTCATAGTCAGTTAACAAGGTGACTTGTTTGACTAAAATTAAAATAGTGTTCATGTTTGTTTCTGGGAAGCTATTGGGGTTATAATTGTAATCTCGATGTAATCTGTAATAACAAACAAATTTCATGGTCACAACATATCACATCCGAGAGATTGAGCCTTCAAAATTTCTAACAACACTATTCTTTATTTCTGGGTTTCCAAGAAAATGAAGAACAGTCGAAGGTACTAGTTTTCGATCATCATAACTTGTATCCTGTAACTTTTTTGGGTGAATTATTGGTTCAAAACTATAGTCGTGATGTCAAGGTACAACAAAATAACTACATATCGGTCTAACAACAACACATTGAAGAAATCAAGGCCGGTCAAAGTAGGGGTCAGGAAACGGTTCTTGAAGATTACAGGTTACCCGAATCTCCTTAGAACGATTGGTCGGCGTGGTTTTGACCACGATTAGCTCTGATTACATTATGGATATGAGTGATCTAAAGTTATATATGTAATAACCCGAGAATTTAGATATTTATTAAAATCTTAAAAGATTGAATAGAGGTTAAATAATAAACCTAAAGCAGAAAATAAGTGTATTTATTTAACATTTTAGGAATAAATTTTGTGAATTTAAAACTTTTGGTAAAGGTTTGAGTGTTGAGAGTATCGTGTATATGGTCATATATGCATACAATTATGTGGTTAAGGGTCAAGAGTTGACCGGATAAAGTATATCAGTCACAAACTCTAATAATATATTGACGTTCAATGAGAAAACCCTAACGAGTATTAAGAAACCCTATTACCGATTCTAGAAACCCTAGTTTCAGTTTTGGGAAGCCGAAACCCTAATTCGGAATATTAAAACCCTAATTGGGAAGTTTGAAAATAAGTATAAGGTTTTTATGTTATTGATTTTATATTTAATTAGGGATAGCCCTAATTGATTATTAGAAAACCCTAATTGTTCAATTGGAAACCATAATGTACAATTATGGAACCTAATTGCTAAATTAGCAATTTTAATTAAGAAAATTGGAATCTTAATTAACAAGCTTGAATATATTATCGAATCCTAATTATAATTTAGAAATATTAATATTCTATTTTGAAAATCTAAATTGGAAATCCTATAAATTTATTTTTAAAACCTAAGGGTTCAAACCCTAAACCCTAAGGGTTCAAACCCTAAACCCTAAAGATTAAAACATTTGACAAGTTAGCCACTAAAAGTAAAAACTAAATGACCAAAGTGCCCTTTTTAATATTTTAATGAGGTGGAGTGTAGATCTAGCCCTACTTGTGGTTGGTGACCAACTCTAGCTAGCCACATGGTCTAGTAAATCACCTTTAATCAGCCAACAACTGATCAAATGATCAGCCCTAGGAATTTCATCATTTTATAAATAGATTATGAGAGAAAAAGCTTACTTTAATTTTCATTTGACCCAAGTCCATTCTCTTTCCCCCATCCTAAATTCTAGAGTGAAATAGAGTGAGAAACAAAACCAATGCCAGCCTTTAACTTTCCAAGAACAAACATCAAAGTTAGAATCAAGATCAAGCTCAAAAAGGAGGTATAAACCCTAGATTTCGAAATCCTTATATTTGATGTTAGATGTAATACCCCAAAAAAATAATAATAAAGAAATAAAATAAATAAATAATATTTAAATCCATATTTTAATTGGGTTTTTCTTATGTTTGGGTCAAATTATATTTCATTTGTGTGAACTATAATAAGTATGTGATTACATTAATTTGGGCTTTTATACTAATTGGGTCTATTTTGTATTAGGGTAATGTTAAAATCCTATTAAAATTAGGAGAATTAATAACATCTATTAATTAATAAATAAATAACTAAACCTAATCTTATTTTCATTATACGAATTGAGGGAAAGAGAGACCACATCATCAATTGGAAAAGATAATGGAGAGTAGTGACGACTTGGGAGGAGGAGATCAAAAAAAAAATAAAAATTGGTATATCAGATAAGGGAGCAGCTCCCAGATATATATATATATATATATATATATATATATTTATATTCTCTCACCTCTTCATGAGATAACGGGCATGCATAATAAAATTCGTTACGGGAGAATGTATTGACAGGCATGTGGGAGGTGAGTTATGTATGAGGAGGTCTTTTCAATTTATTTTTATTCGATATAATGGAGAACCATTTTTAAAAGACTTGTTATCATTCAACCCAAGTTTGGATTCTACAACGTGAAAAGGAGAGCGTGACGTGATAACATCTTTGAGATTTTTTTTCCTTCCCTTTTATGATCGGATTGAGGGAGTCTAACGGGTGATATTTGGCTTCAGTGAATTATTTTGGTACTATATTAAGGTACGGATTCCGTACTCTTTTAGCGATACTCTTGTTAAATTTGATTTGTTCGTTTGTTTCCTTATTTCGAATTGTGTTATGATTTCACATAATTGTTTCCTGTGAAATAAATATATTAGTTTAATTTTAGAGTTGATACATATGACTCATATTTGTACTCTTTGAATTATGATATATTGTTTAGTATTTATTTTTGATAATTGTAGAGCGGTACATGTTGCTACCTTCTTTTTGAAACTTTGTGACTATAATTTGATTTGGTTCGACATGTACATATAGAATCTTTTTGTTGGTATTATGTCGCATGTGTTGTGACATAGTATTTTTATTAGAATATACCTTAGGGTATACCTGAGCTATAACCACATGTGGGGATACCACAGGCATGTCGTCTTGGCACGAGAGGCATGACACTTTTCGTGGCGGTGTGATTAGTCCACGACGTCTCCATTTTGGGCTCCGGAGGAAGTGGGCCATTTGGTGTTTTGTTGTGGGAGGCGTATGGGTTAACCCTAGTTTTCTGTTCTGCGGATTTGTGATGTTGTGCCAAACACAAACCTATCCGATTTGCATACATTTGGATTCGCGGTCCAATGTGTGACTTTCCTGTGTGGCATTATTTTGGTTGCCTATGTGGCATCATCTGATTTGCATGTGTGGCATTAGTTTGACTTGTTTTTGTGGAAATGTATATTTCTAAGCTCATTAAGTATAAAATAACTCCAGCCATTTGTTTTAGCCTATTATTTTATTGTATTAGTTTTGTTGGTTTCTGTTCAGTTCAATTCTTTGAGTTAGTTACTTTAGTTCGTTATTTCTTTATTCTTCTATTGGTTTTGTCAATTCTGTTGATTCAGATATATTCCATTTAGATCTTTGGAGATTATATTTTTGTCAGTATTTACACTAGCTGGGACTAGTCGGGGAACAGAGTGATGGTCCTAGATGTTTGCATTAGTAGTCCTCACTATTCTGTGAAATAGTGTGATAATAATAATAATGAGGACTCCTTTTGAGTTTGTATACTCTCTAGTAAAGAATATTTGTATTCAAACTCACAGCTCATGTTGTATATTTAAGATTGTATTTGTATTCTGTACCATGTATTTGGCGACTCAGAATTGGTGATGTATTCCTGTTTTGGGGGAGTCACAGTTGGTATCAAAGCTTAGGGATATGATTCCTGGCTGAGGTGTGAGACTAGAACTAGGAGGGGAGAGACGAGAAATTCCTTCGCTAGTATGACCTACCTAAGTTTATTTGATATTTAATTGGTCGGTCAGAGTATAGGGATAATATGTGGCATGTCAATTAACCCTTTTTTTAAAACTATATTCTAGAATGATATCTGAAATACAGGAGATGAGAAATGGGAAAATCCTGATAGAGAGGAGATAACCGGGAAGGTACAATCCGAAAAGAAAACAAGGTATTCTCATCTCTTCGAATACCAGGTACGTACGTAAATTTCGAGGGCGAAATTTCATAAGGAGGGGAGATTATAAGACCCCGAATTTTATGAAATGAAAGTATTCAATTTTCTTATAATTATTATTTTATTTCGTAAATGGTTAAATTGATAAAAGTTTAAAGTTAAGGGTGTTATGTGAAAATTTTGCAAAGTATACAAGTTGTTATAAAATATTGTGAGTTATAATATTAATGATGAATAAGTTGTGTTAATTAAAAGATGAAATTGATAGTTCCATTGTGTTGGGATTATTAGTGTTATTGGAAATCGATAATTATTTCGATAATAATTGATGTCTGGAGGTTATATTGACCAATCGGGTAATTAATCGGATAAATGAGTAATTAATTGCTATTATTTCACATGCTTGTAACTATTTGTTCACATGTGTGTACTATTGATTCACATTCTTATACTATTAGGGGTGGTGGTGTAAGATTGATAATACTTGCATGACTAAGTTAAAAATGGAGGTATAGATGGAGGTACTATACTGTAATTATTTTTATCACATGATTTGAACTATTGAGTCACATGATTTACTATAGATTCACATTATTTACTATTAGGGGAGTGGTGCAAGTTTGATAATACTTTTAGGACTAAATTAAAAATGAAGAAAAAGAGGAAGGTATTGTACTGTAATTTTTCGAGCCCCAAAACATGCAATTAGCGAAACTATATTTTCCTATAAATAGAAGCTTATTCTTCCTTCATTTCTCACCAATTCACTAAAGCTATAGAGCAATTATTATAGAGATAAATTATAGAGAGAAAGAAGAAAAGTATTCTGCTACTTCACCACTTCTATATCCAGTTTCTTCTAAGGTAGGGAATATTATTTGTTGTACTCGTAGGGAGTATTATTTCTTTGTTATCCATGAAGAGAACTTTTGTTATTCCATTCTTTATTATTCTATTGGAATAACCTGTATAAGCGGGCTACCCTATACTTGGTGAAATTCTTCTGTTATTCCATTCTTTATTATTACATTTGGAATATCACATGCATGCATTTTACGTCGGACTGGTTAAAAGTCTTTATTATTATACATTGGAATATCACATGCATGCATTTTCTGTGGGACTTGGTTAAAATCTTTATTATTATTCGGTTGGAATATCATGTATGTGCATTTTACGCCGGACCTGATTCTGTCTTTATTGGTATTCTGTTGGAATAACACATCATCCAAATCCGCATGCATGGTGATTTCATTATTATTCCGTTCTTTATTATTACATTTGGAACATCACATGCGTGCTTTACGCATGACTGGTTAGATTAATTATTATTACATTGGAATAATGCATACATATGCAATCTTACCGCATGCATCGTGATTTCTTTTGTTATTCCATTCTTTATTATACTCAGTTGGTTAAAACTTTGACTTCAATACTCCATGAAATTAGTGGAATATCCTCGATATTTGCGCTTCATCCAGTATCTTTTCATGGAAATATTCTTCTGAGCATTCTTGAATTTTACTCTACAAAGCAGTATCCTGTTGACAATTTTGACGTTATTGGTTCCCGGACAAATTAATTCTTGAACTTGTTTTATTGAATTCTTATATCATTGTCATCATCCTCATGTTTATATTTTGTTTAAAGTCATCTGTGGCCTGTAGTGCATAGATAGACTTGGTATGATTATGACCAGGGATTATTCGGTGTAATCATGACCGTAATGTTACAAATGATGTGGTAAAAGTCCTCATTGGCTCGTAGTGCATTAATGGACAGTTTTTGGTATGATTATGGCTATGGATTCTTTTCGGCCAAGGGTGAAAAGTTGAATTGTTTTATGGCATGATCAAGACCGTTGATGAAATCATTATTATCTTTGGCACGTAGTGCATGGATAATTCGTGGTCGTGATACTAAAAATATCTTTGGCCTGTAGTGCAGGGATGAGTTAATGATGTGGATTATTTATTAAGCTGAGTCTCAGCGATAAAGTTGGTGAAAAACTTTTTAAATCATGGAAGATAGTAGATTATATATTTTACTTGACTCTTCTAATGGATTGTTTATTCCGCTGCAGTTTTTGATCTAAAACTTGTTGTCTATTATATTCTATTAGTTGTTATACTGTTGAAGGCTAATAATAATTTATTCTGCATTATCTTAGTCATAATATTTCTTACTGGGCTAGTTAAGCTCACCCTTTCTTTCAGTGTTCTCTTCAGGAAATGAGAACGTAGCTGGGACTAGTCGGGGAACAGAGTGATGGTCCTAGATGTTTACATTAGTAGTCCTCACTATTCTATGAAATAGTGTGATAATAATAGTAATGAGGACTCCTTTTGAGTTTGTATACTCTCTAGTAAACAATATTTGTATTAAAACTCACAGCTCGTGTTGTATATTTAAGATTGTATTTGTATTCTGTACGATGTATTTGGCGACTCAGGATAGGTGATGTATTCCTGTTTTGGGGGCGTCACAGAGATGGTATCAAAGCTTAGGTTCTTTCTTGTAGAAAACCTATTTAGGTTTGACCTGTGAGTTGTGGGTAAACCATTGGGTAGACGTAGGAGTTGGATTCAATTTTGTTCTTTGTTTGGTTGGTCTCTATTTTGACCAATTGTCGATTTCTTTTCGATTTGTTGTTGATTTGAGGAAAGTGGAATAATTTATTAAGGTCAATATGTAATGATATTAGTTAAGAATTGTGATTTAATCATTGAGGTGAATAAAGTTATATTTTGTACATATAAGGAATGATCTTATATGAGATGCAATTATGATGTGATCGAGTTTTTGTATTGACAAGTATTTAATTTTGGAAAATTATTTGTTAGAGTTGTTTTTTTTGTGACAATTATTATGATCGTTGAATTGAGGATTTGATTTGAGTTAGGTTTTGATTTATGTTAAGCTTGTGGATAATTTGAGGTTTGTGTATTAATAAAATATTATGATAGTGAGAATTATTAATTATAGAAGATTTTTTTAATAAATTTGAGTTGTTGATATTTGAGATAATTAGATTAATCATTTGGAGTTAAAAATCAATTTTGCGGCTTTTTTCAAGTAAGATATTGAAATTATTTTATATGGGGTTTCCTTGTGATAGTAAAATGAGATTTTGAAATTGGTTGAGTTAAGAATTGCACTAAGAGAAGGATTGATTTATTAAATGATTAGATAGTAAGTAATGATTTAAGAGATTTTTAATAGTTATAATTTACTTATTGAGATAGTAAGATATATAATTTGGAGTTTAGTATGGTGATGAAGAGATCTTAGTAGTATATTCTTTAGTGTAATAATATTTGAGAACTAATTTGATTTGAGGTTATGATATTTTGAAACTCTTAAGGACTTGGGAGAGTGGGTGATAAAGAGATATTAGTAGTATATTCTTTGGTGTAATAATATTTGAGGACTAGTTCAAATTGAGGATGAGATATTTTTAAGCTCTCGAGGACTTGGGGAGATTTGGTAATATAGTTTGTATAGTTGTTATATTTATCTGATGTCCTTAGAGTTTTGCATGAATTTATGTAAAATTAAATAAAAATAATTTGTTAAATCTTTGTCATGTGTCGAACATAAACGTTTTACGAATTAAAAATAATTTTTTTAAATATTTTGTGTATTCGAATCGTATTTAGATGAAGAAGAATTTTTGTGATTTCGAATTATGTTATGAAGAGTACGTTTACAAGAATTAAACTAAAAGATATTAGCGACAGCCCGCACCAACGGTGGATCATGTGATCTAATTTGATGCAACACGAAGAAACTTACCAAGGCTTAACATGGTAGCTGACGAATCTTTTACAAGTACATTGATAATTACTTGGACCAATGACTTATCCGCGTTGATCGTTATAAATGGCGGCGTTACGTCGTAACTAAATTTATTTATTGATTTGTAGCTTATTTGAATTCCGAGGACGGAATTATTTTTTTAGGGATGAAAAATGTAATAACCCATATATTTTAAAATTAAATATTAATTAATTTTATTTTATACAATTGTATTTAAATTGGAAATAGGTAATTGACTATTTTTTTTCTTTTCTTCCTTGTTTTGTTTGGAAAGTTAAATTGTTTTAGTAGATAATTAAATAATGGATTAAATTAAAAATAAGGAGTCCATTAGAATTTTGGTAGCTCTTATATTGAGTTATATTTATATTTAAAGAGTGAAGTTGTAACTTTAATACTATTCTAATTTGATTAGCTGAATTTCTGAGTAGAATACTTATACGCGCTTCAGTCCATTAGAAAATTAATTAATTCATTTGATGTCGGAATTGAGTGAATCCAAATCAGGTTCCTTCAGTTATTCATCCTCTACAATTTTAAATAAGGGAGAAACTTGAGGTAATGTTGGATTGTCAAGAGCGGGGTATGAGGAGGAAGACAATCCCATTTGTTAAAATTTTGAGGAAAAGAAAATAAAATATCCTGAGCGGGAAGCCACTTGGGAGATAGAGGAGTCTATTCGAACGGAGTATCCACATCTTTTGAAAAATTAGGTATGTTCATTCTTTTGATTCCGGGGACGGAATCCTTTTTAAGGGGTAGGTGATGTAATACCAGAAAAAAAAAATATAAAAAAATAAAAAATAAAAAAAATTCAGAGATTGAAATATCCGCATCTCTTTGAAAAAATAGATACCTCCCATTCTTTTGAATTCCGAGGACGAAATTCTTTTAAGGGGGAGGTAATGTAATACCCAAAAAATAATAATAATAAAGAAATAAAATAAATAAATAATATTTAAATCCATATTTTAATTGGGTTTTCTTATGTTTGGGTCAAATTATATTTAATTTGTGTGAACTATAATAAGTATGTGATTACATTAATTTGGGCTTTTATACAATTGGGTCTATTTTGTATTTGGGTAATGTTAAAATCCTATTAAAATTAGGAGAATTAACAACATCTATTAATTAATAAATAATTAACTAAACTTAATCTTATTTTCATTATACGAATTGAGGGAAAGAGAGACCACATCATCAATTGGAAAAGATAATGGAGAGCAGCGACGACTTGGGAGGAGGAGATCAAAAAAAATAAAAATTTGTATATCAGATAAGGGAGCACCTCCCAAATTGATATATATATATATATTCTCTCACCACTTCATGAGATAACGGGCAAGCATAATAAAATTCGTTGCGGGAGAATGTATTGACAGGCATGTGGGAGGTGAGTTATGTGTCAGGAGGTCTTTTCAATTTATTTTTATTTGATATACTAGAGAACCATTTTTAAAAGACTTGTTATCATTCAACCCAAGTTTGGATTCTACAACGTGAAAAGGAGAGCAACAGCCAGCAGTAACATCTTTGAGATTTTATTTTCCTTCACTTTTATGATCAGATTGAGGGAGTCTAACGGGTGATATTTGGCTTCGGTGAATTATTTTGGTACTATATTAAGGTAAGGATTCCGTACTCTTTCAGCAATACACTTGTTAAATTTGATCTGTTCGTTTGTTTCCTTATTTCGAATTGTGTTATGATTTCACATAATTATTTCCTGTGAAATAAATATATTAGTTTCATTTTAGAGTTGATATATATGACTCATATTTGTACTCTTTGAATTAGGATATATTTTTTAGTATTTATTTTGGATAATTGTAGAGCGGTACATGTTGCTACCTTCTTTTTGAGACCTTGTGACTATAATTTAATTTGGTTCAACATGTACATATAGAACCATTTTGTTGGTATTATGTTGCATGTGTTGTGACATAGTATTTTTGTTAGAGTATACCGTAAGGTATACCTGAGCTATAACCACCTGTGGGGGTACCACATGCATGTCGTCTTGGCACGAGAGGCATGACACTTTCCGTGGCGGTGTGATTAGTCCACGGCGTCTCCGTTTTGGGCTCCGGTGGATGTGGGCCATTTGGTGTTTTGTTGTGGGAGGCGTATGGGTTAACCCTAGTTTTCTGTTCTGCGGATTTGTGATGTTATGCCAAACACACCTATCCGATTTGCATACATTTGGATTCGCGGTCCAATGTGTGACTTGTCTGCGTGTCATTATTTTGAAGTGCCTGTGTGGCATTATTTTGGTTGCCTTTGTGGCATCATTTGATTTGCCTGTGTGGCATTAGTTTGACTTGCCTATGTGGCAATGTATATTTCTAAGCTCATTCGGTATGAAATAACTCCAGCCATTTGTTTCAGCCTATTATTTTATTGTAATAGTTTTGTTGGTTTCTGTTCAGTTCAATTCATTGAGTTAGTTAATTTAGTTCGTTATTTCTTTATTCTTCTATTGGTTTCATCAATTCTGTTGATTCAGATATATTCTATTTAGATCTTTGGAGATTATATTTTCGTCAGTATTTACACTTGAGGCATTCTTCAGTATTTTGTCTCAGTTGTTTTTGTATATCTGTTATACATCTTTGTATTATCTATATTCGTACTGGGCAATTGGCTCATGCTGTGTTTTTCTTTCGGCAGGTTTGCAGGGGTGATTCAGGGTTAGTGTGATGAGAGTGCTGCCTTTGACCATTTAGGTTGATTAAGTTTTTGGTTTTGGTTATTTTGACTCTAGTTGGAGAATTGTATTTAGTACTTTATTAATTGATCACCACTGTTTATTTATTTTGAGGTTTATTGTGCTTTGAACGTGACCTCCCTTTCCTTTTTGGGAAGGGGGTGTTACATTAGATGTTATGATTTGTTGTTTAAAGTTGTGTTAGAGGGTGTTAATAAGTGATCTGGGTTGTTAGATCATGGATCTATAACATCTAGAGGCACGAAAATCAAGTTTTTATAAACTGACTTTGAACCCTAAAATGTTGTCTGACAGCCATATGTCAGGGCTCATAGATCCTTGTATGTTAATTGTTTGTTGTGTTTTAAGTTATAGACTTGTACTATGTTGTAAGGGCTTTGATCTGGAACTTGAATCAAGCCCAAATCATTTCTAGAACTCCAGATATAAGTGGTCAAACCTAGTTGACCGATCACACAACTGGAATTCTGGGCAACCTAGAATTTTCCAAAATTTCTGACAACGTCTTGCATGCCTCAGATCTTGCAAGTCGTAATTAATTTGGTTAAGTTAGTGTTTGCTTTGTGTAGACTCATATGAGTACTACTTATACATGCCTCTAGATTACCGAAATATGTAACAGAATCGAATTTAAGGAGGGTCAAAGTAGCGTTGACCAAACTGCTCAAGAACATTTCTGGAAAACACAGAAATGTTCAAGAACAGTTTTCGTGACTACTTTAACCGGCCCAGATATTAAGTAGGTTATGTTGTTAAGCCGATGTTATGCTATGTAATGGTTCTACGACATGCGCACTATAGAGTTGGACCTTAAGAACAACATTGTAATGACCAGATCACCAAGCAAATTGAACCACAAAGTAGCCCCTTGTAACTGCTTGAGTTTCTGGGCAATCCAAAAACTCAAGAACACGTCTGACATCATTTTTTATCGCTTAGATCTTGCTGATATGGAGTATGTTGACCATGAAATTTATTTAGGGTTATAGTACTACATTAGTACTACAACATTTACACAATTACAAGACCTGAAAGTAACCAGAACCTAGATCTAATTGCAGTCAAAGTAGGTACCCTGTAAACCGGCTATGAGTTTCTGGGCTTGGGCCAAGAACACGAAGAACACCTATAACGACGCTCCTGTCGCTATAGGCAGCCTTTAGCGACAGTTTAATTAGAAAATTAATATTTTAATTAAATAAATCGAATAAAATAGTTTTTAATTATTAAAAATACAAAATAAATTCCAAAAAATTATTTTACAGTCTGAAAAATAGTTTTTTATTATTTAGAGTATATTTCATAAATATTTAATATTTTTGGAATATAAATGGTATTTAATTTATTTAATTATAATATTAAATAAATTGTTTAAAAATGATTTTAATACATGAAAAATCATGAAAAAATAATATTATGGTATAAGAAAGTATTTAAAGATATTTTCGGTAATTTTAATATTTTGTGATGAATTTCATTAATTAATCAATATTAATGATAATTAGTTTATTTAATAACTCTATTAAATAAATTATGGAAAAATAGAATTAATGATTTGAAATCATATACAAATGATTTAAGTATTATAAAAATATTTTAAGTTATAAAATATAACTTTTGATATTTTGTCATGAAAATATTAATATTTTAATAGCAATTATCGGATAGTGAATTTAATTGTTTAAAATCATATAAATATGATTTTAAGGTATTAAAATACTTTAATATATTATAATTATATTATAATATTATCTTATGATTTTCATTAATATTTAATATTAAATAAATATTAATGATAAAGAAAATGATGTGGTATTTATATTAATAACAATTATTAAATAATGTTTTTAATTACTTTAAAAATATTTAAAGTAAATAATAAAGTATTAAAATACTTTGAAATATTATAAATATATTATAATATTATGTTATGTATTTCATTAATATTTGATAATAAATAGATATTAATGATAAAGGAATTAAGTGATATTTAATTCATTTAAATACGATATTAATGATTGAAAATTCATGATAAATAATAATAATTATTTGAAAATTATTACGAGCTTATGAAAATTATTTTGACTGATTAATAAATTACCTAAGATAATTGTTAAGTGCTTAGGCAGAGTTTAATTGAACATAAACTCGATAATTGTCCGACTAGGCCGTCGGGATGTAATAATAGTATAGAACACAACTCAGACTGCAATAGTTTGACTCAATACTAGGTCTTATGTGTTGTATAGACTAATAGGATTATGTGGTAATTTGTTTAGGTTTTTTGATACTGTGATGATATTATTCTAATATTTGGAGATCGGTATTATCTATATTAGGTCTTCGGATAAAGCTAAGTTATATTTCGTAACGGTAATCAACAGGACATGCAAGTTTTTCTTAACTCTACTAAGTGTTTTTTCATTCAGATATGCTTATGGTTAATCATTGTTAATTGCCATGTAGAATTGTACTATGTACATATTGTATGTATAAGTCAGGTATTAAAGGCTGATCACCTTCATTATCATTCGGTTTAGATATATTTGTTCATGTTTAATACTTGTTCAGTCAAAAGTTTGTTTGTTCTAATTCACAACTACATTGTTGAATTATAGCCTGCTTATTATTCAGACTCTTTCAATCATGATATATCCTTAAATAAAATTTAAACTTGCTGGGCAACTTTCATGCTCACCCTTGCTATATCATGATAAAACATTGCAAATTAAGGCGAATGCGTCAGATACAAGGAAAGGTTAAAGACAGTTCCAGTTTAAAGTTATTATGTGCGATTAGATTTGTAATAGTAATTTATAATAATATCTTAGTATTTCAGATATGATAATGAATTGTGAATAAGATATGGTTACTCGACCTTGGGGATAGGGTATAATGTTTAATGTATAAAAAATTTATGTTTATATCTTCCGCAATAGTTAGAAATAGTGCACAAGATCCGTGGTGATTTAGGACACGAATTTGGGGGCGCTACAATATATGTATAGCATGCATGTCAGTCTACGAGATAAAACCAACAACATGGCTAAAACACGTAACATCAGCAAGATCAGAAGGCTATAAAATCTTGTCAGATCAATTCTGGGATTCTAGGCTGCCCAGAAACCAGTTTTCGTGAACAGTTAACGACCTTTGACTACCTATAACATGATATCTAGATATGATATGACTTTGATTCCAATTCGAGATTGAAGCATACATGGCATAGATAAATTCATAACTTAAAATACAACAAATTATTAACACACACGGATCTAGCGGCCTTGACATATGACTGTCAGGCCTTAAAATTAGGGTTCTTGGTCAGTTTTGAAAACATAATTTTCGTGCCTCTAGATGTTATGGATCCATGATCTAATAACTCAGATCATTAAAAGACACCCTCTAACATATATCTAACCAACAACTAACATCAAAACACAAGATTTACAAAAATTAGGGTTTATACCTTTTAGGCTTTGATCTTTGATTTTTGAACCTTGAATCTGTTATTGGATTGCTAGAGCTTGATCATGGTTTGGTTTCTCACTCTTTCTCACTCTAAGTCCCGAAATTCAAGAGAAAGAATGGGTTTGGAGAAAATTAAAAGTCAAGTGGCCTTTCCTCTCTCTCTAATCTATATAATTATTGCATGTGATGTTAAGATCTGCAAAAATTCGGTTGGTTGCTGTTATTTAAGTCACATGGAGTGGTTGTAGTTGGTGAGCAACCCTTATTTGGCAAGATTGACAAGCTAAACCCAATAATGCAACAAAGGGCATTATGGTCATTTCCATAAAATTTTAATTCTAGAATTGTCATTTGATGCAAACCCTTAGGTTTTAGGTTTAAACCCTTAGGGTTTAGGGTTTTAACCCTTAGGGTTTAAAAATTAAATTCTAGAATTTCTAAATTAGGTTTTCAAAATCAAAAATTAATATTTCTAAATTATAATTAGAATTTTCTAATTAGATTAAAATTTCTTAATCATAATTTAAATATTGCTAATTAGGATTAATAATTCATAATTAAAATTTCTAATTTAGAAATTAGATTTAGTAATTAGATTAGGATTTTCAAATTACTTATAACTTTAAAATTAGGATTAATATTTCCTAATTAACATTAAAATTATTAAATCAACAATTAGGTTTTTCCTAATTATAAATTAGGATTTCAAATCCATAAATTAGGGTTTAAAATTTAAAATTAGGGTTTCCTAAATAATTAAGTTTTGCCCTAATTAATATTATAATTAATAGCACTTGAGCATTATAATTGTCCTTTAAGTTCCCAGATTAGGGTTTTAAATTTCCGAATTAGGGTTTTGGATTCCCGAAACTGAAATTAGGGTTTCCAAAACCGGCTTCTAGGGTTTCTTATAATTCGCTAGGATTTTTTAACCGAACGTTGACGTTCTTTATATATACTTAGGGTTTGTCACAAATATCGTTTATCTGGTCAACCCTTGACCCTTAACCACATATTGTACACATACATAACCATATTCACATAACATATTCACTTATTCATTTAATCCTGAATAATTCATCTAAATCCTTCACAGAATTTTGAAATCCTCAAAATTCCTTCTCAAAAATATCAAACGCATACACTTATTTTCTGTCTAGGTTCTAATATTGAACCTTAAATCAATTAATAAAAATTTTAAAAAGATTCTAAAATCTCTGGTTGTCACATTCACCGCTTCTTCTAAAAATTTCGTCCCTGAAATTTTCCTTACACCTTACACCTTACACCATTCACCATTCCTTCTCATCATCACATGCTACCCAATACATTCCTCACAAGAATTAAAAATTTTCAATTGTGATGAGGGGTTACATAGACTATTTGTCTATCATTTTCGCAAAGGTTATATGGAAATCCATCCGCAAACCGTCTTTCCCTGAAGACAAAGAGGGTGATTAGCCCAGTATGCCCAGGACTGGTCCAGTAATATTGGTTTTATCTATTTCTCATATCCGCCTTGGGCGCATAAACTTTTACCTCAGTTTTATTGGATTCCGCACCAAAACAATTTTGTTCGGGAAATTTCTTTCAATGAACACTTAGAGTTTTCATAACACTAGTCTAGCTGAATTGAATAGCATAGACTCATATCAATAATTTAATTCAATCGAATTATTTAGGTGTAGCCAAACCCCGTTGGCAAATTAAAATTTTTGAAAAATATTTTTGAGAATGACGTCATGATGTCGTACTGTATAAACAGTCCATTTGAGGATGTTGTCATTATATGAGTTTGTTATAACACATCATATAATAGTGGAACAATGATTTTTAGATCGAATTCACACTAAGTATTCCTGCATTTATAACTCTATCAACTTTTATCATCTTTGCACATGAGTGATAAATAAAAATATATTTTGATATTTCAAATCATCTTCGTCTAGCTGAAACAAGTAGCATAGACTATACTTTAAACCGTTCCAAAAATGATTACGAGTCTACAAATATTTTTTTTAAAAGCACATAGTGCGTATTTAGCTTGATGTCAAAATTTCGAAGTCTAACATAGCAAGGAGTTTAGGAAAACTTATGTCTTCACTAATAATCATTTGTTAATAATCTATCTGTTCTTATTATCCTTAATACTCCATTTACATATAACTATACCCAGTTCGTCAAACCACACTTATGAGTTCATTTATTTGCCACAATCATATGAGTTTAAGAACTTGTCCTAGTCAGACCTTTGGCGTCCATTCGCTGAGGGGTTCATAAACATTTCATATAACTATGAGTCAATAATGTCACATAAGTATGAGTTTTAAGAACTCGTACTTAACCTTATAGTCTCTACCTATAACCTATCTATCTGTTATACACATGAGAAAGGAATCACCCTATTAACATGCATATAGCAAATAGCGCGACACATATATTTTAATGATTATCATTGCCAGAACTAAATGGGTTTTTTTTACACCAAGTATAATTCCCCACCCACATAAGGAATCATACAACTCAGCTGCTGACATGAGTCCTCAATTGAAATCCCCACCTAATCTTAACTCCCTTCTCAATATGAATTTCATTCAACTCGTATTCATAATCCTTTCATGAATCTGTACCAATTTATAGTACAACTGACACCCAGCAATCTTGTTGTAAGCTTATCAATCGTTTAGATTGATTCTTCTCCCTGCTATCACCTTATCAGATCAAGGGGTGATCTCATCGTATATATTACGATTCATTTCTATGTCTTGATCATTTTGTTTTAATACCTCCTATTCTGATTCTTTTAGTCTTTTAGACTCTATCTAATCACCACTAGTACTGTTCAACTTTATTATCAAAGTTAGGGAACTCCGTATCTTTTAACTCGCTGAGATTCGTCTTTGAATCCTACCGACTGACTAACTCTGTGTGAGTTAGATCTTATCCTAATCACTGCGGTTATTAGTCTCAGGTATTCCTACCTAAGGTTCATAACCTACACCTCTAATACCAACCGTGAAGGCCCCGAATCCGGGTCCCGAATCACCGTAGATCCGGTTCGATCATTCTATACATCTATTACTATTTACGTAATATATAAACATAAATTGTTTATACAATACATTTACACACTATTCCCCAAGGTCGAGTAACCTTAACTTATACACAATACATCACTTGTCTAATACAGAACATTATCATCATACATTACTATTACAAATCTAATCGCACACGTAAACTAAAGCTGGAACCGTCTTTGACCTTTCCTTGTATCCGACGTATTCGTCTTAATCTGAAATATTTATCATGATATAACAAGGGTGAGCATAAGATTGCCCATCAAGTTTAAGTTTAATAATTTAACGATATATCATGATTGAAAGAATCTGAATAATAAGCTGGCTAAATTCAACAATATAATTGCGAACTACCAGGAACAAATTTTATGACTAAATAAGTATATAAAATGAACAAATATATCTAGACCAAAGGGTAATGAAGGTGATCATCCTTTCATACCTGACTTGTACATTCAATATGTACATAGTACAATTCTACAATGGCAATCAACAATGATTATCCATAAGCATATCTGAATGAAACAACTCTTAGTAGAGTTAAGTAAAAAGTTGCCTGAACCGTTGATTACTGCTACGTAATTTATAACACTTTATCCGAAGACCTAATATTAGTACGTAATATAGATCTCCAATATTAGAATAATATCATCACAATATAATAGTATTATATATATATATATATATTGATATACATAGAATAACCTAAACACATAACACATAACCCTATCAGTCTATAACACATATAAGACTCGGTATAAAGTCAAACTATTGCAGTTTGTGTTGAACCCAACACAAATCTGACATCCCGACGGTCTAGTCAGACTTTTATCGAGTCTAAGTTCAATTAAACTATGTCTTAACACTTAACCATTGTCTAAGATAATTTATTAACAGTCGACATATTTTTCAAAGTCTCGTAATAATTTTTAAATAATTATTATCATCTATCGTGAATTTTCAATCATTAATAATGTATTTATACGAATTAAATACCACATAATTTCTTTATCATTAATATTTATTTATTATCAAATATAAATGAAATACATGTCATAATATTATAATATATTTTATAATATCATAAAGTATTTTTAATACTTTAAAATAACCATTATATGATTTTTAAACAATTAAATTCATTATCAGATAATTGCTATTAATATTTTCATGATTGAAATATCAAAAGTTATATTTTATAACTTAAAATATTTTTATAACACTTAAATCATTTTTATATGATTTATAAATCATTAATTCTATTTTTCTATAATTTATTTAATATATTTATTAAATAAAATAATTTCAACTAATATTTATTGAAATTCCTCACAAAATATTAAAAGTCCTTTGAAAATAACTTAAAATATTTTCTTTTACCATAATATTATTTTTTCATGATTTTTCATGTATTAAAATCATTTTTAAATAATTTATTTAATATTATAATTCAATAAATTAAATACCAATTATATTCTAAAAATATTAAATATTTATGAAATATACTCAAAATAATTAAAAACTATTTTTCAGACTTTAAAATAATTTTTCAAAATTTAGTTTGTATTTTTAATAATTAAAAACTAATTAATTCGATTTATTTATTAAAATAAATAATTTTCAGAAAATATTAATTATAAAAAGGCCTTATAGCGACAGACCCGCCGCTATAGGTGTTCTTGAGTGTTCCTGAGCTGCCCAGAATGTTCATAGTCAGTTAACAAGGTGACTTGTTTGACTTAAATTAAAACAGTGTTCATGTTGGTTTCTGGGAAGCTACTGGGGTTATAATTGTAGTACTGATGTAATACCACATCAACAAACAAATTTCATGGTCACAACATATCCCAACTGAGAGTTTCAAGCCTTCAAAATTTCTGACAACACTGTTCATCATTTTTGGGTTTTCTAGAAAATGAAGAACAGTCGAAGGTACTAGTTTTCGATCGTCATAACTTGTATCATGCAACTTGTTTGGGTGAATTATTGGTTCAATACTATATTCGTGATGTCAGGGTACAACAAAATAACTACATATCTAACAACAACACATTGAAGAAATCAAGGTCGGTCAAAGTAGGGGTCAGGAAACGGTTCTTGAAGATTCTGGGTTACCCAGAATCTCTTTTCGGCCAGTTGGTCAACGTGGTTTTGACCATGATTAACTACGATTATGTTACGGATATGAGTGATCTAAAGGCATATATGTATAGCCTGCATGTCAGCCTACAAGATAAAACCAACAACATGGCTAAAATACGTAACAACAGCAAGATCAGAAGGATAGAAAATATTGTCAGACCGGTTCTGGGTTTTTGGGCTGCCCACAAACCAGTTTTCTTGAACGGTCAACGAATTTTGATTGCCTATAACATGATATCTAGATATGATATGACTTTGATTCCGGTTCGAGATCGAAGCATACATTGCATAGAACAAATCCATAACTCAAAATACAATAAATCATTAACACACACGGATCTAGAGGCCCTGACATATGACTGTCAGGCCTTAAAATTAGGGTTATTGGTCAGTTTTAAAAACTTGATTTTCGTGCCTCTAGATGTTATGGATCCATGATCCAACAACCCAGATCATTAAAAGACACCCTCTAACACATATCTAACCAACAACTAACATCAAAACACAAGATTTACAAAAATTAGGGTTTATACCTTTTAGGCTTTGATCTTTGATTTCTGACCCTTGAATCTGTTATTGGATTGCTAGAGCTTGATCATGGTTTGGTTTCTCACTCTTTCTCACTCTAAGTCCCGAAATTCTATAGAGAGGATGGGTTTGGAGAAAATGAAAAGTCAAGTGACCTTTTCTCTCTCTCTAATTTATATATTTATTGCATGTAATGTTAAGATCTGCAAAAATTCGGCTGGTTGCTGTTATTTAAGTGATATGGAGTGGTTGTAATTGGTGAGCAACCCTTATTTGGCAAGATTGACAAGCTAACCCCAATAATGCAACAAAGGGCATTATGGTCATTTAGATTCTAGAATTGTCATTTGATGCAAACCCTTAGGTTTTAGGTTTTAACCCTTACAGTTTAGGTTTTAACCCTTAGGGTTTAGGGTTTGAACCCTTTGGTTTTAAAAATTAAATTATAGAATTTACAAATTAGGTTTTTTAAATCAAAAATTAATATTTCTAAATTATAATTAGAATTTTATAATTATATTAAAATTTCTTAATCATAATTTAAATCTTGCTAATTAGGATTAATAATTACTAATTAAAATTTCTAATTTAGCAATTAGGATAAAATTGGTCATTAGGGTTTACAACCCAAAAATTAGTGTTTCTAATAAAAAATAATTTTCTAATTTAGAAATTAGATTTCGTAATTAGATTAGGATTTTCAAATTACTTATAACTTTAAAATTGGGATTAATATTTCCTAATTAACATTAAAATTATTAAATCAACAATTAGGTTTTCCCTAATTATAAATTAGGATTTCAAATCCATAAATTAGGGTTTAAAATTTGAAATTAGGGTTTGCTAAATAATTAAGCTTTACCCTAATTAATATTATAATTAATAGCACTTGAGGATTATATTTGTCCTTTAAGTTCCCAGATTAGGGTTTTAAATTTCCGAATTATGGTTTCGGATTCCCGGAACTGAAATTAGTGTTTCCAAAACCGGTTTTCAGGGTTTCTTATAATTCGCTAGGGTTTTCTAACCGAACGTTGACAGTCTTAATATATACTTAGGGTTTGTCACATATATTGTTTATTTGGTCAAGGCTCATCCCTTAACCACATATTGTACACTTACATAACCATATTCACAGAATTTTGAAATCCTCAAAATTCCTTCTCAAAAATATCAAACACAAACACTTATTTTCTGTCTAGGTTTTAATATTGAGGCTTAAATTAATTAATAAAAATTTTAAAAATATTCTAAATTATCGGGTTGTCACAATCTCCCTTCTAACTCTCGTGTCGTGGCACGAGTCTCCAGTACCTGGCTCCCAGTCTGGTACCAAGCCTTAACCCTAGAAAAAGTTTCTAAGTGTTAATTCCATTTTGAGACACTTACTTCCCGATCACGTAACTCCTTCATTATAACTCAGAACGAGGTCGTTCCAAAAGCACTCTCTTGGCACGAGTCTCCAGTACCTTACGTACTTCAATACCCATTAGATAGAACTTCGTTCTGAATCCATTAATGTGCCATTTGATTGACTTAATCTTTACCCTTCGTTCATTTTATGTTTTTAACGCTCTTCGTTCGTTCTTTCGTAATTCGGTCATCCAAACTCGGAACTCGTTCGTTCTTGAGTCCATGACTCACGTTTCCTACGTTCTCGTACTTTCTTATGAAACCCTATACATTCGAGTTCAATTACTAACTTTCAAATTCTCGTTCGTCATTTACAAAATTTTTGCCATAACTTCGTTATAGCTCAGTTTTAATCCGTTCTTCATGAACGTTTCTACCATTCCTAATTAAGCAATACACATCTAACTTATACGCGATGGTTTTTAACTTTTCCATCAACAACAATTTTCCTATGATGGTTTTAAATTTGTCCATCAACAACGTTCTTCGTGTTCTTCCCGTGTTCTTCGTTCGTTCTTCATTTTTAATCGACATTTTTTATTACGATTTTAGTTTTTCTTGGAATTCGATGATATAAAACACCATTCCTTACTTATTTCACCTTATCATTCATATGATCCATTCGGATCGTTCTAATTCGTTACGAATCTTATAATTCCTTAAGAAATTTTTAACATAAACTTCAAATTTTCTTATTTCTTCTTTTCTCATGATTTCAACCATATGAAATCCTCTCTAACATCATCTACTTCTTATCTTCTTTAAGTTATGTTTTAAACATATAAAACTTAATGAAAATTAATTCAAAAGTTAGATTTTTGATATCTTTCTTCTTTAATCTCTTTCCGTCGGATAAAGTTTGCACACGAGTAAGCTTTTCCTCCTCCTTTTCCTCTTCTCCTTCATCTGAAATCTCTCTCTCTCTCTCTCTCTCAAATGTTGGACAATTTTCAAAATTCCAAACAAATGAAATAAGCTTCCTATTTATAGAAAACCAAGGTTAGGGGTATTTTAGTCATTTCTCCCCAACCTCTTTCCTATTCACGTAGCTTCCCTTGGAAGCTTCGTGCTTCCGTTTTGCGAAATTCGTCTGACAGTTTGAAAATTGAAAATCTCATAATCCAAATATTTTTTGGATATTTTGTCTTTCCTTTACTAATCAACTTTTATGTATTCTTCGGATTTCCTAAAAACTAAAAAACACTTTTTGCCATTAAGCATTTTCCTTCATGTTTTCCCCTAATGTAGTTAAACGAGTGAAAAGTACATAGCAGTACTTTTCGTCATTTTTATTTCGTCTGATTTCTGCACGTTTTCAAGAAAAACTTTTATCGTCTTACTTAACTTTTCACGATATATTATCATCAAATCTTTCGATGAAATGTCATTTCGACATACCGAACTCTCAAAAAGGCTTAGGTTATTCAAACCCTAACCCTTAAGGTTTTTTCGGGTGAATAGAGCATATTTCGTCCTTTTCCCTGAAAATATTTTTGTTCCCAGAAAAATTTTATTTTCGTCTTAAAAATTCTTACTCGTTCAATCTAGCTCATAGCTAGAATCCTCCCGATTTATAATCATCCTAAGTTATAGAACGATTAATAAACACATAGCATAGAATAATATTAATAACAATTCATTTTATTAATAACTAATTCTTTAAACTTAAATTCTAGACAATCCAAATTTCCGGGTTTTCACATCCTCCCCCCCTTATAAAAATTATGTCCTTGGAATTTTTGAAAACCACACCTATACTCGGGTCATCACATTCACCCCTTCTTCACAGAATTTCGTCCTCGAAATTTTAGCATACCCTTCTTCTCAACTTCTCTTCAAAGAAGTTCTTATTTCTCCAACATTCTCCCACCTTCATAACTTATCAAGAATTATGAAGTAGAATGAACAACGAGGAACATAAGAATTCTTTTAAAACATTTCATACTTTTGCTGAGGGGTCAAATTGACCATGAACTCTTACTAGGTTTAACAGCATGACGTCGTAACACTTCTTCCATGGTAAGTTTACAATCACCAAGAAGGTAAACTACTTCTTTCATATGTAGGCGATTAACCCATTGTATAACCCCATTTCGGGGTGTGTTCACCTCAGACTTAATCATTAGATTCCGCACCAAAACAATTTAGTTTGGCTCAACTCTTCAAAGAAAGTTTGATTTTCTTTTAAACATGACATATCATTTATCTAGCCAAATCAAGTAGCTTAGACCATACCAATAAATTGGATATCAACTTGAAACATTCGTCTAGTCAATTGAATTGACATCGACTACTTCTTTAAATTCTTTTACAATACATCAAAAAATTTTATGACGTCATGATACCTTACTTTTCACAGTACGTTAAAGACTTCATTAGTCTATGACATCGTCATTATACATCATATCATAGCGGGTTTTTGATCCTAAGTTCACATCCAACACAAGGTTCAATTGCATTAATAAATCCATCGTTTTACTATCCTTGCATCAAATGCACATATGATATAAAATTTATTTTGATATTTTAAATCAATTTCTGTCTAGCCGAAACAATTAGCATATACATACAAAGAATAGCTCTTTTAAAATCCATTGGTTCCAAAAGTTGAACCAATTCTTTCTTTTTCACAACGTGCACACATAAGCATGATTTCAATAAATTTTGAAATCTAGCGTAACTAGATGACTTGGAATATCATATCCTCCATCTTCCTTCATTGTCTTGCTTACGACAATACTTAATTTTCTCTAGCACCTTCAATGCTAAGTCTACTAAAAAATACTTACTTTCAGTATAAACATTCCTATACCTTAGTATAGTCCATCAAAATACCACACTTTATAAGAACTTAATCAAAATGTACGTAACTACCCAATATGTAATCTGTGACACCCACAAATCCTGGTACTTCATTACCTCAAGATTTGGAATTCACTTAATCAAAACATCCATATCTAACTACCCAATCATAATACAAATTGAATAAAAAACCTTCCCTTAAGGGATTACATTAATAAAATATCTCAGGTTATCTAACCTTTACATACAATCATTCAATTGCGGAAAATAAATAAACTTCATTACAATCATTCAAACTAAAGTCTGTTAATAAAATATTAAAATGATTACAAGTCTTCAGTACTTGTTCATCTTTCCCTTTCCCTTACTGGTATTAGGTACGTCGACCTTCTCAACTTTGGCTGTAATATTTATATAAGCAAGAGTGAGCAAACAAGGCTCACTTGAAATGAAATTGAATAAAACTTTACATTAACTGCTAAATAATAGGCTCAATAGAACTGAACAATATGTTCTATTAACATTCTGAATTATACAACTGAGGGTCCAATGACCATGAACCATGTCAATAGTTATAAGTACTCTTTCAACTTAAACTTTAATAGTCATACGACTATAAGGACTCCGCGTACTTAGAGTGATCAGCCCTTCGTACAATGTATTGTGCACAAACATTTCAACGCTAAGCGTAAACCCCTAATAATAGGGTTGTTCATCTCGAAGATTTAGATTACAAGTCCGCTTTTCAAAGTAAGTTTGGTTTGGATACATTTAAAGGTAATTTGGAATTCAATGAACATCAACTAAGGATTAGTTGAATAAAAGGGTAATCACCTTATGCTATGGAATAAATCTTAAGTGAAATAACATTGAATATTAAAGTTATGCTTTAGGAATAATCTAAGAGCATAAATATTAAATAACTATAACATACCTTGCTTGAACAATAGTAAGCCAAGGTTATTTAGAATTGAATATTAAACATGCATAACGAATATCAATTTGAACAATCAAAACAATTCAACATCGGTATATCAGATAATATAAACTTGTATACTAATTAACAAGTTAAAGACAATAATAGCTTGCTCAACATCAAAATAAGGTTTAGAAAACTTGCACCATTATGAACAAACTAGATACAAGAGCTTGCGAAATTATAATTGAAATAGGACAAGTAAGCTTGCACAATAATAAATAAACTAACTCAACGAAAGTGTAGAGTTAGAAAACTTGCTCAAAGAGAGTTTAGATACTTGCATAATTATTATAAAAGTAGAGTTAGAGAACTTGCCTCAAGCGTAAGCTATAATATTAAAACGCACGTTCACCTACACATTCTATTAGAACCACAATATCTATTAGATATACTAACATTCACTTTCCAACATAACATGCATTTCTAGTTAAACTTGTTATTTTAGTACAAGTCTTACATTACCATTTACATGTCAGAAATTCGAAGTGTTGACTTCACCACACTTGTCTAACATTCATTATGTATACTAAGTTATCACATAACGCGTTTGTAACTTGCTAATCATTCTCACAACTTCGAATTTACTAACCACATAACACGACTCTGTTTTAAACTTGTTCTTACATGTTTATTATACTAACACATCATTAGACCAAGGTATGTTGCTATCCGAAGCGCAGCATGAAGCAGTGAAGTCTCTTCCTCGATTCGGTGTATGGGCGCAAATTGCTACCACATTACGAGCTTGAATCCAACGCAATTGCGCGTAATTTTAGCCTTGGAACTAGCGCATGTCTGTCTTTGGTGTTGTGATAGAAATAGAGACAATGAGTGAAAGCAAGAGCCATTTTAGCGAATTCAATACTTAATTTCACCCACAAATGGTGAAATTAACATATACAATTGGTACATAACTATCACAAACATGATTGCTAACATATTAAACCACTTAGAACAATTTAACAACACTTCTAACCATTTTAAATCCTTGAATTTCATGTTTTCATACAAAACTCCATTTTTTTACATTCTTCCCAAAATTTGACACTTTAATCACAATTCTTGTCCAAATTACTTCGTTTAAGCTACGTTATCTTTGTTTCTTAATGTACTAGCATAAACCAAACTCAATTCATAGTTTAACATACAAATTGACCATAAAAATTTGTGCTTTCACAAGCCATATGAGAAATACAAACACTATAATTATTTTTCCTACATTTTGAACGAAATTAGCATACAATTCTTGTTTAAACACAAACTCCAATCATCATAAACACATACAAGTACAAGTACTCAGTAGTATAATCATCAATTTATAATTTTTAACTCACAGAACATCTATTATGTTGTATTCATACATATACATATATATATATATAACAATAAGATTATGGAAAATACCTTCAACTTGCTAAGATAACCCTTGTCAATTAACTGAAATTGCTTTGGAAAACTCTAAGGTTTTCTCTCAAATCCTCTCTCAGCTTTTCTCTGATTTTCTCAGTGTTCTTCTCAGGCTTAGCAACTAGTTTATGTGTAAAACCAAACTGATAAACCAATGCGTAAAAAGAAACTAATATTGCCATAATAAGCCTAATCAGTTACAAAATATAACGTATAGTTTTAAATATATTATATTTATTATTTATTTTATTTTATTTATTTTATTTTATTTATTTAAAATTCAAAAATCAAAAAAATCTCAAAAGCCATAAGGCATTATTTGCAAAACTCTTTTAAATAAAGACTTAATATATTTAAACCTTGTTTAGGTAAATCAACTTTAAACTACTTTAATTTATTTTAATAAACAATTTAGTTTATTATTTATATTTTACATATTATTTATTTGGATTTCCATATCCAATATTAACCAAATAAATTGATTACCGCATAATATTTTAAATAAATTCCACTTAAACAATTATCACAAAATTATAATTTCATTATAATTTTATTTAATAATTTAACACACCAATTTAAATTATTAAATTAAAACAACAATATAACATCTCATATTATATTACAACTCTCTAAATTATAAATTAATTTAATTTAGAATATTATCTAATAAATTTAATTCATAAATATTTACTAATAATAACCACATCAATAAAATATTTATTTCATCAATTTCAACAATAAACACATCAAATAAATATGTATATAATTCCATAAATATTTAAAATTACAATTTAAAATTCTGAATTGTTACATCCTTCCCTCCCTACAAGGATTATGTCCCTAGAATCACAACTCAAACAATCAAATCGTCACATTCTTCCCTTCTTACAAAGATTTTGTCCCCAAAATCGAAGACACAGATTAAATAAATAACTCAGGGTAATTTTTCATCATTTCAGCTTCGAGTTCCCACGTAGCCTCTTCGACATTGTGGTTTCTCCATATCACCTTCACAGAAGGTATCACTTTATTCTTGAGCACTTGTTCTTTCATGTCGACTATCTGGATAGGATCTTCTTCATAAGACAAATCTTTACTGAACTGCAACGGTTCATACTCGATCACATATTTATAATCGTGTTTATAAGGTCGCAACATCGATATATGAAAAACGTTGTGCACATGTTCTAATTCTGTAGGTAAGGCTACCTCGTAAGTCACTGCTCCCACTCTTCGTAGTATCTTGAAAGGTCCAATAAATCTTAGGCTTAGCTTTCCTTTCTTGCCAAAACGAATTTTCCCCTTCCAAGGAGAAACTTTTAGGAAAATGAAATTTCCTACTTCAAATTCGCGATTCATGTGTTGATCAACATATTTCTTATGTTTGTCTTAAGTAGCTACCAATCTTGTTCTGATGAGTTTTACAATCTAAACAATTTTTTGAACCAGTTCTGGTCCTAATAGTTGACGTTCATCGACTTCATCCCAGCATAGTGGAGTGCTGCACTTCCTGCCATATAATGCTTCATAAGGCGGCACGCCGATTCTTGCGTGGTAACTATTATTATAGGTGAATTCTACCAAAGGTAAATGATCATCCCAGTTTCCTTTGAAATCTATGATGCACGTTCTAAGCATATCTTCTAATGACTAGATTGTTCGTTCGCTTTTCCCGTCAGATTACGGGTGATATGATGTACTCATCCTTAGTTGCGTTCCCATGCATTCTTGCAGTTTCTTCCATAAATTTGACGTGAATGTCAGATCTCTATCTGATACTATTGACACTGGAACTCCATGTCTCGATACGATCTCTTTGACGTATATTTTGCCAGCTGATCGAGATTAAATCTAATCTTTATGGGAAAAAAGTGTGTTAATTTCATTAATCTATCCACCACCACCCAAATCCCATCGTACCCTTTCTGAGTTGTTGGAAGACCTACCACAAAGTCCATTGTGATATACTCCCACTTCCATTCCGGTATTTCCAATGGTTGAAGTAATCTGCTTGGTCTTTGATGCTCGACCTTCACTCTCTGACATGTCAAGCACCTTGTAACGCATTCTACAGCGTCTCTTTTCATATTTGGCCACCAAAAGTGTTGCCACAAATCTTGATACATTTTTGTACTTCCAAGATGAATCAAATATTTTGAGCTATGAGCTTCTGTTAAGATTTCGTCTTTAATCTCCAGTACTGCTGGAACCCAAATTCTTCCCTCGAACCTCAGTAACCCTTCAGTATTGATCTTGTATTTTGCATCACTACCTTCAACCACTTTCTCTTGGATCGTTTGACATTCTTCGTCTTGTAGTTGAGCATTCTTCACTTTTTCCACCAAAGTTGGACTAGCTTCCATCTGGTATAATTTTTCATCGATTTTTTTTTTGGAAATTTGATTTCCAACTCTAGCCTTGTTATCGCTGAAATAAGCTCTTCCTGGTTGGTTAACAACATCAACTTTTCTCGACCTTTTCTGCTTAAAGCTTCTGCAACCACATTCTCTTTGCCTAGATGATAAAAGATCTCATAATCGTAATCTTTTATCAATTCCATCCATCTTCTTTGACGCATGTTCAGGTCCTTCTGTGTGAAAATATACTTCAGAATTTTATGGTCTGTGTAGATCTAATATTTTTTCTCTATAGAGATAGTGTCTCCATATCTTCAGAGCAAACACAACCGCTGCCAACTCTAAATCATAAGTCAGATACCCTTTCTCGTAGTCCTTCAGTTGCCTTGGTGCATATGCAATAACCTTGTCGTTTTGCATAAGAACCCAACCCAATCCTTTATGTGAGGCATCACTATACACCACAAAGTTTCTCGTATTATCTGGTAATGACAACACAGGTGCCACACTTAACTTCTTCTTCAAATCATGAAAACTCTCTTCATATTTCTCCGTCCAAACAAATTTTACAGCTTTCCTTGTCAAACTTGTTAGCGGATTGGCAATCTTGGAAAAATCTTGAATAAATCTTCTATAATAACCGGCTAGTCCCAAGAAACTCCTCACCTCCGACGGTGTTCTTGGTTGTTCCCAATTGATTACAACTTCCACTTTTGATGGAATCACTGAAATGCCATATTTGTCAATCACGTGCCTAAGAAATTGTACACGATCTAGCCAGAATTCGCACTTATAGAATTTTGTGTACAACTTTTCCTTTCTTAGTGTCTCCAACGTCAAACGTAAATGTTCCACGTGTTCTTCTTGTGTTTTGGAATACACCAGAATGTTAGAGTTTATGCCCTAGAGGCCAATTATTTGATATAATTGCTTAAATTTTGATATTATATTTGATTGAATAAATGAATGATTTTATTATGGTTTTATTTACTGCGTTATATAAATGTTAACATAATAAAATTCCTTAGAATAGTGATACAAATTATATAGTTTCAAGTATGTGACTTGAACATGAGATTATATAATTATAATTAGTATAATTGCTCTTAAATGTCCCTAGTTGAGTATCATTGTTGATAGGACAACAATGATGCATTGAGACTAATATGTGGATTTACTGATGACCAAATCTCGGTGGCCATAAATATATGAGATATTAATTCAATGCATAGGTATGTGTTAGAGAACGATGTACTGGACAGACCCACCATGAGAATTCTATGTGGAGCATCGAAGTGTCATTATCGATTCTCATAGTGACAATGATGTAATGGTCCTCCGACCTGAAATCACTATATTACTACACAAGAATTTATTTATTTTGATATCATCAAAGGTCACCTTTAATAGGGTTGATTATAAAGGTGATTATTGGGTACATCATGAATCGTGTGAGAAATATGAGTGATCTAGATGGAATTTAACCCTCCTATTTATTAGGGGTGATATCCATAGGCCTCTTGATTGAGTAGGACTATGAAATGCATTACCATGCTCAAATAGTGATTTGTTTCATATAGTCTACTCATTGATCAAGAAAATTCAGATTAAATTATGAAGAGTATGACATATTCCATGACTCGAGTTTAATCTAGGATGTCAAGGTTAAAAGGATTAAATTACATTGAAACAATGGTCATTTAAAAGGTTGTATCGAATCATCGATTTTATTATTACTTTAGTAGCGATGATGCATTACTAGATGTCAGCTCAACTTTGTTTATAATTTTATAATATAATTTTAAAATTATTGCCAACGTAATAATAACCTATAGGGTCACACATAGAACGTAATTAAAAAGGGAATTAATTTAAATTGTAAAGATTAAAATATGTTAATATGATTGATAGTATTTAAATTACGAATTTTAATTAATAGGATAATTATATAAAGATATATTAATTAAGTAAGACTTAATTAAGATATATATGTAAATAAATTCGGATTTTAAAAGGGTTTTGATTAATCCCTTTTAACAGCTATATATATGATATGTAGCAGTCATTTTAGGGTTAACGAATCATAACCTAAAACCCAAGCCGCTCTTAGAGAGAGACTAGAGAGAAATTTCAAAAATCCATTCCTTTGGTGGCTAGTACCGCAGCACCCTTTTTCTGCAGATCGTACGACGATTCGCAGGGCGTTCATGTGGATACCGTAGAGACGTAGTTCGTTTGGATTGCATTGGAGATTCGATCGCATCAATTCCAACTTCATAATAGGTATAATCTTTTGCACACTGAATTAATTTTTCTTTCGCATGGATCCTGTTTGGGTTTCAGATTGTTTTGATCAATTTTACTTTCGGTTGTGCATTGCTTTGATGTGCCAAAAACCCTACACAGAATGTCGTCGATAAATACAACTACAAACTTGTCTAAGAATGGTTTAAACACCCTGTTCATCAAATCCATGAATGAAGCAGGGGCATTGGTCAAACCAAAAGACATCATCAGAAACTCGTAATGTCCATACCGAGTTCTGAATGTCATTCTAGGAATATCCTCCTTCCTTACCATCAATTGGTGATACCCACTTCTCAAATCTATTTTCGAGAAGTATTTAGCACCCTTCAATTGATCAAACAAGTCATCTATTCTTGGCAACAAATATTTATTCTTAATAGTGACTTTGTTTAATTCTCTATAATCAATGCAAAGACGCATTGACCCATCCTTCTTCTTCACGAATAACACCGGTGCTACCCACGGTGATACGCTTGGTTGAATATACTTCTTATCTAGCAATTCTTGCAATTGTAACATCAGCTCATTCATCTCTACTGGAGCCATTTTGTACGGGGCCTTTGATATTGGAGCCATTCCTGGCGCTAAGTCGATCACGAACTCAATCTCTCTATCAGGCGGAAGTCATGGCAAATCCTCTGGAAACACATCTACAAATTCCATAACCACTGGTATCTCTTCCAGTTTCACACCCTTCTTCTGAGTATCGACTATGTAAGCTAAACAACCCACACAGCCTTGACTCAACAATTTATTGGCATGCATAATCATCAGACATTTCATTTGTCTAGGCGATTTTCTACCATAGAAAACTACCTTTGACGGAGTCATAAGGTTTACACATTTATTTTGGCAATCAATTACCGCTCCATAATTGAACAACCAATCCATTCCCAAAATAACATCAAACTCTCCAAGTCTAATTGGAATTAAATCTACCATCATGATATTCCCCTTAATATTCACCCTACATTTCTTGTATACGAACCTAACAAGAATTACTTCCATATTCACATTTCTATGTGTAAAGGGAAATTCAATCCTTCACTAGGCAATCTTAACCTCTTAGCAAATTCATCAGATATAAACGAGCAAGTACCACCCGAATAATATAATACATATGCATCAATATCATTGAATGGGATAATACCTGACACCACATTTTTTGATTGCACAACATCTTGCACAGTCGTGTTGAAGGTTCTGGTTGTGGGTTTGTTTGATGATGTTGGTCCAACAATGGCCCATGTACCACCACTGCTACCTCCCTTGCTTCATGTTGTCTCTCCAGCCTTCTTTTTAGGGCACTCAAGAACAAAGTGATCCTTGGACCCGCACGTGAAGCAAACGTTCTTCTTGGGTTGATTGCAATTTGGGGCAATGTGACCCTCCTAGCCATAGTTAAAGCATACGCGTTTCCCCATTAAGCATACACCCTTGTGAAACTTCCCGCATATAGCACATGCTTCGAACTTCTTATTCTGTTGGTTACCCTGTTGACTTCCAGCACCCACATTTCAATTCCATTTTCTCTTCAGATTGTTGTTGCCATTCCCACTACCACTACCACCATTCTTGACCTCCACTTCATTCTTCTTCTTTTTCTGCTCTTGATTAAACTTCGTTACTGCCTCGCCTCCACCTTCAGCGAGAATTTCCTTCTCCATCACTGCTGCAAATATCTTTAGTTAGAACATGGAGACCCTACTGTATAACCAAGGTTTCAGTCCCTGCTCAAATCTCTTAGCCTTGCGTTCATCTATGCTAACTTGATATGGCGTAAACCTCGCCAACTCGTTGAATCTTGTGGCATACTCAGACACCGTCATCGTTCCCTGCTTCAGTTCCAAAACTTGCACTTTTAGCTAACTCTTTGAACTCTCTGGGAAATAGGTCTCGAAGAATATCTCCTTAAACTAATCCTAGGTCATAATCCTTTGACCTCCTCGAGTTTTATTGGCCTGCCACCAATAACTAGCCTCTGCCTTCAATATGAATGTTGGAAAAGCAGTCTTCTGATCCTCCCCTACTCTCGCAACATCGAAAACCTTCTTTATTTCCATGATCCATATATGTGCCTCCACGGGATTCATGGACCCGCGGAATTCAGGTGGTCCAATCGCCTTGAAATCCTTAAACGTTGTACCTTGATTCTGAGGTTGATTCTGCAATGCTCCTGTTAGTAACGTCACTAGCTGTTGAACGGGGTTAGCATCAACATTGTCATTATTTGTTCCTTCAGTGGTTATTTGTCGTGGTGGTTGACGTCTTCGAGGCATTTTCTGTTAAAAATACACTCATTAGATTATTACTCAACTCTTTTAAGAAATTTATACTTAATTTGTCCCCATAAAAGGAATAATCACATATCACATAACAATCTGGAATAAAATAAAATAATAACTTTTATTCATTTATAATCTTTTTGAAAAACATAACAATAGCATCTCTGCTACTTATATTACTTTCCTGAACTACTAAAGTTTCAGGACAACATCATCATCATATCCCATAGGTTAAATGTCACTAGGAATTTACAAATTATTTAACATTTTATTAATCGCATAACAACTACGATGTTCTACTAAGATATTGCTTAGCCTTACTACGTTCTTCCTCCATAATCCATAACATTTTTCTGCGATCTAATATGTATGATGGCAACGTCTCGAACTGAATCGGATAACCCATGACCCGATCTTGAGCTCGATTAATCACGGTGTTGAATACACTATTCATCTCTTCCATCTTAATTCTCTTTGCTTGTGCGTCTTTCACTGCTATCTCGGCTAGTTGAAAAGCTTCCTCATATGCGTCTTCGGCTCTTTCCCTCTCAGTAGCTTCTTCCTTCAGCTTGTTCTTCAGTTATACGATCTCCTCGATTAGTTGTTCTTTCTCTCCTTTAGTATGAACCAGCTTCTCTTCGACAATGTTCAAACGTTCATCTCGATCCTGGATCTCATCGTCCTTCTGTGCCATCGAGGTCTGTTGCTCAACTACTATCTCTTGCAACTCCTCTATGGTATCCTAAAGTTCTACGTTGCGGTCGTAGACTTCATCGTACATACAAGGAGCTATCGAGTTCAGTGGAATCTCTTCCTCCTCGTCCTCGTCATCATCATTTGACTGAGGCAGCTCAACGGGATCCTCCTCATTCGTTTCCACGTCATCATCCTCATCTTCAACCATTGTGACCAACGAGGCTGACTCACGTGGCAGTAGTTGTTCCCAAACCACCTGAATGTCACGAGACTCCTCCTCTCTAGGCATCTGAGGTCCTTCCTCCCTAGCCTGACTGGATTCTCTGACATTAGTCATCCTGACAACAAAAATTTTAAGTTTTAATTATTAATCATTACTACCTGACACTCACGAGTACATAAGTTATAATCACATAAGCACATAAGTATTTTATTACTTCTTCCTAAAAACTCGATAAGAGTTTATTACCACTATCTTTTCAAAGGTTACTTCCTAAGGCTTCCCCCCCCCCCACCTAAGGTTCATAACCTAAAGCTTTGATACCAACTTGTGACACCCCCAAATCCTGGTACTTCATTACCTCAAGATTTGGCGTTCACTTAATCAGAACATTCATATCTAACTACACAATCATAATATAAATTGAATAATAAACCTTCCCTTAAGGGATTACATTAATAAATCTCACAGGTTATCTAACCTTTACATACAATCATTCAATTACGGAAAATAAATAAACTTCATTACAATCATTTAAACTAAAGTCTGACAATAAAATATCAAAATGATTACAAGTCTTCATTACTTGTTCATCTTTCACTTTCCCTTACTGGTGCTAGGTATATCGACCTTCTCAACTTTAGCTGTAATATTTATACAAGCAAGAATGAGCAAACAAGGCTCACTTGAAATGAAATTGAATAAAACTTTATATTAACTGCCAAATAATAGGCTCAATAGAACTGAACAATATGTTCTATTAACATTCTGAATTATACAACTGAGGGTCCAATGACCATGAACCATGTCAATAGTTATAAGTACTCTTTCAACTTAAACTTTAATAGTCATACGACTATAAGGACTCCGCGTACTTAGGGTGATCAGCCCTTCGTACAATGTATTGTGCACAAACATTTCAACGCTAAGCGTAAACCCCTAATAATATGGTTGTTCATCTCATTACTTAGATTACAAGACCGCACCAAAGTAAGTTTGGTTTGGATACATTTCAAGGTAATTTGGAATTCAACGAACATTAACTAAGGATTAGTTGAATAAAAGGGTAATCACCTTATGCTATGGAATAAATCTTAAGTTAATTAACATT
Organism: Panax quinquefolius; assembly: GCA_020205615.1. Lineage (NCBI taxonomy): Eukaryota > Viridiplantae > Streptophyta > Magnoliopsida > Apiales > Araliaceae > Panax > Panax quinquefolius. Next base: position 61,576,951 of record CM035171.1, on the reverse strand, counting down.
GTATATTAAATTTATGTTTTAAGAATAATCTAAGAGTATAAATATTGAATAACTATAACATAACCTGCTTGAACAATATTAAGCCAAGGTTATTTAAAATTAAATTTTAAACATGCATAACGAATATCAATTTGAACAATAAAAACTATTCAACATTAGTATATCAGATTATATAAACTTGCATAATAATTAACAAGTTAAAGACAAGAATAACTTGCTCAACATCAAAATAAGGTTTTCAAAACTTGCATCATCATGAACAAACTAGATACAAGAGCTTGCGAAATTATAATTGAAATAGGATAAGTAAGATTGCAAAATAATAAATAAACTAACTCAACGAAAGTGTAGAGTTAGAAAACTTTCTCAAAGAGAGTTTAGATACTTGCACAATTATTATAAAAGTAGAGTTAGAGAACTTGCCTCGAGCGTAAGCTATAATATTAAAACTCATGTTCACCTACACATAGTATTAGAACCACAATATATATTAGATATACAAACATTCACTCTCTAACATAACACGCATTTCTAGTTAAACTTGTTATTTCAGTACAAGTCGTACATTACCATTTACATTTCAAATATTCCAAGTGTTGACTTCACAACACTTGTCTAACATTCATTGTGTATACTAAGTTATCACATAACGCGTTTGTAACTTACTAATCATTCTCACAACTTTGAATTTACTAACTACATAACACGACTCTGTTTAACCTTGTTGTTACATGTTTATTATACTAACACATCATTAGACCAAGGTATGTTGTTATCCCAGAACTGCAGCAGCAGTAGAAGTCTCTGCCATAGTTCAGTGTATGGCAACATTGCTGCCATATACATTTTTAGCTTTTTGTGTTATCTTTGTCTTGTGAAAAGTATGTAAACAGAGACAACAGTGAACAATAGCCGTTTTTAGCCCAACTAACACGAATTTCACCAACAAAATAGTGAAATTAACATATACAATTGGTACAGAACTATCACAAACATGATTGCTAACATATTCAACAACTTAGAACAATTTAACAACACTTTTAACCATTTTAATTCCTTGAATTTCATGTTTTCATACAGAACTCCATTTTTTTACATTCTTCCTAAAATTTGACACTTTAATCATAATTCTTGTCCAAATTACTTAGTTTAAACTATGTTATCTTCGTTTCTTAATGTACTAGCATAAACCAAACTCAATTCACAGTTTAACATACAAATTGACCACAAAAATTTGTGCTTTTACAAGCCATATGAGAAATACAAACAGTGTCATTATTTTTCCTACATTTTGAACGAAATTAGCATACAATTCTTGTTTAAACACAAACTCCAATCATCATAAACACATACAACTACAAGTACTCAGTAGTTTAATCATCAATTTATAATTTTTAACTCACAGAACATCTATTATGTTGTATTCATACATATACATATATATATATAATAAGATTATGGAAAATACCTTCAACTTACTAAGATAACGCTTGCCAATCAACTGAAATTCCTTTGGAAAATTCTAAGATTTTCTCTCAAATCCTCTCTCAACTACTCTCTGAAATTTTCAGTGTTCTTCTCAGGCTTAGCAACTAATTTATGCGTAAAACCAAACTTATAAACCAATACGTAAAAAGAAACTGATATGGCCATAATAAGCCTAATCAGTTACAAAATATAACGTATAGTTTTAAATATATTATATTTATTAAGTATTATTTTTTATATATTTTATTTACTTTATTTAAAATTCAAAAATCAAAAAAAATCTCAAAAGCCATAAGGCATTGTTTGGCAAACTCTTAAAAATAATGACTTAATATATTTAAGCCTTGTTTGGGTAAATCAACTTTAAACTACTTTAATTTATTTTAATAAATAATTTAGTTTATTATTTATACTCACATATTATTTATTTGGATTTCCATATCCAACATTAACCAAATAAATTAATTACACATACTATATTTTAAATAAAATTCCACTTAAACAATTATCACAAAATTATAATTTCATTTAATAATTTAACACACCAATTTAAATTATTAAATTAAAACAACAATATAACATCTCATGTTATATTACAACTATCTAAATTATAAATTAATTTAATTTAGAATATTATCTAATAAATTTAATTCATAAATATTTACTAATAATAACCACATCAATAAAATATTTATTTCATCAATTTCAACAATGAATACATCAAATAAATATTTATATAATTCCATAAATATTTAAATTTACAATTTAAAATTCTGGATTGTTACATAATTCAAGAACAAATCGAGGACTATCCATATGTTCAGGGCTCAGAAACATAGCATATAACTATGAGTCACAAACTTTTCATAAGTATGAGTTTCAAGAACTCGCACCTAACTTATCGTTCTCTACCTATCAAGTATATACATGAGAAAAGATTCACCTTCTCGTCATATACATATTGATAGCGCGATATATTCCAATGATTATCATTGTAATAAGCTAAGCAGCTGTTACACCAAAGCACAAACCTCTGGTCCATAATAGAGGTTCATACAACTCAGCTATCATATGAGTCCTCAATTGAAATTTACAACTTCTAAATTTCTCTTTACCTAATACGAATTTTCTTTAATTCGTATGATATCCTTCACAACTCAATTTGAGTTCTTCTTCCCGTACTACTTCGTAGTACCATTCATTCATAGCATTAGTTATAAATCATTCATCGTTTAAAAGCTGATCTATTTCTATGATTCTCTATAATCACGTGGTGATCTTCTTATCCTTTTCTCTACGATTATAGTTTTAGGTACTCATACCTAAGGTTTATAACCTATCAGCTCTGATACCAACTTGTAACGCCCCAAAATCCGGTCCGAATTCCGTACGTCACGAGTACATCATTCATCCAACATAGATCATTATATACTAAATATAACAACATACATTCTCAAATCCCAGGTTCTAAAAACTTTATAACATCTTTCATTACAAATAATGATAATTACATTATTCATTTCATCTTGCAAGAGTGACTTTTATCCGCCACCAAGGATACATAACAGTTCATTAAACTATTCTATAGTTCAATTTCATTTTTCTATATTAAAAGACTTCACTTGATCTTCTCGCTCATTCACATCCTGAATGGCACTTCATCTGGATACTTTCAGCTTGATCTTTACGGGATCCTTAAGTTCTTCTAACATCGTTCGCTTAAAATGTTTTTCATTTAAAGCAAGTGTGAGCATTCAATTGCCCAACAAGTCATAATAGTTGAACAAAAAACTTCAAGAATTCAAACATTCCTTTAGAACTTTGATAACCGAACAAAGGTTATGAAGCAACTTGAATAATAGGAATAATCTCGATTCCTATCTTTTTAAAACAATATTCATTTTCACTTTGAAATACTTTCATTCTTCTACCTTTTTCATACACATTATGTCTGGCTAGAATCATTAGCACATACTTAACAATTACGGATCATGTATAAACAGAGCATTCTCGTATTGAATAGTTTAATCACAGAACATTTCATCTCATAGAAACACTGAAGTGTTCACATTGTGACGCAAAGCCTCATACATTCTACCACCTTGTACAAATATAGCACATTCGCACATACACAGAACTTCTCAAGTTCAACATCTGAGAAGTTTAAGAAACTATCATTCATTTAAAATATGAATGAAGTTAGGAAACTTGCCTTATGCACAGCTACAGCTTACGCCGAATTGCTCATTCTAATTCCTATGACGCACATCAAGAAAACAACACATACACCAATTAGTCCTATATATTTAACTTATGCATTGGTTTACTTAACTTTACTTCTTAGGGTTCATGTTCTTGTAATATAAATTTACGCGACTACCTTTCATTATCGATTTATGGCTTCATGACATACGGAGATGTCTTACTCAATACATTCATCATCTTTGATGATTGTCATTCTTATTTTCTTCTTATAACTTCCCCTTCTTATAACTTCCCTAGGACTCAACACACATCACTTCTCTGCTAGTAGTCCATATGGTACTCTGAGTGGTTTCCCACAAACAACCAACAAATAAGTTCCCGTCTCATCTACACTGCCATCACAGTGAGTTAGATCGGTTTCCAGTTTCGTATATACCTTCGCTCTCTGAAGCAATTGTTTAGCCCATCTTTTATATGTCAATCATCAAAGGTTACAATTGTAGCACAACCAAACTTATTGTAACTTATCCGAACCATTAACTATAACGTTAGTTAAGTCAATTTCTTATTCCTTATGGCTTTCTGGCAACTAAATGACATACCTCAGGATTCATTCTTTATCGTCCAACTCATACAGTCTTTTGTATACTCAGAGCGATCATTCAAGTTAATCATTAACTCGGTTTTGTTACGTTAACGTCATTATCTTTAATTCAATTCTTTGCCATTCATGGTTTAATCATTGATCTTCATTATCTTACGGCCAAACCATACACGGGGTGTAGGTTCTATCTGTTTAGTATTTGCGTACACAAAAACCTTCACGTTGGTTAAAATGTTTAATGCTTACATTTCATTCTAACATTCTCCATCTGAATCACTATCGGTTTCCATTAATCTTATTACCGTTCATTACGGCTTTCTTGATACCATTCGTATCTTACATAATACTTTCGTTATCCATTACATGAACCCCATGTTCATGACTCTTTCTTAATGTCGAAGCCATATCGTTCGTTGTATGCTAACACTGATCGCAACGGTGTTACGTATACGTTCATTACCTTCTTGGTCTTTCAATCTCTTTCGATCATTTCGCTTAACCCGTATACTAAAGGTTTAAATTACTTGTTTAAGTGTTACCTTCGATGAAGTACACGTTCATTAGCTTTCGTTACACTTCTCCCAGGTTTTGAGCAGTTAAAAGCTCTTCTCTGGCTTCTCTCTGAACCGACGCCACTCTTGTCACAACCCGAGAATTTAGGAAATTATTCAAATCTTAAAATATTGAATTAAGGTTAAATAATAAACCTAGATAGAAAATAAGTTAATGCATTTGAGATTTCCGAAAAGGAATTTTGGGAATTTAAAATTTTTATGGTGAATTATTAAGGATTAAGGGTTTAGGTGAATTTGTTCTGTGAAAATGATTCTATATGTGTACAGTATGTGGTATAAGGGTCAAGGGTTGACCAAATAACCTATATCAGTGGCAAACCCTATTATTATATTAAGAACGTCAACGTTCAGTTAGAAAATTCTATCTATTTATAGGAAACTCTTAAAACCGGTTCTGGAAACCATAATTTCAGTTCCGAGAATCTGAAACCCTAATTCGGAAGTTGAAAACCCTAATTTGGGAATTCAAATGCTAGTATAAGGTTTAAACGTTATTAATGATAACCTAATTAGGGATCACCCTAATTGATTTAGAAAACCCTAATTTCTGTATTAGAAACCCTAATTTATAATTAGGGAAAACCTACTTGTTAATTTAATGATTTTAATATTAATTAGGAAATATTAATCCTAATTTTCAAGTTATAAGTAATTAGAAAACCCTAATCTAATTAGGAAACCTAATTTCTAAATTAGAAAGATTATTTTTCTATTTAAAACCCTAATTCTTGGGTTATAAACCCTAATATACAATTATGACCCTAATTGCTAAATTAGCAATTTTAATTAGGAAATATTGATCCTAATTAGCAAGCTTGAATTATGATTAGGAAATCTTAGTATAATTAGAGAATCAAAATTATAATTTATAAATATTAATTTTTTATTTTGAAAACTGAAATTTCGAAATCTTAGAAATTAAATTGCAAAAAGCTAAGGGTTGAACCCTAAACCCTAAGGGTTAAACCATAAACCCTAAGGGTTGGGGCAAATGATAAGTTAGCCATTAAATTTAATAGACAAATGTCCATTATACCCTTATTGCATTATTTAAGTGATAGCTTGCAAATCTTGCCAAATGAGTTGGCCACCAACCCTAACAACTCCATGTGCCTTTTATCTTCTATGTTAGCCAACATTGCCAGCATTGTGCATTGAATCAAAATCAAAACCAAATAAAATAAGAGAAAGTCTCTTACTTTACTTAGCAAACCAACCATGACCATTTTCTCTCTAAAAATTTAGAATGTAGAGTGAGAGTGTGTAAGAAGTTAAGCCATGATCAATTCATAGCCTTCCAAGAATAGGATCCAAGGACAGAAATCAAGAATAAAAGCTAGAAAGTGGTATAAATCGTAATCTTAGAAATCATATGATTTGATGTTAAATGTTGTTAATGATTGGTTAGATATGTGTTATAGGGTATCTTTTAGTGATCTGGGTTGTTAGATCCTAAATCCATAACATCAAAGTGCTCGAAATTAGAGATTTTAAAATTCTGGAAAAAAATTTAGATGTCGTTTGACAAGCTAATGTCAGACTTCATAGATCACTGTACGTTAACGTTTTTAGTGTTTTAGATGTTTGCACTTGTAGTATGTTATGTGATCTTTGTTCTGCAACTTGAATCATGATCTGATCGTGTCTAGAACTCAAGATATGATTGGTCAAAGTAGGTTGACCGTTCACGGCAAAAAGAATTATGGGCAGCCCAGAATTCCAGTAACCTCTGACAAGCTTTTGCAGGCTTTAGATCTTGCAGTGTTTTATGTTTTTGGCCAACTTATTGATTTGAACTTGTAGACTGGTATAAGTACTACCTATCCCTACCTTTATATTACCCTGATCCGTAACAAAAGCCAAGATATGAGTGGTCAAACCAGCGTTGACCACCAGCCTCACGATGAAATCTGGAAAACCCAGATTTCTCAAGAACACGATTTAGTCAGTGCTTTGACCAGCCTTGATCTTGCACTTGTGATGTCGTTAGGTTGATTTAGTGCTATGATGTTGTTATATGACATACGTACTACAATCTGACATCATTAAACAACTTAAATCATGACCTGAGATCGGATTAAATAAAGCTCGAAAAGGGACCTTCGCACTGCTTGAGTTTCTGGGCATCCCAGAAACTCAAGACCACGCCTGACAAGGCTTTCTTGAGCTTTGATCTTTTTGTTGTGATATGTTTTGGCTATAATTCTTGTTTGTGGTTCTAGTGCTACATAGGTACTACAATTATAATACTTTTACAAGCCTAGAAATTAACTGGAAAGTAGATCTAATGATGGTCAAAGGTAGCACCTTGCACACTGGCTATGAAGATCTAGGCTTGGGCCAAGAACACGAAGAACACATATAGCGACAGTCATGTCGCTATAGGCATTCTTTAGTGACAAATAGTTTCTAAAAATAATTATTTTATATAATAATTAGAGAAAAATAGTTTTTAATTATTAAAAATACAAAATAAATTCTTAAAAATTATTTTAAAGTCTGAAAATTAGTTTTTTATTATTCTAAATATATTTCATAAATATTTAATATTATTGAAATAATAATGGTATTTAATTTATTTAATTATAATATTAAATAAATTATATAAAAATAATTTTAATACATGAAAAATCATGTAAAATAATATAATGCTATAAGAAAATATTTTAAGTTATTTTCCTCTACATCAAGAAGCAACAATTGATCTTGAAGGTCTCAGACAATAAGGAATCAGGATAGATGTTCCAACAGGGAACCGATTGGCAAAAGATCACACTCAAGACTTAATCATTAGAGATCTAAATGTAAGAGTCAAGACAAGAGCTGCCACTTAGAAGGGGTGTTTTTATCTAAGCTTCCTATCACAAATGGAACCCAAGAAGATAGAAGATGCTATGGAAGACTCCAGTTGGATAGAAACCATGCAAGAAGAACTAAATCAATTTGAAAGAAGCAAAGTGTGGAGATTAGTTCCAAGACCAAGATGCCATCCAGTCATTTGCACCAAGTGGGTCTTCAGAAATAAGATGGGTGAAGATAGAGTAATAACAAGGAATAAATCAAGACTAGTGGCCAAAGGTTACTCTTAGGAAAAAGGCATTGACTATGATGAGACCTTTGCACCTGTTGCCAGACTAGAAGCCATCAGAATATTTATTGCCTTTCCTGCTCACATGAAATTTAAAGTACTTTAAATGGATGTCAAAAGTGCATTCCTGAATGGTGAACTTCAAGAAGAAGAATATGTGGAACAACCTCCAGGTTTCATCAATACAACTCTCTCTCTAATTATGTCTATAGATTAGACAAAGCCTTATATGGTCTTAAACAAGAACCTAGAGCATGGTATGAAACACTAACTAAATTTCTCATTAAATGGGTTCACTAGAGGTAGAGTAGATACCACATTATTTCTTAGAAAGTATAAAGACAAAGTATTATTAGTTCAAATATATGTTGATGACATTATCTTAGGCTCTACTGATGAAAAATTATGTAAGAGATTTGCCAAGCTTATAAGAGCAAGTTGAAATGAGCGTGATGGGTGGTGAACTTCTTTCTTGGATTACAAGTAAGCGGTCGATGAAGGAATCTTCATAAACCAATCCAAATACATTAAATACTTACTTAAAAAGTATGGCATGGAATCAGCCTCTCCCATGAAAACCCCAATCGCTCCAGCAACCAAGCTTGACAAAGATGAAAATGGTAAAAGTATTGATATAACTTAATACAGAGGTATGATTGGCTCTCTTCTATATCTAACTGCCAGTAGACAAGACATAATGTTTGCAACATGCATATGTGCTAGATTTCAAGCTAATTCTAAGGGATCACACTTAATTACAATAACAAGGATTTTCAGGTATCTCAAGGGTACACCTCAATTGGGACTTTGGTATCCCAAGGAGTCCTCCTTTGAACTAACAAGATATACAGATGTTGACTTTGAGATTGCAAAATAGATAGAAAAAGTACCAGTGGCACCTGTCAGTTGCTAGGAAACAGACTTGTGTCCTAGTTTAGCAAGAAGCAAAACTCAGTATCTACTTCAAGTACAGAAGCTGAATACATTGTTGCTGGCAGCTGTTGTACTCAAATCTTATGGATGAAAAATCAACTAGCAGACCATGGGTTTGATTTCAAATCTATACCTATTCATTGTGATAACACAAGTGCCATAGTAATAACACACAATCCTGTCATGCATTCTAGGACTAAGTATATTGAAATAAGATATCATTTTATTAGGAATCATGTTCAAAATGGAACCATATCTTTACAATACATCCCTATTGAAAATCAACTTGCTGATGTCTTTACAAAGCCTCTAGATGAATCAAGATTTAATAAATTGATAAGTGAGTTAGGCATACTAAATCTATAACCATGAAAATTATGCTCTAGTTTATGCTAACCATACAAATATTGTAACATTCCAGAATTTTAAAGTGTAATATTAAATATTTATTAATTTATATAAGTATTTAATGGATATGTTTATTGTTGAATAAAATAATTTTTCAATTTGAATTGATGTGATTTAGTTAATTATTTGTTGAATAAATAATTAAATATTAAATATTAAATATTTATTTATAATATTAAATATTTATTGAATTATATAAGTATTTAATGGCAAATTGAGTGGATGTAATTTAGTTAATTATTTGTTGAATAAATAATTAAGGAGCTAAGAAAATTAATTATTATGAGATTATATACCAATTTGATTTAATAAGTAAGCTAGAGAGCTTATAGTGATTTAAATAAATTATAATATTTTAAATGGGAAATTGTAATTTAAAATATTAGTTGGTCTAATAAAATTACAATTTTAAAAGAAATTTAAGTCATATGATATTAAATTATGTGCTAAAGTAATTTAATAGATTAATATTTTTATTGATTATTTAATTAAATAAAAGTGTGACTAATAACCTTGCTATAAAGGAGTTACCAAAATAAATTAAAGGACTTTAATTTAGTTTTGGCCAAACAAGTCTTAATGCATATTAAGTCATTAATCTAATAGTGTTTTTATCAAACAAGGTATAAGGATTTAATCCATTTGTTTTAGTTAGACTTACCAAACAAGGCATAGAGATTAATGGGTTATTTTATTAAGATTAGCCAAACAAGCCTTATGGCTTTTAAATTTCAAAACTTACATAACTGATATCTAGAGTTATATTATATAATTAATATATATTATTACTATATACATTATATTTTTAGTATGTATGTTAGAGAGAAGAAAGAACTCAATTGAAGAAAAAGAGAAGAAGAAAAGAAAATACAGAGAAAAAAGTTGAGAGAACTTAGAGAAATTGAGAAAAGAATTGGGGAAAAGAAGATTGTAATCATAACTATTTTCTTCTAAACTCTAGAGAATCATCTTCTTAATCAAAGGTAGGATATTAATCCTTGTATTTTATTTTCTTAAAGTTTAGTTTTCTTCTCAAAAAATTTCTTTGTAAATAATTATGGATGATGAATTTCTTATGTATATAGCTTTAGATGATGATTGTTGTTGTAAAACTGTTTTGTTGAGATTATGTATGTTTATAATCAATTACTTTATGTATGTATGTAAATTTTGTGAAGAAATATATCACGGTGAGTTCATATGAAAATATATATATGAATATGGCTTAGTTTAAAGTAGAAATTAAGGTTTTATTTGTTATTAAACTGATAAATTGATTATTGAATTTGATAAAGTATGTATAATCATAACTATGGTGTTTTGAATTTATTGTTTTGATTGAAAAACAAAATCACAGTGTTGATTTCCATTGACAATATCAAAAATGGAGTTTTTGCCAAAAATATTGAAATTGGGTGTTGTATATTTGATGTTTATGTTAATTTATGAGTAGAAACATGTTAGAAGTTCTTGAATTATGTTTACATGAAGTTATTGTATGAATTGCATGTGAATTAGTCTGTTAGAAATGAGCTTGTAAGCCAAATTGGCTTTTTCTTGCACTGATTCTTGAAAGGTCGATCGAAATCATTGAAGTTACAGCGTATGCCGCTACCAAAGAAGACGCGTTACTAGCTCATGATGCCATCAACATACCGCAGCGCGGCTTTGTAGTGTATTCGCACACATACCATCATCATCACTGCGCATACGTAGCGACCCACGATTGTAACCGTGGTAATAAGCAAATACGAGTTTAGCAGAATGGTGCGACGATTGTACTTTTTGTACACGAAATTTTAAGAAACACTATGTGATGATAGTAGGACTGTAAAATATTGATTTTTAGTATTTATATACTATGAATAATTATGTTATTAAGGATTAACTTGTGTTATAACTTGATTATGTGATTAAATATCAAACATACATGATGAATGTAGTTAGTTAAGTTTGTAAAATGGTAGTGACTAACTAAGTCATGATGACGTATATATATATATAGGGTATTGTGATTCAAATTGATTCGGTTTAGCCTACGAGCAAGGCAAGTTTTCTAATCCTTTGTCTTATTGAGCTAATTATTGTTTTCAATTTCGATTACCTTATAATGATGTAAGTTGTCTAAACTTTGGTTGGATGTTGAACAAGTTATTCTTGTATTTAAATTATTGATTAATATGCATAACTGAATTGCCATGCATGTTTAGTATTCAATTCTAATTAACCTTGGTTTAGTATTGTTCAAGCAAGGTATGTTATAGTTATTCAAATTTGTATGCTATTAGATTATTCCTAAAAGCATTATTTTAGTTACTATGATTGATTCAATCACGATTATTCTATAGTATAGTGTTATTGGTTTTATTCAACTACTCCTTAGTTGATGTTCGTTAAATTCCAAATTTCCTTGAAAGCTTATCCAAACCAAACTTCCTTTGGTACGGATTTGTACTCTAAATACTGAGATGAACAACTCTTTTAATAGAGGTTTACGCTTAGCGTTGAAATGGTTGTGCACAATAAATTGTACGAAGGGTTGATCCCCCTAAGTACGTTGAGTCCTTATAGTCTTATGACTGTTAAAGTTAAAGTTGAAAGATTACTTATAACTGTGGACATGATTCGTGGTCATTAGACCCTCAGTGAATGTTATAAATTTCAGAAAGTTAATAGAATATATTGTTCAGTTCTATTGAGCCTAATATTGGCAATTAATGTAAAAGTTTAAAGATTTATTTATTGTTATTTCAAGTGGGCCTTGTTTGCTCACTCTTGCCTGTAAAATTTATTACAGCTAAAGTTGAAACTGGTGACATACCTAGCACCAGTAAGGGAAAAGGAAAGATGAACAAGTACTGAAGACTTGTAATAGATTTGATAGTCTTATTATCAGACTATGGTTTAAAGATTGTAATGAAGTTTATTTAATTTCCGCATTTGAATTATTGTTGTTAAAGGTTAGATAACCTAGGAGATTTTTTTAAGTTTAATCATGTATGGGCAGGTTTTGATTATTCAATTTTATTATAATTGGGTAGTTAGAAATGAATGTTTTGATTAAGTGAACACCAAATCTTGAGGAAATGAAGTACTAGGATTTGGGGGTGTCATAGGTTGGTATCAAAGCTTTAGGTTATGAACCTTAGGTGGGGGGGAAAGCCTTAGGAAGTAACCTTTGAAAAGATAGTGGAGATAACTGTTATCGAGTTTTAAGAAAGAAGTAATAAAACACTTATGTGTTTATGTGTTTATAGTTTATGTACTCATGAGTGTCGAATAGTAATGATTAATAATTAAAACTTTAAAACTTTGTTGTCAGAATGACTAATGTCGGAGAATCTAGTCAGGCTAGGGAGGAGGGACCTCAAATGCCTATAGAGGAGGAGCCTCGTGACATTCAAGTAGTTTGGGAACAACTATTGCCATGGGAGTCAGCCCCGTTGGTCATAGTAGTTGAGGATGAGGATGATGATGTGGAGACAGACGAGGAGGATCCCATTGAGTTACCACAGGAGGATGAGGATGATGAGGATGAGGAGGAAAGGATTCCACTTAACTCGATAGCAGGCCGTATATACGAAGAGGTGCATTACCGTAACGTGGAACTTCAAGATACAGTTGAGGAGTTGTAGGAGATAGTAGCTAAACAACAGACTGCAATGACATAAAAAGACGACGAGATCCAGGATCGTGAGGAACGACTGACAAACGCCGAGGAGAAACTAATACAGACTGAAGGGGAGAAAGAACAATTGATCGAGATGGTTGCTGAACTGAAGAACAAGCTGAGAGAAGAAGCTTCTAAGAGGGCAAGAGCTGAAGATGCATACGAGGAAGCTTATCAATGAACTAGAAGAGCAGTAAGGAACTGACAGGCGAAAAGGATGAAGATGGAAGAGATGGATAAAGTATTTGACACCGCAATTAATGAAGCTCAAGATCGGGTCATGGGATATCTGATTTAGTTCGAGACGCTGCCATCATTTGTGTTAGATCGCAGAACAATGTTTCGAGTTATGGAGGAAGAACGTGATAGGGCTAAGAAGTATCTTAATAGATCATCGTAGAAAATGTGCCTGTAATGCACGTAATAAGTATTAAATAAATTGTAAATCCCAAGTGTTATGCACCCTATGGGATATGACTATGATGTAGTCCTGAAACTTTTGTAGTTCAGGAAAGGAATGTAAATAGCAGTGATGCTATCGTTTTTATGTTTTTTCGAAGTAATGATGAATAAATAAAAGTTATTATTTTATTCAAAGTGTTATGTGTTATGTGGTTATTTCTTTTATGGAGGCAAGTTAATTAGAAATACTTAAAGAAGTTGAGTAATAGTCTAATAGATGTTTTGTTTTAACAGAAAATGCCTCCCAGATGTGAACCACCCCGACAGAGAAACAATGAGAGAACTACCAATAATGACAATGTTGACGATAACCCCATTCAACAACTAGTGACACTATTGATAGGAGCGTTGCAGAATCAACCACAAAACCATGGTACAACGTTTAAGGATTTCAAGGCGGTTGGACCACCTGAATTCCATGGGTCTATGAATCCAATCGAAGCACAAACCTGGATTATGGAGATAGAAAAAATATTCGATGTTGCTAGGGTAGGGGATGATCGTAAGAGGCGCTTTCGCATAACATTCATGTTGAAAGCAGAAGCTAGTTATTGGTTCCAGGCCAATAAAACTCGTGAAGGGCAGGAGTGATGACTGGGATAGGTTCAAGGAGTTGTTCTTGAGACTTATTTCCGGAGAGTTGAAGAGTCGACTAAAAGTGCGGTTTCGGAACTAAAACAAGGGACGATGGCGGTATATCCGAGTATGCCATAAAATTCAATGAATTGGCGAGGTTTGCGCGCCATATCAAGTCAAAGCCTGAGATGAGCGTAAAGCGAAGAGATTTGAACGAGGGGTGAAGCCCTGGTACACGATGAGGGTATCCCTATTCGATTGAAGACATTTGCATGTGGTGATGGAGAAAGCGATTTCATTGAGGGTGGAGGAGAAGGCGGTGACAAAGTTCAATCAGAAACAAAAGAAGAAGAAGAGTGAGAATGAGATTAAGAATGGAGGTGGTAGCGGTGGAAACAACAACAACTTGAAGAGGAAGTGGAATGGGAGCATGGGTGCTGGACACCAGCAGGGTAACCAACAAAACAAAAAGTTTGAAGCATGTGCGACATGCGGGAAATTTCACAAGGGTGCGTGCTTAATGGGGAAGCGGGTATGCTTTAATTGTGGTCAGGAGGGTCACATCGCCCCAAGTTGCACTCAACCAAAGAAGAATGCGTGCTTCACGTGCGGATCCAAGGATCACTTTGCTTGTGAATGTCCTAAGAAGAAGGATGGAGTGACAACCAGAAGCAATGGAGGTAACAATGGAAGTACACGGGCCATTGCAGGACCTGCAGCATCAAACAAACCCATAGCCAGAACCTTCAACATGACTATGCAAGATGTTGTGCAATCAAAAGATGTAGTGTCAGGTATTATCCCAATTAATGATATAAATGCTTATGTATTATTCGATTCGGGTGCTACTTGTTCGTTTATATCTGATGAATTTGCTAAGAGGTTAGAATTACCTAGAGAAGAATTGAATTTTCCTTTGAACATAGAAATTGCGAATAAGGAAGTAATCCTTGTTAGATTCGTATACAAGAACTGTAGGGTGAACATTAAGGAAAATATCTTGTTGGTAGATTTGATTAGATTAGAGACAAGAATTTGATGTAATTTTGGGGATGGATTGGTTGTTCAAATATGGAGCGATGTCGATTGTCACACAAGAAGTGTGTAAACCTTATGACTCAAATCAAAGGTAGTATTCTATGGTAGCAAGTCGCCTAGACAGATGAAATGTCTGACGATTATGTAGGCCAAGAAATTGTTGAGTCAAGGCTGTGTGGGCTATTTAGCTTACATAGTCGATACTCAGAAGAAGGGTGTGAAACTAGAAGAAATACCGGTAGTGAGAGAATTCGAAGACGTGTTTCCATAAGATTTGCCAGGACTTCCGCCTGACAGAGAAATTGAGTTCGTGATCGACTTAGCGTAAGGGAACAACGACCAATATCGAAGGCCCGTCTGTGAATGGCTCTGGTAGAAATGAAGGAACTGATGGTACAGTTGCAAGAGTTGCTAGACAAGAAATATATTCAACCAAGCGTATCGCCGTGGAGAGCGCCAGTTTTATTCGTTAAGAAGAAGGATGGATCAATGCATCTTTACATTGATTATAGAGAGTTAAACAAAGTCACTATTAAGAATAGGTATCCGTTGCCTAGAATAGATGACTTGTTCGATCAGCTGAAGGGTGCTAAATATTTTTCTAAAATAGATTTGAGAAGTGGGTATCACTAATTGAAGGTAAGAAAGGAGGATATACCTAGAACAGCATTCAGAACTCGGTACGAACATTACGAGTTTCTGGTGATGTCTTTTGGTTTAACCAATGCCCCTGCTGTGTTCATGGATCTGATGAACAGGGTGTTTAAACCATTCTTAGACAAGTTTGTGGTGGTATTTATCGATGACATTCTAGTGTATTCCAAAACTCAAGAAGAACACGTGGAACATTTACGTTTGACATTGGAAACACTAAGGAAGGAAAAGCTGTATGCGAAATTCTCTAAGTGCGAATTTTGGCTTGATTGTGTACAATTTTTAGGTCACGTGATTGACAAAGATGGGATTTCAGTGGATCCATCAAAAGTGGAAGCTATAATCAATTGGGAACAACCAAGAACACCATCAGAAGTGAGGAGTTTCTTGGGACTGGCCGGTTACTATAGAAGATTCATTCAAGATTTTCTAAGATAGCCACTCCGCTAACAAATTTGACAAGGAAAGCAGTAAAATTCGTTTGGACGGAGAAATGTGAAGAGAGTTTCCAAGATTTGAAGAAGAAGCTAAGTGTGGCTTTTTGTGTTGACATTACCGGATAATCTGAGGAAATTTTGTGGTGTATAGTGATGCCTCACACAAAGGGTTGGGTTGTGTTCTTATGCTTGAGCAGCAAAGTTATTACCTATGCATCAAGACAAACTGAAGGATTATGAGAAAGGGTATCCGACTCATGATTTGGAATTGGCTGCAGTTGTATTTGCTCTGAAGATATGGAGACACTTTCTTTATGGAGAAAAATGTGAGATCTACACAGACCACAAAAGTCTGAAGTATATTTTCACTTAGAAGGATTTGAACATGCGTCAAAGAAGGTGGATGGAATTGATAAAAGATTATGATTGTGAAATCTTTTATCATCCGGGCAAAGCAAATGTGGTGGCAGATGCTTTAAGCAGGAAAGGTCGAGAGAAGTTGATGCTGATAACAACTCAGGAGGAGCTCATTTCAGCAATGACAAAACTGGAGTTGGAAATTAAATTTCCAAAAGAATCTGACGAACAACTATTTCAGATAGAAGCTGGTCCAACATTAGTGGACAAAGTGAAGAATGCTCAACTACAAGATAAAAAGTGTGGGAAAATCAAAGAGAATCTGATTGAAGGCGGTGATGTAAAATACAAGGTCGATACCGAAGGATTACTACGGTTCGAGGGAAGAATTTGGGTTCAGCGATTACTATAGGCTGAAGAAGCGAAATCTTGACCGAAGCACACAACACAAGATATTCGATTCATCCAGGAAGCACGAAAATGTATCAAGATTTACGCCAACATTTTTGGTGGCCAAATATGAAAAGGGATGTTGCTGAATGTGTAGCGAAATGCTTGGCGTGTCAGAGAGTAAAAGCCGAACATCAAAGACCCTGCAGATTACTCCAACCGTTGGAAATGCCAGAATGGAAGTGGGAACACATCACGATGGATTTTGTGGTGGGTCTTCCAACTACTTAGAGAGGATGCGATGCGATTTGGGTGATAGTGGACAGACTGACGAAATTAGCGCACTTTCTACCAATAAAGATTAGATTCATTCTTGATCAATTAGCAAGATTGTACATTAAAGAGATCGTTTCGAGGCATGGAATGTCAGTATCAATTGTGTCCGATAGAGATCCGCGATTCACATCTAATTTTTGGAAGAGACTACAAGAATGCATGGGGACACAGTTGCGAATGAGTACGGCTTATCATCCACAAACAGATGGCCAAAGCGAACGAACAATTCAGACATTGGAAGATATGCTGAGAGCATGTGTCATGGACTTTAAAGGAAGCTGGGAAGAACAATTACCGTTGGTGGAATTTGCTTACAAAAATAGTTATCACGTGAGCATCGGCATGCCACCTTACAAGGCATTAGACGGCGCGAAGTGCGAGAACTCCTTTGTCTTTGGGATGAAGTCGATTGAAGCGCCAATTTGTTAGGACGAGCTGGTACAACAAACTCGACGTTGTTAAACTCATCGAGACAAGACTAGTAGTAGACCAAGAGCAGACGAGAAAAAGTATCTTTGATCAACCTGAGATAAGATCGTGCATTCGACGTAGGAACTTTTGTATTCTAAAAGTTTCTCCTGGAAGGGAAAATTCATTTGATAAAAAGGAAAGCTAAGCCCGAGGTTTATTGGACCCTTTGAAGTCTTTGCGAAGAGTGGGAGAAGTGGCTTACGAGGTAGCTCTACCTCGAGTTGGAAAACATTCATAATGTTTTTCATATTTTGATATTACGACCATATAAACCCAACTACAAACATGTGATCGAGTATGAACCATTGCGATTCGAGAAAGATTTGTCTTATGAAGAGGTTCTATCCAGGATAGTCGATGAGGAAAGAACAAGTGCTCGAGAATAAAGTGATACCTTACGTGAAGGTGATATGGAGGAACCACAATGTATTTGAAGAAGCTACGTGGGAACTCAAGAGAAAATGTTGAAAGAATACCACGAGTTATTTGTTTAATCTGTGTCTTCGATTCTGGGGACAGAATCTGTGTAAGTAGGGAAGAATGTAATGAATGATTTGTTTGAGTTATGATTCTGAGGACAGAATCCTTGTAAGGAGGGAATGATGTAACATTCCAGAATTTTAAAGTGTAATATTAAATATTTATTAATTTATATAAGTATTTAATGGATATGTTTATTGTTGAATAAAATAATTGTTCAATTTGAATTGATGTAATTTAGTTAATTATTTGTTGAATAAATAATTAAATATTAAATATTAAATATTTATTTACAATATTAAATATTTATTGAATTATATAAGTATTTAATGGCAATTTGAGTGGATGTGATTTAGTTAATTATTTGTTGAATAAATAATTAAGGAGCTAAGAAAATTAATTGTTATGAGATTATATACCAATTTGATTTAATAAGTAAGCTAGAGAGCTTATAGTGATTTAAATAAATTATAATATTTTAAATGGGAAATTGTAATTTAAAATATTAGTTGGTTGAATAAAATTACAATTTTAAAAGAAATTATAGTCATGTGATATTAAATTATGTGCTAAAGTAATTTAATAGATTAATATTTTAATTGATTAAATTGATTATTTAATTAAATAAAAGTGTGACTAATAACCTTGTTATAAAGGAGTTACCAAAATAAATTAAAGGACTTTAATTTAGTTTTGGCCAAACAAGTCTTAATGCATATTAAGTCTTTAATCTAATAGTGTTTTTATCAAACAAGGTATAAGGATTTAATCAATTTGTTTTAGTTAGACTTACCAAACAAGGCATAGTGATTAATGGGTTATTTTATTAAGATTAGCCAAACAAGCCTTATGGCTTTTAAATTTCAAAACTTACATAACTGATATCTAGAGTTATATTATATAATTAATATATATTATTACTATATACGTTATATTTTTAGTACGTATGTTAGAGAGAAGAAAGAACTCAGTTGAAGAAAAAGAGAAGAAGAAAAGAAAATACAGAGAGAAAAGTTGAGAGAACCTAGAGAAATTGAGAAAAGAATTGGGGAAAAGAAGATTGTAATCATAACTATTTTCTTCTAAACTCTAGAGAATCATCTTCTTAATCAAAGGTAGGATATTAATCCTTGTATTTTATTTTCTTAAAGTTTAGTTTTCTTCTCAAAAAATTTCTCTGTAAATAATTATGGATGATGAATTTCTTATGTATATAGCTTTAGATGATGATTGTTGTTGTAAAACTGTTTTGTTGAGATTATGTATGATTATAATCAATTACTTTATGTATGTATGTAAATTTTGTGAAGAAATATATCACAGTGAGTTCATATGAAAATATATATATGAATATGGCTTAGTTTAAAGTAGAAATTAAGGTTTTATTTGTTATTAAACTGATAAATTGATTATTGAATTTGATAAAGTATGTATAATCATAACTATGGTGTTTTGAATTTATTGTTTTGATTGAAAAACAAAATCACAGTGTTGATTTCCATTGACAATATCAAAAATGGAGTTTTTGCCAAAAATATTGAAATTGGGTGTTGTATATTTGATGTTTATGTTAATTTATGAGTAGAAACATGTTAGAAGTTCTTGAATTATGTTTACATGAAGTTATTGTATGAATTGCATGTGAATTAGTCTGTTAGAAATGAGCTTGTAAGCCAAATTGGTTTTTCTTGCGGTTTCAAGAAGTCATCGATCGATCTTTGAAGTTTACACATGCTACCAAACAAAGACGTTCTTAGCGCCCATGGTGCCATCACCATCTGCATGACCCGGCTTCGTGAAGTGTATTCATCATGTCTTGCTGGCTATCATCACTGCCATGCATGATCGACCCACGATGTAAATTGTGGAAATAAGCTTGTCATGAGTTAGCGAATGGTCCGACAAATGTACTTTTTGTACAACGAAATTTTAAGAAACACTATGTGATGATAGTAGAATTGTAAAATATTAATTTTAGTATTTCTATACTATGAATAATTATGTTATTAAGGATTAACTTGTGTTATAACTTGATTATGTGATTAAATAATCAAACATACATAATGTATGTAGTTAGTTAAGTTTTTAAAATGGTAGTGACTAACTAAGTCATGATGACGTATATATATATAGGGTATTGTGATTCAAATTGATTCGGTTTAGCCTACAAGCAAGGCAAGTTTTCTAATCCTTTGTCTTATTGAGCTAATTATTGTTTTCAATTTCGATTACCTTATAATGATGTAAGTTGTCTAAACTTTGGTTGGATGTTGAACAAGTTATTCTTGTATTTCAATTATTGATTAACATGCATAACTGAATTGCCATGCATGTTTAGTATTCAATTCTAATTAACCTTGGCTTAGTATTGTTCAAGCAAGGTATGCTATAGTTATTCAAATTTGTATGCTATTAGATTATTCCTAAAAGCATGATTTTAATGACTATGATTGATTCAATCACGATTATTCTATAGTATAGTGTTATTGGTTTTATTCAACTACTCCTTAGTTGATGTTAGTTAAATTCCAAATTTCCTTAAAATCTTATCCAACCCAAACTTCCTTTGGTGCGGACTTGTACTCTAAATACTGAGATGAACAACTCTTATAATAGAGGTTTACGCTTAGCGTTGAAATGGATGTGCACAATACATTATATGAAGGGTTGATCCCCCTAAGTACGTGGAGTCCTTATAGTCTTATGGCTGTTAAAGTTAAAGTTGAAAGATTACTTATAACTGTGGACATGATTCGTGGTCATTAGACCCTTAGTGAATGTTATAAATTTCAAAAAGTTAATAGAATATTTTGTTCAATTCTATTGAGCCTAATATTGGCAATTGATGTAAAAGTTTAAAGATTTATTTATTGTTATTTCAAGTGGGCCTTGTTTGCTCACTCTTTTGTAAAATTTCTTACTGACTAAAGTTAAAGCGGTGACGTACCTAGCACCGATGAAGGAAAAGAGAAAAAGATGAACAAATCTTTGAAAACTTGTAATAGATTTGATAGTCTTATTATCAGACTGTGGTTTAAAGATTGTAATGAAGTTTATTTAATTTCAGCATTTGAATGATTGTTGTTAAAGGTTATATAACCTGGGAGATTTTTTTAAGTTTAATCCTATATGGGCAGGTTTTGATTATTCAATTTTATTATAATTGGGTAGTTAGAAATGAATGTTTTGATTAAGTGAACACCAAATCTTGAGGAAATGAAGTACCAGGATTTGGGGATGTCACAGATATAAAGGCTATGTTTAAAATCGTAGAGATGACTGAAGAAAGTCCACGATCTTAGAGCTGACATGACATGAAGGACCACGATCTAGAGCTACCTTGGCATGAAAGACCACGATCGTAGAGCTTTCTCGACACGACAAAGAAGAAACCTGTGACGATAACATCTTCAACAAATTTAAGCAATCTCTCTATCAAGCGCCTCAGGGACAAACCTGATCCTTAGATCCTTCTAAGAGATTGGCCCTTCCTGAGCTACCTTGATTCGGAAGGTATGCTAAGTCAGAATTCATCACAAGGACCAGGGCAGTCAATGATCGCAGTGCAGACTCAACGATCATAAAGACTACCTAAATGACCGTAGTGCTACCTCGACGATCGTAGTCCTCCCAAATAATATATTAGCTCAGGAGGAGCTAAGGGAAATTTAGTATATTCCACATCAGTTAAAATCATGGAGCCAAGCAGAACATGACACATGCCCCACTAAGCAGATCGAGAGTAGGGAAGATACAAGTACAGTTTGAAAATATCTTTTTGAAGTCAAAAGTTCAAAAAGCTTATTCCTATCTCTCTCTCTACCAGTAAAAACCCTAACCTTCAGAAACGCTCAACCTACCTCAGTTCAAAGAAATCAATGGCGGCTTCAAATGTTATCACTGGTTACAGACTCTGCTTCGACGAGTTCAAGACAGCTGACTCTCAATTCCATAAGATTTTGTCTCTATTGAAGAAAGCTGGTTTCAAATCAAAAAGATTTCCATTCATGGAAGGCATCAATTTTTATGAAGGACTGAAAAAGATGTATCATAAGGAGTTTTCGACTGTCAAAGGGTACAAAAAGAAAGAGTTTCCCCAAAGGTATGAGTTTTGGCTGACATTGTTGGGAAATGCATATACTGCAAGAGCTCTGGCCATGACTGTTAGAACGAAATGCAATTTAAGCTCATGACAGCAATCAGTTGTGGGATTCAACTCAACTATGGAGCCCTACTCATCGACTGGATTGATAAATGGATACTCAGTTAAAAGAAATCAAAGAGCTCTGAAAATATGCTCTATGGGCGGTTTATAAGCATCATCCTACAGTCAGCATTGGGTGATAAGATTAGGGATGATGAAGGAGAATCCATCAATCCAAATAGAAGGATGACCTAGCAGCTGTTTGAGAACTGGAAAAGAAATCCATCATAAAATGTCAAGATGATGTCTAAATCTAGTGGAAGAACTGGTGAAGCAAAGGAGTCTGGGATACCAGGGAATATGTCAATTCTAAAGGAAACTGAAGAAGAAGAAGAAGAAATCAAGAAGGAGGAACCCATTACTTTGGTCATAAAATGTAAGGGTAAGAGAAAAATGAAGGTTCAAATGGTAATGGAGCCTCATGGTTCAACTACTGATGCACCTCAAGAGTGTTCTGACACTGAAACTCTGAGGAATTTGAAGAGGAAAGAGCAGCAGTCTGAGGAAGATGAAGGCAGAGCTACCATCTCTCAGCTGCTTAAAAAGGGAAAACACAGCCACAAGTCAAAGAAGTCCTCTTTCTCTTCAATCGTAGAGTCTCTACCGATCATAGATTCCAGACTGGACACCACTCCCGAAGAGGATGCTGCAACAGCTTCTCAGGCTGATCAACCATTCAGAGTTAAAGCTGAAGAAAGTGTTGAAGTTGTGGCTCAGCCTACGAAGCCAAGAAGAAAACTGGTTAAGAAGTACATCCTTGTCAATGAAGGAGTGCTAAAAGAAGAAGACAGAAAGATGGCTGCTGAGAAAGGATTAGCCGAAGCTGAAAAAGGGTTACCCAAAGCTGAGAAGGGGCTATCCGAAGCAAGTAAGAAGAACATAGCTCAAGTTAAGGGGGAGCTGCCTGAAGTTCTTACACTAGAGAATGCTCCAGCTGAGGGGAAGCTGTTTGAAATTCAAATGAATGATCGAGTTAAGGGGGAGCCTCATGAAGTCCATATGTCAAAAAAGGCTGTAGCTGAGGAAGAATTTCCAAGAGATCTTCTTGAATCCTCCTCAGTCCCTCAAGAGATTCTACCTTCAGAAACTGCAGAAATGGAAAGGAGTGAAGCTATAGAGGATGAGAGAGCATATAAGCAATGAAGTCAAGTGGAGATAATTGATGTAGTGGAATCTTCTCATGAATACAGAGAAGAAGAAGAGGATGATGAAGTTGAGATTATAGTTGTGGGTTGTGATGGTTATAGGAGAGCCAACTACAATCAACTGTTCTTCTATCTACCTATGATGCCCTTTCACATAACCCAAATTCTCAACTCCTGGGATCACATGTTCTGGACCTTCAAAGCGTATCCAGCAATCTCGGTGCTAGCTCATGGATTCCCGTCCACCTCAACTTTGCCTGAAAGTTGATCACCAATGGCCCCTCTTCAGAAAAGGGGTATGAGGTACAAACTATTCCCATCTATTTCAGGGTTAATCATTGTCCACCATTATTTTTCAACCAATTCTATGAATTACCAAGATGGTTGGAAGTGATTCTTCATCCACTCAATCAATTCCCAATTACAGAATCCCAATATTCTATAACTGATCAAATGTGCCAAACTTTATATTGATCCAATCTCCTATCATCTCTCACTCTATGATTACTGATCCAAATCCAATCGTAGAGTCACATGCTCAATTCGTAGAGTCACCTCCTCCTGAAGTTCAACCATGCACACCAGCCCCTCCATCAGATGTCCCTTCCTTATCCACTAATGAGTATTTCAATCTTGATCTTGCTCTCTACACTATGCAAGATCAATATACAAGAGTCACTCCTCCAAACAATCATCAACTCCTTGAGCTCATATTAGATCTTCCAACCAAAATAGAGTTTTATGATGCATCCAAGAAGGTGACCAAGGACATACAAGAAGACCTTGAAGTTCACTCAGACCTTGTTCACCTAAGGCTGACTCATTTGATTGATGCTGCCAACACTCTCCCAAGCAACCTAAGTTCTGAACTTTCGAAGAAGCTTAAGGAGATTATAAAGCAGATGATTTAGAGTATCAATGAAAGGGATCAAATCCACTTTCAAGCTTCTAAGAAACACCGGGAAGCTGTTTTTGTCTTACAGAATACTCAGGAATCCCAGAACAACCTTATAATGGAAAGTCTTACGAGTTTATGAACCGCAATGAAAGAATTCCAAGGATTCTCCATGGGCCAAATGAAACAGACCGAAAATGTCTTGGCCATTCTCCAAAAGAGGGAAGCTCGAACTGATTCTCTAATTTAAGAAAATCGTGAAGACCTTGCTCAATCCAAGATTCAGCTCAATGAACTTGTATAAGGCATGACTCGCCTATCTTAAGATATTCAAACCCTTGATGCTGACATAAAGGGGGAGAATAAAGGGAAAGGAGATAGAGGCAAGGACAGAGGCACATTCATCGCTCAATCGTCAAGAAGCCCTCCTGCAAGACAGCCTCACCATCAGACTTCACGACCTTAACAGCAGCAAATTCCCATGGCTCAACAAATAAGAAGTTAAGAGCCCAGCTCACAAGGTGCAACCACTACACACCTACATTTGCCTATTGGAGATCCTACATTCATGAACAGACACGAGAATAATGAATCGCTAAGTTAAAGCGAGCTAGAAGATATAGCATGGAGAAACGAAGTCAGCAGGAGAAGGAGAGCCCAAGAATATGCAAACCCTCCAAGAAACAAAAGGCAAAAGAAGTAGAGATAAGTTGAACTCAATTCCTATTGATGTAACTAAGTTTAATTATAATTTGTCTTTACAAACATCAATAAATTCATGCTTATTCTATAGAAATTTTAGTTACTCACTGAAGCACTAAGTCATATTTATTTTCTAGCAACTGCATCTAGAAATTGATAATCATGACACAAATCTCCTTGGTTATGTCAACATCAAATAGGGAAAGATTGTTGGGAGATTGCATATTTAAATTTGATGTTGAAAGGAAATATTCATGATTATATGTAAAGTCCTTAGAGGAATATATGTACAAGGACTTAGTGATAGATCAAAAATGTTAGGTTTATCTGAGCTATTAATGTTTATCATTCTGTAAATGAATGTATAGATGAAAAGATCAAAGCTGTTAGGTTGCTCTATATCTTGAAATGTAACAGATATGCTTCAACAGAATTGTAGTCTATCAAGGTGATTAAGGGATTGTAGAAGCCAAGGCAGAATCGTAGAGCATCAAGAATCGTAGTGTGTCTGCTTTGGAGGGCCTCTCCAAAAAATGTAGAGTGGTACAAACGTTTGTTGAGCCAACTCAGAGATCGTAGTGTGCTCTCGGAAGCGTAGAGTCTGCAAGTTAAGCAAGTGAAGATCGTAGTGTGTCAGTCCTTAAGAGAAATCGTAGTGTTCTCGTATGCTAGAATTGAATCAAGTACCAAGGTGGTAAGACACCACAATTAGAATCGTAGAGATCTGTCCATGTCAGAAGCATCGAGCCTTGTCCATTTGTTCAAAGAATAAATCACAACAAATATGGAATGGGTTATAAACGCTAAAGTCCTTGGGAGCCTCAATGATACAATAGTCCTCCTTAGTATATAACAAAGAAATGTATTAAAGAAGCTAAGGAAAAAACTATGGGTTAGCAGAAAACACCTTTTCAGGTGTTAGGTGAGACAGCAGTCTGCTGTGTCAGTGAGCCAGATTGCAAATCAGAAGTTGTGCAAAAAGTCTCCATCAAAGTTCAGAAATATCAAATTCATTTAATGCTTCAACGGATGTCTTCAACGGATACATTTCAAAGGCATCATATATGCAAAAGAAGAGCAGATGAAAAAAACACGCAAGCACTAAACAAAAACACTGAAGAACACTCAACGCTCAACTCTACGATCTGAAAGAGAAAGCTTGCTCAGCTACTCAGTTCTTTTGAACATAAGCTTAAAGGCAACTGAGTAACACCACACAAGAACTTAACTACTATCAAGTGAAGTAAGAAGTTCCAAGTCAGAAGGACTTGAAGAGTTCTAAGTGAACTGTGAAGTACCAAGTCTGCTGGACTTGAAGAGTTCAAAAGTGAACTAAGAAGTTCCTAGATTGCTGGTCTTGAAGGAATCTGTGAGATTCAGAAAGTGTAAAGATATCCTTAGTGGATTTCCTACTTGAGGAGTAGAAGAGTGGACTAGGAGCTTTAAGTGCTCTGAACCACTTAAAAACATTGTGTCATTTATATTCTTGTTATAACTGCTATAACTGCTTAACATTCATTAACTCCTTATATCTTAAAGGGGAAACAAACAACTCACAATTACGCTGTGTTTAAGTCATTATCAAAACTAACAAGTATTTCGAAAAAGAATTTAAAATATCTATTCAACCCCCCCCCCCCTTCTAAATAACTATTGTGCCTCTAGGAACTAACACAATCTGCTTTACCACCTAACACTTCTTACAACGTCACTTTCAGCAGACTTGTAGACAGTCACCCTTTTCTTTTGTTTCCTCGATATAAATCAAGGATGTTTGGAGAGTATATCGGGATCCTCAATTCACAACGTTCGAATGTCATTTTTCTTTGTTTAGATATTCTCACTCATCAGACAAATGCCCTCTACGATGTTGATGTTGACCATTATGAACTTTACAATTACTTGGGCGTAGCTTGTCTGTGGAAATCATAGGATGACTTGACCTTGACATCTCTTATGATTCTGAGAGTGCTCAACGTTGTACCATCTTGAACTTTGCTCTTGTAGGTTGTTCTACGATCATGTTTGTCTTGCTTTGCTTCAAGAACTAACAAATTGATTGACTGCTTTGACACTTTGGTTTGCATATCCCTTTTGATTAGTCATGCTCAGCTTTCTTACCTTTCAGCCTTGTAATCTCTTGATCATACTCCATGGTGAGGTTGAGCATTGACATCCTCCTTGTTTGTTCTCTGCTTACATTGTGGCCAGTTTACTATTATCTTTATAGTTTCTTTATCAGGCTCTTTTTTAGTTTGGTAAGCACTACGATAGTTGTCTTAATACTACGATCGTTGTCTTCTGATGGAACTCTTTCTGAATAACTTTTCACTTCTCAATCAACTTTGCTGATAGAGTTGGTGCTTTGATCTTCTACTTGCTTGCAGGTCATTCAAAAAATGTTTTCTAATATTCTTCAAGTAGACTGCAATCTAAAACTTGACTGATCTTATCAGAGGATGAGATCTATGCATACACTTTAGGATTTCTCATCTGTTGAGAATTGTAGAGTGCTCTACGATTATGTCATAGCTATGTAAGTAATTGGCTAACTACAACTTTAGCTTTGGTTCTGCAGACTACGATTCTAATTGGTGATGACTTGTAGACTTCACAATTTTGAGTGAAGCCTACGATTCTAGCTCTACAGGCGCTCGGCAGACACCTTCTACGATTCCGAGTATAGTCTATGATTCTGCTTCGATAGACAACGATTTTGCCTTACTTTCTTGGCAGACTAAAATAACTGGTGTAATGCTCTTCAATTAGATATGCCTATCTATTACACTATATAAGATCAACCTAACAAGTTTGATCTAACTAATCATAGTCCTTGTACATCATGATCTTTTGAAGGACTTTTACAAAACTATTTATTCACATTAGATCAACCTAGCATATTTGATCATTTCAATATAAGTCCTTGTCCATATTATCTATCATCTATTAAGAACTTTACAACTTTTATCAATGCAGACATATTTGCATATTCATTTATTAACTTCATCATCTTTATCATCAAATTATATAAATAAAGGAATAACATTCACATGCATGTTCCTAACAATCTCCCCCTATTTGATGATGACAAAAATACTAAATGCATATGTATGAGATGAATGAATCTTAAGATACAGTGAGCTGTTGTAGTACTAGAATAGAAAATATAAATGATATTAATGAGCATTTAATTTTAGATGACACAACAAATCTAAATTCTGGATCTAGAACATACAATTACAATTAGAGATGTACCTTCTCTTTTTCATGTTTGTACCTTATATGTCTTTTGGATATTCTTTCTGTTGTTGCTACTCATCTGTTTGTTCTCCTGGTTCCTGTTCCCCCTTAGATGATGACTTTATTGCTACATCTTCTCTTGGCTCCCCCTTAGATGATGAGTCCTCCTCTTTCTGTTTTGCCTTCAACTTTTCATTCTTCTTCTTTTTACTCTTCTCCTGTATCTCTATTCATCTCTTATTATGTCTCTTTTCCTGTCTCTTTTTCTCCCCCTTTTGTCATCAATCACTTGAGAGAGATGCTGGACATTAGATATAAGTTGCTCAATCAGGTAGGATAAGTTTCCAACTTTAAGCTTTAGATCCTGCTGGTTGAGCTCTAGCTGTTGGGAAAGAGACTGACTCAGAGTATCTATTTACTCTATGTATTTCAAATAGATCTGATCTCTTTGATGAAGCTTGATGGATATATTTGAGATGGTTACTTGAAGCTTCCTATGGAACTCACTGTTTTCTCCTTCTGGCATGGTCTTTTCCTCCTCGATAATATCATAAAATTTCTCAACCAATTCTTCAGAGTTTTTCAATAACTCAGGATCTTGAGGGATTTGACCAGTTGGTTTGAGTTTCTTATTTTTGTAATTTTTTTTAAAGGCAGTGAGAATATCACAGAGATCATTGTTGGATAAAGTGGAGATATCAGAGGGTATTCTAGGATTGAGGCTTGGGGTATTGTGTGTGGGGTTTAATGTTAGGGTATCAGGGCGAGCTTGCCCACTTACAATCGCAGAGTATGAGACCTCTACGATTGTGGGCTTTGGTGTGTCCTTTCTACTGTCTAAATTTTCTAATAGATAATAGAGGATATAGATATTACCAGCATGATGGTAGACTCTAAAATGAGGGAAATCCTTGATCAGTTTGGTTGGAAATATCTTGACCCTTGGGAAGTTCTGAGAGATTAGTTTCAAATTAGGAAAATATGAATAACACCAATTGATGTAATTCTCATCTTCAGTGGTATAAGCCTTTAGCCAGGGTATCCATGGGTAAAACCATTTTATCAGATCGTTTTCAGGATTTTATAGTACTGTAGTACGATTTAACTCTACGTCTTTAAAATTGTTGAACAAATCTTCTATAGACATCGTTACCACTTTGAGTCATTCATTTCCATGGTTTTCCATCTTCCTAGTAGCACATCTTGTGGTTCATCAAAGACTTCCACTACTAATCTTCTTCGTACCCTTGTAGGTGAACAAACTTGATAGACTGTTGATTCCTGATCTTCAGAGCAGAAGTATGTCTTCATTTCTTCATTTTCTAACTTTGAGTTAAACTCATGCTGGGTCATTTCAACTGATTCATCAGTAGATTCTAGCAACTGATTTTCATCATTTGCTCCTTCAGCGTTATCCTTCTCATAACTATCTCACTCACCAGTCATTCCTTGCTCTTTAGACATCAAAGTTTCTTTAGTTTCGCCTTCATCTTCTTCTTTTAACTTGGGTTCATTGGTAGTTACAGTCTTTACGCTTTCATTCTTGGAACTGTCAGAAATCATCCTCTTTTTTCCTTTAAAGACTTCTCTTATAGACTCAAGTTCATCATCCTCATCATTATCACAGAGATCAATTATTTTTGGTGAAAAGCCTCCTTCATTCTTCTGGTTTGTTCTTTGAAGTTTCTAGTTACTCTTTCTTCTCCTTGGAAGTGCAACAGTAGGTGCTTTTTCCTTTTCTAATTCAGATTCCTTTATACCAATAGAGATAGTCCTTGGTGGGACCTCTAGTGACTTCTTCAAAACCTTAGCTTTCTTCTCGGTTAGCTTTCTAGGAGTGGCCATTGGAGATGCAGAATCAACAGATTAAGATGACTCACTTTTCACTACGCTTGCCTTCCTCTTCTTTGAAATACCCTTGTTGTTGCTGCTAGATGTCTCTAGTTTCTTATTCTCCGTGAGACTTTTCTTCCAGTTGTAAAACAACTTTGGAGACATTACTTTTTGAATATTAAGGGGTTCTCCCTCATCGTCCCTTATCTTGCTCTTCAGTTTCTTCTTCAGAATATTGCTTAAGAGTTTTCCATGAAAAAACTTTTTGAGGGGTTTATCTGTAGACTTCTTCTCAGTTTTTCTAGCCATTTGGACAACCAATCAATCATTAGGGCCCCAAAATTCATCTGCTACTTCATGACAATTGCAGTCATGACTCTCAGTTGCAAATTGTAACGACCCAAAAATTCATACAATTTAACTATCGACTTCGATCGTTAACAATACATTCAACCTCTACTTTTACATCATTAAATGATAATACAACCATTGAAATTTGCGGAATAATTAAAATTTTCTATTACAAACTATTCTCATTCCCAAAACCTTCAACCTTTACATCTAAACATCTCAGAATCAATTTAATACTACCATAGTTTACATTGCGAAACGATATTATAATTCAACATTAATACATCATTTGGAACCTTAAACATGGTTTAAATAATAATAACACAACCAAAGTGTATAAATCCTCAAGTACCACATCGGATTCATGTCTTTCAGGTAACACATAACTTTACCTTGAAATCTTGACCTACAAAAATGGTTATTTGTAAGGTTGAGCTCGATAGCCTAGCAAAATCTTATAGTTTTCATGCATCACGTAGCATATAATAACATGCTCAACATATATCTCTTTAACATTGGACTATCATAACATACAAGCAATAGTTCATATAACAAGTATAAAGATTGAGTTCCTTACTCAATCAGCATGCTTTACTCAATCAACGTAGTCATAAGTTGACTTTAACGTTTCATGCTTTCAACATAAATATAACACATCATGTTATTTGCAATAAAGATTTAAAACAGTTAATTATCAAGTTCACATAGCAAATAGGAAATGAAAGACTTGCATGATTCGTAGTTTATGAACTACGACTTAACTGCTTAACGTTTACTTGCACTTCGTGCATTCCTACACAATTATATAATCATGGATTCACATCCATTAGTCATATATTTCATACATTCTTAATATAATAGTAACATTACATTATTTCATAACTAGGTTTGTAAAACCTACCTTTCAATTTCTCATCATACTCTTAGAATAGCTAGGTATGTATAGGTATACCTTAACCACTCATACTTGACATCAACATTCATATATATCATTCACACACTTGACTCGCTATGTGTTCGACACATATATAAAGTTCATAGATACATAATCTACATCGTTCTTACATTTTACAACTTTAATAAAATTTAACAACTTTGTGTTTTATATAACCATTACATGATCTCATGCTTAAACATCATCTATGTCAAGTATTATAGCTTTAGACATTCATTACACATATGCTTTAAGGTTCAGATCAAAGTTAAAATAATCAGGCATCATCGCTCGCCATGCGTAATGCTACGCTAGAATTAGGCCGAGGATAGTAGCAATTGCGTCAAATCCCTGGCCAGACCAAAGTTAATTATTTTCTGGTTTCATCTTGGTTCTTAGAATGCATAACTGTTAACACAAATCTTACCCACATGTTATGAGGTCTTAGCCCAAGTTTGGTGCCTCTTGTATTTACCATAAGTTGTTTTATACTTTACAGCTTTATTGCCATTTATTTCACAGCTAAGTAAGTTCATACAACAAGGGCCTAACTATACGACCACTAAAGAGGTTAAACAACTTTTAATATACATGTTTACATGTAATCATATGACTAGCATGGTTTATAACTTGAAATCTTACTTAAAGACATGTATAGTTCATAGTATGTCTATCTAGTAGTGTGCACGTACCCATCATGCCTAGAGACATAAAAGTCCTATCATGTTTGCACATATAGGCCATGTTTAAAGACCCAAAAGTTACTAGTATGTCATCCTACAAGTTCAGAAGTTTAGACAACACAATGCTCATGAATAATATTTTCAAAACGTTTAAGTTTCTTTTCAAAATACATACTAAGTCATGCTAATGCTTTCGATTATGAGCAAGGAAATCTTATATTTCATGTATAATATCATGCATTTTCATGTTACATCACTTAGAATAACATATTCCATCATCGGGAGCACTATACTTGCGTATGTGCTCGCTCGACGCCCTCTGATCGCCTCTAAATACATAACAGTCACAAAGATGACTATTTTTACCCTTCCTAACAACCTCAAAATTGAAGCACTTAAAGAACAAACGTTGTAGGTCTATTCGTCCTCGTTCCGGATCATCTTGAATCACCTCAATCGGAGTTAGTATAAAAACGTTATGCTTAATTTACTACAAGAGGTCGAAGCAGTCCACGATTCATCGATGCCCGGTGCGTGCCCCTTAATTGGCCTTAGGGGTAGCAAATGCTACCTGGAAGGTAGTCTGACCCCTCGGGGCTCGTTCTTCGTGATTTTGCAGACCCCTACCTATTCCGATTTTCATAACATGAGTTATACTCATCCAAATTAGCTCATTTTTGATTCTATGAGTTTGTAACTCATAAAACTACAACATACCAACTACCCAACAATTACATAAACATTAACAAACCCAAATATAAATTTACAACTCATGTTCATACTAATTGTTCATGTTTTGACAATTTAGCGAATTCGATCGCCACGACTTCGTTTCTTAATCAATTGACATGATTCAAACTACGTCGCTTTCGTTTCTTAACGTAATAACATAATCCAACATCAATTTACATATTATTACACATATTAAACATGAAATTTTGTACTTGCCATTTTTTATACATAAACACTGTTATCCCATTTTCTTCCTACAATCCCAATTTCACGTGTTTGATACTCAAACAATCACTCATATATGATGATTAACAGATTATAAACCTTATATACAAGTATTTGTATCAATTCCACATAATTATCAATAGAAATTTCAAAGATAGTAGTTAAGATTAGAGTAGATTATACCTTGAATCTTTGTTTGTTGGGAAGAGGATTATTTTCCCTTGATATTCCAACTCCCTAGCAAAACCTATAGAGAATTTCTCTCTTCCTACTAAGCTCTCTCTATACTCTATTCTTCACTAATATCTAACTTTAAGGAAAGAAATAATATACATAGAAATAAATTGATATAGATTTTACATCTGTGTCAGTTACAATAAGTCAAAGGCCACAATGCCTTGTTTGGCTACACACAATTCCCCTCATTCCAATTTATTTTGATAAAATTATATTATATAGTTTTTATTTATCACACTTGTAACCATTTTACATAACTTACAATAATAATTACAATTTTTATTATAATTCTTCCGATGATTAATAAATAATCATATAACTAATTTAATTAATAAATTAGATTCAAACAACGCTTTATTTAATTTACTTATTTTCTTTAATATTAAACAACTAATTTAATTTAATTCATTCATTAAATTAAATATTCAAAGAATAAAGTTTACCTTTGCTTTAATTTAATTATCATACACGTAACTAAATTAGTATACCACAATTTCATAAATTATTTATTTTTCTCAATAAATACATTATTTAAAATATTTATTTAATTCAATAAATATTTAAAATTAATTATCAAATTCATTTAATTTCTTCAATAGTTAACTTAACTATTGAACCTCACTTTCCCAATATATGAATATATATTTCTCTTCACACCAGATCACATATTTAAAAATATATAGCATGTATATATATATATATACTCAAACTCAAAACATCTCATAATAAGAATTTTAATTATTAAATTCCTATTTTAATAACTTATAAAAATTCGGGTTGTCACATCCTTCCCCCCTTATAAGGATTCCGTCCTCGGAATCAACGAAACCTCCCTTACTCGGTTTTCACCAAATCTCTTTTCAAAATTTATCGTTTAATATCTTCAACACATTACTTTAATATAGGTTTTATATTTTCTATTACATTCATTACCTTACAAATTCTATGTTTTATTTCATAACTTTCACTTGAACTCAATTATATTTTGAGTATAATATATTCTTTAACCCATTCATTTCCTTCTCTAAGGATCGTTATCATAAACACTCGAGATATTACAATCACTCGTTCTTCTAAGAATTTCGTCCTCGAAATTTTATTAATCTTTATACATTCAATCTATCAAAGTAGATTTTATGTTACTACTTTATTCATTCATTAGGTTCTACAACCAAATTCTTTCTCTAAGGATCTTTCTAAGATCATCATATTCCTCACCTTTTCATCATCTAAGAGTTTCACAATTCTATTCTTTTCTAGAATTTCATTTCTTTCTTGAATAACAATAATCTTCCACAATTGCTCAATAATTGGGAAACGATATGAGTAACAAGAATTTAAAAGATTCCAAATCATGCTGAGGGGTCACAAGACCGTGAACTCTATTCTCAGTTTACTAGTGCTTCAACTCAATCCTTCACACTGCAAACCAGAGTGTTTATCAATTACAAAGACTGAAAACACCCTCCTCGCGTACACTAGGTGGCCAGCCTATTGTACCACTACGTTGGGCTGCAATGTAGTGTTTTGTAACGACTATATGCGTTACGCTTGAAACCATTGTCCCCGAAAATATGTCCCTTTATAGGGTTGTTCACCTCAACTTTTCAAGATCTGAATCCGCATCAAAATAATTAGGTTTGGCATAACTTTTCAATGAACGTTTGAATTTCATGAGCATCTTTCAATAATCGTCTAGCTGAATTAAATAGCATAAACTTCTACAACAATTTGGACATCAATCAAGATATATATATATATATATATATATATATATATATATATATATATAATGGATCGAGTCCGGAGTGCGGACTGATCAAAAACGATTTTTTTTTTTTTTTTGCTTTTTTTTTAAAACAACTAAAAAAATATTTAATATTTTATGGAACTGAAATTTTTCCATAATATAATGTTTTGGGCGTGTTTTGAATACCTACACCAAAAAGTGGTGGTACAGTCTGCACAGATTGTACATACATGTTTTGTTATACGTACCCAAATCACACCCAAAACACTGTATTATGAAAAAAAAATCAATTCCATAATTATTTATTTATTTATTTTAGTTGTTTTAAAAAATAAATAAATAAATAAATAAATTTCGGACTTTAGTTCCATCCGGACGTCCGGACTGGATCTTGCCCCTATATATATATTCCCATATCTAAAAAAAAATCCCAAAAATCTTTTTATGACGTCATGATACCGCACTGTATTTACAGTCCGTTTGAGGATTTCGTCATTTTGTGACTTTGTCATACTACATCATACTATAGTGGGCTGACGATCCTTAGATCACATCCAAAACTAAGAAATTATGCATTGATAACTCCATCATTTTTATCATCTTTGCACCAGGTTCCATAATGCATTAATGATATAAAATACATTTTGATATTTTCAAATCATTTTCGTCTAGCCGAAATAATTAGCATAGACAATTCTTTAAACAGTTCAAAAATCTTTGAAAATTAGTTTTAGTGATATCATATCTCAATAGGTAACGATGTGTCAATGTCCCGAAGTCCACAAATACACATTTGTCACCATGCGTTGAGAGTAAAAATTCATTTTAAAAAGGCACATAGTGCGAATTTAGCTTGATGTCAAAAATTTTGAAGTCTAGCATAGCTAGAAGATTTGGAAAAACTTATATCTCCACCTTCTATACTGATTCATTTCTTAATAATTCTATCTATTCCCCTAATCCTCAATTCTTCATTCATAACTTAATTATACCCCAGTTCATCAAACTTACCGCATATTGGAAGTTCAGGAACTTGCCACAATAATATGAGTTTAAGAACTTATCCTAGTCAGACCATAGGCGTCCATTCGTTGAGGGGTTCAAAACATACCATATTATTATGAGTCACCAACTTACCATATGCATTAGTTTTAAGAACCGCACCTAATCCTAATATAATCTTACTAATCTTAATAGTTTCTAACTATCAAACATACCCATGAGAAAAGAATCACCTTTTCGCCACATATACATTGATAGCGCGACACCAACATTCCAATGATTATCAATATGATAAACTGAGTGCAAGCATAAAAACCTTGCCCATACAAAGATTTGTACAACTTAGCCATCATATGAGTCCTCAATTGAAATCCCACCTAACTCTATCTTGCTTATAACTTACTCTTTGCTCGATACGAATTTCTCGTATCACGTCATCTATAACTCCTCGTGAGTTGTCTCATACTTTTTTTATAATACACCATCTTCATAGCATTAAGCTATATTTATTCAAACATTACAGACCATCTTTCTTCTATAACTTAAACATATCACATCGTGATCTTATTCTATAATCATCTCCCTTAAAAATATTTTCTTAACTCGTGATCGTTTTGTTTTACGATCCCCTTTCTTTCCTTTCATTTACGACTTTATTCGTTATCTTGGCTATTGGAGTTAGGTAACTCCCATTTCTTATCTACATATCTCTTCAGGATTCTTCTTTGATTCTTCTTGTTTATATAACAATTCCTTCTTTAAGAATTTCCAACTTCATTTATTTCATTCGAGTTCCACATTTTCATCATACGTATCCATTTTCTCCACTTGGTACACATCGAGTCTCTAATAGTTTTAATATGGTACACTGAGTGGTTTCTCACAAATAACCAACAAACTAGGTTCCGAGTTGCTAGTTCGTATATACCTTCGCTCTATGAAGGAATCGTTTAGCCCAGATACCATACATCAACTACTAAAGAGTACAACTGTACCATACTTAACTATAACTTTCATTCTTAACTTCCTTACCATTCTCTTCTTATAGACATTGTCTATTTATTATCACCTTACATTCTTATTATTGGGGTTGGGTAACTCCATAACTCTGCGAGATTCTTCTTTGAATCCTCTCACGCATGTTTTAATCCCTTCTCTATACGTTTCTTAAATTACTTCTTATTGTTCAAACTCTATCTGAGCTTATTCTTTCATTATCTTCACATCTCTTCTCTAAGGTTATAGCCTACGGTACTCCTACCTAAGGTTTATAACCTACATCTTTGATACCAACTGTAACAACCCAAAAATTCATACAATTCAATTATCGACTTCGGTCATTAACAATACATTCAACCTCTAATTTTACATCATTAAATGATAATACAACCATTGAAATTTGCAGAATAATTAAAATTTTCTTTACAAACTATTCTGGTTCCCAAAACCTTCAACCTTTACATCTAAACATCTCAGAATCAATTTAATACTACCATAGTTTACATTGCGAAACGATATTACAATTCAACATTAATACATCATTCAGAACCTTAAACATGGTTCAAATAATAATAACACAACCAAAGTGTATAAATCCTCAAGTACCACATTGGATTCATGTCTTTCAGGTAACAAATAACTTTACCTTGAAATCTTAACCTGCAAAAATGGTTATTTACAAGGTTGAGCTCGATAGCCCAGCAAAATCTAACAGTTTTCATGCATCACGTAGCATATAATAACATGCTCAACATACATCTCTTAATCATTGGACTATCATAAGATACAGGCTACAGTTCATATAACAATTATAAAGATTGAGTTCCTCACTCAATCAGCATGCTTTACTCAATCACCGTAGTTATAAATTGACTTTAACATTTTATACTTTCAACATAAATATAACACATCATGTTATTTGCAATAAAGATTTAAAACAGTTAATCATCAAGTTCACATAGCATATAGGAACTGAAAGACTTGCCTGATTCGTAGTTTATGAACTACGACTTAACTTCTTAACGCTTATCTGCACTTCGTGTATTCCTACATAGTTATATAATCATGGATTCACATCCATTAGTCATATATTTCATACATTCTTAATATAATAGTAATGTTACATTGTTTTATAACTAGGTTTGTAAAACCTACCTTTCAATTTCTCATCATACTCTTAGAATAGCTAGGTATGTATAGGTATACCTTAACCACTCATCCTTGACATCAACATTCATATATATCATTCAAACACTTGACTCGCTATGTGTTCGACACATATTTAAAGTTCATAGATACGCGATCTACATCGTTCTTACATTTTACAACTTTAATATAATTTAAGAACTCTGTGTTTTATATAACCATTACATGATCTCATGCTTAAACATCATCTATGTCAAGTATTATAGCTTTAGACATTCATTACACATATGCTTTAAGGTTTAGATCAAAGTTAAAATAATCAGGCATCATCGCCGTGGCTCTCATTCTGCTAGAATTAGGCTTGGGATGGGCGCAATTTCTTGATCCCCAACGCTGCACCAAAGTTGAGTATTTTCTGGTTTCATTTTGGTTCTTAGCATGCATAACTGTTAACACATATCTTACCCACATGTTATGAGGTCTTAGCCCAAGTTTTGTGCCTCTTGTTTTTACCTTAAGTTGTTTTACACTTTATAGCTTTATTGTCATTTATTTCACAGCTAAGTAAGTTCATACAACAAGGGCCTAACTATACGACCACCAAAGAGGTTAAACAACTTTCAATATACATGCTTACATGTAATCATATGACTAGCATGGTTTATGACTTGAAATCTTACTTTAAGACATGTATAGTTCATAGTATGTCTATCTAGTAGTGTGCACGTACCCATCATGCCTAGAGACATAAAAGTCCTATCATGTTTGTACATATATGCCATGTTTAAAGACCCAAAAGTTACTAGTATGTCATCCTACAATTTCACAAGTTTAGACAACACAATGCTCATGAATAATATTTTCAAAACGTTTAAGTTTCTTTTCAAAACACATACGAAGTCATACTAATGCTTTCTATTATGAGCAAGGAAATCTTATATGTCATGTATAATATCATGCATTTTCATGTTACATCACTTAGAATAACATATTCCATCATCGGGAGCACTATACTTGCGTATGTGCTCGCTCGACGCCCTCCGATCGCCTCTGAATATGTAATAGTCACAAAGATGACTATTGTTACCCTTCCTAAAGACTTCAAATTGAAACACTTAAAGCACAAAAGTTATAGGTCTATTCGTCCTCGTTCCGGATCATCTTGAATCACCTCAATCGGAGTTCGTATGAAAACTTTATGCTTAATTTACTACAGCAAGTCAGAGTAGTCCACGATTCTCGATGCGGCACAAGCGCGCCCCAATTGGCCTTTGGGGACAGTAGCAATTTACCACCCTAAAAGCAAGATACAACCCCTCAGGCTCTGTTCTTCACAATTTTGCAGACCCCTACCCCTTCCGATTTTCATAACATGAGTTATACTCATCCAAATTAGCTCATTTTCGATTCTATGAGTTTGTAACTCATAAAATTACAACATACCAACTATCCAACAATTAACATAAACATTAACTAACCCAAATATGAATTTACAACTCATGTTCATACTAATTGTTCATGTTTTGACAATTTAGCGAATTTGATCGCCACAACTTCGTTTCTTAATCAATTAACGTGATTCAAACTACGTCGCTTTCGTTTCTTAACATAATAACATAATCCAACATCAATTTACAGATCATCACACATATTAAACATGAAATGTTGTACTTTCTAAAGCCATTTTTCATACATAAACACTGTGATCCCAATTTCTTCCTACAATCCCAATTTCACGTGTTTGATACTCAAAGAATCACTCATATATGATGATTAACAGATTATAAACCCTATATACACGTATTTGTATCAATCCCACATAATTATAAATAGACATTTCAAAGATAGAAGTTAAGATTAGAGTAGTTATACCTTGAATCTTTATTTATTGGGAAGAGGATTGTTTTCCCTTGATATTCCAACTCCCTAGCAAAACCTACAGAGAATTTCTCTCTTCCTGCCAAGCTCTCTCTATACTCTGTTCTTCACTGATATCTAACCTTAGGGAAAGAAATAATATACGTAGAAATAAATTGATATAGCTTTTACGTCTGCGTCAGTTACAATAAGCCAAATGCCACAAGGCCTTGTTTGGCTACACACAATTCCTCCCATTCCAATTTATTTTGATAAGATTATATTATATAGTTTTTATTTATCACACCTGTAACCATTTTACATAACTTACAATAATAAATTTTTTTTTTATTTTTATTCTTCTGATGATTAATAAATAATCATATATCTTATTTAATTAATAAATTAGAATTAAAAAATGCTTTATTTAATATACTTATTTTCTTTAATATTAAACAACTCATTTAATTTAATTAATTCATTAAATTAAATCTTCAAAGAATAAAATTTACCTTTGCTTTAATTTAATTATCCTACACACGTAACTAAATTATTATACCACAATTTCATAAATTATTTATTTTTCTCAATAAATACATTATTTAAAATATTTATTTAATTCAATAAAATTTAAAATTAATTACAAAATTCATTTAATTTCTTCAATAGTTAACTTAACTATTGAACCTCACTTTCCCAATATATGAATATATATTTCTCTTCACTGAGATCACATATTTAAAATATATAACATGTATATATATACATAC